>CM061748.1:215651187-217041131 GCA_030979885.1 Lolium multiflorum
GGAGTTGACTCCATTGACTTCGTTGATTGGATTCTTCATCTTGTTGCAGTTGACTCCTTTGTCTTCGAGTTCCACGGTAGTTTCTCCTTCGGTGCCTTGATCTAAGAAGGGGGTTCAAATGGGATAGAATGAGTACGAGCGTACTCAGCAAGTTCATATTAGGAAATAGGTGTATCATGCACTAACTACAGCCATAGACCAGAAAGTCATAGGCCAATGCAAGTTTTCATAAACATTTCTTCAAAAGGTTTATTTTATTATGAAAACTATGCCCGTCATCCTGTGAGTTGGCTTGGAGAACTTCATGGAGTTCCTTTCCTGCCGCGTTCGCAGTTCCCTTCCCGGAACAAGGAGTGACAGCCACAATTTGATACACTCTGCAGAGGTGCGTTACTTTTCCCATAAGAGACCTTATCCTTGTTGCCAACCAGGCGCAAGCTTTCCCGTCCACACTTCCTTTGGTGTGAGGCCAGGTGTAAGATCCAAGCCCACACCGCCTTCTCCGCGACTGCAAACCCACCCTTTTGTCCGACCCTACACCCCCAGTAGACTTCTTCCGATAATACGGCTTTACTCACGGTGTACTCCGGACAATCCATCATAGACCGTAGAGCTAACATCACTAATGGATGGGGATTTAAAGGCCATCCCAACCTACGGCAGTGCCTCCAACACCCCGCAGCTCTACCAGTCCGTTGGCGTGCAGAAGGGAAAAGATACAGCTGACTTCCCCAGAGCCATTATAGATCTTATGGTCAACGCGATATGTACGGCGCTAGAATCACTGGACGGCATTGTACTTAGTCCTAGATGAGTAGTACCCATGCAATGGAACCTCCACCAATCAACACATACCATGGTTCCATTGCCCACCACATAGTCATATTCATAATTGTAAAATAATACTTTGCTTTTCAATGCATGAGTGATAAGTATAGTACTTTGCATATAGTTTGATACAAATAATCAAATGACATGAGCAAGCGATGAACTTGCCTTTCTTGACTGCAAGATTATGCAGACAAAAGCTTCGATACGTGAGAACTCCAAATTCTGAAATACCATCATTGTCCGGTAAGGACAATGTTTAAAGAACTGACAAAGATGCTATAATGCATAGTATGAGATGCAATCGTCCCGAGCGTAACCTAACCTCGATGATTTAGGATGTATGAGTTGTAAAGATTTCTTTAGGGTTGGTTGCACTTTTAGAATGATTCTCAAACAAGGTTCTTATTAGGGTTTGGTTATATTAGCATCATAACCAAGTGATATAAGACATCATAACAATCATACACATAAAGAATAGTGATGGAATAATATGTAAAGAACAATTGTCAATTTTAAGTTCTACCGAACATGGTTGATGATTACTTCTACTATACTTCAAAAGAATAACTTTTGAAGAACATGTTGATTAAGAAATAATAAGTATTTCAAATAAGAACTATGGCTTCTATGGTTTGATTGACATTTGTACTTCAAAAGAATAACTTTTGAAGAACAGGTTAAATAAGAATATGAACTACTATACATAGGAGCTATGGCTTTCTAGGGTTTACTATTGGATTCATTTAGTTCTCTAATAGGAACTAGTTGGGTTCTTAAATAGAATTGGTCTATATCAGTATCTAGAGGAGTTTATTGCTATAGTTTCTTCTAAGCATCATATCAAAGGATAGTTATTAAGATGGTTCTATAATTAGCTATTAGGGTTTACTATGGGTTAGGTTTACTATAACTTCCTTTGTTTCCTTGAGAAATCACTAATGGTTTCCAAGCTAAGTGGTTTATGATCCTTAAGTAGGGTTTAATTGGGGTAGGAACATGTGTTGTGAATTATTACACAAGGTTGATACTAGGGTTCATCAATTATGGTTCTACTAAATTATGATGGTTGAGGTTGATCCTAATGGTGTGGTATGGTGATGAATGGTGTCAATGTGAGGTTATGGCCCAGGGTTTTCCAATTAAGTGGTACTAGTGGATCATACAAGTGTTAACTAAAATAAACTTGTAGAGATGATGGTCTCATGTGAATTGTACCTAGTTTTATTTTAGTGGATCATGAGTATGCACTCATTGGTTGTTTATTAAGGTTCTACATCAAGTAAATCTCACATGATCACATGTGACACATAACTAGGGTTTTAGAGTTGCTTCTAAGGTGGAATGATCGTGAAATAATGGAATCCAGGTCTTACTTAAATTGAAACTAGGGTTTCTAAGTTATGGTACAACTCTAAAATGATGATTGGCAATATAGGTGTGGTAACTAATTACTTTGAAGCATAATTAGTAATGGTTTAGCATTTTATTAACTTTCACAAGAATTAATAATTAGGGCAACTCCTATTTAGGTTTAATTAAAAATTAGGGTTTAACAATTGTTATTAGGTTTTAAAATACTTAACTTGGTAACTAAAGATGTTTAAATAAACAAGTTTTGAATTATCAAAATAATATTGAAATACATTAACATTTTCTTGTTTTATTATTTGAAAATGGTAAATGGTAAATTGCAAATTAGGGTTTATGAATTATCACTAATATTTAAGTTAATGAAATATGATAAAGAAATTCAATCTTAACATTTTACTTAGTTCCTAAATAATAATTATTTAACTTTGGAAACTTAATTATTTATTGAATTCAATTTGTTTTTAAAACAATTGGAAAGACATAATTAATAAAGATAAAAATAAGTGAATTTTTATTTTGACACACATTTTTGTTTTATATTTTATTTGGGTAGAGTTCATTTTTGTGAGCATTTTGATATATTATTCATAATTTTTTGAGTTGAAATGAAATTTCTATGATTTTGCAAAGTTTAAGTGATTTTCTAGAATTTGAAATAAACCTAAATACTAGATGTACCGGTTCACTGCCTAACCCGAGACAACTTGGGGCCGTTGACTGGGTCCATTGCCACGCGGGCACGACCAAGTCAAAATGCTCTGGGTCCCCACGGCCACGTCACCCTACCGGCTCCAACGCCAGCGAGCAGGGCACGGCCAGGCATGGTTTTAGGCCTCCCGGGACGCGCAAGTACCAATTTCTGGATCCCCTCGATCCACTGAGTATGATGGTGTGGTCGCTTAACTCGGAGGACCACCGGAGCTACGCCGGCGACCTCGACTAGGATGCAAACTGGGTCTAGGATGTAAGCTAGGAAGCGAGAGTAGGTTCTACTGACGCGCAAACTCACCGTGAGTACGATGGTATGATCAGCTCGGCGATGGTCGGACGGAGCAGGCGATGGCAAACTCCGGTGAACCGAAGGAAAGGGAACGGTGAAATTCTTCCTGGCTCCGAGCTCCTCTTGATGCGTGCTTGCTCCCAGATGGCCTACGCGGCGCACCTCCTCGACCACGCGGAGTCTGGGGTGGCTCCCATCGAACTCGTCCACGACGCCGGCGACAGTAAGTGGATAATGGTGAGAGACAGAGGGCGATTGAGAGAGAATGGATGGGCGGCGAAGAACAAGGATTACACGGTGATGATTTCCAACTATTTATAGGCCGAGGGGAGCTCTGAGGCCTCGACACGACGACGGCGACGGTCAAGAGGTGGCGGTCTCTGGAGGGTTCGGCGAAGATCTTTTCGCCCGTGGATAGACTCGGACGCGAGAGGGATTGGGCGTGCTTCTGAGAGGTCTGGCGACGTCCGGGCAAGCTTATCGGCGAGGAGGTCGTGGCCTACTGGCGTTGTCCCGGAGAAGACGACGGTCTCTTTTTCTTCTACGCAACCGAAACGGTAAGTGGTTTTGGGCTGGCCGTGTCTGGGCTGTGTTGGCTGCACGGTGGTGCGGTCTGGGCTACGATGGCCTGCCAGGTAAGCTCCTCTCTCTCTCTATTTTCTGTTTTCTTTTCTATTTTCTGTTTTTATATTCTGGTTTGTATTTGATATTTGAATTGAAATTGATTTCTGTTTGTTTTTGCAGGTCCTAAATTATTTGAGTATCAAGATAACTTGATAATCATGCTTACTGCATGGTTTTGTTGTTTAAACAAATATTGTATTTTGATTAGAGTGACACTTTGTGAGGTTTAATTAAAATGGAAATGGTTAAGATATTGATCTCCATTCTTTTATAATTTAGGAACCATTTCTGTTTAAATGATTTGAAAATTTAGAACATGTGCATGGTTAATATGTTATATTTTTCTAGTGCTTAACCATAATGATTAGTCACATATAATTTAGTTATGTCTAGGGTTTAAAGTAAGTGGTAATAAGAATGGGTTGAGTTTATGATTTTATGTGGATGATGATCCTATGTGAAAGGGTTTAGGGTTTTAGTGATGCTTCACTTATTTGAAGTCTAAATAGGCATGAGGCATGGCAAGGTTCTTCTTATATTCCAAAGTGATACTTGGATTGAAATGCAAAAGGTGGTCTAGGGTTTTAGTAGTGATCACCCAAGTGATACACAACTAGGATTAGGTATGAGCATAAGCTTGGTTATGTTTAACTGGCTAGGGTTACTCCTCCTTACTTTGTTAGAATTCTTGTATCAAGGCAATGCTAAGTTTAAATACAATAACAAGACTCCTCTATACAAGGCATGAGGATTGGTTTGGGGTTAACTACTAGTGATATACTTATTATTTTATGTGATAGATGAGATCTATTAATCATATGGGTTTAACTTATCATCTATATCTACAAGGTATGATCATGCATTAGACAAGATCCACTCATTCCTCACTAATCCCTCTTTAATATTCCTCTCATCACACTCATCCTAGATTCTTAGGGTTTATAATTAATACCAAGTTGTGATGATTATGGAATTGGTTTTCTAAGGTATTGTTATTGGAATAGGGTTCTCACCTCCAAGATTAAATATTGACTTGAACAGCTAGGATTAGTACTACTCTAGTATGCTTGTATGGGCATGGTTATGATTAGTATTATAACTTCTCTCACTTCTCAATGTATTGGAATATCCTAAAGTCCTACTTAAGAGATGATGATATGATCCTCTAAATATATGGTTTTCCTAGGAATTCTACCTTGGTATCTTATGTAGCTTGTTCTTCTGGAAATCTGATAAACCTGCATCTTGTGGTATGCCTCCACCTCCTAGCTTCTTCATCTTGATCCTAATTAATTCACATGGAGTGGCTCTATGTGTTTGTTCCCATGTATCATGGAACTAGGTGAGCAAATGGATGGAGGGTGTGGCTCTATTTATAGGCTTGGGCAAGCTCTAGTATCATGACACCTAAGTGGTGACTCTTGTGTTGGTTTGATGAGTAAGGTGCTTGGTTGTCATGCCCTCATCCATAGCAATCCTTTGAGCATGAGGTGACAAAGCTTGGGATGCAAGTCATGTAGATATTTTCATCCTATGTGGCAAGATCATTATCCTCTCATATGATTTATTTTTGGATAGCCAAGTGGCATTTGCTACTAAATACCTTGTGGATGGTTTTATTATTGTGGATGAGTCATCATACCATCTTTGATTGGATTTACATTATAATATTGGTCAAAAGGTTAAGGTTGAGGGTTATTTATAAAGTTTGGATAGTTGGTGTTTGAATTCACCAAGGCATGATCATATGAGTTTCAAAATACTCATAGTTAGTTTTATTCAAATAGTTTGAACTATAATTGGTAATGTAAATGGATTTAGTTTTATGATATTCTATATACTTAATAAGTTATGATTTAAATGAGAATGTGTGGCTTTTATGCACTTTAGACCCTGTGGTTTAACTTATTTATAAGTGAATTAAATTACACACAAAGATAGTTGCTAACTTTCAAGTGTTAATAAGTTAGGGTTTGATTCTTAAAGAATGTGTTGTTGTAAATCTAATTCCATTTGATCTATTCCATAGATCACAATCATCTCTACCCAAACAAGGTTTTAGCAAAGATCACAGTGAAGTTTATAGCGCTTGACTTGATGATCTACTTCAATTCCAGCAAGTCAAGTGAAACTTCAGTTACTGTGGTAAGTTTTATTTGAAGCGCGAAAATTCCCGGATTTTCTATGCATGAATGCAATGCACACTTTGGTGTTCTCTCATTTTATTGCCTCTAAACCTGGGATATTACAACCTCTCCCCCTTAAACTGAACTTCGTCCCGAAGTTCGAACGCTCTCATGTTTCGGAACGTGGAACTGACTTGAACAGATCACAATCCTTTCAAACTCCCTAGTGATCTCATTAGATATAATTGAATATATCCCTTGTCCAGATCCTTCCTGAAGCCTTCTGATGTCTGGCACTGATACTTTCTTCAATTCTATGATTTCTTCCAACATTCTAAGCTTATAGGCTTACTCTCCAAAGATTCTTGGATTAGGACATCTTATTGTGTTAATGGACTTTACTAATGGTTGTGGTGACATCTTCCTATTTGGGTACTCAAAGCTTGGTTCTACCAGCTGCGGTAATCCAGCTGCGATGCCCAAACCTTAAGTCTAAAGGATTGGTTTAAAGTAAGGTATTGTTTTCCCTTACTACCATAACGAAAGTAATGGTACTTAGTAAGGTATTTATAATAGGCATGGTCCTGATGGTTTAGTCCTACGAATGGATTAGATTCATTTAGTCCATCCAATCATGGCTTCTAGTTTATACTAGTTATCTTCCTTTTGGTTTCTTTAGGTTCCATGAAAGGATTCTTAATGTTTTGGTATGGTCAAACTCCTTCGATCTTTGAGCTTCTCAAGCTTTGATTGTCTTCCGACACCTTCTTCATCCAACTTCATTATCGTTGACTTACTTAAGTTCTCTTAGTTTAGAGTAATCAACAATTACTTGCTCAAGTTAGGGTTTAACCCTTACTTCTTTGAGATATAAACCTCGGCTTCTGGTCTGACATCCTCCTGAGAGTACTTTTATATGGGTAGTTGATAACACACAAGTATAGGGGATCGCAGCAGTCTTCGCGGGTAGTAAAACCCAATTTATTGATTCGACACAAGGGGAGACAAAGAATACTTGAAAGCCTTAACAGCGGAGTTTTCAATTCAGCTGCACCCAGAAACAGACTTGCTCGCAAGAGTTTATCATTAATGATTTTATAACGATACGAGTAGTGAAATAACAGCGAGTACGAGACAACGAGTAGTGATTATAGTAAACAACATGATTAAAATACTGTAGGCACGGGACGGATAACGGGCGTTGCATGGATGAGAGAAACTCATGTAACAATCAAGCAGGGCATTTTGAGATAATAATAAAACGGTGTCTAAGTACAAAGCAATCAATAGGCATGTGTTCCAATTATAGTCGTACGCTCGCAATGAGAAACTTGCACAACATCTTTTGTCCTACCAGCCCGGTGGCAGCCGGGCCTCAAGGGAATCTATTGGATATTAAGGTACTCCTTTTAATAGAGTACCGGAGCAAAGCATTAACACTCCGTGAACACATGTGATCCTCACATCACTACCATCCCCTCCGGTTGTCCCGATTTCTGTCACTTCGGGGCCATTGGTTCGGACAGCGACATGTGTATACAACTTGCAGGTAAGACCATAAACAATGAATATCATGATGAAATAATAACATGTTCAGATCTGAAATCATGGCACTCGGGCCCTAGTGACAAACATTAAGCATAACAAGTTGCAACAATATCATCAAAGTACCAATTACGGACACTAGGCACTATGCCCTAACAATCTTACACTATTACATGACCAATCTCATCCAATCCCTACCATCCCCTTCAGCCTACAGCGGGGGAATTACTCACACATGGATGGGGAAACATGGCTGGTCGATGGAGAGGCGTCGGTGGTGATGATGGCGATGATCTCCTCCAATTCCCCGTCCGGGTGCAGAACGGAGACTTCTGGCTCCCGAGACGGAGTTTCGCGATGTGGCGGCGTTCTGGAGGGTTTCTGGCGACTTCGACTTCTTCCCGTGCGTTTTTAGGTCGAAGGCGATAAGTAGTCCGAAGGAGGGCGTCGGAGGCCTGCCGAGGGGGCCACACGCTAGGGAGCGGGGGAATTACTCACACATGGATGGGGGAAACATGGCTGGTCGATGGATAGGCGTCGGTGGTGATGATGGCGATGATCTCCTCCAATTCCCCGTCCCGGCGGGTGCGGAACGGAGACTTCTGGCTCCCGAGACGGAGTTTCGCGATGTGGCGGCGTTCGGAGGGTTGCGACTTCAACTTCTTCCGTGCGTTTTTAGGTCGAAGGCGATAAGTAGTCCGAAGGAGGGCGTCGGAGGCCTGCCGAGGGCCACGCTAGGGCGCGCCCCTCCTGGGCCGCGCCGCCTATGGTGTGGGGCCCTCGGGCCTCCACCTGACTTGCCCTTCGGCTCCGTGAGTCTACGGGAAAATAGGGCCTTCGCATAAATTCCGAGGGTTTTCGAAAGTTGGATTTCGCACAAAAACGAGACCCAGAACAGTTCTGCTGAAAACCTCGTTAGTCCGTGTTAATTGCATCCAAAATACACAAATTAGAGGCAAAACAATAGCAAAAGTGTTCGGGAAAGTAGATACGTTTTGGACGTATCAACTCCCCCCAAGCTTAGCTTATTGCTTGTCCTCAAGCAATTCAGTTAACAACTGAGCGATAAAAGAACTTTCACGAACACATTTGTTCATATGATGTATATATTCTCATGCTATGGATAACACTTAGGCAGTTCATAATAAGATACATGCAAATAAGATCATCTAATAGCTATGTCAATCATGGAAAGATACCAACAATTAATAATAAGCATCATGAATCACGTATATAAGCAGGATTGCAATGTTCATAAAAGAGTATGATAAAGTGGTATCTCGCTTGCCCATATTTGATCAGCAAAACATAAATGCTCGGGCACCTCTGAAGTTCATAGAAAGACTAGAAATAGTGATTGTCAAAGATAAAAGCATCAAAGTTATACCACAATCAATCATATTTTGAGACAAGCATATTACACTAAGAATGACAGTTGTGCTCTCAAGAAAGTGCTCAAAGAAAGGATGGAGACACAACATAAAAGTAAAAGATTGACCCTTCGCAGAGGGAAGCAGGGATTAACATGCGCTAGAGCTTTTCATTTTTAAACAGGAGTAAAATTGTTTTGAGAGGTGTTTGTTGTTGTCAACGAATGGTAATGGGTACACCAACTACCTCGCCAACCGGACTTCCAGAGCGGCTCCCATGAAGGACGTTATCTCTACCAGCAAGGTAGATCATCCCTCTTCTCTTTTGTTTACACACGTATTTTAGTTTTATTATGGGTGACACTCCCCCAACCTTTGCTTACACAAGCCATGGCTAACCGAATCCTCGGGTGCCTTCCATCAATCACATACCATGGAGGAGTATCTATTTGCAAAATTAAGTTGCTTACTGATGAATCAGAGCAAAACATGTGAAGAGAATTATTAGTAAAGTTTGATTAATCGGGGCTGGGAACCCCATTGCCAGCTCTTTTTGCAAAGTTATTGGATAAGCGGATGTGCCACTAGTCCATATGAAAGTCCGTCAAGAGTAAATGACAAGATTGAAAGTTAAACACCACATACTTCCTCATGAGCTATGAAACATTAACACAAATTGAGAAGCATTTTGAAGGTTTAAAGGTAGCGCATGAGAATTTACTTGGAATGGTTTGAAATGCCATGCATAGGTATTTATGGTGGACACTCTGGAATAACTTGGTTTTCATGTGTTTGGAAGCACGAGCAGCGTTCCCGCTCAGTACAAGTGAAGGCTAGCAAAAGACTAGGGAGCGACAAATCAAGAGAGCAGTAACTGTCATAATCATGCTTGCGGCAAAATAAATTAACTGAGGCATAAAAGTGATACCAGAACTCTGAAGCAATGTAAATCATCGAGGCTTAATTGACTTTTGTTCAGTCATATGCATGCGTGAGCATGTGCCAAGTTAATTCAAACGAATTATTCAGAGGAGGATACCACAATATCATACCTATCTATGAATAAAACAATGCAAGCAAACATCCATGACATGCTACTCATATTAATAAATTGGAGCTAAACATGAGAGATCATGAACTACTAGACTTTCTTAAATGACATATACCTCACATGAACCAACTAAGTATGCTCACATGGATGAGTATATGTACAAAAATGAAAACAAATAGAGTTCATACCAGCCTCTCACCACAATCAGATTGTCGAATATCGTCATTATTGCCTTTTCACTTGTGTAGCTTGGATAATATGAAATGAAAACCATGCTCCAGCCACCGAAGACCATTGAACTCATAAAGAACTTTACAAAATCAAATAAGAACAGCAAATATTTTTGGTGTTTTCGAATTTAGAAACAAGAGCAAAAGAAAACAAGCAAACAAAGCAAAGTCTTTTTGGGTTTTCTTATAGCAAACTACCAATAGCAAATAAAGCAAGAAAAATGCAAGAAACCAAGATAAACAAATGGTGAAGAGAAACAACAGAAATATTTTTGGTCTTTTTGTGTTTTAGGAAAGAAACAAAGCAAGAACAAGAAAATGAAAACTAAAAGAAACACAGAAAAACAAGATGGCAGAAATCTGCCAAAACCTGACAGCAGTACAGAAATCGATTTTTACAAAAATCTTCCGTTGCTCAGCTCGAAAAGTGTTCAACTAATGAAAGTTAGATAGAAACCTGGGGAACATGCACAAAAATTGGCAGCTCAAAATAACGTTCTGTCTGTGCGCACGAATTTTTCTAGTAACAGTCCAGAATCTGTTTTCAGGCAGCACTTCCCCAAATATCATCTCCCTCTCATTAGAAAACCACTCAAAGAAACTAAACAAGTATGTACAAGTATCCAGCAACCATAATATGCAAAGAATGAGTGATGCCGGTATACCTCCCCCCAAGCTTAGGCTTTTGGCCTAAGTGGAGATCAACCCACGGTGCCCATGAAGTAGCACCTTCGTAGTACGAAGATGGATCATATTCCGGGTATGTGCTAGAAGAAGCACCCGGATACGTGACGGTGTAGTCGTAGGAGGGCTCGGCGTCCTCGGAGTCATGCTGCTGGTGGAAGTTGTGTATCTTGAGCTGCTCATCCACCTCCTCCTTAGAGCGCGACCATGGTTTCCTGTTGATACTGAACAAATCTGGTTGGGGCAAAGGGACTTCCCTCTCTTCCCCGTCAGCAAACAACACTCTATAGACAATATTATCTAACCTAGAGTCAGCTGTAACAAATTGATGACTCTTCATAGCAGCAATATCGAGCCTCATAGGAGCTATTTTTACATCATTAGGGTCAAGAGGAAGCTCTAAATATGCTAAAACGCGCGAAGCAATAATTCCTCCAAATATAGGCCCCTTGTTAGACAAGCGGCGAGCAACAAGAGCACCAAGATGATAAGGTGTGTCCCCAGTGAGTGCAGCAATTAAGAAACCAAGGTGATAGCTAGATATGTTACTAGTGTTCTCCCTACCAAGAATGCTAGTACCAATGTAATAAGCAAAATACTTAATGGCGGGGAGTTGAATGTTTCTTATCTTGCCACGCTGAATGGTGCGACAATCATCATTGGTGATCCCTCGATAGAGCTCCAACAATTCCCTTGGGTTGTCCTCGATCTTCCTTGCTGTACCTACAGGGACAATACCCAATGCAGCACAAAAAATTTCCAACTTCATAGTAATAGGTTTACCATAGATCTTGAATGAAACTGTCGGGTGAAAGTGCTTATTGTTGAACTTGAAGCTCTCCACAAAGATTTTAGTGAGCGTGTAGTATTGCTCACTCTCATCTCCCACATAGGTGGTTAAACTTGCCTTACCGACGAGGGTCAAGAAATCATCCAACAACCCTGCATTACTCAAAAAGTCATAACATGGAAAGGATGCAGCGTTGGGGACTCCATTGTCCTCCTCGGGTGCGAAGCTTGGTGCGATGAGGTCCTCATTATAGGATGGCCTGCATCGGGTGGATGACCTAGAGGGCCTCCCCGTGCTTGTTGTCTCCCCTTGGAACACTTCTCCAAAGTTAAAGTTGTCCATCCCCCTTTTCTGAAATTTTTCAACAAACAATATAAAACTTGATTTGGTGACATATAATCGAGGGAAACTACCATAGGAACTTGCTAGAGTACTAATCATGCATCAAAACTAGTTTCTACCACTTAGAACAAGCATGCAAGCTCACTAAACATGTTACCTACAGCAGCAAAATATTCAAGATATACTCCACCAAACAAAATTCTACTTGGATAATCGAAGGAGTCACATACCGAAGAGCAAATGTGCCAAATTTCAGACAGATCTGGGCTGAGCAAAGAGATCGAGAAATGGAGTTCTTGAGCAAAAACACGAGTGAGAGGAAGCTGGTGTCGATTTTTTCGGGAGAGAGAAGAGTGTGGGAGGAAGAGATGCTAAAGTGGGGTAAGGGGGCCCACACACCAGGGTGGCGCGCCCCCCTTGTTGCCGCGCCACTGTGGTGCCACCCTGGGATGCCCCATGGTCATCCCCAGGTGCTCCCAGTGCCTCATGAAAAATAGGACCAACGGTATAATTTTTGTGAATTTTTGAAAACTTTGAAAAATGCACATTTCTGGGTATTAAGTTTATTATTACTGGCCAGGAAATTTTTTGAAATCTCTAATTAACTAAGGAACTTTGCAAAATAAAAGTGCTACAGCAACTAGAGCAAGTGGAGGAAGAAAGAGATGTTGTTTACCTCCTCTATGCATATAAAAAGTATTTGTTAACAAGGTTGATCAAGTCTTGCCACCAAATAAATTTTACATAGCATAAGAAGAAATAAACCTCAAATCAATCATGTTACCTTGAATTGTATTGATATGGATCCAATCACAAGAGTTTGATATTCTTCTTTAGGCTCATATATTGGACAATCAATAGTTCCCACTTTGATAGTTCTCACATTAGAAATAGTATTAACTCCACATGCTTTTTCAATCCTCTTGGGGAAATAGACGGTGTGCTCCTTATCATCAACATTGAAAGTAACCTTTCCTTTATTGCAATCAATAACAGCCCCTGCGGTGTTAAGAAAAGGTCTCCCAAGAATAATAGACATATTATCATCTTCAGGCATTTCCAACACAACAAAATCAGTTAATATCAAGCAGTTATTAGTAACTTGAACAGGAACATCCTCACATATACCAACAGGAATAGCAGTAGATTTATCAGCCATTTGCAAAGATATATCAGTAGGTATCAACTTATCTAAGTAAAGTCTCTTATAAAGAGAAAAGGGCATAACACTAACACCGGCTCCCAAGTCACATAGAGCAGTTTTAACATAATTATTCTTAATAGAACAAGGAATAGTAGGTATACCTAGGTCGCCCAACTTCTTTGGAACTTTGCCATTGAAAGAGTAATTAGCAAGCATAGTGGAAATTTCCTCATTGGGGATTTTCCTTTTGTTAGTAACAATATCTTTCATATACTTTGAATAAGGAGGCAATTTAATAGCATCAGTCAAAGGGATTTGCAAGAATAAAGGTTTCATCCAATCACAAAATTTATTATAGTGTTCTTCTTCCTTTGATTTTAGTTTCTTAGCAGGAAAAGGCATTTGCTTTTGCACCCAAGGTTCCCTTTCATTACCATGTTTCTTAGCAATAAAATCTTCTTTAGTATACTTTTTATTTTTATCTTGCTTTTCAGGTTCATCTTCAACTTCTTCTTTATCAGAAACATCATTCTTATCATTACCATTATTATTATCATGTTCATTACCACTTTCAGTTTCAGCATCGGAAATAGAAATACTATTAGGATCATTAACAGGTTCAGAGGATTCTACAACATTTTTATGTTTCTTCTTCTTTTTCTTAGAAGGAGCTCTAGGTTCAATGCGTTGAGAATCTTGTTCAATTCTTTTGGGATGCCCTTCAGGATATAGAGGATCCTGGGTAGAGACACCACCTCTAGTTGTTACTTCATAAGCATGTTTCTCTTTAGAATTATTTTGTAATAAGTCATTTTGCACTTTAGTGAGTTGATCAATTTGAGTTTGAACCATTTTAAAATGTTTAACAAGCATCTTAACATCATTGGAGGTTCTCTCCACAATATCATGCAAATTGCTAATAGCTTGAGAATTTTCCATTAGATGATTCTCTACTCTCATATTAAAATTTTCTTGCTTAACAATATAATTATCAAACTCATCTAAGCATTGCGCAGGAGGTTTTGAATACGGAATATCTTCCCTAGTAAAGCGCTGAAGGGAGTTTACCTCAATCATGGATGAAGGGGGAATTATCTCACATATATCTTCTATGGGAGGTAGATTCTTCACATCTTCAGATTTAATACCTTTCTCCTTGAGAGACTTCTTGGCTTCCCTCATATCTTCATCATTCAATTTAATTAAACCCCTCTTCTTCAATATCGGCGTTGGAGTTGGTTCAGGCGTAGTCCAATCATCATGATTCCGGCCTATTTTAGCCAATAATTCTTCAGCTTCGTCTGGAGTTCTTTTCCTGAAAACACAACCAGCACAACTATCCAAATATGCCCTAGACTCAATGGTTAGTCCACTATAAAATATATCAAGTAAATCATTCTTTTCTAAATCATGTCCAGGTCGAGCTCTGATAAGAGAACAAAATCTTGCCCAAGCCTCAGGCAATTTCTCTTCATCTCCCTGGTCAAATCTATAAATTTTCTGTAAAGCAACATGTTGAGCACTAGCAGGAAAGTATTTTCGAAAGAAAACATCACGCAAATCAGTTGGATTTTTAATAGAACCAGGAGGCAAATTATTATACCAAGTTTTAGCATCATCCTTTAATGAGAAAGGAAAAATTTTAGCGACAAAATAAGTACGCATCTTGATATCATCAGAAAACAAGCTACTCATAGAAGAAAGTTCAATCATGTGTTCTACAGCACTTTCTTTTTCAGTACCACAAAAGGGTGTTTTCTCTACAATAGCTATATGAGATAGATCAAGAGAAAAATCATAATCTTTATCCTTAATGCATATAGGAGATGTGGCAAATTTAGGATCAGGAGATAACTTATGTCTAACAGTATATTGTGTGAGAAACTTTTTAATTTTGCTTGCATCAGCAGTAGCATTGCATCTATTAATAAGATCATCATTAAGCTCCACATAATCTTCATCAGGATCATCACTAGAATAATCAAGTTCAGGTGAATTAACAGGTGTAGTAGCATCAGGAGTTTCAGCATTTTCAATTTGTCTAGACCTAGCAATTGTAGCATCTAGAAAGGATCCCAATGAACCACTATCATCAAGCACAGCAGAAAGCATCATCAATATTATAAGAATTTTCAGATTCAGCAGAAGTACCAGCATGTGAAGCATGTGGTGGTGAAACAAGTTTATCAATCACAGATGGTGAATCAAGAGCAGCAGAGGTACTCAGAGTTGTACCTTTTCTTGTAGTGGATGGTAATATGGCGACTTTAGGATCGCGAGTTTTACCCATGATGGAGAATTTGCAGCGAACAATATCAATCCAAGTGAACTTCCAAATAAAGCTATGCTCCCCGGGAAAACAGTTTTGATAACCCACAAGTATAGGGGATCGCAACAGTCTTCGAGGGTAGTAAAACCCAATTTATTGATTCACACAAGGGGAGACAAAGAATACTTGAAAGCCTTAACAGCGGAGTTGCAATTCATGCACCTGGAAACAGACTTGCTCGCAAGAGTTTATCAAGAGTAACAGTTTTATAGCAAGAGCGTAGTGAAATAACGACAGGAGTAACAAAGATAGCAGTGATTATAGTAAACAACATGATTAAAATACTGTAGGCACGGGGACGGATAACGGGCGTTGCATGGATGAGAGAAACTCATGTAACAATCAAGCTGGCATTTGCAGATAATAATAAAACGGTGTCTAAGTACAAAGCAATCAATAGGCATGTGTTCCAATTATAGTCGTACGTGCTCGCAATGAGAAACTTGCACAACATCTTTTGTCCTACCAGCCGGTGGCAGCCGGGCCTCAAGGGAATCTACTGGATATTAAGGTACTCCTTTTAATAGAGTACCGGAGCAAAGCATTAACACTCGGTGAACACATGTGATCCTCACATCACTACCATCCCCTCCGGTTGTCCCGATTTCTGTCACTTCGGGGCCATTGGTTCCGGACAACGACATGTGTATACAACTTGCAGGTAAGACCATAAACAATGAATATCATGATGAAATAATAACATGTTCAGATCTGAAATCATGGCACTCGGGCCCTAGTGACAAGCATTAAGCATAACAAGTTGCAACAATATCATCAAAGTACCAATTACGGACACTAGGCACTATGCCCTAACAATCTTACACTATTACATGACCAATCTCATCCAATCCCTACCATCCCCTTCAGCCTACAGCGGGGAATTACTCACACATGGATGGGGGAAACATGGCTGGTCGATGGAGAGGCGGTGATGATGATGGCGATGATCTCCTCCAATTCCCGTCCCGACCGAGTGCAAGAACGGAGACTTCGGCTCCCGAGACGGAGTTTCGCGATGTGGCGGCGTTCGGAGGGTTTCCCGCGACTTCGACTTCTTCCCGTGCATTTTTAGGTCGAAGGCGAGTAGTCCGAGGAGGGCGCGTGAGGCCTGCCGAGGGGGCCACACGCCAGGGCCGCGCGCCCTCCCGGGCGCGCGCCGCTAGGTGTGGGGCCCTGCCTCCACCTGACTTGCCCTTCTCGGCTCCGTGAGTCTTCTCGGGAAAATAGGGCCTTTCGCATAAATTCCGAGGTTTTTCCCGAAAGTTGGATTTCTGCACAAAAACGAGACACCGCATTCTGCTGAAAACAACGTTAGTCCGTGTTAATTGCATCCAAAATACACAAATTAGAGGCAAAACAATAGCAAAAGTGTTCGGGAAAGTAGATACGTTTTGGACGTATCAGTAGTTCCCAACAACCTTATAAAAATAAGATCGGACTTCCTCTCAGTTCAGACCTTCTTCTTGCTCCATCATACTCCACATATTATATATTAATACTTCTTCAGCCTTCCTCTCCCCCTTGGAGTTTACTAATGATCTTCAAGCTCCTTTTCTTCTAATCATTAAACTCCAAGGTTAGGTATTGGTCTAAGTCTGGTTTAAGGTTTGTACTTTTCTAAAATTTCACGAAGAATTCTTTGCGGTGTATCCACACAATTGTGGATATCCATTGTGAATCCTCCAACTAAATATTTACCAACTACGGAATACCAGCTGCGGAATCCCTCTTTCCTTTAAAGTGAAAGAACGATTAAGCTGTGGACTATTTGTTACCAGCTGCAGACTACCTAATACGAGATGTGGCTTATTGAATACCAGCTGTGGCTATGTTATGCTTCTAGTCAATATCTACCCACCAGCTGTGGCTACTTTTATAGTTTTAGTTAAGATATACCTCACTTCACATACTTTCTCTTCATGATTATCCTATATCAGCTGTGGTCTTATTATACCAGCTACGACTTCACTTGTCTATTTTCCTTCTTCCAGGGTTTGTTTTGCAAGAGAATCACTTGTTGACACTATGAAAATAGTATTGTAAGTGACTTCACTTGCATTCCCTTCTTCCATAATGAATACGGCTCTACTTCTACTGCTCCATATTCACTATTTTTCTCACTTTCGTGATACTTCCATGTTGAAGTACTCCTTAATTAAGGATAAAAGTGAGTTTTCATTAATCCTACCTTCAGATTGTTGTGGTGGTTTCCCACAATTTACTTCCTTCTTCTAATGAACCTTCATCTTGTCTTCAAAATCTTCAGAATTCGTCACTTCCTCACACGAATACCTTTACCCTCTAGACCTATAACATCAAGTAAGAGCTTGATATTGCAACATGCATTTGCATATCAAAGTCAAACTTCATGTATGGATCTAGTCAAACAATGAAAATCCAATAAAATCCAAGAAAATCAGCTTTGTGTTTATAATACACATCCTTATATGCCTGAATATAATAATTGGGTAAGACATCCCTAAACATCAGGATCAGATGTGTAGTATATAACACCACATAAGATAGGTTTAGGTTGTGATACTTAGCACAATACGTGAATTTCTACTATTTGTCTCAACATTTATCTTAATTGCACATTTGCAATGAGACAAACTTGAAACAAAATGGCCTGGGATAGTTGGAGTTAACCTAGTTTTCTTTGGAAGTACTAACAAAATAGTATACCATATATATGTGCTATTGAGGACTACTTCCTATAATACAATTAGTTCTAACATGTCTACTCTAAACACATGATTGTTTAGAATATACCACCTATAACTCTAGGATTTCTCTATGTGATATGCTCTAAATAAGCCTTCTTTAAATTAAGGACTATGGTTCTAACATACTTGGTACAGTTATTAGGATTTTAAGGCCTAAGCTTTCGAACTATTCCCTAAATCCTACTCCTCATCATACTTCTGTTAACTTACTTATGATGTTCTACTCCCTCACATCATGATTCTCAAGTGAATCATATATGATTACCAACTCTACCATGAAAAGTAGACTTATATGACTCCTATCACTCTTCCTTACCTCCTATGATTGACTCATCATAGGTATATACTACCTCAGTCATTTAACATCAGTCATTTGACATTTTAAATGACTCTTACTTAACCATACTTATATTGGTATACTTCTTCCACTAGGATATTTTCCTTATGGTTGTATCCTCTCTTTGGACTACCATGTATTGTATACCAACTGTGGTCTACTACCACAAATTATCTTAAGCTCCAATGGTGTTCTAGTTATTTGGAATGAAGCAAGATAACTAACTAACTTCACTTAAGAAAGATAAGAAGGATTGACTCAAGTGTGTCAGGATTATTCTCAAGTGAATACCCATCTCAAGTCAAAAGAATATTTGGTTTAGCATAGTTGACTTAGCTAATACCACTTCCTATAGACACTACCAAACCTATAGGTCTCCTTTAAAGGGTTTTAATCCTAGGGTCAAAGCATTTGCTCTGATACCAGCTGTGGTGACCCAGCGTACCACTACATGGTGTAGTACACAAGTCGTTGACATAACACAAGTGAAACACCGTTCCACTCATATTACATCCCTCAGAGTGGTACAACAGAAACATATGCGAGTCCAAGGTATGTCTATAGAAGTACACACGAACTGTTTACATAAGATCCACACAGCCTCCTACTTTACAGTGAGGTAAAACTTCAAATAAAGCTCCAGAAGAATGACTCGTAGTCTATCTTATTGCTAACTCAAGTTTAAGAGCTACTTGGCTTGCTATAGAATTCTAGCTACTTAGGTGCTAGGATTAGGGAAAGATTCCCTTCTATTACTAGTCTAAGTTTCCACTCTAGCTGATGCAGAAGTTGACTCCATTGACTTCTTTGATTGGATTCTTCATCTTGTTGCAGTTGACTCCTTTGTCTTCGAGTTCCACGGTAGTTTCTCCTTCGGTGCCTTGATCTAAGAAGGGGGTTCAAAGATGGGATGAGTACGAGCGTACTCAACAAGTTCATATTAGGAAATAGGTGTATCATGCACTAGCTACAGCCATAGACCAGAAAGTCATAGGCCAATGCAAGTTTTCATAAACATTTCTTCAAAAGGTTTATTTTATTCTCGAAACTATGCCCGTCAGTCTTCACAGGTTGACTAGAACTTCATGGAGTTCCTTTCCTGCCGCGTTCGCAGTTCCCTTCCCGGAACAGGGAGTGACAGTCACAATTCAATATCCTCTGCAGAGGTGCGTTACTTTTCCCATAAGAGACCTTATCCTTGTTGCCAACCAGCGTTAACTTTCCCGTCCACACTTCCTTTGGTGTGAGGCCAGGTGTAAGATCCAAGTCCACACCGCCTTCTCCGCGACTGCAAACCCACCCTTTTGTCCGACCCTACACCCCCAGTAGACTTCTTCCGATAATACGGCTTTACTCACGGTGTACTCCGGACAATCCATCATAGACCGTAGAGCTAACATCACTAATGGATGGGGATTTAAAAGGCTATCCCAACCTACGGCAGTGCCTCCAACACCCCGCAGCTCTACCAGTCCGTTGGCGTGCAGGGAAAAGATACAACTGACTTCCCCAGAGCCATTATAGATCTTATGGTCAACGCGATATGTACGACGCTAGAATCACTGGACGACATTGGTACTTAGTCCTAGATGAGTAGTACCCATGCAATGGAACCTCCACCATATCAACACATACCATGGTTCCATTGCCCACCACATAGTCATATTCATAATTGTAAAATAATACTTTGCTTTTCAATGCATGAGTGATAAGTATAGTACTTTGCATATAGTTTGATAAAAATAATCAAATGACATGAGCAAGCGATGAACTTGCCTTTCTTGACTGCAAGATTATGCAGGCAAAAGCTTCGATACGTGAGAACTCCAAATTCTGAAATACCATCATTGTCCGGTAAGGACAATGTTTAAAGAATCGGCAAAGATGCTATAATGCATAGTATGAGATGCAATCGTCCCGAGCGTAACCTAACCTCGATGATTTAGGATGTATGAGTTGTAAAGATTTCTTTAGGGTTGGTTGCACTTTTAGAATGATTCTCAAACAAGGTTCTTATTAGGGTTTGGTTATATTAGCATCATAACCAAATGATATAAGACATCATAACAATTATACACATAAAGAATAGTGATGGAATAATATGTAAAGAACAGTTTTTAAGTTCTACAGAACATGGTTGATGATTACTTATACTATACTTCAAAAGAATAACTTTTGAAGAACATGTTGTTTAAGAAATAATGAGTATTTCAAAAAAGAACTATGGATTCTATGGTTTGATTGACATTTGTACTTCAAAAGAATAACTTTTGAAGAACAGGTTAAATAAGAATATGAACTACTATACATAGGAGCTATGGCTTTCTAGGGTTTACTATTGGATTCATCTAGTTCTCTAATAGGAACTAGTTGGGTTCTTAAATAGAATTGGTCGATACATAGCAAGTATGGGCAGTTTTATTGCTATAGTTTCTTCTACGCATCATATCAAAGGATGGTTATTAAGATGGTTCTATAATTAGCTATTAGGGTTTACTATGGGTTAGGTTTACTATAACTTCCTATTTGTTTCACTAAGAAATCACTAATGGTTTCCAAGCTAAGTGGTTTATGATCCTTAAGTAGGGTTTAGTGGGGTAGGAACATGTGTTGTGAATTATTACACAAGGTTGATACTAGGGTTCATAATTATGGTTCTACTAAATTATTATGGTTGAGGTTGATCCTAATGGTGTGGTATGGTGATGAATGGTGTCAATGTGAGGTTAGCAAGCTAGGGTTTTCAATTACGTGGTACTAGTGGATCATACAAGTGTTAACTAAAATAAACACATGAGATGATGTCTCCTGTGAATTGTACCTAGTTTTATTTTAGTGGATCATGAGTATGCACTCATTGGTTGTTTATTAGGGTTCTATATGTCAAGTAAATCTCACATGATCACATGTGACACATAACTAGGGTTTTAGAGTTGCTTCTAAGGTGGAATGATCACATGAAATAATGGAATCCAGGTCTTACTTAAATTGAAACTAGGGTTTCTAAGTTATGGTACAACTCCTAAAATGATGATTGGCAATATAGGTGTGGTAACTAATTACTTTGAAGCAAAATTAATAATGGTTTTAGCATTTTATTAACTTTCACAAGAATTAATAATTAGGGCAACTCCTATTTAGGTTTAGTTAAGAATTAGGGTTTAACAATTATTATTAGGTTTTAAAATACTTAACTTGGTAACTAAAGATGTTTAAGTAAACAAGTTTTGAATTACCAAAATAATATTGGCTTTTAATATTTTCTTGATTTATTATTATTTAAGAAAATGGTAAATGGTAAATTGCAAATTAGGGTTTATGAATTATCACTAATATTTAAGTTAATGCAAATATGATAAAGAATTCAATCTTAACATTTTATTTACTTATTGAATAACTATTATTTAATTTTGAAACTTATCTAATTATTGAATTCAAATTGTATTTTAAACAATTAGAAAGACATAATTAATAAAGATAAAAATAAGTGAATTTTTATTTTGACACACATTTTTGTTTTATATTTTATTTGGGTAGAGTTCATTTTTGTGAGCATTTTGATATATTATTCATAATTTTTTGAGTTGAAATGAAATTTCTATGATTTTGCAAAGTTTAAGTGATTTTCTAGAATTTGATATAAACCTAAATACTAGATGTACCGTTCAGTTAACCCAGAGACAGAAGTGGGGACGACTGGTCCATTGCCACGCGGGCAGCGACCAAGTCAAAATGTCCCCACGGCCACGTCACCTACCGGCGGCTCACGCCGGCGGAGACGAGACGGAGCCGCCGCTAAGGGCCCCCGGACGCGTGGTACCAACGGATCCCCTTGATCCACGGAATATGATGGTGGTGGTTAAGCTCTGGTCACCGGAACCTTCGGCGACCTCGGCTGCGGCGGTGCTCTCGTCGAATGGCAAAGGGCTAGGATGTAAGCTAGGAAGCGAGAGTAGGTTCTACTGACGCGCAAACTCACCGTGAGTACGATGGTATGATCAGCAGCGCGATGGTCGACGGAGAAAGCGAGAAGTCCCGGCGAACCCGAGGAAAGGAAAGTGAAATTCGCCCTGGCTCCGAGCTCCTCTTGATGCGTGCTTGCTCCCAGATGGCCTACGCGCCGATGCACCTCCTCGACCACGCGGAGTTGGGGTGGCTCCCATCCCGGATTCTTCCTCGACGCCGGCGACAGTAATGGATAATGGGAACAATTGAGCAAGCTAGAGAGGGAATGGATGGGCGGCGAAGAACAAGGACTACACGGTTATGCTTCGGATGTATTTATAGAGCCAGAGGAGGTCGATGATGACCCACAAGTATAGGGGATCGCGGCAGTCTTCGAGGGAAGTAAAATCCAATTTATTGATTCACACAAGGGGAGGTAAAGAATACTTATAAGCCTTAACAACTGAGTTGTCAATTCAGCTGCACCTGGAAAAGCACTAGTAACAGGGGTGATGTGAAAGTAGCAGTGATATGAAAGCAGTAACGGTAATAAGCAGCAATAGTAATAGTAACACAGAGCAATGGCACCGAAAATAGTTGATACTACTTCCAATGACATGTAGAACGAGTATATGATGATGAAAGATGGACCGGGGTTCCCAGCTATCTACACTAGTGGCAACTCTCCAATAACAAGTGTTGGGTGAACAAATTACAGTCGGGCAATTGATAGGATTGAAATAGCATTAAGACAGAATATCAAGATCATTAATCATGTAGGCATGTTTCCCATATATAGTCATACGTGCTCGCAATGAGAAACTTGTACAACATCTTCTGTCCTACCAGCCGGTGGCAGCCAGGCCTCAAGGGAATCTACTGGATATTAAGGTACTCCTTTTAATAGAGCACCGGAGCAAAGCATTAACACTCCGTGAAAACATGTGATCCTCACATCACCGCCATCCCCTCCGGTTGTCCCGATTTCTGTCACTTCGGGGCCTTTGGTTCCGGACAGTGACATGTGCATACAACTTGTAGATACAATCTAAGCAATAAGTATAGAGCTTAAATCTAAGATCATGCCACTCGGGCCCTAGTGACAAGCATTAAACACAACAAGATTGCAGCAACAATAACTTCATAAACTTTGTAGATAGACAATCATAACGTAACAATCCATCGGATCCCGACAAACACAACACCGATTACATCGGATGAATCTCAATCATGTGGCAGCTCATGAGATCATTGTATTGAAGTACATGGGGGAGAGAATACCAACTAGCTACAGCTAGAACCCGTAGTCCATGGGGGAACTACTCACGGAGCATGATGGAGGCGGTGCGTGATGGAGATGGCTTCCGGGGGCACTTCCCGTCCCGCAGGTGCCGGAACAGACTTCTGTCCCCCAAATTGGAGTTTCGCCATGGTGGTGGCGCCTGGATTTTCTGGAGTTTCAATTGGTCTCCGCTTAGGTCGAAAGGGGTTTTATAGGCGAAGGAGGCGCGAGGAGGGTGCCTGGGGGCTCCTCACCATAGGCTGGCGCGGGCCCAGGCCAGGCCGCGCCGCCTTATGGTGTGGTGGCCCTCTGGCCCCTCTCCGACTCTTCTTCGGTGTTCTGAGCCTTCCGGGAAAAATAGGAGGTTTGGCGTTGATTTCGTCCAATTCCGAGAATATTGCCCGAACAGCCTTTCTGAACCAAAACCAGAAACAGAACTGCACTGTGGCATCTTGTTAATAGGTTAGTTCCGGAAAACGCATAAAACATTATAAAGTGCAAGCAAAACATGTAAGTATTGTCATAAAACAAGCATGGAACATCGAAATTATGGATACGTTGAGACGTATCGCATCCCCAAGCTTAGTTCCCGCTCGTCCTCGAGTAGGTAAACGATAAAAAGAATAATTTCTGTAGTGACATGCTACTTACATAACCTTGATCATACTATTACAAAGCACATGAAATGAATGAAGTGACTCAAGGCAATGATCTATAGTTGCTAACAAATAGATAACATATAGCAAAACTTTTCATGAAGAGTACTTTCAAGACAAGCATCAAAAGCCTTGCACAAGAATGTGTTATGTCGAAACCCACCGGCAGCACGGCAACACGGTAGAGAGGGAACAACTAGGGCTGCGGCTGGCCCCAGTCCCTCAGAGCGACGGCCCGCAAAGCCTCCTGGTCACACGTCCGATGCTATCGCAAGGGCGTGCCACCTGACCTATACCTGGTCAGGAAGGTGTTGGATGATGCCTCGCTTATTTCCTGCATGGCATACACGTAAACGTTAAATACGAGCCTCGATCGGCTCTCAGGTTATCCTGTGAATCGGCTCAAAGAGCCGATCCACCCATGATTCGTACAAGGTGTCCGAATATATGGTGGTCCTGCTTGATCAAGATAAAGTTAATGCGATCTACGACGATTTAGGGTTTTCACCACATAATCGGATCATCCTACTCACGATTGGGCCTCGCGCTCGCGCACGGTGACCGTAAGCCGATCCTAGACAGGGCCTAAAAACCAACACGAGGTTGATCCCCGGAACATCCTGTCTAGGGCTAGCAAACTCCACCCTACACGCCGGATCCTCCAACCCTTTGTAAGGCCTAACTATTGCGGATGTTAAACTAATCCTTGATGAACAAGGAGCAACCGTAACGGATCGGATCTACTAAACTATGATCAAGCGGGGTGCCGCCCCTACACCTGAGATAGGTGTAAGGGCGGCTAGATGCATAAGGGTTGCACTACGACAGCATATGATACGAAGAATAATGCTAACCCTAACACATCTAAGATAACTACGTTGCTCGCCATCAAAAAGGCTTCAGCACGAGCAACGCATGAACAACGTGGGGGCTTGTGCTGCCTAGATCGCAAGATGCGATCTAGGCAGCATGTGCTTACCGGTAGAAACCCTCGAGACGAAGGAGTTGGCGATGCGCCGAGATTTGTTTGTGTTGAACGTTGGTTGTTGTTTATTCCATAAACCCTAGATACATATTTATAGTCCAAAGGACTTTCTAATTCGGGCGTGCACCTAACCGTGCACGGGTAAAACTCTAACTCCTAACCGACACGTAATCTAATATGTTACAGATACAAGGGCAAACTAGCCCAAACTTTGCATGTAAGGCCGATTCACGTATTTCTTCTATATATATTCTTCAAGCCCATCTTGATCGCGGCCCACCTCTGATCCGGTCAAATTCTGGTGATAACACATGCCCCCCTGGTTTTGGAAATGACATTTCCAAAATCATTATGCTTTCTTTCGTCGGGCCATGTCGTGCAGCAGGACTGCCGTAGAATCTTCCATCACCTCACTCTGCAAAATTCGATAGCTTTGGCATCTCGGAAACTGCAATAGCATTAAATTTCCACTAGGCTCCTCCCTTTTTATTTAACTGCGGCGCATCGATTAGCCCTCTTCATCTTCTTCCTCTGTTCTAGCTATCGGCCCAAAAAACCCTCTCCTGTAGCAATGTCTTCCTCTTCCTCTTCCCCGGCCTCTTCCTCAACCGAGTGGAGAGCCGGAAAGACGACCTCCACTCCGGGGCGAACCCCATCTCCTCCGACAAGGAGAAGAAAGAAGGAGAAGTAGAGAATACCAAGGCCTCCCCCTCCACCAAGCTCCCTCCGAAGAAGCGCTCCCGCACGTGGGCGGACAGCGAGGACGAAGATGACGACGAGGAAGGAGAAGAGGAGGAGGAGGAAGATGATTCCTCCTCCTCCGCTGGGTATCCGCGACGCAAACGCCGCTCTTGGGCGGACAGCGAGGATGATGATGATGACGAGGAAGACGAAGCTCCGTCAAAGGCCGGCAGCAGCCGATGAGGATCTTCCTGGGAGCAGCAGCGCCGACGACATCGACGACGGCGATGATGAGGACAGCGACGACTAGTAGAGTAGGACTAGTAGTAGCAGTGCACTAAGCACCAGATCCCTCTTTTGAGAGCCATCGGCTCTTTCTTGCAAAGCTGCTCCTTTGAACTAATGAAAATTTTCTCCCGTTTTATCTTGCAATTAGTTCAATTTCAAACCTTCAGCTCACCACACCAAGGCCATCTTCCGCATCGACCCCTCCTTTTGGACCCATGAAGCGGGACTCGGATATCGATTTAGACCGTCGATCAAGCACTTCTCAATTCCCAGCCGATGGTCTTCATCGGCAATCGGAGAAGAAGGCGCGCAGGGTCAGCCGATGCAACTCCAATCGGCTCCCAGAAATAGGGCATCCACCAAATTAGCTGCCCCCCGAGCCTTAATCAAGGCGAGGATGCTTCCATTGAACGCCGGTGTCTTGCATGTCAAACTGATGCTACCGCTGAACTGTAAAGTTGTCGGCGCAAATCTGAGACTTGTGGGTCTCGTGTAATTGTTCTAAAGTCGATGGCGGCGGCATCGGCCTTGTATCCTTAAGTCGACGTCTGCGCATCGGCTGTGCTAAAATTTTTTTTTTTGAATTTTTCGATTTTGTGTCGGCCCCCATATTTGATAGCATTGTCTCATATCCCCGTGTTTTATCCATCTAGGTGCCCCCCGAGCCGATTCTTTCAAGGGATTTGATGGTATCGGCTCTGTTGGATCAAATGTTGAACCCATGCAGAATGGATGGTGAGGATAATTTTGGCCGATTGCTGGAATCGGCCTCCACGTTGCTTGCTCATTGGTTTGTTCTTGCTACTCGGTCAGGCCGGTGGATAAAACCAGCCCAATCTCTGACTTTATCATATCGGTGCGCTTGCTGTCGTCCACCTCGAGTGCATCGTGTAATCGTGGAGCACTAAGCTTCGTCGGAAGGACGAGCACCATGTTTGTGCCAGCCGATGTTTCATCATCGGCTTTCCTTTGCTTGGGGCGCCACTCTTTTCTTTGTGGCCGACCTTCTTCGTCCAGGGTTCGCTGAATTTTGGCGGCCAGATCAGGCCGTGCCTTCCTTAACGTGTGTAAGTATAATCTTTCAGCTTCCTCCAGGCCGCGCAATCGCTGAACCCTGCGCTTTTGGGAACGGCTGAGTCCATCAGGGCACCACCCCGGTGGTACCTGTCTTCTTCTTCTCCCTCGTCTTCCGAATCTCGAGATCTTCCAACCGAGGGACTCAGCACGTTTGCTTTGTGGTGGGAGAGGCCCTAGGCGCTTGAACACGGACACGTTGGCTGCCTCCTTCTTCTTCCGGTTGCATTCTGGGCAATTGCCGATTGTGGGCAATCGGCTCATTCCTGAATCCCAGCAGTGTCGAAGAAGGGCAGTCCCAGTGCCTGTCTCGTCATCTCGCTCCCCTGACTTTTCCTTGGCACGGCGCTCGTGCTCCTCCTCATCGCGATCGTGCCGACGATGTCTTCTGGCTTCTCTAGCCAGACGATCTCTTTCATCATCATCGCTGGATCGTCGGCGTTGGTCATACTGACTCACATACTTGTTGAGGAGGTGATCAGAGAGAGGTCGCTGATATCTTATGTTCTTCACTTCTCCCTCTGTGACATAGCGCTTGCCATCATGACGGAGCCGATCGCGTGGAGCGGCCTCCTCTGTGTCCTTGCTACGAGAGCAGCTGCCCTCGTCTCCATCTCTGCCA
This sequence comes from Lolium multiflorum, assembly GCA_030979885.1. Classification (NCBI taxonomy): domain Eukaryota; kingdom Viridiplantae; phylum Streptophyta; class Magnoliopsida; order Poales; family Poaceae; genus Lolium; species Lolium multiflorum. The sequence goes on from CM061748.1 coordinate 215,679,221, forward strand.
GAGTGGTGCCCGGGTCCTACCATGTTGATGCTGAACGAGGATCCTGGCTGGCAACCTTCAGGGTAAGTGCATTCCACCATGTTAACGGCGGGGAAGGGGTGTGTGTCGACCTTCATGGCGTATTGGTTGAAAATCAACCGTCCGTTTTCTATCGCCATTTGGATCTGCTGCCGCCACACCCTGCAGTCGTTGGTGGTGTGGGTGAACGTGTTATGCCACTTGCAGTATGGCTTTCCGTTCAGCTCTTGCACCGTGGGGATCTTGTGGCCTTCGGGTACCTTTATATGCTTCTCCGTGAGTAAGAGATCGAAAATCTGCTCGGTTTTGGTCACGTCGAAGTCGAACCCTTTTGGAGGGCCTTGTGGCTTCACCCATTTGCAGGACACGGGGCCTGCCGCTCGAGTCCATTCAGCCACTGCTACCTCTCGATCTCCCGCAGCACCTTCATCCTCGTCTGCCTCAACCAGGACCACCGCACGCTTGAATTTGTCCTGGTAAACATCTGGGTGGCGCTGTTCATATGCTGACAGCTTCTGCACCATGTGCGCCAATGAAGGGTAGTCTGCTTGGGAGGCCACGTCCTTGATCGATGATGAGAGACCCACCACCGCCAACTCGACTGCTTCTTTTTCACTTACATGAACCGAAAGCATCGGTTCCTAATGGTCCTGAAGCGCTGGATGTATTCTGACACTGTCTCCCGCGCTTCGTCGTACTTGTGCTAGATCGGCAATGCCAGCCTCGGAAGCCTCTGAGTGATACTGCTCATGGAACTGCTCTTCCAACTGCTTCCAAGTCCGGATGGAGTTCGGTGGCAGCGATGTGTACCACCCGAAAGCCGATCCTGTGAGGGACTGTGCGAAGAACCTCACACGCAACTCGTCTGATGCTGAGATCGTGCCCAGCTGTGCCAAATATCGGCTCACATGCTCGATGGAGCTGGAACCATCCGATCCACTAAACTTTGTAAAGTCCGGGAGCCGATATTTGGGTGGTAGCGGGATCAATTCGTACTCATTGGGGTACGGCTTGGTGTAGCCGAACGTCTTCCTTTTCGGTATCATGCCGAACTGATCTTTCAGAATTGTACAAATCTGATCCGCGGTGATGGCTGAAGGTGCCGAACCCTGAAGATTCGCCGGAGTGCATACTTAACCAGCCATGCTTGCTTTTGGTTCTGAGCCAACTGGAGCTGGGCTCGGAGGTTTGTCGGAGTGGCGTACTTAGCTAACCACGTTTGCTTCTCAAGATCTGCTCCCGACGTTCCTCCTGCTGTTCCAGAGGCCCCTGCTGTTGCAGCCTGGTTCGAGAGTGCCCAGTATTGCAGTCTGGTACGTATGCGCACGCGTATCCGTGCGGGATCTCCTTGGGTGCCTCGGGTAGGAATTGGTAGTCACTAGGATCACCACCAATCTTGTAGACGACATATGCCGATGAGTTCGGCACTTCTGGTGCTGCCCATGCGAACGGCAGCGGAGGATGGGACTGGAGTGGCATCTCTCCTTTGTAAGTCCCCAGAGCTGGTCCCGACGGAGAATACCGATGGCTCATGATTTCCTGGATCACGCGCAGAGCGACACGCTCCAAAGTGTTCACCAGGCTCTCAGAGTGGCGGTGCAGCGAATGAGCCACCATGTAGTTGATCTCCTGACGCAGCGACCTGGTGCGTTCTTCTGACGGGGCGGACAGGTCCACTCCATCGAGTGCGCCTTCAGGTGAGAACCCCTTCCACCTGACGCCATGGGAGCGGGTTCTGTGGAAAGAGCCGATGAGTTCGGCTTCGAGGACCGCCTTGATCTCGTCATGCTTCTTCTTGAGCTCGTCAGTCAGATCCTCGTACTTGACCGGAGTGCTTTCCGCCATCTCGGATGTAGATGGCGATGCGGTGGATGTCGAAGATGGTCCCACCGGGCGTGCCAGAATGTGTTGCGGTCAGAAACCCACCGGCGGGCAGCGACTGGCAACACCGTAGAGCCGGGAACAACTAGGGCTGCGGCTGGCCCCAGTCCCTCAGAGCGACGGCCCGCAAAGCCTCCTGGTCACACGTCCGATGCTATGGCGTGCCACCTGACCTATGCCAGTCAGGAAGGTGTTGGATGATGCCTCGCTTATTTCTGCATGGCATACACGTAAACGTTAAATACGAGCCTCGATCGGCTCTCGGGTTATCCTGTGAATCGGCTCAAAGAGCCGATCCACCCATGATTCGTACAAGGTGTCCGAATATATGGTGGTCCTGCTTGATCAAGATAAAGCTAATGCGATCTACGACGATTTAGGGTTTTCACCGCATAATCGGATCATCCTACTCACGATTGGGCCTCGCGCTCGCGCACGGTGACCGTAAGCCGATCCTAGACAGGGCCTAAAAACCAACACGAGGTTGATCCCGGAACATCCTGTCTAGGGCTAGCAAACTACACCCTACACGCCGCTGGATCCTCCAACCCTTTGTAAGGCCTAACTATTGCGGATGTTAAACTAATCCTTGATGAACAAGGAGCAACCGTAACGGATCGGATCTACTAAACTATGATCAAGCGGGGTGCCGCCCCTACACCTAAGATAGGTGTAAGGGCGGCTAGATGCATAAGGGTTGCACTACGACAGCATATGATACGAAGAACAATGCTAACCCTAACACATCTAAGATAACTACGTTGCTCGCCATCAAAAAGGCTTCAGCACGAGCAACGCATGAACAACGTGGGTAGGCTTGTGCTGCCTAGATCGCAAGATGCGATCTAGGCAGCATGGTGCTTACCGGAGAAACCCTCGAGACGAAGGGGTTGGCGATGCGCCGAGATTTGTTTGTGTTGAACGTTGGTTGTTGTTTATTCCATAAACCCTAGATACATATTTATAGTCCAAGGGACTTTCTAATTTGGGCGTGCACCTAACCGTGCACGGGTAAAACTCTAACTCCTAACCGACACGTAATCTAATATATTACAGATACAAGGGCAAACTAGCCCAAACTTTGCATGTAAGGCCGATTCACGTATTTCTTCTATATATATTCTTCAAGCCCATCTTGATCGCGGCCCACCTCTGATCCGGTCAAATTCTGGTGATAACAGAGTTAACTCATAAAGCAATAGATTCAAAGTAAAGGCATCGAAGCAACACAAAGGAAGATTTAAGTTTCAGCAATTGCTTTCAACTTTCAACATGCATGTCTCATGGATAATGGTCAACACAAAGTAATATGATGAATGCAAATAAGCAAGTATGTAAGAATCAATGCACAGTTGACATAAGTGTTTGCTTCTAAGATGGAAGGAAGTAGGTAAACTGACTCAACATAAAGTAAAAGAATGGCCCTTCGCAGAGGGAAGCAGGGATTAAATCATGTGCTAGAGCTTTTTAAGTTTTGAAATCATATAGAGAGTATAAAAGTAAAGTTTTGAGAGGTGTTTGTTGTTGTCAACGAATGGTAGTGGGCACTCTAACCCCTTGCCAAACAGACTTTCAAGAGCGGCTCCCATGAAGGACGTTATCTCTACCAGCAAGGTAGATCACCTCTCTTCTCTTTTGTTTACACATGTATTTTAGTTTTTATTTATGGTTGACACTCCTCGCAACCTTTGCTTACACAAGCCATGGCTAACCGAATCCTCGGGTGCTTTCCAACATTCACATACCATGAAGGAGTGTCTATTTGCAAAATTAAGTTGCTTACTGATGAATCAGAGCAAAACATGTGAAGAGAATTATTAATGAAAGTTAATTAATTGGGGCTGGGAACCCCGCGCCAGCTCTTTTTGCAAAATTATTGGATAAGCGGATGAAGCCACTAGTCCATTGGTGAAAGCTGCCCAACAAGATTGAAAGATAAAACACCACATACTTCCTCATGAGCTATAAAACATTGACACAAATAAGGAGTAATAAAGTTTTGAATTGTTTAAAGGTAGCACATGAAGTATTTAATTGGAATGGCAGGAAATACCACATAGTAGGTAGGTATGGTGGACACAAATGGCATAGGTTTTGGCTCAAGGTTTTGGATGCACGAGAAGCATTTCCTCTCGGTACAAGGCTTTGGGCTAGCAAGGTTGTTTGAAGCAAACACAAGTATGAAGACAGCAAAACTTACATAAGAACATATTGCAAGCATTATAATACTCTACACTGTCTTCCTTGTTGCTCAAACACTTTTACCAGAAAATATCTAGACCTTAAGAGAGACCAATCATGCAAACCAATTTCAACAAGCTCTACGGTAGTTCTCCACTAATAGGTTTAAACTACATGAAAAAACTTAATCATGATCTACTTGAGAGCTCAAAACAATTGCCAAGTGTCAAATTATTCAAGACATGATGAGGCATTTTCTGTTTCCAACCAAATAACCATAAGTGATGTAGCTTCCAACTTTTATCATTGAACATTAAAAGTAAAGCGAAGAACACAAGTGTTCATATGAAAAAGCAGAGCGTGTCTCTCTCCCACACAAGGATTGCTAGGATCCAATCTTATTCAAACATAAACAAAAATAAAACACAGACGCTCCAAGTGAAGAACATAAGATGTGACCGAATAAAAAAATAGTTTCAGGGGAGGAACCTGATAAGTTGATGAAGAAGGGGATGCCTTGGGCATCCCCAAGCTTAGACGCTTGAGTCTTCTTGAAATATGCGGGGATGAACCACGGGGCATCCCCAAGCTTAGACTTTTCACTCTTCTTGATCATATCCTCCCTCTCTTGACCCTTGAAAACTTCCTCCACACCAAACTCAAAACAAACTCATTAGAGGGTTAGTGCATAATCAATTCACATGTTCAGAGGTGACACAATCATTCTTAACACTTCTGGACATTGCTCAAAGCTACTGGAAGGTAATGGAACAAAGAAATCCATCCAACACAGCAAAAGAGGCCAATGCGAAATAAAAGGCAGAATCTGTCAAACAGAACAGTCCGTAAGACGAATTTTATTGAGGCACCAGACTTGCTCAAATGAAAATGCTCAAATTGAATAAAAGTTGCGTACATATCTGAGGATCACTCACGTAAATTGGCATAATTTTCTGAGTTACCTACAGAGAATTAGGCCCAGATTTGTGACCGCAAGAAATCTGTTTCTGCGCAGTAATCCAAATATAGTATGAACCTTACTATCAAAGACTTTACTTGGCACAACAATGCAACAAAACTAAGATAAGGAGAGGTTGCTACAGTAGTAACAACTTCCAAGACTCAAATACAAAATAAAAGTACTGTAGCAAAATAAACACATGGGTTATCTCCCAAGAAGTTCTTTCTTTATAGCCATTAAGATGGGCTCAGCAGTTTTAATGAAGAGTTGAAGCAAAAGAGAGCATCAAAAAGCAAATTCAAAACACATTTAAGTCTAACATGCTTCCTATGAAAAGGAATCTTGTAAATAAACAAGTTCATGAAGAGCAAAGTAACAAGCATAGGAAGATAGAACAAGTGTAGCTTCAAAAATTTCAGCACATAGAGAGGTGTTTTAGTACCATGCAAATTTCTACAACCATATTTTCCTCTCTCATAATAATTTTCAGTAGCTTCATGAACAAACTCAACAACATAACTATCACATACATCATGCTTTTCATGATCCATAAACACATAATTTTTATCAAGCTCAAAAATAGTGCGATTAAAACTTTCAAACACACTTTTATCAATAATATAACAAGATGGTTGATCAATCTCAAGAGATATGGGACTCATAGATAATGTCAAGACCTCTCCAATCCCATTTTCATTAGTAGTACAATGTCGGCACAAACAAAGCATTATCATAAAATTTATCAAAATAGCATGGATTATCATAGATAACAGTAGCATAATTATTCTCACAAGTTTTACTCATAGGGAATATTTCAAGAGAATCCACAGGAACATAACATTCAACCTCTTTCGGTAAGCATGGATGACAATCAAATAGTGTAAGAGATAAAGAGTTACTCTCATTAGAAGGTTGGCATGGGTAGCTAATCCATTCTTCCTCCTTTTGTTCGTCACTCTCCTCTTCTTTTTCATCCAATGAGCTTTCAAGTTCATCAATTTCCTCCTCTTTTTCATCCAATGCGCTTTCAGGTTCATCAATTTCTTCTTCCACCGGTTCCTGCAAATTGTGAGTGCATTCTTGTGCATTAATGAGTCTCTCTTTATAATCAATGATATAAGGATTACCACTGTAGCATTCTATGCAAGAATTAAGGATAGTAGAGACATAATCTTTAAGGTCCTTACAAATAGCACAAGTTTCATAATTCTCAACCATGAAGGATTCTATCTCAGAGGCTCCCATAAATAAGACAAATTGTTCTACCTCTTCGAACCCATAATGAATATAGCAATTCCGATTATAGTTCTTAATTAAAAATTCCTCACTAAAGCCACATTGAAATTTAAGATGTTTAGTATCCTGTTGAGAGCAACAGTTTATATCATGGCGTCTAAGCAAGATTCTAGCCATTGTATTCAATTTTTCTATCATAGCACTCATTATTTTACCAGTTCTTGATTCTCTATAATTATTATAGCATTCTATAAGCTCCAAGTAGGTTATAGGTTCCCCCATAATAGCAGTTTTTAATTTTTAGGTTTTTCAATTTTTTATGGATTTTTGGGTATATGAGAAAAGTAAAACAAGACAAAAAGAAACTAGACAAAAGTAAACTAAGAAAAATAAAACAAGACAGAAATAAACTAAGCACAAATAAACTAGATAAAGTAAACTAGCAAAACAAAATAAAATAAAAGTAGAGAGAGAGGTAGAGTGTACTCCCCAGGTGAACTTATGAGTAGAGCTATGCCTCCCTGGCAAGCGCTTGAAACTAGTCTTGATGACCCACAAGTATAGGGGATCGCAACAGTCTTCGAGGGAAGTAAAACCCAATTTATTGATTCGACACAAGGGAGGTAAAGAATACTTATAAGCCTTAACAAGCGAGTTGTCAATTCAGCCGCACTGGAAAAGCACTAGTAACAGGTGATGTGAAAGAAAGTGATATGAAACGATATAACGGAAAGCGAATAGTAATAACGGGAGCAATGGAACAGAAAATAGTTGATACTACTTCCAATGACATGTAGAACGAGTATATGATGATGAAAGATGGACCGGGGTTCCCAGCTATCTACACTAGTGGCAACTCTCCAATAACAAGTGTTGGGTGAACAAATTACAGTCGGGCAATTGATAGGATTGAAATAGCATTAAGACAGAATATCAAGATCATTAATCATGTAGGCATGTTTCCCATATATAGTCATACGTGCTCGCAATGAGAAACTTGTACAACATCTTTTGTCCTACCAGCCGGTGGCAGCCGGGCCTCAAGGGAATCTACTGGATATTAAGGTACTCCTTTTAATAGAGCACGGAGCAAAGCATTAACACTCCGTGAAAACATGTGATCCTCACATCACCGCCATCCCCTCCGGTTGTCCCGATTTCTGTCACTTCGGGGCCTTTGGTTCCGGACAGTGACATGTGCATACAACTTGTAGATACAATCTAAGCAATAAGTATAGAGCTTAAATCTAAGATCATGCCACTCGGGCCCTAGTGACAAGCATTAAACACAACAAGATTGCAGCAACAATAACTTCATAAACTTTGTAGATAGACAATCATAACGTAACAATCCATCGGATCCCGACAAACACAACACCGATTACATCAGATGAATCTCAATCATGTAAGGCAGCTCATGAGATCATTGTATTGAAGTACATGGGGGAGAGAATACCAACTAGCTACAGCTAGAACCCGTAGTCCATGGGGGAACTACTCACGGAGCATGATGGAGGCGGTGGCGTTGATGGAGATGGCTTAGGGGCACTTCCCCGTCCGGCCGCAGTGCACGAGAGACTTCCCCGAATTGAGTTTCGCGATGGTGGCGGCGCCCCTGGAGTTTTTAGTTTCGTCAATTGGTACTGCGTTTTTAGGTCGAAAGGGGTTTTATAGGCGAAGAGGCGCCCAGAGGGGCCTGGGCTCCTCACCATAGCGCGCGGCCGGCCAGGCCGCACCGCCTTATGGTGTGGTGGCCCTCTGGCCCCTCTCCGACTCTTCTTCGGTGTTCTGGAGCCTTCCGGGAAAAATAGGAGGTTTGGCGTTGATTTCGTCCAATTCCGAGAATATTGCCCGAACAGCCTTTCTGGAACCAAAAACAGCAGGAACTGGCATTGTGGCATCTTGTTAATAGGTTAGTTCCGGAAAACACATAAAAACATTATAAAGTGCAAGCAAAACATGTAAGTATTGTCATAAAACAAGCATGGAACATCAGAAATTATGGATACGTTGGAGACGTATCAGTCGACATGGTCATTTCTACTCCGGCGATGGCTCAGATGTGGCGGCAACATCGGCGGGTTCTGAGCGTCGATCTTGATGCCATTTGGATAGGACGGACGCGAGAGGAGTTGGGCGCGGTTTCGAGATAGCCGCAACGTCCGGGCTTCCTATCCATCCACGGTGAGGTGGCCGACTCTCCTCGATGTCGACGCCATAGAAGACGGTCTCGTTTTTCTCTCTCAGCAGCCGAAACGGTAAGTGGTTTTGGGCTGGGCCGTGTCCAGGCTGTGTTGGCTTTCGTGAAAGTGCTGAATACGATGCTGCAGTAAGCTCCTCTCTCTCACTCTATTTTCTGTTTTCTATTTTTATATTCTGGTTTGTATTTGATATTTGAATTGAAATTGATTTCTGTTTGTTTCTGCAGGTCCTAAATTATTTGAGTATCAAGATAACTTGATAATCATGCTTACTGCATGGTTTTGTTGTTTAAACAAATATTGTATTTTGATTAGAGTGACACTTTGTGAGGTTTAATTAAAATGGAAATGGTTAAGATATTGATCTCAATTCTTTTATAATTTAGGAACCATTTATGTTTTAATGATTTGAAATTTAGAACATGTGCATGGTGAACATATTATATTTTTCTAGTGCTTAACCATAATGATTACTCACATATAATTTAATTATGGCTAGTGTTTAAACAAATAGTAAAGAGAATGGAATTGGTTTATGATTTTATGTGGATGATGATCCTATGTGAAAGGGTTTAGGGTTTTGCATGCTTCACTTATTTGAAGTATAAATAGGCATGAGGCATGGCAGGGTTCTACTTATAATCCAAAGTGATACTTGGATTGAAATGCAAAGATGGTCTAGGGTTTTAGTAATGATCACCAATGTGATACACAACTAGGATTAGGTATGAGCATAAGCTTGGTTATGTTTAATTGGCTAGGGTTACTCCTCCTTACTTTGTTAGAATTCTTGTATCAAGGCAATGCTAGGTTTGTCTCAAGTGTTTCTATACAAGGCATGAGGATTGGTTTGGGGTTAACTACTAGTGATATACTTATTATTTTATGTGATAGATGAGATCTATTAATCATATGGGTTTAACTTATCATCTATATCTACAAGGTATAATCATGCATTAGACAAGATCCACTCATTCCTCACTAATCCCTCTTTAATATTCCTCTCATCACACTCATCCTAGATTCTTAGGGTTTATAATTAATACCAAGTTGTGATGATTATGGAATTGGTTTCCTAAGGTATTGCTATTGGAATAGGGTTCTCACCTCCAAGATTAAATATTGACTTGAACAACTAGGATTAGTACTACTCTAGTATTCTTGTATGAACATGGCTATGATTAGTATTATAACTTCTCTCACTTCTCAATGTCTTGGAATATCCTAAGGTCCTACTTAAGAGATGATGATATGATCCTCTAAATATATGGTTTTCCTAGGAATTCTACCTTGGTATCTGTAGCTTGTTCTTCAGGAAATCTGATAAACCTGCATCTTGTGGTATGCCTCCACCTCCTAGCTTCTTCATCTTGATCCTAACTAATTCACATGGAGTGGCTCTATGTGTTTGTTCCCATGTATCATGGTACTAGATGAGCAAATGGATGAGGGTGTGGCTCTATTTATAGGCTTGGGCAAGCTCTAGTATCATGACACCTAAGTGGTGACTCTTGTGTTGGTTTGATGAGTAAGGTGCTTGGTTGTCATGCCCTGATCCATAGAAATCCTTTGAGCATGAGGTGACAAAGCTTGGGATGCAAGTCATGTAGATATTTTTATCCTATGTGGCTGTTATCACCAGAATTTGACCGAGTCAGAGGTAGGCCGCGATCAAGATAGACTTGAAGAATATACGTGGAAGAAATACGTGAATCGGCCTTTTATACCAAGTTGGGCTCATGGCCTGTATCAACCTATTAGATCGCATATTAGTTTAGAAGTTAGAATCTTACTCGTGCACGATTTAGTGCACGCCCACATTAGAAAGTCCCCGGACTATAAATATGTACCTAGGGTTTATGAAATAAACAACAACACAACGTTCACCCCAAACAAACCAATCTCGGCGCATCGCCAACTCCTTCACCTCGAGGGTTTCAATCAGGTAAGCGACATGCTGCCTAGATCGCATCTTGCGATCTAGCACACAAGCTCCACGTTGTTCATGCGTTGCCGTACTGAAGCGTCTTTGATGGCGGGCAACGTAGTTATCATAGATGTGTTAGGGTTAGCATAGTTCTTCGTATAACATGCTTACGTAGTGCAACCCTTGCATATCTAGCCGCCCTCACGCCTATCTCAGGCGTGGGGGCGGCACCCTGCTTGTTCATCGTTTAGTAGATCTGATCCGTTACGATTGCTCCTTGCTCTGCAAGGATTAGTTTAATATCTGCAATAGTTAGGCCTTACAAAGGGGGGGAGGATCCAGTGGCACGTAGGGTGGCGTTCGCAAGTCCTAAACAGGATGTTCCGTGGATCAACTACATTGTTGGTTCTTTGGCCTTGTTTAGGATCGGCTTATGAGCACCGTGCGTGGCCGCGAGGCCCAACCTGGAGTAGGATGATCCGATTATGCGGTGAAAACCCTAAATCGTCGTAGATCTAATCAGCTTCATCTTGATCAAGCAGGATCACCAAGTATTCGTGCACCCCGCACGGATCATGGGTGGATCGCTCTTTGAGCCGATTCACAGGATAACCTGAGAGCCGATCGAGGCTCTTATTTAATGTTTACGTGTATGCCATGCAGGAACTAAGCGAGGCATCCCCATCACCTTCCTGACCAGGTATAGGTCAGGTGGCACGCCCTTGCACTTCGCATCGCCGCGTGTGACCAGAAGAGCATTGCGGGCCGTTGCTCGGAGGGGTCTCAGCCAGCCGCAGCTCTAGGCTCTTCCCGGCTCCGTGGACAGGCCACTGCCCGTCGGTGGGTTTTGGACGTCAACACATTCGCGGTGGGACAATCGGCTACATCAACCACATCGCCATCTACATCTGAGATGGCGGCAGATGGCAAGCCAGTCACGTGCGACGAAATCACAGCCATCCTCAAGGCCGAACTCATCGGCTCTTCCCACCAAACTCATTCCCATGACGCCAGGCGGAGGGGTTCCACGTCGGAAGAGCACGCCAGGTCGCTGAAGCACGAGGATCTGCCCAAGGAGCTTAAAAGAAGACAAGATGGGATCAAGACGACCCTCGAAGCCGAACTCATCGGCTCTTCCGAGAAGACCCGGCCGCATGATATCGAGTTCAGTGGAGACCCACGTCCGGGGCCCGGCGTCGACGCGGTGAACCTCAGCCACCCATGGGACCGCCAAAGTTTTCCTTTGGTGTCAATATGGCGGGGCCTGCAAGCCGCCGTGACAAAGATGAAACGGAAAGTAGCCACTCCCGTGGCAGGAATGAAGAGATAGCCGATCCATGCGACCGGCCCCAAGACAAGGGCAGGCGGTACCTGGCAAGGGAGGGGATAAGAAGCATGCGGCATCAACGCCCACTCTCTGAGCACCTCCTCAACAAAGGCGAGCAACACTACGACGTCGGCTCCACGACATAGATGATAAAAGGGATTTTCGGTCTGATGCGGAAGTCAGGAGGTGCCGCCAACGTGATAAGAGCAGCGACGGGTACGATCGTCGCGCTGAGGGAAGGTCAAGGGGGCAGGATAACATGGATAAGCACTGGGACTGTCCGTTCTTCAAACATTGCTGGGACTCAGGAATGAGCCGATTGCCAACAATCGAGAACTGCCCAGAGTGCGAGCGAAGGAAGAAGGATGCCGCTAACGTATCCGTGTTCAGCCGTCTGGGGCCTCTCCCGCCTCGGAACAAGCATATTGAATCTGCTCGGGTGGAAGACCTCGGGGAACTAGAGGACGCTGTTGAAGGACACAAATATCATCGGCCCAGGTGGTGCCCTGATGGGCTCAGCCGCTCCCAGAAGCGAAGGGTTCAGCGTCTGCGTGGGTTGGAAGAAGCTGAAAGAGTATACCTACGCACGCTAAGGAAGGCACGGCCCGATCTGGCCGCCAAAATTCGCCGAACCCTGGACGAAGAAGGTCGGCCACAAAGAAAAGAGTGGCGTCCCGAACAAAGAAAGGCCGATGATGAAACATCGGCTGGCACAAATATGGTGTTCATCCTCCCTTCGGAGTTCAGTACTCCAGGATTAGATGAGACTTCTGTGGCGCAACTTGACTGCGGCCCACGGCCGGTTATCTTTGAGAAGCCACGGGAAAGGAGCTACAGGCATCTAAAGGCCCTGTACTTACGAGGGTATATCGATGGGAGGCCTGTGAACAAGATGCTGGTAGACACCGGAGCGGCAGTTAACATCATGCCGTACTCAATGCTGCGTCGGCTGGGACGCTCTAGCTCGGATCTAATCAAGACCAACGTGACGTTGAGCGATTTCAACGGCCAAGCGTCTGAGGCACAAGGAGTTCTGAACGTGGATCTGACCGTAGGAAGAAAAACTATCCCTACGACGTTCTTCATCGTCGATAGCACGAGCAGTTATGTGTGTTGCTGGGAAGAGATTGGATCCACGCCAACTGCTGTATTCCCTCCACGATGCACCAATGCATAATACAGTGGGATGGTGATGAGGTAGAGGTCGTCCAGGCTGATGACTCAGCCGAAGTTTCAACGGCTGGCATGAACGCATGGGAAGCAGCAGCCAAGAACCCCTCTCAGGCATCAACTTGGACGATTGCGAGCGCATCGATGTGACAAGGGGAAGGGTTAAGCTAGTTTTATCCACTGGCCTGACCATATAATTGAAGCCGAGCAATGTGCAACTTGGCGAGGCCGGTCCTTGTGATCGGCCCCAAGGGTATATGAAGGAACATTACAAAACCTTCACCGAGCAAACAACGTGGAGGCCGATTCCAGTAATCGGCCGTGAATATCCTCACCGTCCATACTTCCTGGGTTCGATACATGATCCAACAGAGCCGATACCATCAATTCTTTTGACAGAATCGGCTCGGGGGGGCGCCCAAATGGATGCAGCATGAGGATATGCAGCAGAAGTGTCCCATCCTGTGGCGATGGGTATTGAGTATGGGGACACACAATCGGCCGAAAATTTTATTTGCACAGCCGATGTGCAGACATCGACAAGGATCAATGGAGCAATGGGTCTTCCTTTCAAGGACCCCTAATTCTCATTGACGAGTCTTCAAGATCAGCGGCATTAGCAGCGAGGATGGTGACATCTTCCTGAACCAGACCGCAGGTTTGAGGAAGCATATCTTGGAAGCATACCTTTCCTACGTCTGGAGTTTGGAGGGCATCAGATTCAGAGACATCCCCACCGGGAGATGTCCCAGCCTGCCAGAGACGAAGAGCCGAATACTTGTGGGAATCGGCTGATGCTGTGTTACAAGTTGGGAGCCGAGGGTGATGTAGTCTCTTTGTTATTTCGCCCTAAGACCAAGGGGCAGCTTGCCCCAAGGGACCCTTTGCTTCAAGAAAGCCGATTCTATGGGAATCGGCTGGTTCTGCGTCACAACTTGTCTGGAGAATGGTAACGTGGCAATTATCGTTTTCGATGCTGCCGGTTCAGCAACAAACAGGCTACGTTGGAGATACCTACTCAACACCGGGTTACCAGCCTACCGGATTGACTGAATCGGCTGTCGACGGATGAAGGTGACCAATCGGTTGGCCCCGTACGGTGGCGTTCTCAGACGTTGTTAAGTCCAGGTCTGTCTTCCTGAATCGCGGATCTTCATCATTTGTGTCCACCCCGACTGAGACTCGGGGGGCAATTTGCCGCAAGAAGTCCTTTGCTATAAAAAAGCCGAGTCTGCTAGGATCGGTTGGCTCTGCGTCTCAGTTTGATTTCGAGCAATGGTTGCTGAAAGAGAATAGAGCAGGATTATAACACATTACTACAGAGGTGATGCCTGTCCTGCAGAAGTAGCAGCTTCGGCGTTTGAATTGATCCAGCGGCGATCCTAGGACGCTTCTAGGGGCAAGGAGGATCTAGAAGGGAAGAAGAATGTCCGGAGGCCTAGGGTTTGCACGATTATGGTCGGGCCTGGCTGAATCTATCCCAAAATTTGTTGTGAAAGACCGATGCAACACCATCGGCTTGGTGGGCATTGACCAGATCGGCAATCGGTAAGATCAAGGCGGAAGGACAATCGGCAAAGTCAATTTGAGGAATTTCTTCATTGTCAAACCAGATTTTTTACATGAAAGAGCTGATTGCTCCCAAAAGAAGGGGCTAGGGGAAACATTGCCCGTCTACTACTGCTAGCCCTGTGCTAAGGTCCTATCTAAGGGCCGTCGCTGCCCTCGTCATCATCTTCGCCGCCGCTGTCGGCGCTGCTCCTGGCCGGCTCGTCGTCACTGCTCCAGCGGCCGCCAACAGGACCTTCGTTGTCTTCGTCATCCTCGTCGTCATCGCCATCGCTGTCGAAATCACTCAGATTCCCGGCCAGGGGCAATGGCGTTTGGCCGGCGGCTCGTCGGAGAGGCTGTCGTCGCTGATCTCCTCTTCTTCCTCCTCCTCCACTTCCTCGGAAGAGGAAGGGTTTACCCAGGAGGAACGATCACCGTCGCTCTCTTCCTCCGTTTCCCCGGCAGCAAGGAAGCGGAGGTCGCTCTCCCCGTCGGTCAAAGATTTGTCATCCTCGGACCGGACGAGGGAGTCGTGATCCTCTTTGTCCCATTTCGTCGGGGCGAGGATATCGTACGCCGCTTGCGTACCCCACGAGGGCGTCGACTCTCGGATGGGAGAGGACACGTAGGAAGCCTCCGATGAAGAAGGGGAGGAAGTGGCGGAAGACATGGTTGCAGAGGAGGGTTTTTTGGAGTGCTGATGCGAAGGAGATGCAGAAGGGAACTGTTCGCAGCGGTTAAATAAAGGGGATATAGTGGAAATTCAATGCCACATAGTTTCCGAGGAAGTGGTGCCTAAAAAGAAAACTGTCATCACGCGGAGAAGTTGAGAAGGCAGGGCATCATGATGAAGGATACTGCACTTTTCTGCCACGACATGACCGTCAAAGGAAAACAGTGATTTTGGAATTACCAATTCCAAAACCAGGGGGCATGTGTTATCACCAGAATTTGACCGAGTCAGAGGTAGGCCGCGATCAAGATAGACTTGAAGAATATACGTGGAAGAAATACGTGAATCGGCCTTTTATACCAAGTTGGGCTCAATGGCCCGTGTATCTGTAACCTATTAGATCGCATATTAGTTTAGAAGTTAGAATCTTACTCGTGCACGATTTAGTGCACGCCCACATTAGAAAGTCCCCTGGACTATAAATATGTACCTAGGGTTTATGAAATAAACAACAACACAACGTTCACCCCAAAAACAAACCAATCTCGGCGCATCGCCAACTCCTTCGTCTCGAGGGTTTCAATCAGGTAAGCGACATGCTGCCTAGATCGCATCTTGCGATCTAGGCAGCACAAGCTCCACGTTGTTCATGCGTTGCCCGTACTGAAGCGTCTTTGATGGCGGGCAACGTAGTTATCATAGATGTGTTAGGGTTAGCATAGTTCTTCGTATAACATGCTTACGTAGTGCAGCCCTTGCATGTCTAGCCGCCCTCACGCCTATCTCAGGCGTGGGGGCGGCACCGCTTGTTCATCGTTTAGTAGATCTGATCCGTTACGATTGCTCCTTGCTCAAGGATTAGTTTAATATCTGCAATAGTTAGGCCTTACGAAGGGGGGGAGGATCCAGTGGCACGTAGGGTGGCGTTCGCAGGTCCTAAACAGGATGTTCCGTGGATCAACCTCATCGTTGGTTCTTTGGCCTTGTTTAGGATCGGCTTATGAGCACCGTGCGTGGCCGCGAGGCCCAACCTGAGTAGGATGATCCGATTATGCGGTGAAAACCCTAAATCGTCGTAGATCTCATCAGCTTCATCTTGATCAAGCAGGATCACCAAGTATTCGTGCACCCCGCACGGATCATGGGTGGATCGGCTCTTTGAGCCGATTCACAGGATAACCTGAGAGCCGATCGAGGCTCTTATTTAATGTTTACGTGTATGCCATGCAGGAACTAAGCGAGGCATCCCCATCACCTCCTGCCAGGAGTCAGGTGGCACGCCCTTGCACTTCGCATCGCCGCGTGTGACCAGAAGAGCATTGCGGGCCGTTGCTCGGAGGGGTCTCAGCCAGCCGCAGCTCTAGGCTCTTCCCGGCTCTACCGTGTTGACAAGGCCACTGCCGTCGGTGAGTAGGATGATCCGTGCGGGGTGCACGAATACTTGGTGATCCTGCTTGATCAAGATGAAGCTGATTAGATCTACAACGATTTAGGGTTTTCACCGCATAATCGGATCATCCTACTCCAGGTTGGGCCTCGCGGCCACGCACGGTGCTCATAAGCCGATCCTAAACAAGGCCAAAGAACCAACGATGAGGTTGATCCACGGAACATCCTGTTTAGGACTTGCGAACGCCACCCTACGTGCCACTGGATCCCCCTTCGTAAGGCCTAACTATTGCAGATATTAAACTAATCCTTGCAGAGCAAGGAGCAATCGTAACGGATCAGATCTACTAAACGATGAACAAGCAGGGTGCCGCCCCCACGCCTGAGATAGGCGTGAGGGCGGCTAGATGTGCAAGGGCTGCACTACGTAAGCATGTCTATACGAAGAACTATGCTAACCCTAACATATCTATGATAACTACGTTGCCCGCCATCAAAGACGCTTCAGTACGGGCAACGCATGAACAACGTGGAGCTTGTGCTGCCTAGATCGCAAGATGCGATCTAGGCGCATGTGCTTACCATTGAAACCCTCGAGGTGAAGGAGTTGGCATGTAGATATTTTCATCCTATGTGGCAAGATCATTATCCTCTCATATGATTTATTTTTGGATAGCCAAGTGGCATTTGCTACTAAATACCTTGTGGATGGTTTTATTATTGTGGATGAGTCATCATACCATCTTTGATTGGATTTACATTATAATATTGGTCAAAAGGTTAATGTTGAGGGTTATTTCTCAAGTTTGGATAGTTGGTGTTTGAATTCACCAAGGCATGATCATATGAGTTTCAAAATACTCATAGTTAGTTTTATTCAAATAGTTTGAACTATAATTCGTAATGTAAATGGATTTAGTTTTATGATATTCCATATACTTAATAAGTTATGATTTAAATGAGAATGTGTGGCTTTTATGCACTTTAGACCCTGTGGTTTAACTTATTTATAAGTGAATTAAATTACACACAAAGGTAGTTGCTAACTTTTAAGTGTTAATAAGTTAGGGTTTGATTCTTAAAGAATGTGTTGTTGTAAATCTAATTCCATTTGATCTAATCCATAGATCAAATCATCTCTACCCAAAACAAGGTTTTAGCAAAGATCACAGTGAAGTTTATAGCGCTTGACTTGATGATCTACTTCAATTCCAGCAAGTCAAGTGAAACTTCAGTTACTGTGGTAAGTTTTATTTGAAAGCGCGAAAATTTCCCGGATTTTCTATGCATGAATGCAATGCACACTTTGGTGTTCTCTCATTTTATTGCCTCTAAACCTGGGATATTACAGACTCCTTGTGTTGGCATGTGTCTTCTTTGTAGTCACAAAAAAATTGACTCTAGTGCTTACTTCAGCTTGCGGTGGAACAAGGCCACAACACTGTAAGTCAGAGAATCTGCATCCCTTAATTCTGATATTTCTGATGAAACATCTCCATCAGCATGTTTATCCAGTGGGAAACTCATGCACCATCGACCATGTCATGATCAAAAGTAAAGCAATCGTCGAAGTCCAACCACAGCAACAAGCGTAGCTTTCGTGATCTCTCCATTGCTGTTCTTTCTTTTCCCCTATTTTTTTCCGTTCGAGGGCACAACTGGGATGAAGGCACAAACGAAATTAGCAATTTCTGATGTGCCGGCCGTGTAAAATTCTTGGACAGCTCGTCGGGATTGGCTAGCGGCTAGCCAGCCTTTCGTAGTACAACAGGTACAGCTTGATGATAATGGGGTGGGTACATGCTGCGACATCGTCGATAGATTTTCTGAGGAAACTATTGTAAGATGCTTTGCTAGCTTCGAGAATCCATCAGGAGTGTGACGTGAAAACTTGCTCTGCGTCGGTACTGGACAAACCTGTGCCTGTCAATGGATTACTTTATGTGTTGTTGTGAGACATCTGGGTATCTGGCTACTGCTGCGCCCGTGTCAAGGTCAGAATGTGCAACTTGTGCCTGTGTACTCCGTAGATCACAGGCTGCATTTGACCCTTGTTTTCTCGGAAAGGGCAGAATGGCACCATACACCACACTGGCAGCATAAGGGCATCTCCGGCAGGACGGCTTAAAGCGGCAATCCGTTTAGGTTGTGACACAGATAGAATGTGGATCGCGGTCCGGTGCTGGCCTTTTTGGGCCGTTGCCCGCAGACAACAATTTAAGTTGAATAAAAATAAAAATTTGGAAGCGCATGATTTTTTAAAATATTTCATTAATTCAAATATAATTTACATATAGGAAATGAAAAGAAAGAAAGAAACTAGAAAAATCTAAGCCCTAGTTCCCAACGCCGACATCTTCCTCGTCCTCACTCCTCGGTGGTGAGGGCAATGAATGGTGGAAGCGTCCACGCCCCCTACTGCGCCTAGGCAGGGATCGTCGGTAGCATGTGCTGCAGCGGATGCGGCACGTATTGCGGCGGTGTCGGCGGTGGTGACATGCAACTATCACAATCTTGATCAAGCTTTTGTAAAACATTGTAAGCTGGGATCAAATTACTATAAACATAGGCATGATAGATATAACTCTAACAATAGAATTTAGCAACTATATTATATCATGAGAAGTAACTCAAACAAAAGATTGAATAATTATGCAATGAAAGCAACTATTTGTTTATGAGCATAGAGAAAACATAGGAAAGTAGTATTCAGCTTGTCCTTTATAGAATAGCAAAACATAAATAGTAGGACACCTTTAAAGTTCAAAGGGTGACTAGATACAAGTAATTTAAGAACAAGCAATATCATAATTTTTTAATCAATCAATAAGTCTTGGGACTATGCACATTATACTCACAATGATAACTATGCTCTCTTAATTGGTGCCTAAAGCAAGAAAATGAAGACTCAACATAAAAGTAAAAGAAGTATCCTTCGAAGAAGGAAGTAAGAATCAACAATTTTATAAACCTTCCAAAAAGTATGGTACTTATTAGCTTTGAGCTCTCAGCCCCTATCATAAGCATCTTGAATGGTTAAAGTTAATGTGAGACAAATATGAGCTATATGCTTGACAAATCATAAGTTGAAAATCTCATGCCCCTTGAATACGAGTAGCTAAACCTCATGCTACTTAACTTTGGTTCCAAATAAGTTTTTGTCATTGTAAGTATACATGTATCATTAAGAACGCAACAAGGGTACATCTTGCCCCATGATATGGAAGCACTCTTATAAGTGCAATCCCACACCAAAATGATAAGATAAACAGACAATGAGCATCTCAGCAATCCTTTTATTTACTATGGGTATAGCTTTTTATTAAACATGCTCAATAGAATACTCACTATGGAATGTTGTAAACTTTCACCATGAATGATGCATGGCTTAGGTTAGCGGCCCAACGTTTATCTAATACATATACAAACTTCATGGACTTACAAGTTTCTATTCTATTTCGCATTGATGGGCATTCGTAAGCAAAAGATCATGATATCAACTAAATAGTAAGTGCAATGTTGAAAGCGTGCCCCATGAAAGCATGGTTGTGCTAACTCCCAACTTACAACTTGTATGCATATAATCAACATAAGATAGTCACAATGGTTCAAATTTATTAAGTGCAAGAAAGTAAATGTGCCATTAAGTTCGTGAGAGCTTTACCGACTATTTTTCTCATAATCAATTCGAAAGATAGATAAAAACATGATGAATATACTTGAAATAGCAATAATTATAATAGGTAGATATGGTGGACACAATTGGCAAACTTTGGTTATTAGAGGTTGGATGCACGAGTAGAGCTTCATACTCAGTACATGCGAAAGCTAGCAAAAGGCTGTGAGAGACCAACTAAGAGAGCAATAATGGCCATAATCATGCATAGCGACAAAACAATATTAATCAAAGCATAAAGTGATATCACAAGTAAAAAACTAAATGATCATGGAGGCTTTAGTTGACTGGTTGGTAGTCATAACATGGTGTAAGCATGTGCCAAATCAACCCAATAAAGCATCAAAGGAGAATATCACAATATTATGCTTCTTATGATAGAAACAACACATGATTCTTTCAATGGAACATTAAGCACTCTCAGATATTTGATACAAGTCATGATGCAACAATAAATACTAAGAATATCATAAAAATAACATTCAACACGACGTGCCAAAGTCTATGCCACAGTCTAGACAAGCTTTCTTTTGCATCACTATAAACATGAAATATTGTACTCGTCTCCAAAACCAATCAGCTTATTTGAAACAACTCTCATGGATTATAATCAATACGGACCAGAGAGCTAATCATACATGAATAAAGAAAACTAACAATCTCTGAATAAAATAAAAGTGAAGAAATCAGAGCTAAACGCAGTACTAGCAAACTAGAACACCATCAGAACAATAAGAGTGAAAACTAGAGTGTTCTACGCAATAAAAATAGAGCGTGTCTCTCTCCCACACAAGAATTATAGGATTCAAACATATTCTACATCAAACAAAACAAATAAAAATAATAAAAAAAACGCTCCAAAAATAACACATATCATATGAAGCAATAAAAATATAATGTCTTGAAAGGCATCCCCAAGCTTTCACGCTTGTACCTCTTGGATATTTCTTGGGGTGTCAGGGGAATCCCCAAGCTTAAGCTTTTGTCCATTCTTCATCTCATTACATTATTTTCCTCTCTCTACACTTGAAAACTTTCTTCATACAAAACTTCACACAGTTCTCATTAGCAGCATTAGTGCAATCAAAATAACAAATCCACTTTGATTCAGTTCTAACATATATCAAACATCCATTAAAATATTAGCTAATGTAGAAACTTCTTGAACAAGCTCTTTGTCTCAAAAGAACTCAAAAATAAAGAGATTAAGATGCAAATGCAAATAGTGGCAGAAATCTGTCAAACAGAATACCATGTAAAGATCGATTTTTTAGAAAATCCTTTGTTGCTCAAATAGAAAAGTGCAGAACTAAAAAAAGTTAGATAATAACCTAGGGCATATGCTCAAAATATGGAAGCTCAATATTACGTACTGGCTGGGAGTACGATTTTTTACGGTAACAACACATAATCTGTTTCTGGATAATAACTTCCCCAAATTTGAATTTCTTCCTATTAGAGGCTATTTTTGGCACAAAAAAATGATAAGAAGAGGTTGTTACAGAGGCAACAACTTCCAAGACTCAACAAAAGAAAAATTACAAAAAATAAACATGGGTTATCTCCCAAGAGTTCTTTTCTTTAAGGGATTTCTATTTTCGTACCCTCGGGTCCTTAGTTGTGCTCAGTTTTCCCCAGCTCCTTAGTTTTTCCTCAGTTTTCCCCAAGTCCTTGTTTGAAACGCGCAGAAGCAGCTCAGCGGCAGGATTCCCGTTTAGTTGACCGTTCCGTGCTGACGTGTCGTGTGGGCCCACGTCGCGTGGGGCTGGTAGAAAGGGACCGCGTGGGACAGGACGAGATAGCGTTTGGTTGCACGTGAGCAGGAGCTGGGTTTTGTCTCTCTCGGCCATTGGCATTTCCCTTTTAAGAGTACCTTTTCTGCCTCCTTCTCTCTGCCTTTTTTCACCTAATTAGTATCAAATCTAGAGAAGCTTGCATTTCTGTCTTTCTTCAATTATTATTTGTGCCTTTTGGCCCTCGTTGTTTGCCCAATATGGCAGCAAATCTAGTAGGGAGCCCAATCTAGTACTCCATCTGGTCCATATGTATGTAGTTAAATCTAGAAGCAAATCTACAGGGAATGTACGATAAATTCACAAGGTCATATAGTAGAATAGGGATAGATAATAGGGATCCCTCCCTAGATAATAAGCTGCATTCAGCAGCCAAACATAGTAGGGTTCGAGGTTCTTCACAGCACCATCATACTAACAACATAACAACGAGGGATCCCTAGCTAACAACAAAGGGATCCCAACAACAAAATGGAGGAGGCAGCAGCAGCACACGTCCAGGACTCCGCCTACCCCATCTGCCTCTGCCTCCACTTGTTGCTCCCCTTGGGAGCCTTGGGCTTGAGCGGAGGCATGCGCCCGGCGGAGATCTCCACCCGCTGGATGCTGCGGAGGTGCATGCCGAGCGCCATGTGCTTGGCGCGGAAGGAGTGGGGGTTCACCGACGCGCCGACCTTGGGGTTGGTGTTGCCGATGTTCTCGGCATGCGTGAGGAGGCAGTTGAAGTCAGTGCCGCCGAGCCTCCTAGTGCAGAAGGGGCACCTGTAGACACCCTTGGCGAAGTAGGAGACGTACTGGCCGACCTGCAGCCTCCGCAGCACCTGGCGAGTCTTGATGTCATGGTGCTCGTCGTCGCTGCCGACGTCGCTGCCAGACAGCTGATCCATATCAAACGGGAACTATTAGTGAATGAGTTGCAACGATGACTAACGTGCATGATAACAAAGTTAGGAAAAACAGAGGCAGCCTCAGTTAGAGTGGACACGATTATATGTCTACAGGGACGGTGTAAGCGAACCAAAGCTCATGCACAACAGATTTGTACACAGAAATGGTTCGCTGAACCCTCCCTGTAAAAATCTGTGCCCACCGATTCATCATAGGCAAAGAAACAGATTCCAGATCTGAACTTGAACACATTCCAGATTATTTGCAAAATTAAACGGTTGATATCTTTTGATTCGTGCATAAAATAACTGATTGAGATCCTATGATTACTTGCATAAATTAACTGATTGAGATCCCATTATTACTTGCATAAATTAACCGAACGGCCGAACCCCAAATCTTAAACGAAATCAAGGAGGGATCAAAGCAAAATGGAATAAAATCGGCGCAAATATTAGCCCAATACTCATCCATCCACAGATCCATCTACACCAGCAAAAATAGGGTTCAAAAAGGAATGGGGAACAAAAAAGGAAGCAAACCGTAGTTACCTCGTTCCATGGGTCCTCCATGGAGGTGTCGTAGGGGTTCGGGGGCGGGACGTACGGCACCTCCTCGTAGGGGTCCCATCCCGGCGGGATCTGAGCGCCACCGGCGGCAGCAGCCTCCGATGCACCGGCGGAGGCGGCGGCGACGTCCGTTGAGGGGACGGCGGCGACGTCCGTTGAGGGGACGGCGTCGAAGAGGGAGGCGTCGCGCTTGGAGCCGACGGCGCCGTGGACGATGGGATTGGCATTCTCCTTGTCCATCTCGCCGGCAGAGGAGAGGGAGAGGGAGAGGGTTTTTTGCTTTGGAGAAGATGATGGGACGTGAGAGAGGCGGCGTTGCGTAGGCGAGTGAGAGTGACAGAGATAGTGGGAGGAGGCGTCTATAAAGGCAAGGGGTGGTTAATGCGACCCGCGTCCTACGCGTCCACCGCTGCACGTCTGCACGTCTTGGACTTCTGCAATGCGACACGCGTCCACGATTGCACGTCTTCGACTTCTGCACCGCGACCCGCGTCTACGCGTCAACAATTGCACGTCTTCCATTTCTGCACCGCAACACGCGTCCTCGAGTCTAACCCTGGAAATTTAGATATACTCAGGTATAACCACGAGTATTATACTAGCATTTTTTGTGCACTACAAGAAAAGTTGCCATGGCCGACGAAGTTGAAGTTGCGCCGTGGTTGCTGGTGTACCATGGCCGACGATTTTGGTCCCTCCGTGGTGCATGTCAAAACTTTTTTTTCTCGTTTTTGAGGCCACCTAGCCCGACGAAAGCGGCCAAAACGTCGCGTATGGTGGCCCGGGACGTGGTGCATCGCGAATTCTCGGGTTCGCCGGCCGAGTCAACGCAAATCCGCACCGCCGAGGGATGTAGGGCCCAGATGGCAGCCTCTCTGGCATTGTTTTTTCTCGATCGCGCCATCTCGTTCAACGTTCTCCGATCGAGCCGTTTACGATGCAGGATCATGGGTCCCGCATGTCATCCTCTATGAACCAAAATTCTTTCTATTCTTGGATTTTTTGACCCCCTGATTTCTGGCTACTTCCTTTTTCTTTTGATCCCTTGCCGCCTTGGAAACGTTGAGACCGCTGCTGCTAAATGGGACCCGCATGTCATCCTCTATGTGCAATCAACTTTCTTTTCTTGGAGTTTTTTTGGCACCTCAAATTTGGTCACTTGCCTTTTTCTTTCGATCCCTGCCGCCTCTCAAACGGTGATACCGCTGCTAACGGGACCCGCATGTCATCCTCTATGCACTATAAAACTTTCTTTTCTTGAATTATTTTTGGCACCTCATATTTGGTCACTTACCTTTTTCTTTCGATCCCTGCCGCCTCTCAAACGGTGATACCGCTGCTGCTAAATGGGACCCGCATGTCATCCTCTATGTACTATAAAACTTTCTTTTCTTGGAGTTTTTTTGGCACCTCAAATTTGGTCACTTGCCTTTTTCTTTCGATCCCCTGCCGCCTCTCAAACGGTGATACCGCTGCTGCTAAATGGGACCCGCATGTCATCCTCTATGTACTATAAAACTTTCTTTTCTTGAATTATTTTTGGCACCTCATATTTGGTCACTTACCTTTTTCTTTCGATCTCATGCCACGTTTGAAACGTTGAGGAACCTGCTGGCTCATGGGACCCGCATGTCATCCTCTATGTACTATAAAAGTTCATTTTCTTGGTTTTTTTTCACCCTCTGATTTTTGGCAATTTCTTTTTTCTTTTGATCCCCCGCCTCTCAAACGGTGATACCGCTGCTGCTAAATGGGACCCGCATGTCATCCTCTATGTACTATAAAACTTTCTTTTCTTGAATTATTTTTGGCTGCTCATATTTTTTCACTTGCCTTTTCTTTCGATCCCTCGCCTCTCAAACGGTGACACCGCTGCTGCTAAATGGGACCCGCATGTCATCCTCTATGTACTATTAAACTTTCTTTTCTTGAATTATTTTTGGCTCCTCATATTTGGTCACTTACCTTTTTCTTTCGATCTCATGCCACGTTTGAAACGTTGAGGAACCTGCTGGCTCATGGGACCCGCATGTCATCCTCTATGTGCTATAAATGTTTATTTTCTTTATTTTTTCACCCTCCGATTTTTGGCTATTTCCTTTTCTTTTGATCCCTGCCGCCTTGGAAACGTTGGGTAAGCTGCTGACTCATGGGACCCGCATGTCATCCTCTATGTACAATCAACTTTCTTTTTCTTTTGATCTCAAGCCGCATTTGAAACGTTGAGACCGCTGCTGCTAAATGGGACCCGCATGTCATCCTCTACGTACAATAAAGTTTCTTTTCTTGGATTATCTTTAGCTCCTGATATTTTGTCACTTGCCTTTTTCTTTCGATCTCATGCCGCCTTTGAAACGTTGAGTAAGCTGCTGGCTCATGGGTCCCGCATGTCATCCTCTACGAACAATAAAAGTTTCCTTTCTTGGAGTTATTTTTTACCCCTAATTTCTGGCTATTTGCCTTTTTCTTTTGATCTCCCCCTCTGAAACGATGAGGACGCTGTTGGCAGGTCGGTCCCACATGTCATCCTCTATGAACAATTAAAGTTTCCTTTGATGGATTTATTTTGAACCCCTAATTAATTTCTGGATATTTCCCCTGCCGCCTTGGAATCGTTGAGGATGCTGCTGCCTCATGGGTCCCGCATGTCATCCTCTCAGAACGGTAAATGTTTATT
The DNA here is from genome assembly GCA_030979885.1 of Lolium multiflorum. Taxonomy (NCBI): domain Eukaryota; kingdom Viridiplantae; phylum Streptophyta; class Magnoliopsida; order Poales; family Poaceae; genus Lolium; species Lolium multiflorum. Next base: position 215,705,339 of record CM061748.1, read on the forward strand.
TTCTTGGATTTTGTTGACCAAACGATTTTTGGCTTATTTTTTCTTTCGATCACCTGCAGCCTTTAAAACGTTGAGGACGCCGCTGGCTCACGGGTCCCACATGTCAACCTCTATGAACAATAAACGCTGAGGATGCTGCTGCCTCATGGGTCCCGCATGTCATCCTCTCAGAACGAAAATGTTTCTTTTCTTGGATTTTTTACCAACAGATTTTTGGTTTATTTTTTCTTTCCATCCCCTGCCGCCTTTAAAACGTTGACGACGCTGTTGGCTCATGGGTCCCCGATGTCAGCCTCCCCGTACAAGAAACATATGATATCTTGATTATTTTGCAGACAATAAACAATGTATTGCGCTCTGAGCTATTTCAAACGGATAACTAAATCTTTATTTTTACATAAACAAACTTATATGTTGAATCTCCTTGTTTTTTTGTCTTTGCGAAGCATAGGACTTTCCTGTTTTTTTAGAAAATTCGGAACTTTCCTGTTTTGGAGTGGGCTGAAATTGTACGAGTCAAAAGGCCTAGCAGGATAGTTCGAAGGCCCAGATGTCCAGATGCAGCCCAATTGAAATCTTTCTTCTTGGATTTTTTTCACCCCCTGATTTCTGGCTACTTCATTTTTCTTTTGGTTCTGTGCCGCCTCTCAAACGGTGAGACCGCTGCTGCAAAATGGGACCCGCATGTCATCCTCTATGTACAGTAAAATTTCTTTTCTTAGATTATATTTGGCTCCTGATATTTGGTCACTTGCCTTTTTCTTTCGATCTCATGCCACGTTTGAAACGTTGAAAAACCTGCTGGCCCATGGGACCCGCATGTCATCCTCTATGTACAATAAAACTTTCTTTTCTTCGATTTTTTTGGCACCTCATATTTGGTCACTTGCCTTTTTCTTTCGATCCCCTTCCGCCTCTCAAACGGTGATACCGCTGCTGCTAAATGGGACCCGCATGTCATACTCTATGTACAATCAAGTTTCTTTTCTTGAATTATTTTTGGATCCTGATATTTGGTCACTTGCCTTTTTCTTTCGATCTCATGCCACGTTTGAAACGTTGAAAAACCTGCTGGCTCATGGGACCCACATGTCATCCTCTATGTACTATAAAAGTTCATTTTCTTGGTTTTTTTTCACCCTCTGATTTTCGGCTATTTCCTTTTTCTTTTGATCCCCTGCCGCCTTTGAAACGTTGAGGACTCTGCTGGCTCATCGATAAAACTTTCCTTTCTTGGAGTTTTTTTACCCCCTAATTTCTGGCTACTTTCTTTTTCTTTTGATCTCAAGCCGCATTTGAAACGTTGAGACCGCTGCTGCTAAATGGGACCCGCATGTCATCCTCTATGTACAATAAAGTTTTCTTTTCTTGGATTATCTTTGTCTCCTGATATTTTGTCACTTGCCTTTTTCTTTCGATCTCATGCCGCCTTTGAAACGTTGAGTAAGCTGCTGGCTCATGGGTCCCGCATGTCATCCTCTACGAACAATAAAAGTTTCCTTTCTTGGAGTTATTTTTGAACCCTAATTTCTGGCTACTTCCTTTTTCTTTTGATCCCGTGCCGCCTTGGAAACGTTGAGACCGCTGCTGCTAAATGGGTCCCGCATGTCATCCTCTATGTACAATAAAATTTCTTTCTTCGATTATTTTCGGGTCCTGATATTTGGTCACTTGCCTTTTTCTTTCGATCTCATGCCGCCTTTGAAACGTTGAGGAAGCTGCTGGAGCATGGGTCCCGCATGTCATCCTCTATGAACAATAAAAGTTTCCTTTCTTGGAGTTATTTTTTACCCCTAATTTCTGGCTACTTCCTTTTTCTTTTGATCCCCTGCCGCCTTTGAAACGTTGAAGACTTTGCTGGCTCATGGGTCCCACATGTCAGCCTCTATGAACAATAAACACTTCCTTTCTTGGAGTTATTTTGTACCCCTAATTTCTGGCTATTTGCCTTTTTTCTTTCGATCCCCAGTCGCCTTCTAAACGTAGAGGACGCTGCTGGCTCGTGGGTCCCAGATGTCAGCCTCCATGGACAATAAACCTCTCCTTTGTTGGATTTATTTTTCACCCTCTGATTTTGGCTATTTCCTTTTTCTTTTGATCCACTGCCGCCTTGGAAACATTGAGTAAGCTGCTGACACATGGGGCCCGCATGTCATCCTCTATGTACAATAACTTGCAAGATCTTCGAGCGAAAGAGCTTGTATTAGTGGGACCCATATGTCAACCTCTATGTACAATAAAAGTTTCCTTTCTTGGATTATTTTTAGCTCCTGATATTCGGTCACTTTCCTTTTTCTTTCGATCTCAAGCCACCTCTGAAACGTTGAGTAAGGTGCTGGCTCATGGGACCCACATGTCATCCTCTATGTACAATAAAGTTTCTTTTCTTGGATTTTTTTTACCCCTGATTTTTGGTCACTTGCCTTGACGCTGCTGGCTCATGGGTCCCACATGTCAGCATCTATGAACAATAAACCTTTCCTTTGTTGGATTTATTGTTTACCCCTAATTTCTGGCTATTTGCCTTTTTCTTTTGATCCCCACCGGCCTTTGAAAACGTTGAGGAACCTGCTGGCTCATGGGACCCGCATGTCATCCTCTATGTACTATAAAATTTCTTTTCTTGGTTTTTTTTTCACCTCTGATTTTTGGCTATTTCCTTTTTCTTTTTGCCGCCTTGGAAACGTTGAGTAAGCTGCTGACTCATGGGACCCGCATGTCATCCTCTATGTACAATCAACTTTCTTTTTTTGGAGTTTTTTACCCCCTAATTTCTGGCTACTTTCTTTTTCTTTTGATCTCAAACCGCATTTGAAACGCTGAAACCGCTGCTGCAAAGTGGGACCCGCATGTCATCCTCTATGTACAATAAGTTTCATTTCTTGGATTATTTTTGGCTCCTGATATTTGGTCACTTGCCTTTTTCTTCCGATCTCATGCCGCCTTTGAAACGTTGAGTAAGCTGCTGGCTCATGGGTCCCGCATGTCATCCTCTACGAACAATAAAAGTTTCATTTCTTGGAGTTATTTTTGACCCCTAATTTCTGGCTACTTCCTTTTTTCTTTTGATCCACTGCCGCCTTTGAAACGGTGAGGATTCTGCAGACTAATACAAGCTTTTTCTCTCCAAGATCTTGCAAGTTGATAGATTAAATCATGGAATTATTAGGATATGTTTTAAATTTCAAATCCACTTTATGAATTATTAAAAATACCGTTATCCATGTGGGTATGGAGCGAACAAGGATTTTCATATTGGGCATGAGCAGTTTCAAAAATTGGAACCCAATAATTCAAAATAAATAAAAACAACTTTTATGTAGAATCTCCGCGTTTTTTTCTTTTGCCATTCATAGGATCTGTGTTTCATTAGAAAAGGGCCGAAATTGCATGAGCAGAAAGGCCCATTTGTAGTTATTGGGCTTCGACAGCCGGAGCAAGTAGGCCGATAGCAATTACCATGTAGATGGCCGTTGGCAACCCAAAGTGAAATATTGGGCCCAACAGGGGAAGGCTGAACAGTACTATTTTCTAATTGGAAGGTGGTACATGGCGTAATCCTGCCAAAAAAAAAGATGGACACGGGTTGCTGAAATTTGCCCATCTGCGCCTAATATCGCCGCCGCGGCTCCGCTTCCGCCGCCGCCGCCATGCCTCGTCTCGCGTCGAGCTCGCGGTACTGCCGCGTCTCGGGCACGGGGTACCGCGGCGTCCGCGCGCGCCCCAAAGGTACGTATTACGCGGAGATACGTGACGGCGGCGAGCGCATCGGCCTCGGCACCTACGAGACCGCGCACGAGGCCGCGCGCGCGTACGACGCCGTGGCGTGGCGGCTCGGGCGCCCGCGATCGTCGATGAATTTCCATGACGTGTGGACGCGCCAGCAGGCCGAGGATCTCGCGCCGCCGCCGTACATCGTTAGACAGGAGGAACAGCACCGCCGCCGCGAGACGGAGCGCCGTTTGCGCATCGCCGAGCGGGACGAGCGCGCGGCGCGCGAGTGGGCGGCCCGCTTCCCCGAGGACGTTGCCGCCGAGAACGAGCACTTCCGCAGACGGAGGGCGGAGAAGGCGACGAGGCGGGCAGCGAAGAAGGAGGACCGCGCACGACGGAGGGCGGAGAAGGCGACGAAGCGGGCCTTCATCGAAGCGCAGCTCGCCGGGCCGACCACCATTGGCGAGGACGACCCCCGTTGGATTGACCTCTTCTCGTCGGATCCGGTGTCGGGCACGACACCGGACTCGTCAGATGTCGAGTTTTAGTTTAGTTTTATCGCACTACTTTGTAAAAATATGAACTACGGAGTATCTATCAAGCTAATTTTATCCTATTTTATGTCTATTTCTAGTCTTTGTTTGATCTTCTGTTTTACTGCACTCTATTTTTCATTATATTCTGTTTTTGGCGCTGCATTTATAGCGCCTCTGAAAATACGCTGTTTCAGCCCTGCATTTGGCCGCCACAGTTTGCAGCTTCCGGTGAAGCTATTGCCGGCTCCATGCGCAGCATCAGCCATTCAGCCCACAGCGCCAAAATATAGAGCCACTGCTGGAGTTGCTGTAATATGTTTGTCAGCAGGAGCTTACCTAATTAGTTAAAAAAAAGATGTTCAGCGTGGGATTCGAAAAAAAGATCTTCATGTTTTTTTCCTAGCTATCCTAGTTCGGACTTTTTATTGTGTTGGCTAGTGCATGAAGCTTGACACCTGTATTATGTGATCCTGATATGAGGATAAGAACACCTTCAGCTTGCATTGCTAATGGTGTCTACTGCAGCAGTGGCGTACATTCAATGGAGACTGATGCAAGAGAGTTGGTACTGGTGAGCCTACACTTGACATCATCGTGCCACCTGAAGTAGGTGGTGTATTGGGATTAGACTGATAAGCATAGCACCTTGCAAAGAACAAGATGATGCTAGTGTTGGTTAACGTGATTTTACGCCAAAAGTCATGTATGCTCAACAGGTGCCGTACCTAGTTTGGATATTGTGTTGTTACCCTTTTGTGGTTTGGTGTTTGTCCAACAGAGAAAGCTACTCTTTTCCCGTGTAAGTGTTATTATGTGAACAAAAGTTGTGTGTACATATATATCGGTCAGAGAACCAAGATTGCATATTCTTGCCTGGTTATAACACATAAGTCATAATAACAATTAAAGAGAAAAGGAACATTTGCCTTTGCAATGTGATTGTGCCAAGTAGATTAGACAACCAACCACAAACATTACAGGTCAACAGCCAAACGCATGCGAAAGTCCTAAGGTAAGCTCCATAATACATGTTGAAACCAAAAGCCTAGAAACCATAAGAAAGGTAGCTCCACATCACAGTTCCACGACAGCAGCATACTGATCATAAAACATATATCAAGTCAGGACAGCTGCACCACTGGGTAAGCATCCATGGGGTCTGGCTCAAGAGCGAAGACTGTGTGAATGCTGCAAAATGTGGCTCTTGCCTCACCCCACCCATACATCTTATCATGGAACCTTACCAAATCAGCATGAATCATCTTGACATAAACATAGCTCCTCTCTCCATGCTGATGGGATTGAACAATGCGCCAGTTGCAGTGCTTCAGCTTGTCAAACAGTATGCAGGAGATGACGAAGCATGCTGGCTGGTCTTTTGTAGTGACAATGGCTTGGAGTAGCTGGTCCTGTGAACCACCCAACTGGATCTTTAGAGCTTGAAGGACAGTCCGTGCTATATAAGCTACCGTTGCTGACTTCAGCTCGGGTTCAGGTGAATGACAGCTGACATCTTGTCCTAGAGATGCAGATCCTTCTTGATCAGATTCAGCGGAATCATCACCACTACTTACAGGTGCGTCAGGTACATGCTCCAGTTCATAGGAGTCGGGTGGGACAACACCGTTTGCTGAAATCTCTACAATACCAGCTCCAGGTAGACCACCAGTCTCTACAGAGGGTAAACCACCAATATCCACTTCAGAGGATTCTCGTGGCACGACACCTTTCGCTAGAGGCTCTACCCTACCAGCTCCAGGTCCACCACCAGTCAGTACTGTGGGCATAGTCATGACGGGTTCTACCAATACAAAACCTCCTTCGGGTGCAGGATCATCAGTAGCAACTCCAGCATCAGCACCAGTTAAATCGGTCTTGACAATAGGTAAACCGTTTTGCTCCAGTTCAGAGAATTCCCGTGGCACGACACCGTTCACTAGAGGCTCTACACTAGCAGCTCCAGCTGCACCACCAGTTTCTACAGCAGGGGGTAAACCCAATCCACAACCTTCTTCATGTGGCACGATGATGCCAGGTATAGGCTCATCAGTACCAGGTCCAGCTGCATCAGTCTCCATAGACAGTAAACAAGGTGGCGTCGGAGGTTTAAAAGACTGGCATGCCATTTCACCTTTGTCATCAGACAATATAGAGTTTTCTTCAACTCTATGTTTCTGCAATAATAAGCACATGAACAGAAATTAGACCAGAGCATCTAGCCATCTAACAGGGGCAGCGGCAAAACAAGCGTCGGTCCATATGTTTACCTTGTCATCTGGGATATCAGAACACACAGATTTAGAAGTCATTTCACATAGCATCCGCTTTTTCGTTCCTTCCCCTACGTCCATCTGGAATAAGTAATACTATTGATCACATAAAACTAATTAATCAAATATATGCATATGTTGAGAAGTTTGCACGGCAAATTGTGGATTCTGCTTTTATCACCTACGAATCGTCGTTCTATATATTTACCTTGTTATCTGGGATATCAGAAGTCACAGAATGAGAAGTCATCTCACTAAGTATCGGTTTTTTCGCTCTTTCCCCTCCATCCATCTGCAATAAGTACTATTGATCACATAAAGCCAATTCATTGAATATATGCATATGTTGAGAAGTTTGCACAACAAATTGTGGATTCTACTTCCAATCACCAAGTAATCTCGTGAGAAATGCATGATCAAGATATGTTTCTTCCTCTTGATCGACATCTGCATCTCCATTAAGACTAATCATCGTGCGATGGTGCTAGCGCATACACTTCCAATCACCAGACAAGCAAAAAATTGTTGATTCTAGTAATGCTTAATCAGCAGTGGCCATGGAACGACCACAGATCGACCAAGCAAAAAAATAAATCATCAGCCTACTGACCACCAGGCAAAACAAACTAGGCCCATACATGGCCTCACAAATCATCATCAAACGTCGATCAAACTAGCAAGTTTGAACATGGATTACTAATTTATTTTCTGATAAAGTGAGTATATTAATATCGAAAGATATTGATTACACTGAGCCTCTGCAACAACGCAATACCTTACTGGTAGTACGGATGCACATGGATTCCTAATACTCCCTCTGTTCGGTTTTAATTAGTCGACGCGAGGGAGAGAAGAAAATGAACTGTCGATGCTTTCAACTAGAGTCAATTAAATACGAACGGAAGAAGTACGTAGTAGTATTGACAAATATCCGGATCTAGTCTAAAAACAAATTGGCATGTAAATCCTAGTAGTCTACTAAACTAGGATCAATACCCTAGATTAGGGTTGCAAGCGGCGTCCGCGAATCGTCCCGCAAAGCAGAAAATTAGAGCAAATAGTGGTTGAGATTAGAGCAGATTTAAAGCACTCGCACTGAAACTAGCTAGCCCGCTACCCACCCCGCTTGACACCCTGCCCTAGATGTGAATCTACACCAAATATTCAAACAAGGATGAGCAACCGCCAATAAAATTTTATCCGCACATCATCATCTCTACCATACACAAGGGTATGGTGATTTCACATACAGCCATTGTTGCCGCGGGACGAGGATGAGTGATGCGCCGCGGAGAAGGTGCCTCACGCCTCTGTCGCCGCCGCCGTCGAAGAGGAAGTCGAAGCCGCGCGATTGTGGTCCGTCGCCGATATGGAGGTGGAGCTACTAGGGAAGAGATGGAGGTGGAGGTGGAGAGGGAGTGATGGTTTGTACTAGTGGCGGCCGGTGAGGTAGTTATAAATACAGCCTCTCTCTCTTTTTTGGCAAGGAATGCAGCTTCTCTTGGAAGGCAACGAGGCAACGCACTCCAGATTTCGTATATTACTATAATAATATGGGCGGAGAAATTTGGACGCATCTGTGTTGTCTTGTCAAATGAATCACCAGGATTTGCTTTTAGTACTCCAGATTTGGGCGACCCAAGGAAGTAGAGATAGTAATGTACGCCATCTAGCTGCACGCTATCAAATCAAATAAATGGTCATGCCATTTACTTTTAAGATGGTGCAGCAGTTATTCTGACCAAAGAAACATGCACGTCTGCTGATTATTTCTGATGGGTATACATTTACCGTCCGCTAGCAAAGATTGTTTGGCACATTGTTCTTATGGCTTTCAACATCACACCCCTTAATAATATTATTAATCAATGTTTGGGCAATCAATTGAGTGTGTTAATAAAAAATTAAAACCCACAAATCCAACTGTACTATTTTTAGGGCCATATGAAGGACAAGGAATGATTTTAAATGCCATATGGAGTACCTCCAACCATGTGAAATATGGTTCTGTCATGCAGGTGATACCCATGGCTTCGCATTGGATCTGTATGTTGTCCTACATACAGTCAACTATGAAGTACCACGATTTGGTTTTTGGGTGCAACCGGCTAGAGAATGATGCACGGGTTTGTACAGCCAGTACAATTCACATTAAGATTTTCTGATAGGATGTTGATGTGTATATGTAAGAATCATACACTAGAATGTCTTCTATGTTTAGATGGTTGATCTACGTTTATACTTTCTGTGAACCATGAGGTTAAGACCTTTGTACTGTAATAAAGATTGCTAAATAACAGTATATATGTATGCCTCTAGGGACACTGAAACAGCCAAACAACCATGCATGTGCATAGACCGTATTTGATCAAATTAAAAGAAGCACCTCGGTTCATGCAAATAGCATCAGTTAATCACCTAAGTCCATTAGCAATAAATAGTTAAATAGGAGTCAAGACCAACTGAGCTAGCTAGTAGTATGATCCTACTATTACATAAATATCCCTAACTCTGATTGTCTTTGTTCCAGTCCAGCGCGTTGGTGTAGCTTGGGATGAACCAAAACCCCGTCTGCCAGTTGGCCCCTGGACCGCTGCTTGAGAAAGAGATGCTTTGGTGGTCTTCGCCATTTAGACTGAAGCGGAAAATTTCTTGATGTGATGTGTCAAACTGAGAGCCAATGGCCTGAGGCGTGGTGTAGATGCAGTTTCTTCTTGTCAAATATCCTGGGGGAAATGTTGCACCACCCACTGGCATGAAAATCGGATAGTTCAACCCAAGGAACATAGAATAGTCTCCAAGATTAGTAACCCTTTCCCACGGGTTGGCTGGAAGTAACCGACTAGTGTCATTCGAGAATACAATGCAGGTATACCCCGAATAGCTGTGAACAGCGCGACCGCAATGGACAGAAGGGGTACTATCATAATGAGTTGGAGCACCGTCAGCGTCAAAATCCATTACGCCACGTGCATAGACCAGGAGAAGTCTAGAACGATCTTGAGATCTTGCCAGCCACCACGTACGACTATTAGAGTCAAAATCATCATAGCCATCAAATCCAGCCGTCCACGGAATGAATGGAGCAGGGAGCACTATAGGACCTTGAAAAAGGAAAGAACACGTCACATGAAAATATATTTCATGATTTATCTACTAGTGATATTGATTTGATATTGTAGATGCCAATACTAGTACTTTATAAAATCATGGTCGAACATAAGATGGTTTGAAATATATTTCGAACATCTTGGTAAAACTTCATATGGATTAAAAACATGTTCCCCAAAATATTGGTCCAAATTTTAGATGGTTTGAATATAGTACTCCTTATTCTCTAGAACCGGGGGAATATAAACAAATGAAAGTCTTTATCAATATTGCATGGCAGCTTTATTGATTCTATTTCTACTCTACCTTAAATTTTCTAGGGAGTAATAATAAAGAAACTTAATTACTAGGGGGCCTTTTTCCTAAGGAACAACATGCACATTAGACCATACTAAAATTCCTATAGATGTTAAATTCTAAATATGTCCATACCACAAGAGGGTTATGGTGTGCGCCTATGGAATTCCTTTAAGCCAAAAGATGCCAAGACAGTTCAACAAATAAGAGGTGAAATACTATATAAGTTACGTATATAAAAAAGATAGGGAGGAAATGTTACCAAATTCATTAGGATCCCATGCATAAACATTTCCAAGCTCAGTAACGGCGAACACAAGTTCGTTATGTATAATTGCATCGCAGTATATGGCGCCGTACTGAAACTGGTTTTCAAGAATTATCCATGTACCAGGATATTCGGCATGGAGGTAGGCAATTGCAAAGTCGAAGATTGCGACAAGGGAGAAATCTTCATACCGCCGAGCAGCTGTAGGAACTTGGCAAATAGCTATCTTCTGGAGTTGAATAGCAGAACCCTTATACCCGAATATAAGAGGATTGCGTGTGGTTTCAAACTTCTTCCTCAAAGATGGAAGTTTGATCTTGCGATGAGTGTAGACATTGAGGAGGTTCCACTTGCCTTCGGGGCCAACCATGGCGATCCAATCTCCATTGGCACCTGCCCGCTCCTCATCCTTACCGTGTGGCACTAGGCCATCATAGGAGAACCTGTCCAGCGGCACTAGTTTGCACTTGCTGTGCACCGGCAAATCCTCCTTGAACACCCATGGTTTATCCGCCGGGTCACAACAGAGAACACACGGAAGGCCAAACGGCTGAGAAGCAGGCAGAGTGGCACTGTATTTGGCTGACTGAAGAATACTTTTGGAGGAACCGACTAGGGACGCGGCGGTGATGGCGTCGCACTGGCTGATGAGCACTTCAAGGGGGCCTTCCGTAAACACCTTGTGAAACAGCCCAGATCCACAGACCCTGCTCGATTTCGCCATCGCAATGAGGCAGGTGGTACAATGGGGTTGGTATTTTCTTGGGAGATCTACTGATTCGAACTTTGGGAGAGAGATGGCGATCAATGGCGGCAGGTGGGGGTTTGAGTTGGAGAACAGAGGCTCTCAAACTGGGCACTGCTGGATAGGATGCGAAAGCGCCATGGCGGAGACGCAGGCGCGTGCTATGGAAGCTGGGCGGAGTGGGGATAGACGACGGAGGTGAACCGAGACGCTCCTCCTCTTATGCATATACTGCCTACTGCAGTTTCGAGGAGAGTGTGAATGTGTTCAAAAAAAGAGGAGAGTGTGAATGTGTTCAAAAAAAGAGGAGAGTGTGACTGTGACCCGACACCCGAGTAGGAGCAGACGGACTATAGGAGTAGCCCCATCATTACAGAACATTAATCGTGCTTCCTACAATAAATAAGTGAAACATCCCAGGCTTGTGTTGTCTAATCAAATCGATGGCCATGTCAGTATTATGGTGAACAAATAAAACAAATACACACCAACCTTGTTCTTTTTGCAACGTACACCAACCTAGCAAGGCATCAACCTTCTCGCCATCAACTACGACTCCGTGGCTCCGTCCCACCAAAGTTGTCTCAACTTTGTAAAAAAAAATACATCTATCAACTGAGATTTTCTTAAGTCTAAGTCACTTACAAAAAAGTGCTTTGAGTTGCACTTTTCTGTCAAAAAAGTGCAATTGCACTTTTCTACCAGAAATGTGCAACTGGACCGAGTTGCACTTTTCTTTGAACTGCAGTTGCACTTTTCTGAGGTGACTGAGACTTAAGAAAATCTCAGTCAACTGAGACATAGGCACACCCAAAAAAAAATACATCTATCCATCTAAATTTTAACAAAGGTGAGACACTTTTGGTGGGACCGAGGGAGTACAAAAAAACTTTACTACTCCATGCTAGTATCGGCCACTAATTCAAATTTCAACTGAAGGCGTGCTATTTTATGGTCCTGAAAATTGCCAAAAAAAAATACAACCCAAAAATGCAACAGATCCATGTTAAGGGGGTACACCCTACGCAATATACATTAAGAAACTTCGAAACTTCAGCGACCTTGTAAGAATGCCCATGACAGTGCAGTTTTGCCAAATTAGGAAGAGACGAAATATGAATTCAACCAAAGAAATCTAAACGAATCCTTAGACAATAGCATAGTTAACACGTTCAGAAAAAAATGATGACTCCAAAAGAACAACATTAGCAAGAAATACTCCATTTTAGTTTGAATTTGCAGTCACATACATATACTAGTAGTACTGCCAAAATACTATAATACTCCGAGCTGCATTCTAGCACTCCAACTAGCTAGCTAATAGTTCTGGAGTAGTAGTACTACTATACAAGTCCAAAATACATCCGAACGAACCCTACTTCGAACTAAACTACTCCCTCCGATCTTCGAGTAACTACATTGCAGTATGACTAAACGAAGATTATTGTATAACCTTCTTGTTGATGCAAACGCAGATAGGCAACACACGCTGCCCTCCATTCTGCTTCGCGTAACGGGGCGGCACCGCCAGGAAAGAAGTGAGCTGCTGCAACATGATCGAGCTAGGCGTCGGGGAGCTCGTCGGCTCGATTACCGCCATCAAGGTGTCCGTCGAGAGGTCACTGGTCCCAGCCGTCGCCGGCGCCGGCGGACCAATCACCAACAGCTGCGCCTTGTACATCGGAAACAAGCACGCGGCCGACCTGATGCACACACATGACACAATGGTGGTCGGGCCGAGCGCGCCAACGGTGATGGCGAACACGCTACCGTCTTCTTCCCCACTGCCGATGAACAGGTGTCCCCGCGGTTGTACCGGAACACGAACTATGCACCAGGCGGGTATGCCATACTGGAACGTAAACACTGGGATGAAGTGGGATGCTTGGAGGTGTACCAGGAGCTCCCGCGGCGGGCCGGTGAAGCTGCAGCCGGTATTGATGGCCTCTGTGCAGCCGCACGGACCATGCGGGCACGCGATATAGTGCTTGTAGGACTCCGTGGAGGCGACCAAGCTCTGGCAGCCGACGCACTTGACCATTGCCCCAGATCGATTCGACGGCGGCAATCTTGCCCCAGATCGATTCGACGGCGGCAACCTCGCCGGCTGCTCGCACTTCTTGCACGGGTTCGGCGCAAGCTCGCCGACGCAGCGCCGACAGCCCATATGACCGCCCTTGCACTGCACGGAACAACGTACGTGGCATCAGTTGTCATTGACATTTCTCACAGGTGAACCTAAGAATGAAATCGGAAGGGAGCGACCTTGGATAAGGGGGGTTTGAAGGGCAGCAGGCAGAGGGGGCACAAGAAGAGGGACTCCTCCATCTTCAGAGAAGAGTGATCGGGAAAACGAGAACGGGATGGGTTCTTTTTTTATACATGCCTTGGAGTGGAGTATGGATACTACTACTTATAGGAAGAAGTTCTGATAGACAACGTCTCAAAATCGTCCGCTAAGGGGTATTTTTCGTCGCCCATGGGCCTAACCCGACGATATGGGTTCTGTTGTGGAAACTGCGTCAGGCAAAGTCCTACGACGATTTTTTCGGTCCGTCGCGCTTGGGCGCCCTTCCGCCACGGAAAATCGGACCGTTGCCCAAGTGTTTCCGGGAGCCCGTTGACTGCTGACGTCATGCAAACTAACACGTGGCAGACGCCGTTAACTCAGTTAACGGCGTTAACCGGCTGAAACCCCGTGGTAGATGGTAGGCCCACACGAGGCCTGCCAGGTCTTAAGCGGGCCGGCCCATTAAGTTGCGGGCCGGGCCAGCTGACTTAGTTTGACCGGTCAACTATATAGCTGGGCTGGTCCATTAGTTACGTGGGCCGGGCCTAACCTCTAAGGTTGACTGGTCAAAACTTTAATGGGTCGGCCCACTAAGCATGTGGGCCGGGCCGAATGCACTCGTTTGACCGGTCAACAGGCAAAAGGGCCAGCCCACAAGACATGTGGGTCCCACTTTCTGTTATCGCCCCATTTACAAAGTGGGGTCCACATTAAAGCAAATGGGCCGGCCCAAGAAGTTAGTGGGCCGACCCAATTAGCATGTGGGTCCCACTTTCCCGGGCCCCATTTAGAATGTGGGTCCACCATATAGCAAGTGGGCCGCCCAACAAGATAGTGGGCCGGGCCAAAACTCAGTGGGTCCCACTTTCTGGGGCTGGCCCATTTAGAATGTGGGGTCCACCATAGAGCGAGTGGGCCGGCCCAACAAGATAGTGGGCCAAAAACAGTGGGTCCCACTTCCTGCTAAAGGGCCGGCCCATTTAGTATGTGGGGTCCACCATATAGCAAGTGGCCCAACAAGATAGGGGCCAAACGGTGGGTCCCTTTCTTAAAGGCCGGCCCATTTAGTATGGGTCCACCGTATAGCAAGTGGGCCCCAACACGCTAGGGGGCCAAAAACACAGTGGGTCCCACTTTCCGTAAAAGGGCCGGCCCATTTAGTATGTGGGGTCCACCATAGAGCAAGGGCCGGCCCAACACGCTAGCGGCCGGGCCAAATACACAGGTGGGTCCCACATTCGTCTTAACGGGCCGGCCCATTTAGTACGTGGGGACCACCACAAAAGCAATTGGGCTGGCCTAACTAGTTGGTGGGCCGGCCCAGTAGTGGGTGGGGTCCACCTTAAAGCAAGTGGGCCGGCCCAATAAAAGTGTGGGGTCCACAGTTAATCAAGTGGGCTGGCCCAATAAGTAAGTGGGCCAGCCCTTGCTGTTTATATGCCGGCGTAAAGGCGCTTTAGGATTTTGCGGGCCGGCACGTATGTGATTTCGCTTAATTGGGCCGTTTAAGGGATGGGAATTCGTGATTTAGATACTGAGAATATTTACGCAGCATTGATTTCTGTCGGATAGCCTCACTTACGACAAGCACCAAAGAAAAAATGCGCGAAAGAACTATAAAACCAGAGAAATTGAATGGTAATTAAACCTAGCAATACAATGAAGCGATCCGGCAATCTTTTAAGTTGTCCATGCAGCACCTATATCTGAAACAAAGACATTACAAGTTAAGACAGCAACAATGGAAACGCAAAGACACTGCAATATTGTTTGCCAAAGAATTTGGAACTCATCATTTCGTCGTTATAACAAGATCATTGTAATGCGCACAATAAGCAAACAAAGAGTGCATGCCGCATACCAACAGCCAATATAACAGAGCATGTTAGAATGAAACAGCAGACTTACTACTGTCGAGTCCCATGCAAACCAACATGTTCAGGGAGTACAAAATTGGCATGAACAACATAGTAGCAGGCTATAAATTTTGTAACAACGACTGAGCAAGATGAAGTTATGATGGCTACATCTACAGAGCAGGGAATGTAAACCAAAAATAGAAGTTACGATGGCAAAAGCTAAAGAGGAGGGAATGTGAACCAACATGTGCCAAGTGCAATTACTTAATTTTGGCCGTGAACTAAATAATACTCCTGAACTTATAGTGAAGGGGATGCAAATCAAGATGTTTAGGGATATAAACTTGTAATGAGCAACACATAGAGGATAGTTAATGCTGGAGCTTAGGATGGACCAGATACAGAATATAGTGGGATCACCTGTGAACTTGTATAAGAGGGAATGCAAACCAATATGTTCAGCTTTCCATATGTGAGCGTCATGCCAAGTCAGAGAAACAAGTCAATAATGCAGCTTTTGAAGAACAAGATGGCACGCAAAATTATTATCTAGTAGTATGACAAGTTTATTTGTACTACAGGCTAGATAGCAGAGTGATAGCATGCCAAACTAAGTCCTTACTTTGTTAGCTTACAATGAACTAGATACAAAACAATGGCATCACCTGTAGTACAGGGAATGCAAGCCAACATGTTCATGGAGTAAAAAATTGGCACAAACAACATAGTAGCAGGCCATAATTTTTGTAACAACGACTGAGCAAGATAAAGTTATGATGGCTAGATCTACAGAGCAGGGAATGTAAACCAAATATAGAAGTTACGATGCCAAAAGCTATAGAGCAGGGAATGCGAACCAACATGTGCAATTACTTAAAATTGGCCATGAACTAAATAATAGCAGGATGTTACTATAATACCTATAATTTTTGTAACAACGACTGAGCAAGATAGAAGTTATGATGGCTACATCTACAGAGCAGGGAATGCAAACCAAAATGTTCAATCGCTTAAAGTTAGCAATGAAGTAGAAAATAGCAACGTGTTACGGTCATAGCTAGGAATGAACTAAAAGAGCTTCAGACAAACAAGCATCTGAACCCAGAACATGGCGCTAAAACAAGGGACTTACATTAGGAGAAGCACTCTGTGGGAGTCACAGCAGATCTTCCTGGGGTTGATAGATCCGGTGATGAAGTACGCTACATGTGCTACTTGGGGTTGGAGAGACGGCCATTACACTTCATGGTTACTCATCTCATCTGCAAAAACGTAACGGCGCGTCGTTAGCACAAACAGGTTCCCCCAAGATTAAACAAGAACTTGCAGGCAAGCAATAGAAAAGCGACAGTAGAAGAGTTTAGATCATGCACGGCGCCGGTGAAGCAGATCCGGTTCATGCACAGCGGTGTCGGTGAGCAAGATACGATGCGGTGGACGACGGATCCGGCGAAGCGGCTCCGGTGGGGTGGACGATACCGCAGCTGAAGCGACTGCGGTAGACTGCTGGATGAGCATATGGTTTCGAGGTTCGGCGGGGATGATCCGGTCCGGTTGATGACGGCGTCGATGAAGCGGCTCCGGCAGGCAGCCGGATGACGAGGATCGCGAGGGCTCGGGTAGGCCAGGGAAGTCCGGCGGGGATGTTCCGGTGCGGTGGTCGTGGAGGTGGGAGAGAGGGACTTGGGAAGTTCCGGTGGGTGGTCTGAAGGAAATGTATTTTTTTTGGGAGGGTTTCCTGGGCTAGGGAGGTGGTGATCCAAAAAATGACGGGCAGACCCCCCCACCAACCGACTTTGCTGTCATCTCCACAGGGGTAGAATAGGAATTTGGAAGCGTGTGAAATTTTTGTATTTTGTGGGCGGCAAGTTTTGCCGCTATGAGATTTTGAATTTGGCCACCGTCCAAGTATAATGATAAAAAATTGTGACACCGTACTAGTACCTCTGTTCAAAGTGCAAAAAAATCATCATCCATTACTAATGATATAATTTCATAAAAAATTTTATCTATTTGAAGTGGTCAAACAAGGCCGAGTGCAAAATCAAATCATCATCACGTTGAATATAGGTCACTACCATGATCATGATCTATCTTCTGGACAGAGATCCAGTGCCCCCACGTTCACAGGGCACAACGTGACCTGAGGCTTCCCATCCACCATTCGTTTCAATCCAACGGCAAGGAAAGCAACAGCGTGACCCGATTAATTTCTGCTGAGCTGAAGAGCTGCTGTGTTCTCTCGAACCTGAAGAAATAGAGAAGGGAACAGAAGATGATTTCGGTTCCGAGCGCATCTGTCCGGGCCAAAAATGTATCTGGTACAAACTCCAGCGGGACGACGCATAGTGACTGGGCCGTTCGCAGCGACGCAAACATGCCCAAATATGTGTCTCGGATCCGTCGCGCGGACGCTGCGTGGACGCGTAAAGTGTCCGCTCGCGTCTGGCGAACGTTTCGTCGGGCCCGCTTGGCAGTGACCCAGCGTCGATGCGTCTTCTCAGCGGCGCCGCTTCGGCAGTCTGCGGTCGCGTAAAATGGCGATGCCTCGGGTGGCACGCGTCGTCACCTACCTCTGCGAATGGCGATGCCACGCGTGCAGCGGCCGTCGCGTGCCTCCGACCTATATAAACAGGAGCGTACGCATATCATCTCCTCCCACACTAAACCCTAGCCGCTGCCGCTCAACCTCCTACTGGGTTTTGTATAGAACTAGAACGCATAATTTAATCTCAAGTTTGATGTGCCCTGTGAACGTGGGGGCACTGGATCTATGTCCCTATCTTCTTAATCCCAATCAAAAATGTGTTTGAAATATTTCAGGATTGGTGGGAGATTTTGCCGCCCGACTGAGATTAAATTAAACCACGCGTTCGACAATTCAAACTTGAGACCAAGGCTATGATACCATTTAAGTTCGAACTGATTGAAAAAGGCTATGCAATTAATTTATATAACATCCACAGGAACAACTACCAAGTTGATCCCAACCGCAGATAAATGCATCCACCAACAAAAGTAGGAACGGTGCCTTATTCTAAGGAAACATTTCACAAGACCAATGTACTCACTATGTAGTGTTCATCTCCAATTATCTATGGCATTTTCTAAGTCTTTGGGAGATTATAACGAACTTGATTGGCCTCGTGCAATAGGGCATCACATGCTTCTAATCTCGATCTCAACATGTTAACTTTTGTTCTTAGCATAGCTGTTGCAACTCGTTCTACTTGGAGTTGTTCCTCCAAAACTTGAGCAGAGAAAGACTTGGACTTGGGCTTCAAAACCCAGCATTTCGCAGGAAAGAGATATCTTTATCTTTCCCATGTTTTGCCATCTCGAATTTCATATTAGCATGACAAGTTTTGAGTTGTGTAAAAAGAAAAGTTATTACAGAGAAAAATGCAGATGGTAGATTTAATGTGTACGAACTACTTTTAATCATACAAGTTGGCATGCCTGACTATAATAAGGACCGTCTATCTTGCTAGCAGGCATAATTATTAAGGTATTATTAATGGGCTACCATGTTCATAGTCTTCGAAGAAACAGCCTTTATTGCATTACGAGCAGAAAACAGTTCACACGTGCGCTCAGATTCAAATTTTCAGCATGCAGCCGATTTATGGTTTAATTGAAGTACACATCATTATATTATTTCACACAAAACACAGCAGCCACATGGAACATATCTAATTTTAGTACAACAACAAAATTTGCAATTATTACAGACCAGGAAATTTTGAACGAAATTTTGAGCAGTAATTAATTACAGCATTGGCATCAGCAGTCCACTTGACTGAACAACAGAATCAAAGTTTATTTAGACACCTTCAATTCCCAGACACATCACAACTGGCTTACCATGACAAGTGCATAGGAGATTCTTTAGAACATTTTCTGTCAAAGTTTGCCTATTTTTCAATTCATGTATCTCTTGGCGTGTTTTGGCAATTATTTCATCAGCATCTTTGTTTTCCCGCCCAAATATATCAACTGCCTCTTGGAGTGCATCCCCCAAATCTCTTTGTGCCGGATTAAGTTGAGCAATAGATACCATGGGCCTATGCGAGCAATATGCACTCTCACTGCTGCTTTGTGAAACATCAATACTTGAGGCATTGGCCCTTGCTTCTGGCTTTGTAGCTTTATTTGAAGCCTGAAATTTAGATAAAACAAGTTACAACATCATATGATGCAATAAAAGACCTCCAATTTCAAGAGCATCATTGAGCTGATATAACATAGCAAGCAATCCAAAATAGAGCCTCGTACATCTATTTCTTCTGGAACGGTTGGTGTACTGGACTCAGTGGACCAATGAGAGCACGTGCCACTGTCACTGTTGCTCTGTGAAATGACCGCAACACTTGATAAATGGGTTGTCCCTACTGACATTACAGCTTTGTTTGCAGGCTGAAACTAAGACAAAACAAGTTAAAATGCAATACAATACACGGCAAACATGTATCATTTAATCTCAGCCGTTCTTTTGTTTTACTCAAGAAAACATTTTTATTTTGGGAGTTTATAGAAGCACAAGCCATCGTCTACATTGGCACTGTGTTATGAAAAATATCATCTTCATCGTACATGGTTATGTGAAGATATTGATATATAATTCTGTGCTAGGAAAACAAATAGCAATTACTATGTTACAAGAACCATCTTCAAGCTCAAAGATACTAAGTTCATTGGTCCACCAACCAAGGCTGATAAAATATTATATATTAATTTAGTACTAATATTTCGTATTTACTCATATTAAGGTCTAACTTTTTTCCCCATGACAACCCAGTTTTGATATAAAATCTAACGGTGGCCATGTGTGGGTCACATAAAAAGTATTGAGGTAGTAAATTTATACATAGATATTGGATAATGTATTTTAAATTTCAAAAAATATGGTAGAAATATATAAATTAGATAGTCTTGCCGTGCAATATGCATGCCGCAAAAGGTAAGATAGATCCTTAAAAATTCTCGACTCTAATCACAAAAATATACATAATCCTAATGGGGTGTCCATGAAAAAGTTTTGTCACTTTCGTATTAGGGTATACTTCTATTTCATACTGACTAAAAAACTTAATTGTAATGAACTCACATATTACTCCTTCCATTACTTCTTTTAGGGTGTATTAGTTTTTCAAAAGCCAAACTTTAGGCTTTGTGACTAATTTTAGCAAAAAATAATAATTATCAACATCAAATAAAATATGGAAATATATTTTAAAATTATATATGTCGTGACGTGCAAAGCACGTGCTACTTACTAGTAGATTACTAGAAAATGAATGAAGCAATTGAACATGGAGCGTATTATATAAACAGCCAGATCATTTGAATATGGATATACCACATCATGTCAATGGGACTCAGAAAAACAAAGCTAGACATTTAAACAAGTAATATAACTATTTTTTCACAATGTTTCAAGTAGAATAGGAAGCAAGGTTAGGAATAAAGCAATCATGTTTCAAGTAGAATATGAAGCTAGGTTAGGAATAAAGCAATCATGTTTCAAGTAGAATAGGAAGCTAGGTTAGGAATAAAGCAATAAAAAAACACGAAGTGCATCATTTCAGCTAGGATCATTTCTATCAAACTTCATGCACTAGCCATGGAACAACAGGCAAACTCAATGAAGCAACAGGCAAAAAATTAACATAATAGAATTTTAGGACTTGTTTAACATAGCCAAATCATGTAACTTATACCCAGGCATGCCGGATGCCAGATGGGTCAAAGGCAGTGTGCAATGTTCCATATGGTCATTGTTTATATTTTATTAGATTCCATTAGGCAACTTAGGTAGTGCAACATACAGAAAATGATGCAATTGAACTACGCACAGGAGGTAAATTAACATTCCAAAAAAAACAGGGAACTTACGTGAGCTTTTTTTTGAGTCACACGGACCTCATCAGGTACTTGGGCAGAAGAACCTGGTGCCACACTGTTTCTCCTCTGCATGAAGGAGAGGCCAATTGTAAACAGAAACAGGATCCAAGATATAGAAGTTTGCATTAAGCAATATACAAAAAACAGCAGGTACTTACATGATTATAGGCGAGCTTTACTCTACGTTTATGAGTGTAAGATGTGCCTGCTGCACGTGTAATAACAACAAACAGTTACGAGTCAAGGATTTGCTATAATTAAATTGACACCAAACAGTAGTAGAAACATTATGACGTGCATAAACATGTAATACAGGATCGCAGAAAGATATCAAACATGATGTAACTAGAGCAGTAGCCTACGGCCAAATAGTGAGAAATTGTAATCGTGTCAATGGTGGACTTGTATAGCCTACCCCAACTTGTTTGGGAATAAAGCTTTGTTGTTGGTGGTGTTGTTGTTGTTGTCAATCGTGGACATGTAGAGCATTCAACGCTCATGATTGGTGGCTCATATTTTGTAGAGTTTCAGCGAATGGGTGGGTTAGGTCACTCAGACCACGACACTCTGTATTTATATCATCTGAGTTAGGGTTACAATACCACTGGACATGGGCCTCTATGGGCCTCACACTGGATACAATATTACTACAGCGCTACTACTAAACTCACTCATGGTCCAACACACCCCCTCAAGATGATCATGGGTAAACAACCATGGCCATCTTGCAACAACATGACACATATGACAACTACGAGTAATGAACTTTCAGCATAACTCCTAGGATACATGACAGCATTGCACTTTTCATCATCTTGTCATCTCGATTCATCTCTTCATCAGCAGCGAAGACATCCAGCTTCAACCATCTGGGATACGAACAACTCCTAACCATACACATCCTCAACAACCCCGGCTGCCTCACCACACAAGTTCCGCAGAACCATCCACACTCGCCTCAATGTCCTCAGCCTCTCTTCTCCACTCTGCCCGGCCACTGACCTCTTCCGTCTCTCCCACAAACCCCCAGCCAACTCCTGCCTCAACCATCCACTCCTCAAGCACCCATGCCTATCCCCCGGTCAGGCCTCAACCAGTCTCACCTCAGGCACGCATGCCTTTCCCCTGGACATATCCACAACCATCACCATCACCACTAAACCGCAGCCTCATCAACTCCATCACGACTCAATCGCAGCCTCATCAACTCCATCACAACATATCCTCACAGCCTCACATCTCCATTTTCTCCTCACTTCCACTCGGATGGCGCCTCGTCTGCGCGCCCTGGCCAACCTGGCAGACCGCACCTGGCCACATCGACCGGCTCGCGCTGGTCAACGTCCAGCACCAACCTCCGGCTCCGCCCTGCGCTCAAAGGCTCGGCCCACTCCGCACGCCTCCAACATCTCCCCCTCGCACGGATCCAGATCTCTCTGCCACGGATTCACTTCCTCTTCTCTCCTTTCTAAACCAAAACGATCTTGACCCTCTTCTTTGTCCCCGCGCGAGCAGCCGCCGATCTCACACAACTCGCATCGCTGTGTGTGATAGCCGCAACCCACGCAGAGCACCTGATGCGGCCTCCCGCCGCCTGGATTTCTACATCTCAACGGTGGTTTTTGTGGTCAAAGGAAGAACTTGTATGGTACTGTTTGGGGCGGCTAGCACTAGCAGGAAGGAAACCTAGGCTCTGATACCATGTAGAGTTTCAGCAAATGGGTGGGTTAGGTCACGGAAAAAAAATACTTATGCGTCGTGTTTAAATCTAAAGGATGAGGTTGTTACAAACGAAAGCACTTGTAAGTTAAAAATATACTAGCACGAATTCAGAAATACAGTCAGCTGCAATACTCCTAACAGAACAAAACGCGCAGGGATGTCTGGTTACCTATTTCTGGGCGGCGTTTAGACGTGTTCCGCGTTCTTACGGGTGACGTGGAGGTCGGCGAGGGGACTGCTGTTGCGGTGGGTGCCGGGGAAGCAGATCTTGGGGGGTCGGAGAAGGACATGCTGGGCGGTCGATGAAGTGTTCAGCGCGCCGGCCGAAGTAGAAGGTCGGTGAAGCAGATGATGTGCAGTGCACGGGGACGTCGGTGTCGGCGAAGCTGGTCAGGTGCGGTGGTCGATAGAGTCGGCGAACGAGATACGGTGCGGTGGACGCCGGAGTAGGTGCGGATCAAGCGGATAGGGCAGCCTCGAGGTTTGAAGCCGTGGCAGCTTGAACGGCGAAGTGCGGCGGTGATTTTCCGGTGCGGCGGCCGTGAAGGTGGGAGGTAGGTAAGAGGAGCGGTTTCTCTGAGGGCTTGCGGGCGAAACTAGGGCGAAGCTGGGCGATAGAGGAGAAAAAGGGAATTTCGCAGTCCTTCTTTTGAGGGAAAAAATATTCGCAGATCTGAAACTTTGCGGCGCGAGATATTTGGGCGTTGGCGGGGAATTTTACCGCTCGATGAGATTAAATTTTGCCTGCAGTAGGTAATAATAATAATAAATAGTAGGCCCTACTAGTAGTACTGTAAGTCTGTTCAGGAATCCAAGGGGGTCGAGGTAGAGGAATCCATTATGTGAATCCACATTTCAAAGTGTCCAAAAATTCTAAACTGAAATTTTACATGTATATCTAGACATTTTATGTTGGTACATAAGTTTTTTTAAAAAAATATGTGGCTCCTGTAAAAAAGACAAATTTTGATGCTGTAACACGACTACGTACATTTTTTGCCTTTTTTGTACACACCACACAAAATGTTGTTTTTCCACGAAAACTTATGAACGAACATAGGATGTCACAATGTATACCAAAAAAATTATGTCAGATTTTTTTAACATTTATATAATTGTTTTTTTATTATTTTCAATAATCGGTGCATATGCACGTGTGTGCCAAAACGCCACCTCCAGGGGCTAGGAGTTTCTAAACTTCTTATGGCACATCAAATAAAATGTTGTTCAATCAATAATAATAATGTGCTTATGATTGTTACTCCCTTCCACCATTAATAAAGTCCACATCGGTCTCGTGTCAAACTTTGACTCGAGATTTAGGTACCCACATGATAGTGCTAGTATCATAGCTAGTATCATACACATTGGTCCCACAAAACTGCTGATGTGGCAGCTAATTAAGTAGGAGAGAGGAGATTAGTGTAACATAGGTAGATATTGTATCATAGCGCAAACAACGAGATACATGCTTAGGGTTAGGGGTAGATACATGATTTTTCTGGTTTGAATATGTCTAGACCTTATTTATCAACTTAATTGAATGCTTACTATATAACATAAGAAGACCTTGTTTTTTTATTTTGTTTTTTAATTTTTATACGGATTTGAATCTTGGTCAAATCCTAGGTTTCACCAAGATTTGAATAAGTTTAAAACATGAATATGAAAAAGTAAGCATGCATGTATGCTTCATAATTAATCACTTCAAAATGAAGCTCTTGGGAGGGTTTTTGAAATTTCCATGTTTGAAACCAAAAACCACATATCATCATGCTTGACTTCATGAGACAGAGTTTAGGTTAGGGGGTAGATACATGATTTCTCTGGTTTGAATATGTCTAGACCTTGTTTATCAACTTAATTGAATGCTTACAATATAACATAAGAAGACTATGTGCCTTGGTTTTTCATTTTTTGTTTTTTTAAATTATGCCCATTTGAATCTTTGTCAAATCCTAGGTTTGACCATGATTTAAACAAGTTTAAAACATGAATATGAAAAAGTAAGCATGTATCCTTCGTAGTCACTCCAAAATGAAGCTCGATCTTGAGAGGGTTTTTGAAATTTCCATGTTTGAAACCAAAAAACCACATACTTATCTTCATGCTTGACTTCATAAGACATAGTTAATTAGGGGTTAGGGGTAGCTTGATACATGATTTTTCTGGTTTGAATATGTCTAGACCTTATTTATCAACTTAATTGAATGCTTGCTATATGACATAAGAAGACCTTGGTTTTCATTTTTTATACCCATTTGAATCTTGGTCAAATCATAGGTTTGACCAAGATTTGAACAAGTTTAAAACATGAATATGAAAAAGTAAGCACGTACGTATGCTTCTTAGTCACTCCAAAATGAAGCTCTTGGGAGGGTTTTTGAAATTTCCATGCTTGAAACCAAAAACCACTTCTCTTCATGCATGCTTGACTTCATAAGACAGAGTTTAGGGTTAGGGGGTAGATACATAATTTCCTGGTTTGAATATGTGTAGACCTTGTTTATCAAAATAATTGAATGCTTACTATATAACATAAGAAGACCTTGTGTTTTTTTGAATTTTTATACCCATTTGAATCTTGGTCAAATCCTTGGTTCCACCAAGATTTGAATAAGTTAAAAACATGAATATGAAAAAGTAAGCATGTATGCTTCTTAGTCACTTCAAAATGAAGCTCTTGGGAGGGTTTTTGAATTTCCATGTTCGAAACCAAAAACCACATATCTTCATGCTTGACTTCATGAAACAGAGTTTAGGGTTAGGGGTAGATACATGCATGATTTTTCTTGTTTGAATATGTCTAGACCTTGTTTATCAACTTAATTGAATGCCTACTATATAACATAAGAAGACCTTTTTTGTTTTTTTTGAATTTTTATACCCATTTGAATCTTGGTCAAATCCTAGGTTTCACCAAGATTTGAATAAGTTTAAAACATGACTATGAAAAAGTAACCATGCATGTATGCTTCTTAATTAATCACTTCGAAATGAAGCTCTTGGGAGGGTTTTTGAAATTTCCATGTTTGAAACCAAAAACCACATATCTTCATGCATGCGCTTGACTTCATGAGACAGAGTTTAGGGTT
Source organism: Lolium multiflorum (assembly GCA_030979885.1). Taxonomy (NCBI): domain Eukaryota; kingdom Viridiplantae; phylum Streptophyta; class Magnoliopsida; order Poales; family Poaceae; genus Lolium; species Lolium multiflorum. The sequence goes on from CM061748.1 coordinate 215,731,150, forward strand.
AGGGGTAGATACATGATTTCTCTCGTTTGAATATGTCTAGACCTTGTTTATCAACTTAATTGAATGCTTACTATATGACATAAGAAGACTATGTGCCTTGATTTTTTTTAAAATTTTGCCCATTTGAATCTTGGCCAAATCCTAGGTTTGACCATGATTTAAACAAGTTTAAAACATGAATATGAAAAATTAAGCATGTATCCTTCGTAGTCACTCCAAAATGGAAGCTCTTGAGAGGGTTTTTGAAATTTCCATGTTTGAAACCAAAAAACCGCGTACTTCTCTTCATGCTTGACTTCATAAGAGAGAGTTTGGGGATAGGGGTAGCTTGATACATGAATTTTCTGGTTTGGATATGTCTAGACCTTGTTTATGAACTTAATTGAATGCTTACTAGATGACATAAGATGACTATGTGCATTGGTTTTTCATTTTATTGTTTTTTCTTTTGATTTTTTATGCCCATTTGAATCTTGGTCAAATACTAGGTTTGACCATGATTTAAACAAGTTTAAAACATGAATATGAAAAATTAAGCATCTATCCTTCTATTAGTCACTCCAATATGTAGCTCTTGGGAGGGTTTTTGAAATTTCCATGCTTGAAACCAAAAACCACTTCTCTTCATGCATGCTTGACTTCATAAGACAGAGTTTAGGGGGGGTAGATACATGATTTGTCTGGTTTGAATACGTCTAGACCTTGTTTATCAACTTTAATGCTTACTATATGACATAAGAAGACTATGTGCTTTGGTTTTTCATTTTTTGTTTTTTCTGAATTTTTATGTCCATTTGAATCTTGGTCAAATCCTAGGTTTGACCATGATTTAAACAAGTTTAATAAAACATGAATATGAAAAATTAAGCATATATCCTTCTTAGTCACTCCAAAATGTAGATCTTGGTAGGGTTTTTGAAATTTCCATGTTTGAAACCAAAAACCATGACTTCTCTTCATGCATGCTTGACTTAATTGAATGCTTACACTATATGACATAAGAAGACTATGTGCCTTGATTTTTTTTTAAATTTTGCCCATTTGAATCTTGGCCAAATCCTAGGTTTGACCATGATTTAAACAAGTTTAAAACATGAATATGAAAAATTAAGCATCTATCCTTCTATTAGTCACTCCAATATGTAGCTCTTGGGAGGGTTTTCGAAATTTCCATGCTTGAAACCAAAAACTACTTCTCTTCATGCATGCTTGACTTCATAAGACAGAGTTTAGGGTTAGGGGTAGATACATGATTTTCCTGGTTTGAATATGTGTAGACCTTGTTTATCAAATCAATTGAATGCTTACTATATAACATATAAGAAGACCTTGTTTTTTTTGAACTTTTATACCCATTTGAATCTTGGTCAAATCCTTGGTTCCACCAAGATTTGAATAAGTTAAAAACATGAATATGAAAAAGTAAGCATGTATGCTTCTTAGTCACTTCAAAATGAAGCTCTTGGGAGGGTTTTTGAATTTCCATGTTCGAAACCAAAAACCACATATCTTCATGCTTGACTTCATGAAACAGAGTTTAGGGTTAGGGGTAGATACATGCATGATTTTTCTTGTTTGAATATGTCTAGACCTTGTTTATCAACTTAATTGAATGCCTACTATATAACATAAGAAGACCTTTTTTGTTTTTTTTTGAATTTTTATACCCATTTGAATCTTGGTCAAATCCTAGGTTTCACCAAGATTTGAATAAGTTTAAAACATGACTATGAAAAAGTAACCATGCATGTATGCTTCTTAATTAATCACTTCGAAATGAAGCTCTTGGGAGGGTTTTTGAAATTTCCATGTTTGAAACCAAAAACCACATATCTTCATGCATGTGCTTGACTTCATGAGACAGAGTTTAGGGTTAGGGGGTAGATACATGATTTCTCTCGTTTGAATATGTCTAGACCTTGTTATCAACTTAATTGAATGCTTACTATATATATGACATAAGAAGATCGACTATGTGCATTGGTTTTTCATTTTATTGTTTTTTTAATTTTATGCCCATTTGAATCTTGGTCAAATCCTAAGTTTGACCATGATTTAAACAAGTTGAAAACATGAATATGAAAAATTAAGCATATGTCCTTCTTAGTCACTCCAAAATGAAGCTCTTGGGAGAGTTTTTGAAATTTCCATGTTTGAAACCAAAAACCACATATCATCATGCTTGACTTCATGAGACAGAGTTTAGGTTAGGGGGTAGATACATGATTTCTCTGGTTTGAATATGTCTAGACCTTGTTTATCAACTTAATTGAATGCTTACAATATAACATAAGAAGACTATGTGCCTTGGTTTTTCATTTTTTGTTTTTTTTAAATTATGCCCATTTGAATCTTTGTCAAATCCTAGGTTTGACCATGATTTAAACAAGTTTAAAACATGAATATGAAAAAGTAAGCATGTATCCTTCGTAGTCACTCCAAAATGAAGCTCGATCTTGAGAGGGTTTTTGAAATTTCCATGTTTGAAACCAAAAAACCACATACTTATCTTCATGCTTGACTTCATAAGACAGAGTTAATTAGGGGTTAGGGGTAGCTTGATACATGATTTTTCTGGTTTGAATATGTCTAGACCTTATTTATCAACTTAATTGAATGCTTGCTATATGACATAAGAAGACCTTGGTTTTCATTTTTTATACCCATTTGAATCTTGGTCAAATCATAGGTTTGACCAAGATTTGAACAAGTTTAAAACATGAATATGAAAAAGTAAGCACGTACGTATGCTTCTTAGTCACTCCAAAATGAAGCTCTTGGGAGGGTTTTTGAAATTTCCATGCTTGAAACCAAAAACCACTTCTCTTCATGCATGCTTGACTTCATAAGATAGAGTTTAGGGTTAGGGGTAGATACATAATTTCCTGGTTTGAATATGTGTAGACCTTGTTTATCAAAATAATTGAATGCTTACTATATAACATAAGAAGACCTTGTTTTTTTTTGAATTTTTATACCCACTTGAATCTTGGTCAAATCCTTGGTTCCACCAAGATTTGAATAAGTTAAAAACATGAATATGAAAAAGTAAGCATGTATGCTTCTTAGTCACTTCAAAATGAAGCTCTTGGGAGGGTTTTTGAATTTCCATGTTCGAAACCAAAAACCACATATCTTCATGCTTGACTTCATGAAACAGAGTTTAGGGTTAGGGGTAGATACATGCATGATTTTTCTTGTTTGAATATGTCTATACCTTGTTTATCAACTTAATTGAATGCCTACTATATAACATAAGAATACCTTTTTTGTTTTTTTTTGAATTTTTATACCCATTTGAATCTTGGTCAAATCCTAGGTTTCACCAAGATTTGAATAAGTTTAAAACATGACTATGAAAAAGTAACCATGCATGTATGCTTCTTAATTAATCACTTCGAAATGAAGCTCTTGGGATGGTTTTTGAAATTTCCATGTTTGAAACCAAAAACCACATATCTTCATGCATGCGCTTGACTTCATGAGACAGAGTTTAGGGTTAGGGGGTAGATACATGATTTCTCTCGTTTGAATATGTCTAGACCTTGTTTATCAACTTAATTGAATGCTTACTATATGACATAAGAAGACTATGTTTTTGATTTTTTTTAAAATTTTGCCCATTTGAATCTTGGCCAAATCCTAGGTTTGACCATGATTTAAACAAGTTTAAAACATGAATATGAAAAATTAAGCATGTATCCTTCGTAGTCACTCCAAAATGGAAGATCTTGAGAGGGTTTTTGAAATTTCCATGTTTGAAACCAAAAAACCGCGTACTTCTCTTCATGCTTGACTTCATAAGACAGAGTTTGGGGTTAGGGGTAGCTTGATACATGAATTTTCTGGTTTGGATATGTCTAGACCTTGTTTATGAACTTAATTGAATGCTTACTAGATGACATAAGATGACTATGTGCATTGGTTTTTCATTTTATTGTTTTTTCTTTTGATTTTTTATGCCCATTTGAATCTTGGTCAAATACTAGGTTTGACCATGATTTAAACAAGTTTAAAACATGAATATGAAAAATTAAGCATCTATCCTTCTATTAGTCACTCCAATATGTAGCTCTTGGGAGGGTTTTTGAAATTTCCATGCTTGAAACCAAAAACCACTTCTCTTCATGCATGCTTGACTTCATAAGACAGAGTTTAGGGTTAGGGGTAGATACATGATTTGTCTGGTTTGAATACGTCTAGACCTTGTTTATCAACTTTAATGCTTACTATATGACATAAGAAGACTATGTGCATTGGTTTTTCATTTTTCTGATTTTTTTATTTTTGATGCCCATTTGAATCTTGGTCAGATCCTAGGTTTTACCAAGATTTAAACATGAAAATGAAAAGGGAAGCATTTATCCTTCTTAGTCACTCTAAATGAAGTTTTTGGGAGGTTTTTGAAATTTCCATGTTTGAAACCCAAAACCACTTCTCTTCATGCTTGACTTCATAAGACATAGTTTAGGGTTAGGGGTACATACATGATTTGTATGTTTTGAATATGTCTAGACCTTGTTTATCAACTTGAATGCTTACTATATGACATAAGAAAACTACGTATGTGCTTTGGTTTTTCATTTTTTGTTTTTTTTTTGAATTTTCTGCCCATTTGAATCTTGTCAAATCCTAGGTTTGACCAAGATTTAAACAAGTTTAACACGTGAAAACGAAAAGGTAAGCATGGATCCTTCTTAGTCACTCCAAAATGTACCAATTGATAGATGTGTTAACTTTGCTTCATGGAAAAAATAATGTCATGTAAATGAGTTAACTTGGATTTCCTACCCTTGAATCCATAGGAAACTTTGTTCTAATGCACTATAATAATCAACCGAGTTTTTACACCAACAGGTCTGTCACTTACGTGTGGTGCCCATGCGTGAGGTCCCACACTTCAGTGAGCACAAGTCACGTGCAATAGGTACGCAAACTCCCAGCCATTTTCTTTGTCAAGAGAAGACGCATCAGGATGCGTATTGGAAGTCTCTGGGTCCTTCAGGATCCTTCGGTTGTCCCTCTCACAAAAAAAAATCTCTCTCATTCTCGGCCTCGCTCGACTCGCTCGCTCGCTCGCACCTCCTGCTCACTGACAAACCCTGCACAACAGTCAACATCATCACCCGAAAAAGGGAAGACACCATAATGCTCTCCCTCCTTCTTCTCTCCTTCCGAGTGATCCCTCTTCCTCCGAGTTTCACTCGACGGGCAAACACATATGTGCTGCATAGTAGAGTAATAATAAAAAAGGTACGTAAAAAAATCGACCTACGAATCTATAATTAAATAGGTTAAACTAGGGTTTTGCCCAGTACTACAGATCAAGGTTCAAAAAAATCCAACTACGGGGTTCGAACAACCCCATTTCTAATCAAAGAATTTTTTCGACGTCATCCAAATGGCCTCAAACTATAGCATGGGCGGATCCAGACTATAGCCAAGGGGGGCAGCCGCCCCCACTCAATTTTCTGAAACCTTGTACTTAGAAATATGTTAAGCTAAAGGCTGGTTTGCCCGCACTTAGAAATGATATTTGCATCACTTATCATATGTTTGCCCATTTGAATCTTGTCAAATCCTAGATTTGACCAAGATAATTTAAACAAGTTTAAAACATGAAAATGAAAAGGGAAGCTTGTATCCTTCTTAGTCACTCTAAAATGAAGTTTGGGGAGGTTTTTGAAATTTCCATGCTTGAAACCAAAAACCACTTCTCTTCATGCTTGACTTCATAAGACAAAGTTTAGGGTTAGGGGGTAGATACATGATTTTTCTGGTTTGAATATGTCTAGACCTTGTTATCAACTTAATTGAATGCTTACTATATATATGACATAAGAAGATCGACTATGTGCATTGGTTTTTCATTTTATTGTTTTTTTTAATTTTATGCCCATTTGAATCTTGGTCAAATCCTAAGTTTGACCATGATTTAAACAAGTTGAAAACATGAATATGAAAAATTAAGCATATGTCCTTCTTAGTCACTCCAAAATGAAGCTCTTGGGAGGGTTTTTGAAATTTCCATGTTTGAAACCAAAAACCACATATCTTCATGCTTGACTTCATGAGACAGAGTTTAGGGTTAGGGGGTAGATACATGATTTCTCTGGTTTGAATATGTCTAGACCTTGTTTATCAACTTAATTGAATGCTTACTATGTGACATAAGAAGACTATGTGCCTTGATTTTCCATTTTTTTAAATTATGCCCATTTGAATCTTGGCCAAATCCTAGGTTTGACCATGATTTAAACAAGTTGAAAACATGAATATAAAAAATTAAGCATATATCCTTCTTAGTCACTCCAAAATGAAGCTCTTGGGAGGGTTTTTGAAATTTCCATGTTTGAAACCAAAAACCACATATCTTCATGCTTGACTTCATGAGATAGAGTTTAGGGTTAGGGGTAGATACATGATTTCTCTGGTTTGAATATATCTCTAGACCTTGTTTATCAACTTAATTGAATGCTTACTATGTGACATAAGAAGACTATGTGCCTTGATTTTCCATTTTTTGTTTTTTCTGAATTTTTATGTCCATTTGAATCTTGGTCAAATCCTAGGTTTGACCATGATTTAAACAAGTTTAATAAAACATGAATATGAAAAATTAAGCATATATCCTTCTTAGTCACTCCAAAATGTAGATCTTGGTAGGGTTTTTGAAATTTCCATGTTTGAAACCAAAAACCATGACTTCTCTTCATGCATGCTTGACTTAATTGAATGCTTACACTATATGACATAAGAAGACTATGTGCCTTGATTTTTTTTAAAATTTTGCCCATTTGAATCTTGGCCAAATCCTAGGTTTGACCATGATTTAAACAAGTTTAAAACATGAATATGAAAAATTAAGCATGTCTCCTTCGTAGTCACTCCAAAATGGAAGCTCTTGAGAGGGTTTTTGAAATTTCCATGTTTGAAACCAAAAAACCGTGTACTTCTCTTCATGCTTCACTTCATAAGACAGAGTTTGGGGTTAGGGGTAGCTTGATACATGAATTTTTTGGTTTGAATATGTCTAGACCTTGTTTATCAACTTAATTGAATGCTTACTAGATGACATAAGATGACTATGTGCATTGGTTTTTCATTTTATTGTTTTTTTTAATTTTTATGCCCATTTGAATCTTGGTCAAATCCTATGTTTGACCATGATTTAAACAAGTTTAAAACATGAATATGAAAAATTAAGCATGTATCCTTCGTAGTCACTCCAAAATGAAGCTCGATCTTGAGAGGGTTTTTGAAATTTCCATGTTTGAAACCAAAAAACCACGTACTTCTCTTCATGCTTGACTTCATAAGACAGAGTTTGGGGTTAGGGGTAGCTTGATACATAAATTTTCTGGTTTGAATATGTCTAGACATTGTTTATCAACTTAATTGAATGCTTACTAGATGACATAAGAGTTTTTGAAATTTCCATGCTTGAAAACCAAAAACCACTTCTCTTCATGCATGCTTGACTTCATAAGGTAGAGTTTAGGGTTTGGGGGTAGATACATGATTTTCCTGCTAGTTTGAATATGTCTAGACCTTGTTTATCAATTTAATTGAATGCTCACTATATGACATGAGCAGACCTTGGTTTTAATTTTTTTATACCCATTTGATTCTTCGTTCCTAGGTTTGTTGACCAAGATTTGAACAAGTTTAAAACATTAATATGAAAAGGTAAGCATGTATGCTTCTTAATTAGTCACTCCAAAATGAAGCTCTTGGGAGGGTTTTTGAAATTTCCATGATTGAAACCAAAAACCACTTCTCTTCATGCTTGAATTCATAAGTCAGGGTTTAGGGATATATAGGGGGTAGATACATGATTTTTCTGGTTTGAATATGTCTAGAGCTTGTTTTTCAACTTGAATGCTTACTATATGACATACGAAGACTATTTGCTAACGGAGGGAGTAAGCACTCGCTATGAAAAGTACCAAACGATGCATACCAAAATGATTTTTTAGAGGAATACTAGTTCGGATTATATAATTTTATATTAGCAGGCCAAAATCGAACCCCGTAGTTGGATTTTCAGAAATTGATCCGTAGTACTGGGCAAAACCCTAGTTTAGCTCATAGGTCGATTTTTTTACGTTATTATTATTATTACTAGGCAGCACATGTGTTTGCCCGTCCAGTGAAACTCTTTCATTTCATTTTTCTTTTCCGCAAGGTCGGGAGTCGGAGGAAGAGGGATCACACGGGAGGAGACGAAGGGAGAGCAGTCACGGGGCCCCACTTATTTATGGTGTCTATCCTTTTTCTGGTGATGTTGACTGTTGTGCAGGGTTGTCAGTGCGCAGTTTACAGCAGGACACAAAATAAACAGGAAATTACGTCTAAATCCCTAAGATTTACATGGTAGACCCCATGCTGAAAGCAAGAAATGCGATCGGGTCCTTAATAGGCACCGTCCGGATTGATCCTCGTCGCAGCCGGGGACGAACCACTTGGCGCGACCAAATCGCCATGGCTACAGAGCCTGCACACCATGGCCTACGAGCTGAGCTAGAAACGACCTGCCAAAACCGGCAGCCAACGGAGGTGGATAATTGGAGAGAGAGAGAGAGAGTGTGTGTGTTGATGCCTCTCTCTTGACAAAGAAGATGGCTGGGAGTTTGCCTACCTAGCGTACGTGACTTGTGCTCACTGAAGTGTGGGACCTCACGCATGGGAACCACACGTAAGTGACAGACTTGTTGCTCTAATAACTCGGGTGATCATTATACTGTATTAGTACTACATAGTTTCCTATGGATCCTTCTTAGTCACTCCAAAATGAAGCTCTTTGGGAGGGTTTTTGAAATTTCCATGTTTGAAACCAAAAATAAGAAGACTATGTGCCTTGATTTTTCATTTTTTTAAAATTTTGCCCATTTGAATCTTGGTCAAATCCTAGGTTTGACCATGATTTAAACAAGTTTAAAACATGAATATGAAAAATTAAGCATGTATCCTTCATAGTCACTCCAAAATGAAGCTCTTGAGAGGGTTTTTGAAATTTCCATGTTTGAAACCAAAAAACCGCGTACTTCTCTTCATGCTTGACTTCATAAGAGAGAGTTTGGGGATAGGGGTAGCTTGATACATGAATTTTCTGGTTTGAATATGTCTAGACCTTGTTTATCAACTTAATTGAATGCTTACTATAGATGACATAAGATGACTATGTGCATTGGTTTTTCATTTTATTGTTTTTTTCTTTTGAATTTTTATGCCCATTTGAATCTTGGTCAAATCCTAGGTTTGACCATGATTTAAACAAGTTTAAAACATGAATATGAAAAATTAAGCATCTATCCTTCTATTAGTCACTCCAATATGTAGCTCTTGGGAGGGTTTTCGAAATTTCCATGCTTGAAACCAAAAACTACTTCTCTTCATGCATGCTTGACTTCATAAGACAGAGTTTAGGGTTAGGGGTAGATACATGATTTTCCTGGTTTGAATATGTGTAGACCTTGTTTATCAAATCAATTGAATGCTTACTATATAACATATAAGAAGACCTTGTTTTTTTTGAACTTTTATACCCATTTGAATCTTGGTCAAATCCTTGGTTCCACCAAGATTTGAATAAGTTAAAAACATGAATATGAAAAAGTAAGCATGTATGCTTCTTAGTCACTTCAAAATGAAGCTCTTGGGAGGGTTTTTGAATTTCCATGTTCGAAACCAAAAACCACATATCTTCATGCTTGACTTCATGAAACAGAGTTTAGGGTTAGGGGTAGATACATGCATGATTTTTCTTGTTTGAATATGTCTAGACCTTGTTTATCAACTTAATTGAATGCCTACTATATAACATAAGAAGACCTTTTTTGTTTTTTTTTGAATTTTTATACCCATTTGAATCTTGGTCAAATCCTAGGTTTCACCAAGATTTGAATAAGTTTAAAACATGACTATGAAAAAGTAACCATGCATGTATGCTTCTTAATTAATCACTTCGAAATGAAGCTCTTGGGAGGGTTTTTGAAATTTCCATGTTTGAAACCAAAAACCACATATCTTCATGCATGCGCTTGACTTCATGAGACAAAGTTTAGGGTTAGGGGGTAGATACATGATTTCTCTCGTTTGAATATGTCTAGACCTTGTTATCAACTTAATTGAATGCTTACTATATATATGACATAAGAAGATCGACTATGTGCATTGGTTTTTCATTTTATTGTTTTTTTAATTTTATGCCCATTTGAATCTTGGTCAAATCCTAAGTTTGACCATGATTTAAACAAGTTGAAAACATGAATATGAAAAATTAAGCATATGTCCTTCTTAGTCACTCCAAAATGAAGCTCTTGGGAGAGTTTTTGAAATTTCCATGTTTGAAACCAAAAACCACATATCATCATGCTTGACTTCATGAGACAGAGTTTAGGTTAGGGGGTAGATACATGATTTCTCTGGTTTGAATATGTCTAGACCTTGTTTATCAACTTAATTGAATGCTTACAATATAACATAAGAAGACTATGTGCCTTGGTTTTTCATTTTTTGTTTTTTTTTAATTATGCCCATTTGAATCTTTGTCAAATCCTAGGTTTGACCATGATTTAAACAAGTTTAAAACATGAATATGAAAAAGTAAGCATGTATCCTTCGTAGTCACTCCAAAATGAAGCTCGATCTTGAGAGGGTTTTTGAAATTTCCATGTTTGAAACCAAAAAACCACATACTTATCTTCATGCTTGACTTCATAAGACAGAGTTAATTAGGGGTTAGGGGTAGCTTGATACATGATTTTTCTGGTTTGAATATGTCTAGACCTTATTTATCAACTTAATTGAATGCTTGCTATATGACATAAGAAGACCTTGGTTTTCATTTTTTATACCCATTTGAATCTTGGTCAAATCATAGGTTTGACCAAGATTTGAACAAGTTTAAAACATGAATATGAAAAAGTAAGCACGTACGTATGCTTCTTAGTCACTCCAAAATGAAGCTCTTGGGAGGGTTTTTGAAATTTCCATGCTTGAAACCAAAAACCACTTCTCTTCATGCATGCTTGACTTCATAAGACAGAGTTTAGGGTTAGGGGGTAGATACATAATTTCCTGGTTTGAATATGTGTAGACCTTGTTTATCAAAATAATTGAATGCTTACTATATAACATAAGAAGACCTTGTTTTTTTTTGAATTTTTATACCCACTTGAATCTTGGTCAAATCCTTGGTTCCACCAAGATTTGAATAAGTTAAAAACATGAATATGAAAAAGTAAGCATGTATGCTTCTTAGTCACTTCAAAATGAAGCTCTTGGGAGGGTTTTTGAATTTCCATGTTCGAAACCAAAAACCACATATCTTCATGCTTGACTTCATGAAACAGAGTTTAGGGTTAGGGGTAGATACATGCATGATTTTTCTTGTTTGAATATGTCTAGACCTTGTTTATCAACTTAATTGAATGCCTACTATATAACATAAGAAGACCTTTTTTGTTTTTTTTGAATTTTTATACCCATTTGAATCTTGGTCAAATCCTAGGTTTCACCAAGATTTGAATAAGTTTAAAACATGACTATGAAAAAGTAACCATGCATGTATGCTTCTTAATTAATCACTTCGAAATGAAGCTCTTGGGATGGTTTTTGAAATTTCCATGTTTGAAACCAAAAACCACATATCTTCATGCATGCGCTTGACTTCATGAGACAGAGTTTAGGGTTAGGGGGTAGATACATGATTTCTCTCGTTTGAATATGTCTAGACCTTGTTTATCAACTTAATTGAATGCTTACTATATGACATAAGAAGACTATGTGCCTTGATTTTTTTTAAAATTTTGCCCATTTGAATCTTGGCCAAATCCTAGGTTTGACCATGATTTAAACAAGTTTAAAACATGAATATGAAAAATTAAGCATGTATCCTTCGTAGTCACTCCAAAATGGAAGCTCTTGAGAGGGTTTTTGAAATTTCCATGTTTGAAACCAAAAAACCGCGTACTTCTCTTCATGCTTGACTTCATAAGACAGAGTTTGGGGTTAGGGGTAGCTTGATACATGAATTTTCTGGTTTGGATATGTCTAGACCTTGTTTATGAACTTAATTGAATGCTTACTAGATGACATAAGATGACTATGTGCATTGGTTTTTCATTTTATTGTTTTTTTAAATTTTTATGCCCATTTGAATCTTGGTCAAATCCTATGTTTGACCATGATTTAAACAAGTTTAAAACATGAATATGAAAAATTAAGCATATGTCCTTCTTAGTCACTCCAAAATGAAGCTCTTGGGAGGGTTTTTGAAATTTCCATGTTTGAAACCAAAAACCACATATCTTCATGCTTGACTTCATGAGACAGAGTTTAGGGTTAGGGGGTAGATACATGATTTCTCTGGTTTGAATATGTCTAGACCTTGTTTATCAACTTAATTGAATGCTTACTATGTGACATAAGAAGACTATGTGCCTTGATTTTCCATTTTTTTAAATTATGCCCATTTGAATCTTGGCCAAATCCTAGGTTTGACCATGATTTAAACAAGTTGAAAACATGAATATAAAAAATTAAGCATATATCCTTCTTAGTCACTCCAAAATGAAGCTCTTGGGAGGGTTTTTGAAATTTCCATGTTTGAAACCAAAAACCACATATCTTCATGCTTGACTTCATGAGATAGAGTTTAGGGTTAGGGGGTAGATACATGATTTCTCTGGTTTGAATATATCTCTAGACCTTGTTTATCAACTTAATTGAATGCTTACTATGTGACATAAGAAGACTATGTGCCTTGATTTTCCATTTTTTGTTTTTTCTGAATTTTTATGTCCATTTGAATCTTGGTCAAATCCTAGGTTTGACCATGATTTAAACAAGTTTAATAAAACATGAATATGAAAAATTAAGCATATATCCTTCTTAGTCACTCCAAAATGTAGATCTTGGTAGGGTTTTTGAAATTTCCATGTTTGAAACCAAAAACCATGACTTCTCTTCATGCATGCTTGACTTAATTGAATGCTTACACTATATGACATAAGAAGACTATGTGCCTTGATTTTTTTTAAAATTTTGCCCATTTGAATCTTGGCCAAATCCTAGGTTTGACCATGATTTAAACAAGTTTAAAACATGAATATGAAAAATTAAGCATGTCTCCTTCGTAGTCACTCCAAAATGGAAGCTCTTGAGAGGGTTTTTGAAATTTCCATGTTTGAAACCAAAAAACCGCGTACTTCTCTTCATGCTTGACTTCATAAGACAGAGTTTGGGGTTAGGGGTAGCTTGATACATGAATTTTTTGGTTTGAATATGTCTAGACCTTGTTTATCAACTTAATTGAATGCTTACTAGATGACATAAGATGACTATGTGCATTGGTTTTTCATTTTATTGTTTTTTTTTAATTTTTATGCCCATTTGAATCTTGGTCAAATCCTATGTTTGACCATGATTTAAACAAGTTTAAAACATGAATATGAAAAATTAAGCATGTATCCTTCGTAGTCACTCCAAAATGAAGCTCGATCTTGAGAGGGTTTTTGAAATTTCCATGTTTGAAACCAAAAAACCACGTACTTCTCTTCATGCTTGACTTCATAAGACAGAGTTTGGGGTTAGGGGTAGCTTGATACATAAATTTTCTGGTTTGAATATGTCTAGACATTGTTTATCAACTTAATTGAATGCTTACTAGATGACATAAGAGTTTTTGAAATTTCCATGCTTGAAAACCAAAAACCACTTCTCTTCATGCATGCTTGACTTCATAAGGTAGAGTTTAGGGTTTGGGGGTAGATACATGATTTTCCTGCTAGTTTGAATATGTCTAGACCTTGTTTATCAATTTAATTGAATGCTCACTATATGACATGAGCAGACCTTGGTTTTAATTTTTTTATACCCATTTGATTCTTCGTCAAATCCTAGGTTTGTTGACCAAGATTTGAACAAGTTTAAAACATTAATATGAAAAGGTAAGCATGTATGCTTCTTAATTAGTCACTCCAAAATGAAGCTCTTGGGAGGGTTTTTGAAATTTCCATGATTGAAACCAAAAACCACTTCTCTTCATGCTTGAATTCATAAGTCAGGGTTTAGGGATATATAGGGGGTAGATACATGATTTTTCTGGTTTGAATATGTCTAGAGCTTGTTTTTCAACTTGAATGCTTACTATATGACATACGAAGACTATTTGCTAACGGAGGGAGTAAGCACTCGCTATGAAAAGTACCAAACGATGCATACCAAAATGATTTTTTAGAGGAATACTAGTTCGGATTATATAATTTTATATTAGCAGGCCAAAATCGAACCCCGTAGTTGGATTTTCAGAAATTGATCCGTAGTACTGGGCAAAACCCTAGTTTAGCTTATTTAATAATAGATTCGTAGGTCGATTTTTTTACGTTATTATTATTATTACTAGGCAGCACATGTGTTTGCCCGTCCAGTGAAACTCTTTCATTTCATTTTTCTTTTCCGCAAGGTCGGGAGTCGGAGGAAGAGGGATCACACGGGAGGAGACGAAGGGAGAGCAGTCACGGGGCCCCACTTATTTATGGTGTCTATCCTTTTTCTGGTGATGTTGACTGTTGTGCAGGGTTGTCAGTGCGCAGTTTACAGCAGGACACAAAATAAACAGGAAATTACGTCTAAATCCCTAAGATTTACATGGTAGACCCCATGCTGAAAGCAAGAAATGCGATCGGGTCCTTAATAGGCACCGTCCGGATTGATCCTCGTCGCAGCCGGGGACGAACCACTTGGCGCGACCAAATCGCCATGGCTACAGAGCCTGCACACCATGGCCTACGAGCTGAGCTAGAAACGACCTGCCAAAACCGGCAGCCAACGGAGGTGGATAATTGGAGAGAGAGAGAGAGAGTGTGTGTGTGTTGATGCCTCTCTCTTGACAAAGAAGATGGCTGGGAGTTTGCCTACCTAGCGTACGTGACTTGTGCTCACTGAAGTGTGGGACCTCACGCATGGGAACCACACGTAAGTGACAGACTTGTTGCTCTAATAACTCGGGTGATCATTATACTGTATTAGTACATAGTTTCCTATGGATCCTTCTTAGTCACTCCAAAATGAAGCTCTTTGGGAGGGTTTTTGAAATTTCCATGTTTGAAACCAAAAATAAGAAGACTATGTGCCTTGATTTTTCATTTTTTAAAATTTTGCCCATTTGAATCTTGGTCAAATCCTAGGTTTGACCATGATTTAAACAAGTTTAAAACATGAATATGAAAAATTAAGCATGTATCCTTCATAGTCACTCCAAAATGAAGCTCTTGAGAGGGTTTTTGAAATTTCCATGTTTGAAACCAAAAAACCGCGTACTTCTCTTCATGCTTGACTTCATAAGAGAGAGTTTGGGGATAGGGGTAGCTTGATACATGAATTTTCTGGTTTGAATATGTCTAGACCTTGTTTATCAACTTAATTGAATGCTTACTATAGATGACATAAGATGACTATGTGCATTGGTTTTTCATTTTATTGTTTTTTTCTTTTGAATTTTTATGCCCATTTGAATCTTGGTCAAATCCTAGGTTTGACCATGATTTAAACAAGTTTAAAACATGAATATGAAAAATTAAGCATCTATCCTTCTATTAGTCACTCCAATATGTAGCTCTTGGGAGGGTTTTCGAAATTTCCATGCTTGAAACCAAAAACTACTTCTCTTCATGCATGCTTGACTTCATAAGACAGAGTTTAGGGTTAGGGGTAGATACATGATTTTCCTGGTTTGAATATGTGTAGACCTTGTTTATCAAATTAATTGAATGCTTACTATATAACATATAAGAAGACCTTGTTTTTTTTGAACTTTTATACCCATTTGAATCTTGGTCAAATCCTTGGTTCCACCAAGATTTGAATAAGTTAAAAACATGAATATGAAAAAGTAAGCATGTATGCTTCTTAGTCACTTCAAAATGAAGCTCTTGGGAGGGTTTTTGAATTTCCATGTTCGAAACCAAAAACCACATATCTTCATGCTTGACTTCATGAAACAGAGTTTAGGGTTAGGGGTAGATACATGCATGATTTTTCTTGTTTGAATATGTCTAGACCTTGTTTATCAACTTAATTGAATGCCTACTATATAACATAAGAAGACCTTTTTTGTTTTTTTTTGAATTTTTATACCCATTTGAATCTTGGTCAAATCCTAGGTTTCACCAAGATTTGAATAAGTTTAAAACATGACTATGAAAAAGTAACCATGCATGTATGCTTCTTAATTAATCACTTCGAAATGAAGCTCTTGGGAGGGTTTTTGAAATTTCCATGTTTGAAACCAAAAACCACATATCTTCATGCATGCGCTTGACTTCATGAGACAGAGTTTAGGGTTAGGGGGTAGATACATGATTTCTCTCGTTTGAATATGTCTAGACCTTGTTATCAACTTAATTGAATGCTTACTATATATATGACATAAGAAGATCGACTATGTGCATTGGTTTTTCATTTTATTGTTTTTTTAATTTTATGCCCATTTGAATCTTGGTCAAATCCTAAGTTTGACCATGATTTAAACAAGTTGAAAACATGAATATGAAAAATTAAGCATATGTCCTTCTTAGTCACTCCAAAATGAAGCTCTTGGGAGGGTTTTTGAAATTTCCATGTTTGAAACCAAAAACCACATATCATCATGCTTGACTTCATGAGACAGAGTTTAGGTTAGGGGGTAGATACATGATTTCTCTGGTTTGAATATGTCTAGACCTTGTTTATCAACTTAATTGAATGCTTACAATATAACATAAGAAGACTATGTGCCTTGGTTTTTCATTTTTTGTTTTTTTTAAATTATGCCCATTTGAATCTTTGTCAAATCCTAGGTTTGACCATGATTTAAACAAGTTTAAAACATGAATATGAAAAAGTAAGCATGTATCCTTCGTAGTCACTCCAAAATGAAGCTCGATCTTGAGAGGGTTTTTGAAATTTCCATGTTTGAAACCAAAAAACCACATACTTATCTTCATGCTTGACTTCATAAGACAGAGTTAATTAGGGGTTAGGGGTAGCTTGATACATGATTTTTCTGGTTTGAATATGTCTAGACCTTATTTATCAACTTAATTGAATGCTTGCTATATGACATAAGAAGACCTTGGTTTTCATTTTTTATACCCATTTGAATCTTGGTCAAATCATAGGTTTGACCAAGATTTGAACAAGTTTAAAACATGAATATGAAAAAGTAAGCACGTACGTATGCTTCTTAGTCACTCCAAAATGAAGCTCTTGGGAGGGTTTTTGAAATTTCCATGCTTGAAACCAAAAACCACTTCTCTTCATGCATGCTTGACTTCATAAGACAGAGTTTAGGGTTAGGGGGTAGATACATAATTTCCTGGTTTGAATATGTGTAGACCTTGTTTATCAAAATAATTGAATGCTTACTATATAACATAAGAAGACCTTGTTTTTTTTTGAATTTTTATACCCATTTGAATCTTGGTCAAATCCTTGGTTCCACCAAGATTTGAATAAGTTAAAAACATGAATATGAAAAAGTAAGCATGTATGCTTCTTAGTCACTTCAAAATGAAGCTCTTGGGAGGGTTTTTGAATTTCCATGTTCGAAACCAAAAACCACATATCTTCATGCTTGACTTCATGAAACAGAGTTTAGGGTTAGGGGTAGATACATGCATGATTTTTCTTGTTTGAATATGTCTAGACCTTGTTTATCAACTTAATTGAATGCCTACTATATAACATAAGAAGACCTTTTTTGTTTTTTTTTGAATTTTTATACCCATTTGAATCTTGGTCAAATCCTAGGTTTCACCAAGATTTGAATAAGTTTAAAACATGACTATGAAAAAGTAACCATGCATGTATGCTTCTTAATTAATCACTTCGAAATGAAGCTCTTGGGATGGTTTTTGAAATTTCCATGTTTGAAACCAAAAACCACATATCTTCATGCATGCGCTTGACTTCATGAGACAGAGTTTAGGGTTAGGGGGTAGATACATGATTTCTCTCGTTTGAATATGTCTAGACCTTGTTTATCAACTTAATTGAATGCTTACTATATGACATAAGAAGACTATGTGCCTTGATTTTTTTTAAAATTTTGCCCATTTGAATCTTGGCCAAATCCTAGGTTTGACCATGATTTAAACAAGTTTAAAACATGAATATGAAAAATTAAGCATGTATCCTTCGTAGTCACTCCAAAATGAAGCTCTTGAGAGGGTTTTTGAAATTTCCATGTTTGAAACCAAAAAACCGCGTACTTCTCTTCATGCTTGACTTCATAAGACAGAGTTTGGGGTTAGGGGTAGCTTGATACATGAATTTTCTGGTTTGATATGTCTAGACCTTGTTTATGAACTTAATTGAATGCTTACTAGATGACATAAGATGACTATGTGCATTGGTTTTTCATTTTATTGTTTTTTTTTTGAATTTTTATGCCCATTTGAATCTTGGTCAAATACTAGGTTTGACCATGATTTAAACAAGTTTAAAACATGAATATGAAAAATTAAGCATCTATCCTTCTATTAGTCACTCCAATATGTAGCTCTTGGGAGGGTTTTTGAAATTTCCATGCTTGAAACCAAAAACCACTTCTCTTCATGCATGCTTGACATTCATAAGACAATTTAGGGTTAGGGGTAGATACATGATTTGTCTGGTTTGAATACGTCTAGACCTTGTTTATCAACTTTAATGCTTACTATATGACATAAGAAGACTATGTGCATTGGTTTTTCATTTTTCTGATTTTTTTTTATTTTTGATGCCCATTTGAATCTTGGTCAGATCCTAGGTTTTACCAAGATTTAAACATGAAAATGAAAAGGGAAGCATTTATCCTTCTTAGTCACTCTAAATGAAGTTTTTGGGAGGTTTTTGAAATTTCCATGTTTGAAACCCAAAACCACTTCTCTTCATGCTTGACTTCATAAGACATAGTTTAGGGTTAGGGGTACATACATGATTTGTATGTTTTGAATATGTCTAGACCTTGTTTATCAACTTGAATGCTTACTATATGACATAAGAAAACTACGTATGTGCTTTGGTTTTTCATTTTTCTGTTTTTTTTTGAATTTTCCGCCCATTTGAATCTCTGTCAAATCCTAGGTTTGACCAAGATTTAAACAAGTTTAACACGTGAAAACGAAAAGGTAAGCATGGATCCTTCTTAGTCACTCCAAAATGTACCAATTGATAGATGTGTTAACTTTGCTTCATGGAAAAAATAATGTCATGTAAATGAGTTAACTTGGATTTCCTACCCTTGAATCCATAGGAAACTTTGTTCTAATGCACTATAATAATCAACCGAGTTTTTACACCAACAGGTCTGTCACTTACGTGTGGTGCCCATGCGTGAGGTCCCACACTTCAGTGAGCACAAGTCACGTGCAATAGGTACGCAAACTCCCAGCCATTTTCTTTGTCAAGAGAAGACGCATCAGGATGCGTATTGGAAGTCTGGGTCCTTCAGGATCCTTCGGTTGTCCCTCTCACAAAAAAAATCTCTCTCATTCTCGGCCTCGCTCGACTCGCTCGCTCGCTCGCTCGCACCTCCTGCTCACTGACAAACCCTGCACAACAGTCAACATCATCACCCGAAAAAGGGAAGACACCATAATGCTCTCCCTCCTTCTTCTCTCCTTCCGAGTGATCCCTCTTCCTCCGAGTTTCACTCGACGGGCAAACACATATGTGCTGCATAGTAGAGTAATAATAAAAAAGGTACGTAAAAAAATCGACCTACGAATCTATAATTAAATAGGTTAAACTAGGGTTTTGCCCAGTACTACAGATCAAGGTTCAAAAAATCCAACTACGGGGTTCGAACAACCCCATTTCTAATCAAAGAATTTTTTCGACGTCATCCAAATGGCCTCAAACTATAGCATGGGCGGATCCAGACTATAGCCAAGGGGGGCAGCCGCCCCCACTCAATTTTCTGAAACCTTGTACTTAGAAATATGTTAAGCTAAAGGCTGGTTTGCCCGCACTTAGAAATGATATTTGCATCACTTATCATATGTTTGCCCATTTGAATCTTGTCAAATCCTAGATTTGACCAAGATAATTTAAACAAGTTTAAAACATGAAAATGAAAAGGGAAGCTTGTATCCTTCTTAGTCACTCTAAAATGAAGTTTGGGGAGGTTTTTGAAATTTCCATGCTTGAAACCAAAAACCACTTCTCTTCATGCTTGACTTCATAAGACAAAGTTTAGGGTTAGGGGGTAGATACATGATTTTTCTGGTTTGAATATGTCTAGACCTTGTTATCAACTTAATTGAATGCTTACTATATATATGACATAAGAAGATCGACTATGTGCATTGGTTTTTCATTTTATTGTTTTTTTAATTTTATGCCCATTTGAATCTTGGTCAAATCCTAAGTTTGACCATGATTTAAACAAGTTGAAAACATGAATCTTGGTCAAATCCTTGGTTCCACCAAGATTTGAATAAGTTAAAAACATGAATATGAAAAAGTAAGCATGTATGCTTCTTAGTAACTTCAAAATGAAGCTCTTGGGAGGGTTTTTGAATTTCCATGTTCGAAACCAAAAACCACATATCTTCATGCTTGACTTCATGAAACAGAGTTTAGGGTTAGGGGTAGATACATGCTTGATTTTTCTTGTTTGAATATGTCTAGACCTTGTTTATCAACTTAATTGAATGCCTACTATATAACATAAGAAGACCTTTTTTTTAATTTTTATACCCATTTGAATCTTGGTCAAATCCTAGGTTTCACCAAGATTTGAATAAGTTTAAAACATGAATATGAAAAAGTAAGCATGCATGTATGCTTCTTAATTAATCACTTCGAAATGAAGCTCTTGGGAGGGTTTTTGAAATTTCAATGTTTGAAACCAAAAACCACATATCTTCATGCATGCGCTTGACTTCATGAGACAGAGTTTAGTGTTAGGGGGTAGATACATGATTTCTCTCGTTTGAATATGTCTAGACCTTGTTTATCAACTTAATTGAATGCTTACTATATGACATAAGAAGACTATGTGCCTTGATTTTTTTAAAATTTTGCCCATTTGAATCTTGGCCAAATCCTAGGTTTGACCATGATTTAAACAAGTTTAAAACATGAATATGAAAAATTAAGCATGTATCATTCGTAGTCACTCCAAAATGAAGCTCTTGAGAGGGTTTTTGAAATTTCCATGTTTGAAACCAAAAAACCACGTACTTCTCTTCATGCTTGACTTCATAAGACAGAGTTTGGGGTTAGGGTTAGCTTGATACATGAATTTTCTGGTTTGAATATGTCTAGACATTGTTTATCAACTTAATTGAATGCTTACTAGATGACATAAGATGACTATGTGCATTGGTTTTTTTTGAATTTTTATGCCCATTTGAATCTTGGTCAAATTCTAGGTTTGACCATGATTTAATCAAGTTTAAAACATGAATATGAAAAATTAAGCATCTATCCTTCTTAGTCACTCCAATATGTAGCTCTTGGGAGGGTTTTTGAAATTTCCATGCTTGAAAACCAAAAACCACTTTTCTTCATGCATGCTTGACTTCATAAGACATAGTTTAGGGTTAGGGGGTAGATACATGATTTTCCTACTAGTTTGAATATGTCTAGACCTTGTTTATCAATTTAATTGAATGCTTACTATATGACATGAGCAGACCTTGGTTTTAATTTTTTTATACCCATTTGAATCTTCGTCAAATCGTAGGTTTGTTGACCAAGATTTGAACAAGTTTAAAACATGAATATGAAAAAGTAAGCATGTATGCGTCTTAACTAGTCACTCCAAAATGAAGCTCTTGGGAGGGTTTTTGAAATTTCCATGTTTGAAACCAAAAACCACTTCTTCTCTTCATGCTTGACTTCATAAGTCAGGGTTTAGGGATATATAGGGGGTAGATACATGATTTTTCTGGTTTGATATGTCTAGACCTTGTTTATCAACTTAATTGAATGCTTACTATATGACATAAGAAGACTACGTGACTTGTGCTCACTGAAGTGTGGGACCTCACGCATGGGAACCACACGTAAGTGACAGACTTGTTGCTCTAATAACTCGGGTGATCATTATACTGTATTAGTACATAGTTTCCTATGGATCCTTCTTAGTCACTCCAAAATGAAGCTCTTTGAGAGGGTTTTTGAAATTTCCATGTTTGAAACCCAAAACAACTTCTCTTCATGCTTGACTTCATAAGACAGAGTTTAGGGTTAGGGGTAGATACATGATTTGTTATTTGAATAAGTGCCAAATTAATCTAGGGCGTTGGTTGTGAACCGGTGAACAAAAAAGAGATAGCCCAAAAGAGGAACACACCAAGGTACAAAAACTAGCATATATGCATGTTTCTATGTACATATATATGACCCTGGGTTTGTAGATAAAAAACATTCATATATGCGCTTACTATTAATATACATAAGTTTATGCTGATTCTCTTGGTTTAGGTATATATATGGTTAGGCATCACTACTAATTCAGAAAAAACAAAAATGTAACCCTTCAAGTGAAGTCATTTTAAGTGACCTAACAACTAAAATTCATATATAGGATTTGTATAGGAATTATGTAGGATTTAGATCACATGTGAATTTTCCCCACACTAGTTGTTTGATTCATAGGAACATATCCTATAGGAATCTTGCAGTGCAAATCCTATAAGAATAAAACATTAGGTCATACCTCATGGAAAATTTCCTTTGGCACAATCAAACACAACTCATCTTCCTATATGATTCAACTAGCCATTAAATCTCAATCCTATGTTTTTCATATTTCTATGGTTTTCCCATCCTATGAATCAAAGGAGCCTTAGGGCTTATATCTTTTTTTAGAAAGGCAAACTATGTTAAGATTGGCCAAGTTTTACGAAAAACCTTTAACATGCAAAATACAAAGTTGAGTCATTTCGTTTGAATCGGAGGGAGTACATTTGACGTTATGGTACTATTTGACAGCTGCTTGGCACTGTATTTTTTTCGAACCAAACTTCCCCCTTCATGAAGCTTTTATTTTAGCTTCAGTGACTTGATACATCCATATATCTAGACAAAGTTGAGTCAATTCATTTGAATCAGAGGGAGTACATTTGACTATATGGGTATTGTTTGACAACTGCTTGGCACTGTCTTCTTTTTTGAACCAAACTGCCCCCTTCACGAAGCTTTTATTTTGGGATAGAGCTTCACTGACTTGATACTTCCAAGTCTCACAGTGACTTGGTGCCACCATCCACCATCCATCTCAGATCCAATGTATGCGATCGACTTAGAATTTAAACTAAATAATTATTATAATTGCTCAGAAATATTTCAAGAACTTCCAGTTAATCGTGCATATTTCGATTTATATTTTGGTGAAGTTTCATTCGATTTGAATCAAAGGTTTGTGAGCAAATATATACTCCCTCCGGTTCATATTAATTGACTCTAATATGGATGTACTAGACACATTTTAGTTCTAGATACATCCATATTGAAGTCAATTAATATGAATCAGAGGGAGTATTTAGTTTAAACTAGTGCTCGTATACGTAAAAAGCTCTTTAATCACAAGCTAATCGTCCGAGTGGGATGAAATATTCACAGATTTTAGAACAAGGCATCTACATTTTACTGGATTTTTTTCATAATTTTTGTTTTTAGGTTCGAAATAAGAGATAGTTTGGAACGTTGGATCTCAAATGGTTGGTAGATGGTGGCACCAAGTCACAATGAGATTTGGAGACTTCAAGTCACTGCAGCTCTGTCCTTTTATTTTGACAAACTGCAGAGCCGCTGGTGCATCTATGGTTGCGTACGGCCGACGCCGATTCTTAGCAAGGAAGTTCTTCCTATAAGTAGTAGTATCCATACTCCACTCCAAGGCATGTATAAAAAAAAGAACCCATCCCGTTCTCGTTTTCCCGATCACTCTTCTCTGAAGATGGAGGAGGCCCTCTTCTTGTGCCCCCTCTGCCTGCTGCCCTTCAAACCCCCCATATCCAAGGTCGCTCCCTTCCGATTTCATTCTTAGGTTCACCTGTGAGAAATGTCAATGACAACTGATGCCACGTACGTTGTTCCGTGCAGTGCAAGGGCGGTCATATGGGCTGTCGGCGCTGCGTCGGCGAGCTTGCGCCGAACCCGTGCAAGAAGTGCGAGCAGCCGGCGAGGTTGCCGCCGTCGAATCGATCTGGGGCAAGATTGCCGCCGTCGAATCGATCTGGGGCAATGGTCAAGTGCGTCGGCTGCCAGAGCTTGGTCGCCTCCACGGAGTCCTACAAGCACTATATCGCGTGCCCGCATGGTCCGTGCGGCTGCACAGAGGCCATCAATACCGGCTGCAGCTTCACCGGCCCGCCGCGGGAGCTCCTGGTACACCTCCAAGCATCCCACTCCATCCCAGTGTTTACGTTCCAGTATGGCATACCCGCCTGGTGCATAGTTCGTGTTCCGGTACAACCGCGGGGACACCTGTTCATCGGCAGTGGGGAAGAAGACGGTAGCGTGTTCGCCATCACCGTTGGCGCGCTCGGCCCGACCACCATTGTGTCCTGTGTGTGCATCAGGTCGGCCGCGTGCTTGTTTCCGATGTACAAGGCGCAGCTGCTGGTGATTGGTCCGCCGGCGCCGGCGACGGCTGGGACCAGTGACCTCTCGACGGACACCTTGATGGCGGTAATCGAGCCGACGAGCTCCCCGACGCCTAGCTCGATCATGTTGCAGCAGCTCACTTCTTTCCTGGCGGTGCCGCCCCGTTACGCGAAGCAGAATGGAGGGCAGCGTGTGTTGCCTATCTGCGTTTGCATCAACAAGAAGGTTATACAATAATCTTCGTTTAGTCATACTGCAATGTAGTTACTCGAAGATCGGAGGGAGTAGTTTAGTTCGAAGTAGGGTTCGTTCGGATGTATTTTGGACTTGTATAGTAGTACTACTACTCCAGAACTATTAGCTAGCTAGTTGGAGTGCTAGAATGCAGCTCGGAGTATTATAGTATTTTGGCAGTACTACTAGTATATGTATGTGACTGCAAATTCAAACTAAAATGGAGTATTTCTTGCTAATGTTGTTCTTTTGGAGTCATCATTTTTTTCTGAACGTGTTAACTATGCTATTGTCTAAGGATTCGTTTAGATTTCTTTGGTTGAATTCATATTTCGTCTCTTCCTAATTTGGCAAAACTGCACTGTCATGGGCATTCTTACAAGGTCGCTGAAGTTTCAAAGTTTCTTAATGTATATTGCGTAGGGTGTACCCCCTTAACATGGATCTGTTGCATTTTTGGGTTGTATTTTTTTTGGCAATTTTCAGGACCATAAAATAGCACGCCTTCAGTTGAAATTTGAATTAGTGGCCGATACTAGCATGGAGTAGTAAAGTTTTTTTGTACTCCCTCGGTCCCACCAAAAGTGTCTCACCTTTGTTAAAATTTAGATGGATAGATGTATTTTTTTTTTAAGTTTTGACAAAGTCTCAGAGAAAAGTGCAACTGCAGTTTAAAAAAAAGTGCAACTCGGTCTAGTTGCACATTTCTGATAGAAAAGTGCAATTGCACTTTTTTAACAGAAAAGTGCAACTCAAGCACTTTTTTTGTAAGTGACTTAGACTTAAGAAAATCTCAGTTGACGAGATAGATGTATTTTTTTTTACAAAGTTGAGACAACTTTGGTGGGACGGAGCCACGGAGTCGTAGTTGATGGCGAGAAGGTTGATGCCTTGCTAGGTTGGTGTACGTTGCAAAAAGAACAAGGTTGGTGTGTATTTGTTTTATTTGTTCACCATAATACTGACATGGCCATCGATTTGATTAGACAACACAAGCCTGGGATGTTTCACTTATTTATTGTAGGAAGCACGATTAATGTTCTGTAATGATGGGGCTACTCCTATAGTCCGTCTGCTCCTACTCGGGTGTCGGGTCACAGTCACACTCTCCTCTTTTTTTGAACACATTCACACTCTCCTCTTTTTTTGAACACATTCACACTCTCCTCGAAACTGCAGTAGGCAGTATATGCATAAGAGGAGGAGCGTCTCGGTTCACCTCCGTCGTCTATCCCCACTCCGCCCAGCTTCCATAGCACGCGCCTGCGTCTCCGCCATGGCGCTTTCGCATCCTATCCAGCAGTGCCCAGTTTGAGAGCCTCTGTTCTCCAACTCAAACCCCCACCTGCCGCCATTGATCGCCATCTCTCTCCCAAAGTTCGAATCAGTAGATCTCCCAAGAAAATACCAACCCCATTGTACCACCTGCCTCATTGCGATGGCGAAATCGAGCAGGGTCTGTGGATCTGGGCTGTTTCACAAGGTGTTTACGGAAGGCCCC
Source organism: Lolium multiflorum (assembly GCA_030979885.1). Classification (NCBI taxonomy): domain Eukaryota; kingdom Viridiplantae; phylum Streptophyta; class Magnoliopsida; order Poales; family Poaceae; genus Lolium; species Lolium multiflorum. The sequence continues at coordinate 215,757,476 of CM061748.1, forward strand.
CTTGAAGTGCTCATCAGCCAGTGCGACGCCATCACCGCCGCGTCCCTAGTCGGTTCCTCCAAAAGTATTCTTCAGTCAGCCAAATACAGTGCCACTCTGCCTGCTTCTCAGCCGTTTGGCCTTCCGTGTGTTCTCTGTTGTGACCCGGCGGATAAACCATGGGTGTTCAAGGAGGATTTGCCGGTGCACAGCAAGTGCAAACTAGTGCCGCTGGACAGGTTCTCCTATGATGGCCTAATGCCACACGGTAAGGATGAGGAGCGGGCAGGCGCCAATGGAGATTGGATCGCCATGGTTGGCCCCGAAGGCAAGTGGAACCTCCTCAATGTCTACACTCATCGCAAGATCAAACTTCCATCTTTGAGGAAGAAGTTGGAAACCACACGCAATCCACTTATATTCGAGTATCAGCGTTCTGCTATTCAACTGCAGAAGATAGCTATTTGCCAAGTTCCTACAGCTGCTAGGGGGTATCAAGATTTCTCCCTTGTCGCAATCTTCGACTTTGCAATTGCCTACCTCCATGGCGAATATCCTCGTACATGGATATTTCTTGAAAACCAGTTTCAGTACGGCGCCATATACTGCGATGCAATTATACATAACGGACTTGTGTTCGCCGTTACTGAGCTTGGAAATGTTTATGCATGGGATCCTAATCAATTTGGTAACATTTCCTCCCTATCTTTTTTATATACGTAACTTATATAGTATTTCACCTCTTATTTGTTGAACTGTCTTGGCATCTTTTGGCTTAAAGGAATTCCATAGGCGCACACCATAACCCTCTTGTGGTATGGACATATTTAGAATTTAACATCTATAGGAATTTTAGTATGGTCTAATGTGCATGTTGTTCCTTAGGAAAAAGGCCCCCTAGTAATTAAGTTTCTTTATTATTACTCCCTAGAAAATTTAAGGTAGAGTAGAAATAGAATCAATAAAGCTGCCATGCAATATTGATAAAGACTTTCATTTGTTTATATGATTTTATAAAGTACTAGTATTGGCATCTACAATATCAAATCAATATCACTAGTAGATAAATCATGAAATATATTTTCATGTGACGTGTTCTTTCCTTTTTCAAGGTCCTATAGTGCTCCCTGCTCCATTCATTCCGTGGACGGCTGGATTTGATGGCGATGATGATTTTGACTCTAATAGTCGTACGTGGTGGCTGGCAAGATCTCAAGATCGTTCTAGACTTCTCCTGGTCTATGCACGTGGCGTAATGGATTTTGACGCTGACGGTGCTCCAACTTATTATGATAGTACCCCTTCTGTCCATTGCGGTCGCGCTGTTCACAGCTATTCGGGGTATACCTGCATTGTATTCTCGAATGACACTAGTCGGTTACTTCCAGCCAACCCGTGGGAAAGGGTTACTAATCTTGGAGACTATTCTATGTTCCTTGGGTTGAACTATCCGATTTTCATGCCAGTGGGTGGTGCAACATTTCCCCCAGGATATTTGACAAGAAGAAACTGCATCTACACCACGCCTCAGGCCATTGGCTCTCAGTTTGACACATCACATCAAGAAATTTTCCGCTTCAGTCTAAATGGCGAAGACCACCAAAGCATCTCTTTCTCAAGCAGCGGTCCAGGGGCCAACTGGCATACGGGGTTTTGGTTCATCCCAAGCTACACCAACGCGCTGGACTGGAACAAAGACAATCAGAGTTAGGGATATTTATGTAATAGTAGGATCATACTACTAGCTAGCTCAGTTGGTCTTGACTCCTATTTAACTATTTATAGCTAATGGACTTAGGTGATTAACTGATGCTATTTGCATGAACCGAGGTGCTTCTTTTAATTTGATCAAATACGGTCTATGCACATGCATGGTTGTTTGGCTGTTTCAGTGTCCCTAGAGGCATACATATATACTGTTATTTAGCAATCTTTATTACAGTACAAAGGTCTTAACCTCATGGTTCACAGAAAGTATAAACGTAGATCAACCATCTAAACATAGAAGACATTCTAGTGTATGATTCTTACATATACACATCAACATCCTATCAGAAAATCTTAATGTGAATTGTACTGGCTGTACAAACCCGTGCATCATTCTCTAGCCGGTTGCACCCAAAAACCAAATCGTGGTACTTCATAGTTGACTGTATGTAGGACAACATACAGATCCAATGCGAAGCCATGGGTATCACCTGCATGACAGAACCATATTTCACATGGTTGGAGGTACTCCATATGGCATTTAAAATCATTCCTTGTCCTTCATATGGCCCTAAAAATAGTACAGTTGGATTTGTGGGTTTTAATTTTTTATTAACACACTCAATTGATTGCCCAAACATTGATTAATAATATTATTAAGGGGTGTGATGTTGAAAGCCATAAGAACAATGTGCCAAACAATCTTTGCTAGCGGACGGTAAATGTATACCCATCAGAAATAATCAGCAGACGTGCATGTTTCTTTGGTCAGAATAACTGCTGCACCATCTTAAAAGTAAATGGCATGACCATTTATTTGATTTGATAGCGTGCAGCTAGATGGCGTACATTACTATCTCTACTTCCTTGGGTCGCCCAAATCTGGAGTACTAAAAGCAAATCCTGGTGATTCATTTGACAAGACAACACAGATGCGTCCAAATTTCTCCGCCCATATTATTATAGTAATATACGAAATCTGGAGTGCGTTGCCTCGTTGCCTTCCAAGAGAAGCTGCATTCCTTGCCAAAAAAGAGAGAGAGGCTGTATTTATAACTACCTCACCGGCCGCCACTAGTACAAACCATCACTCCCTCTCCACCTCCACCTCCATCTCTTCCCTAGTAGCTCCACCTCCATATCGGCGACGGACCACAATCGCGCGGCTTCGACTTCCTCTTCGACGGCGGCGGCGACAGAGGCGTGAGGCACCTTCTCCGCGGCGCATCACTCATCCTCGTCCCGCGGCAACAATGGCTGTATGTGAAATCACCATACCCTTGTGTATGGTAGAGATGATGATGTGCGGATAAAATTTTATTGGCGGTTGCTCATCCTTGTTTGAATATTTGGTGTAGATTCACATCTAGGGCAGGGTGTCAAGCGGGGTGGGTAGCGGGCTAGCTAGTTTCAGTGCGAGTGCTTTAAATCTGCTCTAATCTCAACCACTATTTGCTCTAATTTTCTGCTTTGCGGGACGATTCGCGGACGCCGCTTGCAACCCTAATCTAGGGTATTGATCCTAGTTTAGTAGACTACTAGGATTTACATGCCAATTTGTTTTTAGACTAGATCCGGATATTTGTCAATACTACTACGTACTTCTTCCGTTCGTATTTAATTGACTCTAGTTGAAAGCATCGACAGTTCATTTTCTTCTCTCCCTCGCGTCGACTAATTAAAACCGAACAGAGGGAGTATTAGGAATCCATGTGCATCCGTACTACCAGTAAGGTATTGCGTTGTTGCAGAGGCTCAGTGTAATCAATATCTTTCGATATTAATATACTCACTTTATCAGAAAATAAATTAGTAATCCATGTTCAAACTTGCTAGTTTGATCGACGTTTGATGATGATTTGTGAGGCCATGTATGGGCCTAGTTTGTTTTGCCTGGTGGTCAGTAGGCTGATGATTTATTTTTTTGCTTGGTCGATCTGTGGTCGTTCCATGGCCACTGCTGATTAAGCATTACTAGAATCAACAATTTTTTGCTTGTCTGGTGATTGGAAGTGTATGCGCTAGCACCATCGCACGATGATTAGTCTTAATGGAGATGCAGATGTCGATCAAGAGGGAGAAACATATCTTGATCATGCATTTCTCACGAGATTACTTGGTGATTGGAAGTAGAATCCACAATTTGTTGTGCAAACTTCTCAACATATGCATATATTCAATGAATTGGCTTTATGTGATCAATAGTACTTCTTATTGCAGATGGATGGAGGGGAAAGAGCGAAAAAACCGATACTTAGTGAGATGACTTCTCATTCTGTGACTTCTGATATCCCAGATAACAAGGTAAATATATAGAACGACGATTCGTAGGTGATAAAAGCAGAATCCACAATTTGCCGTGCAAACTTCTCAACATATGCATATATTTGATTAATTAGTTTTATGTGATCAATAGTATTACTTATTCCAGATGGACGTAGGGGAAGGAACGAAAAAGCGGATGCTATGTGAAATGACTTCTAAATCTGTGTGTTCTGATATCCCAGATGACAAGGTAAACATATGGACCGACGCTTGTTTTGCCGCTGCCCCTGTTAGATGGCTAGATGCTCTGGTCTAATTTCTGTTCATGTGCTTATTATTGCAGAAACATAGAGTTGAAGAAAACTCTATATTGTCTGATGACAAAGGTGAAATGGCATGCCAGTCTTTTAAACCTCCGACGCCACCTTGTTTACTGTCTATGGAGACTGATGCAGCTGGACCTGGTACTGATGAGCCTATACCTGGCATCATCGTGCCACATGAAGAAGGTTGTGGATTGGGTTTACCCCCTGCTGTAGAAACTGGTGGTGCAGCTGGAGCTGCTAGTGTAGAGCCTCTAGTGAACGGTGTCGTGCCACGGGAATTCTCTGAACTGGAGCAAAACGGTTTACCTATTGTCAAGACCGATTTAACTGGTGCTGATGCTGGAGTTGCTACTGATGATCCTGCACCCGAAGGAGGTTTTGTATTGGTAGAACCCGTCATGACTATGCCCACAGTACTGACTGGTGGTGGACCTGGAGCTGGTAGGGTAGAGCCTCTAGCGAAAGGTGTCGTGCCACGAGAATCCTCTGAAGTGGATATTGGTGGTTTACCCTCTGTAGAGACTGGTGGTCTACCTGGAGCTGGTATTGTAGAGATTTCAGCAAACGGTGCTGTCCCACCCGACTCCTATGAACTGGAGCATGTGACCTGACGCACCTGTAAGTAGTGGTGATGATTCCGCTGAATCTGATCAAGAAGGATCTGCATCTCTAGGACAAGATGTCAGCTGTCATTCACCTGAACCTGAGCTGAAGTCAGCAACGGTAGCTTATATAGCACGGACTGTCCTTCAAGCTCTAAAGATCCAGTTGGGTGGTTCACAGGACCAGCTACTCCAAGCCATTGTCACTACAAAAGACCAGCCAGCATGCTTCGTCATCTCCTGCATACTGTTTGACAAGCTGAAGCACTGCAACTGGCGCATTGTTCAATCCCATCAGCATGGAGAGAGGAGCTATGTTTATGTCAAGATGATTCATGCTGATTTGGTAAGGTTCCATGATAAGATGTATGGGTGGGGTGAGGCAAGAGCCACATTTTGCAGCATTCACACAGTCTTCGCTCTTGAGCCAGACCCCATGGATGCTTACCCAGTGGTGCAGCTGTCCTGACTTGATATATGTTTTATGATCAGTATGCTGCTGTCGTGGAACTGTGATGTGGAGCTACCTTTCTTATGGTTTCTAGGCTTTTGGTTTCAACATGTATTATGGAGCTTACCTTAGGACTTTCGCATGCGTTTGGCTGTTGACCTGTAATGTTTGTGGTTGGTTGTCTAATCTACTTGGCACAATCACATTGCAAAGGCAAATGTTCCTTTTCTCTTTAATTGTTATTATGACTTATGTGTTATAACCAGGCAAGAATATGCAATCTTGGTTCTCTGACCGATATATATGTACACACAACTTTTGTTCACATAATAACACTTACACGGGAAAAGAGTAGCTTTCTCTGTTGGACAAACACCAAACCACAAAAGGGTAACAACACAATATCCAAACTAGGTACGGCACCTGTTGAGCATACATGACTTTTGGCGTAAAATCACGTTAACCAACACTAGCATCATCTTGTTCTTTGCAAGGTGCTATGCTTATCAGTCTAATCCCAATACACCACCTACTTCAGGTGGCACGATGATGTCAAGTGCAGGCTCACCAGTACCAACTCTCTTGCATCAGTCTCCATTGAATGTACGCCACTGCTGCAGTAGACACCATTAGCAATGCAAGCTGAAGGTGTTCTTATCCTCATATCAGGATCACATAATACAGGTGTCAAGCTTCATGCACTAGCCAACACAATAAAAAGTCCGAACTAGGATAGCTAGGAAAAAAACATGAAGATCTTTTTTTCGAATCCCACGCTGAACATCTTTTTTTTAACTAATTAGGTAAGCTCCTGCTGACAAACATATTACAGCAACTCCAGCAGTGGCTCTATATTTTGGCGCTGTGGGCTGAATGGCTGATGCTGCGCATGGAGCCGGCAATAGCTTCACCGGAAGCTGCAAACTGTGGCGGCCAAATGCAGGGCTGAAACAGCGTATTTTCAGAGGCGCTATAAATGCAGCGCCAAAAACAGAATATAATGAAAAATAGAGTGCAGTAAAACAGAAGATCAAACAAAGACTAGAAATAGACATAAAATAGGATAAAATTAGCTTGATAGATACTCCGTAGTTCATATTTTTACAAAGTAGTGCGATAAAACTAAACTAAAACTCGACATCTGACGAGTCCGGTGTCGTGCCCGACACCGGATCCGACGAGAAGAGGTCAATCCAACGGGGGTCGTCCTCGCCAATGGTGGTCGGCCCGGCGAGCTGCGCTTCGATGAAGGCCCGCTTCGTCGCCTTCTCCGCCCTCCGTCGTGCGCGGTCCTCCTTCTTCGCTGCCCGCCTCGTCGCCTTCTCCGCCCTCCGTCTGCGGAAGTGCTCGTTCTCGGCGGCAACGTCCTCGGGGAAGCGGGCCGCCCACTCGCGCGCCGCGCGCTCGTCCCGCTCGGCGATGCGCAAACGGCGCTCCGTCTCGCGGCGGCGGTGCTGTTCCTCCTGTCTAACGATGTACGGCGGCGGCGCGAGATCCTCGGCCTGCTGGCGCGTCCACACGTCATGGAAATTCATCGACGATCGCGGGCGCCCGAGCCGCCACGCCACGGCGTCGTACGCGCGCGCGGCCTCGTGCGCGGTCTCGTAGGTGCCGAGGCCGATGCGCTCGCCGCCGTCACGTATCTCCGCGTAATACGTACCTTTGGGGCGCGCGCGGACGCCGCGGTACCCCGTGCCCGAGACGCGGCAGTACCGCGAGCTCGACGCGAGACGAGGCATGGCGGCGGCGGCGGAAGCGGAGCCGCGGCGGCGATATTAGGCGCAGATGGGCAAATTTCAGCAACCCGTGTCCATCTTTTTTTTTGGCAGGATTACGCCATGTACCACCTTCCAATTAGAAAATAGTACTGTTCAGCCTTCCCCTGTTGGGCCCAATATTTCACTTTGGGTTGCCAACGGCCATCTACATGGTAATTGCTATCGGCCTACTTGCTCCGGCTGTCGAAGCCCAATAACTACAAATGGGCCTTTCTGCTCATGCAATTTCGGCCCTTTTCTAATGAAACACAGATCCTATGAATGGCAAAAGAAAAAAACGCGGAGATTCTACATAAAAGTTGTTTTTATTTATTTTGAATTATTGGGTTCCAATTTTTGAAACTGCTCATGCCCAATATGAAAATCCTTGTTCGCTCCATACCCACATGGATAACGGTATTTTTAATAATTCATAAAGTGGATTTGAAATTTAAAACATATCCTAATAATTCCATGATTTAATCTATCAACTTGCAAGATCTTGGAGAGAAAAAGCTTGTATTAGTCTGCAGAATCCTCACCGTTTCAAAGGCGGCAGTGGATCAAAAGAAAAAAGGAAGTAGCCAGAAATTAGGGGTCAAAAATAACTCCAAGAAATGAAACTTTTATTGTTCGTAGAGGATGACATGCGGGACCCATGAGCCAGCAGCTTACTCAACGTTTCAAAGGCGGCATGAGATCGGAAGAAAAAGGCAAGTGACCAAATATCAGGAGCCAAAAATAATCCAAGAAATGAAACTTATTGTACATAGAGGATGACATGCGGGTCCCACTTTGCAGCAGCGGTTTCAGCGTTTCAAATGCGGTTTGAGATCAAAAGAAAAAGAAAGTAGCCAGAAATTAGGGGGTAAAAAACTCCAAAAAAAGAAAGTTGATTGTACATAGAGGATGACATGCGGGTCCCATGAGTCAGCAGCTTACTCAACGTTTCCAAGGCGGCAGGGGATCAAAAGAAAAAGGAAATAGCCAAAAATCAGAGGTGAAAAAAAACCAAGAAACTTTTGTAGTACATAGAGGATGACATGCGGGTCCCATGAGCCAGCAGGTTCCTCAACGTTTTCAAAGGCCGGTGGGGATCAAAAGAAAAAGGCAAATAGCCAGAAATTAGGGGTAAACAATAAATCCAACAAAGGAAAGGTTTATTGTTCATAGATGCTGACATGTGGGACCCATGAGCCAGCAGCGTCAAGGCAAGTGACCAAAAATCAGGGGTAAAAAAATCCAAGAAAAGAAACTTTATTGTACATAGAGGATGACATGTGGGTCCCATGAGCCAGCACCTTACTCAACGTTTCAGAGGCGGCTTGAGATCGAAAGAAAAAGGAAAGTGACCGAATATCAGGAGCTAAAAATAATCCAAGAAAGGAAACTTTTATTGTACATAGAGGTTGACATATGGGTCCCACTAATACAAGCTCTTTCGCTCGAAGATCTTGCAAGTTGATTGTACATAGAGGATGACATGCGGGCCCCATGTGTCAGCAGCTTACTCAATGTTTCCAAGGCGGCAGTGGATCAAAAGAAAAAGGAAATAGCCAAAATCAGAGGGTGAAAAATAAATCCAACAAAGGAGAGGTTTATTGTCCATGGAGGCTGACATCTGGGACCCACGAGCCAGCAGCGTCCTCTACGTTTAGAAGGCGACTGGGGATCGAAAGAAAAAAGGCAAATAGCCAGAAATTAGGGGTACAAAATAACTCCAAGAAAGGAAGTGTTTATTGTTCATAGAGGCTGACATGTGGGACCCATGAGCCAGCAAAGTCTTCAACGTTTCAAAGGCGGCAGGGGATCAAAAGAAAAAGGAAGTAGCCAGAAATTAGGGGTAAAAAATAACTCCAAGAAAGGAAACTTTTATTGTTCATAGAGGATGACATGCGGGACCCATGAGCCAGCAGCTTCCTCAACGTTTCAAAGGCGGCATGAGATCGAAAGAAAAAGGCAAGTGACCAAATATCAGGACCCGAAAATAATCGAAGAAAGAAATTTTATTGTACATAGAGGATGACATGCGGGACCCATTTAGCAGCAGCGGTCTCAACGTTTCCAAGGCGGCACGGGATCAAAAGAAAAAGGAAGTAGCCAGAAATTAGGGTTCAAAAATAACTCCAAGAAAGGAAACTTTTATTGTTCGTAGAGGATGACATGCGGGACCCATGAGCCAGCAGCTTACTCAACGTTTCAAAGGCGGCATGAAATCGAAAGAAAAAGGCAAGTGACAAAATATCAGGAGACAAAGATAATCCAAGAAAAGAAAACTTTATTGTACATAGAGGATGACATGCGGGTCCCATTTAGCAGCGGTCTCAACGTTTCAAATGCGGCTTGAGATCAAAAGAAAAAGAAAGTAGCCAGAAATTAGGGGGTAAAAAAACTCCAAGAAAGGAAAGTTTTATCGATGAGCCAGCAGAGTCCTCAACGTTTCAAAGGCGGCAGGGGATCAAAAGAAAAAGGAAATAGCCGAAAATCAGAGGGTGAAAAAAAACCAAGAAAATGAACTTTTATAGTACATAGAGGATGACATGTGGGTCCCATGAGCCAGCAGGTTTTTCAACGTTTCAAACGTGGCATGAGATCGAAAGAAAAAGGCAAGTGACCAAATATCAGGATCCAAAAATAATTCAAGAAAAGAAACTTGATTGTACATAGAGTATGACATGCGGGTCCCATTTAGCAGCAGCGGTATCACCGTTTGAGAGGCAGGGGATCGAAAGAAAAAGGCAAGTGACCAAATATGAGGTGCCAAAAAAATCGAAGAAAAGAAAGTTTTATTGTACATAGAGGATGACATGCGGGTCCCATGGGCCAGCAGGTTTTTCAACGTTTCAAACGTGGCATGAGATCGAAAGAAAAAGGCAAGTGACCAAATATCAGGAGCCAAAAATAATCTAAGAAAAGAAATTTTACTGTACATAGAGGATGACATGCGGGTCCCATTTTGCAGCAGCGGTCTCACCGTTTGAGAGGCGGCACAGAACCAAAAGAAAAATGAAGTAGCCAGAAATCAGGGGGTGAAAAAAATCCAAGAAGAAAGATTTCAATTGGGCTGCATCTGGACATCTGGGCCTTCGAACTATCCTGCTAGGCCTTTTGACTCGTACAATTTCAGCCCACTCCAAAACAGGAAAGTTCCGAATTTTCTAAAAAAACAGGAAAGTCCTATGCTTCGCAAAGACAAAAAAACAAGGAGATTCAACATATAAGTTTGTTTATGTAAAAATAAAGATTTAATTATCCGTTTGAAATAGCTCAGAGCGCAATACATTGTTTATTGTCTGCAAAATAATCAAGATATCATATGTTTCTTGTACGGGGAGGCTGACATCGGGGACCCATGAGCCAACAGCGTCGTCAACGTTTTAAAGGCGGCAGGGGATGGAAAGAAAAAATAAACCAAAAATCTGTTGGTAAAAAATCCAAGAAAAGAAACATTTTCGTTCTGAGAGGATGACATGCGGGACCCATGAGGCAGCAGCATCCTCAGCGTTTATTGTTCATAGAGGTTGACATGTGGGACCCGTGAGCCAGCAGCGTCCTCAACGTTTTAAAGGCTGCAGGTGATCGAAAGAAAAAATAAGCCAAAAATCGTTTGGTCAACAAAATCCAAGAAAATAAACATTTACCGTTCTGAGAGGATGACATGCGGGACCCATGAGGCAGCAGCATCCTCAACGATTCCAAGGCGGCAGGGGAAATATCCAGAAATTAATTAGGGGTTCAAAATAAATCCATCAAAGGAAACTTTTATTGTTCATAGAGGATGACATGTGGGACCGACCTGCCAACAGCGTCCTCATCGTTTCAGAGGGGGCAGGAGATCAAAAGAAAAAGGCAAATAGCCAGAAATTAGGGGTAAAAAATAACTCCAAGAAAGGAAACTTTTATTGTTCGTAGAGGATGACATGCGGGACCCATGAGCCAGCAGCTTACTCAACGTTTCAAAGGCGGCATGAGATCGAAAGAAAAAGGCAAGTGACAAAATATCAGGAGCCAAAGATAATCCAAGAAAAGAAACTTTATTGTACGTAGAGGATGACATGCGGGTCCCATTTAGCAGCAGCGGTCTCAACGTTTCAAATGCGGCTTGAGATCAAAAGAAAAAGAAAGTTGATTGTACATAGAGGATGACATGCGGGTCCCATGAGTCAGCAGCTTACCCAACGTTTCCAAGGCGGCAGGGGATCAAAAGAAAAAGGAAATAGCCAAAAATCAGAGGGTGAAAAAAATTTAAAGAAAATAAACTTTTATAGCACATAGAGGATGACATGCGGGTCCCATGAGCCAGCAGGTTCCTCAACGTTTCAAACGTGGCATGAGATCGAAAGAAAAAGGCAAGTGACCAAATATGAGGAGCCAAAAATAATTCAAGAAAAGAAAGTTTTATAGTACATAGAGGATGACATGCGGGTCCCATTTAGCAGCAGCGGTATCACCGTTTGAGAGGCGGGGATCAAAAGAAAAAAGAAATTGCCAAAAATCAGAGGGTGAAAAAAACCAAGAAAATGAACTTTTATAGTACATAGAGGATGACATGTGGGTCCCATGAGCCTGCAGGTTCCTCAACGTTTCAAACGTGGCATGAGATCGAAAGAAAAAGGCAAGTGACCAAATTTGAGGTGCCAAAAAAACTCCAAGAAAAGAAAGTTTTATAGTACATAGAGGATGACATGCGGGTCCCATTTAGCAGCAGCGGTATCACCGTTTGAGAGGCGGGGATCGAAAGAAAAAGGTAAGTGACCAAATTTGAGGTGCCAAAAATAATTCAAGAAAAGAAAGTTTTATAGTGCATAGAGGATGACATGCGGGTCCTTTAGCAGCAGGTATCACCGTTTGAGAGGCGGCAGGGATCGAAAGAAAAAGGCAAGTGACCAAATTTGAGGTGCCAAAAAATTCAAGAAAAGAAAGTTTTATAGTGCATAGAGGATGACATGCGGGTCCCATTAGCAGCAGCGGTATCACCGTTTGAGAGGCGGCAGGGGATCGAAAGAAAAGGCAAGTGACCAAATTTGAGGTGCCAAAAAAACTCCAAGAAAAGAAAGTTTTATAGTGCATAGAGGATGACATGCGGGTCCCATTTAGCAGCAGCGGTATCACCGTTTGAGAGGCGGCAGGGGATCGAAAGAAAAAGGCAAGTGACCAAATTTGAGGTGCCAAAAAACTCCAAGAAAAGAAAGTTGATTGCACATAAAGGATGACATGCGGGTCCCATTTAGCAGCGGTCTCAACGTTTCCAAGGCGGCAAGGGATCAAAAGAAAGGAAGTAGCCAGAAATCAGGGGGTCAAAAAAATCCAAGAATAGAAAGAATTTTGGTTCATAGAGGATGACATGCGGGACCCATGATCCTGCATCGTAAACGGCTCGATCGGAGAACGTTGAACGAGATGGCGCGATCGAGAAAAAAACAATGCCAGAGAGGCTGCCATCTGGGCCCTACATCCCTCGGCGGTGCGGATTTGCGTTGACTCGGCCGGCGAACCCGAGAATTCGCGATGCACCACGTCCCGGGCCACCATACGCGACGTTTTGGCCGCTTTCGTCGGGCTAGGTGGCCTCAAAAACGAGAAAAAAAAGTTTTGACATGCACCACGGAGGGACCAAAATCGTCGGCCATGGTACACCAGCAACCACGGCGCGACTTCAACTTCGTGGAGTATGGATACTACTACTTATAGGAAGAACTTCCTTGCTAAGAATCGGCGTCGGCCGTACGCAACCATAGATGCACCAGCGGCTCTGCAGTTTGTCAAAATAAAAGGACAGAGCTGCAGTGACTTGAAGTCTCCAAATCTCATTGTGACTTGGTGCCACCATCTACCAACCATTTGAGATCCAACGTTCCAAACTATCTCTTATTTCGAACCTAAAAACAAAAATTATGAAAAAAATCCAGTAAAATGTAGATGCCTTGTTCTAAAATCTGTGAATATTTCATCCCACTCGGACGATTAGCTTGTGATTAAAGAGCTTTTTACGTATACGAGCACTAGTTTAAACTAAATACTCCCTCTGATTCATATTAATTGACTTCAATATGGATGTATCTAGAACTAAAATGTGTCTAGTACATCCATATTAGAGTCAATTAATATGAACCGGAGGGAGTATATATTTGCTCACAAACCTTTGATTCAAATCGAATGAAACTTCACCAAAATATAAATCGAAATATGCACGATTAACTGGAAGTTCTTGAAATATTTCTGAGCAATTATAATAATTATTTAGTTTAAATTCTAAGTCGATCGCATACATTGGATCTGAGATGGATGGTGGATGGTGGCACCAAGTCACTGTGAGACTTGGAAGTATCAAGTCAGTGAAGCTCTATCCCAAAATAAAAGCTTCGTGAAGGGGGCAGTTTGGTTCAAAAAAGAAGACAGTGCCAAGCAGTTGTCAAACAATACCCATATAGTCAAATGTACTCCCTCTGATTCAAATGAATTGACTCAACTTTGTCTAGATATATGGATGTATCAAGTCACTGAAGCTAAAATAAAAGCTTCATGAAGGGGGAAGTTTGGTTCGAAAAAAATACAGTGCCAAGCAGCTGTCAAATAGTACCATAACGTCAAATGTACTCCCTCCGATTCAAACGAAATGACTCAACTTTGTATTTTGCATGTTAAAGGTTTTTCGTAAAACTTGGCCAATCTTAACATAGTTTGCCTTTCTAAAAAAAGATATAAGCCCTAAGGCTCCTTTGATTCATAGGATGGGAAAACCATAGAAATATGAAAAACATAGGATTGAGATTTAATGGCTAGTTGAATCATATAGGAAGATGAGTTGTGTTTGATTGTGCCAAAGGAAATTTTCCATGAGGTATGACCTAATGTTTTATTCTTATAGGATTTGCACTGCAAGATTCCTATAGGATATGTTCCTATGAATCAAACAACTAGTGTGGGGAAAATTCACATGTGATCTAAATCCTACATAATTCCTATACAAATCCTATATATGAATTTTAGTTGTTAGGTCACTTAAAATGACTTCACTTGAAGGGTTACATTTTTGTTTTTTCTGAATTAGTAGTGATGCCTAACCATATATATACCTAAACCAAGAGAATCAGCATAAACTTATGTATATTAATAGTAAGCGCATATATGAATGTTTTTTATCTACAAACCCAGGGTCATATATATGTACATAGAAACATGCATATATGCTAGTTTTTGTACCTTGGTGTGTTCCTCTTTTGGGCTATCTCTTTTTTGTTCACCGGTTCACAACCAACGCCCTAGATTAACAAGGCTACTATTCAAACCAGACAAATCATGTATCTACCCCTAACCCTAAACTCTGTCTTATGAAGTCAAGCATGAAGAGAAGTTGTTTTGGGTTTCAAACATGGAAATTTCAAAAACCCTCTCAAAGAGCTTCATTTTGGAGTGACTAAGAAGGATCCATAGGAAACTATGTACTAATACAGTATAATGATCACCCGAGTTATTAGAGCAACAAGTCTGTCACTTACGTGTGGTTCCCATGCGTGAGGTCCCACACTTCAGTGAGCACAAGTCACGTAGTCTTCTTATGTCATATAGTAAGCATTCAATTAAGTTGATAAACAAGGTCTAGACATATCAAACCAGAAAAATCATGTATCTACCCCCTATATATCCCTAAACCCTGACTTATGAAGTCAAGCATGAAGAGAAGAAGTGGTTTTTGGTTTCAAACATGGAAATTTCAAAAACCCTCCCAAGAGCTTCATTTTGGAGTGACTAGTTAAGACGCATACATGCTTACTTTTTCATATTCATGTTTTAAACTTGTTCAAATCTTGGTCAACAAACCTACGATTTGACGAAGATTCAAATGGGTATAAAAAAATTAAAACCAAGGTCTGCTCATGTCATATAGTAAGCATTCAATTAAATTGATAAACAAGGTCTAGACATATTCAAACTAGTAGGAAAATCATGTATCTACCCCCTAACCCTAAACTATGTCTTATGAAGTCAAGCATGCATGAAGAAAAGTGGTTTTTGGTTTTCAAGCATGGAAATTTCAAAAACCCTCCCAAGAGCTACATATTGGAGTGACTAAGAAGGATAGATGCTTAATTTTTCATATTCATGTTTTAAACTTGATTAAATCATGGTCAAACCTAGAATTTGACCAAGATTCAAATGGGCATAAAAATTCAAAAAAAAAAAAACCAATGCACATAGTCATCTTATGTCATCTAGTAAGCATTCAATTAAGTTGATAAACAATGTCTAGACATATTCAAACCAGAAAATTCATGTATCAAGCTAACCCTAACCCCAAACTCTGTCTTATGAAGTCAAGCATGAAGAGAAGTACGTGGTTTTTTGGTTTCAAACATGGAAATTTCAAAAACCCTCTCAAGAGCTTCATTTTGGAGTGACTACGAATGATACATGCTTAATTTTTCATATTCATGTTTTAAACTTGTTTAAATCATGGTCAAACCTAGGATTTGGCCAAGATTCAAATGGGCAAAATTTAAAAAAAAATCAAGGCACATAGTCTTCTTATGTCATATAGTAAGCATTCAATTAAGTTGATAAACAAGGTCTAGACATATTCAAACGAGAGAAATCATGTATCTACCCCCTAACCCTAAACTCTGTCTCATGAAGTCAAGCGCATGCATGAAGATATGTGGTTTTTGGTTTCAACACATGAAATTTCAAAAACCATCCCAAGAGCTTCATTTCGAAGTGATTAATTAAGAAGCATACATGCATGCTTACTTTTTCATATTCATGTTTTAAACTTATTCAAATCTTGGTGAAACCTAGGATTTGACCAAGATTCAAATGGGTATAAAAATTAAAAAAAAGGTCTTCTTATGTTATATAGTAGGCATTCAATTAAGTTGATAAACAAGGTCTAGACATATTCAAACAAGAAAAATCAAGCATGTATCTACCCCTAACCCTAAACTCTGTTTCATGAAGTCAAGCATGAAGATATGTGGTTTTTGGTTTCGAACATGGAAATTCAAAAACCCTCCCAAGAGCTTCATTTTGAAGTGACTAAGAAGCATACATGCTTACTTTTTCATATTCATGTTTTTAACTTATTCAAATCTTGGTGGAACCAAGGATTTGACCAAGATTCAAATGGGTATAAAAGTTCAAAAAAAACAAGGTCTTCTTATATGTTATATAGTAAGCATTCAATTAATTTGATAAACAAGGTCTACACATATTCAAACCAGGAAAATCATGTATCTACCCCTAACCCTAAACTCTGTCTTATGAAGTCAAGCATGCATGAAGAGAAGTAGTTTTTGGTTTCAAGCATGGAAATTTCGAAAACCCTCCCAAGAGCTACATATTGGAGTGACTAATAGAAGGATAGATGCTTAATTTTTCATATTCATGTTTTAAACTTGTTTAAATCATGGTCAAACCTAGGATTTGACCAAGATTCAAATGGGCATAAAAATTCAAAAAAAAAACAATAAAATGAAAAACCAATGCACATAGTCATCTTATGTCATCTATAGTAAGCATTCAATTAAGTTGATAAACAAGGTCTAGACATATTCAAACCAGAAAATTCATGTATCAAGCTACCCCTATCCCCAAACTCTCTCTTATGAAGTCAAGCATGAAGAGAAGTACGCGGTTTTTTGGTTTCAAACATGGAAATTTCAAAAACCCTCTCAAGAGCTTCATTTTGGAGTGACTATGAAGGATACATGCTTAATTTTTCATATTCATGTTTTAAACTTGTTTAAATCATGGTCAAACCTAGGATTTGACCAAGATTCAAATGGGCAAAATTTTAAAAAAATGAAAAATCAAGGCACATAGTCTTCTTATTTTTGGTTTCAAACATGGAAATTTCAAAAACCCTCCCAAAGAGCTTCATTTTGGAGTGACTAAGAAGGATCCATAGGAAACTATGTACTAATACAGTATAATGATCACCCGAGTTATTAGAGCAACAAGTCTGTCACTTACGTGTGGTTCCCATGCGTGAGGTCCCACACTTCAGTGAGCACAAGTCACGTACGCTAGGTAGGCAAACTCCCAGCCATCTTCTTTGTCAAGAGGCATCAACACACACACACACACACTCTCTCTCTCTCTCTCCAATTATCCACCTCCGTTGGCTGCCGGTTTTGGCAGGTCGTTTCTAGCTCAGCTCGTAGGCCATGGTGTGCAGGCTCTGTAGCCATGGCGATTTGGTCGCGCCAAGTGGTTCGTCCCCGGCTGCGACGAGGATCAATCCGGACGGTGCCTATTAAGGACCCGATCGCATTTCTTGCTTTCAGCATGGGGTCTACCATGTAAATCTTAGGGATTTAGACGTAATTTCCTGTTTATTTTGTGTCCTGCTGTAAACTGCGCACTGACAACCCTGCACAACAGTCAACATCACCAGAAAAAGGATAGACACCATAAATAAGTGGGGCCCCGTGACTGCTCTCCCTTCGTCTCCTCCCGTGTGATCCCTCTTCCTCCGACTCCCGACCTTGCGGAAAAGAAAAATGAAATGAAAGAGTTTCACTGGACGGGCAAACACATGTGCTGCCTAGTAATAATAATAATAACGTAAAAAAATCGACCTACGAATCTATTATTAAATAAGCTAAACTAGGGTTTTGCCCAGTACTACGGATCAATTTCTGAAAATCCAACTACGGGGTTCGATTTTGGCCTGCTAATATAAAATTATATAATCCGAACTAGTATTCCTCTAAAAAATCATTTTGGTATGCATCGTTTGGTACTTTTCATAGCTAGAGTGCTTACTCCCTCCGTTAGCAAATAGTCTTCGTATGTCATATAGTAAGCATTCAAGTTGAAAAACAAGCTCTAGACATATTCAAACCAGAAAAATCATGTATCTACCCCCTATATATCCCTAAACCCTGACTTATGAATTCAAGCATGAAGAGAAGTGGTTTTTGGTTTCAATCATGGAAATTTCAAAAACCCTCCCAAGAGCTTCATTTTGGAGTGACTAATTAAGAAGCATACATGCTTACCTTTTCATATTAATGTTTTAAACTTGTTCAAATCTTGGTCAACAAACCTAGGATTTGACGAAGAATCAAATGGGTATAAAAAAATTAAAACCAAGGTCTGCTCATGTCATATAGTGAGCATTCAATTAAATTGATAAACAAGGTCTAGACATATTCAAACTAGCAGGAAAATCATGTATCTACCCCCAAACCCTAAACTCTACCTTATGAAGTCAAGCATGCATGAAGAGAAGTGGTTTTTGGTTTTCAAGCATGGAAATTTCAAAAACTCTTATGTCATCTAGTAAGCATTCAATTAAGTTGATAAACAATGTCTAGACATATTCAAACCAGAAAATTTATGTATCAAGCTACCCCTAACCCCAAACTCTGTCTTATGAAGTCAAGCATGAAGAGAAGTACGTGGTTTTTTGGTTTCAAACATGGAAATTTCAAAAACCCTCTCAAGATCGAGCTTCATTTTGGAGTGACTACGAAGGATACATGCTTAATTTTTCATATTCATGTTTTAAACTTGTTTAAATCATGGTCAAACATAGGATTTGACCAAGATTCAAATGGGCATAAAAATTCAAAAAAAACAATAAAATGAAAAACCAATGCACATAGTCATCTTATGTCATCTAGTAAGCATTCAATTAAGTTGATAAACAAGGTCTAGACATATTCAAACCAAAAAATTCATGTATCAAGCTACCCCTAACCCCAAACTCTGTCTTATGAAGTGAAGCATGAAGAGAAGTACACGGTTTTTTGGTTTCAAACATGGAAATTTCAAAAACCCTCTCAAGAGCTTCCATTTTGGAGTGACTACGAAGGAGACATGCTTAATTTTTCATATTCATGTTTTAAACTTGTTTAAATCATGGTCAAACCTAGGATTTGGCCAAGATTCAAATGGGCAAAATTTTAAAAAAAATCAAGGCACATAGTCTTCTTATGTCATATAGTGTAAGCATTCAATTAAGTCAAGCATGCATGAAGAGAAGTCATGGTTTTTGGTTTCAAACATGGAAATTTCAAAAACCCTACCAAGATCTACATTTTGGAGTGACTAAGAAGGATATATGCTTAATTTTTCATATTCATGTTTTATTAAACTTGTTTAAATCATGGTCAAACCTAGGATTTGACCAAGATTCAAATGGACATAAAAATTCAGAAAAAACAAAAAATGGAAAATCAAGGCACATAGTCTTCTTATGTCACATAGTAAGCATTCAATTAAGTTGATAAACAAGGTCTAGAGATATATTCAAACCAGAGAAATCATGTATCTACCCCTAACCCTAAACTCTATCTCATGAAGTCAAGCATGAAGATATGTGGTTTTTGGTTTCAAACATGGAAATTTCAAAAACCCTCCCAAGAGCTTCATTTTGGAGTGACTAAGAAGGATATATGCTTAATTTTTTATATTCATGTTTTCAACTTGTTTAAATCATGGTCAAACCTAGGATTTGGCCAAGATTCAAATGGGCATAATTTAAAAAAATGGAAAATCAAGGCACATAGTCTTCTTATGTCACATAGTAAGCATTCAATTAAGTTGATAAACAAGGTCTAGACATATTCAAACCAGAGAAATCATGTATCTACCCCCTAACCCTAAACTCTGTCTCATGAAGTCAAGCATGAAGATATGTGGTTTTTGGTTTCAAACATGGAAATTTCAAAAACCCTCCCAAGAGCTTCATTTTGGAGTGACTAAGAAGGACATATGCTTAATTTTTCATATTCATGTTTTCAACTTGTTTAAATCATGGTCAAACTTAGGATTTGACCAAGATTCAAATGGGCATAAAATTAAAAAAAACAATAAAATGAAAAACCAATGCACATAGTCGATCTTCTTATGTCATATATATAGTAAGCATTCAATTAAGTTGATAACAAGGTCTAGACATATTCAAACCAGAAAAATCATGTATCTACCCCCTAACCCTAAACTTTGTCTTATGAAGTCAAGCATGAAGAGAAGTGGTTTTTGGTTTCAAGCATGGAAATTTCAAAAACCTCCCCAAACTTCATTTTAGAGTGACTAAGAAGGATACAAGCTTCCCTTTTCATTTTCATGTTTTAAACTTGTTTAAATTATCTTGGTCAAATCTAGGATTTGACAAGATTCAAATGGGCAAACATATGATAAGTGATGCAAATATCATTTCTAAGTGCGGGCAAACCAGCCTTTAGCTTAACATATTTCTAAGTACAAGGTTTCAGAAAATTGAGTGGGGGCGGCTGCCCCCCTTGGCTATAGTCTGGATCCGCCCATGCTATAGTTTGAGGCCATTTGGATGACGTCGAAAAAATTCTTTGATTAGAAATGGGGTTGTTCGAACCCCGTAGTTGGATTTTTTTGAACCTTGATCTGTAGTACTGGGCAAAACCCTAGTTTAACCTATTTAATTATAGATTCGTAGGTCGATTTTTTTACGTACCTTTTTTATTATTACTCTACTATGCAGCACATATGTGTTTGCCCGTCGAGTGAAACTCGGAGGAAGAGGGATCACTCGGAAGGAGAGAAGAAGGAGGGAGAGCATTATGGTGTCTTCCCTTTTTCGGGTGATGATGTTGACTGTTGTGCAGGGTTTGTCGGTGAGCGAGCGAGCGAGCGAGTCGAGCGAGGCCGAGAATGAGAGAGATTTGTTTTTTGTGAGAGGGACAACCGAAGGATCCTGAAGGACCCAGAGACTTCCAATACGCATCCTGATGCGTCTTCTCTTGACAAAGAAAATGGCTGGGAGTTTGCGTACCTATTGCACGTGACTTGTGCTCACTGAAGTGTGGGACCTCACGCATGGGCACCACACGTAAGTGACAGACCTGTTGGTGTAAAAACTCGGTTGATTATTATAGTGCATTAGAACAAAGTTTCCTATGGATTCAAGGGTAGGAAATCCAAGTTAACTCATTTACATGACATTATTTTTTCCATGAAGCAAAGTTAACACATCTATCAATTGGTACATTTTGGAGTGACTAAGAAGGATCCATGCTTACCTTTTCGTTTTCACGTGTTAAACTTGTTTAAATCTTGGTCAAACCTAGGATTTGACAGAGATTCAAATGGGCGGAAAATTCAAAAAAAAAACAGAAAAATGAAAAACCAAAGCACATACGTAGTTTTCTTATGTCATATAGTAAGCATTCAAGTTGATAAACAAGGTCTAGACATATTCAAAACATACAAATCATGTATGTACCCCTAACCCTAAACTATGTCTTATGAAGTCAAGCATGAAGAGAAGTGGTTTTGGGTTTCAAACATGGAAATTTCAAAAACCTCCCAAAAACTTCATTTAGAGTGACTAAGAAGGATAAATGCTTCCCTTTTCATTTTCATGTTTAAATCTTGGTAAAACCTAGGATCTGACCAAGATTCAAATGGGCATCAAAAATAAAAAAAAATCAGAAAAATGAAAAACCAATGCACATAGTCTTCTTATGTCATATAGTAAGCATTAAAGTTGATAAACAAGGTCTAGACGTATTCAAACCAGACAAATCATGTATCTACCCCTAACCCTAAACTCTGTCTTATGAAGTCAAGCATGAAGAGAAGTACGTGGTTTTTTGGTTTCAAACATGGAAATTTCAAAAACCCTCTCAAGATCGAGCTTCATTTTGGAGTGACTACGAAGGATACATGCTTAATTTTTCATATTCATGTTTTAAACTTGTTTAAATCATGGTCAAACATAGGATTTGACCAAGATTCAAATGGGCATAAAAATTCAAAAAAAAACAATAAAATGAAAAACCAATGCACATAGTCATCTTATGTCATCTAGTAAGCATTCAATTAAGTTGATAAACAAGGTCTAGACATATTCAAACCAAAAAATTCATGTATCAAGCTACCCCTAACCCCAAACTCTGTCTTATGAAGTCAAGCATGAAGAGAAGTACACGGTTTTTTGGTTTCAAACATGGAAATTTCAAAAACCCTCTCAAGAGCTTCCATTTTGGAGTGACTACGAAGGAGACATGCTTAATTTTTCATATTCATGTTTTAAACTTGTTTAAATCATGGTCAAACCTAGGATTTGGCCAAGATTCAAATGGGAAAAATTTAAAAAAAAATCAAGGCACATAGTCTTCTTATGTCATATAGTGTAAGCATTCAATTAAGTCAAGCATGCATGAAGAGAAGTCATGGTTTTTGGTTTCAAACATGGAAATTTCAAAAACCCTACCAAGATCTACATTTTGGAGTGACTAAGAAGGATATATGCTTAATTTTTCATATTCATGTTTTATTAAACTTGTTTAAATCATGGTCAAACCTAGGATTTGACCAAGATTCAAATGGACATAAAAATTCAGAAAAAACAAAAAATGGAAAATCAAGGCACATAGTCTTCTTATGTCACATAGTAAGCATTCAATTAAGTTGATAAACAAGGTCTAGAGATATATTCAAACCAGAGAAATCATGTATCTACCCCCTAACCCTAAACTCTGTCTCATGAAGTCAAGCATGAAGATATGTGGTTTTTGGTTTCAAACATGGAAATTTCAAAAACCCTCCCAAGAGCTTCATTTTGGAGTGACTAAGAAGGACATATGCTTAATTTTTCATATTCATGTTTTCAACTTGTTTAAATCATGGTCAAACTTAGGATTTGACCAAGATTCAAATGGGCATAAAATTAAAAAAAACAATAAAATGAAAAACCAATGCACATAGTCGATCTTCTTATGTCATATATATAGTAAGCATTCAATTAAGTTGATAACAAGGTCTAGACATATTCAAACCAGAAAAATCATGTATCTACCCCCTAACCCTAAACTTTGTCTTATGAAGTCAAGCATGAAGAGAAGTGGTTTTTGGTTTCAAGCATGGAAATTTCAAAAACCTCCCCAAACTTCATTTTAGAGTGACTAAGAAGGATACAAGCTTCCCTTTTCATTTTCATGTTTTAAACTTGTTTAAATTATCTTGGTCAAATCTAGGATTTGACAAGATTCAAATGGGCAAACATATGATAAGTGATGCAAATATCATTTCTAAGTGCGGGCAAACCAGCCTTTAGCTTAACATATTTCTAAGTACAAGGTTTCAGAAAATTGAGTGGGGGCGGCTGCCCCCCTTGGCTATAGTCTGGATCCGCCCATGCTATAGTTTGAGGCCATTTGGATGACGTCGAAAAAATTCTTTGATTAGAAATGGGGTTGTTCGAACCCCGTAGTTGGATTTTTTTGAACCTTGATCTGTAGTACTGGGCAAAACCCTAGTTTAACCTATTTAATTATAGATTCGTAGGTCGATTTTTTTACGTACCTTTTTTATTATTACTCTACTATGCAGCACATATGTGTTTGCCCGTCGAGTGAAACTCGGAGGAAGAGGGATCACTCGGAAGGAGAGAAGAAGGAGGGAGAGCATTATGGTGTCTTCCCTTTTTCGGGTGATGATGTTGACTGTTGTGCAGGGTTTGTCAGTGAGCAGGAGGTGCGAGCGAGCGAGTCGAGCGAGGCCGAGAATGAGAGAGATTTGTTTTTTGTGAGAGGGACAACCGAAGGATCTGAAGGACCCAGAGACTTCCAATACGCATCCTGATGCGTCTTCTCTTGACAAAGAAAATGGCTGGGAGTTTGCGTACCTATTGCACGTGACTTGTGCTCACTGAAGTGTGGGACCTCACGCATGGGCACCACACGTAAGTGACAGACCTGTTGGTGTAAAAACTCGGTTGATTATTATAGTGCATTAGAACAAAGTTTCCTATGGATTCAAGGGTAGGAAATCCAAGTTAACTCATTTACATGACATTATTTTTTCCATGAAGCAAAGTTAACACATCTATCAATTGGTACATTTTGGAGTGACTAAGAAGGATCCATGCTTACCTTTTCGTTTTCACGTGTTAAACTTGTTTAAATCTTGGTCAAACCTAGGATTTGACAGAGATTCAAATGGGCGGAAAATTCAAAAAAAACAGAAAAATGAAAAACCAAAGCACATACGTAGTTTTCTTATGTCATATAGTAAGCATTCAAGTTGATAAACAAGGTCTAGACATATTCAAAACATACAAATCATGTATGTACCCCTAACCCTAAACTATGTCTTATGAAGTCAAGCATGAAGAGAAGTGGTTTTGGGTTTCAAACATGGAAATTTCAAAAACCTCCCAAAAACTTCATTTAGAGTGACTAAGAAGGATAAATGCTTCCCTTTTCATTTTCATGTTTAAATCTTGGTAAAACCTAGGATCTGACCAAGATTCAAATGGGCATCAAAAATAAAAAAAATCAGAAAAATGAAAAACCAATGCACATAGTCTTCTTATGTCATATAGTAAGCATTAAAGTTGATAAACAAGGTCTAGACATATTCAAACCAGACAAATCATGTATCTACCCCTAACCCTAAACTCTGTCTTATGAAGTCAAGCATGAAGAGAAGTACGTGGTTTTTTGGTTTCAAACATGGAAATTTCAAAAACCCTCTCAAGATCGAGCTTCATTTTGGAGTGACTACGAAGGATACATGCTTAATTTTTCATATTCATGTTTTAAACTTGTTTAAATCATGGTCAAACATAGGATTTGACCAAGATTCAAATGGGCATAAAAATTAAAAAAAACAATAAAATGAAAAACCAATGCACATAGTCATCTTATGTCATCTAGTAAGCATTCAATTAAGTTGATAAACAAGGTCTAGACATATTCAAACCAAAAAATTCATGTATCAAGCTACCCCTAACCCCAAACTCTGTCTTATGAAGTCAAGCATGAAGAGAAGTACGCGGTTTTTTGGTTTCAAACATGGAAATTTCAAAAACCCTCTCAAGAGCTTCCATTTTGGAGTGACTACGAAGGATACATGCTTAATTTTTCATATTCATGTTTTAAACTTGTTTAAATCATGGTCAAACCTAGGATTTGGCCAAGATTCAAATGGGCAAAATTTTAAAAAAAATCAAGGCACATAGTCTTCTTATGTCATATAGTAAGCATTCAATTAAGTTGATAAACAAGGTCTAGACATATTCAAACGAGAGAAATCATGTATCTACCCCCTAACCCTAAACTCTGTCTCATGAAGTCAAGCGCATGCATGAAGATATGTGGTTTTTGGTTTCAAACATGGAAATTTCAAAAACCATCCCAAGAGCTTCATTTCGAAGTGATTAATTAAGAAGCATACATGCATGGTTACTTTTTCATAGTCATGTTTTAAACTTATTCAAATCTTGGTGAAACCTAGGATTTGACCAAGATTCAAATGGGTATAAAAATTCAAAAAAAAACAAAAAAGGTCTTCTTATGTTATATAGTAGGCATTCAATTAAGTTGATAAACAAGGTCTAGACATATTCAAACAAGAAAAATCATGCATGTATCTACCCCTAACCCTAAACTCTGTTTCATGAAGTCAAGCATGAAGATATGTGGTTTTTGGTTTCGAACATGGAAATTCAAAAACCCTCCCAAGAGCTTCATTTTGAAGTGACTAAGAAGCATACATGCTTACTTTTTCATATTCATGTTTTTAACTTATTCAAATCTTGGTGGAACCAAGGATTTGACCAAGATTCAAATGGGTATAAAAATTCAAAAAAAAACAAGGTCTTCTTATGTTATATAGTAAGCATTCAATTATTTTGATAAACAAGGTCTACACATATTCAAACCAGGAAATTATGTATCTACCCCTAACCCTAAACTCTATCTTATGAAGTCAAGCATGCATGAAGAGAAGTGGTTTTTGGTTTCAAGCATGGAAATTTCAAAAACCCTCCCAAGAGCTTCATTTTGGAGTGACTAAGAAGCATACGTACGTGCTTACTTTTTCATATTCATGTTTTAAACTTGTTCAAATCTTGGTCAAACCTATGATTTGACCAAGATTCAAATGGGTATAAAAAATGAAAACCAAGGTCTTCTTATGTCATATAGCAAGCATTCAATTAAGTTGATAAATAAGGTCTAGACATATTCAAACCAGAAAAATCATGTATCAAGCTACCCCTAACCCCTAATTAACTCTGTCTTATGAAGTCAAGCATGAAGATAAGTATGTGGTTTTTTGGTTTCAAACATGGAAATTTCAAAAACCCTCTCAAGATCGAGCTTCATTTTGGAGTGACTACGAAGGATACATGCTTACTTTTTCATATTCATGTTTTAAACTTGTTTAAATCATGGTCAAACCTAGGATTTGACAAAGATTCAAATGGGCATAATTTAAAAAAAAACAAAAAATGAAAAACCAAGGCACATAGTCTTCTTATGTTATATTGTAAGCATTCAATTAAGTTGATAAACAAGGTCTAGACATATTCAAACCAGAGAAATCATGTATCTACCCCCTAACCTAAACTCTGTCTCATGAAGTCAAGCATGATGATATGTGGTTTTTGGTTTCAAACATGGAAATTTCAAAAACCCTCCCAAGAGCTTCATTTTGAAGTGATTAATTATGAAGCATACATGCATGCTTACTTTTTCATATTCATGTTTTAAACTTATTCAAATCTTGGTGAAACCTAGGATTTGACCAAGATTCAAATCCGTATAAAAATTAAAAAACAAAATAAAAAAACAAGGTCTTCTTATGTTATATAGTAAGCATTCAATTAAGTTGATAAATAAGGTCTAGACATATTCAAACCAGAAAAATCATGTATCTACCCCTAACCCTAAACTTTGTCTTATGAAGTCAAGCATGAAGAGAAGTGGTTTTTGGTTTCAAGCATGGAAATTTCAAAAACCTCCCCAAACTTCATTTTAGAGTGACTAAGAAGGATACAAGCTTCCCTTTTCATTTTCATGTTTTAAACTTGTTTAAATTATCTTGGTCAAATCTAGGATTTGACAAGATTCAAATGGGCAAACATATGATAAGTGATGCAAATATCATTTCTAAGTGCGGGCAAACCAGCCTTTAGCTTAACATATTTCTAAGTACAAGGTTTCAGAAAATTGAGTGGGGGCGGCTGCCCCCCTTGGCTATAGTCTGGATCCGCCCATGCTATAGTTTGAGGCCATTTGGATGACGTCGAAAAAATTCTTTGATTAGAAATGGGGTTGTTCGAACCCCGTAGTTGGATTTTTTTGAACCTTGATCTGTAGTACTGGGCAAAACCCTAGTTTAACCTATTTAATTATAGATTCGTAGGTCGATTTTTTTACGTACCTTTTTTATTATTACTCTACTATGCAGCACATATGTGTTTGCCCGTCGAGTGAAACTCGGAGGAAGAGGGATCACTCGGAAGGAGAGAAGAAGGAGGGAGAGCATTATGGTGTCTTCCCTTTTTCGGGTGATGATGTTGACTGTTGTGCAGGGTTTGTCAGTGAGCAGGAGGTGCGAGCGAGCGAGCGGCGAGCGGCGAGAATGAGAGAGATTTGTTTTTGTGAGAGGGACAACCGAAGGATCCTGAAGGACCCAGAGACTTCCAATACGCATCCTGATGCGTCTTCTCTTGACAAAGAAAATGGCTGGGAGTTTGCGTACCTATTGCACGTGACTTGTGCTCACTGAAGTGTGGGACCTCACGCATGGGCACCACACGTAAGTGACAGACCTGTTGGTGTAAAAACTCGGTTGATTATTATAGTGCATTAGAACAAAGTTTCCTATGGATTCAAGGGTAGGAAATCCAAGTTAACTCATTTACATGACATTATTTTTTCCATGAAGCAAAGTTAACACATCTATCAATTGGTACATTTTGGAGTGACTAAGAAGGATCCATGCTTACCTTTTCGTTTTCACGTGTTAAACTTGTTTAAATCTTGGTCAAACCTAGGATTTGACAGAGATTCAAATGGGCGGAAAATTCAAAAAAAAACAGAAAAATGAAAAACCAAAGCACATACGTAGTTTTCTTATGTCATATAGTAAGCATTCAAGTTGATAAACAAGGTCTAGACATATTCAAAACATACAAATCATGTATGTACCCCTAACCCTAAACTATGTCTTATGAAGTCAAGCATGAAGAGAAGTGGTTTTGGGTTTCAAACATGGAAATTTCAAAAACCTCCCAAAAACTTCATTTAGAGTGACTAAGAAGGATAAATGCTTCCCTTTTCATTTTCATGGAAATTTCAAAAACCCTCTCAAGATCGAGCTTCATTTTGGAGTGACTACGAAGGATACATGCTTAATTTTTCATATTCATGTTTTAAACTTGTTTAAATCATGGTCAAACATAGGATTTGACCAAGATTCAAATGGGCATAAAAATTCAAAAAAACAATAAAATGAAAAACCAATGCACATAGTCATCTTATGTCATCTAGTAAGCATTCAATTAAGTTGATAAACAAGGTCTAGACATATTCAAACCAGAAAATTCATGTATCAAGCTACCCCTATCCCCAAACTCTCTCTTATGAAGTCAAGCATGAAGAGAAGTACGCGGTTTTTTGGTTTCAAACATGGAAATTTCAAAAACCCTCTCAAGAGCTTCCATTTTGGAGTGACTACGAAGGATACATGCTTAATTTTTCATATTCATGTTTTAAACTTGTTTAAATCATGGTCAAACCTAGGATTTGGCCAAGATTCAAATGGGCAAAATTTAAAAAAAATCAAGGCACATAGTCTTCTTATGTCATATAGTAAGCATTCAATTAAGTTGATAAACAAGGTCTAGACATATTCAAACGAGAGAAATCATGTATCTACCCCCTAACCCTAAACTCTGTCTCATGAAGTCAAGCGCATGCATGAAGATATGTGGTTTTTGGTTTCAAACATGGAAATTTCAAAAACCCTCCCAAGAGCTTCATTTCGAAGTGATTAATTAAGAAGCATACATGCATGGTTACTTTTTCATAGTCATGTTTTAAACTTATTCAAATCTTGGTGAAACCTAGGATTTGACCAAGATTCAAATGGGTATAAAAATTCAAAAAAACAAAAAAGGTCTTCTTATGTTATATAGTAGGCATTCAATTAAGTTGATAAACAAGGTCTAGACATATTCAAACAAGAAAAATCATGCATGTATCTACCCCTAACCCTAAACTCTGTTTCATGAAGTCAAGCATGAAGATATGTGGTTTTTGGTTTCGAACATGGAAATTCAAAAACCCTCCCAAGAGCTTCATTTTGAAGTGACTAAGAAGCATACATGCTTACTTTTTCATATTCATGTTTTTAACTTATTCAAATCTTGGTGGAACCAAGGATTTGACCAAGATTCAAATGGGTATAAAAATTCAAAAAAAAACAAGGTCTTCTTATGTTATATAGTAAGCATTCAATTATTTTGATAAACAAGGTCTACACATATTCAAACCAGGAAATTATGTATCTACCCCCTAACCCTAAACTCTGTCTTATGAAGTCAAGCATGCATGAAGAGAAGTGGTTTTTGGTTTCAAGCATGGAAATTTCAAAAACCCTCCCAAGAGCTTCATTTTGGAGTGACTAAGAAGCATACGTACGTGCTTACTTTTTCATATTCATGTTTTAAACTTGTTCAAATCTTGGTCAAACCTATGATTTGACCAAGATTCAAATGGGTATAAAAAATGAAAACCAAGGTCTTCTTATGTCATATAGCAAGCATTCAATTAAGTTGATAAATAAGGTCTAGACATATTCAAACCAGAAAAATCATGTATCAAGCTACCCCTAACCCCTAATTAACTCTGTCTTATGAAGTCAAGCATGAAGATAAGTATGTGGTTTTTTGGTTTCAAACATGGAAATTTCAAAAACCCTCTCAAGATCGAGCTTCATTTTGGAGTGACTACGAAGGATACATGCTTACTTTTTCATATTCATGTTTTAAACTTGTTTAAATCATGGTCAAACCTAGGATTTGACAAAGATTCAAATGGGCATAATTTAAAAAAAAACAAAAAATGAAAAACCAAGGCACATAGTCTTCTTATGTTATATTGTAAGCATTCAATTAAGTTGATAAACAAGGTCTAGACATATTCAAACCAGAGAAATCATGTATCTACCCCCTAACCTAAACTCTGTCTCATGAAGTCAAGCATGATGATATGTGGTTTTTGGTTTCAAACATGGAAATTTCAAAAACCCTCCCAAGAGCTTCATTTTGGAGTGACTAAGAAGGACATATGCTTAATTTTTCATATTCATGTTTTCAACTTGTTTAAATCATGGTCAAACTTAGGATTTGACCAAGATTCAAATGGGCATAAAATTAAAAAAACAATAAAATGAAAAACCAATGCACATAGTCGATCTTCTTATGTCATATATATAGTAAGCATTCAATTAAGTTGATAACAAGGTCTAGACATATTCAAACGAGAGAAATCATGTATCTACCCCCTAACCCTAAACTCTGTCTCATGAAGTCAAGCGCATGCATGAAGATATGTGGTTTTTGGTTTCAAACATGGAAATTTCAAAAACCCTCCCAAGAGCTTCATTTCGAAGTGATTAATTAAGAAGCATACATGCATGGTTACTTTTTCATAGTCATGTTTTAAACTTATTCAAATCTTGGTGAAACCTAGGATTTGACCAAGATTCAAATGGGTATAAAAATTCAAAAAAAAACAAAAAAGGTCTTCTTATGTTATATAGTAGGCATTCAATTAAGTTGATAAACAAGGTCTAGACATATTCAAACAAGAAAAATCATGCATGTATCTACCCCTAACCCTAAACTCTGTTTCATGAAGTCAAGCATGAAGATATGTGGTTTTTGGTTTCGAACATGGAAATTCAAAAACCCTCCCAAGAGCTTCATTTTGAAGTGACTAAGAAGCATACATGCTTACTTTTTCATATTCATGTTTTTAACTTATTCAAATCTTGGTGGAACCAAGGATTTGACCAAGATTCAAATGGGTATAAAAGTTCAAAAAAAACAAGGTCTTCTTATATGTTATATAGTAAGCATTCAATTGATTTGATAAACAAGGTCTACACATATTCAAACCAGGAAAATCATGTATCTACCCCTAACCCTAAACTCTGTCTTATGAAGTCAAGCATGCATGAAGAGAAGTAGTTTTTGGTTTCAAGCATGGAAATTTCGAAAACCCTCCCAAGAGCTACATATTGGAGTGACTAATAGAAGGATAGATGCTTAATTTTTCATATTCATGTTTTAAACTTGTTTAAATCATGGTCAAACCTAGGATTTGACCAAGATTCAAATGGGCATAAAAATTCAAAAGAAAAAACAATAAAATGAAAAACCAATGCACATAGTCATCTTATGTCATCTATAGTAAGCATTCAATTAAGTTGATAAACAAGGTCTAGACATATTCAAACCAGAAAATTCATGTATCAAGCTACCCCTATCCCCAAACTCTCTCTTATGAAGTCAAGCATGAAGAGAAGTACGCGGTTTTTTGGTTTCAAACATGGAAATTTCAAAAACCCTCTCAAGAGCTTCATTTTGGAGTGACTATGAAGGATACATGCTTAATTTTTCATATTCATGTTTTAAACTTGTTTAAATCATGGTCAAACCTAGGATTTGACCAAGATTCAAATGGGCAAAATTTTAAAAAAATGAAAAATCAAGGCACATAGTCTTCTTATTTTTGGTTTCAAACATGGAAATTTCAAAAACCCTCCCAAAGAGCTTCATTTTGGAGTGACTAAGAAGGATCCATAGGAAACTATGTAGTACTAATACAGTATAATGATCACCCGAGTTATTAGAGCAACAAGTCTGTCACTTACGTGTGGTTCCCATGCGTGAGGTCCCACACTTCAGTGAGCACAAGTCACGTACGCTAGGTAGGCAAACTCCCAGCCATCTTCTTTGTCAAGAGAGAGGCATCAACACACACACACACACTCTCTCTCTCTCTCTCCAATTATCCACCTCCGTTGGCTGCCGGTTTTGGCAGGTCGTTTCTAGCTCAGCTCGTAGGCCATGGTGTGCAGGCTCTGTAGCCATGGCGATTTGGTCGCGCCAAGTGGTTCGTCCCCGGCTGCGACGAGGATCAATCCGGACGGTGCCTATTAAGGACCCGATCGCATTTCTTGCTTTCAGCATGGGGTCTACCATGTAAATCTTAGGGATTTAGACGTAATTTCCTGTTTATTTTGTGTCCTGCTGTAAACTGCGCACTGACAACCCTGCACAACAGTCAACATCACCAGAAAAAGGATAGACACCATAAATAAGTGGGGCCCCGTGACTGCTCTCCCTTCGTCTCCTCCCGTGTGATCCCTCTTCCTCCGACTCCCGACCTTGCGGAAAAGAAAAATGAAATGAAAGAGTTTCACTGGACGGGCAAACACATGTGCTGCCTAGTAATAATAATAATAACGTAAAAAAATCGACCTACAGCTAAACTAGGGTTTTGCCCAGTACTACGGATCAATTTCTGAAAATCCAACTACGGGGTTCGATTTTGGCCTGCTAATATAAAATTATATAATCCGAACTAGTATTCCTCTAAAAAATCATTTTGGTATGCATCGTTTGGTACTTTTCATAGCGAGTGCTTACTCCCTCCGTTAGCAAATAGTCTTCGTATGTCATATAGTAAGCATTCAAGTTGAAAAACAAGCTCTAGACATATTCAAACCAGAAAAATCATGTATCTACCCCCTATATATCCCTAAACCCTGACTTATGAATTCAAGCATGAAGAGAAGTGGTTTTTGGTTTCAATCATGGAAATTTCAAAAACCCTCCCAAGAGCTTCATTTTGGAGTGACTAATTAAGAAGCATACATGCTTACCTTTTCATATTAATGTTTTAAACTTGTTCAAATCTTGGTCAACAAACCTAGGATTTGACGAAGAATCAAATGGGTATAAAAAAATTAAAACCAAGGTCTGCTCATGTCATATAGTGAGCATTCAATTAAATTGATAAACAAGGTCTAGACATATTCAAACTAGCAGGAAAATCATGTATCTACCCCCAAACCCTAAACTCTACCTTATGAAGTCAAGCATGCATGAAGAGAAGTGGTTTTTGGTTTTCAAGCATGGAAATTTCAAAAACTCTTATGTCATCTAGTAAGCATTCAATTAAGTTGATAAACAATGTCTAGACATATTCAAACCAGAAAATTTATGTATCAAGCTACCCCTAACCCCAAACTCTGTCTTATGAAGTCAAGCATGAAGAGAAGTACGTGGTTTTTTGGTTTCAAACATGGAAATTTCAAAAACCCTCTCAAGATCGAGCTTCATTTTGGAGTGACTACGAAGGATACATGCTTAATTTTTCATATTCATGTTTTAAACTTGTTTAAATCATGGTCAAACATAGGATTTGACCAAGATTCAAATGGGCATAAAAATTCAAAAAAAACAATAAAATGAAAAACCAATGCACATAGTCATCTTATGTCATCTAGTAAGCATTCAATTAAGTTGATAAACAAGGTCTAGACATATTCAAACCAAAAAATTCATGTATCAAGCTACCCCTAACCCCAAACTCTGTCTTATGAAGTGAAGCATGAAGAGAAGTACACGGTTTTTTGGTTTCAAACATGGAAATTTCAAAAACCCTCTCAAGAGCTTCCATTTTGGAGTGACTACGAAGGAGACATGCTTAATTTTTCATATTCATGTTTTAAACTTGTTTAAATCATGGTCAAACCTAGGATTTGGCCAAGATTCAAATGGGCAAAATTTTAAAAAAAATCAAGGCACATAGTCTTCTTATGTCATATAGTGTAAGCATTCAATTAAGTCAAGCATGCATGAAGAGAAGTCATGGTTTTTGGTTTCAAACATGGAAATTTCAAAAACCCTACCAAGATCTACATTTTGGAGTGACTAAGAAGGATATATGCTTAATTTTTCATATTCATGTTTTATTAAACTTGTTTAAATCATGGTCAAACCTAGGATTTGACCAAGATTCAAATGGACATAAAAATTCAGAAAAAACAAAAAATGGAAAATCAAGGCACATAGTCTTCTTATGTCACATAGTAAGCATTCAATTAAGTTGATAAACAAGGTCTAGAGATATATTCAAACCAGAGAAATCATGTATCTACCCCTAACCCTAAACTCTATCTCATGAAGTCAAGCATGAAGATATGTGGTTTTTGGTTTCAAACATGGAAATTTCAAAAACCCTCCCAAGAGCTTCATTTTGGAGTGACTAAGAAGGATATATGCTTAATTTTTTATATTCATGTTTTCAACTTGTTTAAATCATGGTCAAACCTAGGATTTGGCCAAGATTCAAATGGGCATAATTTAAAAAAATGGAAAATCAAGGCACATAGTCTTCTTATGTCACATAGTAAGCATTCAATTAAGTTGATAAACAAGGTCTAGACATATTCAAACCAGAGAAATCATGTATCTACCCCCTAACCCTAAACTCTGTCTCATGAAGTCAAGCATGAAGATATGTGGTTTTTGGTTTCAAACATGGAAATTTCAAAAACCCTCCCAAGAGCTTCATTTTGGAGTGACTAAGAAGGACATATGCTTAATTTTTCATATTCATGTTTTCAACTTGTTTAAATCATGGTCAAACTTAGGATTTGACCAAGATTCAAATGGGCATAAAATTAAAAAAAAACAATAAAATGAAAAACCAATGCACATAGTCGATCTTCTTATGTCATATATATAGTAAGCATTCAATTAAGTTGATAACAAGGTCTAGACATATTCAAACCAGAAAAATCATGTATCTACCCCCTAACCCTAAACTTTGTCTTATGAAGTCAAGCATGAAGAGAAGTGGTTTTTGGTTTCAAGCATGGAAATTTCAAAAACCTCCCCAAACTTCATTTTAGAGTGACTAAGAAGGATACAAGCTTCCCTTTTCATTTTCATGTTTTAAACTTGTTTAAATTATCTTGGTCAAATCTAGGATTTGACAAGATTCAAATGGGCAAACATATGATAAGTGATGCAAATATCATTTCTAAGTGCGGGCAAACCAGCCTTTAGCTTAACATATTTCTAAGTACAAGGTTTCAGAAAATTGAGTGGGGGCGGCTGCCCCCCTTGGCTATAGTCTGGATCCGCCCATGCTATAGTTTGAGGCCATTTGGATGACGTCGAAAAAATTCTTTGATTAGAAATGGGGTTGTTCGAACCCCGTAGTTGGATTTTTTGAACCTTGATCTGTAGTACTGGGCAAAACCCTAGTTTAACCTATTTAATTATAGATTCGTAGGTCGATTTTTTTACGTACCTTTTTTATTATTACTCTACTATGCAGCACATATGTGTTTGCCCGTCGAGTGAAACTCGGAGGAAGAGGGATCACTCGGAAGGAGAGAAGAAGGAGGGAGAGCATTATGGTGTCTTCCCTTTTTCGGGTGATGATGTTGACTGTTGTGCAGGGTTTGTCAGTGAGCAGGAGGTGCGAGCGAGCGAGTCGAGCGAGGCCGAGAATGAGAGAGATTTGTTTTTTTTTGTGAGGGAGGGACGAAGGATCCTGAAGGACCCAGAGACTTCCAATACGCATCCTGATGCGTCTTCTCTTGACAAAGAAAATGGCTGGGAGTTTGCGTACCTATTGCACGTGACTTGTGCTCACTGAAGTGTGGGACCTCACGCATGGGCACCACACGTAAGTGACAGACCTGTTGGTGTAAAAACTCGGTTGATTATTATAGTGCATTAGAACAAAGTTTCCTATGGATTCAAGGGTAGGAAATCCAAGTTAACTCATTTACATGACATTATTTTTTCCATGAAGCAAAGTTAACACATCTATCAATTGGTACATTTTGGAGTGACTAAGAAGGATCCATGCTTACCTTTTCGTTTTCACGTGTTAAACTTGTTTAAATCTTGGTCAAACCTAGGATTTGACAGAGATTCAAATGGGCGGAAAATTCAAAAAAAAACAGAAAAATGAAAAACCAAAGCACATACGTAGTTTTCTTATGTCATATAGTAAGCATTCAAGTTGATAAACAAGGTCTAGACATATTCAAAACATACAAATCATGTATGTACCCCTAACCCTAAACTATGTCTTATGAAGTCAAGCATGAAGAGAAGTGGTTTTGGGTTTCAAACATGGAAATTTCAAAAACCTCCCAAAAACTTCATTTAGAGTGACTAAGAAGGATAAATGCTTCCCTTTTCATTTTCATGTTTAAATCTTGGTAAAACCTAGGATCTGACCAAGATTCAAATGGGCATCAAAAATAAAAAAAAATCAGAAAAATGAAAAACCAATGCACATAGTCTTCTTATGTCATATAGTAAGCATTAAAGTTGATAAACAAGGTCTAGACGTATTCAAACAAGACAAATCATGTATCTACCCCTAACCCTAAACTCTGTCTTATGAAGTCGAGCATGAAGAGAAGTACGTGGTTTTTTGGTTTCAAACATGGAAATTTCAAAAACCCTCTCAAGATCGAGCTTCATTTTGGAGTGACTACGAAGGATACATGCTTAATTTTTCATATTCATGTTTTAAACTTGTTTAAATCATGGTCAAACATAGGATTTGACCAAGATTCAAATGGGCATAAAAATTCAAAAAAAAACAATAAAATGAAAAACCAATGCACATAGTCATCTTATGTCATCTAGTAAGCATTCAATTAAGTTGATAAACAAGGTCTAGACATATTCAAACCAAAAAATTCATGTATCAAGCTACCCCTAACCCCAAACTCTGTCTTATGAAGTCAAGCATGAAGAGAAGTACACGGTTTTTTGGTTTCAAACATGGAAATTTCAAAAACCCTCTCAAGAGCTTCCATTTTGGAGTGACTACGAAGGAGACATGCTTAATTTTTCATATTCATGTTTTAAACTTGTTTAAATCATGGTCAAACCTAGGATTTGGCCAAGATTCAAATGGGAAAAATTTTAAAAAAAATCAAGGCACATAGTCTTCTTATGTCATATAGTGTAAGCATTCAATTAAGTCAAGCATGCATGAAGAGAAGTCATGGTTTTTGGTTTCAAACATGGAAATTTCAAAAACCCTACCAAGATCTACATTTTGGAGTGACTAAGAAGGATATATGCTTAATTTTTCATATTCATGTTTTATTAAACTTGTTTAAATCATGGTCAAACCTAGGATTTGACCAAGATTCAAATGGACATAAAAATTCAGAAAAAACAAAAAATGAAAAACCAAAGCACATAGTCTTCTTATGTCATATAGTAAGCATTAAAGTTGATAAACAAGGTCTAGACGTATTCAAACCAGACAAATCATGTATCTACCCTAACCCTAAACTCTCTTATGAAGTCAAGCATGCATGAAGAGAAGTGGTTTTTGGTTTCAAGCATGGAAATTTCAAAAACCCTCCCAAGAGCTACATATTGGAGTGACTAATAGAAGGATAGATGCTTAATTTTTCATATTCATGTTTTAAACTTGTTTAAATCATGGTCAAACCTAGTATTTGACCAAGATTCAAATGGGCATAAAAAATCAAAAGAAAAAACAATAAAATGAAAAACCAATGCACATAGTCATC
Source organism: Lolium multiflorum (assembly GCA_030979885.1). Taxonomy (NCBI): domain Eukaryota; kingdom Viridiplantae; phylum Streptophyta; class Magnoliopsida; order Poales; family Poaceae; genus Lolium; species Lolium multiflorum. Next base: position 215,794,947 of record CM061748.1, read on the forward strand.
TTATGTCATCTAGTAAGCATTCAATTAAGTTCATAAACAAGGTCTAGACATATCCAAACCAGAAAATTCATGTATCAAGCTACCCCTATCCCAAACTCTCTCTTATGAAGTCAAGCATGAAGAGAAGTACGCGGTTTTTTGGTTTCAAACATGGAAATTTCAAAAACCCTCTCAAGAGCTTCCATTTTGGAGTGACTACGAAGGATACATGCTTAATTTTTCATATTCATGTTTTAAACTTGTTTAAATCATGGTCAAACCTAGGATTTGGCCAAGATTCAAATGGGCAAAATTTTAAAAAAAATCAAGGCACATAGTCTTCTTATGTCATATAGTAAGCATTCAATTAAGTTGATAAACAAGGTCTAGACATATTCAAACGAGAGAAATCATGTATCTACCCCTAACCCTAAACTCTGTCTCATGAAGTCAAGCGCATGCATGAAGATATGTGGTTTTTGGTTTCAAACATGGAAATTTCAAAAACCCTCCCAAGAGCTTCATTTCGAAGTGATTAATTAAGAAGCATACATGCATGGTTACTTTTTCATAGTCATGTTTTAAACTTATTCAAATCTTGGTGAAACCTAGGATTTGACCAAGATTCAAATGGGTATAAAAATTCAAAAAAAACAAAAAAGGTCTTCTTATGTTATATAGTAGGCATTCAATTAAGTTGATAAACAAGGTCTAGACATATTCAAACAAGAAAAATCATGCATGTATCTACCCCTAACCCTAAACTCTGTTTCATGAAGTCAAGCATGAAGATATGTGGTTTTTGGTTTCGAACATGGAAATTCAAAAACCCTCCCAAGAGCTTCATTTTGAAGTGACTAAGAAGCATACATGCTTACTTTTTCATATTCATGTTTTTAACTTATTCAAATCTTGGTGGAACCAAGGATTTGACCAAGATTCAAATGGGTATAAAAATTCAAAAAAAAACAAGGTCTTCTTATGTTATATAGTAAGCATTCAATTATTTTGATAAACAAGGTCTACACATATTCAAACCAGGAAATTATGTATCTACCCCCTAACCCTAAACTCTGTCTTATGAAGTCAAGCATGCATGAAGAGAAGTGGTTTTTGGTTTCAAGCATGGAAATTTCAAAAACCCTCCCAAGAGCTTCATTTTGGAGTGACTAAGAAGCATACGTACGTGCTTACTTTTTCATATTCATGTTTTAAACTTGTTCAAATCTTGGTCAAACCTATGATTTGACCAAGATTCAAATGGGTATAAAAAATGAAAACCAAGGTCTTCTTATGTCATATAGCAAGCATTCAATTAAGTTGATAAATAAGGTCTAGACATATTCAAACCAGAAAAATCATGTATCAAGCTACCCCTAACCCCTAATTAACTATGTCTTATGAAGTCAAGCATGAAGATAAGTATGTGGTTTTTTGGTTTCAAACATGGAAATTTCAAAAACCCTCTCAAGATCGAGCTTCATTTTGGAGTGACTACGAAGGATACATGCTTACTTTTTCATATTCATGTTTTAAACTTGTTTAAATCATGGTCAAACCTAGGATTTGACAAAGATTCAAATGGGCATAATTTAAAAAAAACAAAATGAAAAACCAAGGCACATAGTCTTCTTATGTTATATTGTAAGCATTCAATTAAGTTGATAAACAAGGTCTAGACATATTCAAACCAGAGAAATCATGTATCTACCCCCTAACCTAAACTCTGTCTCATGAAGTCAAGCATGATGATATGTGGTTTTTGGTTTCAAACATGGAAATTTCAAAAACCCTCCCAAGAGCTTCATTTTGAAGTGATTAATTATGAAGCATACATGCATGCTTACTTTTTCATATTCATGTTTTAAACTTATTCAAATCTTGGTGAAACCTAGGATTTGACCAAGATTCAAATCCGTATAAAAATTAAAAAACAAAATAAAAAAACAAGGTCTTCTTATGTTATATAGTAAGCATTCAATTAAGTTGATAAATAAGGTCTAGACATATTCAAACCAGAAAAATCATGTATCTACCCCTAACCCTAAGCATGTATCTCGTTGTTTGCGCTATGATACAATATCTACCTATGTTACACTAATCTCCTCTCTCCTACTTAATTAGCTGCCACATCAGCAGTTTTGTGGGACCAATGTGTATGATACTAGCTATGATACTAGCACTATCATGTGGGTACCTAAATCTCGAGTCAAAGTTTGACACGAGACCGATGTGGACTTTATTAATGGTGGAAGGGAGTAACAATCATAAGCACATTATTATTATTGATTGAACAACATTTTATTTGATGTGCCATAAGAAGTTTAGAAACTCCTAGCCCCTGGAGGTGGCGTTTTGGCACACACGTGCATATGCACCGATTATTGAAAATAATAAAAAAACAATTATATAAATGTTAAAAAAATCTGACATAATTTTTTTGGTATACATTGTGACATCCTATGTTCGTTCATAAGTTTTCGTGGAAAAACAACATTTTGTGTGGTGTGTACAAAAAAGGCAAAAAATGTACGTAGTCGTGTTACAGCATCAAAATTTGTCTTTTTTACAGGAGCCACATATTTTTTTAAAAAAACTTATGTACCAACATAAAATGTCTAGATATACATGTAAAATTTCAGTTTAGAATTTTTGGACACTTTGAAATGTGGATTCACATAATGGATTCCTCTACCTCGACCCCCTTGGATTCCTGAACAGACTTACAGTACTACTAGTAGGGCCTACTATTTTTTATTATTATTACCTACTGCAGGCAAAATTTAATCTCATCGAGCGGTAAAATTCCCCGCCAACGCCCAAATATCTCGCGCCGCAAAGTTTCAGATCTGCGAATATTTTTTTCCCTCAAAAGAAGGACTGCGAAATTCCCTTTTTCTCCTCTATCGCCCAGCTTCGCCCTAGTTTCGCCCGCAAGCCCTCAGAGAAACCGCTCCTCTTACCTACCTCCCACCTTCACGGCCGCCGCACCGGAAAATCACCGCCGCACTTCGCCGTTCAAGCTGCCACGGCTTCAAACCTCGAGGCTGCCCTATCCGCTTGATCCGCACCTACTCCGGCGTCCACCGCACCGTATCTCGTTCGCCGACTCTATCGACCACCGCACCTGACCAGCTTCGCCGACACCGACGTCCCCGTGCACTGCACATCATCTGCTTCACCGACCTTCTACTTCGGCCGGCGCGCTGAACACTTCATCGACCGCCCAGCATGTCCTTCTCCGACCCCCCAAGATCTGCTTCCCCGGCACCCACCGCAACAGCAGTCCCCTCGCCGACCTCCACGTCACCCGTAAGAACGCGGAACACGTCTAAACGCCGCCCAGAAATAGGTAACCAGACATCCCTGCGCGTTTTGTTCTGTTAGGAGTATTGCAGCTGACTGTATTTCTGAATTCGTGCTAGTATATTTTTAACTTACAAGTGCTTTCGTTTGTAACCACCTCATCCTTTAGATTTAAACACGACGCATAAGTATTTTTTTTCCGTGACCTAACCCACCCATTTGCTGAAACTCTACATGGTATCAGAGCCTAGGTTTCCTTCCTGCTAGTGCTAGCCGCCCCAAACAGTACCATACAAGTTCTTCCTTTGACCACAAAAACCACCGTTGAGATGTAGAAATCCAGGCGGCGGGAGGCCGCATCAGGTGCTCTGCGTGGGTTGCGGCTATCACACACAGCGATGCGAGTTGTGTGAGATCGGCGGCTGCTCGCGCGGGGACAAAGAAGAGGGTCAAGATCGTTTTGGTTTAGAAAGGAGAGAAGAGGAAGTGAATCCGTGGCAGAGAGATCTGGATCCGTGCGAGGGGGAGATGTTGGAGGCGTGCGGAGTGGGCCGAGCCTTTGAGCGCAGGGCGGAGCCGGAGGTTGGTGCTGGACGTTGACCAGCGCGAGCCGGTCGATGTGGCCAGGTGCGGTCGGCCAGGTTGGCCAGGGCGCGCAGACGAGGCGCCATCCGAGTGGAAGTGAGGAGAAAATGGAGATGTGAGGCTGTGAGGATATGTTGTGATGGAGTTGATGAGGCTGCGATTGAGTCGTGATGGAGTTGATGAGGCTGCGGTTTAGTGGTGATGGTGATGGTTGTGGATATGTCCAGGGGAAAGGCATGCGTGCCTGAGGTGAGACTGGTTGAGGCCTGACCGGGGGATAGGCATGGGTGCTTGAGGAGTGGATGGTTGAGGCAGGAGTTGGCTGGGGGTTTGTGGGAGAGACGGAAGAGGTCAGTGGCCGGGCAGAGTGGAGAAGAGAGGCTGAGGACATTGAGGCGAGTGTGGATGGTTCTGCGGAACTTGTGTGGTGAGGCAGCCGGGGTTGTTGAGGATGTGTATGGTTAGGAGTTGTTCGTATCCCAGATGGTTGAAGCTGGATGTCTTCGCTGCTGATGAAGAGATGAATCGAGATGACAAGATGATGAAAAGTGCAATGCTGTCATGTATCCTAGGAGTTATGCTGAAAGTTCATTACTCGTAGTTGTCATATGTGTCATGTTGTTGCAAGATGGCCATGGTTGTTTACCCATGATCATCTTGAGGGGGTGTGTTGGACCATGAGTGAGTTTAGTAGTAGCGCTGTAGTAATATTGTATCCAGTGTGAGGCCCATAGAGGCCCATGTCCAGTGGTATTGTAACCCTAACTCAGATGATATAAATACAGAGTGTCGTGGTCTGAGTGACCTAACCCACCCATTCGCTGAAACTCTACAAAATATGAGCCACCAATCATGAGCGTTGAATGCTCTACATGTCCACGATTGACAACAACAACAACACCACCAACAACAAAGCTTTATTCCCAAACAAGTTGGGGTAGGCTATACAAGTCCACCATTGACACGATTACAATTTCTCACTATTTGGCCGTAGGCTACTGCTCTAGTTACATCATGTTTGATATCTTTCTGCGATCCTGTATTACATGTTTATGCACGTCATAATGTTTCTACTACTGTTTGGTGTCAATTTAATTATAGCAAATCCTTGACTCGTAACTGTTTGTTGTTATTACACGTGCAGCAGGCACATCTTACACTCAGAAACGTAGAGTAAAGCTCGCCTATAATCATGTAAGTACCTGCTGTTTTTTGTATATTGCTTAATGCAAACTTCTATATCTTGGATCCTGTTTCTGTTTACAATTGGCCTCTCCTTCATGCAGAGGAGAAACAGTGTGGCACCAGGTTCTTCTGCCCAAGTACCTGATGAGGTCCGTGTGACTCAAAAAAAAGCTCACGTAAGTTCCCTGTTTTTTTTGGAATGTTAATTTACCTCCTGTGCGTAGTTCAATTGCATCATTTTCTGTATGTTGCACTACCTAAGTTGCCTAATGGAATCTAATAAAATATAAACAATGACCATATGGAACATTGCACACTGCCTTTGACCCATCTGGCATCCGGCATGCCTGGGTATAAGTTACATGATTTGGCTATGTTAAACAAGTCCTAAAATTCTATTATGTTAATTTTTTGCCTGTTGCTTCATTGAGTTTGCCTGTTGTTCCATGGCTAGTGCATGAAGTTTGATAGAAATGATCCTAGCTGAAATGATGCACTTCGTGTTTTTTTATTGCTTTATTCCTAACCTAGCTTCCTATTCTACTTGAAACATGATTGCTTTATTCCTAACCTAGCTTCATATTCTACTTGAAACATGATTGCTTTATTCCTAACCTTGCTTCCTATTCTACTTGAAACATTGTGAAAAAATAGTTATATTACTTGTTTAAATGTCTAGCTTTGTTTTTCTGAGTCCCATTGACATGATGTGGTATATCCATATTCAAATGATCTGGCTGTTTATATAATACGCTCCATGTTCAATTGCTTCATTCATTTTCTAGTAATCTACTAGTAAGTAGCACGTGCTTTGCACGTCACGACATATATAATTTTAAAATATATTTCCATATTTTATTTGATGTTGATAATTATTATTTTTTGCTAAAATTAGTCACAAAGCCTAAAGTTTGGCTTTTGAAAAACTAATACACCCTAAAAGAAGTAATGGAAGGAGTAATATGTGAGTTCATTACAATTAAGTTTTTTAGTCAGTATGAAATAGAAGTATACCCTAATACGAAAGTGACAAAACTTTTTCATGGACACCCCATTAGGATTATGTATATTTTTGTGATTAGAGTCGAGAATTTTTAAGGATCTATCTTACCTTTTGCGGCATGCATATTGCACGGCAAGACTATCTAATTTATATATTTCTACCATATTTTTTGAAATTTAAAATACATTATCCAATATCTATGTATAAATTTACTACCTCAATACTTTTTATGTGACCCACACATGGCCACCGTTAGATTTTATATCAAAACTGGGTTGTCATGGGGAAAAAAGTTAGACCTTAATATGAGTAAATACGAAATATTAGTACTAAATTAATATATAATATTTTATCAGCCTTGGTTGGTGGACCAATGAACTTAGTATCTTTGAGCTTGAAGATGGTTCTTGTAACATAGTAATTGCTATTTGTTTTCCTAGCACAGAATTATATATCAATATCTTCACATAACCATGTACGATGAAGATGATATTTTTCATAACACAGTGCCAATGTAGACGATGGCTTGTGCTTCTATAAACTCCCAAAATAAAAATGTTTTCTTGAGTAAAACAAAAGAACGGCTGAGATTAAATGATACATGTTTGCCGTGTATTGTATTGCATTTTAACTTGTTTTGTCTTAGTTTCAGCCTGCAAACAAAGCTGTAATGTCAGTAGGGACAACCCATTTATCAAGTGTTGCGGTCATTTCACAGAGCAACAGTGACAGTGGCACGTGCTCTCATTGGTCCACTGAGTCCAGTACACCAACCGTTCCAGAAGAAATAGATGTACGAGGCTCTATTTTGGATTGCTTGCTATGTTATATCAGCTCAATGATGCTCTTGAAATTGGAGGTCTTTTATTGCATCATATGATGTTGTAACTTGTTTTATCTAAATTTCAGGCTTCAAATAAAGCTACAAAGCCAGAAGCAAGGGCCAATGCCTCAAGTATTGATGTTTCACAAAGCAGCAGTGAGAGTGCATATTGCTCGCATAGGCCCATGGTATCTATTGCTCAACTTAATCCGGCACAAAGAGATTTGGGGGATGCACTCCAAGAGGCAGTTGATATATTTGGGCGGGAAAACAAAGATGCTGATGAAATAATTGCCAAAACACGCCAAGAGATACATGAATTGAAAAATAGGCAAACTTTGACAGAAAATGTTCTAAAGAATCTCCTATGCACTTGTCATGGTAAGCCAGTTGTGATGTGTCTGGGAATTGAAGGTGTCTAAATAAACTTTGATTCTGTTGTTCAGTCAAGTGGACTGCTGATGCCAATGCTGTAATTAATTACTGCTCAAAATTTCGTTCAAAATTTCCTGGTCTGTAATAATTGCAAATTTTGTTGTTGTACTAAAATTAGATATGTTCCATGTGGCTGCTGTGTTTTGTGTGAAATAATATAATGATGTGTACTTCAATTAAACCATAAATCGGCTGCATGCTGAAAATTTGAATCTGAGCGCACGTGTGAACTGTTTTCTGCTCGTAATGCAATAAAGGTTGTTTCTTCGAAGACTATGAACATGGTAGCCCATTAATAATACCTTAATAATTATGCCTGCTAGCAAGATAGACGGTCCTTATTATAGTCAGGCATGCCAACTTGTATGATTAAAAGTAGTTCGTACACATTAAATCTACCATCTGCATTTTTCTCTGTAATAACTTTTCTTTTTACACAACTCAAAACTTGTCATGCTAATATGAAATTCGAGATGGCAAAACATGGGAAAGATAAAGATATCTCTTTCCTGCGAAATGCTGGGTTTTGAAGCCCAAGTCCAAGTCTTTCTCTGCTCAAGTTTTGGAGGAACAACTCCAAGTAGAACGAGTTGCAACAGCTATGCTAAGAACAAAAGTTAACATGTTGAGATCGAGATTAGAAGCATGTGATGCCCTATTGCACGAGGCCAATCAAGTTCGTTATAATCTCCCAAAGACTTAGAAAATGCCATAGATAATTGGAGATGAACACTACATAGTGAGTACATTGGTCTTGTGAAATGTTTCCTTAGAATAAGGCACCGTTCCTACTTTTGTTGGTGGATGCATTTATCTGCGGTTGGGATCAACTTGGTAGTTGTTCCTGTGGATGTTATATAAATTAATTGCATAGCCTTTTTCAATCAGTTCGAACTTAAATGGTATCATAGCCTTGGTCTCAAGTTTGAATTGTCGAACGTGTGGTTTAATTTAATCTCAGTCGGGCGGCAAAATCTCCCACCAATCCTGAAATATTTCAAACACATTTTTGATTGGGATTAAGAAGATAGGGACATAGATCCAGTGCCCCCACGTTCACAGGGCACATCAAACTTGAGATTAAATTATGCGTTCTAGTTCTATACAAAACCCAGTAGGAGGTTGAGCGGCAGCGGCTAGGGTTTAGTGTGGGAGGAGATGATATGCGTACGCTCCTGTTTATATAGGTCGGAGGCACGCGACGGCCGCTGCACGCGTGGCATCGCCATTCGCAGAGGTAGGTGACGACGCGTGCCACCCGAGGCATCGCCATTTTACGCGACCGCAGACTGCCGAAGCGGCGCCGCTGAGAAGACGCATCGACGCTGGGTCACTGCCAAGCGGGCCCGACGAAACGTTCGCCAGACGCGAGCGGACACTTTACGCGTCCACGCAGCGTCCGCGCGACGGATCCGAGACACATATTTGGGCATGTTTGCGTCGCTGCGAACGGCCCAGTCACTATGCGTCGTCCCGCTGGAGTTTGTACCAGATACATTTTTGGCCCGGACAGATGCGCTCGGAACCGAAATCATCTTCTGTTCCCTTCTCTATTTCTTCAGGTTCGAGAGAACACAGCAGCTCTTCAGCTCAGCAGAAATTAATCGGGTCACGCTGTTGCTTTCCTTGCCGTTGGATTGAAACGAATGGTGGATGGGAAGCCTCAGGTCACGTTGTGCCCTGTGAACGTGGGGGCACTGGATCTCTGTCCAGAAGATAGATCATGATCATGGTAGTGACCTATATTCAACGTGATGATGATTTGATTTTGCACTCGGCCTTGAACAGAGGTACTAGTACGGTGTCACAATTTTTTATCATTATACTTGGACGGTGGCCAAATTCAAAATCTCATAGCGGCAAAACTTGCCGCCCACAAAATACAAAAATTTCACACGCTTCCAAATTCCTATTCTACCCCTGTGGAGATGACAGCAAAGTCGGTTGGTGGGGGGGTCTGCCCGTCATTTTTTGGATCACCACCTCCCTAGCCCGGAAACCCTCCCAAAAAAAATACATTTCCTTCAGACCACCCACCGGAACTTCCCAAGTCCCTCTCTCCCACCTCCACGACCACCGCACCGGAACATCCCCGCCGGACTTCCCTGGCCTACCCGAGCCCTCGCGATCCTCGTCATCCGGCTGCCTGCCGGAGCCGCTTCATCGACACCGTCATCAACCGGACCGGATCATCCCCGCCGAACCTCGAAACCATATGCTCATCCAGCAGTCTACCGCAGTCGCTTCAGCTGCGGTATCGTCCACCCCACCGGAGCCGCTTCGCCGGATCAGTCGTCCACCGCATCGTATCTTGCTCACCGACACCGCTGTGCATGAACCGGATCTGCTTCACCGGCGCCGTGCATGATCTAAACTCTTCTACTGTCGCTTTTCTATTGCTTGCCTGCAAGTTCTTGTTTAATCTTGGGGGAACCTGTTTGTGCTAACGACGCGCCGTTACGTTTTTGCAGATGAGATGAGTAACCATGAAGTGTAATGGCCGTCTCTCCAACCCCAAGTAGCACATGTAGCGTACTTCATCACCGGATCTATCAACCCTAGGAAGATCTGCTGTGACTCCCACAGAGTGCTTCTCCTAATGTAAGTCCCTTGTTTTAGCGCCATGTTCTGGGTTCAGATGCTTGTTTGTCTGAAGCTCTTTTAGTTCATTCCTAGCTATGACCGTAACACGTTGCTATTTTCTACTTCATTGCTAACTTTAAGCGATTGAACATTTTGGTTTGCATTCCCTGCTCTGTAGATGTAGCCATCATAACTTCTATCTTGCTCAGTCGTTGTTACAAAAATTATAGGTATTATAGTAACATCCTGCTATTATTTAGTTCATGGCCAATTTTAAGTAATTGCACATGTTGGTTCGCATTCCCTGCTCTATAGCTTTTGGCATCGTAACTTCTATATTTGGTTTACATTCCCTGCTCTGTAGATCTAGCCATCATAACTTTATCTTGCTCAGTCATTGTTACAAAAATTATGGCCTGCTACTATGTTGTTTGTGCCAATTTTTTACTCCATGAACATGTTGGCTTGCATTCCCTGTACTACAGGTGATGCCATTGTTTTGTATCTAGTTCATTGTAAGCTAACAAAGTAAGGACTTAGTTTGGCATGCTATCACTCTGCTATCTAGCCTGTAGTACAAATATACTTGTCATACTACTAGATAATAATTTTGCGTGCCATCTTGTTCTTCAAAAGCTGCATTATTGACTTGTTTCTCTGACTTGGCATGACGCTCACATATGGAAAGCTGAACATATTGGTTTGCATTCCCTCTTATACAAGTTCACAGGTGATCCCACTATATTCTGTATCTGGTCCATCCTAAGCTCCAGCATTAACTATCCTCTATGTGTTGCTCATTACAAGTTTATATCCCGAAACATCTTGATTTGCATCCCCTTCACTATAAGTTCAGGAGTATTATTTAGTTCACGGCCAAAATGAAGTAATTGCACTTGGCACATGTTGGTTCACATTCCCTCCTCTTTAGCTTTTGCCATCGTAACTTCTATTTTTGGTTTACATTCCCTGCTCTGTAGATGTAGCCATCATAACTTCATCTTGCTCAGTCGTTGTTACAAAATTTATAGCCTGCTACTATGTTGTTCATGCCAATTTTGTACTCCCTGAACATGTTGGTTTGCATGGGACTCGACAGTAGTAAGTCTGCTGTTTCATTCTAACATGCTCTGTTATATTGGTTGTTGGTATGCGGCATGCACTCTTTGTTTGCTTATTGTGCGCATTACAATGATCTTGTTATAACGACGAAATGATGAGTTCCAAATTCTTTGGCAAACAATATTGCAGTGTCTTTGCGTTTCCATTGTTGTTGTCTTAACTTGTAATGTCTTTGTTTCAGATATAGGTGCTGCATGGACAACTTAAAAGATTGCCGGATCGCTTCATTGTATTGCTAGGTTTAATTACCATTCAATTTCTCTGGGTTCTGTAATATTTTTTCAAAGCCTTGCAGCTGATGTAATATTTAGTTAGTTTTTATAGTTCTTTCGCGCATTTTTCTTTGGTGCTTGTGGTAAGTGAGGCTATCCGACAGAAATCAATGCTGCGTAAATATTCTCAGTATCTAAATCACGAATTCCCATCCCTTAAACGGCCCAATTAAGCGAAATCACATATGTGCCTGCCCGCAAAATCCTAAAGCGCCTATTACGCCGGCATATAAACAGCAACTAAACGGGCTGGCCCACTTACTTATTGGGCCAGCCCACTTGATTTAATGTGGACCCCACACTTTTATTGGGCCGGCCCACTTTCTTTAAGGTGGACCCCCACCCTCGGGGCCCACTTGCTTTTGTGGTGGACCCCACATACAAATGGGCCGGCCCTTTAAGAAGAAAGTGGGACCCTGTGTTTTGGCCGGCCCACTAGCGTGTTGGGCGGCCCACTTGCTATATTGTGGACCCCACATACTAAATGGGCGGCCCTTTAAGGAAGAGGGACCCATGTTTTTGGCCGGTCCACTAGCATGTTGGGCGCCCACTTGCTATATGGTGGACCCCATACTAAATGGGCCGGCCCTTTAACAGGAAAGTGGGACCCACAGTGTTTTGGCCGGCCCACTATCTTGTTGGGCCGGCCCACTTGCTATATGGTGGACCCCTCATACTAAATGGGCGGCCCTTTAACGGAAAGTGGGACCCACTGTTTTTGGCCGGCCCACTATATTGTTGGGCCGACCCACTTCCTATATGGTGGACCCCACGTACTAAACGGGTGGCCCTTTAACGGAAAGTGGGACCCGGTGCTTTGCGCGGCTTGGGCCGCCCATTTGATCTAATGTGGACCCCACGTACTAAATGGGGCCCGATAGCAGGAAAGTGGGACCCACATGCTAATTGGGCGGCCACTATCTTCTTGGGCCGCCCGGTTGCTAATGTGGTCCCCACTTTGTAAATGGGCCCGGTACCGAAAGTGGGTCCCACATGTCTTGTGGGCCGGCCTTTTGCCTGTTGACCGGTCAATCGAGTGCATTCGGCCCGGCCCACATGCTTAGTGGGCCGGCCCATTAAAGTTTTGACCCGTCAACCTTAGAGGTTAGGCCGGCCCACGTAACTAATGGACCCAGCTATATAGTTGACCGGTCAAACTAAGTCAGCCCGGCCCGCAAACTTAATGGGCCGCCCGCTTAAGACGTGGCGGGCCTCGTGTGGGCCTACCATCTACCACGGGGTTTCGGGGACGCCGTTGCGCCGTTAACGGCGTCGCACGTGTCGGTTGCATGACGTCGATCAACGGGCTCCGGAAACACTGGGCAACGGTCCGATTTTCCGTGGCGGAAGGGCGCAAGCGCGACGGACCGAAAAATCGTCGTAGGACTTTGCCTGACGCAGTTTCCACAACAGAACCCATATCGTCGGGTTAGGCCCATAGGCGACGAAAAATACCCCTTAGCGAACGATTTTGAGACGTTGTCTATCAGAACTTTTCTTGTAGTGGTGTGCTCAGTTTTCCCCTTGAGTGCTAATACTGGCTAGTGCAATATGCTCAGTTTTACCCTCAAGTAGCTGGTCAACAGACAGTCAACAAATGGGATTAACTAGTTAAATGAGTCATTTAATGTGCAAAAAATTCCGAAAAATAGTGGCACATACTCATGGAGTCTTTACCACAAATTGCCAGTTCTCAAAACATAGATAAGTCATAGATAAATCAAGTTTTACCACAAATTGCCACTTCTCAAAGGCCTTCTCAAATCACCTAGTAGCTATGAAGGTGCATGGTTTTCCACAATAAGCCCTTCCCAAAACAGCTTTCCCCAAAACATACTTTGTCTAAATGAGGCCACAATTCTCACACTCATGTATATTTGTATTGCAAATAGTTTGAGATAGGCCAAGATGGGTTTCATTGTACAAAACACGCATTTTCCATTTTTTAAATCTCATATTTGAATCCCTTAGTCTGTTTATTACATAGGTGCCCTTGGTTTCTTGATACTACTCAGTTTTGCCCTCTCCCTCCACAAATTCTCTCACACGTGCAACATTGCCCTGATTGGTCTAGCCCATGTCACGTGGATCGTGCCCGCCGACCGTTGATCGTATGATCTAACGGGCAGGATAACCCCTCTCTCTCTGTCGGCGGTTACCTTCCACTCTCTAAGTATGCTAAAGGGCGGTTTTCTGTATTCATTTTCACGCGCTAAAAATTATAAACTCTTTTAGGCATTACTTTTCACGCAAAAAATGATAAACCATCACCGATTTGTTGTAGCCATTAATTTTCACGCAAAAAATGATAAACCATCACCGATTTGTTGTAGCCATTAATTTTCACGAAAAAAATGATAAACCATCACCGATTTGTTGTATCCATTACTTTTCACGCAAAAAATGATAAACCATCACCGATTTCTTGTAGCCATTACTATTCACGGTAAAAATGATAAACGAACCAATCTATCTATCTCTGTATTTGAAGTTTGGAAGGGTTCACCATCTAGTTATGTTAACTTTCGAGGTTTTGACCTGAAAACAAATGGGTATTATAAAGGGAAATAAAAGTTCAAAAAATGTAAAAACGAAACAATCTACCTATCTTTGTATAGAAGATCGTCTGTATGATTTTTGAGGTCATTTAGAGAAGGTAGAAAAAATCCCTTTTGAGAAGGTCGAAAAAACCTAACTTGTTACAAAAGCTGGTTTCAGTGAGACCTAACCAAATTTGGCATACATTATGCCATATCTATAACAACAAGGAATATCTAAAAGGGAAAGTTTCACAAAATTTGAAATTTAGGGCGAAAATGATGCCATACATGATGCTGTTTTTCGAGGTTTTGACCTGAAAATCAATTGGGTATTATAAAGGGAAATAAAAAGTTCGAAAAATATAAAAACGAAACAATCTATCTATCTATGTATAGAAGATCAGCTGTATGAAATTTGAGGTCATTTAGAGAAGGTAGAATAAATCACCTTGTTAGAAAAGCTGGTTTCAGTGAGACGAAACGGCATGCGTTTAAGCAAAGTGATTTTTTCGAACATCTCCAAATGACCCCAAATTTGCCATACATGATGCCATACGTGTAACAACAAGGAACCCTATCTAAAAAGTGTCAAAAAAGTTTGCCCAACCGTATAGCTCTATCAAAAAGAACCTCACCATGGCGCTAGTATAATTTTGGGCTTAGTTACAAACTTTCGTTACCTAACCTTCAACACGAAACTTGTTTCAAATCACTTTTGGCGTACAAGAAACAAATCCCACCTTGATTCGAGCACCACAGCCTCCAAACTTTGCCGATGCCGATATCGGCATGGTCAGAACGGCTATGCTCGCCGCCACTGCTAGGTCACCGTCGGGATGCACCCTCAATCCCGTCCCCTCATTCGATCACTGACACACCAGAGATACCACCGAGGCCAATGCCGAACGTACATGCTGATGCCAATGCCGAACATGCATGCACGCCGATGTGGGCACGGCCACGCCGCCCCGCTATGCTGGACGCCACAGACCACCGCGAGGTCTTTCCCTTCGCCACCACACTCTTCTAGCACCCATCTATACACGCCAGAAAGGAGAGACACTAGTTTTCTCTACATTGCTCGCGTTCGTGTCGGACACGGTCAGTCAAAGTTTTGAGGTAGTCGTCGATGTCGTCGACCATTTCTTCTCTTCTTTGCATGGTTAAACGCGTCTAGTTCATATCTATCTAATGCGTCTGGTCTCGCCTCATGCAGTTCTTTGTGGACGTCGATCTCATCTCGGCACCCCGCAGGCCACCTCCTCCGTGCCATCGCTGTAGAGCTCCGTTTAAAAATCTATTCCTACCCGTGTATTGCCCCTTGTATCAGCGCCATGGCCCACTTGTCATTCGATATACCGAAGCCCCACTCGTGCGCGTTTTGGTCAGGGATACAGCGATGCTTACGGTCAAACAAAGATGGATGGTCTGACGTGTCTTTGCGGGCTCTACGTGG
Source organism: Lolium multiflorum (assembly GCA_030979885.1). Taxonomy (NCBI): domain Eukaryota; kingdom Viridiplantae; phylum Streptophyta; class Magnoliopsida; order Poales; family Poaceae; genus Lolium; species Lolium multiflorum. The sequence continues at coordinate 215,810,236 of CM061748.1, forward strand.
CCCCACTAGTCAGAAGATAACGGTCAACCGTCGGGCAACCGGCCGTTACAGCATCTGTGATGGTTTCAGACAAGGACTTGGGGAAAACTGAGGAAAAACTAAGGAGCTGGGGAAAACTGAGCACAACTAAGGAACCGAGGGCACGAAAATAGAAATCCCTTTCTTTAATGTCTTTCAGCTAGGCGCAGTAGTTTGAGAAGATGCTCACGTAAGAAATATGAACTGAAGTAAAAGAGAGCATCAAGGAGCAAATATGAAACACATTTAAGTCTAACCCACTTCCTATGCATAGAAATCTTGTAAGAAAATAAATTAAAGAAGCACATAGTAACAAACATAGGAAAGCAAAACAAGTGCAACTTCAAAATTTTCAACATAAAGAGGTGAAACTTAATACTGTTGGGATACATAAAACCATGTTTCTCTCTCTCATAATAACTTTCAGTAGCATCATGAATAAACTTAACACTATAACTATCACATAAAACATTCTTATCATGAGCTACATACATAAAATTATTACCCCACATAAGCATAGTCATTCTTATTCATTGTAGTGGGAGCAAATTCTACAAAATAGCTATCATTATTATTCTCATCACCATAATCATCATAATTAATTCCCTCCTCAATAGTAGGTGGACTGAAAATAACATAATCATCATTGTAATCATCATATATTGGAGGCATAATATCATTAAAGTAAATTTCCTCCTCCGTGCTTAGGGGACTAAAAATATCATGCTCATCGAAACCAGCTTCCCCAAGATTAGACTTTTCCATAGCATTAGCAATAATGGTGTTCAAAGAATTCATATTAATAACATTGCTACTAGCATGCAAGTAAAATTCCATAGGTTTTTAAATTTTCTCTTCAAACACCTCATGTCCTAACTCAAGATAAATACTATAAAGCTCTCTAATTTTGTTGTTGTTTTCCATTAAGCCTAACTAGTGAAAATAAAAACAAGAAACAAAAAGATGTAATTGCAGAATCTAAAGGAAATAACTTCGAGCACTCACCAGCAACTAAAAAACTTAGTAGCCAGAGGATGTGAGTACCTTTTACCTTACCTCCCTGGCAACGACACCAGAAAAGAGCTTGATGTCTACGCACGCTTCTATTCTTGTAGACACTGTTAGGCCTCCAAGTGCAGAGGTTTGTAGAACAGTAGCAAATTTACCATAAGTGGATCACCCAAGGTTTATTAAACTTAGGGAGGTAGAGGTCAAAGATATTCCTCTCAAGCAACCCTGCAATTACAATACAAGAAGTCTCTTGTGTCCCCAACACACCCAATACACTTGTCAGGTGTATGGGTGCACTAGTTCGGCGAAGAGATAGTGAAATACAAATAATATGGATGATTTTAAGTAGTAATTGCAATCTGAAATAAAAATGGCAGCGAGCAAATATGTAGCAGAACTGGTTGTAAACGGTGCTCCGATGTTTAGAAATAAGGCCTAGGGCTCTTACTTTCACTAGTGGACACTCTCAGCAATGATACCATAACTGAATACATAAATATTATCTCTTCACTACGCTACTCTCTGAACTATTCTCCGATTTGATAATAAACACAAATTCACTGTGTAGGGATGCATAAGCACTCCTTAAAGTTCACATTCCCAATCTATGGACACCCCATACTGTCACTTTGAGCATACAAATATGGTACTAATTAGACACCACAATTCATAAGTATTTCTGTAAATTAAGCTTAGGAAACAAACACGATGTGCACACTGTCACCTTCACACCGTTGGACAAGATGCCCCCGAAGATCACATAATAAAACTACTTGAATAGCACAATAGTTGGAGAATAATATCTACATATTCAACTAGATTACAAAGCTCACGATATCATATCACGGGAGAGAGATAGACCACATAGCTACCGGTAAAGCCCTCAGCCCCGAGGGATCCCTCCACATCATGGGAGTCAGCAATGTCGATGGAGATGGTGGTGGAGTCGATGGAGATGGCTCCGAGGAAAATTCCTCGTCCCGGTAGAGTGCCAGAACATAGACTTTCTATCCCCCGGGTCTTGTCTGCGACGGTCGTGGAGCTACGGAAGTTTTCTGGAACGGAGGCTGTTTTTTTAGGGATTTTGTGTCGAAGGGAATAATAGGCGGAGGAGATAGGTCGGTAGGGTGCCAGGGTGGCCCACACCACCCCTAGGTGCGGGCCAGGCCAGGCCGTGCCTAGGTGTGGTCTGGCCACCATGCTGCACCTCTTCGACCCCCCTTTGGACTTCGTCTTCGCTACGGTAAAATAGGATCTTCAGCTTTTGTTTCTTCCAATTCCAAGAATATTTTCTGTACAACTTTTCTAAAACCAAAAACAGTAGAAAACAGGAAACTGGCACTATGGCATCTTGTCAATAGGTTAGTGTCGGAAAATGTACAAAAGTGTAATGAAGTGTAAGTAAAACATGGTGGAATTGATGTAAAAGAAGCATGGAGCATCAAAAATTATTGATACGTTTGCGACGTATCACCGTTCCAGGGGCTGAGATACTAGAGCATGGCGAGCACGTCCACAACCGTCTTGATCAACAATGTCATTACAACCCGCATGAAGTTGTTGATCAGCAGCCAATCTCAGCATTTTCTGCGGCCATGTGACACTCTCGAGGGCAGCAGGAGAGTTAGAGCATGCCTTAGAAGAGTCTCGAGTCGTCTCTCTCAAATGACTTGACACTTTCGGACTTCTACTACTAGGCACATTATTAAAAAAACAACTTGGCTTACCTTGTGAGCGCCACCCAGAAGGCGATGCAGCTTGTTGAATGCCGTGGAGGGGAGTGGATGCACCATGGACTTATCGCCAACGACGTCCTGATACGTCTCCAACGTATCTATAATTTCTTATGTTTCATGCTAGTTTTATGACAATACCTACATGTTTTATTCACACTTTATATCATTTTTATGCATTTTCCGAGACTAACCTATTAACAAGATGCCGAAGCGCCAGTTCCTATTTTCTGCTGTTTTTGGTTTCAGAAATCCTACACAGGAAATATTCTTGGAATTGGACGAAACAAAAGCCCACGGCCCTATTTTCCACGGAGTGTTCCAGAACATCGAAGAAGAGTCGGAGGTGGCCAGCAGGGGGGCCACCCCATAGGCGGTGCGGCCCCACCTCTGGCGCGCCCAGGTGTGGAGACCCCTCCCCCGGCTGCCTCTTCGCCCATATATTCCTTCGTATCGGAAAACCCTAGTACCGAGAGCCAAAATACGAAAAGTTCCAGAGACGCCACCGTCAACCCCATCTCGGGGGTTCTGAAGATCTCATCCGGCACCTGCCGGAGAGGGAAATCATCAGGAGGGCTCTACATCACCATGCCCGCCTCCGGACGATGCGTGAGTAGTTCATCCTTGGACTATGGGTCCATAGCAGTAGCTAGATGGTTGTCTTCTCCTATTGTGCCATCATGTTTAGATCTTGTGAGCTGCCTATCATGATCAAGATCATCTATTTGTAATGCTACATGTTGTGTTCGTTGGGATCCGATGAATATGGAATACTATGTCAAGTTGATTATCGATCTATCATATATGTGTTGTTTATGATCTTGCATGCTCTCCGTTGCTAGTAGAGGCTCTGTCCAAGTTGATATTTGTAACTCCAAGAGGGAGTATTTATGCTAGATAGTGGGTTCATGCCTCCATTGAATCTGGGACAGTGACAGAAAGTTCTAAGGTTGTGGATGTGTGTTGTTGCCACTAGGGATAAAACATCAATGCTTTGTCTAAGGATATTTGTATTGTTTACATTACGCATAGTACTTAATGCAATTGTCTGTTGTTTGCAACTTAATACTGGAAGGGGTGCGGATGCTAACCCGAAGGTGGACTTTTTAGGCATAGATGCATGCTGGATAGCGGTCTATGTTCTTTGTCGTAATGCCCTAAGTAAATCTCATAGTAGTCATCATGATATGTATGTGCATTGTTATGCCCTCTCTATTTGTCAATTGCCCAACTGTAATTTGTTCACCCAACATGTTATTTATCTTATTGGAGAGACACCACTAGTGAACTATGGACCCCGGTCCATTCTTTTACATTTGAAATACAACCTACTGCAATCATTGTTCTCTGTTGTTTTCTGCAAGCAAACATCCTTTTCCACACCATACGTTTAATCCTTTGTTTTCAGCAAGCCGGTGAGATTGACAACCTCACTTTTAAGTTGGGGCAAAGTATTTTGATTGTGTTATGCAGGTTCCACGTTGGCGCCGGAATCCATGGTGTTGCACCGCACTACACTCCTTCACCAAAAACCTTCACGTGGCCTTCATCTCCTACTGGTTCGATAACCTTGGTTTCTTACTGAGGGAAAACTTGCTGTTGTATGATACGTCTCCAACGTACCTATAATTTCTGATGTTCCATGCTTGTTTTATGACAATACTTACATGTTTTGCTTGCACTTTATAATGTTTTTATGCGTTTTCCGGAACTAACCTATTAACAAGATGCCGAAGTGCCAGTTCCTGTTGTTTTTGGTTCCAGAAAGGCTGTTCGGGCAATATTCTCGGAATCGGACGAAATCAACGCCCAGAACCTTATTTTTCCCGGAAGCTTCCATAAAGCCAGAGTGGGACCAGAGGGGTGCCCTGGGGGCCCCACACGTGGTGGCGGCGCGGCCCAAGGAGGGGGCGCGCCCTCCTAGTGTGAGGAGGCCCCGTGGCCCCTCCGACTCCGTCTCTTCGCCTATTTAAGCCGTCTCGACCTAAAACATCGATACCAATTGACGAAACTCCAGAAATACTCCAGGGGCGCCGCCACCAACGCGAAACTCCATTTCGGGGGACAGAAGTCTCTGTTCCGACACCCTGCCGGGACGGGGAAGTGCCCCCGAAGCCATCTCCATCAACGCCATCGCCTCCATCATGCTCCGTGAGTAGTTCCCCCATGGACTACGGGTTCTAGCTGTAGCTAGTTGGTATTCTCTCCCCCATGTACTTCAATACAATGATCTCATGAGCTGCCTTACATGATTGAGATTCATCTGATGTAATCGGTGTTGTGTTTGTTGGGATCCGATGGATTGTTACATTATGATTAGTCTATCTATAAAGTTGTGAAGTTATTGTTGCTGCAATCTTGTTGTGTTTAATGCTTGTCACTAGGGCCCGAGTGGCATGATTTTAGATTTAAGCTCTATACTTATTGCTTAGATTGTATCTACAAGTTGTATGCACATGTCTATGTCCGGAACCAAAGGCCCCAAAGTGACAGAAATTGGGACAACTGGAGGGGAAGGCTTAGATATGAGGATCACATGTTTTCACGGAGTGTTAATGCTTTGCTCCGGTGCTCTATTAAAAGGAGTACCTTAATTTCCAGTAGATTCCCTAGGCCGGCTGCCACCGGCTGGTAGGACAAAAGATGTTGTACAAGTTTCTCATTGCGAGCACGTATGACTATATATGGAAAACATGCCTACATGATTAATAATCTTGATGTTCTGTCTTAATGCTATTTCAATCCTATCAATTGCCCAACTGTAATTTGTTCACCCAACACTTGTTATTGGAGAGTTACCACTAGTGTAGATAGCTAGGAACCCCGGTCCATCTTTCATCATCATATACTCGTTCTACATGTCATTGGAAGTAGTATCAACTATTTTCTCGGTGCCATTGCCTCGTGTTACTATTACTGCTGCTGTGTTACTATTACTCTGCTTTCACATCACCCTGTACTAGTGCTTTTCCAGTGCGCTGAATTGACAACTCGGTTGTTAAGGCTTATAAGTATTCTTTACCTCCCCTCGTGTCGAATCAATAAATTTGGGTTTTACTTCCCTCGAAGACTGTTGCGATCCCCTATACTTGTGGGTTATCAAGATTTTAGGCCTGTCTTGGGGGAGGCATAGCTCTACTCATAAGTTCACCTGGGGAGTACACTCTACCTCTCTCTCTGTTTTATTTTATTTTGTTTTGCTTAGTTTACTTTTGTCTAGTTTATTTGTGCTTAGTTTACTTTTGCCTAGTTCATTTTTGTCTTGTTTTATTTTCTCTATATACCCGAAAATCCATAAAAATTTGAAAAACCTAAAAATTAAAAACTACTATTATGGGAGAACCTACAACCTATTTGGAGCTTATAGAATTATATATGAATTATAGAGAATCAAGAACGGGTAAAGTTATGAGTGTTGTGATAGAAAAATTGAAAACAATTGCTAAAATCTTGCTTAAATGCCATGATATAAACTGTTGCTCTCAACAGGATACTAAACATCTTAAATTTCAATGTGGCTTTAGTGAGGAAGTTTTAATTAAGAACTATAATTGGAATAGCTATATTCATTTTGGGTTCGAAGAAGTAGAACAATTTGTTTTGTTTATGGGAGCTTCTGAGATCGAATCCTTCATTGCTAAAAATTATGAAACTTGTGTTGTTTGTAAGGACCTTAAAGATTATGTCTCTTCTATTCTTAATTTTTGCATAGAAAGCTACAGTGATAATCCTTATATCATTGATTATAAAGAGAGACTCATTAATGCACAAGAATGCACTCACAATTTGCAGGAACCGGTGGAAGAAGAAATTGATGAACCTGAAAGCTCATTAGATGAAAAAGAGGAGGAAATTGATGAACCTGAAAGCTCATTGGATGAAAAAGAAGAGGAGAGTGATGAACAAAAGGAGGAAGAATGGATTAGCTACCCATGCCAACCTTCTAATGAGAGTAACTCTTTATCTCTTACACTATTTGATTGTCCTCCATGCTTACCAAAGGAGGATGAATGTTATGTTCCTGTGGATTCTCTTGAAATATTCCCTATGAGTAAAACTTGTGAGAATAATTATGCTACTGTTATTCATGATAATCCATGCTATTTTGATAAATCTTATGATAATGCTTTGTTTGTGCCTGATGTCGAAATGCATGGTACTAAAGAGTTTTGCTTGGCAAATGTTTATGATAAATCTCTAGATGATGGTCCTATGTTACTTGATACTATTAATTGTACTACTAATGAAAATGGGATTGGAGAGTTCTTGACTTTATCTATGAGTCCCATATCTTTTGAGATTGATCAATCATCTTGTTATATTATTGATAAAAGTGGGTTTGAAAGTTTTGATCCTATTATTTCTGAGCTTGATAAAAATTATGTGTTTGGAAATCATGAAAAGCATGCTTTATGTGATAGTTATGTTGTTGAGTTTGTTCATGAAGCTACTGAAAATTATTATGAGAGAGGAAAATATGGTCGTAGAAATTTGCATGGTACTAAAACACCTCTCTATATGCTGAAAATTTTGAAGTTATTCTTGTTTTATCTTCTTATGCTTGCCACATTGTTCTTCATGAATTTATTTGTGTACAAGATTCCTATGCATAGGAAGTGGGTTAGACTTAAATGTGTTTTGAATTTGCTTTTTGATGCTCTCCTTTGCTTCAACTCTTATTTCTTGCGAGTGCATCATTAAAACTGCTGAGCCCATCTTAATGGCTATAAAGAAAGCACTTCTTGGGAGATAACCCATGTGTTTATTTTTCTACTGTTTTGTTGTGTTTTGGAAGTTGTTACTACTGTAGCAACCTCTCCTTATCTTTATTTTATTGCAATGTTGTGCCAAGTGAAGTCTCTAATAGAAGGTTGATGCTAGATTTGGATTTCTGCGCAGAAACAGATTTCTTGCTGTCACGAATCTGGGTATGATTCTCTGTAGGTAACTCAGAAAAATCTGCCAATTTACGTGAGTGATCCTCAGATATGTACGCAACTTTCATTAGTTTTGAGTTTTCTGATTTGAGCAACGGAAGTACCTCTTAAAAATTCGTGTTTACTGGCTGTTCTGTTTTGACAGATTATGTCTCTGTTTTTTGCATTGTCTCTTGTGGACTTTAAGTGAGGCTTTCTAGACGTGGAGAGCTGTAGCTAATGTTTTATTGAGTTCTTGCAATGTGTCACTACAGGGCCAAGGTGGATTAAATTTTTTTGAGTACTAACCCCTCTAATGAAGTTTATGAGAAGTTTGGTGTGAAGGAAATTTTCAAGGGTCAAGAGAGGAGGATGATATATGATCAAGAAGAGTGAAAAGTCTAAGCTTGGGGATGCCCCGTGGTTCATCCCTGCATATTTCAAGAAGACTCAAGCGTCTAAGCTTGGGGATGCCCAAGGCATCCCCTTCTTCATCAACTTATCAGGTTTCTTCTATTGAAACTATATTTTTATTCGGTCACATCTTATGTTCTTCACTTGGAGCGTCTGTGTGTTTTTATTTTTGTTTATGTTTGAATAAATTCGGATCCTAGCAATCCTTGTGTGGGAGAGAGACACGCTCCGCTTTTTCATATGAACACTTGTGTTCTTCGCTCTTACTTTTAATGTTCAATGACAAAAGTTGGAAGCTATTGCACTTATTGTTATTTGGTTGGAAACAAGAAAATGCCTCATATTGTCTTGGATAATTTGATACTTGGCAATTGTTTTGAGCTCTCAAGTAGGTCATGTCTCTTGCATCATGTAGTTTAAACCTATTAGTGGAGAAATACCGTAGAGCTTGTTGAAATTGGTTTGCATGATTGGTCTCTCTAAGGTCTAGATATTTTCTGGTAAAAGTGTTTGAGCAACAAGGAAGAAGTGTAGAGTCTTATAATGCTTGCAATATGTTCTTATGTAAGTTTTGTTGTACCGGTTCATACTTGTGTTTGCTTCAAACAACCTTGCTAGCCAAAGCCTTGTACTGAGAGGAAATGCTTCTCGTGCATCCAAAACCTTGAGCCAAAACCTATGCCATTTGTGTCCACCATAACTACCTACTATGTGGTATTTTCTGCCATTCCAAGTAAATACTTCATGTGCTACCTTTAAACAATTCAAAACTTTATTATCTCCTTATTTGTGTCAATGTTTTATAGCTCGTGAGGAAGTATGTGGTGTTTTATCTTTCAATCTTGTTGGGCAGCTTTCACCAATGGACTAGTGGCTTCATCCGCTTATCCAATAATTTTGCAAAAAGAGCTGGCAACGGGGTTCCCAGCCCCAATTAATTAACTTTCATTAATAATTCTCTTCACATGTTTTGCCCTGATTCATCAGTAAGCAACTTAATTTTGCAAATAGACACTCCTTCATGGTATGTGAATGTTGGAAGGCACCCGATGATTCGGTTAGCCATGGCTTGTGTAAGCAAAAGGTTGGGAGGAGTGTCAACCATAAATAAAACTAAAATACATGTGTAAACAAAAGAGAAGAGGGATGATCTACCTTGCTGGTAGAGATAACGTCCTTCATGGGAGCCGCTCTTTGAAAGTCTGTTCGGCAAGGGGGTTAGAGTGCCCACTACCATTCGTTGACAACAACAAACACCTCTCAAAACTTTACTTTTATGCTCTCTATATGATTTCAAAACTTAAAAATCTCTAGCACATGATTTAATCCCTGCTTCCCTCTGCGAAGGGCCTTTCTTTTACTTTATGTTGAGTCAGTTTACCTATTTCCTTCCATCTTAGAAGCAAACACTTGTGTCAACTGTGCATTGATTCTTACATACTTGCTTATTTGCATTCATCATATTACTTTGTGTTGACCATTATCCATGAGATATGCATGTTGAAAGTTGAAAGCAATTGCTGAAACTTAAATCTTCATCTGTGTTGCTTCAATGCCTTTACTTTGAATTTATTGCTTTATGAGTTAACTCTTATGTGAGACTTTTGATGCTTGTCTTGAAAGTACTATTCATGAAAAGTTTTGCTATATGTTATCTATTTGTTAGCAACTATAGATCATTGCCTTGAGTCACTGCATTCATCTCATATGCTTTATAATAGTATGATCAAGGTTATGTAAGTAGCATGTCACTACAGAAATTATTCTTTTTATCGTTTACCTACTCGAGGGCGAGCAGGAACTAAGCTTGGGGATGCTTGATACGTCTCCAACGTACCTATAATTTCTGATGTTCCATGCTTGTTTTATGACAATACTTACATGTTTTGCTTGCACTTTATAATGTTTTTATGCGTTTTCCGGAACTAACCTATTAACAAGATGCCGAAGTGCCAGTTCCTGTTTTCTTTGTTTTTGTTTCCAGAAAGGCTGTTCGGGCAATATTCTCAGAATCAGACGAAATCAACGCCCAGAACCTTATTTTTCCCGGAAGCTTCCAGAAAGCCAGAGTGGGACCAGAGGGGTGCCCTGGGGCCCCACACGTGGTGGCGGCGCGGCCCAAGGAGGGGGCGCGCCCCCCTAATGTGAGGAGGCCTCGTGGCCCCTCCGACTCCGTCTCTTCGCCTATTTAAGCCGTCTCGACCTAAAACATCGATACCAATTGATGAAACTCCAGAAAGACTCCAGGGCGCGCCACCATCGCGAAACTCCATTTCGGGGACGAAGTCTGTTCGGCACCCTGCGGGACGGGGAAGTGCCCCGGAAGCCATCTCCATCAACGCCATCGCCTCCATCATGCTCCGTGAGTAGTTCCCCCATGGACTACGGGTTCTAGCTGTAGCTAGTTGGTATTCTCTCCCCATGTACTTTAATACAATGATCTCATGAGCTGCCTTACATGATTGAGATTCATCTGATGTAATCGGTGTTGTGTTTGTTGGGATCCGATGGATTGTTACATTATGATTAGTCTATCTATAAAGTTTGTGAAGTTATTGTTGTTGCAATCTTGTTGTGTTTAATGCTTGTCACTAGGGCCCGAGTGGCATGATCTTAGATTTAAGCTCTATACTTATTGCTTAGATTGTATCTACAAGTTGTATGCACATGTCTATGTCCGGAACCAAAGGCCCCAAAGTGACAGAAATTGGGACAACTGGAGGGGAAGGCTTAGATATGAGGATCACATGTTTTCACGGAGTGTTAATGCTTTGCTCCGGTGCTCTATTAAAAGGAGTACCTTAATTTCCAGTAGATTCCCTAGAGGCCCGGCTGCCACCGGCTGGTAGGACAAAAGATGTTGTACAAGTTTCTCATTGCGAGCACGTATGACTATATATGGAAAACATGCCTACATGATTAATAATCTTGATGTTCTGTCTTAATGCTATTTCAATCCTATCAATTGCCCAACTGTAATTTGTTCACCCAACACTTGTTATTGGAGAGTTACCACTAGTGTAGATAGCTGGGAACCCCGGTCCATCTTTCATCATCATATACTCGTTCTACATGTCATTGGAAGTAGTATCAACTATTTTCTGGTGCCATTGCCTCTGTGTTACTATTACTGCTACTGTGTTACTGTTACTACTGCTCTCTATTTTGCGCTTTCACATCACCCCATTACTAGTGCTTTTCCAGTGCGGCTGAATTGACAACTCAGTTGTTAAGGCTTATAAGTATTCTTTACCTCCCCTTGTGCCGAATCAATAAATTTGGGTTTTACTTCCCTCGAAGACTGTTGCTATCCCCTATACTTGTGGGTTATCACTGTACGCATCATACCTTCCTCTTGGGGTTCCCAACGGACGTGTGCTTTACCGTCACAAGCACGTCCACACTGTATACGTCGACCAAGACCACTTCAATGTTTGCCGGGGTCGCCCCAGTCATTGGGGACTCCTACTTGCTAGCCTCCGCCTCCATGCTAGTTGCCCCCTACGAGTTCTTGGTAGCGGCACGGTCTGCAGCCAACATCGATCGCCATCCCCGAGCGACTCTTTCCCTCTTGGCAGCTTTCGTCGCTGCCGCCTCCATCGTTTTTGTCTCCGCCTCCTCCTCCTCCGCTATGCTCTTGTTTGCGGCCTCTCCCTCCGCAATGTCCTTGTATGCAGCCTCCTTCACCTTTGCCACCCTCTCCGTCGTCTCCTTTGCTACCGTCGATTCATGACCCACCGCTGCCTTCTTCAAGGTCTTTGGCTTGCTCCTGCGACGATTGGCGAGTTAGTTGTGTTGACAATTGGGAAAAGGGAGTCACATGTTAAAATAATTATCACTTACTTGGCAATCGGCAAGGTATTCAACTTGGCACCCTGATCATCAGGCACCGCAGAGTGACGTGCGACTCCAGGATGGTGGTCTGCCGAGTCCTTCTCATCTTCTCTTTCACAATTTAGGAGGGGCTCTTCTTCCTCCACTTGGGGAAATTCATTGTTTACCCCTCTTCCTTATCTGACTCATCATCATGAACCGACTAGGAGGAAGTTGCAGCGGGCCTCTTCTTGCCGCGGTTGCGACCCGCAGGCTCCTGATCGATGTCCGAGTCAGGCGCCTCATCGTCTTCCTCCTCCTCCTCTAACTTCTCGGTCTCCTTGTTGTCTCTATGGCCATCCTTCTTCTCCGACGCATCGGTATCCTCATCGTTGCCACTGCCTTCCTTCTCCTCCACCACTTCGGACCACTCTGCGTTATCATCGTCAAGAGGAGCCAGTCCCTCCACCTTGCTCCAGATCTACGAACGGGATTGGCGACATACAAAAACTTGAAGATTATGGATTACTTAACAAAGTCGGGAGAGTTCTTACCTCTTGCATCGACTTGTACTTTGAGTACAGTTGAAGGTCATCGTCGAAGGAGGTGAAGGTCGTCATGGTGATCTTCTTGATCACCTTGATGAAAACGGCCTCTGACCACTTTATCAAGGTCGTCTGTCTCAAATCGACGTCACCATGTCACTCACACATCAGGTGCTTGCGAATGCGGAGGGGGGCCAGTTGCCCATGGTCTTCAACTCGACGAGGCGAGCCCGCATCGCTTTGACGATTGACTTCTAGTCGCTCGGGAAGTTGTTGATGTGCAGGTTGCGCGGCTTGCTTCCCTTGGAGGTGAATTTCTTCATTGGCTTCACGCCGGCGGGGGTCTCTTCCCTCATATAGAACAAGAATTTTCTCCAGTCAACATGCGCCTTCTTCGGCAGCTCGAAGTCGATGAATGACTCGTCGTCCTTCACTTGGAAGGTGATGCCCACGGATGGTGCCTCGATCTATTTGGATTCTCGCGCGAGACTTGCCCGGGGAAAATCGCCAATTATAGAAGGAAGTATGGAGGGCAGCCCATATAACACTCGCATAAATCCACGAACATGCTAATCTGATGTATGTGGCTCCAAATCCAAACTTTGGATGTTATAGTAGGAGAGAAGGCTCCAGAGGAAATGTTAAGTGGGGAAAGAGAGCCCACGCTGAAGAAAGCTCAAGAACACGACTAATTCACCTTTCTCTGGCGGGGAAACTCCTCCTTGCCCGGAATCCGCCATCGGGTCGCTCCCCGCTGAGGGATGATCCCCGTGGTAGTGAACGACACAAACGCCTTGGGCTTGATCTTGGATCGACACCACACACCTTTGCTCGCCATGGGAATTTTTTGTTTGTGGGTGATACGTCTCAAACGTATCTATAATTTCTTATGTTCCATGCTACTTTTATGACAATACTCACATGTTTTATACACACTTTACATCATTTATATGCATTTTCCGGCACTAACCTATTGACAAGATGCCGAAGCCAGTTCCTGTTTTCTGCTGTTTTTGGTTTCAGAAATCCTACAAAGGAAATATTCTCGGAATTGGACGAAATCAACGCCCAGGGTCTTATTTTTCCACGGAGCTTCGAAGACCGAAAAGGATACGAAGTGGGGCCACGGGCCCGACCTACGCGCGGCGCCAGCATGGGGCCCGCACCGACCTATGGTGTGGGGCCCCGTGCCTCCTCCGACTCTGCCCGCCTACTTAAACTCTCGTCGTCGAAAACCCTATTACCGAGAGACACGATACGGAAAAAGTTCCAGAGACGCCACCGCCGCCAATCCCATCTCGGGGGATTCAGGAGATCACCTCCGGCACCCTGCCGGAGAGGGGAATCATCTCCCGGAGGACTCTACATCACCATGATCGCCTCCGGATTGATGTGTGAGTAGTTCATCCTTGGACTATGGGTCCATAGCAGTAGCTAGATGGTTGTCTTCTCCTCTTGTGCTATCATGTTAGATCTTGTGAGCTGCCTATCATGATCAAGATCGTCTATTTGTAATGCTACATGTTGTGTTTGTTGGGATCCGATGAATATGGAATACTATGTCAAGTTGATTATCAATCTATCATATATGTGTTGTTTATGTTCTTGCATGCTCTCCGTTGCTAGTAGAGACTCTGGCCAAGTTGATACTTGTGACTCCAAGAGGGAGTATTTATGCTCGATAGTGGGTTCATGCCTCCATTGAATCTGGGACAGTGACAGAAAGTTCTAAGGTTGTGGATGTGTTGTTGCCACTAGGGATAAAACATCGATGCTTTGTCTGAGGATATTTGTGTTGATTACATTACGCACCATACTTAATGTGTATGTTGTTTGCAACTTAATACTGGAAGGGGTGTGGATGCTAACCCGAAGGTGGACTTTTTAGGCATAGATGCATGCTGGATAGCGGTCTATGTACTTGTCGTAATGCCCTGATTAAATCTCATATTAGTCATCGTGATATGTATATGCATTGTTATGCCCTCTCTATTTGTCAATTGCCCAACTGTAATTTGTTCACCCAACATGCTATTTCTTATCGGAGAGACACCACTAGTGAACTGTGGACCCCGGTCCATTCTTTTACATCTGAAATACAATCTACAACAAACTCTGTTCTCTACTATTCTTCGCAAACAAACATCATTCTCCACACCATACGTTTAATCCTTTGTTTACAACAAGCCGGTGAGATTGTCAACCTCACTGTTAAGTTGGGGCAAAGTATTGTGATTGTGTTGTGCAGGTTTCACGTTGGCGCCGGAATCCCTGGTGTTGTGTCGCACTACACTCCGTCACCAACAACCTTCACGTGGCCCTTGACTCCTACTGGTTCGATAACCTTGGTTTCTTACTGAGGGAAAATTTGCTGATGTACGCATCACCTTCCTCTTGGGGTTCCCAACGGACGTGTGCTTCACGCGTTATCAAGTATATTTTCTGGCGCCGTTGCCAGGGAAATCAAGACACGCTGCAAGGGGAGTCTCCCACATCCAATCTCTTTACTTTGTTTTTGTCTTGCTTTACTTTACTTTACTTTATTTACTGCTTTGTTTGCTTTCTATATCAAAAATACAAAAAAAATTAGTTACTTGCATTTACTTTATTTACTGTCTTGTTTGCGTTCTTTATATTGAAAACACAAAAAAATTAGTTACTTGCATTTACTTTATTTAGTTTGCTTTATTTACTACTGCTAAAATGGGTACTCCTGAGAATACTAAGTTGTGTGACTCCACTAGCACAAATAATAATGATTTCCTATGTACACCTATTGCTCCACCTGCTACTACAGCAGAATTTTATGAAATTAAACCTGCTTTATTAAATCTTGTTATGAGAGAGCAATTTTCTGGTGTTAGTTCTGATGATGCTGCTGCCCATCTTAATAATTTTGTTGAACTTTGTGAAATGCAAAAGTATAAGGATGTAGATGGTGACATTATAAAATTGAAATTGTTTCCTTTCTCCTTAAGAGGAAGAGCTAAAGATTGGTTGATATCTTTGCCTAAGAATAGTATTGATTCATGGACTAAATGTAAGGATGCTTTCATTGGTAGATATTATCCTCCTGCTAAAATTATATCTTTGAGAAGTAGCATAATGAATTTTAAGCAATTGGATAATGAGCATGTTGCCCAAGCATGGGAAAGAATGAAATCTTTGGTAAAGAATTGCCCTACTCATGGACTGACTACTTGGATGATCATCCAAACCTTTTATGCAGGATTGAATTTTTCTTCGCGGAACCTATTGGATTCAGCTGCTGGAGGCACTTTTATGTCCATCACCTTAGGCGCCGCAACAAAGCTTCTTGATGATATGATGATCAACTACTCTGAATGGCACACTGAAAGGGCTCCACAAGGTAAGAAGGATATTGAATGCAATGCATCTTGTCCCATTATTTTGGGAAGACCTTTTGTTCGAACTGTTGGTGCTATTATTGATATGAAGGAAGGGAATATTAAGTATCAATTTCCTCTCAAGAAAGGTATGGAACACTTTCCTAGAAAGAGAATGAAGTTACCTTATGATTCTATTATTAGAACAAATTATGATGTTGATGTTTCATCTCTTGATAATACTTTCACACTTTCTGCGCCTAGCTGAAAGGCGTTAAAGAAAAGCGCTTATGGGAGACAACCCATTATTTTACTTCTGCACTTTTGTTTTATATTTGAGTCTTGGAAGTTGTTACTACTGTAGCAACCTCTCCTTATCTTTATTTTATTGCATTATTGTGCCAAGTAAAGTCTTTGCTAGTAATGTTGATACTAGAATTGGATTACTGCGCAGAAACAGATTTCTTGCTGTCACGAAATTGAGTAGCCCCGTCTGTAGGTAACTCAGAAAAATCTGCCAATTTACGTGCGTGATCCTCAGATATGTACGCAAATTTCATTCAATTTGAGCTTTTTCATCTGAGCAAGTTAAGTGCCCCTGAAAAATTCGTCTTTACGGACTATTCTGTTTTGACAGATTCTGCCTTTTATTTCGCATTGCCTGTTTTGCTATGTTGGATGGATTTCTTTGTTCCATTAACTTTCAGTAGCTTTGTGCAATATCTAGAAGTGTTAAGAATGATTATGTCACCTCTGAATATGTGAATTTTTGATTATACACTAACCCTCTAATGAGTTTGTTTTGAGTTTGGTGTGGAGGAAGTTTTCAAGAATCAAGAGAGGAGGATGATACAATATGATCAAGAAGAGTGAAAACTCTAAGCTTGGGGATTCCCCCGTGGTTCATCCCTGCATATTTCAAGAAGACTCAAGCATCTAAGCTTGGGGATGCCCAAGGCATCCCCTTCTTCATCGATAACTTATCAGGTCACCTCTAGTGAAACTATATTTTTATTCCGTCACATCTTATGTGCTTTACTTGGAGCGTCTGTATGTTTTATTTTGTTTTTGTTTGAATAAACTCGGATCCTAGCATTCCTTGTGTGGGAGAGAGACACGCTCCGCTGTTTCATATGAACACTGGTGTTCTTAGCTTTACTTTTAATGTTCATGGCGAAGGTTGAAACTGCTTCGTTCATTGTTATATGGTTGGAAACAGAAAATGCTTCATGTGGTAATTGGTATAATGTCTTGAATAATTTGATACTTGGCAATTGTTGTGCTCAAATAGATCATGTTTAAGCTCTTGCATCATGTACTTTGTACCTGTTAATGAAGAACTACCATAGAGCTTGTTGAAGTTTGGTTTGCATGATTGGTCTCTCTAAAGTCTAGATATTTTCTGGTGAGGTGTTTGAACAACAAGGAAGACAGTGTAGAGTCTTATAATGCTTGCAATATGTTCTTATGTAAGTTTTGCTGTACCAGTTCATCTTGTGTTTGCTTCAAACAACCTTGCTAGCCAAAGCCTTGTATTGAGAGGGAATACTTCTTGTGCATCCAAAACCTTGAGCCAAAAACTATGCCATTTGTGTCCACCATACCTACATACTACATGGTATTTCTCTGCCATTCCAAAGTAAATTACTTGAGTGCTACCTTTAAAATTTCATTCCTTGTCTTTGCAATACATAGCTCATGGGAAAATAGCTTAAAAACTATTGTGGTATTGAATATGTTACTTATGTATCTTATTTCTTATAAGTTGCTTGTTGAGCGGTAACCATGTTTCTGGGGACGCCATCAACTATTACACCTTTGTTGAATATCATGTGAGTTGCTATGCATGTTCGTCTTGTCTGAAGTAAGGGTGATTTATCATGATCAAATGGTTTGAGTATGCATATTGTTAAAGAAGAACATTGGGCCGCTAACTAAAGCCATGAATCATGGTGGAAGTTTCAGTTTGGACATTAACCCTCAAATCTCTTATGAGAATATTATCTGTTGTTGAATGCTTAAGCATTAAAAGAGGAGTCCATTATCTGTTGTCTATGTTGTCCCGGATGTCCTAAGTTGAGATCTATCAAAAACGAGAAATCAAATGCGATCTATCTCCTTGGACCTTTGTACAGGCGACATAGAGGTACCCCTTTGTGACACTTGGTTGAAACATATGTTATGCAATGATAATCATGTAAATCCAAGCTAATTAGGACAAGGTGCGAGCACTATTGGTACTCTATGCATGAGGCTTGCAACTTATAGGATATCTTATGCATAACACATATGAATTATTACTACCGTTGACAAAATTGTTTCTATGTTTTCAAAATGAAAAGCTCTAGCACAAAAACAGTAATCCATGCTTCCCTCTGCGAAGGGCCATTCTTCTACTTTATGTTGAGTCAGTTTACCTACTTCTTTCTATCTTAGGAGCAAACACTTGTGTCAACTATGTGCATTGATTCCTACATACTTGCTTATTTGCATTCATCATATTACTTTGTGTTGACAATTATCCATGAGACATATCCATGAGATAAACATGTTGAAGTTGAAAGCAATTGCTGAAACTTATATCTTCCTTTGTGTTGCTTCAAAGCTTTCTACTAAGAATTTATTGCTTTATGAGTTAACTCTTATGCAAGTCTTATAGATGCTTGTCTTGAAAGTACTGTTCATGAAAAGTCTTTGCTATATGATTCAGTTGTTTAAGTCATTGTCTTTACCATTGCTTCAAATCACTTCATTCATCTCATATGCTTTACAATAGTATTGATCAAGATTATGATAGCATGTCACTTCAGAAATTATCCTTGTTATCGTTTACCTACTCGAGGGCGAGTAGAAACTAAGCTTGAGGATGCTTGATATGTCTCAAACTTATCTATAATTTCTTATGTTCCATGCTACTTTTATGACAATACTCACATGTTTTATACACACTTTACATCATTTATATGCATTTTCCGGCACTAACCTATTGACAAGATGCCGCAGTTCTCTGTTTCTACTGTTTTTGGTTTCAGAAATCCTACAAAGGAAATATTCTCGGTATTGGACGAAATCAACGCCCGGGATCTTAATTTTACGGAGCTTCCAGACCGAAGAGGATACGAAGTGGGGCCACGGGGCGACACCACAAGGCAGGCGCGGCCAGCAGGGCCCGCCGGCCTATGGTGTGGGGCCCCCGTGCCTCCTCCGACTCGCCCTTCCGCCTACTTAAACTCTCCGTCGCGAAAACCCTATTACCGAGAGCCACGATACGGAAAAAGTTCGAGAGCCGCCGCCCCCATCTCGGGGGATTCAGGAGATCACCTCCGGCACCTGCCGGGGAGGGGAATCATCTCCCAGGAGGACTATACATCACCATGATCGCCTCCGGATTGATATGTGAGTTCATCCTTGGACTATGGGTCCATAGCGTAGCTAGATGGTTGTCTTCTCCTCTTGTGCTATCATGTTAGATCTTGTGAGCTGCCTATCATGATCAAGATCGTCTATTTGTAATGCTACATGTTGTGTTTGTTGGGATCCGATGAATATGGAATACTATGTCAAGTTGATTATCAATCTATCATATATGTGTTGTTTATGTTCTTGCATGCTCTCCGTTGCTAGTAGAGGCTCTGGCCAAGTTGATACTTGTGACTCCAAGAGGGAGTATTTATGCTCGATAGTGGGTTCATGCCTCCATTGAATGGGGACAGTGACGAAAGTTCTAAGGTTGTGGATGTCTTGTTGCCACTAGGGATAAAACATCGATGCTTTGTCTAAGGATATTTGTGTTGATTACATTACGCACCATACTTAATGCAATTGTCTGTTGTTTGCAACTTAATACTGAAGGGGTGCGGATGCTAATCCGAAGGTGGACTTTTTAGGCATAGATGCATGCTGGATAGCGGTCTATGTACTTTGTCGTAATGCCCTGATTAAATCTCATATTAGTCATCGTGATATGTGTGTGCATTGTTATGCACTCTCTATTTGTCAATTGCCCAACTGTAATTTGTTCACCCAACATGCTATTTCTTATCGAAGAGACACCACTAGTGAACTGTGGACCCCGGTCCATTCTTTTACATCTGAAATACAATCTACTGCAAACTCTGTTCTCTACTGTTCTTCGCAAACAAACATCATTCTCCACACCATACGTTTAATCCTTTGTTTACAACAAGCCGGTGAGATTGACAACCTCACTGTTAAGTTGGGGCAAAGTATTGTGATTGTGTTGTGCAGGTTCCACGTTGGCGCCGGAATCCTTGGTGTTGCGCTGCACTACACTCCATCACCAACAACCTTCACGTGGCCCTTGACTCCTACTGGTTCGATAACCTTGGTTTCTTACTGAGGGAAAACTTGCTGCTGTACGCATCACACCTTCCTCTTAGGGTTCCCAACGGACGTGTGCTTCACGCGTTATCAGTGGGGTGGAGCTCGAGGTGGAAAAATGGTGGTAGAACACACCGGCGAAGAAATGGGGAGAGTGAGGAGTGATTGGCTCTCCCCCACATGCCTTAAATATGGTGATGCGGAATTACTAGATTACCCCTGTCGCATGTTGCATTGGTTATCGGTAACTCAAAACATGCTGGAAATTGCAGCACAGATTACTCCACGTCTACCGGTGCGGAGATCATGTGGCCGAGATTCACGATGATTCGATAGAGATGCCATTCAATGCACTCATCCTGAGGCAACTTGATGTCTTGTCCCATCAGACTAGCTTGCAGAGGGAATATGTTAGTGGACCGCAACTAGATGACAAAACACTTGTTGGGGCGGCTCCATCCTAGGAAGATCCGCCTGAGACGAATCTGTTTGGAGGACTGGACCTAAGACATCCTGGCAAATGGCGACTCCGCCCAGACGACTCCTTGACGATTAAGCCACTCAGAACAATGGCGACTTAGAGTTTTTCACAGTTTAACCTTTAATGTCATGAGTTCATCACTGATTCGACGCTGGCTCCCTTCGTGGAACTCTGAACAGATGCTTGACGCCTGAAGCCTATGATGACTCCATGATGCACTCGGGGACTACTGATGGGGACATAGCCCACATGGACCATCACCAGAAGGACTCGCCTGGATGACAGGCTTGGAGGCCTCACTCGGCTCGTCTGGGTCTAGAGTGAAGCTAGCGACTAAATCTGGAGGTAGCCCAGGAGAGTAGCTACATGGCCCATTAGGCCTGCGAGTTGCTCGCCGACTCTCCGCACTTATTGTAAACCCTAACCCGGGGGGTGCTCATATAAACTCCCGGTATGGAACCCTAGGAAGAAGATTCCACCTTCATACGACCTTGCGAGTTGCCATAGCCAACTTGCATGACCCCATTGTAACCCTCCAATCAATGCAAACAACAGGAAGTACGCCTTTTACTCTCCGGACTTGCTGAACCTGGGTAAACCCTGGTCTTCATGCAATCTCAATTCGTAGATGGCTACATCTCCCTTGTTGCGAACCTCTCAAGTGCTACCCCTGTAGCATCTGCCGTGGACATATCCACGACGCCTCACGTTTGGTCACTGTCGATAACGGTACTTGCATGTTACCGCCACGGGTCACGCTGTCCTTTCTCCTTGTTCATCCTCGTGACTAACAATAATCTTGTAAGAAATCTTGTTAACGTTCGTCAACTTAGCACTGCCAATAATCTTTCTCTTGAATTCGATCCTATTGGTTTCTCTACGAAGGACTACCCAAGCAGACCGAGATTCTCAGATCCAATAGCTCGGGCCCTCACTATCCTCTCCATGACTCTCCTCTCTTGGGTCGTCCTCAAGCCTAGGTTGTCATCGACCCCAATCTTTGGCACCGTCATCTTGGTCATCCCATTCACCAAGTCATGGAGGCTTTAGCTTGCCCTTCGATAATTCCTCATAGTTGAATTAAGGATAAATCAAGTCTTTGTCAGACCTGTCAGTTAGGGTGCAATGTTCGTTTTCCTTTTTGTTTGTCTTCTGGTGTACGTCTCGCCCGTTTCAACTAGTTCATTGTGATCTATAGACCTCACCGATTGAGAGCAATCCAATAATATACCTTGCTGCCGTCAGGGATCACGTAGGCTGCTTGCATTAATCCAAAACTGGACTTCTAGAAGTACTCCACAGGCAACGGCTTTGCATGGAGCCGATTGGGTGGACGCAGGTCGCAGGGCCGAGTGAGCAACCAGGACAAACCTGTGCAGAGCAAAGAGACAAGACCACCATGTCCATCCAGAGGTGCACGGCGGCTGGGACCAAGTAAAGATAACTTTCTGTTTTCCTGTGACTCAGCGAGACCCGCGCATGCGCATGCTGGCATGAACAAATCTTTTCTTCCCATAGGAAACACACCAGGAATAGCTAATTAATAATCCTGGCCGATGTGAACTGGACGGCGGGACTGTGACTCTACATAATCCTCAGCTAGCGCTTGTTGCTTGCTTTGCGGAGTCGTGTGCTAGCTGTTACGAGAGGGCCATGGCGAGCACCAAGAAGCTGCAGGAGAGGGTGGTCCTCGGAAGAACGGCATGGATACTCGCCGAGTTCGCCATCCTCTTCCTCCTCCTCGCCCTCATCGCCCGCCGCGCCGCGTCGCCTCAAGGGGAGGACCGCGGCGCGACGTCGCCGTGGCTCGGCACGGTCGCGCTGGTCTACGAGGCGTGGTTCGCCTTCGTGTGGGCGCTCAACATGAACTGCAAGTGGAGCCCCGTCCGGTTCGACACGTACCCGGACAACCTCCTCCCGGAGGAGCTCCCGGCGATGGACATGTTCGTCACCACGGCCGACCCGCTGCTGGAACCGCCGCTGATCACCGTCAACACCGTGCTATCGCTACTCGCCCTCGACTACCCAGACGTCGGCAAGCTGGCGTGCTACGTCTCCGACGACGGCTGCTCGCCCGTCACCTGCTACGCGCTGCGCGAGGCCGCGGAGTTCGCCGCCGTCTGGGTGCCCTTCTGCAAGAGGCACGGCGTCGGGGTCAGGGCCCCGTTCATGTACTTCGCTTCGGCACCGCCGGAGATTGGCACGGGCGACGAGTTCATGGAGAGCTGGGAATTCATGAAGGTTAGACACAATAATTAATGGCGCTTAGCTAGCTCCCATGATCATGTCAATACAAATATTGTTACGTACATTATCACCCATGAGTCATGACCATGCATGAATCTTCTCCTGGTGTGTGTGCTCTTAGAGCGAGTATGAGAAGCTGGTCACCCGAATCGAGAACGCCGACGAGGGATTCATTCTGCGGGACGCTGAGTTCGCTGAGTTCATCGACACCGAGCGCAGGAACCATCCTACAATCGTCAAGGTTAGCACATTGCCCCAGGTGCTGTGTCACTGTGTGCATCATTGTGACAAACTGTTACTGTTGATATGTCTGGGTTCAGATTCTCTGGGACAACACCAAGAGCAGAAGAACAGGGCAAAGATTCCCAAATCTGGTGTACGTCTCAAGAGAGAAGAACCCCAAACATTACCACAACTTCAAGGCCGGCGCCATGAATGTTCTGGTAAGCGCTCTCTTCTACTAAATACACCATTAGTGTGTCATACAAACAACACAAAGAGAAGTTCATAGGAGTGTTCATAATTAAGCTGAGCATCTCTTGATGCAGACAAGGGTGTCAGCTGTGATGACCAACGCGCCCATCATGCTCAACGTGGACTGCGACATGTTCGCCAATAACCCGCAGGTCGCCCTGCACGCTATGTGCCTTCTCTTGGGGTTCGACAACGAGATCGAGAGCGGGTTCGTCCAGACGCCGCAGAAGTTCTACGGTGCCCTCAAGGATGATCCCTTCGGAAACCAGCTGGAGGTTGGATTCAAGGTATGCATCGGATGTGCACGATTGTTGTGTGCAGCTACTGCTTCTCTTTTTTCTTGTGGTGGTGGCCGGTTTGTTATGCATCACTAGCAGTGTTTTGTGGCATGTTCCAGAAACTTGGAGGTGGAGTCGCTGGGATCCAAGAAATTTTCTACGGTGGGACTGACTGTTTTCTCCATAGTAGGTGGCACCAAAATAGCACTATCATTATAATCATTATAAATGGGAGGCAAAGTATCGTCAAAGTAAATTTTCTCCTCCATGCTTGGGGGACTAAAAATATCATGCTCATCAAAACCAGCTTCCCCAAGCTTAAATTCTTCCATAGCATTAGCAACAATGGTATTCAAAGCATTCAGACTAATAACATTGGCATTATCATGCATATAAAGTTCCATAGGTTTTTTAATTTTCTCTTCAAACACCTCATGTCCTAACTCAAGATAGATACTATAAAGATCTCTAATATTTTTGTTGTTTTCCATTAAGCCTAACTAGTGTAGACAAGAAACAAAAAGATGCAATTGCAGGATCTAAAGGAAATAGCTCACACACCGGCAACAGTGCTAGGAAATAGCTTAGTAGTCGGAGGATGTGAATACCTTTTACCTTACCCTCCCCGGCACATGAGAAAATAGCTTGCTGTCCACAACTGGCGCGTGGTTGACGTGGGAGGTAGAAATCTCTGTGGTGTAGCTTTTCTTCGTTCCCGGCAACGGCGCCAGAAAATAGCTTGATGTCTACGCACGCTTCTATTTCTGACAGTGTTGGGCCTCCAAGAAGAGAGTTTGTAGAACAGCAGCAAGTTTGCCTTAAGTGAATCACTCAAGGTTTATCGAACTCAGGGAGGAAGAGGTCAAAGATATCCCTCTCAAGCAACCCTGCAATTAAGATACAAGAAGTCTCTTGTGTCCCCAACACACCTAATACACTTGCCAGATGTATAGGTGCACTAGTTCGGCGAAGAGATAGTGAAATACAAGTGATATGGATGAATATGAGTGGTAATAACAATCTGAATAAAATATGCCAGCGAGTAAACATGCAACAGAACAGTAAGTAAACGGTGATTCGATGCTTGGAAACAAGGCCTAGGGATCATACTTTCACTAGTGGACACTCTCAACATTGATCACATAACTGAATAAACAAATACTACTTTCTCTACACTCTCTTGTTGGATGACAAACACCATTCATTGTGTAGGGCTACAAGAGCTCCCTCAAGCCGGAGTTAACAAGCTCCACAACATTCGGAATTCATATTTAAGTAACCTTTAGAGTGCATGATAGACCATTGCAATTTAGACCGAGTACTAACATAGCATGCACACTGTCAACAATAGCTATGAAAGGGGGAATAGATCGCATCAATACTATCATAGTAATAGTTAACTTCATAATCTACAAGAGATCACAATCATAGCTTATACCAAGTACTACATGATGCACACACTGTCAACATTACATCATGGAGGAGGAATAGACTACTTTAATAACATCACTAGAGTAGCACATAGATGATATTCAACTAGATCACAAAGCTCATGATCACATAAAGATCACATAAGAGAGAGATGAACCACATAGCTACGGTACAACCCTTAGCCTCGGGGGAGAACTACTCCCTCCTCATCATAGGAGACAACAGCGTTGATGAAGATGGCGGTGGTGTCAATGGAGATGCCTTCCGGGAGCAATTCCCCATCCGGCGCGTGCGAACAGACTGTCCCCGAATCTTGGCCCGCGATGGCGGTGGCTCTGGAACTTTTCTCGTATCGTGGCTTATCCGTGTCGAGGATTTAGGTCAGGACGGCTTAAATAGGCGAAGAGTCGGAGCCGGAAGGGCCACGGGGCCCCCTCACAGTAGGGGGGCGCCCCCCCCTTGGCCGCGCCGCCATGTGGGGTGGGGCCCCTTGGCTCTCCTCTGGCCCCTCTTCGGTGCTATGGAAGCTTCCTTGAAATATAAGATCGTGGGCGTTGATTTCGTCCAATTCCGAGAATATTTTACTAGGATTTCAACCCAAAACAGAGAAAACAGAACTGACACTTCGGCATCTCGTCAATAGGTTAGTGCCGAAAAATGCATAATAATAACATAAAGTGTGTATAAAACATGTGAGTATCATCATAAAAGTAGCATGGAACATAAGAAATTATAGATACGTTTGAGACGTATCAGTATGCTGATTATGCTAACTTTATTGTCTCCAAGTACTTGCCTCCAACCTTTTCAGCTCAGCAAAGGAGGAAATTCTTTTATGACTTGAGGCATTATTTTGAAGGAGATATGCCCTAGAGGCAATAATAAAGTGGTTATTATTTATATCTTTATGTTTATGATAAATGTTTATATATCATGCTAGAATTGTATTAACCGAAACATTAGTACATGTGTGATATGTAGACAAACAAGAAGTCCCTAGTATGCCTCTTAAACTAGCTTGTTGATTAATGGATGATTAGTTTCATAATCATGAACATTGGATGTTATTAATAACAAGGTTATGTCATTGTGTGAATGATATAATGGACACACCCAATTAAGCGTAGCATAAGATCTCGTCATTTAGTTATTTGCTATAAGCTTTCGATACATAGTTACCTAGTCCTTATGACCATGAGATCATGTAAATCACTTATACCGGAAAGGTACTTTGATTACACCAAACACCACTGCGTAAATGGGTGGCTATAAAGGTGGGATTAAGTATCCGGAAAGTATGAGTTGAGGCATATGGATCAAGTGGGATTTGTCCATCCCGATGACGGATAGATATACTCTGGGCCCTCTCGGTGGAATGTCGTCTAATGTCTTGCAAGCATATGAATAAGTTCATAAGAGACCACATACCACGGTACGAGTAAAGAGTACTTGTCAGGAGACGAGGTTGAACAAGGTATAGAGTGATACCGAAGATCAAACCTCGGACAAGTAAATATCGCGAGACAAAGGGAATTGGTAATGTATGTGAATGGTTCATTCGATCACTAAAGTCATCGTTGAATATGTGGGAGCCATTATGGATCTCCAGATCCCGCTATTGGTTATTGGTCGGAGTGAGTACTCAACCATGTCCGCATAGTTCTCGAACCGTAGGGTGACACACTTAAAGTTGGATGTTGAAATGGTAGTACTTGAATTATGGAATGGAGTTCGAATATTTGTTCGGAGTCCCGAATGAGATCCCGGACATCACGAGGAGTTCCGGAATGGTCCGGAGAATAAGATTCATATATAGGATGTCATTTTATGTGAAATAAAATGTCGCGGAAGGTTCTATGGAAGGTTCTAGAAGGTTCTAGAAAGTCAAGAAACCACCAAGGAAGGTGGAGTCCACATGGGACTCCACCACCATGGCGGCCAGCCCTAGATGGGGTGGAGTCCCAAGTGGACTCCACCATAGGGGGCCGGCCACCCCCACATGGGAGGTGGGAATCCCACCTTTGGGTGGGAGTCCTAGTTGGGCTAGGTTTGCCCCTCTATGGAAGGTTTTGGTTTCGGGTCTTATTCGAAGACTTGGACACCAACACTTGGGATCCACCTATATAATGAGGGGCCAAGGGAGGGGGCCGGCCAACCCCAAGACCATAAGCTGGCCGCCCCCCCTTGAGTGGCCGGCCACCCCCTCCCAAACCCTAGCTTTGCTCCTCCACTCCATATTGCCCGCATAGCTTAGCGAAGCTCCGCCGGACTTCTACACCGCCAGACACCACGCCGTCGTGCTGTCGGATTCAGAGGAGCTACTACTTCCGCTGCCCGCTGGAACGGGGAGGTGGACGTCGTCTTCATCAACAACCGAACGTGTGACCGAGTACGGAGGTGCTGCCCATTCGTGGCGCCGGAACCGATCGTGATCAAGATCTTCTACGCGCTTTTGCAAGCGGCAAGTGATCGTCTACCGCAGCAACAAGAGCCTCCTCTTGTAGGCTTTGGAATCTCTTCAAGGGTGAGACTCGATACCCCTCGTTGCTACCGTCTTCTAGATTGCATCTTGGCTTGGATTGCGTGTTCGCGGTAGGAAATTTTTGTTTTCTATGCAACGTTCTCCTACAGTGGTATCAGAGCCGTGTCTATGCATAGATGGTTGCACGAGTAGAACACAATGGTTTGTGGGCGTTGATGCTCTTGTTATCTTTAGTTGAGTACTTTGCATCTTTATGGCATAGTGGGATGAAGCGGCTCGGACTAACTTTACATGACCGCGTTCATGAGACTTGTTCCTCGTTCGACATGCAACTTGTATTGCATAAGAGGCTTTGCGGGTGTCTGTCTCTCCTACTATAGTAAAGATTCAATTTACTCTTCTATTGACAACATTAGTATCAACGTTGTGGTTCATGTTCGTAGGTAGATTAGATCTATATCGAAAACCCTAAACCACGTAAAATATGCAAACCAAATTAGAGGCGTCTAACTTGTTTTTGCAGGGTTTGGTGATGTGATATGGCCATAATGTGATGATGAATATGTATGAGATGATCATTATTGTATTGTGGCAACCGGCAGGAGCCTTATGGTTGTCTTTAAATTTCATGTTGAGTAGTATTTCAAAGTAGTTGTAATAGTTGCTACATGAAGAACAATCATGAAACGGCGCCATTGACCTTGGTGCTACGCCGACGATGATGGAGATCATGCCCGAAGATGATGGAGATCATGTCCGTGCTTTGGAGATGAAGATCAAAGGCGCAAGAACAAAAGGGCCATATCATATCACATATGAACTGCATGTGATGTTAATCCTTTTATGCATCTTATTTTGCTTAGATCGCGACGGTAGCATTATAAGATGATCCCTCACAAAAATCTCAAGATAATAAAGTGTTCATCCTTAGTAGCACCGTTGCCAAGTCTTGTCGTTTCGAAGCACCTCGTGATGATCGGGTGTGATAGATTCAATAAGTACATATGACGGGTGCAAGACAGTTTTGCACATGCGGATACTAAGGTGGCCTTGACGAGCCTAGCATGTACAGACATGGTCTCGGAACACATGATACCGAAAGGTAGAGCATGAATCATATGGTTGATATGATGAACACTTTGAGTGTTCGCCATTGAAATCACACCTTTTCTCGTGATGATCGGGTTTAGGTGCGGTGGATTTGGTTCGTGTGATCACTAAGACAATGCGAGGGATATTGTTTTGAGTGGGAGTTCACTTAGGTTTTTAATTATGTTGAATTAAAATTTGAACTCAATTTGTCATAAACTTAGTCTAAACTATTGCAAATATATGTTGTAGAGATGGCGTCCCCAATCAATTTTAATCAGTTCCTAGAGAAAGAGAAACTTAAGAGCAACGGTAGCAACTTCACCGACTGGTTCCGTCATGTGAGGATCTTCCTCTCTGGCGGAAATCTGCAATTTGTGCTTGATGCACCGCTAGTGACCCTCTTGAGAAGATGAATCCGATGAAGTAAAAGCTGTTTACGCGACTCGGAAAACTCGGTACTCTCAAGTTCAGTGTGCCATCCTGTGCGGTCTGGAATCCGATCTTCAAAAACGTTTTGAGCACCATGATCCTCATGAGTTGATGAATGAGCTGAAAGCTATATTCGAGACTCATGCGGCAGTGGAATGCTATGAAGCATCGAAACATTTCTTCAGCTGTATGATGGAAGAAGGCAGCTCCGTTAGTGAGCACATGCTCGCCATGACCGGGCATGCAAAGAAACTCAGTGACTTGGGAATAGTGATTCCTAACAGACTGGGGATTAATCGTGTCCTTCAATCACTGCCACCAAGTTACAAGAACTTTGTGATGAACTACAATATGCAGAACATGAACAAGGAGTTACCTGAACTCTTTGGCATGCTAAAAGCTGCTGAGATTGAGATCAAGAAAGAGCACCAAGTGTTGATGGTCAACAAGACCACGGTTTCAAGAAACAGGGCAAGTCTAAGGGAAAATTCAAGAAGGGTGGCAAGAAAGCTGCCACGCCTCCTATGAAACCGAAGAACGGCCCTAAGCACGATGCTGAGTGCTATTCTTGCAAGGAGAAGGGACACTGGAAGCGTAATTGCTCCAAGTATCGGCTGATCGAAGAGCGGCCTTGTCAAGAAGAAGAAAGAAGGTATATTTGATATACATGTTATAGATGTTCATTTCACTGGTTCTCGTTCTAGTACCTGGGTATTTGATACTGGTTCGGTTGCTCACATTTGTAACTCGAAACAGGAACTAAAGAATAAACGACAACTGCTGAAAGATGAAGTGACGATGCGCGTTGGAAACGGATCCAAGGTCAATGTGATCGCAGTCGGCACACTTCCTCTACATCTACCTTCGGGATTAGTTTTAAGCCTAAATAATTGCTATTATGTACTGCGTTGAGCATGAACATTATATCTGGATCTTGTTTAATGCAAGACGGTTATTCATTCAAGTCTGAGAATAATGGTTGTTCTATTTTTATGAATAATATCTTTTATGGTCGAGCACCACAAAAGAATGGCTTATTTCTATTAGATCTTGATAGTAGTGATACGCACATACATAACATTGATGCTAAGCGAATTAAACTTAATGATAATTCTACTTATATGTGGCACTGTCGTCTTGGTCATATTGGAGTGAAACGCATGAAGAAACTCCATACTGATGGATTACTTGAATCACTTGACTTTGAGTCACTTGATAGATGCGAAGCATGTCTAATGGGAAAAATGACAAAGACTCCATTCTCTGGTATGATGGAGCGAGCTACTGACTTATTGGAAATCATACATACCGATGTATGTGGACCAATGAGCGTAGCATCACGCGGTGGTTATCGTTATGTTCTAACCTTCACGATGATCTGAGTAGATATGGGTATATCTATTTCATGAAACATAAATCCGAAACTTTCGAGAAGTTTAAGGAATTTCAAAGTGAAGTAGAAAATCAACGTAACAAGAAGATCAAATTTCTACGATCTGATCGTGGAGGTGAATATCTGAGTTATGAGTTTGGCATGCATTTAAAGAAATGCGGAATACTTTCACAATTGACACCGCCAGGAACACCTCAACGTAACGGTGTGTCCGAACGTCGTAATCGAACTCTCTTAGATATGGTTCGTAGTATGATGTCTCTTACTGATTTGCCGTTATCATTTTGGAGTTATGCATTAGAGACAGCCGCATTCACTTTAAATAGAGCACCATCAAAATCCGTAGAAACGACACCGTATGAATTATGGTTTAATAAGAAACCTAAGCTGTCGTTCCTGAAAGTTTGGGGTTGCGAAGCCTATGTAAAGAAGTTACAACCGGACAAGCTAGAACCCAAAGCGGAGAAATGCGTCTTCATAGGATACCCTAAAGAAACTATAGGGTACACTTTCTATCACAGATCCGAAGGCAAAATCTTTGTTGCTAAGAACGGAACCTTTCTTGAGAAAGAATTTCTCACTAAAGAAGTGACTGGAAGAAAAGTAGAACTCGATGAGATTGATGAATCTATACTCGTTGATCAGAGTAGCGCGAAGTTGTACCTGTACCGCCTACACCGGCAACAGAGGAAGCTAATGATAATGATCATGAAACTTCGAACGAGGAAACTACTGAACCTCGCAGATCGACAAGGGAACGTGCCACTCCTGATTGGTATGATCCTTGTCTAAATGTCATGATTGTAGATAACAATGATGAGGACCCTGACGTATGAAGAAGCGATGATGAGCCCAGATTCCAACAAATAGCAAGAAGCCATGAAATCCGAAATGGGATCCATGTATGATAACAAAGTATGGACTTTGGTAGACTTACCTGATAGCCGAAAGGCTGTCGAGAATAAATGGATCTTCAAAAGAAAAACAGATGCTGATGGTAATATTACTGTCTATAAAGCTCAACTTGTCGCAAAGGGTTTCCGACAAATTCAAGGAGTTGACTACGATGAGACTTTCTCACCTGTAGCGAAGCTAAAATCTGTGAGGATTTTGTTAGCAATAGCTGCATTTTTCGATTATGAGATTTGGCAGATGGATGTCAAAACGGCGTTCCTTAATGGAGACATTGAGGAAGAGTTGTATATGGTACAACCCAAAGGTTTTGTCGATCCTAAAAATGCTGACAAAGTATGCAAACTTCAGCGTTCAATCTATGGACTGAAGCAAGCATCGAGAAGTTGGAACCGACGCTTTGATAAGGTAATCAAAGACTTCGGGTTTATACAGTGTCATGGAGAGGCCTGTATTTACAAGAAAGTGAGTGGGAGCTCTGTAGCATTCCTGATATTATATGTAGATGACATATTATTGATCGGGAATGATATAGAACTATTAAGCAGTGTTAAGGGTTATTTGAATAATAGTTTTTCAATGAAAGACCTTGGTGAAGCATCGTATATATTAGGCATCAAGATTTATAGAGATAGATCAAGACGCCTAATAGGGCTATCACAGAGTACATATCTGGACAAGATTCTAAAGAAGTTTAGAATGGACAAAAGTAAGAAAGGGTTCTTACCTATGTTACCAGGCAAGGTATTGAGTAAAATTCAAGGACCGGCTACGGCAGAAGAAAGAGAAAGGATGTGTAACATCCCCTATGCCTCGGCAGTAGGATCTATCATGTATGCCATGCTATGTACTAGACCGGATATAGCACATGCTGTTAGTTTGACTAGCAGATATCAAAGTGATCCAGGAATGGAACACTGGACAGCGGTCAAGAATATCCTGAAGTACTTGAAAAGAACTAAGGATATGTTTCTTTGTTATGGAGGTGACCAAGAGCTCGTTGTAAACGGTTACACCGATGCAAGTTGGAACACTGATCCTGATGACTCTAAGTCACAATCTGGGTACGTGTTTATATTGAATGGTGCTGCAGTAAGCTGGGCAAGCTCGAAGCAGTGCACGGTGGCGAAGAATCAGAGTACATAGCGGCTTCAGAGGCTTCATCCGAAGCGGTATGGATGAAGAGGTTCATTGTAGAGCTCGGTGTGGTTCCTAGTGCATTGGACCCATTAATCATTTTACTGTGATAACATGGGTGCCATCGCCAATGCACAAGAGCCAAGGTCACACAAGAGGCTGAAGCATATCAAGCTGCGTTACCACTCGATTCGCGAGTACATCGAAGATGGAGAAGTAAAGATTTGCAAAGTACACACTGATCTGAATGTAGCAGATCCGTTGACTAAAGCTCTCCCTAGGGCAAAGCATGACCAACACCCGAATGCCATGGGTGTTAGGTATATTACAATGTAATCTAGATTATTGACTCTAGTGCAAGTGGGAGACTGAAGGAGATATGCCCTAGAGGCAATAATAAAGTGGTTATTATTTATATCTTTATGTTTATGATAAATGTTTATATATCATGCTAGAATTGTATTAACCGAAACATTAGTACATGTGTGATATGTAGACAAACAAGAAGTCCCTAGTATGCCTCTTAAACTAGCTTGTTGATTAATGGATGATTAGTTTCATAATCATGAACATTGGATGTTATTAATAACAAGGTTATGTCATTGTGTGAATGATATAATGGACACACCCAATTAAGCGTAGCATAAGATCTCGTCATTTAGTTATTTGCTATAAGCTTTCGATACATAGTTACCTAGTCCTTATGACCATGAGATCATGTAAATCACTTATACCGGAAAGGTACTTTGATTACACCAAACACCACTGCGTAAATGGGTGGCTATAAAGGTGGGATTAAGTATCCGGAAAGTATGAGTTGAGGCATATGGATCAACGGTGGGATTTGTCCATCCCGATGACGGATAGATATACTCTGGGCCCTCTCGGTGGAATGTCGTCTAATGTCTTGCAAGCATATGAATAAGTTCATAAGAGACCACATACCACGGTACGAGTAAAGAGTACTTGTCAGGAGACGAGGTTGAACAAGGTATAGAGTGATACCGAAGATCAAACCTCGGACAAGTAAAATATCGCGAGACAAAGGGAATTGGTAATGTATGTGAATGGTTCATTCGATCACTAAAGTCATCGTTGAATATGTGGGAGCCATTATGGATCTCCAGATCCCGCTATTGGTTATTGGTCGGAGTGAGTACTCAACCATGTCCGCATAGTTCTCGAACCGTAGGGTGACACACTTAAAGTTGGATGTTGAAATGGTAGTACTTGAATTATGGAATGGAGTTCGAATATTTGTTCGGAGTCCCGGATGAGATCCCGGACATCACGAGGAGTTCCGGAATGGTCGGAGAATAAGATTCATATATAGGATGTCATTTTATGTGAAATAAAATGTCGCGGAAGGTTCTATGGAAGGTTCTAGAAGGTTCTAGAAAAGTCCGGAAGAAACCACCAAGGAAGGTGGAGTCCACAAGGGACTCCACCACCATGGCCGGCCAGCCCTAGATGGGGTGGAGTCCCAAGTGGACTCCACCATAGGGGGCCGGCCACATGGGAGGTGGGAATCCCACCTTTGGGTGGGAGTCCTAGTTGGGCTAGGTTTGCCCTCCTATGGAAGGTTTTGGTTTCGGGTCTTATTCGAAGACTTGGACACCAACACTTGGGATCCACCTATATATAATGGGGGCCAAGGGAGGGCGCCCCAAGACCATAAGCTGGCCCCCCTTGAGTGGCCGGCCACCCCCTCCCAAACCCTAGCTGCTTGCTCCTCCACTCCATATTGCCCGCATAGCTTAGCGAAGCTCCGCCGGACTTCTACACCGCCACCGCCACCACGCCGTCGTGCTGTCGGATTCAAGAGGAGCTACTACTTCCGCTGCCCGCTGGAACGGGGAGGTGGACGTCGTCTTCATCAACAACCGAACGTGTGACCGAGTACGGAGGTGCTGCCCGTTCGTGGCGCCGGAACCGATCGTGATCAAGATCTTCTACGCGCTTTTGCAAGCGGCAAGTGATCGTCTACCGCAGCAACAAGAGCCTCCTCTTGTAGGCTTTGGAATCTCTTCAAGGGTGAGACTCGATACCCCCTCGTTGCTACCGTCTTCTAGATTGCATCTTGGCTTGGATTGCGTGTTCGCGGTAGGAAAATTTTTGTTTTCTATGCAACGTTCTCCTACATATTTTTGGGATGACCCACACTTATATAAAGAAGGAGTGGATGGTGTTATGAGAAGGTGTGTCCCCGAATATGAACAACAAGAGATATTGAGTAAGTGTCATGGTAGTGTTTATGGAGGACATCACGCCGGAGATAGAACCGCACAAAAGGTTCTACAGTCAGGTTTTTATTGGCCAACTCTCTTTAAAGATGCAAGAAAGTTTATTTTATCTTGTGATGAATGTCAAAGGGTTGGTAATATCTCTAGACGCAATGAAATGCCTATGAATTATACTCTTGTTATTGAACCATTTGATTGTTGGGGATTTGACTTCATGGGTCCTTTCCCTTCTTCAGAAGGTAATACTCATATACTTGTTGCTATTGATTATGTTACTAAATGGGTGGAAGCCATACCCACGAAAAGTGCTGATGGTGAGACCTCTTTAAGAATGCTTTTAGATGTTATTTTTCCTAGGTTTGGAGTACCTAGATATCTTATGACCGATGGAGGCTCTCATTTTATTCATGGTGGTTTTAGAAAGACTCTTGCTAAATATGGTATTAATCATAGAATTGCTTCCGCTTATCATCCTCAAACTACTGGGCAAGTACAATTATCAAATAGAGAAATTAAATCTATCTTGGAAAAGACCGTTAATAAATCTAGAAAAAATTGGGCTAGTAAGTTGAAGGAAGCACTATGGGCTTATAGAACTGCTTATAAAATCCTATGGGTATGTCTCCCTATAAAATGGTTTATGGAAAAGCTTGTCATTTACCTTTAGAACTAGAGCACAAAGCTTATTGGGCTGTAAGAGAACTTAATAAAGATCCTAAACTTGCCGGTAAGAAAAGGTTGCTACAATTGAGTTCTTTAGATGAATGGAGAAGTGAAGCTTATGAAAATGCTAATCTTTTTAAGGAGAAAGTTAAGAAATGGCATGATAGAAGAATTATTAAAGAGAATTTAATGTTGGAGATAAAGTCCTATTGTATCGGTCTCGTCTCAGATTTTTTGCAGGGAAATTACTCTCAAAATGGGAAGGAACATATGTCATTGTGGAGGTGTATCGTTCAGGGGCAATAAAAATTGGTTCTCTGAAAGGTGATGCCACACAAGTTGTGAATGGACAAAGACTCAAGCATTATATTTCTGGAGATTCTTATAATGAAGATATTGATGTTATTCAAGTGGTGACTCCGGAAGGTTTCATCAAAGATCAAATTGATAGTTCTGCAGAGTTCGACTTCGAATAGGTAACATTACAGTAATAAAAAGTCCGCGTTTAACTTTCCGAACAATGTTTCTGCTATTTTTAGAAAATATGAAAAATTACGAGATCGAATCGGAACGGAGGAGACGCACGAGGGGGGCGTCCCCATAGGCCAGCGCGGGCCCCACCCTGGCCGCGCCGCCCTATGAGGACAGCCCCTCGGAGTCCCTTTTCCACTCCGGTTCGACCTAGTAGTTTCCTTCTGTCGTGAAATTTTTTACTATATAATCCACCGGACCCCCCGAGGTCCGTATATCGTTTTCTCGTCGTGTTTTGTTTCGAGCTGTTTTCTGCCAGGATCTGTTTTTGATCTAGAAGCATCATGGTCTCCAACAACAAAGGCAAGGAT
The DNA here is from genome assembly GCA_030979885.1 of Lolium multiflorum. Classification (NCBI taxonomy): domain Eukaryota; kingdom Viridiplantae; phylum Streptophyta; class Magnoliopsida; order Poales; family Poaceae; genus Lolium; species Lolium multiflorum. Next base: position 215,846,478 of record CM061748.1, read on the forward strand.
CCTTTTGAGGAAGATATTCAAGATCCCGAGCTGAAATAAGAAGTCGAGAGTGAAGATGAAGGAGAAGTGGAGGAAGATCCGCATGTATACCCGCGTGCCACCGTCGCAAGTATCGGGGTGTTGGCGAACCCGTTCAACCCCAAGAGAAGCGCACGAATTAGCACCGGAGGAAAAGTCCCACATCGCTTCCTAGCTCCAAGGACATCTCCTCTAGGAATCGACAACCCTTTCCGCACTCTAATTCATAATAGTCAAATTGAAAGGATTCCCAGGGCAGTATTGCCTAGCAATTGGGATATGGATCGTTTTAACACTGCAGGAAGGATGAAACCTGAAGAGTGGGGAAATAACTCTAAGAGTTGGGACTCACCGTCTGACATACTTCTTAACAGCGTTGAGCACAACTCGGAGCTGATCCGCAACCTCACTTATGAGATTGATGAGTTAAAGGAGCTTGTTAAGAAGCTTATCAAGAATTCACCATCACCACCGAAGGAGTAATTCATCATTGGTATTGGCACCCCCTTGGTTTGTTCCAAGCTTGGGGGAGTGCCGCGGTATCACATCATCACTATCTTTTACCTTTTTACTAGCAAGTAGTGTCATATCATGAGTAGGGAAGTTATCATATAAGATGGTTTGCAGTGTGGAAGTATCTCTCTTTTAGTTGGTTATCTATGTATCCCTTGGTGTGAGTTATCGTTATGAAATATTAATGAGAAGTCTTATCATTTACGTTTTGCACACCTTATTTTAGTTTGCAATTTCTGTTATATGATTGATCTTGTTGTTAGTATTGACATCACTATGGGAGCATCAAGTAAATCTATTTGGTTTTGGCAAACTTAGCATTGGTCAATAGCAACAATACTTTGAAGTTTAAGTAGAAAAGAGGGAAATACATGTAGATATATTATTTCATTATCTTTCTTTCTTGTTAGCTAATGAGTTTAGTGTTCTGAAGTTAAAGTTATTTGTGCTTACAAGGAAGATGCATGATTGTTTCTATCACATGTATATTTGTTTGTTTCCCTCAACTCTTATGCTTGCTAACCAACCTTGCTAGCCAAAGACCTGTACTGAGAGGGAACACTTCTCGTGCATCCAAAACCTTAAACCAAACCTATGCCATGTGTGTCCACCATAACTACCTACTATGTGGTAATTTGTGCCACTCCAAGTAAATATTTCATGTGCTACCTTTAAACAATTCAAAACTTTATTACTCCTTACTTGTGCCAATGTTTTATAGCTCATGAGGAAGTATGTGGTGTTTCATTTTTCAATCTTGTTGGGCAACTTTCACCAATGGACTAGTGGCACATCCGCTTATCCAATAATTTTGCAAAAAGAGCTGGCAACGGGGTTCCCAGCCCCAATTAATTACACTTTCATTAATAATTCTCTTCACATGTTTTGCCCTGATTCATCAGTAAGCAACTTAATTTTGCAAATAGACACTCTTCCATGGTATGTGAAATGTTGGAAGGCACCCGAGGATTCGGTTAGCCATGGCTTGTGAAAGCAAAGGTTGGGAGGAGTGTCATCCATAAATAAAACTAAAGTACATGTGTAAACAAAAGAGAAGAGGGGTGATCTACCTTGCTGGTAGAGATAACGTCCTTCATGGGAGCCGCTCTTTGAAAGTCTGTTTGGCAAGGGGTTAGAGTGCCCACTACCATTCGTTGACAACAACAAACACCTCTCAAAACTTTACTTTTATGCTCTCTATATGATTTCAAAACTTGAAAAGCTCTAGCACATGATTTAATGCTTCCCTCTGCGAAGGGCCTTTCTTTTACTTTTATGTTGAGTCAGTAAACCTATTCCCCTCTATCTCAAGCAAGCAATTGAGTTGTTGTGATCCAACCATTTATATTGTGATATATTTAATCATGTCTTTTATTCTTCCTTGTTTAGTACAAATTTTATCTGAATGAATATGACTTTGAAGGTTATCAATGATTATGAGGAGATTACTATGATTGAGCATATAAGATCTGCCATACAAGCTCTAATATAAAGGCTTTACTCGAAAGACAAGAACAATCTATTAGTTGTTCCTTGACCAAGAACGAAGTTTGCCATCACCAATTATGATTTCCTATGCACCTTTATTTGTGATTGCCCTTTACTTGTTTCAAGTGAGTTATATGAGGAAGTTGTTCACTAGAATGTCTTGTGTGAATTAATGTGAAGCTTCTTGTCCGTATTTCATTTATCGACTCTTCACTCCATAAACATGTGGTCTTGTTTACCGAGTTCAGTTTCGCTTGGGGACAAGCGAGGTCTAAGCTTGGGGGTTGATACGTCCATTTTGCATCACTATTTTATATCATAATTTGCTGTTATTCATTGATATATTTCATATTTAGAGATGATACTTATGTTATTTCACCTATTTTGCATGTTTCATGATTATTGGAGAACTACTCGGAGTCGGTTCTGCTGGAAAAAGCACCGTCGGGATACAATATTTCGGAGATCAACAATTGACGGAAGATATACCAAAGCTCCTATTTTCGCGAAGACGGAGCCAGCCAAGGGAGGCCGAGGAGGGCCGCCATGGCCCCCATAGGCCGGCGCGGGCTCCCACCTGGCCGCGCCGCCATGTGGGGAGGCCCCACGACCTCTCGGCCCATCTCCTTCGCGTACTTCATCCCCGAAAACCCTAAGGCGAGGGGGACATCGAGAATAGACACGGCCGCCTCTACGGGGTGGAAAACACCGAGAGAAAAGAGCTCTCCGGAGGCTGAAAAATCGGAAATTCCCTCCGGAGGAAATCGTCGCCATCATCACCGCCATCGAGCTGGACTTCATTGGGATCATCATCACCATCATCTCCACCGACACCATCATCTCCACCGCTGCACCTCGTCTCCGCTGTAACATCTAGGGTTGAATCTTGATTATTTCATAGGGGAAACTCTCCCGGTATTGATTACTCCTTGTTATTGATGCTATTGAGTGAAACCATTGAACCAAGGTTTATGTTCAGATTGTTATTCATCATCATATCACCTCTGATCATGTTCCATATGATGTCTTGTGAGTAGTTCGTTTAGTTCTTGAGGACATGGGTGAAGTCTAAATGTTAGTAGTGAACTATGTTGAGTAATATTTAATGGTTTGATATTTAAGTTGTGGTGTTATTCTTCTAGTGGTGTCATGTGAACGTCGACTACATGATACTTCACCTTTATGGGCCTAGGGGAGTGCATCTTGTATTCGTTTGCTAATTGTGGGGTTGCCGGAGTGACAGCAACCGAACCCCGTTGGTATATCGATGCGGGAGGGATAGCAGGATCTCAGAGTTTAAGGCTGTGGTTAGATTTATCTTAATTACTTTCTTGTATTTGCGGATGCTTGCAAGGGGTTTAATCACAAGTATGTATTAGTCCTAGGAAGGGCGGTGCATTAGCATAGGTTCACCCACACAACACTTATCAAAACAATGAAGATTAATCAACTATATGAAGCGAAAGCACTAGACTAAATCCCGTGTGTCCTCAAGAACGTTTGGTCATCATAAGTAAACAAACCGGCTTGTCCTTTGTGCTAAAAAGGATTGGGCCACTCGCGCAATTATTACTCTCGCATTTTACTTCCTTGTATTTTATTTATCTGTTATATCAAAACCCCCGAATACTTGTCTGTGAGCATTTACAGTGAATCCTTCATCAAAACTGCTTGTCAACACCTTCTGCTCCTCGTTGGGTTCGACACTCTTATTTATCGAAAGTACTACGATACACCCCCTATACTTGTGGGTCATCATGCTACTGTAAAAGTATTGCATGGATTTGTTATATATTCATGCCTGGATGGATTAAATATGGATGAACTGCTTATGCAGTATTGATTAAATGACTTGCTATGCATGATTTGATTTTCCATGATTAATTGGAAAACAAATATAATCTGAATCCATTACTGGATAGTGATGCTTTATTGTTTGGCTTTTCTTTGGATGATTCTATGTTTGTTGTGACCTCAGTAGCTTTGCTACTGACTGGTTGCTCACATAGTTGGCTAGATCTATTGGCAACTCATCTTTGCTTGCATATTTGGGGATCATAATCAATATGAATGCCAATATGCTTGCCTGTGAAGAAATTCAGGGTTTTTCTGATGGTTATTGACTTAGGATCACTCTGGATAGATCTGGGTAGCTGATGTTCCTAGTAATCCATCTACTGGTGCTATCTGTGCATGTGTTCTTCCTGGTGTGTGCATCTGTGCATGTACTCTACCTTTTGTGCACAAGATTTGTATCTAGATGATTTCAGTTTTAGTAGCTTCCTATACTACTAGTGGTCCTTGGTGAAAACCAAGTGATGATCTACCCCTTGAGCATCTGCTCAAGCCCATGACATATGTCATGCATGAATTATGGATTGGATCCACTGGATCCACTCCAGGAACTAGGTATACCTTGTTCCAGCTCCTAGAATGAAATATTTTGTTGCTGCAGACTTCTGGTTTGTTTGTCATAGCCCTGCACCTCCAGTTCTTGGTTGATCTTCTTAGGTCACCATGATTTCTAGTGGTTGGTTGGTTTATGTTTTGGTTTGTGATGTTCTCGAGCAAGAATAGGATGAACTCTACCTATTCCTTTTTCTGCTTACCTTGCGATTCCTTATCTGGTCGACTATGCACTGTTTCTAGGGTTTATGCTTATTTATACCCTGTCTACTTCTCTTCTGGCCATGCCACACAAGTCTGGCTTGGTTTGATGACTAGGCCATTGCATGGCCTTGCTGTTGCTTGCACAACACACATGAGCAGTGTGCTCATATGCTGAAACTTGAGCCCCTGGGTGTGCTCAGGTTTGGTCTGCTCCATCTTATCCTGGTGTTGTCCATTGTTTTGGACAAGCACAAGTGTCAATGACACTTGGCTTACTGACCAAACTGAATGTGTGCTAATTTCTTAACCCCTGGCTAGTGTTCTTGTTTGTTTTGCAGGTTTTTGAAGGTGAATATGATCATAGAAGAATCCTTCCAAGTCCTTAGTCTAGGTTTTTAGTTTAGGATCAAATAATGTAATCTTCTTTTTATTTATGTTTATTCTCCATTAATTCTTGTATCAAGAATATTGTAAAGACCATGTATATGTGTTGTTATATCAATAAAGCTCAAGTTTTACTTATGAGCTTTTTAGTTTATGTAATAATTCTATTTCTAAATAATTGTTGTATTTATAATTCAATTTGAAATTCAAAGTCATTTAAATTTATATGTTGCATTTCAATTCTGATTTCCTTTTTCTATAATCACTTTTGCTTATTGTTTATTATTATCAATTTATTATTACTTGTCAAATGAAATCAACTCCCAAATCCACAAGATACAAAAGAGATCATGTCGAAATTCACACCTCGACATGCCTAACCCTAATTTGCAATTCGAGAGAGAACCTCGATCCCTCTTAGGTTTAGTTGCAATAAGGCGCGAAAATTTCCCCCGTTTTGCGATGAAATGCACATCCCATTTCTAAATCTACCCTTCGTTGATCCTATGTTCTGGGTTATTACAGATTCTCAGATCAAATAGCTCGGGCCCTCACTATCCTCTCCATGACGCTCCTCTCTTGGGTCGTCCTCAAGCCTAGGTTGTCATGGACCCCAATCTTTGGCACCGTCATCTTGGTCATCCCAGTCACCAAGTCATGGAGGCTTTAGCTTGCCCTTCGATAATTTCTCATAGTTGAATTAAGGATAAATCAAGTCTTTGTCAGGCCTGTCAGTTAGGGCGTCATGTTCGTCTTCCTTTTTGTTTGTCTTCGAGTGTACGTCTCGCCCGTTTCATCTAGTTCATTGTGATCTATAGACCTCACCGATTGAGAGCAATCCAATAATAGATCTTGCTGCCGTCAGGGATCACGTAGGCTGCTTGCATTGATCCAAAACCGGACTTCTAGAAGCACTCCACAGGCACCGGCTTTGCATGGAGCCGATTGGGTGGTACCCAGGTCCGAGTGAGGAACCAGGACAAACCTGTGCAGAGCAAAGCGACAAGACCACCATGTCCATCCAGAGGTGCACGGCGGCTGGGACCAAGTAAAGATAACTTTCTGTTTTCCTGTGACCCAGCGAGACCCGCGCATGCGCATGCTGCCATGAACAAATCTTTTCTTCCCATAGGAAACACACCAGGAATAGCTAATTAATAATCCTGGCCGATGTGAACTGGACGGCGGGACTGTGACTCTACATAATCCTCAGCTAGCGCTTGTTGCTTGCTTTGCGGAGTCGTGTACTGCTAGCTGTTACGAGAGGGCCATGGCGAGCACCAAGAAGCTGCAGGAGAGGGTGGTCCTCGGAAGAACGGCATGGATACTCGCCGAGTTCGCCATCCTCTTCCTCCTCCTCGCCCTCATCGCCCGCCGCGCCGCGTCGCCTCAAGGGAAGGACCGCGGCGCGACGTCGCCGTGGCTCGGCACGCTCGCGCTGGTCTGCGAGGCGTGGTTCGCCTTCGTGTGGGCGCTCAACATGAACTGCAAGTGGAGCCCCGTCCGGTTCGACACGTACCCGGACAACCTCCTCCCGGAGGAGCTCCCGGCGATGGACATGTTCGTCACCACGGCCGACCCACTGCTGGAACCACCGCTGATCACCGTCAACACCGTGCTATCGCTACTCGCCCTCGACTACCCAGACGTCGGCAAGCTGGCGTGCTACGTCTCCGACGACGGCTGCTCGCCCGTCACCTGCTACGCGATGCGCGAGGCCGCGGAGTTCGCCGCCCTCTGGGTGCCCTTCTGCAAGAGGCACGGCGTCGGGGTCAGGGCCCCGTTCATGTACTTCGCTTCGGCACCGCCGGAGATTGGCACGGGCGACGAGTTCATGGAGAGCTGGGCATTCATGAAGGTTAGACACAATAATTAATGGCGCTTAGCTAGCTCCCATGATCATGTCAATACTCAATACAAATATTGTTACGTACATTATCACCCATGAGCCATGCATGACGACCATGCATGAATCTTCTCCTGGTGTGTGCTCTTAGAGCGAGTATGAGAAGCTGGTCACCCGAATCGAGAACGCCGACGAGGGATCCATTCTGCGGGACGCTGAGTTCGCTGGGTTCATCGACACCGAGCGAGGGAACCATCCTACAATCGTGAAGGTTAGCACATTGCCCCATGTGCTGTGTCACTGTGTGCATCATTGTGACAAACTGTTACTGTTGATATGTCTGGGTTCAGGTTCTCTGGGACAACACCAAGAGCAGAAGAACAGGGCAAGCATTCCCAAATCTGGTGTACGTCTCGAGAGAGAAGAGCCCCAAACATTACCACAACTTCAAGGCCGGCGCCATGAATGTTCTGGTAAGCGCTCTCTTCTACTAAATACACCATTAGTGTGTCATACAAACAACACAAAGAGAAGTTCATAGGAGTGTTCATAATTAAGCTGAGCATCTCTTGATGCAGACAAGGGTGTCAGCTGTGATGACCAACGCGCCCATCATGCTCAACGTGGACTGCGACATGTTCGCCAATAACCCGCAGGTCGCCCTACACGCTATGTGCCTTCTCTTGGGGTTTGATGACGAGATCGAGAGCGGGTTCGTCCAGACGCCGCAGAAGTTCTACGGTGCCCTCAAGGATGATCCCTTCGGAAACCAGTTGGAGGTTGGATTCAAGGTATGCATTGGATGTGCACGATTGTTGTGTGCAGCTACTGCTTCTCTGTTTTCTTGTGGTGGTGAAGGCCGGTTTGTTATGCATCACTAGTAGTGTTACAACTCTACTGGTTTTTGTGGCATGTTCCAGAAACTTGGAGGTGGAGTCGCTGGGATCCAAGGAATTTTCTACGGTGGGACTGGCTGTTTTCACCGCAGGAAAGTCATTTACGGGATGCCGCCACCAGATAAAATCAAACACGGGAGACCAGGTAAAATTGGGCATGCAAAACATGTAATCATTGCAAGTAAAGTGAAGTATTTGGTCAGTGCATTTCGGTTCCTTACAAGTCATATCAAATGCCTCTTCTTAATTTGCCAGTGTCACCATCTTACAAGCAGCTCCAAATCAAGTTTGGGGGCTCAAAGGAACTCATAGAATCATCTAGGAACATCATCTCAGGAGACGTGCTCGCTAGACCAACAGAATCCATATCGAGTCGCGTTGAAGTGGCAAAACAAGTAGGCGCTTCCAGCTATGAGGGAGGCACATGTTGGGGTCAGGAGGTATAGTTGCCATTGCCGTATTTTTGTAGGGTTTGCTACAGTACCATCACTCATCTATTGAAAATTCTCTAATTCGAGTTCGTTCAATGTACTTTTGTAGATTGGCTGGGTCTATGGATCGATGACAGAAGACATGCTGACCGGGCAGCTAATCCATGCGATGGGTTGGAAATCGGCGTTGATGGACACCAACCCACCGTCATTCTTGGGATGTGCTCCCACTGGCGGACTAGCAAGCCTGACCCAGTACAAGAGATGGGCGACAGGGCTTCTGGAGATACTCATCGGCCGGAACAGCCCGATCCTTGGCACCGTCTTCAGGCGCCTCCAGCTTCGGCAATGCCTTGCCTACATGTTCTTATATGTGTGGCCCATTAGGGCGCTTTTCGAGCTGTGCTACGCTCTACTGGGACCTTTCTGCCTACTCACAAACCAGTCTTTCTTGCCCAAGGTACATATAATTTTCTCATCAGCCACCAGTACATTGCTCACAGCTGAAATGTCAGTATGTGGGTATTTAACCAGCTCTAGATTCTTATGCAACTACTCTAGAAAATTTCTTAATTTGTTACATACTCTGGTAGACTAGTTGGCTGGCTGAGAATTGCTCAAAAATGCTAGTTGACTGATGTGTAGTTCTTCCGATACTACTTTTGCAGGCATCAGATGAAGGTTTTCGCATCCCACTTGCTCTGTTCTTGACCTACAACATCTACAACTTGATGGAGTATAAGGAATGCGGGCTCTCAGCCCGTGCCTGGTGGAACAACCACAGGATGCAACGCATCACCTCGGCCTGTGCCTGGCTCCTCGCTTTCCTCACCGTGCTCCTCAAGACCATGGGACTCTCCGAGACCGTGTTCGAGGTCACGCGAAAGGAAAGCAGCACGTCTGATGGTAGCGCTAGCCCTAACGACGTTGATCAGGGGCTTTTCACCTTCGACTCGTCGCCCATCTTCATCCCAGTGACCACACTCTCAATCTTGAACATTGTTGCAATAGTTGTTGGGGCATGGCGTGTCGTTGTCGGGACGGCGAGGGCAGCTCACAGTGGCCCAGGAATTGGAGAGTTCGTGTGTTGTGTCTGGATGATGTTGTGCTTCTGGCCATTCGTGAGAGGGCTTGTCAGCAGTGGAAGGTACGGAATCCCGTGGAGTGTCAAGATGAAGGCTAGTTTGATTGTGTCTGTGTTTGTACACTTCTGCACAAGGAACTAACATGTGGGGCATCGAAATATTGGAAGCAGATTGATCCTGGTTCTGCTTAGAATAACTACTACCATGAGAAAATGAAAGAGACATAAGAATATTATTATTCCTAGACTAGAAGTTTAAAGGAATTCTGTTCAACGATAAAATGGGAAGAATACACTGGTTCGATCTTTGAAATACCGCAAGACTACGACCCCTCTAACACCGGTTCGATCATTTTTTTTTTGAACTGTCACCGGTTTGATCATTGAAAGACCACTGTAGAAGGGTATTGGAGAATGCACAGCACCAATTGGACCGTCTGCTCATGTTTATATATACGGACACATGTATAATTACAGGTACAACCCTGACAAAACACGGGGACCTATACCTAGTACAATATGTTACTCAACACCCCCCCGCAGTCGAAGGATCGGCACCGACACATAGACTGGAGCGAAACTCAGGAAAAGTCGTGGACGGCAATCCCTTCATCATGATATCGGCAAACTGCTGAGACGTCGGTACGTGAAGAACTCGAACGCGACCGAGGGCAACTTGCTCACGAACAAAGTGGATGTCCAACTCAATGTGCTTGGTGCGCCGATGATGAACGGGGTTGGCGGAGAGGTAGACAGCCGACACGTTGTCGCAGAAGACCACCGTAGCCTTGTCAACGGGACAAGAGAGCTCGGAGAGAAGCTGGCGAAGCCACGTGCACTCAGCCACAGCGTTAGCCACGGCGCGGTACTCGGCCTCAGCACTGGAGCGAGACACGGTGGGCTGCCTCTTGGAGGAGCAAGAGACGAGCGACGAGCCGAGGTAGACACAGTAGCCGCTGGTGGAGCGCCGCGTGTCCGGGCAGCCCGCCCAGTCCGCGTCCGAGTAGGCAACGAGTGTAGGATAACGTTGCATAGAAAACAAAAAATTTCCTACCGCGAACACGCAATCCAAGCCAAGATGCAATCTAGAAGACGGTAGCAACGAGGGGATGATCAAGACTAACCCTTGAAGAGATTCCAAAGCCTACAAGATGAGGCTCTTGTTGCTGCGGTAGACGTTCACTTGCCGCTTGCAAAAGCGCGTAGAAGATCTTGATCACGATCGGTTCCGGCGCCACGAACGGGCAGCACCTCCGTACTCGGTCACACGTTCGGTTGTTGATGAAGACGACGTCCACCTCCCGTTCCAGCGGGCAGCGGAAGTAGTAGCTCCTCTTGAATCCGACAGCACGACGGCGTGGTGTCGGTGGTGGTGGAGAAATCCGGCGGAGCTTCGCTTAAGCGTGCGGGATGTGGTGGAGGAGAAAGACCGCTAGGGTTTGAGAGAGAGGGGTTGGGCGCCGGCCCTCTAAGGGGTGCGGCCAAGGCTGAGCCAAAGAGTGGTCAGCCCCTCTCTATGCCCCTCATTATATAGGTGGAAGCCCCAAGAGTTCTAGTCCAAGTCTTCGAATAAGACCCCAACACTAAAACCTCCCAAAGTGGGAAACCTACTCAAGGGGGAGTCCTACTCAAGGTGGGACTCCCACCTTTCCTTGAGGTGGGGCTGGCCGGCCACCAAGGTGGAGTCCACCTTGGACTCCTCCCTTAGGGTTTGGCCGGCCATGCTAGTGGAGTCCCTCCGGGACTCCACCTTCCATAGTGCCATTTTTCCGGACTTTTCTAGAACCTTCTAGAACTGCCATAAATGCACAGGATCATTTCCAAACTTGGAATATGACTTCCTATATATGAATCTTATTCTCGGACCATTCCGGAACTCCTCGTGATGTCCGTGATCTCATCCGGGACTCCGAACAAATATTCGAACTCCATTCCATATTCAAGTTCTACCATTTCAACATCCAACTTTAAGTGTGTCACCCTACGGTTCGCGAACTATGCGGACATGGTTGAGTACTCACTCCGACCAATAACCAATAGCGGGATCTGGAGATCCATAATGGCTCCCACATATTCAACGATGACTTTAGTGATCGAATGAACCATTCACATACGATACCAATTCCCTTTGTCACGCGATATTTTACTTGTCCGAGGTTTGATCATCGGTATCACTCTATACCTTGTTCAACCTCGTCTCCTGACAAGTACTCTTTACTCGTACCGTGGTATGTGGTCTCTTATGAACTTATTCATATGCTTGCAAGACATTAGACGACATTCCACGAGAGAGGGCCCAGTATATCTATCCGTCATCGGGATGGACAAATCCCCTTGTTGATCCATATGCCTCAACTCATACTTTCCGGATACTTAATCCCACCTTTATAACCACCCATTTACGCAGTGGCGTTTGATGTAATCAAAGTACCTTTCCGGTATAAGTGATTTATATGATCTCATGGTCATAAGGACTAGGTAACTATGTATCGAAAGCTTATAGCAAATAACTTAATGACGAGATCTTATGCTACGCTTAATTGGTGTGTCCATTACATCATTCATATAATGATATAACCTTGTTATTAATAACATCCAATGTTCATGATTATGAAACTAATCATCCATTAATCAACAAGCTAGTTTAAGAGGCATACTAGGGACTTCTTGTTGTCTACATATCACACATGTACTAATGTTTCGGTTAATACAATTATAGCATGATATATAAACATTTATCATAAACATAGAGATATAAATAATAACCACTTTATTATTGCCTCTAGGGCATATCTCCTTCAGTCTCCCACTTGCACTAGAGTCAATAATCTAGTTTATATTTGTAAAGATATAACACCTTGGCCTTCTGGTGCTTTATCATGTTTTGCTCACGGGAGAGGTTTTAGTCAACGGATCTGACACGCTCAGAAACGTATGTATTTTGTAATTCATTTGCGTCTCAACGCATCACTCATAAATGAGTCGCATTAAATATGTTTGGTCTTTTGGTGGAACCTTAATTCCTCTGAAATATGTTACTAATATTGTCATACACAATATAGCTTCAAAGTTCTGACTCTGTCGGAAATACACCAAGTTCTCAAAGAACCTCTTGACTTAACATCCTTTGTCATTGTCAAAACAATGACATACTCTGCCTTCTTTTGTAGAATCCGTCACAATATTTAGAACTCTTCTAAATCTAGCATAGACAACTTCTAGCTCATTGTGCTACCTTTTAAACAACACTTAATCTAATTTGAGATTGAAATTATATTTTATATGTGACAAAACTAATATCGGTGTAACACCTTACAGCGATTTGTTTGTCATTTCTTCATACAAAAATATATATATATATATCCTTGGTTCTTCTAAAGTACTCAAGGATACTCTTACTGTCGTCCAATGATCATCTCATGAATCATTCTGTTATATGCTCATAACATTTTAGAGCACAAGATATCTGATTTTGTACATATTATTCGTGATCTAAAATCACTCATGTGTTTTTACTCATTGAGTGTCAGACACACTCAAGTCTTGTTAAAACTTTACATGACAAGAACATCTTCTTAATATTTCTATATTGAACTACTTCAATATCCATTCTATGTACTTTGACTTAAACTTATTATGTGTTTCAATCTATCTTCATAGATCTTGACACTAAATATGTTTCAGTCCATATCCTTTCATTGAAATTAATTCTCAATGAAACTTTTTTAATCAAGTATATAATTACATCATTTATAACCAACTATATGTCACCTACATAAAGTATTATAAATGTGTCTTAGCGCTCCCACTTAATTTGTTGCAAATGCAAGCTTCTTCATCGTCTCTGATGAAATCAAAAACTCTTTGACTATTTCATCTGGTGAAGATTCCAACTCCGTGATACTTACTTCATCCAATTGAAGCTTGTATACCTATCTAGTATTCCACGGACCAGCAAAACTCTTGGTTGTATCTTGTATACATACTTCTGTTAAGTAGTGTATTTTGCCATCCTACTAGCATATCTCATAAAAGAAATATGTAGTGATTACTAGAATAATCCACATTAACTATAAGCATTGCTACGGAAGATCTAATCTTATCGTATTCAACTCTTTGAACTTTGTCGTAAACAATTTTTCGACAAGTCGCGCTTCTTTAATGATATTTCATCCAAGTCTATAGATCCATTTACTTTCAAAAAATATTCATCTATTATGGATTTCATGGCGCATGGCCATTTTAACGGAGTCAGGGCCCATCATAACTTCTTTGTTTTGTAGTTGGTTTATCATTGTTCAAAATCAATCCTTTGTCCACAAATCATTTATTTGATCACAAAGTAAACCATACCTACAAGGTTCAATATGTACTTTGATCTCCATGGCTAAAACACTTTGTAGTCATGAGAGCCATGATCGTCGTGGCCGCTTCCGAAACCAATTCCGATGCTGCGCTACTCTGATCATTATGCTCAGGTTCATAAACCTTATCAAATTATATTGTCCTCCCACTCAAATACTTCACTCGAAACAATTTCTCGGAAATAAGAAACATTGACAAACACTTTTGTCTTTGTCTCGTGGGAAGAATTCCCAATTAAATCTCTGGGATAACCAACAAAGACATTCATCCGATTTTGGTTGACTATTAGGGTTTATACCCATGCCATAACTTGTATGGTGTCAATTCAACGGATCATGATGATGCTTTATTCAGTGTAAAAGCGGTAGTCACTAAAGCATAATCCACAAAAATATAATGGCATTAATATTTTATCTCATTATTGACCCAACTAGGTTTGGATACATCTCTCGGATACTTCATCATCACTATGATACTCCAAGAAATGTGAGTTGTAGAACAATTTCATAACTCTCTTAGATGTTCGCTAAAACTAGTAATTCAAATATTTCCACTATGATCCAATCATAGATATTTGACTTTTCTATTATGATGATTTCTACTTCATGCTGAAATTTATTTGAATCCATTCAAATGTTTCAAACTTCTTTATTGAATATATCCACATATATATACTCAATTCATTGTTGAAAGTTTTCATGAAGTAGAAGAATCTCCCGCACACAACTATGCCCAGTGAACCACATACATCATCATGTATTTTTCCACTAAGTTAGTTGCCCGTTCAACTTTTGGCCTATGAACGGTATTTTAATCATTCTCTTTAGAAAAGATTTGCAAGTGCCAAATGATTCAAAAATCAAATGACTCCAAAAATCCATTTGCATGGAGTTCCTTCATGCGTTCCTTTCTAACATGACCTAAATGGCGGTTTCCACAAATAAGTGGAATTCAAATCATTTGCCTTATGGCATTTTAGCGTCAGTGTTATGTATGTGTGTTTCACCATTAAGATTTATAATAACTTATCCATCGTATATGGAGTAATGTCATAATTTGAACAACTCATTGTTTTCATTTGACCAGAGCAAAATAACAATTATTAAGTTCTTTATTATAAATTCTAAGGGCTAGATAGAATGCTAACGACGAACATAATAACACTTTATTTTGTTCCAGACGTGCATTCCTATCATATTCCTTGTCAGTCACTTAGGCCATTGTATTCTTGTATTGCGTTGTTTTGTATGACACTTCATACCAACCAATATAGTACCAATACCCAAGAATTTCTTAGTGTGACTTAACTAGGAATACAACCATAACATGTATATCATTTATATACACCTGAGCTAGACTTTCTAGTCTTTTCTTTCTTTTGCCAAAATATCTTTTGCAGTTTCTCTTTTAGCTTTCCTCATTATTCAGAAAAACATTTCAACATCAATAACTTCTAGGTTTGTTGGTCAAATACCAATAACCTTGAGGTTCTTACTTTGAAGTTGATCATCATATGACAAGTGTTTCAGATTTCACTATTAGTAAATTTGTATTATGATGAACAATTTCACTCATAATTTTATCCATCAATTCATGATAACTTTCTGAGACCATGTCTGTACATGCTAGGCTCATAAAGTTTAAACCTTAGTATTCGCATGCAAATCTGGCTTGCACCCGTTGGAAGCACACGTAGAATCTATAACACCCGATCATCACGTGATGCTTCGAAACGACGAGTCTTAGCAACGGTGCATACTAAGGACAATCACTTCATGGATATGCGAATATTGTTAGTGCCCCAATAGTTGGAGGATTGGGACGCCTTGCGTCTTCAACCTTCGTACATTCCCATAAAATTTATGAGTTTATGTAGTCTCACCAAATTTATATTCTATCATCTTGCAATAAGGTCTTAGATATCACATATATCTCGTACCTTGATTATTTCTGAAAACTAAATTTTCAGCTCCTTACTTTTCAAACAGATTTGAACTTCAAGTTTCACGGAGACAAGATAACTTTAGGTACTAATTGAAACCATAGCTCTCTGAATCAACAAAGTGAGTTTCACTAAATGTTTGCAATAGGACTTAATCATTTCTTGATTCATTAACAATACGGTACTAATCCGTAAAGTTTCTAGTCTGATATTAACAGTATTTCTATCTCAATTATAAGACTAGCGCATGGTAGTAAACGGATGCCAATACTACAAAATTAATTCAAAATACTACTCAGACTATGTTTATGATAATTAGTTCATGTTTTAATCTAATTACTAATGAACTCCCACTTAATACAACATCCCTCATAGTTGTAAAGTGGTACACGATCCAAATCCACTACACCAAAACCGATCATCACGTGAAATGATGTAGTTTCAATGGTGAACATCAACATGTTGATCATATCATCCATATGACTCGTGTTCAACCTTTCGGTTTCCATTGTCCCGAGGCCATGTCTGTATATGCTAGGCTCGTCAAGCAAACCCAAGTATTCCGCGTGTGCAACATGTCTTACACCCGTTGTATGTGAACGTTGAATCTACCACATCCGATCATCACGAGATGCTTCGAAACGACGAACTGTACAACGGTGCATACGAGGGGAGAACACTTTATTATCTTGATATTAATGTGAGGGATCATCTTATAATGCTACCGTCGCGATCTAAGCAAAATAAGATGCATAAAGGATTAACATCACATGCAATTCATATGTGATATGATATGGCCCTTTAGTCTTTGCGCCTTCGATCTTCATCTCCAAAGCACGGACATGATCTCCATCATCAACGGGCATGATCTCCATCATCGTCGGCGTAGCGTCAAGGTTCATGGCGCCGTCTTCATGGTTGTTCACCTCATGTAACAACTATTACAACTACTTTGAAATACTACTCAACATGAAATTTAAAGACAACCATAAGGCTCCTGCCGGTTGCCACAATACAATAATGATCATCTCATACATATTCATCATCACATCATGGCCATATCACATCACCAAACCCTGCAAAAACAAGTTAGACGTCTCTAATTTGGTTTGCATATTTTACGTGGTTTAGGGTTTTCGAGTAAGATCTAATCTACCTACGAACATGAACCACAACGGTGATACTAGTGTTGTCAATAGAAGAGTAAATTGAATCTTCACTATAGTAGGAGAGACAGACACCCGCAAAGCCTCTTATGCAATACAAGTTGCATGTCGAACGAGGAGCAAGTCTCATGAACGCGGTCATGTAAAGTTAGCCCGAGCCGCTTCATCCCACTATGCCACAAAGATGCAAAGTACTCAAACTAAAGACAACAAGAGCATCAACGCCCACAAAACCATTGTGTTCTACTCGTGCAACCATCTATGCATAGACACGGCTCTGATACCACTGTAGGATAACGTTGCATAGAAAACAAAAAATTTCCTACCGCGAACACGCAATCCAAGCCAAGATGCAATCTAGAAGACGGTAGCAACGAGGGGATGATCAAGACTAACCCTTGAAGAGATTCCAAAGCCTACAAGATGAGGCTCTTGTTGCTGCGGTAGACGTTCACTTGCCGCTTGCAAAGCGCGTAGAAGATCTTGATCACGATCGGTTCCGGCGCCACGAACAGCACCTCCGTACTCGGTCACACGTTCGGTTGTTGATGAAGACGACGTCCACCTCCCCGTTCCAGCGGGCAGCGGAAGTAGTAGCTCCTCTTGAATCCGACAGCACGACGGCGTGGTGTCGGTGGTGGTGGAGAAATCCGGCGGAGCTTCGCTTAAGCGTGCGGGATGTGGTGGAGGAGAAAGACCGCTAGGGTTTGGGGAGAGAGAGGGGTTGGGCGCCGGCCCTCTGGGTGCGGCCAAGGCTGGGCAAAGAGTGGTCAGCCCCCTCTCTATGCCCCTCATTATATAGGTGGAAGCCCCAAGAGTTCTAGTCCAAGTCTTCGAATAAGACCCCAACACTAAAACCTCCCAAAGTGGGAAACCTACTCAAGGGGAGTCCTACTCAAGGTGGGACTCCCACCTTTCCTTGAGGTGGGGCTGGCCGGCCACCAAGGTGGAGTCCACCTTGGACTCCTCCCCTTTAGGGTTTGGCCGGCCATGCTAGTGGAGTCCCTCCGGGACTCCACCTTCCATAGTGCCATTTTTCCGGACTTTTCTAGAACCTTCTAGAACCTGCCATAAATGCACCGGATCATTTCCAAACTTGGAATATGACTTCCTATATATGAATCTTATTCTCCGGACCATTCCGGAACTCCTCGTGATGTCCGTGATCTCATCCGGGACTCCGAACAAATATTCGAACTCCATTCCATATTCAAGTTCTACCATTTCAACATCCAACTTTAAGTGTGTCACCCTACGGTTCGCGAACTATGCGGACATGGTTGAGTACTCACTCCGACCAATAACCAATAGCGGGATCTGGAGATCCATAATGGCTCCCACATATTCAACGATGACTTTAGTGATCGAATGAACCATTCACATACGATACCAATTCCCTTTGTCACGCGATATTTTACTTGTCCGAGGTTTGATCATCGGTATCACTCTATACCTTGTTCAACCTCGTCTCTGACAAGTACTCTTTACTCGTACCGTGGTATGTGGTCTCTTATGAACTTATTCATATGCTTGCAAGACATTAGACGACATTCCACCGAGAGGGCCCAGAGTATATCTATCCGTCATCGGGATGGACAAATCCCACTGTTGATCCATATGCCTCAACTCATACTTTCCGGATACTTAATCCCACCTTTATAACCACCCATTTACGCAGTGGCGTTTGATGTAATCAAAGTACCTTTCCGGTATAAGTGATTTATATGATCTCATGGTCATAAGGACTAGGTAACTATGTATCGAAAGCTTATAGCAAATAACTTAATGACGAGATCTTATGCTACGCTTAATTGGGTGTGTCCATTACATCATTCATATAATGATATAACCTTGTTATTAATAACATCCAATGTTCATGATTATGAAACTAATCATCCATTAATCAACAAGCTAGTTTAAGAGGCATACTAGGGACTTCTTGTTGTCTACATATCACACATGTACTAATGTTTCGGTTAATACAATTATAGCATGATATATAAACATTTATCATAAACATAGAGATATAAATAATAACCACTTTATTATTGCCTCTAGGGCATATCTCCTTCAACGAGATCGGTCGACGTCGAGGGCGAAGCATGCAGCGACAGACCGTAGCCCATGGTACCACAGATGTAGCGAAGAATCCGCTTCACCGCGGCCCAATGAGCATCCCGAGGAACATGCATATGCAGGCACACCTGCTGGACAGCGTACTGGAGCTCCGAACGTGTCAACGTCAAGTACTGGAGGGCACCGACGATGGAGCGGTAGAACGGCGCGTCGGAAGCCAGCGACCCATCACTGGCCGAAAGCTTGGCCTTCGTGTCGACAGGAGTAGGTGCAGGGTTGCAGTTAAGCATCCCTGCACGCTCGAGAAGCTCGTGGGCATACTTCCGCGATGAAGGAAGAACCCGTCGCACGCCGGAGAACCTCAATGCCGAGGAAGTAGTGGAGCGGGCCGAGGTCCTTCAATGCGAACTTAGCGCGAAGACTGTCGGTGAGCTGTCGAAGAAGACCAGCGGTGGAGGCCGTCAAGATGATGTCGTCGACGTACATCAGCAGGTAGGCCATGTCGTTGCCGGTCCGGTAGACGAACAACGACGCATCGGAACGCGTGGAGCGGAAGCCGAGGTGATGCAGGAAGCCGGCGATGTGCTGGTACCAGGCGCGGGGCGCCTGCTTCAGTCCATACAAGGATCGAGAGAGCAAGCACACGTCATCGGGGTGCTCGGCGTCGACGAAGCCGATGGGCTGCTGACAGTACACCTGCTCCGACAGATGGCCATGGAGGAAGGCATTGGAAACGTCCATCTGATGCACCGGCCACGCGCGAGAGGCGCGAGGTGCAACACCGTGTGGATCGTGCCTGGTTTGACAACCGGGGCAAACGTATCCGTGAAGTCGACACCAGCGCGTTGCCGAAAACCACGCACGACCCAGCGCGCCTTGTAGCGCTCGAGAGTACCATCGGAGCCAAGCTTGTGCTTGAAGACCCATTTGCCGGTGATGGCGTTAGCACGAGGGGGCCGGGGAACCAGCTCCCAGGTCCGGTTACGCTGCAGCGCGTCGTACTCCTCCTGCATGGCGGCGCGCCAATGCGGGTCGCGCAAGGCTGCGCGAGCCGAGGTGGGCACCGGCGAGAGGGCAGAGGTCGACGGCGCACCAACAGCATCAGCAGCTGCCTGCCCGGTCGAGGAGCCGGCTGGACTGGCCTGGGCGACGGCTTGGCCGGCCCGTGGCCCTGTCGGACCGGCCTGGGCACCGATTGGGCCGGTCGGTGACCCGGTCGGACCCTCCTGGTGACAGGATGGGTGGCTGGGAGCCCGGTTTGACCGGGTCAGTGGGGGAGGGGGGGGGCGCCTCCTCCTCGCTGAACGAGGGCCCTCCGCCGTCATGCGGCAGGACACTGTTGCCGCTGGCCCAGAAGGCAGTCGCGGCGGACGGGGACGTCGTGCAGACGTACTGGTCGGCGGGGTAGCGCGTAGACGGCCTCCGCACGCCCGCTCGTGCTCGGGTGAGCATGGGCGCAGGAGCCGCAGCGACGAGCAGCGAGGCGGGCGACGAGGCGGCCGATGAAGCGGGCGACGAAGAGACGGCCGATGGAGCGGGCGACGGGGGCGCCGGGGGCACCGCGGGCGACAGAGACGCCGAGGGACCAGGCGGGGCCGGCGCAGAGGAGGCCGCCGCGATCAGTCGTCGGCGCGCGGGGCCGGCCACAAGGGGGCCAGCGGGCGCCGGGGGCATCGTCGTAGGCGTCGCCAAGAGTCCCTGCTGAAACGGAAAAACCAACTCGTCAAAGTATACGTGCCGGGAGGTGAGGACACGATGGGAGACCGGGTCGTAGCAGCGGTAGCCCTTGGTGTTAGCGGGGTAGCCGAGAAACACACAAGGGAGAGAGCGCGGCGCAAGCTTGTGCGCGGCGGTGGCAGCAGTGCTAGGATAACACCGACAGCCGAAGATGCGGAGGTCATCATAGGCGGGCGGCGCACCTTAGAGTAGGTGATGCGGCGTGTAAGACCAACGCACACGACACGGACGGATGTTGACGAGGATAGTTGCCGTGGAAAGAGCATCCGGCCAGAACCGTGGGGGCATGTATGCGTGGAACAGAAGGGTGCGCACGCAGTCGTTGAGAGTACGGAGCATCCGTTAAGCACGACCGTTATGTGGAGAAGTGTAGGGACACGTGAGGCGGAAGACGGCGCCATGGGCGGCGAGAAGTGAGCGAATAGTGATGTTGTCGAACTCCTTGCCGTTGTCGGTTTGGAAGGCGTGGATGGGGCGACCGAATTGAGTGGAAACGAATGCGAAGAAGGCGGTGAGGGTGGCGGCAACGTCGGATTTACGACGAAGGGGAAAAGTCCATACAAAATGCGAGTAATCATCCAAAATCAGTAGATAATAATTATAACCGGAATTACTCGGAACAGGCGAGGTCCAAACATCACTATGAATAAGTTGAAATGGAAAAGACGCGACTGTGGAGGAGGAACTAAACGCGAGGCGAACATGTTTGCCTAGACGACATGCTTCACAAGAGTGGGCATCCGTTTTATTACAAGTAAAGGAAAAGCCTTGCATTATTTGACGCAGAGTGGCGGAGCTAGGATGGCCGAGGCGCGCGTGCCAGAGATCGACACCGGCGGAGAGGGCGAGCGGGCTGCTGGCGATGGTGGAGGCCGAACCAACAGGGTACAAATCACCGGGGTTGTCACATCGGTGGAGGAGCATCCGAGTACGACCATCCTTGACAGAGAAATCAAAGGCGTCAAATTCCACAGTCACAGGATTATCACGACAGAAAGATTTAACGTAAACAAGATTTTTAATCAAGTCAGGAGAAACAAGAACGTTATGTAGAGAGAGAGGAGTGGAAGTGGAAGGAAAAGAAATAGAACCGGTGTGAGTAATGGGGAGAGCATGACCGTTGCCAACGATGATGCGAGAGGAGGTGGAGGCGGGTGTAGAAAAAGAGAGGTTACCGGGGTGCGCGGCCATGTGCGCGGAGGCGCCGGTGTCCATGAACCAGTCGCCACCACCATACGCCCCAGCGGTGGGGACGCTCTGGAGGGCGGACAGGAGCGCGGGGTCCCACGAGGCCGAGCTCGGGGGCGGCGTAGGCCGGGGCGGGTTGGGGTGCCGCATAGAAAGCCTGGTGGGTGGCCGGACGCGGCCCCATGATGCCCGGGTAGGGAGCGCGCGGCACGGGCATGGAGTAGGCATGAACGACCCCGGTCCACGGATTGTGACCCGCGATCCATGGCGGAGTGGGGGCGGTGTGCTGAGGTGGACGAGGCGCGGGGGCGGCGGCGTTGGTGCCACCATTTCCACCGCCGTTTCCACCACCGCCAGGTCCGGGGGCCGGTTGGATCGGTCTGGGCGCCGGCTGGGCCGGTCCATGGCCCGGTCGGACCGGCCTGGTGACCGGATGGGTGGAAGCCCGGAGGCAGACCCGTGGGGCGAGGCGCGGGAGTGGGAGCAGGGGCGCGAGGCGCGGGTGCACCGCAGGAGAGGCCGGCGACAAAGGCGGTGTGGGCCGCCCGAGCCCGGAGATGATTGAGGCGGCGCTCCTCGAGGCGCAGGTAGGCCACGGCCTGCTCGAAGGAGGGCGTGGTGAGGAGCGTGAGGTTGGAGGCAGCGTTGCTGAGATTCTCGCTGAGACCCGCCGACAGGGTGGAGAGCATGATCTTGTCATCGATCGGAAACTCCAAGTCGTGGAGCTCGTCGGAGAGGCTCTTCAGCTTGAGGACATACTCATCGAGAGAGTAGTCGTTCTGGTGGGTGCCGAAGAACTCCTGCTGGAGGAAGGTGACCCGCTGGATTTCATTGTCGGTGAAGAGGCCGGTGATCTTAGCCCAAACCGTGGGCGCGGAGTCGCCGTCCCGGACGACGGTGCGGAAGATGTCGTTGGAGACGGTCTGGTAAAACCAGCGGATGATGGTGGCGTCGATCGCGAGCCACTCAGGGTCGTGCGGCATGGCGAGGAGGTCGATGGTGCCGTCGACGTGATCAAGGAGATCATACTCCCGGAAGAGCAGCCCAAAGTACGTCTTTCAAGGGAAGAAGTTGGCAGCGGTGGTGGAGAGCGTCACCGGCACGCGCTCGGCGATGGGGATGTCGCGGATGACGGCGACGGAGGGGCCGGCGAAGGGGTTGCTGCTACCGGAGCGGGAGGAGTCGAAGGGGTCGGAGGGGCCGGAGGAGGAGAAACTGGCCATGGCGGAAGCGATGGTGGTGGTGGGAGGAGAGGGGCCGGCGGCGCCCGGGGTAGGGAGGGGGCGGCGGCTAGGTCAGGGACCAGAGGGCCTGTGATACCATGTATAAGGGTATTTGAGAATGCACATCACCAATTGGGCCGGCTGATCATGTTTATATATACGGACACATGTATAATTACAGGTACAACCCTGACAAAACACGGGGACCTATACCTAGTACAATATGTTACTCAACAGAGACAACATTGATGCAATTTTTTAGAGAAATAATTGCAAAAAGAACCGCGAAACTAGGATCCTTGAAGAAAAAGGGCTCGGACTATGGGCCCATGTTGGAAACATCTCAGCCCATATCTTCCGTGTGACCCGTTAGAATTTCAAGGGTAAGCTGCGTTTTGTTCCTAAAAAAATAGGTTGATTCGGATCGGATCATTATTCGACGACACAAAACTCCTCGGCCACGGCACGCGCCTAACAACCAGCGCCCGGGCAGCGAACTGCCCTCGTCCCACGAACCGTTTTGCCCCTGCTCTCTCTCCCAGGCGGCGGGCAGCCAGATCCCATCTCCACCGGCGTGAGAAATGGGCCCCTCTCCCTTCGCTTGCCGCTCCGGCGGCAGGAGGGGGAGGGGACCTCGTTCCTCCTCCATTTTGTAGTTAGGGCTTGTCTGCTGTGGTGCGTCGTTGGGGTGGTGGGAGCGGCGCCCGGGCAAATAAATCTGCCACAACTCCACTCCCACACCGGCGGCGACCTTCACGGCGGCGTCTCGGAGTTGTTGGCAAAGTGTGCTTGTCGATCTTTCAGGTCGGCAGCTTGGTCTTCTCGCCCTTCTTCAGATCTAGCGAGATCTGTTTCTCGACGTGTCACTGGCGTTTGTCGTTGTCCACGACGACGCTGGGGGCCAGGGCGAGGTGGTTCTTCTGGAGTTGGTCCGGAGGTGGTGGATATGCCGTTCTTCTCCGACTTCATCGATGGGAGGCGGCGTATCTTGGTCCAAGACAGCACGGGGACGTCCCCCGGTCGACGTGCCACAGCGACATGTGCCTCGCTGCTTGCAGCAGGCCTGTTCATCGACTCACAAAGCCTCTTTGGCGATGGTGCTTTTTTGGATCTTGCAATTGTGGAGGCTCGGCGTCTCTTCTTGCGTTCGTCTCGGCGGCGGTGGATTTAGACGGCGACCGCTGGCTATGGTGGTTGCAGGAAATTCTAAGGATCGTTTTGTATTTCTCGATCTTTTAGGATTTTATCTGCAAATTCAGGATAATCATTTTATCCCGGTTTGTCTTTTAGTTTCCACATATGTTGCTTTATGTAACTTGGTTTTCGATTAATGAAATATGTGGTTGCTCTCAAAAAAAAAAACCTCCTCGGCCACTGTAGTGGTTCAATCTGTGGTTCAATGCGGCTTTATCGAATAAAGGCCGCCGGCGCCAGCGCTGCCAGCTTCCCACTGGACATGCTAGACACCATAAACAGCCGCCTGAGCCTCCTCGACCACATTTCCTTCACCGCCGTGTTCATGCCTCGCGTGCCGCATCCAAGCCGGAGGCGCCGTGGCTCGTCCTCCCCGGCCACAACCCGGAAACCTCCACGCTCTTCTTCCTCGCCGAACACCGCGCCGTCGTCGTGCGCGCCACGGGAACCGACCACGTCATTCTAGGCTGCTCCTCCTCTGGCGGCGAAGGGTAGTTGTCACCGCCGATGCATGCGACAGGATGGATCTGGTCAGCCTCGTAACCGGCGAGCAGCACGCTCGGTCTGAAAACACTTCACATGTCACCCTCCGGCGTACTACACTGCTACTACGGCCACGGCCCGCCACAGGGGGGTTGACGACGCAAGTGGGCGTCGCGGCTTTCACAGTGGGCGACGGTTTGTAGGGGCTGGCGGCGCCCTGGGGCGACGGTGTCGAGGACGACGTCTACTACAAGAACCAGTTCTACTCCATCTCCTACTTGGGCGACGTCGAGGCGTGGGAGCACGACGCCGACTCTGGCGAGTTCACCAGGGTTGTGGTCATGCCAAGGGGCTGGACGACACGGAGCACAAGTACCTCGTCACGGCGTCAGACGGGCGGCTGATGGCCGTGCTCAAGGACTCTGACCAGACCACGGCCCTGCATCCTCGGTGGACGTGCTCCTTCAAGGTGCATGTGCTCGACGGCGAGTAGTGGAAGGAGACGGACGACATATATCGGCGATGTCGCGCTGTTCGTCAAAGTGAACAGTGTAGAAGAATAGAGAGGGAGAGAGATTGACGTAATATGTTGGATGTTGTATTGAGCCTCTTGGGTGAGTATATATAGTGGTACAGACTTGGAGGCTAAGATAGCTCTCCTAGAGATATGGTAGGTAGAGATTACAAATCCTAGACTACCTAATATACCTATACCAAATATATCTCTAACACTCCCTCGCAGTCGTAGCGGTAGTGACGTGAACAACAGTAGCATCGCGGACGGTCAGACTGGAGAGAAACCGAAGGTATGAACCAACGGGCTGACACTCCCCCGCA
Organism: Lolium multiflorum; assembly: GCA_030979885.1. Lineage (NCBI taxonomy): Eukaryota > Viridiplantae > Streptophyta > Magnoliopsida > Poales > Poaceae > Lolium > Lolium multiflorum. The sequence continues at coordinate 215,871,959 of CM061748.1, forward strand.
GTCGTAGCGGGAGCGTCGTGGACGATGTCGCGTCGCGGATGCTTGGACTGTAGAGGAAGCCGAGGTGCTCGTGCGAGGTGGTATCCCTTGTGCCGATGTCAAGGTAGCCGAGAGCGTGGGTGCTGCAACCTTGGTCGAGGGAGCCGCGTGAGGGATTGCCGTGGTCGATGTCGTGATCGGGTGCCGGTGTCGATGTAGCCGCATGTGAGGTGGTGTGCGAGGAGAGTGACGGAGACGCGCCGAGGCAGTCGTGGAGATGGTCGATGCCGAAGTCGATGCAGTCTGGGTCGTCGAGGACGAAGTGCAACCATGGTTTTGCCAGAACCAGGCGCACGTCAGGGACGAAGGCATACTCTGGTTTTGCCAGAACCGAGTACGCATAGAAGAACACGGCGGTGACGCGTCGAAGCAGTCATAGAGGCGATGCCGATGAAGACGTCATCGAAGCTGATGAAGACGAGGCGCCGGTCCGAGCTTGCCAGTCCCGGGGACGCGTCGGGGACGAAGGCACGTATCGGTGTTGCCAGTACCGGGCTTGAGGGGGTAGGGAACATTACAAAGTGCGCGCCATGTCGGAGTAGACTAGTAGAGGAGGTCTCGACGATGGGTGTCGGAGTAGAGGAGTAGGTGGTGTAGTCGGGGAAGAGGCGAGTCTCGACGACGGGTGTCGGAGTAGAGAAGCAGGTGACGTAGTCGGGGAAGAGGCGAGGAAGCTGGCGGCAAAGCTGTAGTGTACGAAGACGTAGAAGGCGGCTAACCCAGCGGTGACTAGGGGTGGTCATGCTGGACGCCTAGACGGGCGTTGCGGTGATCGGCGAGCCCAGCGCGACCTGAAGTGGTTGGCGAGCCCAGCGGCGACCTGAGGAGGCGGCGGCGGTACGAAGTAGGCGAGGAAGACCCGGCGGCGTGACGAAGACCATGCGCGACGAGAGGCGACTGCGCGAAGGGGCGGCGCTGTGGTGGCCTCGGACGTCGATGCGCGGGGGACGGCGAAGGTAACCGCGTGCGGCGACGCCACGGCTGAGGGGCCGGCGTAGCTGCAGGGCGCGAGTCGGTGCAGCGGCGGATTCCACCAGCGACGTACGCGCCTCAGAAGGCACTGTTGCGTCAGAAACCCACCGGCGGCGCGGGCAACACCGTAGGCGGGAACAACTCGGGGCTGCGGCTGGCGTCCCTCGGAGCGACGGCCCGCAAAGCCTTCGGTCACACGTCCGATGCTGTCGCAAGGGCGTGCCACTGACCTATACCTGGTCGAAGGTGTTGGATGATGCCTCGCTTAGTTTCTGCATGGCATACACGTAAACGTTAAATACGAGCCTCGATCGGCTCTCAGGTTGTCTGTGAATCGGCTCAAAGAGCCGATCCACCCATGATTCGTACGAGGTGTACGAATATATGGTGGTCCTGCTTGATCAAGATAAAGCTAAAGCGATCTACGACGATTTGGGGTTTTCACCGCATAATCGGATCATCCTACTCACGATTGGGCCTCGCGCTCGCGTACGGTGATCGTAAGCCGATCCTAGACAGGGCCTAAAAACCAACACGAGGTTGATCCCCGGAACATCTGTCTAGGGCCAGCAAACTACACCCTACACGCCGCTGGATCCTCCAACCCTTTGTAAGGCCTAACTATTGCGGATATTAAACTAATCCTTGAAGAACAAGGAGCAACCGTAACGGATCGGATCTAGTAAACAATGATCAAGCGGGGTGCCGCCCCTACACCTAAGATAGGTGTAAGGGCGACTAGATGCATAAGGGTTGCACTACAACAGCATATGATACGAAGAACAATGCTAACCCTAACACATCTAAGATAACTACGTTGCTCGCCATCAAAAAAGGCTTCAGCACGAGCAACGCATGAACAACGTAAATAAGCTTATGCTGCCTAGATCACAAGATGCGATCTAGGCAGCATGGTGCTTACCGGAAGAAACCCTCGAGACGAAGGAGTTGGCGATGCGCCGAGATTGGTTTGTGTTGAACGTTGGTTGTTGTTTATTTCATAAACCCTAGATACATATTTATAGTCCAAGGGACTTTCTAATTCAGGCGTGCACCTAACCGTGCACGGGTAAAACTCTACCTCCTAACCGACACGTATCCTACTATGGTACAGATACACGGGCAATTAGCCCAAACTTGGTACACAAGGCCGATTCATGTATTTCTTCTATGTATATAAATTCAAGCCCATCTCCAACCGCGGCCTACTTCTGATCCGGTCAAATTCTGGTGATAACACATGCCCCCCTGGTTTTGGAAATGACATTTCCAAAATCATTCTGTTTTTTCTTCGTCGGGTCATGTCATGGCAGAGCAGAACCGTCGCAGGATTCCTTATCATGATGCCCTGCCTTCTCAACTATTCCGCGTGATTTGACCGCTGTCTTTGGGCACCGCCTCCTCGGAAACTGCTGTGGCATTGAATTTCTACTATAGCCCCTTTATTTAACCACCCTGAGCAGTTTGCCACTTCATCCCTTTGCTCTGTTCTGGCCATTGGTACCCAAAAACCCCCAATCTCCCACAGCCATGTCTTCCTCTTCTTCCTCCTCCGCCTCGTCGGTCTTCTCTGACTCTTCCTCATCTCGCGAGCCGACGCCGGAGTGGGGCTCGTTGGCGGCGCACGACATTCTTGCCCCGACGACGTGGGACAAAAAAGAACATGATCCCTCCATCTGGTCTGAGGATGACAAATCCCTGACCGATGGAGAGGACGACCTTCAATTCCTCGTCGAAGGGGAAGAGGAGGCGGAGAGCGAGGACGACCGTTTCTCCTGGGACGATTTCACCTCCTCCGAGGAAGAAGCGGAGGAGGACGACGACGAATCCCTTGAAGGTTACCCACCAGCGAAGCGCCTCCGCACCTGGTGGGACGACGACAGCGATGACGATGATGAGAAGACGAGGCTCCGTAGAAGGCTACGGAAGCTCCGATGAGGAGCCTATCAGCAGCTGCGCCGGAGGCAGCGATGACGAGGGCAGCAATGGCCCCTAGATTAGGGATCAGTAGTAGTAGTTGGCTTTTGCCATCTTCTTCCCTGAGCAATCGGCTCTTTCTTTGTAAGAAATCCCTCTATTAATGAAGAAAGTATTCCTCAATTAATTTCGCTTCCTTGTCGACTTTGCCGATCGTCGAATGGAGTCGCCGTACGAAGAGCCGATAGCAGGACATCGGCTCGCATTGCGATCTGAGGCCAAGTTGTTGCCTAACCACGCGGTCCAACAGGCCTTACTAGGCCTAATTCTCATCCACACCATCAGATTGAACTCCTCAGCAACCCATTAGGAGATTCGTCTCACACATCATGACTTCTGGTCTGAAACGATTCCGTTAACTTGCTAATCTGAGTTTATTCCTCTAGAGTCAATATCAGCATATCGGCTTTGTTATTCTGAAGTCGATGCCTGTGCATCGGCTGTATTTGCATACTGTTATCTCCGTATGTTTTCTCAAGTCGATGTCTGCGCATCGGCTGTGATTTTTTTTTACTGGCCGATTTAAAATCGGCCTCCATACCTTACTGCCCATCATCCCACATGCTTGGGAAATACTTCTTGAGGTGTTGACCATTGACGGCTACTGGGAACTTTTCGCCGTCCAACTCTTCCAACATGTATGCATTACCCTTCAAGGCCTGGACGACTTTGTACGGACCGTGCCAATTAGGAGACCATTTGCCATATGCCTTGTCCCTGGTTCCTAACGGCAACACAGCTTCCCATACTAGATCACCAACTTGAAACTCCTTTGGTCTAACCTTCTTATTGTAGGCACGAGCTACCCTGGCTTTGTTCTCCTTAATCTTCTCCAACGACCAAAGCCTAAGTTCTGTTGCGTCCTCGATAGTGTCACTCATCAAAGCTGCATATTCTTCCGCTGTCAGATCATTCTGAAATGTGACACGTCTTGATCCAGCCGTAATTTCCCAAGGTAATACGGCCTCCTGTCCATAGACGAGCTGGTACGGCGAAGTCTTTATAGCTCCATGGCACGACATGCGGTAGGCCCATAACGCTTCTGATAACTTCTCATGCCAATCCCTAGGGTTCTCGTCAATCTTTCTCTTGATCAGCTTGATTAAGCTCTGATTGGACGCTTCAGCTTGCCCATTAGCTTGAGCATAGTACGGAGATGATCGGATCAGTTTAATCCCCATGTCATCGCAGAACTTCCTGAATTCTTTAGAAACAAAGACCGAACCTCCATCGGTCGTGATAGTTTGGGGAATCCCGAACCTATGAATCACGTGTTCTTTCACAAACTTGATCACATCTTCTGATTTCACCTTCTTCATAGGGACGGCTTCCACCCACTTGGTGAAGTAATCTGTGATAACCAAAATCCATTCATGTTTTTTACTCGACGCAAGATGGATTTTGCCGATCATATCCATGCCCCACCCCCGGAACGGCCAAGGCTTGATGATAGGATTCATCGCTGATGCTGGTACCATCTGAATCTTCCCGAACATCTGGCACGCTTGGCACCCCTTGTAGTAATTGAAGCAATCTTCAAGCATGGTGGGCCAATAAAACCCTGATCGCCTGATTAGCCACTTCATCTTATGAGCCGACTGATGAGTTCCACAGGCGCCTTCATGCACCTCATGTAAGAGCCGATTAGACTCAGTTGGTCCCAGGCACTTGTCCTGTAGAACATGTCGTCCCCTATGAGGACATACTTCATGGCTTTATATCTTATCCGTTTAGGTGCCCCCCGAGCCGAATCTTTTAAGTAATTGAAGATTTCGGCTCTCCAATCATCCTGTTCCAGGAATTGTACCTGAACTTCGACCCGTCGGTATATCTATGTAGCCTGACGCCATTTGTGCGAGATTGTTGGCCTCGGTGTTTTGGGATCTTGGGACCCAATTAAAGTTGATGTACCGAAACTGTGCCATCAACTCACGGCATTCCATCCAATATGGGAAAAGCGATTCACTCTTGCACTTGTATTCATCCGTGAGCTGGTTAATCACCAACTTGGAGTCTCCAAAAAGCTCTACTGCCTCTGCCCCGGCTTCCAGTAGCAACTCCATCCCCTTGCGTACTGCCTCATATTCAGCAACATTGTTGGTGCAAGGTGTAGCTAGCCTGATGGCGAAAGAATATGTTGCCCCCCGAGGCGACATGAGCAGAATGCCGATGCCACAACCATCGTCACAAGCCGATCCATCGAAGAACATAGCCCACGCGTACGGATAGTGCCGCTATATTAGTGTTAATCCGCTCAGCTATAAGATCGGCCAACGCTTGCCCCTTGATTGCTTTCGCGGCTGATACCGAAGGTCGAACTCCGTCGCGCGAACATCCACTTACCAAGCCGGCCTTTCAACACAGGGCCGACAGCATGTGCTTAACAACGTCCGACTTGGATGACGATGATTTCTGCCGTCAAAAGGATGTGGTGGAGCTTGGTGCAGGTGAAGAACAGGCAAAGACAAAGCTTCTCGACCTCAGGATACCTTGTTTCCGCGTCCAACATCCTTCTGCTGAGGTAGAAGACGACATTTTCAACACCCTCATAAAGTTGCACCACCACCGAAGCGATGGACGTGTCAGCTACGACAAGTAGATATAGAACGGCCTGTCTTGCTAGGGTGGGACTAGCACACGGCGTTGTCAGATACCGCTTAATCTCGTCAAATGCCTGCTGCTGTTCTGCCCCCCAGCGAAACTCGTCATCAGATTTAATCTTCACCAACGCCATGAACGGCTCGATCCGTCCTGACAGGTTAGAGATGAATCGACGGACGAAGTTGATCTTGCCGATAAGACGTTGGAGTTCCTTCTTCGTGGTGGGTGGCTGCATGGTACGCACTGCCTCCTGACTTTTCAGGCCGATCTCAATTCCTCGTTCATGAACCAAAAATCCTAGGAACTGACCGGCCGTCACACCAAAGGCACACTTCTTTGGATTCATTCTCAGTCCGAACTTTCGAGTTCGGTCTAGGACGCGTCGCACATCTCCCAAGTGTCCCACCACAGAGACAGACTTGACTACCACGTCATCGATGTAGATTTCCACCAACTTGCCAATCAGATCGTGAAATATATAATTCATGGCCCTTTGATACGTTGCGCCAGCATTCTTCAACCCAAAGGTCATGACCACATATTCAAACAAGCCTACTGCCCCTGGTACTCTGAATGCGGTCTTGTGTATATCTTCTGGAGCCATGAAGATCTGGTTATAGCCGGCGTTGCCATCCATGAAGCTTAAAACCTTGTGGCCAGCGGCTGCATTGATCAATGTCTCTGCCACAGGCATCGGATACTCATCTTTTGGAGTGGCTCGTTAAGATCTCGGAAATCGATGGCCACACGCCACCGGCCGTCCTTCTTTTCTACAGGAGCGATCTGGAGATCCATTCGGCATACCGCATGGCCTGATGAACCCGGCCAACATCTTCTCGATCTCTTTCTTGACCTCTTCCAGGTTTTCGGCCTTCATTTGACGTGCTCGTTGTTGGAACGGCCGAAATCCTTTCTTAAGGGAGCCGATGTTCAATGATGCTTCTGTCTAACCAGGCATCTCTGTGTAGTCCCATGCAAAGCAATCTGGGTATTCTTTCAATAGAGCAGTCATCTCCTGAGCTGTGGATCTAACTTCTTGCTGATAAAAGTTGGTGGCGGCTTATCCCCAGGACCGATGTCGACTTCCTCTAGCTCATCAGCCGAGGTGAACCCATACCCTAGCTTTCCGTCACCTGTGAGGTCGACGCCAAATGCTGGGAGAGCCGGTGGTGCGGATAATACGGTCCGGTCGCTGGAATCGGCCTCCATCTTGATCATCACTAGGATCTTGTGGCAGTGTCGGGGCCGATCGCGTGGACCAGCTTCCTCTTTATCCTTGCTATGAGAGCAGCTGCCCTCGTCACTACCCTTACCAGGGCGGTACCCAAGTTCTACCATGCTGATGTTGAATAAGTGTCCTGGTTGGCACCTCCCAGGGTACATATCTTCCGCCATGTCGACGGCGTATGCCGATGAGTTCGGCACTTCTGGTGCTACCAACTCGAACGGCAGCGGTGGACGGGACTGGAGTGGAATCTCTCCTTTGTAAGTCCCCAAAGCTGGTCCCGACGGAGAATACTGATGGCTCATGATTTCCTGGATCACGCGTGAGCGACACGCTCAGTGTTCACGAGGCTCTCGAGTGGCGGTGCGGCGAATGAGCCACCATGAAGTTGATCCCCAGCGCAGCGACGGTGCGTTCTTCGACGGGGCGGACAGGTCCACTCCATCGAGCGCGCCTTCAGGTGAGAACCCCTTCCACCCGATGCCATGGGAGCGGGTTCTGTGGAAAGAGCCGATGAGGTCGGCTTCGAGGACTGCCTTGATCTCGTCATGCTTCTTCTTGATCTCATCAGTTAGATCCTCGTACTTGACCGGAGTGCTTTCCGCCATCTCGGATGTAGATGGCGATGCGGTGGATGTCGAAGATTGTCCCACTGGGCGTGCCAGAATGTGTTGCGGTCAGAAACCCACCGGCGGGCAGCGAGGCAACACCGTAGAGCCGGGAACAACTCGGGGCTGCGGCTGGCCCTCCCTCGGAGCGACGGCCCGCAAAGCCTTCTGGTCACACGTCCGATGCTTGTCGCAGGGCGTGCCAACCCTGGTCGGGAAGGTGTTGGATGATGCCTCGCTTAGTTTCCTGCATGGCATACACGTAAACGTTAAATACGAGCCTCGATCGGCTCTCAGGTTGTCTGTGAATCGGCTCAAAGAGCCGATCCACCCATGATTCGTACGAGGTGTACGAATATATGGTGGTCCTGCTTGATCAAGATAAAGCTAAAGCGATCTACGACGATTTAGGGTTTTCACCGCATAATCGGATCATCCTACTCACGATTGCCTCGCGCTCGCGTACGGTGATCGTAAGCCGATCCTAGACAGGGCCTAAAACCAACACGAGGTTGATCCCCGGAACATCCTGTCTAGGGCCAGCAAACTACACCCTACACGCCGCTGGATCCTCCAACCCTTTGTAAGGCCTAACTATTGCGGATATTAAACTAATCCTTGAAGAACAAGGAGCAACCGTAACGGATCGGATCTACTAAACAATGATCAAGCGGGGCCGCCCCAACACCTAAGATAGGTGTAAGGGCGGCTAGATGCATAAGGGTTGCACTACTACGACAGCATATGATACGAAGAACAATGCTAACCCTAACACATCTAAGATAACTACGTTGCTCGCCATCAAAAAAGGCTTGCACGAGCAACGCATGAACAACGTAAATAAGCTTATACTGCCTAGATCGCAAGATGCGATCTAGGCAGCATGGTGCTTACCGGAAGAAACCCTCGAGACGAAGGAGTTGGCGATGCGCCGAGATTGGTTTGTGTTGAACGTTGGTTGTTGTTTATTTCATAAACCCTAGATACATAATTATAGTCCAAGGGACTTTCTAATTCAAGCGTGCACCTAACCGTGCACGGGTAAAACTCTACCTCCTAACCGACACGTATCCTACTATGGTACAGATACACGGGCAATTAGCCCAAACTTGGTACACAAGGCCGATTCATGTATTTCTTCTATGTATATAAATTCAAGCCCATCTCCAACCGCGGCCTACTTCTGATCCGGTCAAATTCTGGTGATAACAGGCACGTCGTTGGCTAGCAGCGTGGACCAAAGGCGGCGGCGCTGCGACCCGAAGGGGCGACGCAGCGGCAACCCGATGCTCAATCGGTGGTATGCGCGTGCTCGGGGACGTGCTTGGCGGAGACGTGTGCGGGGCCGGTTGATCAGACCGACGGCGGCGCTACACGTGCCATGGCGTGGACTACGCGCCGCAGATCAGAGTCGTTGACGACGTTGTCGTTGATATCCTGGGCGATGACGGCGAAGACGAACCGGCGATGGAGACCGTGCAGACGAAGGCGGCCGGCTGCGACGCAAACGGCGTCCCATGTGCATCGCGTGCAGCCGTGCCCCACGGTAGATGGAGGCGGTGTCAGGCCCGGTCAACCGCCTCTACGACCGGCCCGGTCGGCCCACGTCCTGGTCGGACCGACTGCTGGACCGGACCAGCCGGCCATAGTCCCGGTAAAACAGGCTGCTGGGTCGGACCAGCCGGCCACAATCCCGGTCGTCCAAGGGGCTCCGCTCATCCGCCCGGTCGACCGCTCGGTCAGACCGGCTGCTGGACCGGACCAGCTGGCCACAGTCGCGGTCAAACCGGCTGCTGGGCCGGACCGGCCGAGGCGGAGACGACGCGGGCGAGCCGGCCGCGGCAGCCTACCAAGGCAGGCGCTACAGCGAGTCGACCGTGGTGGCCGGCGTAGGGCGGATGATGGAGGAGAGCCGGTGTAGAGTCGACGCCGAGGTTGGAGTAGAGGCGCGTGATGACGGCGGCGGTGGGCGACTCAATCTGATCTATGATCGGTAAAACCAAAAAGAAAACGCCGGTCGAGCGACCGGCGGAGCAAAAAGAAAACCAATCTACAGATTGGAAAAAAAAGGACTCGAGGGCAGCGGATCAACAGATCGGCGAACGAACCCTCATACGGGTTGCGTGGCCCCCGGAGTAGGCCATGGAGATTGACCTCCCCGGGGGTGGCGCGGGCGGAAGCGCGTGCGGCGGCTAGGTCAAGGTCGGCGCCGCTCTGATACCATGTAGAACGATAGAGAGGGAGAGAGATTGGCGTAATATGTTGGATGTTGTATTGAGCCTCTCAGGCGAGTATATATAGTGGTACAGACTTGGAGGCTAAGATAGCTCTCCTAGAGATATGGTAGGTAGAGATTACAAATCCTAGACTATCTAATATACCTATACCAAATATATCTCTATCAAAAAGTTCCATGTGCATGTCCACGAGGGAGCATCCGGAGCTCAGGGCCAGCTGAGTTTACTACACCGAGGACAACGATCGGAGGCCGCACAATGACAGCTACCAGGACAACAACAGCAACCGGCGTGGCATCGGGGTGTTCATCCTCAAGGCCGGCATAGTGGAGAAGGTCAAGGGCCTGGAGCAGCACCAAATCTGGCCGCCGCGGGCGTGGTTCACGCCCTCCATGGCTCCATCCCACGATATATATGACGAGAGATTGCGTTAACATGAACTCACCAAGGTCGCCACCATCAACAGCACAGTGGTACCCTCTCGTCGCTCCCGCGAGCGACCCAGGAGAAACCCTAGCCGCCTCCTCCCAGCACCTCCCCTCCTCCTCGCCACCACCTGAGGGCATCCTCGGACGAAGCCCGGCAGCGCTGGCGGCGGGCCTCTTCTCCCCTCGTGTGGTGGTGGTGGTGTGGGCCTCATCTGCCGAGGGCCGCGGCAGTAGCGTTGGGCGCGACGGCGTGGCCACCTGGCAGCGGCGTGGCGGCTTCGCGGTCCTTGGCGTGCGGTGACGGCGTCCCTCGGGCGCAGACGGTGCGAGCTCGGTGGCTCTATTCGCTGCGAGTGGACATGAGCATCTCATGTGTGGGCTTCTTCTATGCGTCCATGGCGGCAAGCTTGGCCGGTGGTGTGCCCGCTGGTGTGAGAGGCGGGATCCGTGTGGGGTGGGTGATAGACAATGCGGCCATGGTTGGCCGTCTCGAGATCTCGAGCCGTGGCGGGGGGGGAGGGGCTCTCGAGCCCATCGCCTTCTGCCCCAGATCTGGCTGCATTGGTAACCATGGGGGCTCCAAGTCACCGATCAGTGGGAGGAGCCCTCTCCCTTCAAATCCAATGACCCCAGGGCGATGTAGGTGGTTCCCGTGACGGCGGTGCCTCCCTTTTCCTTTCAGTTCTGCAGTGCTCAGAGCTGGGATGTCGGGGCAGTGGCCCTGGACGGTGGGTGGCGGTGTCGACTGGAAGGCGGTTGGCGCTTGCTGGTGCAAGCTGGGCTTCTTGGCCGTGAGGACGGTGAGGAGTTGGTGGAACTCATGTCACAGCGTAGGTGGTTACGTCCGCTTTCATGGCGACTCCATGGTTTGATTTTCTGTGCCAGATCTGGCTCAGATGTTCCTCAGACTGATCTGCGTCCGCGCGAGGCCACTGGGCGAAACCCTTGGTTGTTTGCTCACTAGTCACACCAGCAATGACGACATCCGTCGCCGTTCTCCTTGTTGAAGGGTTGGAGGGGAACTCTCCCACTCTCTTCCCATGTATCCCGGGTGAAAACCTAGGCTGTGGCCGAGCGACGACAGCGCTCCTGCATCGTTCTCCTCCTTGGAGGCGACGCATAGGGATGAGGGGACATAGCGGCTGACGGTGTGATGACATCGATGGTGGTGCGGTTCGGGCAGGGCGAAGACGAAGTCCGAAGGCGTTCTTCGGCAAGATCAAGTCTTTTGGTGCCCAATCACTTCTCTATGTTGTGTTTGCCGGTGGGACGACACCCTCGACCCTGGGTGGGGAGGGAAGGGTCCCTCCTCCAGCGGCAGCACAACATGGCGGTCATTGGGCCGGTGCTTCATCCCTTTGAAGCTGGGATTCCTCCACTTTATTGGTTGCCCGTGCCTTGGCAAGATGGTTATTTGGTGGCGTTGCCGGGTGGAGTTCAGTTTTGTGTGCCTATTCCTACACCATAGAGGTCTTGCAGGCTTGGGGCGCAGGTAATTTTTGCCCATCGTCCAAGTCTGCACTGGGTTCGCAGGGGCGGCCCAAGACTTGTTGCTGCTGTTCGGCCCTGCCTGCGGCTCCCGGAGTTTGTAGTTCCTCTAGGATTTTTCTTTTTCTTTTAACATTGCTCAAGTTTGTGTATTTTGCACCGTTGTACTTAGCCGGTTGAGGACTTTATTAATTTAAAGTTGGGTTTTCGAAGCCTTTAATCTAAAAAAAGATTGGGTTAACATGGTCATGTTTCGAGTAATAACAGGTGGATTCTAAACTAAGCCAACCGTTTTTTTTTCACTTGAAATTGCAACATACATAGGATATATACAATTTAATGAGGCTACAGGGCCTAGACTTCATTTTGTTCTACACCGTTCCTAATTTTCAGCTAGATGAAATTCCAATTGGCTTTAAATCAGATCAGTGACCGTTTATTCATTCCCTGGCGGGGATCTCATTGCAGGGATTCTCTCTCCTCCCCGCGTTGCTCTGAGCTGTCCCCGCACGTTGAGTTCGGTTTTTTTTGTCCGGTGTTTTCTCGGTTTGAATTTCGGGGTCCATGCAAGAGTTCTTTCCACTTTGCCCTTTCCTGTCTTCTCTGTCAGGCGGAGAAAGGAGGATATGAGGAGTAGAGTTGGAGTGTGGTGTTGGCCTCTCGCCGGCAGACTCTCGTGTTCTCGGTGGCGGGGGTTGAATCGGCGGGGGCGGAGGTTTCAAGAGGTAGGTGCCGGTAGGAGTGTGGCCGTTTCTCTCGTGAATCTCCCCTCTGTTAGAGTTTATCTGTCTTTACACGTTTTGTATTCAGACTTCTATACTTGTACGGTAAGGTGACCCATAGCACCATACTATATATACAACCATGACAGACTCGGGATTGTATCCGAGTAGATCCAATCATACCCTGTTTCCTAAATTTAACATGGTATCACGAGCAGGCTCTTCTGCCGCATCTACCTGATCGAGATCGACGAGATCAAACTCCGTCTCCATCGCGTGTGTCGCCGAGAATTAAGCGACGCCAGATTTTCATCACCCCGCCCACCTCACGGTGCTTCGCTCCGCCCTCGTTCCTCAGGTCGATGGCCATGGCGTCTTCATCCAGCTATGTTCCCCAGATCAATCTCGGGACACCTCCGTCAGACAAGTTGACGAGGAAAAATTTCCCTCTATGGCGATCTCAAGTGCTCCCCGCCATACGTGGCGCTCAACTCGTCGGGTTTCTCGACGGAATAGACGCAACACCGCCACAAGAACTCCCTCCTACCACGGCAGAGAAAGAAGCCGATGCCCAGGCGAAACCGGTGCCGAATCCGGCATACGCAGTATGGCTTGCGAGGGATCAAACGGTTCTGTCCTACCTCCTTCAATCTCTCTCTCTTGAGATCTTGCCTCATGTTCATCGGATTGAGAGCAGCCATGGGTCTGGAAAGCCTTGGAGGAGATGTTTGCCGCACAAAGTGAGTCTCGTATAACAAATCTGCTTATTGTGCTCGCCAACACGAAGAAGCTCCAGATGACTACTGCGGATTTTCTCACGAAGATGCAGGGGTTCGCCGATGAATTGATCTCGGCTGGTCACCCCCGCCTGATCGCCAGCTTGTTTCATACATCCTTGCGGTCTTGGAGGCGGGTATAACTCTCTGGTCGCCGCTCTGGGCGTGTCTACCACGCCGATCACTCTGAGCATGTTGTACTCTCAACTACAAGCATATGATCAGCGTCAGGAGATGCTAAATTCTTCGCCACCGGATGAGTTTGAGACATCTGCAAACGCTGCATATCGACAGCGTCGCAGTTCTTCGCCAACAACACCGGCTCTGGCAAACCGCGCGGTGACCGCGGTGATCGCCGCGACGAGCGCCGTGATGAGCATCGGGACGGTCGCAGAGGAGACAATCACCCATACAATCCAGGCCGTGGTGGTGGCCGTGGACCTCCAGGAGGGGGTCGAGGACGCGGTCGTGGCCATCGCCGCACTACCCCATGGGCCAATGTCACTTGCCAGATTTGTGGCAAAGAAGGTCATTATGCTAAAGATTGCTGGTCTCGCTATGAAGATGATGACGGCAGCTATGGTGACAAGGAAATCAACGCTGCTTACGGGGTTGACACTAATTGGTACCAGGACTCAGGTGCCACCCATCATATTACCGGTGAACTCAACAATCTCACAATGAGGGACGCATACAAGGGCTACGACAAGGTTAACACCGCTAATGGATAAGGTATGACTATTTCCCATGTTGGTCAATCTATAGTTCATAACCATGCTCGAAATTTCCATCTTCGTAATGTCCTATATGTCCCTAATGCTTCCAAAAATCTTCTCTCTGTTCATCGTTTCACATATGATAATAGAGTGTTCATAAAATTTCACCCGTTCTTCTTTTTGATCAAGGATCAGGTCACCCGGAAAATAATTCATAGAGGACGGTGTGTTGGAGGACTTTACCCTCTTATTTCTTCCTTGGAGTCACAAAATTCTCAGAAGCATGCTTTTGTCGCCGCTCAGCCATCACAGTCTCGGTGGCACAGTCGTCTTGGTCATCCTCCATCCTTCGTTTGTCATAGTTAGACATATTGTTAGCAAAAATAAACTCCCATGTGTTAGAGATTCTAGTCATGAATTAGTGTGTGATCCATGCCAGCAAGCTAAAAGTCATCAGTTGCCATATCCCATCTCCACCAGTGTATCTACAGCTCCCTTGCAATTAGTCTTTTCTGATGTATGGGATCCTGCACCTACCTCTGTTGGTCGCCATGATTACTATGTAAGCTTCATTGATGATTATAGCAAGTTTACTTGGATTTATTTGCTTAAGAAAAAATCTGATGCTCTTGCTGCCTTTGTGAACTTTCAAAAACTTATTGAACGCAAACTCGATAAGAAAAATCTTGTTGTTCAATCTGATTGAGGAGGATAGTACATTGCACTTAATTCTCACTTCCAGACACAGGGAATTTCTCATCTTGTGTCATGTCCCCATGCTCATCAGCAAAATGGGGCAGCTGAGCGAAAACACCGCCACATTGTTGAGGTTGGTCTCTCACTTCTTGCTCATGCCGGTATGCCTCTCAAATTTTGGGATGAAGCATTTCTCACGGCTACATATCTTATCAATATGCTACCCAGCAAAGTCATCGACAATGACACACATGTACATCGTCTCTTAGGCACACACCCAAATTACTCATCTCTTCGTGTGTTTGGTTGCGCCTGTTGGCCCAACCTTCGCCCATATAACAAGAGCAAACTTGCCTTCTGTTCCACACAATGTGTGTTTTTCTAGGCTATAGTCCGCGTCACAAGGGGGTCAAATGTCTAGAAGTGTCCACCGGTCGAGTTTATATTTCTCGCGATGTTGTCTTTGATGAGACTGTTTTTCCATTCAAAAATCTACACCCCAATGCTAGTGCCCTTCTTCGCAAACAAATCCTTCTTCTTGATCCATCTCTTCACAATTTTGAGCAAGGAGATGATACTATTGATGATTCACATGTGGACAATAATCATGCTACTAATCCATTGTCTAGACCTGTCTGTTCTGTTCTGCAGGATGCAGCTCCTCAAAATACGGCGCCTGGCAAAAATTCTGCCCAAAACAGTGCATCCAATCGATCTGGAGGCTCATCTGGCAGCTCAGGCGAAAATAACAGAAGCACTGGATCCCAGGAAAATTCCCTGCACAGATCTTCCTCGGGATCGACGGAAATCGCGTCAGATCACGCGCTTGACGCGCCTGGCAACGGTTCCCGCGGCTCGGATCGGGAGCGTGACAGCGGACACAGCGGATCCGCGCGTGCCACGTCGCGCCGGTCGGCAAATCCCGCGCGCGGCCGGGCGCCCTCTCCCGCAAATCGCGATGCCCCCGGATCGTCTGAGCCTGATTCCCTGCATCGCTCCCCGACGCCCTCACAATCGGCCACACCAAGTGCCATAGCCACAGCAGATCCGACTGAATCTTCGTCTGACGCAGACAGCTCTGGCTCCTCTGACGCGCCTGGAATGGGATCTTCTGTGCCTGTTTCATCTGTTCGTCAATCTGCTGCTCCGCCTACACGGCCAGTCACAAGGGCCTCCAGAGGCATTGTTAAGCCGCGTGAGTACAAGGATGGCACTGTTCGATGGGCTCTGTCGTGTTCTACAGCTGAGCCCGCAAATCTTTAAGATGCTTTACAAGACTCAAACTGGAGGGCTGCCATGAATGAGGAGTTTGATGCCCTCAAGCAAAATAAAACTTGGAGACTTGTGCCATCTCGTGAAGGTAAAAACATTATTGATTGTCGATGGATTTACAAAATCAAACGCAAGGCGGATGGATCCATTGACAGATACAAGGCCAGGTTGGTGGCCAAAGGATTTAAACAGCGCTATGGGATAGACTATGAGGACACCTTCAGTCATGTTGTTAAAATTGCTACTATTCGTCTGGTTCTGGCAGTTTCTGTTTCCAGGGGATGGAGTTTGCGACAGTTAGATGTGAAGAATGCGTTCCTTCATGGTGTTCTGGAAGAGGAGGTCTACATGAGACAGCCACCAGGGTATGAAGATAAGGGAAAACCTAGTCATATTTGCAAGCTTGACAAGGCACTCTATGGTCTGAAACAGGCACCTCGAGCATCGTACTCTCGGTTGAGTGCTAAACTCATTAATATTGGTTTTGTTGCTTCTGTTATCACCAGAATTTGACCGAGTCAGAGGTGGGCCGCGATCAAGATGGACTTGAAGATATATATATAGAAGAAATACGTGAATCGGCCTTGTGCAACGTTTGGGCTAATTTGCCCTTGTATCATGTAACATATTAGATTACGAGTCGGTTAGGAGATAGAGTTTTACCCGTGCACGGTTAGGTGCACGCCTGAATTAGAAAGTCCCTTGGACTATAAATATGTATCTAGGGTTTATGGAATAAACAACAACCAACGTTCAACACAAACAAATCTCGGCGCATCGCCAACTCCTTCGTCTCGAGGGTTTCTCCGGTAAGCACCATGCTGCCTAGATCGCATCTTGCGATCTAGGCAGCATAAGCCTACCCACGTTGTTCATGCGTTGCTCATGCTGAAGCCTTTTTGATGGCGAGCAGCGTAGTTATCTTAGATGTGTTAGGGTTAGCATTGTTCTTCGTATCATATGCTGTCGTAGTGCAACCCTTGTACATCTAGCCGCCCTTACACCTATCTTAGGTGTAGGGCGCACCCCGCTTGATCATAGTTTAGTAGATCCGATCCGTTACGGTTGCTCCTTGTTCATCAAGGATTAGTTTAACATCCGCAATAGTTAGGCCTTACAAAGGGTTGGAGGATCCAGCGGCGTGTAGGGTGGAGTTTGCTAGCCCTAGACAGGATGTTCGGGGATCAACCTCGTGTTGGTTTTTAGGCCCTGTCTAGGATCGGCTTAAGGTCACCGTGCGCGGCGAGGCCCAATCGTGAGTAGGATGATCCGATTATGCGGTGAAAACCCTAAATCGTCGTAGATCGCATTAACTTTATCTTGATCAAGCAGGACCACCATATATTCGGACACCTTGTACGAATCATGGGTGGATCGGCTCTTTGAGCCGATTCACAGATAACCCGAGAGCCGATCGAGGCTCGTATTTAACGTTTACGTGTATGCCATGCACGAAACTAAGCGAGGCATCATCCAACACCTTCTGACCAGGTATAGGTCAGGTGGCACGCCCTTGCGATAGCATCGGACGTGTGACCAGGAGGCTTTGCGGGCCGTCACTCGAGGGAGGGCCAGCCGCAGCCCTAGTTGTTCCGGCTCTCTGTGTTGCCGTCGCTGCCCGCCGGTGGGTTTCTGACACATTCTGGCACGCCCGGTGGGACCATCTTCGACATCCACCGCATCGTCATCTACATCCGAGATGGCGGAAAGCACTCCGGTCAAGTACGAGGATCTGCCTGACGAGCTCAAGAAGAAGCATGACGAGATCAAGGCGGTCCTCGAAGACGAACTCATCGGCTCTTTCCACAGAACCCGCTCCCATGGCGTCAGATGGAAGGGGTTCTCACCTGAAGGCGCACTCGATGGAGTGGACCTGTCCGCCCCGTCAGAAGAACGCACCAGGTCGCTGCGTCGGAGATCAACTACATGGTGGCTCATTCGCTGCACCGCCACTGAGAGCCTGGTGAACACTTTGGAGCGTGTCGCTCTGCGCGTGGTCCAGGAAATCATGAGCCACCGGTATTCTCCGTCGGGACCAGCTCTAGGGACTTACAAAGGAGAGATGCCACTCCAGTCCCATCCTTCGCTGCCGTTCGCATGGACAGCACCAGAAGTGCCGAACTCATCGGCATACGTCGTCTACAAGATTGGTGGTGATCCTAGTGACTACCAATTCCTACCTGAGGCACCCAAGGAGATCCCGCACGGATACGCGTGCGCGTACGTACAGACTGCAACACCTGGGCACTCTCGAACCAGGTTGCGACCAGGGGCCTCTTGAACAGCAGGAGGAACGTCGGGAGCCGATCTTGAGAAGCAAACGTGGTTAGCTAAGTACGCCACTCCGACAAACCTCCGAGCCCAGCTCAGTTGGCTTAGAACCGGAAAAGCAAGCATGGCTGGTCAAGTATGCCACCCCGGCGAATCTTCGGGTTCGACACCTTCAGCCATCACCGCGGATCAGATTTGTACAATTCTGAAAGATCAGTTCGGCATGATGCCGAAAAGGAAGACGTTCGGCTATACCAAGCCGTACCCCAACGACTACGAACTGATCCCGCTACCACCCAAATATCGGCTCCCGGACTTCACAAAGTTTAGTGGATCAGATGGTTCCAGCTCCATCGAGCATGTGAGCCGGTATTTGGCACAGCTGGGCACGATCTCAGCATCAGACGAGTTGCGTGTGAGGTTCTTCGCGCAGTCCCTCACAGGATCGGCTTTCGGGTGGTACACATCGCTGCCACCGAACTCCATCCGGACTTGGAAGCAGTTGGAAGAGCAGTTCCATGAGCAGTATCACTCAGAGGCTTCCAAGGCTGGCATTGCCGATCTAGCACAAGTACGACAGAAGCGCGGGGAGACAGTGTCAGAATACATCCAGCGTTTCAGGACCATTAGGAACCGATGCTATTCGGTTCACGTAAGTGAAAAAGAAGCAGTCGAGTTGGCGGTGGTGGGTCTCTCATCATCGATCAGGACGTGGCCTCCCAAGCAGACTACCCTTCATTGGCGCACATGGTGCGAAGCTGTCGCATATGAACAGCGCCACCCGGATGTTTACCAGGACAAATTCAAGCGTGCGTGGCCCTGGTTGGGACGAGGATGAAGGTGCTGCGGGAGATCGAGAGCAGTGGCTGAATGGACTCGAGCGGCAGGCCCCGTGTCCTGCAAATGGGTTAAGCCACAAGGCCCTCCAAAAGGGTTCGACTTTGACGTGACCAAAACTGAGCAGATTTTCGATCTCTTACTCACGAAGAAGCATATAAAGGTACCCGAAGGCCACAAGATCCCCACGGCGCAAGAGCTGAACGGAAAGCCATACTGCAAGTGGCATAACACGTTCACCCACACCACCAACGACTGCAGGGTGTGGCGGCAGCAGATCCAAATGGCGATAGAAAATGGACGGCTAATTTTCAACCAGTACGCCATGAAGGTCGACACACACCCCTTCCCGCCGTTAACATGGTGGAGTATACTTACCATGGAGGGTGCCAGCCAGATTTCTCGTGCAATATCAACATGGTAGGACCTGGGCACCACTCTGGTAAGAACGGAGATGAGGGCAGCTGCTCTCATAGCAAAGACACAGAGGAAGCCGCTCCACGAGATCGGCTCCGCAAAGACGGCAAGCGCTACGTCACGAGGGAGAAGTGAAGAACATAAGATATCAGCGACCTCTCTCTGATCACCTCCTCAACAAGTATGTGAGTCAGTATGACCAACGCCGACGATACAACGACGATGATGAAGAAGATCGTCTGGCTAGGGAAGCCAGAAGACATCGTCGGCACGATCGCGATGAGGAGGATCACGAGCGCCGTGCCAAGGAAAAGTCAGGGGAGCGAGACGACGAGGACAGCGGGATTGTCCCTTCTTCGGCGCTGGGATTCAGGAATGAGCCGATTTCCCACAATCGGCAATTGCCCAGAATGCAACCAGAAGAAGAAGGAGACAGCCAACGTGTCCGTGTTCAAGCGCCTAGGGCCTCTCCTGCCACAAAGCAAACGCGCTGAGTCCCCTCGGTTGGAGGATCTCGAGGATTCAGAAGACGAGGAAGAAGAAGAAGACAGGTACCACCGGCCAAGGTGGTGCCCTGATGGACTCAGCCGTTCCCAGAAGCGAAGGGTTCAGCGATTGCGCGGCCTGGAGGAAGCCGAAAGGTTGTACTTGCATACACTGAGGAAGGCACGACCTGACCTGGAAAGTTCAGCGAACCCTGGATGAAGAGGGTCGTCCACGGAAAATGGAGTGGCGCCCCAAGCAAAGGAAAGCCGATGATGAAACATCGGCTGGCACAAACATGGTGCTCGTCCTTCCGACGAAGCTTAGTGCTCCACGATTACACGATGCACTCGAGGTGGACGACAACAAGCGCACCAACATGATAAAGTCAGAGATTGGGCTGGTTTTATCCACCGGCCTGACCGAGTAGCAAGAACAAACCAATGAGCAGACTTGGTGAGGCTGATCCTTGTGATCGGCCCCAAAAAATTTATGGAGGGACATTACAAAACCTTCATCGAACGAACAACGTGGAGGCCGATTCCAGCAATCGGCCAAAATTATCCTCACCTTCCATTCTGCTTGGGTTCAACATTTGATCCAACAGGGAATACCTAAAGAGCCGATACCATCAATTCCTTTGACAGAATCGGCTCGGGGGGGGCACCCAGGTGGATAAAAACACGAGGATATTCAGTAGAAGCGTCCTGCAAATGCCCAGCAGCCTAAGATATCCTTTGATGATGGGTATTGAAGTATGGGGGCCGATACATGAATCGGCCGTAAAAAAAAAAATTTGAAAATTTTTGCACAGCCGATGCGCAGGCATCGGGTTAAGGATAGGAAGCCGATGCATGGCTATCGACTTAGCAGAGGGTCAACGGAGCAGGAAGTGGGCCACGAAGAGAGACTCTAATGGAAGAACTCCTCAAGGGAGTGGTTTAAGGGCTCAGATCCTCTCTTCAAGAACAATGCCAAGAGCAGTAGGGATGTGCAGATCAGGCTAAGGGTGGGTTGCCTCAGAACCACCAAAGGAAAGGAGCCGATCTGACCTGCAAAGACAAAGAAGTGGACTGAAGAAGCTCGGGGGGCAGCTCACCCTGAAGGTTCTCTGCTCTGAAGAGCCGATTTTGCTGGGAATCAGCTGGCTCTGCATGAATGTTCTCTCAGGCATTGATCTAGCCCAGGCCCATTTGTCTGAATGGCATGCCCTCATCTCTGTTTCGCCTTGACTGAGACTCGGGGGGCAGCTGGCCTGGTGAATGCTCTGTTTTTGAAAGCCGATTGGGTGGCCATCGGCTAGTCCTGCGCCGCGATTTGCGTCAAGGGTGGTGATCTGGCGGAACTCAAATTCATTGTTCGAAAGGATGAAGGATAGTTCATGAGGACTTGATGCGCTGACATTGGCTTATTGAGTTTTGACCAAGATTCCAGTCACCCCGTGGTCGAAGAAATGAAGGGCGGATTATGAGAGACCGATGCGTTGCCATCGGCTCATTGAGGATCGGTTGATAAGAAATCGGCTAGATCAAGTTAAGGGAAATTCTTCATTAACATTGGGATTTCTTACAATAAAGAGCCGATTGCTCAAGGGACTACTGATCCTACATGACTACTCCTCGCTAGCATCGTCGTCGGCGTCGCCATCGGCGCTACTGCCGGAGAAGTCCTCGCCGCTGCTGCCCCAGCCGTCGGCTGGAGCTTCCTCCTCCTCCTCGTCATCATCATCATCCTCGCTATCCGCCCAACTGCGGAAGCGCTTCGTCGGCGGATACCCAGCGGAGGAGGAGGAATCATCTTCCTCCTCCTCTTCTCCTTCCTCATCGTCATCATCGTCTTCGCTGTCCGCCCACATGCGGGAGCGCTTCTTCGACGGGAGCCTGGCGGAGGGGGAGGCCTTGGTCTTCTCTGCTTCTCCTTCTTTCTTCTCCTTGTCAGAGGAGATGGGGTTCGCCCCGGAGTGGAGGTCGTCCTCTTTCTTGTTCTTCGGCGACGATTGGAGAGGGAGGCCTGAGGCAGAGGAGGAAGAGGAAGACATGGCTGGGGAAGAGGGTTTTTGGTGGACAGAGCAGAGCAAGGGGATGGAGTGGTGAACCGTTTGGCAGATAAATAAAGGGAGTGTAGTGGAGATTTAATGCCGTGACGGTTCTCGAGGACGTGATGCCGAAATTGTCAATTCATACAGAGAAGCCCAGGAGGCGAGGCGTAATGATGGAAGATTCTGCGGTTCTGCTCTGCCACGACATGACCCGGCGAAGAAAGCATAATGATTTTGGAAATGTCATTTCCAAAACCAGGGGGGCATGTGTTATCACCAGAATTTGACCGAGTCAGAGGTGGGCCGCGATCAAGATGGACTTGAAGATATATATATAGAAGAAATACGTGAATTGGCCTTGTGCAACGTTTGGGCTAATTTGCCCTTGTATCATGTAACATATTAGATTACGAGTCGGTTAGGAGATAGAGTTTTACCCGTGCACGGTTAGGTGCACGCCTGAATTAGAAAGTCCCTTGGACTATAAATATGTATCTAGGGTTTATGGAATAAACAACAACCAACGTTCAACAAAAACAAATCTCGGCGCATCGCCAACTCCTTCGTCTCGAGGGTTTCTCGGTAAGCACCATGCTGCCTAGATCGCATCTTGCGATCTAGGCAGCATAAGCCTACCCACGTTGTTCATGCGTTGCTCGTGCTGAAGCCTTTTTGATGGCGAGCAGCGTAGTTATCTTAGATGTGTTAGGGTTAGCATTGTTCTTCGTATCATATGCTGTCGTAGTGCAACCCTTGTACATCTAGCCGCCCTTACACCTATCTTAGGTGTAGGGCGGCACCCCGCTTGATCATAGTTTAGTAGATCCGATCCGTTACGGTTGCTCCTTGTTCATCAAGGATTAGTTTAACATCCGCAATAGTTAGGCCTTACAAAGGGTTGGAGGATCCAGCGGCGTGTAGGGTGGAGTTTGCTAGCCCTAGACAGGATGTTTCGGGGATCAACCTCGTGTTGGTTTTTAGGCCCTGTCTAGGATCGGCTTACGGTCACCGTGCGCGAGCGCGAGGCCCAATCATGAGTAGGATGATCCGATTATGCGGTGAAAACCCTAAATCGTCGTAGATCGCATTAACTTTATCTTGATCAAGCAGGACCACCATATATTCGGACACCTTGTACGAATCATGGGTGGATCGGCTCTTTGAGCCGATTCACAGGATAACCTGAGAGCGGTCGAGGCTCGTATTTAACGTTTACGTGTATGCCATGCAGAAACTAAGCGAGGCATCATCCAACACCTTCCCGACCAGGTATAGGTCAGGTGGCACGCCTGCGATAGCATTGGACGTGTGACCAGGAGGCTTTGCGGGCCGTCGCTCTGAGGGACTAGGGCCAGCCGCAGCCCTAGTTGTTCCCGGCTCTACTGTGTTGCCAGTCGCTGCCCGCCGGTGGGTTTCTGACCGCAACAGCTTCCAAGGCTGACATGTCATTATTCATCTATCGAAAGTTTAGCACCACAATTTACATACTCATTTATGTTGATGACATTATTGTTGCTAGCTCCTCACAAGCGGCAACTGATGCTCTTTTGAAGGACCTAAGTCAAGAGTTTGCACTCAAGGATCTTGGTGATCTTAATTACTTCTTGGGTATTGAGGTACAGAAGGTTGACAATGGACTAGTACTAAATCAGTCAAAATATGCACAGGATATTCTCAAACGGGTTGGTATGGAACATTGTACAAGTATGCCGACGCCTCTTTCTTCTTCTGAAAAGATTGTTGCTCAAGGTGATTTGCTAGGTCCTGAAGATAGCACCAAGTACAGAAGTATTGTAGGAGCACTACAGTATCTCACACTCACCAGACCAGATTTGTCATATGCAGTTAACAAAGTATGTCAGTATCTGCATGCTCCTACTACTATGCATTGGACTGCTGCAAAGCGTATTCTGCGATATGTCAAGCACACTATTACAGTTGGACTTACTTTCATGAAGTCTAACTCTACTCTGGTTAGTGCTTTCTCTGATGCAGATTGGGCTGGATGTGTTGATGATCGTCGGTCCACAGGAGGATTTGCAGTGTTCTTTGGACCAAATTTGGTTTCTTGGAGTGCTAAAAAGCAGGCTACAGTTTCCAGGTCAAGCACTGAAGCTGAGTATAAGTCTGTTGCCAATGCGACTGCTGAGGTAATATGGTCGCAATCCTTGTTAGCTGAACTAGGAGTACGGTTGACACAAGCTCCTTATTTGTGGTGCGACAATCTTGGTGCCACGTACTTGTCAGCAAATCATGTGTTTCATGCTAGAGCAAAGCATATAGAGATTGATTTTCACTTTGTTCGAGAACGAGTGATGAAAAAGCAGTTGGAGATTCGATTCATTCCTTCAAAGGACCAAATTGCTGACGGGTTTACCAAACCGCTTCCGTTCCAAGCATTTCAGAATTTCAAGCATAATCTCAACCTATCGAAGTTGTGATTAAGGGAGGGTGTTAGAGTTTATCTGTCTTTACACGTTTTGTATTCAGACTTCTATACTTGTACATCAAGGTGATCCATAGCACCATACTATATATACAACCATGACAGACTCGGGATTGTATCCGAGTAGATCCAATCATACCCTGTTTCCTAAATTTAACACCCTCTTCTTCCCCTTCTTCTCTTTGTTTTGGTGGATAGAAAGTTGGAGATGAGGAGAGATTTGAGGGTGGTGCTTGGTTAGTCGCCGGCTGATTTTTTGTGTGTTTTACAATTGTGGATTTGATTCAGTGAAGGCTTTCCGGAGGGAAGCGCCGGGTGGAGTCTCGGTTGTTTCTCTTGCGGATCATGGTTTTCCGTGGAGGCAAAGGAGATGGTTTCCTCCATGGCAAAGCTCCTAGCGAGCGACCTTCGTTTCGAGGATGCCGTGGAGGCCGTCGAGATGGGTATGATTTCTTCGTTGCTGATTCCCTTTTCTATTTTCCATCACTTTTGTGCTCATTTTGGTAGCAAGACGTGTATGATTCTGTGCATGGATCTGTTTGTATTTTAGTTGTTCTTAATTGATTTGAGGCGATTCTCGTCTGCGTGTCCTAGATCCATCTCTGAATAGGTCGTTGGAGGAGGTATGACAGTTTTGGTTGCTTCCTCCTAATTTAGGACAACAACCACAGAAATTTTGGTGATGTATGTGGCCTTTTTGTGTATATGTTATGCTTGCATTACCATTACAATGAGTCAACACCCTTTTAGCATGTAGACGTTACGTTTTGAATTATGCTGATGCTTGTCTGCTGGAGCCTCTTTTTGTAGCTCTCCCACAGAAGATTGGTTAGCATTTAGCTTTAGTATTACAAGCCTAAGCCTCGTATTTCAGCATTGTACTTCATTTTTATACATACTTGTGGGGAAGCTTTTAATCCTTGTACCATTACACAATCTGCAAGGCTTTGGTAATGCATTTCATTGATTTCTCTAATTCTTAGATTGGCATTTTATTAGTGTGTTTAGTTTTTTTCCAAGGGTGTTAATTCTACCCATCTTTTCATTCTATCACTGAAGTTTTTGATCATCATGAAACCCCCTGGAATAGTGTTTTACTCACACGCCTCTACGCAGGGTACTAAAACTAGTTGTTCATTTTTTAAGTGTGCTAGCTGTTATGAGTGTGTTTCGGAGTTTCATTTTCTTTCACTAAATATATGTGTAATGTCAGGTGAATATTCTACACAGATTCAGGTCATTTTTAATTTTTGATGTAGCATGTTATATGTTAATATGGTCACGGTGTATCAGGTTGTTGTATCAGTTAATAGATCTTGAAGTTGAAGTGCTGATGGTCCTCATGTCTCACATGCAGGTATCGTATCCTCGACCACCGGTGCATGTTTCGTGCGAAGGGGCATGGTGTTTATGTTCATTCGGGTGACGTGCTTGATTATGCTTCATCAAACGATGATAGCCATGATGAAATCAGCTCGTCCAGCGGTGACTTTGCAGTTACTACTTTGATTTTTTGCATTTCTTCTGACATTTTGTTTGTTTCTCTTTTCTCTTTTCCGTTTTCATTGAAGTTACTTAATTACATAGGTTATTGCCAATTCAAGGAGGAAGAGAATTTTAGATGATGCATTGTTTGGGTTTTTCAGCAAGGAGGTATTACCCTTCATTTTTCCATGTTTTTTAAAATTCTAATAATATGCTTTTTGTGTCTAATGAATGTTTGTTGCTTTTATTGTTCTCTGAATATTCTTTTCTTCTACTTTTATCTTGTCAACGGGCTTTTTTGTGTCTAATAGCACGACTTTTGTTGCTTTTATTGTTCTCTGGATATTAAGGAGAGATTTCTGAAATTTCTGCAGGTGTTGGATATATGCCCAAGAGGCAATAATAAAAGAGTTTATTGTTATATCTTAGTGTTCATGATAAATTTTTACATCCCATACTATAATTTTATTCACCGGAAACATTAACACTTGTGTGTTTTGTAAACATAAAAGAGTCCCTAGTAAGCCTCTTGTTAAACTAGCTTGTTGATTAATATATGATCATGGTTTCCTGATTGTGTACATTGGATGTTATTAATAACAATGTGATGGACATACACCCATAGTAAGAGCATATGATCAAGTCATTAAGTTCGTTTTGCTTCAAGCTTTAAAATACATAGTAACCTAATCCTTCGACCATGAAATCATGTTCATTGTTCACGAATTCGGCCGAATCACCGATTAAATGGCCAGTTAATCGCTACTCGGTGGCTTACTGACGCGAATAGCATGCATTCGGTGAGTTAACTGGTCACCCCGATTAAATGGCAGTTAATCAGTTGTCAGACCGATTAATTGCTTGTCAGGCCGAAAATAATCGGCAAAACCATTTAATTGAAAGGGTATGGGCTGGATTATATCTTGGCCCGTGACCCCAACCAGTGCCCCCCGCTCGACACTCCCAAATCGCTAGGGTTTGGCCTCTCCTCCCGCCCCTTGCGTTGCTGCTGGCGGCTGGCATCTACGGCGGCTCCAGCCACCGCCAGCCAACTCCAGCATCTCCACCCACAGCTGCCCTCCCTTCTTCCTCCCCATTCCCTCCCATTCAGCTGCTCCCCATCGCCCTCCATCCCCGACCTGCCGGCGGCCGCCAAGACCTGCAGCTGCTCCACCATGGCAATGGAAGAATGATGGACAGAAGAAACAAGTTATCCTCTTGTAGTGATCCTCTTCTTGGTGAATATGCATCACGAGCACAAGATTGGATATGTGAAGGTGCATATGCTGATGAGGAGATTGATCCTGTCACAGGGTTGTCATACAACATGATTGATGAAGCAATGGGGGCAACAAAAGCTATGGAGCCTCGTAGGAGTGCCAGAGTTAGAGAGCTCCATGAAGTTGAAGAATTTGTTTTCGATGATGACAATGAATCTGGTCATGGCATGGACATAGATGAAGACATTGACTTCGAGTCCGATGATGATGGTGTGATGTCAACCAAAGACGATGACGATGATGAGGACGCCCTACAGCAGCAGCCTTGAGTCATCTACTCATCTGTTGGCATGATGTCATCCCATAACCTACCATAAGACCTTATTTTGCTTGCTTGTAATTTGTTGCCTGCTGGTTGGTTTTGTACTTCAGTTTGCTAATTTGTTTGTGCCTTTCTGGCGGCTATGTGACTATGTGAGTTGTGAGAGCTATTTGTGGCATGTGAACCTTATTACCTATTTGGCTATGTTGAACCTTGTTACTTACTTTGTCATGTGTGGTCGTCATTTATCTTGTGATTGTGGTACCACTTACCAATTTGCCAATTTGTGGCTCTCATTTCCATTTATCTTGGATTCTTGGCAAGTTTAGACTTCAGAGCTAATGTGTATGTTTATCATTTTGTAGGTTTGGATGCATCGACAACCAGACTAGAGCGTCCTGGTACCATTTCTACACCTCTTAGTCTTGTCTATGCCTTTTGTATGTCTACAGTAGCATATTTGAGTATAATTGCATAGCTGGAAACATGGGAGTACGAAATAATATTCAAAAAAACTATATATATATGTTGGCAAAATATTTGCTATGTCCTGTTTTCACAACTGATTAATGGTTGACCAATTAATCCAGTTAATCGGCCGATTCACCGATTAATCCAGTTAATCGGCCGATTCACCGATTAATCTCTACTCAGTGGCCGACCGAGCCGTTACCAGTTACTGAATTCCTGAACAATGATCATGTTTATCACCTACACCGGATGGATGCTTTGATGACATCAAACACTACTTCGTAAATGGGTAGTTATAAAGGTGGCATTAAGTGTTCGGAAAGTATAGGTTGAAGCACGTGGATCAATAGTGGGATTTGTCCATCCAAATAACGAATAGATATACTTTGGGTCCTCTCGGTGGAATGTCATCCAACTAGCTTGCAAGCATATGACTGGCTCACAAGGAATGCCATATCACGGTACGAGTAAAGAGTACTTATCGATAACAAAGTTGAACTAGGTATGGAGATACCGATGATCAAACTTCGGATAAGTAAAATATCGTGAGACAAAGGGAATCGGTATCGTATGTAAATGGTTCTTTCGATCACGATGTCATTGTTGAATATGTGGGAGCTATTATGGATCTCCAGGTCCCTCTATTTATTGCTCGGAGATGAGTCTCGACCATGTCTGCATAGTTCGCGAACCGTAGGGTGACAGACTTAAGGTTCGATGTCGTTTTAAGTAGATACGGAATATGGAATGGAGTTCGAATATTGTTCGGAGTCTCGGATGGGATCCAGAACATCACGAGGAGTTCCGAAATGTTCCGGAGAATAAGATTCATATGTAGGAAGTCACATTCCAAGTTTGGGAATGGTCCGGTGCATTTGATGAAGGTTGTAGAAGATTTTAGAATCGTCCGGAATAAATCACTATGGCAGGTAGAGTCCCGGAGGGACTTCACCAGCACTAGCCAACCCACCAAGTGGGAATGTAGAGTCCATGGTGGATTCCACCTTGTTGGCCGGCCATATAAGAAGGAAAGGGAGAAATCCCTTTCCATATAGGTTTCCAATTTTGGTAAGTTTGGGAGTTGGACTCCAAAGTGATTTTTTGGGGAACCCTAGATTTTTCACCTATATATAGAGGAGGATAGGGAGGGGCTGATAACACCAATCCAGCCGCACCACCAAGGGACTCCCAGGCCGGCGCCCCAAGTGCCCCCCTCTCCCAAACCCTTGCTACTCCATCCTCCTATTTCTCCTGCGGTGCTTACGACGAAGCGCTGCTGGAGATCTCCACCACCACCGTCACCACGCCGTCGTGCTGGCGGGATTACGAGGAGGATCTACTACATCCCGCTGCCCGCTGGAACGGGGAGAAGGACATCGTCATCAACACCGTACGTGTGACCAAGTGCGGAGGTGCTGCCCGATTGTGGCACCGTCAAGATCTTCTACGCGCTTTTGAAAGCGGCAAGTGATCGACTACATCCACCACGAGATTTATCTCGTTAACGTTTAGCGATCTTCGAGGGTATGTTGATCTTCACCTCGTTGCTACCATCTACTAGATTAGATCTTGGCTTGTTATTCGTTTTTGCGGTAGAAATTGTTTTGTTTTCTATACTACAAATCCTACAGTTCCGATGTATGGAAAGAGGTGTGATATGTTTGGTTATATGATCCTCTTCTCAATTGCTTTTGCTTCTTTTTTTTGCTTTACAACTTATGCTTTGTTTACTTCTTCAATCCTTTTCCCAGAATAAACAGGCAAAGTTATCTAGAATTGACAAGTCGTGCTTCACTGTTTATTCATCTAAGTATTTCTTCGAAATGTTGCATAGGCTTATTGTAGAGAAGAAGTCTGTTATCCAAAAGTTTGATTTCAGTTGTTTTACTCGTTTTTGCGAAGACTCGTATTCCTTCACCTTTCATCCCTTGGCTATCATGTTGTGTTGACTCTCAATCTTCGCAAATTATCTTTCAACACGTAGGCTAGCTACCTGCATTGATCCAAAACCGGACTTCTAGAAGTAGTGCACAACGGCTTAATTTGCATGGAACCAATTGGGTGGTACGCAGAGCCGATGCAATTGAGCAACCAGCCAGCCACATCTGTGCAGAGCAAAGAGACAAAAAAGACACGCCAGCACAGTAGCGCACGGCGGATGGGACCAACAAAACATATAACTTTCTCTTTTCATGTGACTAGTCCTTGCGCATGCTGACATGAACAAATCATGGCCTTTCCCATACGAAATGCACCATGAACTGCTAATTAATAATCCTTGTAGGCTAGCTATAGTGCTAATATTTTAGCTAGTATCATGCATCTTAGTCTCATCAAAAATGCTGATGTGGCAGGTAATTATGGAGAGAATATTAGAGTATCATAGGTGATACCGTATCTTAGAGTATATCACGAGAAAAGTTAGTGTCAAATAAAATCCTGTACACAAATTTGTATTGAGATTCTATAAATCAATAAATATAGCAAAACTATGATACTAGTTTATAATACTATGCATTATAAATATAGTATCACATACATGATACTACTATACCCACTGCAACCAACCTAATCCACAGCTAGGGCTTGTTGCTTGCCTTGCGGAGTCGTGTGCTAGCTGTGACCTCTAGGACAGGGCCATGGCGAGCACCAAGAGGCTGCAGGAGAGGGTGCTCCTGCGGAGGACGGCCTGGATACTCGCCGAGTTCGTCATCCTCTTCCTCCTCCTCGCCCTCCTCGCCCGCCGCGCCGCGTCGCTGGGGGAGGACCGCGGCGCGGCTCCGACGTGGCTGGCCGCGCTCGCGCTGGTCTGCGAGGCGTGGTTCGCGTTCGTCTGGGCGCTCGGCATGAACTGCAAGTGGAGCCCCGTCAGGTTCGACACGCGCCCGGGCAACCTCCTCCCCGGGGAGCTCCCGGCGCTGGACATGTTCGTCACCACGGCCGACCCGGCGCTGGAGCCGCCGGTGATCACCGTCAACACCGTGCTCTCACTGCTCGCCCTCGACTACCCGGACGTCGGCAAGCTGGCGTGCTACGTCTCCGACGACGGCTGCTCGCCCGTCACCTGCTACGCCCTGCGCCAGGCCGCGGAGTTCGCCGCCCTCTGGGTGCCCTTCTGCAAGAGGCACGGCGTCGGGGTCAGGGCACCTTTCATGTACTTCTCTTCGGCGCCGCCGGAGGCTGGCACGAGCGCAGGCACGGCCGGCCGCGAGTTCTTGGAAAGCTGGGCATTCATGAAGGTTAGACAATAATTAACGGTGCTTAGCTGACATGATCATGTCAGTACAAAATAATTAATGGTGCTTAGTTTGGCCTTACCCTTACATCCATTATCTCCATTAACATGCATCCATCTTTTCCTGGTGTGCGATTTCAGAGCGAGTACGAGAAGCTGGTCACCCGAATTGAAAACGCTGACGAGGGATCCATTCTGCGGGACGCCGAGTTCGCCGACTTCATCGACGCCGAGCGCAGGAACCATCCTACAATCATTAAGGTTAGCACATTGCCCATGTACTGTGTGCATCACGCAACCTCGAAAAAAAGTATTAGTAGCAGACATATCTTGTGCTAATATTGTTGCCATTGATATGTCTGGATTCAGGTTCTGTGGGATAACACCAAGAGCAGAAGAACAGGACAAGGATTCCCACATCTGGTGTACGTCTCAAGGGAGAAGAGCCCCAAACATCACCACAACTTCAAGGCAGGCGCCATGAATGTTCTTGTAAGCACTCTCCTCTACTCAATACACAGTGCCACCATTGGTGTGTCACACAAACAACACAGAGAGAAGTTCAGAGGAGTGTTGATAATTAAGCTGACCATTTCTTGGCGCAGACAAGGGTGTCAGGTGTGATGACCAACGCGCCCATCATGCTGAACGTGGACTGCGACATGTTCGTCAATAACCCGCAGGCCGCCCTGCACGCCATGTGCCTCCTGCTAGGGTTCGACGACGAGACCGAGAGCGGGTTCGTCCAGGCGCCGCAGAAGTTCTACGGCGCCCTCAAGGATGATCCCTTCGGCAACCAGTTAGAGGTTGCATTCAAGGTATGGACTTCTCCGTCTTTTTAGTGGTGGTGATGGCCGGTTTGTTGTGCATCACTAGTGTTGCAACTCTACTGGTTTTTGTGGCATGTTCCAGAAACTTGGATACGGAGTCAATGGGATCCAAGGATTTTTCTACGCTGGGACGGGCTGTTTTCACCGCAGGAAAGTCGTTTACGGCGTGCCGCCACCAGATACCGTCAAACACGAGAGAACAGGTAAAAATTGGGCGCACAAAAGACGTATTCATCGGTACTAAATTCTATCATTTGATCACCACATTTCAGGTCAACTCGGGTCCTCACAAGTCACATCAAATGCCTGTTCTTAATCATCTTCCCAGGTTCACCTTCTTACAAGGAGCTGCAAATCAAGTTTGGGAGCTCAAAGGAACTGATAGAATCATCTAGGAACCTCATCTCACGAGGAGACGTGCTATCGCTAGATATATCGAGCCGCGTCCAAGTGGCAAAACAAGTGGGCGCCTGCAACTATGAGGCTGGCACATGTTGGGGCCAGGAGGTATACTTGCCATTGCCGGAATTTTGCAGGTTTTACTACAGTACAACCACTCATTTCTTGCAGTCTCTCTAATTGCATTTCGTTGGACGTATTTCTGCAGATTGGCTGGGTTTACGGATCAATGACAGAAGACATACTGACTGGGCAGCGGATCCATGCCACAGGATGGAGATCCGCGTTGATGGACACCAACCCACCTGCATTCATGGGATGTGCTCCGACCGGCGGACCAGCAAGCCTGACCCAGTACAAGAGATGGGCAACAGGGCTTCTCGAGATACTCATCAGCTGGAACAGCCCAATCCTCCGCTCCATCTTCGGGCGCCTCCAGCTCCGGCAATGCCTTGCCTACATGTTCATATATGTGTGGCCCGTGAGGGCGCCTTTCGAACTCTGCTACGCGCTAATGGGACCATTCTGCCTCCTTACAAACCAGTCTTTCTTGCCTAAGGTACTTACACTTGCCATGACCTATCCTCCTCATTGTTCATAACGAATACATAACTCTTGTCCAATATGATTAGTTTCTTCCGTAACTAACCGAAAGAATGGTAAAGTGTTAGACAATGATCAATTGGCTAATGTGCAAAAGAAAAGGCATCCTATATTCTCGTTTCATTCCTACTTTCATGTATAGTTCTTCTGAATTTTTACAGGCATCCGATGAAGGTTTCCGCATCCCACTTGCTCTGTTCTTGACCTACAACATCTACAACTTGATGGAGTACAAGGAATGCGGGCTCTCAGCTCGTACCTGGTGGAACAACCACAGGATGCAACGCATCACCTCGGCCTCTGCATGGATCCTAGCGTTCCTCACCGTGCTCCTCAAGACTATGGGACTCTCTGAGACCGTGTTCGAGGTCACGCGCAAGGAAAGTAGCACATCCGATGGCGGCGCGAGCCCCGACGACAATGATCAGGGGCTTTTCACCTTCGACTCGTCGCCTGTCTTCGTCCCAGTGACCACACTCACAATCTTGAACATTGTTGCAATAGCTGTTGGGGCATGGCGTGTGGTGGTCGGGACGGCGAGGGGAACTCCCAGTGGTCCAGGAATTGGGGAGTTCGCGTGTTGTGTCTGGATGGTGTTGTGCTTCTGGCCATTCGTGAGAGGGCTTGTGAGCAGTGGAAGGTACGGAATCCCGTGGACTGTCAAGGTGAAGGCTAGTTTGATTGTGTCTGTGTTTGTACACTTCTGCACAAGGAACTAACATGTGGGCCTGTGGGGCATCGAAATATTAGAAGCTTGATCTTGGTTCTGCTTAGAATAACTGAAGTTTGAACGAATTCAGTTGAATGATCAAATTGGAAGAATATACCGGTTCGATCTTTGAAATACCGCAAGACTATGATCCCTCTAACACCGGTTCAATCTTTGAAAGATGGCAAAACTACGATCCTGGTAGAACACACATGTAGAGATACAATCCAAGTCAACTAGTATATTAAGTGTTGAGAAGATAAGCTACATCTGCAACAGCATATTCCAGTACCATAAAAGCACACAAAAAATCCTAAAAGTTCAACGGCTTGATGCCCGAACACAAGCCATCGACTCGATGACTGGAACAACATTGAAGGTGGACCCAAGAAATCACCTGAAAGAATTGTAGACAAAGCTGACATAGCATCATCACCGCGGCCACGGTGATCTCTTCACACAGCCAGCCCAACAACATGTGCACCGCACACACTTATGCACCTCACATATAAGTCCACATATTAGAAAATAGAAGTAGGATAACTAAGCTACTATGCACAAAACATAAACTAGATAAATGGAATGTGAGGTGCAGAGCACATAGCACATATAGTGACAACAATACTACACATACATATTTACATAGCGCACAAGTGATCTACTGATCAAGCATCACAAAAAAAAAATTAGAAATCAAGTCCATGGTCAATTACACATATTCAGAGTCGTGCAATTTCTCACAAGCCCTGGAAGCAGCTACGGATCTACCTTTAGGTAGCAGCGTAGCAGGGTGCACAGGACCTCGGTAGAAAACAAAATCATTTGTTAAACAGAATTTTTCACCACTAATGCACCCCTAAATTTTTCTTTTATGTGTTGAGACACCCCCTATGGACCCAGGTTTCAAATGCTCTGTCTCCACCACTGCCTGGAAGTCATGTCTGGTTGGACAAAAATTAATTGTTCAGTACAGGCACCTCTTGAAATAGACAGAACTTAAGTTTACCACGACAGGATGAACATCAAAATCGAAGAATCACTTATATATCAAAGTAAGCACCTGAGTTCAAATCCAGCACCTGAGTTCGAAGAATCACTTTTTTTGGAAAGTGAGTCTAGCTCAACTGGTTGGGGGTGGATATACAAACCCAGCACGTGAGTTCAAATCCTCACGGACGTGAATTTAGGTTTCCATTTATACTGGAGGCCCAGGATGGTCCTGGTACTCATGCAATTTATCTTTAGAACTATGCTTTAATCTTAACCAAGATTAAAAATCTTAGTACTCATACTAAATGGCTGTGTGCATTCTTAGTTGGTGCAGAGGCCGGGAAGTAAAATTCTCCCCTTTATATTTCAGGTTGTCTACCGCGTTACGGCTTTTCTCCGCTCATGATCGTCACTCCAACGATTGGAGGATCGCGCCAGATTTACGGAGGTGTCTACACAACTGGAGAACACGGCAAAGGAGTTTATTTTCCAACATGGGTGTCAGCATATTAGGCCGATTGAGGCAAATGAAGCTTAGCCATCGGGATAGTCACCTTTTTATCTTTCATTTAGGAGTTTTTTTATGGAGGTGTCTACACAACTGGAGAACACGGCAAAGAAGTTTATTTTCCAACATGGGTGTCAGCATATTAGGCCGATTGAGGCAAATAAAGCTTAGCCATCGGGATAGTCACCTTTTTATCTTTCATTTAGGAGTTTTTTTTAAACGTACACCCGAAGGTATACGACCGCTGTATTCATATGTTAAGGAAATACATAGTGCAAGACCCATAAGAATACAGGACAAAGAAGAGGATAAAGGAAACAGCCAGCCTCACTAAACTACGAAGAAGAAACATCAAAAAGAGGAAAAAGCATATGAAATCTTCATCTTCTTCTTCGATCCTCTCCATGGAGCAGGGGAAGCTCCTAGCAGAAATGTGTTGACGAGCCGCAGTGGCCACCAACCCCTTAGGGTTGGATCTGGATCCGATAAAGAACACGGTCGGAGGCCATCCACCCTCACGGTGGCGCACTCCAAGCCTCCTCCGCCCCAGATCTGGGGTCAAGACCACACCGTCACAAGGACGACCAGATCCTTCCACCTCGAGCCACCAACCGAGCATGTTGCTTCCAGTATGCCTCTCCAGCGGAGCGCCGCCCCCTCCCTGGGACCAGCCGAACTCTGCTCCAAAAGAGTCGCCGCCACCGCCGCATGAAGCCAAAGCGACGGACCAGCCGCCACCACCTCTCCATGAAGCCGAAGCGCCGAACAGCAGACCCCCACACCCTCCTCTGTAGATCCGGATCTGACCCGGCGGAGAAGGAGAGGGGGGAACTTTATTTCCATGGTGGACACTGCCTCCGCCGCCGCAGAATCCCCCCAGAAAACTTAACCCTAACCTACCAGAGGGAGGGACTACAGCCCCGCCCGCCGATGCATCGGCACGGTCCGGCTCACCTCCGAGGCCACGAGGGCCATAGGAGCCGAGGCGGACCGGCGAGCTCGCCGACGGGAGGGAAAGAGCTCGAAATTGCCTCGCGGGCGCCTCCAAGTGCTAGAGAAGAGGAGAGGGGCCGAGAGGGTTCGAGACGTCGCCAGGCCTTCTTCAACTGACCATTAAGAAACAGTACAAAGGATTATTGTATTTAGGAGTTTATTTATGAATATGTGGACTTGTGAACGGCTGTGTGCATCTTGTTATGCAGAGGCTGGGTGTAATGCTTAAAAACCTTTTGAGTAATAAAGCGCCATTTGTCGAGAAAAAATCAAAGTAAGCCACTAATGGTGCATATGCAATAGCCACGATATGTAAGCATTTTATTACAATAGCAGTAAAGCTCAACTACTTAAGTTATCTTGACAATACAAAGGCTAGAAGAGCTATATTGCAAATTTTGTAGTATTAACACTCAAATCTCTACAGACAATTAACAAAATAGAACAAATTTGAACGTGTTCCAGATCTCATATTTGTTGACTGTTGTGGTCCTCTTAAATACTATGGATGTGGTTTTCTATTTGCTCTTCATTTCGTTTTGTGATGTGACCAGCATTATTGCGCCCCTTGTTAGACTTTGTTTTCATGGTGTGATGCCAAACAAGACCCATGTTGAATGGTAAGATGTCGCTTCTTTTTTCTGTTTTTTTCGAACAGTTGTCATGCATGTGGTGGTTTCATTAGCGTAATCTAGGAGATATTCCCATTTATATGTGAAAAGAGAATTACTATGATTTGACCAGAACGAACTCATAAGATACCATGGAAACAGAAAAATGAGCTAAGTCATAATAATTTTTTCTACAAGACACATAGCTTGCTCACAGGATTTATTATACGGAGTACTAACCTTTCAGAGAGGCGAGGGAGGGACGTGTGTATGACTGTATGTTGTGCGCACCGTTTGCAGGGCCGAGCCTAATGATGCATCAGGTTGGACCTGAAAAAACATGAAAAACACAACATGCAGTTTCCTCATCGCGGTCAAGAAGAAGCACATGGAATGGAACTGTGAGAGGTGTCGCAAAGGAGAGTCCAAGAAGAAAGTTGACGAGATCTCCAAAGGCAACAATCTCAAGAAAATCATGGTTATCTTGTCAGCGCTTGTCAGCCGTGCCACCAAACAATAAGCCGCTCGATCAATTGCCATCATCCATGATCATCTTTAGGTTGTGGCCTTTGGAGATTTCATGGACTTTCTTTGTGGACCCCTCCGCTGTGACACCTCTCAAGTTCCACCCCACGCGATTCTTCTTGTCGCGGGCAGCAAGAAAGACGACACCGAGAGCCAGGAGACGAGGAATGGAATGGTGGGGGAGAGCGATTGCAAGATATATTTGCTTCTTGAAGCTAGCCAGTGGTTCCATCGGTATATAAGTACGGGCAAAACCTGCACCAGTGTCCGGTGAGAGACCAAACTACTAGATCGGCATTCCGCAAGGACCTCCCAGCCGTGCCCCGGAGTCACCAACGAACGGTGGAACGCCCAGCTAGCCATCTACTCCGTAGCTTGTCTAAACTTAGTTAATGAAACCTTGTCCATAGGGCTTTGCTACTTTTAGGTTGTTTCCCCATACCATCTTCATGAAACAGTATTTAAATCCAGTTGATAGATCGACCTACATCTCATGCATGGTTCTACTCCCCCACTTTTATAAAATGATGTTGAAGATTTGTCAAAATTCAGATGCATATGTACATTAAAGAGTATCTAGATGTATCTAAATTTAGACGAACTTGCGATGTCTTTTTATGGACGCAGGTAATACAGTAGTTATATGATGGAAGGAATTACTCGCAGATGCCACATTGGTAGAGCTATATCAGGAATTCATGCATACGCTGAGGGCATCGAATGGAAGCTACGTTTCTCGGTAAAATAGCCACATAACACGAACTTCTCTACTATCCACCAACTGTATTTTTAAGCTTTGGTTACAAGTGCAATAGTTTTTCAAAACTTTTTAGAAGCTTGAAAAGAAGATAATAGAGGAATGGGCAAGGCAAAAACACAACTCAATTGCCAGTTGGCTTAGCCAGGTGTCAGTTTTGACGGACTGTCCCTCTGTTAAAGATCGTGACTATATAACTCCATAAGCAACTGGAGTTCGGAGTGGAATAATACTCGCATTATTCAGAAGCCAGATTTGCACTGAAACCTCAGTTCATTCTCGTGCTTCATCACCAACAAAACTTCTGCTTATAAGATCCAAAAACAAGACCCAGATGATCGTAGATCATTTTTCTAAAATAGAGAAATCCTGAATCTTGAAAGCTACTGCATAAAGTTTCTCCAAAAAAAAATGTACAACTTATCTGAATCCTGCTCAACAGGCTGCTGCTACAGTCTTTCGTAGAAAAGGAGGGTGGCTTCCGCAGCCAAAACATCGACCTCTGATACTTGTGATACGTGGTCGTCTGAGATGTAAACCCAGTGCTTGCCACGAGGTCGCACTGGATCATTGGCATCAGGATTTGATGCTACTCTCCTGTATGCTGCATAATGCCCACCTCCGCATATACCGTAGTGCTCAACGACAGCTGATAGAGTGTATAACTCCTTCCTTGTGGAGAATGATGTTGACCACGATGACGAAGTACTCGTAGCCACACCAGCACTTCCCTGAAATGATCAAGAGGGTAAATGGATTGATCAGATAAGCAAAATTTTAAGTGCTAGTGATGAATGCAATTATCATCGTTATCCATAAAGAGAAATCAAATAAAAATTGTTAGAATGCAAACAACATGCCTTGTAAAGTGAGCAGCCACCGCCATTTGACACTTCATCCTTACGCGGCTGACTCGATGAGTTCCCACCGGTAGGAAACATATTAATAGGCATCTGCGCATTTAGTTGCTGATAGAGATGCAGAGACGGCATGTCATATATTTGCTTGTTCATAGTTGAAGGTCCAGGTCCCTGTCCTGTGCTGAATGTTCCTCCTGCAAATGGACTTAGATCCAGAAGTAAGGGAAACGAAATGTGTCCCTGCAATCGAAATACAGATGATTCAGCCCCAATTCATAGAAAGATAGAACGTTTCAACTTTCAAATGTATTTTTGTGTTTACCTGACGCTTTACAAGTTCACCAGATAGACTAACTGAAGCACGTAGCAAATGAATACACAGGATCTGGAAGAAACATTAATACACCAGGTGTCATGTTATCCTTAGACATTATTCCATGAAAGTTTTCAAAAGGTGTATTTCAATCGTTGATACCTTCGGACAGCGAGTGATAGCCAACTGCTTTGTTGCTTTCGAAGATACTGACCATGTTGATTTATCTGGACCAAATAACTGCTTGCAGTCGCAACTGTCATAATCGACACAGGTGCGCAGTTTGTTAACCTTTTCCTGGTACAGATATCAATACGAGGTACCATATCAAACTCAACTGTGAAACAAGTGCAATTTCATAACAAAATATGCGTGTAAAAATCACCTCGTCGACTTCTGATTTAAGAGAGAAATATTTGGCAGCAGCATTATGCCAACAATGGTCACAGCGGTAATGGTCAAGTTGCTCCAACACAGTGAAGTGCTTCAGGCAATCAACCAAACTACAACCACTGATCTGAATTAACAATGGGACAAAGCATTATGAATAATGGATTAATGGGAGTACTAATTGATGTATCCTGAATTACAAAGCTTAGTAAGGCTCACTTGGACATACAATATCTCCATTTATGTCAGGTACAGGTGAGAGAGGCAAGCAATGAAAATTCTCGAAGTCCAAGGACAGCTGCGAGAGATTAACAACAATGAGGGCAGAAAATCATCAATTCTGACCAAACAAACTATCCATGCTTTCCAAGAAACTACAGAAACGAACTACTCCAAGATATATACTGTCGTAGACAGCTAAGACAGGCGTCTTAATTTCGAACTATAATAATGTTAAGTCAGCAGTATTATAGCATATAAAAACCACAAGACATAGCAGGAAACAAGGGCCAGATGAGCAATCCGGAAAAGGGCAGTTACGCAGCTGGAGCCAAGGAGAACACACAGCGCAGCCATAACGAGAATTAAGGAAGTAGAATATGTATAAGTTATAGCCTATTAGGCACCCTTGTCCAGGATGATTCTTTAGCTGAGTCCATGTAAATCTAGGAGATTGGTTCAACACAGGAGTTTCAGTAGTCCTTATAATAAACCATGTATGTGGCAATGTGGTTACAAACAAGCAAGAAATAAGTCTCTACTGTAGAAATTTCTCTCACCTTAGCCTATTTTTATTCCTCTCTCCTCTAGATACCATAATCTCCTTCAAGCTATTATGTCTAGAAATTTTTGGTAGTTCTCCCGTGTGAGCTATTTATCATTAGTAGATTGCATAATAACATATTTCACAAATATAATAACACGCAGCTATAAAAAGTAATGGCCCAAGGTGTGCATTCGGGTTGCTGAAAGACGAGATGTATTGGTAGTAAGAGGGGGTTTGGGTGATAAAATGCATCTAGCTACAGAAACAAACAAAAAAGTGCATCTAGCTGTAGAAATGACAGTAGCTAAATAGTTCACAAATTACGTGTTACAGAGTAATAGTTCAAAAAGAAAGAGGTATAGATATCTACCACAGATGAACAATTTCTGCAAGATAATGTGCTGCCAATAGTCCCATCAAATGGACCAAATATGTTTTGTTTCCAGCGCTCGCATTCGGATTGGTTACCTTCCCTTTGCTTGTACACTTTGGAGTGAAACATGGTAATGTCTGCAAGAGAGCTCTTATATGGTACATAGCAGTGGGAAAATTCATCCCTCACTGATGTCAAAAGATGACCAAAAGCTTCTGAAGCATCCTATGAGGGTAAAACATTTCTTGTCAAATCCAGTATATTATACGGTAAATTTTCGAGAAGAATATAAGGAAGAAAGAATGTTGCCTGCTGTCTTGTCAAATTGAAGTGACTAACATAGAATCTCAAAGCATGCATCACACTCTGGGGATTCAATACAATTCTTTCATCCCGAACTATGGTCAAGTCTGCACACATATACGCAAATTCATTACGCAATAATAAAAAAATGAGGAACCAACTGAAAGATCTTTACACCAAAAATACTGATTTATGAAGAACAACAAAACTGTGAGCTCAAGCATTACAACATTTGATTTTAAAATAAACAAAAGGACAAGTTCTTTACAAATATAGCATACGAAATGGACCAAGTGCATGACCAAGAACAACTACAAGAGCAGCAAGCAATTGATCATGCGATTGTACCAGGCAATACAATTCAATGATACTGGAGTTCAGCACTTAGTCAAACAGATCCATAAAAACCAAGAAGAATAGGTTAGGGAGAAACTGTGTTTACAAAATACAATCTGTATCGATTCTACCATCGGGGAACACATTCTGAGGAATATAGGTTCAACTACTACAATCTGAGCAGTAAGCAGTTGATCATTCAACTCTACCAAGCAATACATACAATTCAATGGTATGGGAGTTGAGCACATAGTCAGACAGATCCATAAATATCAAGGACCCCAGTTTATTATTGCATCCGAGTTCTATACAATTTTGTATACTTACATTCAGGTCCAAAAAACTACACAGATGCCCGCACTACTGATTCTAGACAAACCACTGAATTCCCACAATGGTCTTGAAGACGATAACAAGCTTAACAGTCCATATTAACAATTTTACCTTCTAAAAGGGAACTTAAAGCAAAGATAAGAGGCATTCTTTCAGACTGGTCCTCAGGTAGCACATCATCGCTTCCAAGCAAATCATCTAGAGAGGACACAAAATGGTCGCAACTGGCAAGTGCCTGTCAAGGAAACATTCTTTCATTTAGTATGAACTCAAACATGATGATGGTGGTACTCACGCATGAAGCACACCAGATTACGGATTCACTAGGAAGTAGGAGATACCTGCAGGATAACATTCAGAAAGCAGTTATTGCCAAGATTTCTTAGGCCTGCAGTGTAGTATACTCTCTCTGATTCCGAAAAGAGCTTCCGAAGAATCCACGGTATGACCAAGCTGCTATGCAGCGCTTTGCACAGCCCAGCAATTCCTATCCCGAGTCCAACAGCAACGGCTGTAAGACTATAACCATGCCTGTGTCCTTCGTCAAGCGATGCCAGCAGATTGCCATGCTCAACCTTACCCATGACTCTACTTGCCCTGCCCCACTATCCTTAGCTTGAAACAAAACCAGCACTCGGAAGCCTGAATTTGCTTTCAGTCCAAGGCTTTTTGTTTACATGGAGTAACTGATTTTACTGTACCTGAATCAGTAGGAATATTTTGCATCACATTTGGTTTCAGAATGGCGACCAGAAATAAACAACAGGCTCATGCCATAGGTAGCTATTTTGCCAGCGGTAAATTTCGCGTCAAAGGAATCTAGCAGGATAAAAGACAGGCACAGACTTATAAAAGTATATATGGGCTACCGGGAAAATCATATCGAGGGAACTAATCGAACCATAAATTAAGGGATGAACTAGATTTGCAGGGTGCCAATACCATGCAGCAAACAAATCGGCTACTAGCTGAGCGGATAGGCAGAATGATTTGGATTTGACTGCTCGCAGCCACAGCAGAGAGAAAGCCCCCCGAGAACGAGCGGCGGACTCCTCCAACCAAGCTAGGGTTACTTACCAACAATACACGGTAGTAGAGCACCAGTAGGTGTCCCCGTTCGCCGCCGCCGGCGAGGAGGCGAAGCGAATAGGCCTCCCTGATTGCGTCCCGTTCGCCGCCGCTGAGGCCGCCGGCGAGGATGCGAAGCAAATTGCGAGGAAGAGGGAGAAGAGCAGACGAGGGTGGGAAGGGGAGGAATCCGCCAAGGCGAAGGAGGAGGAAGAAGGCAGGCAGGGGACAGACAGGGTATTCGTATTGGTAGGTGCTCAAGATCTGAACAGTGTCTATCTCGTCCGCCCGATCGCGATTGCACGGCCCAGAATTTTTCCTTGTACTATCCGGATTTGATCTAGCCTAAGAGCATCTCCAATAAACGTTGTATCCAGAGTTGCATCCAAAAAGATCGACTAGATTAGCGCGCGAGAGACGCAAATTGATGCTCTAACAGATGCTGCAACCGATGTTGTAAAATGAAGCGCGCTGCAAAAACGCTATTTAAGAGCGCGCGGTACAAATCGCGCGCAGAAACAACTACCCAGTTTATAGCTCCAAAATTTAGAGCTTCTGTCGGAGGAGAATATAGCCTCA
The DNA here is from genome assembly GCA_030979885.1 of Lolium multiflorum. Lineage (NCBI taxonomy): Eukaryota > Viridiplantae > Streptophyta > Magnoliopsida > Poales > Poaceae > Lolium > Lolium multiflorum. The sequence goes on from CM061748.1 coordinate 215,915,187, forward strand.
CGCGTGAAACACGGATGGAGCACGTTGCAAAGTGCTTTTACAGCGTCAAAATTTAGCGCGACTGTTGGAGCATACTATTTCGATTGAACCTATACATAATCGCAAGGTAGCTAGGGGTGGACATAAAAACCGATGATCGAAAACCAAACCTGAAAACACCCAGACCGAACCTAAAATGACCGATCAGACAAATGGGTAGCAAATTTCTAAACCAAATTTAGTTCGATCAATTCAGTTACTTATTCACGGTAACCAAATGGACCGAACTGACAAAATTTAATGTTAGAGAGTCCCAATTCTTGGCTGGACAGGTTCGGCCTTAACTTTTTGTTATTGAAAATATAGTTTATGTTGCAATTTATTTGTTGTGGCTATGAGCTTGTGGTTATTGACGTGCATGGCTGTTTTCTTTTGTTCTTGGCTGGAATTCCGTAAATATGTGACCTATGAAGTATGAACCGTATGATGTGTTCCAGTGTTAATAATTGTTCTTGCAAATTGATACAATCAAAAAAATATTCATGTCACTGCTAAAATGTTGCTAAAACTTTTACCCAATTCTCTCTAAGTTTTGTGTTTACAACAACTATCATAGAGTTCAGTCATGGCCGAAGCCGGACCCGAATTTGTCAGGTAGTAAAATTAACAGGTAATTTTCGTTCTTCATTTCTAGAGGACCAAATTCATAATAGACTGAAATACAAAGATCGAATTTTCGGCCATGACCAAACGCCCACCCCTAAATGTAGGTGAACAAATATTTCTGAAGCAAGTCGAACTCAAGTATGATGTGACAGAAATTGGCCATGTCTTTCCAAATCAATTAATCAGATTGTTATTATGGCATAAATGTTGAGAATAATATCACCTTACAACACTTCAAATCTAAAATGAACTAAGGATTGTAAAAATTGCTTGCCAGCTCAGCGGCTATTTAGCTTGAACCGTTTTGCAGGTACAACAATCCATTTTGTTCTCTAGGGATCACGTCTTCTTTTGCCCTCAGAGGCGTGGAGGCCATGTTCTTGATAATCGCAGCAGATAGATCAAACTCAGCTTTGTACTTGGAGCAGCTGGCCTCGATCCACTGCTCCGCAAGGCTTGTTGATACATTGTCTTGGCTGTCCCTCTCATGTTCTTCGATCGCTGGCCTGATCTCGTCGTACAGGGCATCGATTTCAGCAGCTGCCTGCTTCTTCACTTCCTGAAATATTTCAAATCAGGAAAAAGAAAACGTTGTGACCCTTGTGCAAAATTTAGAGCTTCCCTCTGTACTTAGTTTTCAAGAGAAGGGGTTACAGTTTGCTTTTACCTCGCAGTATAATATCTCCTCGCGAGCCTCAGCAGAGGCTAAACGGTCACAAATATCTGCAACATTCAGTTGCTTGCGCAGACCACGTTTAGTTTTTCCACCACGAAATTTCGGTAAGGGTCTCACCGGGACCAGTTCAGTATGATGGTTGTTGTTCCCGGGAGAACTTTGGTTCTCGAGCTTTGCAATTTTATGCGTCGAATTTTGCATATTGTCGTCGCCATATTGTGCAACATATTCAGTTGATCCATTCTCACTGAAGTCACCCATTGGAATAGCTATCAATGCTTCAACAATCATTGGCGTGGGTTCCTCCGAGCTTGCCGCCAATGGTTCAACAGTCATTGCTGTGAGTTCATCTAAGCTTGCCGTCAATGGTTCAACAGTCATTGGCGTGAATTCATTTGAGCTTGCAATCTCAGGATTCACAGTGCTCTGGGTTGTGCTAATGGTGCTTTCTTGGGTATTTGGCTTATCTTCTTCTATTAAAAGGATGTCCCTTGGAATGCTTGTAGGTTCGTCATCAGCAGAGTCATAAAGAGGGATATTTTCAACAGAAAACCTGCAGATTAAGATGTGAAGTATTTTCTGCTTAACTGGTGCCCAGAATTTTTATATTCGTCAATATTTAGCACTTCTATGTGGAATTCTCGGATAGTGTTCTATGTGAATACTGCCCTGCCCTGAAGAGACTCTCCTACACTTGTTTTCTGAATGTAGATTTAGTCAGAGTTTCTGGGGAGCAATTGGATTGTAATGGAACACTGCTCTGTCAATTCATGACAAAATCCAAGATGCTAAACACAGATATAATCATGACCACTTCATGGAGATTTCGATGACAGGATGCTGGAGCATTTGGAATCAGAGAAATGGATATATATATATATTCAGCAATCATTCCACCTTAATTATTAGTTGCAAAGGAATGTTAAAAAATTATTTTGCACTAGCCCTAACATCAAGGAAGGCATGCAATCTTGGCATGATGCTTAATAGTTAATGAACAGTTTCTGATTATCATGTAATATCCACTGTAATACCATCATGTACATTCTTCACTCCTGTTTTCGATCAAGAAATATATTTTAGCACTTCAAGCAATAAGCATTTACTTGTCAGGATCAGTTTATCTTAATGCATGGAAAAATGTTATTGTTACACAGATATAACCTCTTTCTCAGAGGCCCAGATCATTGGAGCAAACCAGATTTTAGTTAGCAAAATGTCAGCTAAGTAAAATTAAAGCTTCCCATTAAGGAGATGCCAGTTAAATTTTGCACATACCAATGGTATGTCAACTTTTATTTGTTGCAGACTAACATACAAGACACAAGCACACGCGTACCTGTCATCATCATCTTCCCACAGATATGTGGCCTCCTAAAACATGGCAGACAATAATGTATTATGCAAGTGTTAGGCACTCCATATATTAGATTTAAAAGTAGATGCATCAATGATCGCAATAAAGAGAACCTAATAATGAAAAAAAAACTGGTTCATTACACTAGATTAACCATAATGAAGTGACTATTGCACATAGTGCTCCTACTTACAATTCAATCTTCCAATAAGTAACATGACAACACGAAATTGTTTTTAGATGAAGCAGCACAAAAGAGTTGTGCCAGCATACATGCAAAAGCGGCAAACCAAAGAGCAACCAATACTTCTGTTCTGCAGTGTAATCAGTCTAATGGAGACAAGGGACACACTCTACAGTAAATTCCCACGACTTCAATTGCAAGGTCAGAAAGATAGCAGTGGTTTCTTCTCTCAAATCTCAGTGTCAAAAGTCAAACATGAAACAGGATCATATCTTAAGTTGGTGAGATATATAACAGTATAATTGTTTCACCCACCTGGAAACCACGTGATTTAGCCCCAAGAAACCCTGAACAGCTGGCAGCTCCACAGAGGCACCGGACCATCGCACCACCAAACCACTCAAAATTATAGTCATAGGACAATTCCGTTCCGATAGGAATATCTTGTCTTGCAAATATGCCAACTCTTACTTCCCCGAGTACATTCCATTTCCTTGTCTCACAGTTCGGTTGGCTGCATGCTCCATAACAAGCTCTTAGATTAGATACTTAAAATGCAAAAGAATAGAAAATTCAATGAACAAGTAAATGAAATAAATAAAATAAAATACATCTAAGGACTTTTGTTTGCTACAAGCATACCACGAATGGTTGATAAATCTGGCTAGACTCCCTTTCTTTGTTGCATCAATAGACTCATCAGCGTTGAGGTAAATAATATAAGCCTCTGTTAAACCTAATGGGTAACAGCATAAAAATATTATAGCAAGCAAAAGGCACCACAATTCAAATATGGGAAGAGGTCTAGTATCTGTGTACCCTGGTCTTCATATGTTTGAGATCTCCGCTTGGCTACCTTTGATGATATTACTTCACCACAGTATTCAATAACAAATTGTCCAGACTACAAATACCATTAAGATAACAATTAGTTACTGAAGCATATTTACTTCATTAGGCAGAACAAACATGAAGATAAATGTAGTCACCGTAATATTCTCATCAGCCAAAAGACCCCATCCACGCCCTTCAGTTTTTACCAACCTTGTCCTAGCATATTGACACTTCTGAAATCGCTGCTAACATGAAAATTGATCAAATGACGAAAGAGATCATAAGTAAACTGGAAAATGAGAAGTCTGGTACATAAAAAACATCCTAGAATTAACTTCCTTCTAGCACAATTTTACATCAATTCGTATACAGCATTGCCACACTGTGCATCAGTACGAATGAGGCAGCACATACAGGATTTGTCGTATAAAAATCTTACCCTTAGAGTCCCATCAAAATTTTGACCACCAACAAAAGGGTGGAGTGTGGGGATTATAATTGGGTAACAGGAATTGTTAGTAGGTATACTACATAAATCTCATCAGATTTAATGGACACTTGAAAGTTTTCGATCTAATATTCATAATGTCCATTTGAAGGCACAGTGTGTACCTTCCACATCACAAAAACCAAATAGATAAGTAGTATATTCAAAATATCATCATGCTATACGACTATATTAACCAGATCATATTAAAATTAGCACGACTCCTTAGAAAACTAAGTAAAAAATCAACTAAACTAAAAATATGCGCATACATTGCTTTCCTTCTCGCTGGCAGCTCCGTGCAAATAATCAAGAATCAGGGTTAATGAAATTACCCAAACAAATAGACAATGATGGCACCAATACGCAACAAAAGCAACAAAAAACTAACCTGGTTCTTACAATATACACCACAAGGACAATAGCCAGGAGTGCACTCAGTGTTAGTGGAGACATTCCAGCACCTCTCCCCGCACGCGCTGTCTGGATCCATCAGATTGTACTGGCACTCGCATACAGCTATGTCCTCCTCCTTCTGCCGCTTGTGCCTTCCAGCAGTATAATAATACACAACAATGAGATTCGCATTACAATCTAAAGCTTGAGACCCAATGCTTCCGGAATCAGTGCGTCGATAGGAAAAAATAAAATATAGAGAACAAAACCAGCAACCTTCTGTAGGAGAAATCATTAGTCTCGATGTAGATGTAAGGCGGTGGCTCAATGTGCTCTTCCTCCTGCAAGTGAAACTCAACGAGTTCAGTACAAAGATAACATAATTTGTACTAGGTGTCAACAAAAGCGTTTCTAAGTAACAGGAATACCATTTGCGGTGTCAGTTCTTGCCCGGTGGAATAAGAAGACGGCAACCTGGAAAGTAGGGGAAGTGATCAACTGAGGCTGCAAATTGACATGTTACAATGGTGGGACGAGTTGAGTAGTGTAAGAGATCTGCGAGCGAGTGGCGAGTAGTGTAATCGCGGCCCGTGAGACAATGTGGGCTGGAATTGGGGAGCAGCGGGACTAGGGCGTACCAGGACGTCTGGATCAGAAGAGGGGGAGGAGGTCGTGGGGGGGGGGGGCGTTGGAGCAGCGCCTAGGCTTCTTCCAGTCCCGTACAATCACCGCCTCCGCCGCGTCCGAGCTCCGGCCGCCGCCTTCTTCCAACACCGCCGAGTACAAGGCCCGACGTGGGCGGCCGGGGCTGGGTGAGGGAAGAGAGCGCCAGCCGGACGGGACAGGCAGTCGAGTCGAGCTCGAGGGCGGGCCTGCGGCGGCGGCGGTCGGTCGGGGCTCGGGGGCAGGGAATCGCGACCTGGGAGGCTGGGACTGGGAGAAGGGGGAAGAGCCTCCGAGCCTGGAATCGCTCGTCTCGGTACACTTGGACTAATTAGGATTTTTTTAGTAGGGAAAATTTTATGGGATACGCGATTTTTTTTTCACGAATTCTAATCTAGATTGTATTATCTATTATGCACCTAGGATCTCACATTGGATGATTTTAGAAGAATGGCCAATATCATGCTTTAGAGTGGATTCATGGCGCCTTCACTATTGATGGTGGAGGTTATTGAATTTTAGGAAATTATCATGTTGCTAAGGGTGTCTGACACACGCGGAAAATATGTATAGTGTTTGCTTTTAACATACTAGTAACATGTAGCAAGATTTTGCGTGTATGCCTCCACGGAATTTTATTTTCATGTTGCAAATATGTTTCATTGTTGTTGTGTGCAATAATCATGTAGGTTGCATGCATTTGGTTTTCATGTGGCATGTGTTGCGACACATTTTCAGTGTTTTTTTCTACAATCAATGCGGAGTTTTTGCATACCAGAAGCTCTGCCACATGGCATATTTCAATGTTAAGATGAACTTAGATGAATTCTACAAGACCATGGGATAGATTGGTTGCAATGATGTTGCAAGCAATAACCAATATTGCAAGTGGCAGTTTTATGTTGTAAATATTGAATGGCCAATAATTTGTAGTTTTAAGTAAATCAGATGATGAGGGGAAAGGCGGTTGACCTTCGCTCGCTACAGTCGCCTCACACCTGACATGTTGTGTGATGTATCTTTGTTTCTTATGTTGTGTGATGTGTCTTTGTTTTCCATCATTTACTCACACATCCTTCACAAAATAAAATATTTTTTAAACAAAAAATTAAAATCAAAGTTTCAATACTAGATTTTTTTTAGATATCAAACCCTTGATAACTCTTAGAGGTCGTTTGGTATCCATCATTTGAGCCTAAAATCCTGAAATTCATTTTGGAATTCCATAGATGGGCTATTTGGTTGCCACAGAATTGGGCCATCATTTTATTTAGGAAATCCAGCAAAATGACTCCATGGGTAAACACAATTCCAAGCTGAGACCTGTCATTTGCGTTTCTCTATGAAAGTCATCTACAAATTCAATATTGAATTCTGCTGTCATTTGTAATTCCTGTGGCAACCAAACAAGTGTCCATTTCTGAAATTACAATGTAAATGAAATGAATACATGCTACAAACGAAATGAAATCCTGGCTTCCAAACGACTTCTTAACAAATTTCTCTTGAGTGCATGAGGGTAACATAGAAGAGTAGACGGGAAGACATGGTGTACGACTGTACTGACAACTAATGATATATTCCTACCTTGCGATGTAATTATCAATGACCACAAATCCATATTTGTTTGTTTTTGTTTTTGTTTGCATTGTGTTGTAAGCTAGGTTTTTCGGTGACCTTACTTTTTCAATACAAAGTAGGGCCGTGGTGGAAATCCATTTGGGGTCATAGGTGTAGGTAGCATCTATTGTCTAAAAACACATTTTGAAATGTTAAAAAGTTATAAAAAAAATTAAAAAAATGTACATCCGGCTATTATATGTTTTGCGCATAAAGTTTTGGGAAAATTAATTTTTATGACCTATGTAAAAAAAGATGATTTTTTATGCTCCAATGTAACTCCAACAGGAGCATCTACAACTATGAATCAAAATACCGCTTCCTGGGGCCTTCTTTCTTAAAAAAAAAGTGGATGCCATTTCACCATTAGGATTCAACCCTAAAACAAGACAATGACTAATTTGAGGCTCTTTGTCACTGAAATTCAAATCAATGATAAGTTTTGAAAATAATTCAAGTTTAACTTTGCATCATAGAATTTAGGCTCGCTGGCCTTCACGCCGAGTCTTCCTCTGCCGCCAACTTGGGCATTACTTGTCATTCCTTCACTTGGTCGAGCCCTTCAATATGGTTGGTTTTCGACATTCTTTTGCTTCTACCCACTCAACAATCGGATGTCCGCTTGGGGCGACAAATCAGGCAGGACGACCGGTTATTATATCAGTTTTCTCCTTCACTTTGAGGCATCGGGTTCTCCTTGTCAGGTCTTATTTGGTAATAGAGTTATTGTGGGAATTAGCAGGGATGATCCCCACCAAATTACATATCTTCACTTATTACTAAAAGAATGTTTGGTACTAGAGTATTGAGTGAGTTTAATTCCCGTTTATCCCTACTTTTCCTCAAATCTTAGCATATTTTTCTCAATCTCGAGTATTCTACCTCTACCTAGTGGATTGACTTAAGGTTTTGTAGGAATTGGGTGAAGTTAGAAGATTCACCAAATATCTCTCTAGAATATTATTTACACTAATCCTCACAGAAACTCTAGTACTCCCTCCATTTAAAAAAAGCTTCTCAAGTTTGCCTGGATACACTTGTATCTAGACATGTTTTAGTGCGTAGCTATATCCATATTTTGAAAAAATTAAGAAGCTTTTTGTGAGATAGAGGGAGTATCAAACAAGCCTCAGTAACAAGCAACACGGGATTACCAAATGGATAACGATGTCTGTTAAAGGAAAAAAGATTAAAAAAGGATAACGATATGCTCACGGACTTACATTGTGCAAGTCTGGCCAAGAGCTGGTCCTGCCCCATCGCGACAACTTGGATCTTTTTCTTTTCTGGGAAACGTCGCTGATGCCCGATACTCCTGTCTCCTAGCCCTAGACAGTCAACATATATGGCTTTGAACACGGCAGCTAGGAAATGGACCTCGAAATGGATTTTGCCCTTGCCGACGATCCCTCCGTACAGCCAGGGCTGTACGGGTACGGCGCGGACGCATCGGGACGCAGGGTGTGTCCATATACGCGCGCTGCTGACTTCCAGGAAAGCACGGGCTTGCCAACAAGTGCAACGAGAACGAATCTCGTGCCGACACGCACCACAAAGGTCCATGGTTCACGTCCCGAAACATACGACTGAACTACGCGTTATCTGGATGTCTCCCAACAAAGAAAAACCCTATACGTGCGCACGCTGCAACTCGCAGCCTTTCGAACCTTTAGGCGACAAACCAGAGTCGAAAATACAGTACTTCCTCCATTCTGAGATTTGTCAAATTTTGTCTATATAAAAAGATGTTGCAAGTGTTGGATAATTAGGCACAATTTTCATGATTAATTTCAGAATATAAAACATGATGGCAGCAACTACTAACATGTGAAACTCAAACATACTAGATGCATTAATCAACATGAGTAGCAGCAGCGTAAACGCAAAGCATCGCTAAACAGATCGAGATATGTCGCACGTACCGATCTGGTGGAGGTGGCGGAGGTGTAGATGATGTTGCAGCGATAACGTTGTTGATGACAACGTTGTTGACGACGAGGACGGGTCGAAGTAGACGGCGTTGAAGACGACGTGCGACCGCCCGACTTGGACGGAAGGCGACCCGTGATGAAGAGCTTGAGAAGTCGCGCGGAGCGCTTCCCAAAACCTAATTCGCCCTCTCCCGTACGGGATCGCAAGGACGAGCGGTTCCGGAGACCTGCTCTCCCGTTCGCCGATGCACGTCGCGCGCGGGATGGAGTAGGCTACGATGGCGGCGCAAGCAGAGAGAGGTGGAAACTAGGGGTGGACTAACGAGCTGCTCGGATCGTTAAGGCTCGGCTCGTTAAGCTCGTGATCGTTAAGGCTCGAATCGTTAAGCTCGTTAAGAATAACGAGCTAAAATCATTGTTCGGCTCGACTCGTTATGTTCTTTCGAGCGCTCGCGAGCAGCTCATTAAGGATCGTTAAGGAGGCAGGCAAAGCAAACATGTGTGCATGGCCTGGTGAGGAAGAGCGGAAGCATAGATTTTTAGATCCTACTGTAGGAGTTTCAAGCATGCTTAAAGAGCACTATTTTGCTTGGCCCCTTCGTGCCAAATATTTGAGATAACTAAAGCGACTCATTGTCAAAACTAGTAAATCCTAGCTTGTTACCGATCTTAACGAGTAGCTCACGAACATAGTCGGCTTGATTGTTTAGCTCGCTAACCTTAACGAGCAAAAACTGCTGCTCAGCTCGGCTCGTTAACAAAACGAGCCGAGCTCAAACGAGTCGAGAAAACGAGCACTCATTTAACTCGTCGAGCTTCGAGCTTTTTGTCCAGCCCTAGTGGAAACCCTAACTCGTGTATTTCGTATGTTTCTGCGGTAGCCGGGCAAGAGAATATATAGGCTCGGGAAACCCTAGACAACGTGGGCCACGCCCACGTCACACGAACGTTTCGAGTCGGTTACAGATAGCCCACGATCCGGGAGCGACCCGAACCGACTAAACGTGACGCGTCCGTCTAGGACTGTTCGTTTTCTGCAAAAAGTAAGGAAAGTCTCGGCTCAATCCACTCACCACGAGCGCGGCGCGCGCGTCGGGACGTGACGTGACGTGTCGAGGCGAGCGAGGAGGAGGAGGAGCGCGCGTGTAGCACTCCTATTCTCACTCACTTACTAGTGGTGGAACAACCCACCTTATAAGGTGGTCTAACTTCCTCCCAACTTTCCATGTGACTAAACTTTCCTCTTGCCACTCCCTAGTGAGCTGCCACCAACTTGGGCTCAAACTCACAAGGCTGTCACTATATGGGCTTTGAGATTTATAGGAAAAACTGAAATCTAATTTGGGCCACTAAAAGTGGGCTCAATATTTCAACAGCAAGTTTGTTTAAATTTAGATGTATATCTAGACGCTGCTTAGCATAGATACATTCAAATTTAGACAAACTCCAGCATCCTTTTATGGACATAGAAAATACCTCTGGACATAAATAAATATCTTAGATTTGTGTGAATCTAGTGTCTAGATATATCTACATTTAAAAAAAATCTAAGATGTCGTTTTATGGACGGAGGGAGAACTACGCTTCAAAATATGAATCTTTTAGAGAAACTAAATTAGTTTTTTGAATGAATGGCATGTATTTCAGAAAGGAGCTAATATAAAACAGAGGTATCCATGGCCAATGAAACAATTCAATCTACAGAGTATTGTAAAACTGTAGAATACTCCACCCATAGCATGGCCTATGAGGGTTCACACATGTCTGAATGGGTTGTCGTAGACAGAACACGGGTTGTCGTAGACAGAACATGTGGCCCAAATGCAGTGGTTTGTTTTCCCGTTTGTCTGTCTCGTTGTTGGTGAGAACCCATTTGCGGCTCAAATCTAGGGCTGCTTTGCATCCATGCGGACGCGAGTGGACACGTCCACTTGTTACACTGTCAGGCCCACCAACCGGTGGCACAAGGACCCTTTGTGATCCTATTAAACAGAACCACATAGCTTCATCGTCCCCACAACCAAACCCTATCACCATAATCTCCAATTTGGCCGCTGGCAAGGAACAGCCACCATGGACCCGAAGCGTTGGTTAAGGAATAACGACAACGAGACGTGTTCGAGCCTTCAATCGCGCACCCGCCACCACGCTCGTGGCCTTCGGCCTAACCCCGTCATCGGCCAGGCAACGAGTGAACATGTCCACGGAAGTGGCACACACGTTCTAGGGAGGGCGGGGCACCAATGATGTGGGGTGACGTCCACCTCCCCACTGGGTGCCACCCGAGCCCGGATAGGGTTCTAGTGTCGCATATCCATGAGTATGGCCGCACGCGCCGAAACAAGATCCAACGTTGTCGCACGCCCCTCCCGTCGAACCTGCGCGACGACAGCCCGTACGCGGAGGGGTCACACCACTACAACTTCTAGTTCGAGTAGGAGCACGACCAGCGACGACACACAGATTTCGTGTCGTGGGCGGCGACACCGAGCCAACACCAATGGAGGACTCCATCGGCTCTTGCTGGCCGATGAAGGAAGAGGTCGTCGGGGATGACACACAATACTTTTAATGAAATAAAGAAGATCGTTGTTTTTGAAGATAGAGAGGTGGCACATTGGACTTCTCAAAACAAAAAATAAATAGGGATTGGAGTGATGTTGTGCTTCCTATGGTATTGAAGATGTAATAGTGCATTTGCCGAAAATTTGCCCATCTTAAGAGTGCTTTGATGTAACTTTTGATATTCTTAATACTTCATCTCTACATATACAAGTACACTTAGTATGTTCCTTGAGCAAACCTGTTTAAGTCCGACAAGGTATGTACAACTGTCAGTGACTATACCATGAAAATGTATTTAATGTGGATCTGGTTTTTGTTATTTTTAAAAAACTTAAACATGCTTGAATTAAGACAAAAGCAAGTGATCTTGTATAAGAAAAAGAAGAGTAGATTTTTTTATTGGTCATGTCGGTTTCCTTTTCTTTTATATTATATAGAAAAACCTTCTTCTTTTGGGAAAGAAGCCAGAAAACCCCTTGACTGCAACGATGAGCCAGTGTGGCTTCTAGTGTTAAGTGGGTCCAACGCGTCAATTTGCTTGTCGCGCCGAATTCCGGCCCAGGAGATGAGGAGAAAGTGACAATGCTTCCTGTTGAGCTTGCTGACGTACTGTATTTCCGTCTTGCCTCGGTCACCTTCTGACTTCTCCATACGGTCGTCTAGCACTCAAACTCAAAGTCCAACTGCCGAAGCAAAGAGCAAGAATCCAAAACGCCGCCATGAACACGCGCTTCCAAAGAAAAAGTTCAGCTACTAGAGTTTTTCTCGCAGAGCAAGAATCCAAGGCCAGGCGATTTTGAAGCAGGAGATCCCTTCGTGGCTAAGCAGGTGCTTGCCTAAGTCGATTTCGCTCCCTTTTGTTTATTGTACCAGCACCATGCAGGCTAATTCGCTTCGGCATTCGTGGCTAAGCAGGTGCTCTCTCGCCTATAGGATGGGTGTTTAATCCAAGTAATCGATTGCTTAATCCAAGTTCGCTTCGTCTGCTGCGGATCGCTGCATTTTGGGGGGTTTAAGGAAAAGGGAGTATAAATACGACTTCTCGTGCTTGACCGGCGGAAGACCTGATGTGCATGTTCGAACGCCGAGTCGCCGCGATTGGGAACGAGGGTAACAGAGGAATGCTGCCGCCGCCGGCGGCAGCGGTGTTCTCGGAGCAGGCTCAGGCGGAGGAGAACACGGCCATCGTGTCGGCGCTCGCGCACGTCATCGCCAGCGGCCACGGCCCGGCTTGCCCGGCACCGTCGCTGGTCATGCCGTTCCACCTGGGCGTCGGCGCGTCGACGTCGCGACGAGGGACGGAGGAGCAGAGGGGGAGGAAGTACCGGGGCGTGAGGCGGCGGCCGTGGGGCAAGTGGGCGGCGGAGATTCGGGACCCGCAGAAGGCGACGCGGGTGTGGCTCGGCACGTTCGCCACCGCCGAGGACGCGGCGCGCGCTTACGACGCCGCCGCGCTCCGGTTCCGCGGGAGCCGCGCCAAGCTCAACTTCCCCGAGGACGCCGCGGCCGCGGCCGCGCGTCGCGCGACCGACGCCGCGATGGCAGCTGCGGCGGCGTCCGCGAGGCCGGCCGCGCTGCTGGAGTCGCAGCCGCAGCACGGGGGCGACGTCGTAGACTGCCTGGAGTACTCCACGATCCTCGACGGTGCAGCGGAGCCGAGCAACGTGACGGGCTGGCAATCCGGCGGCGGCGCCAACGGCCGCTTCCTGGGTTCGTGGAGCATCGGGACGTCGCCCACGTCGTCGGGCTCGGACGCGTCGCTCGCGGGGTCCGGGCCCGCATCCGCTCCTCTGTTCCAGTTCGGAAGCGGCTTGAAACAGAGCAGTGACAGTAGTTCGTGTAGGGATTATTAGGTTTTAGGACAGTTCTACCAATCTCCCGGGGATTTGATTTTCCATCCTCTGACAAGTGTCCTTTGTCTGCCGGGTAGCAAAAAAATATCACGTTCTTTTTTTTTTGCTTCAGTGTAGTGAAAATGGTTCACCCACGAAATAAAAGAAAGAGGCCGAGTTCGCCGGACAGACCACCAGAGACTCGCCGGAGAGCGCGTACCAAAAAATTGTGTTATTGCAGCAAAAATGGATATCGTTGGAAACATCGACGAAAAACTCACCGGACACCCACCGAGATCCCAGTAGCAAACATATTTTGCAATTGTAGCAAAACACATCAACAGATACCTCGCCTGCAATTGGCCTGGTAGCAACACCGGAGGCGCTTGGGAGCCTCTCACCAGGCGCACATCGATCGAGGTTGACCAGGATGGGGAATCAGGCGCGAGCACACGCCGGCAAAAAGAAGCAGGTCAGGGAAGGCCCGCTGGTGGAGGAGCTAGCCACGGCGGGCGTGCAGGCGGAGGCGCTAGGCAGTGGGTCGACCTCGGAGGGCTGCACGTGCAGGGGTCAGGGGATCCGGTCTTGCCGAGCGAGTTCACGACCAAGGCGAGCCACATGCGGAGCTGGGGTCTCCTCGACGAGAGGCTGCTGCAGCCGGGAATCTAGCCGGTGCTTGGAAGGCTCGGTAGCAGCGTCAAATGACTACGAGCAGCGGCAAACGACTGCGACGTGGCTTCTGTGTGTTGCCCAGGCAAGGGACATGTGTCACTTGCGGAAGCTGGGGGTTGCAAGTTGAGTGATCCCCCGGGGGCGTTCAATCATTTTCCTAGGTTTTATTAAGTTTAGAACTGTACCAATTCTTTCAAGATGAGATGAGATGGGAGAGCACAAGGTTGGTTGAAGAGTTTTTCTAAAAAGCTAGAGTTGATCAAATTGGTAGGGAAACATTCTAGGGACATTAGGTTCTTAGATTTCAGCATTCAGGTAGCTAGCAATGGTACTAGAGCCAGATAATATATACTTGGCAGCGGAAAAATAAATCTCATGTCATGTAACATGTAACATGTATAATGGTAGTGGTCATCCATTTTTATTCGGAATAATTCTTTGCATGCATAATGGCACTTTATTTAGAGCATCTCCAACAACGTCCAAAAAATCTACACGCAAAAAAATATTTTACAACACCATTTTTACTGTTTTTGCACGCTCGACCGTGTCCAGCCTTTCACTGAACGTTGTATAATAGATCTCCATGAACTTGTGTCTTCAAAACATGTGCCACAACCGGGTCCCTAAATTTTGCAAGAAAGACCCTATAACTTTTTTGAAAAGCAATCGTGTCCTCAACTGCTATGTCAACCACGCGGTGCAGTAGGAGCAAGTCACGCACCAATCCGTCGATGCAGAATGAGCCATAACTCTGGAGCGGGCGTGTTCAACGCGAGGCTCACAGAAGAACTAGGCAGTGGTGGACTTGGAGCTGACGGGGCACTGGAGCGCGCCGGCGATGACGTCTTGCGGAGACACAATGGTCAACTCCGACAGAACATTTGGGGACGCAAACGAGAAGAAGGGGAGGTCCAGGAGAAAGAAGAGTTCACTATGAAGGTCGTAGAGTGTTTGGTGGCGCCGGAGGATGACCGGTCTGTCCATATTCGACGATTTTCTCGCCGGAGTCGGAGAAGGAATCGACAACTTTTCCACTGGTATGGGGCGTTCCAGGATGATTCCTTAGGCGAGGACGGTCCTAGCGACGAGGCACGGCTCCTGGTGGTCTCAGATCGGCGAGGGGTGGCCGAAGTCAATATATCGACAGAGAGGTGGAGGTGCTCGGTGTTGTCTCTGAAATTTCTGAACCATTTTTCTCTAAAATCTGGAAGTTCGCCTCCGCGGGCGTGAACTCTATTTTCCTGCACGCGATAGATGGAGCTATATTTTAGCACATTCGATACTGCATTTTAGCACTCGTGCCAATTTTTCTTAGCGTCTGCTCCATTTTACAGCTTTTGTTGGTCCGCCCTTTTTTGGCCCCCGCTCTGAAAAACAACGGTTTTTAGCGCATGGGTGTTTTTTGAATGTTTGCTAGAGATGCTCTTATTAGGGGTGTGTTCGGTTCTAGAATTAGGTAGAATGGAACGAGACGGTTCCGCACCTACCACCCGTTTTTGTGTTCGATTCTATAGAAGGAACAGTATAAGGGTACATTGCCCCTATGTGTGGTTTTGGTAATTAATGATAACCCATATGGACTAATGTTTTCATTGAGTTTATATGAAGGAATATTTCATAGGTAGTAGTTGTACTCCATATGTTGGATTCAAGTATGGATGCCATGAAGATAAAGATATATCTTGAGTATTGGCATCAAGATCATCGATTTGAAGACATATATGTAATATGATTCAGAAGAAGAAATGAAGATGGAGTTCTTATGTGGAACTCAATATTAGCCATGCTCTAGCTTATGTGTTAAGCCAATGAATGATCAAAGTCTTGAGTGCTTAATTCCAAATGAAGAATTCAAGATATGCATCTAAGTCGGCGTCATGATAGTCTCGTAAGTTGAGCTATGGTTGACTAAGATTTAGAGCATGCAAACAAATGAAGAGTTCTTTTTACACCTCAAGATAATATGATAGAGCATGAGAAGATACAAGGTTGACCAATACAAAGAGTGAAGAATAGATTCAAGTTCGGTCAACACATGAAGCATAAAGAATGTGCCACGTGAAGTCATGTGGTATGGTAAGGTTTCTCAATTATGCTTTATGAACTAACCCATAATATGTGTACCTTTGTGTTGTCTATGTGGGTTAGGTATCTTTCCATGGGCTTGCATCAAAAGGAAGAGCTCATATAGTCCATGAGAGGATGAGATCAAGTGGTGATCGCCATCAAGGTTGATTTGGGCAAGTTCAAGATGGACACCTCAAGAAGATCATATGCTTGAAGCTTGCCGTCCATTTAGTGATAATGGACATATCAAGATGTGCTTAATGAAGCTATCCCATAGTGGCGTATGGGGGAGAAAATCAAGAGTCTTCACGAAACAACAATGATCAAGTTATGCACTCCGACTTGATGGAACTTGAAGCGTTGTGATGTTGCGCAGTTACACACCGTTGGGAAACCCCAAGAGGAAGGTATGATGAGCACAGTAGCAAATTTTCCCTCAGTAAGAAACCAATGTTTAATCGACCAGTAGGAGAAATGATGACTTCCGAAGGTGTTGCTAGCTGACTTGTGGCAGGACGCACTACCGGCGTCAACAACGTGGAACCTGCACACAACACAGCCAAAATACTTTGCCCCAACTTACAGTGAGGTTGTCAATCTCGCCGGTTTTGCTGAAACAAAGGATTAACTGTATGGTGTGGAAAGAGATGTTTGTTTGCAGTGGAATTAAAGAGAACAGTGCTTGCAGTAAGCAAATAGAACAGGATGATTTTATCAGTGTAAAAAAATGGACCGGGGTCCACAGTTCACTAGAGGTGTCTCTCCATAAAGATAAATAACACGCTGGGTGAACAAATTACAGCTGGGCAATTGAATAAAGACCATACATGACAAGATGATTACTATGAGATTCATTTGGGTATTACAACATAATACATAGATCGTAATCCAACAGCGTCTATGACTAATAATCCACTTTCCGATTATCATTCGAACCCCTTTCAGTATTAAGCTGCAAGCAACAGATTCTCGCATTAAGCAATGTGTGTAAAGTAAACAATAGAATTATCCTTAGACAAAGCATTGTTGTTTTCTCCCTAGTAGCAACAACACATCTACAACCTTAGAAGTTATTGTCACTCTTCCAGATTACTAGAGGCATGAACCCACTATCGAGCATAAATACTCTCTCTTGGAGTTACAAGCATATACTTTGCCAAAGCATCTACTAGCAACGAAGAGCATGCAAGATCACAAATAACATATGAAAAGTATATAATCGATCTCAACCATAGTATTCAATATTCATCGGATCTCAACAAACACAACATTTAGCATTACATAAAGATGATCTTGATCATGATAGGCAGCTCACAAGATCTAAACATGAAACATAAATTGGAGAAGACAACCATCTAGCTACTGCTATGGACCCGTAGTCCACAGATGAACTACTCACGCATCACTTCGGAGGTGGGCATGGCGATGTAGAGGCCTCCGGTGATGATCTCCCTCTCCGACAGGGTGCCAGGAAGAGCTTCAGAACCCTCGCGAGCTAGGGTCAGCGACGGCGGCCGCGACGGAACTTTTCATGGATGGAGGCTCGGGTATTTAGGTTTTTCCCAAACAGGTGAATAAATAGGCGGAAGGGTGAGGTCGGTGGGTGCCCGAGGGGCCCACACTACCCCTTGGCGCTGCGAGGAGGTGGGCCGCGCCATGGACTGGTATGACCGCATCGTGGCTCATCTCTGTCTCTCCTTTGGACTTCGTCTTCGTTACAGTAAAATAGGAACTTCGCCTTTTGTTTTGTCCAATTCCGAGAATATTTCCTGTACAACTTTTCTGAAATACAAAACAGCAGAAAATAGGGAACTGGCACTGTGACATCTTGTCAATAGGTTAGTTCCGTAAAATGTATAAAAGTGTAACGAAGTGTAAACAAAACATATAGAATATGGTGTAAATAAGCATGGAGAATCAAAAATTATAGATACGTTTGCAACGTATCAGCATCCCCAAGCTTAAGTCCTGCTCATCCTCGTGTAGGTAAGTGATAATAAAAATAATTTTTGAGGTGACATGAAGCCAACACAATCTTGATCAAGTTATTGTAAAAGCATTGTGAGCTGGGATCAAAGTACTCTAAACATAGACATGATAGATATGATTCTAACAATAGAACCTAGCAACTATGTTACAACATGAGAAGTAACTCAAACAAAGGATCATGAATAATTGTGCACTGAAAGCAACTGTTTGTTTTTTAGCATAGAGAAAACATAGCAAAGTGGTATTCAGTTTGTCCTTTATGAAGTAGCAAAACATAAATGCTAGGACACCTTTAAATTTCAAAGGGTGACTAGATACAAGTAATTTAAGAACAAGCAAATAGCATAATCATGAATCAATCAATAATAAATTTTGGGACTATGCATATTATACTCAGAATGATAACCATGCTCTCTTAATTGGTGCATAAAGTAAGAAGATGAAGACTCAACATAAAAGTAAAAGAAAGGCCCTGCGTAGAGGGAAGCAAGATTACTCATATCTTAGAGCTTTTTATTTTAAATGAAATAGAGGTGTTGAAAATATATTTTGAGAGGTATGCATGTCTATGTCAACGAATGGCATCAAATGATCTATCATCCTTTCATGTTTAATGGCTTCAAGAGCGGCTCCCATAGAGAGAACAATAAAGCTCCTCTTCTCCTTTGTTTGAACAAGCTAAGTTCATGATTTCTCAAGTACATAGTGTTAGGAGATTTAGATTATTGGTTCAATTTATATTTAGTGGGTGGGCACCCGCGCCTGCTCTTTTGCAAAATTAAGGACCAGCACATTGTGCAAGCTAGTCAAAGTGTGAAGCCATAATAAACATGAAAAGGATGATAAAGCATTCAACACTTCCTCATGAGCTAAAACAAAACACAAAACATGTAGTATTGTTTGAAGGTTTAAAGGTAGCACACAAGCAATTCACTTTGGAGTGGCGGTGAAATACCATATATAGGTAGGTATGGTGAACACAATTGGCAAACTTTGTTTTTTGGTAGTTGGATGCACGAGTAGAGATGCTCAGTACATGTGAAGGCTAGCAAAAGACCGGGAGCGACCAACTAAGAGAGCAATAATGGCCATAATCATGCATAGCGACAAAACATTATTAATCAAATCATAAAGTGATATTACAAGTCAAAAACTAAATTATCATAGAGGCTTTAGGTGACTGGTTTGTAGTCATAACATGATATAAACATGTGCCAAGTCAACCCAATAAAGCATCAAAGGAGAATACCATAATATTATGCTTTATATGGTGGAAACAACACATGATTCTTTCAATGACACATTAAGCACTCTCAGATATTTGAGAAAAGTCATGCTACAACAATATCTACTAAGCATATGATAAAAATAACATCCAACATGACATGCCAAAGTCTATGCCACAGTCTAAACAAGCTTCCTTTTGCATCACTATAAACATGAAATATTTTACTCGTCTCCAACACCAATCAACTTATTTGAAACAACTCTGATAGATAATAATCAATAAAGATCAGAGATCTAATCATACCTAACTAAATAAAACTAACAAGCTCTGGAAAAAATACGAGTGGAAAACCAGAGCTAAACGCAGTACTCAAAAGAGAACACTAACAGAATAATAAGAGTGAAAACTATTGTGTTCTATGCAATTAAAACGAAGTGTGTCATTCTCTAAAACAAATATGCTGGGATCCAACCATATTCTACAGAAAAAAAACTAAAAACAAACTAAAAACAAAAATAAAGACGCTCCAAGAACAACACATAACATATGAAGCAATAAAAATATAGAGTCTAGAAAGATGACATGATGCTTTGTTGATGAAGAGGGGATGCCCAAGTTTTGACGCTTGTCCCTCTTGGATATTTCTTGGGGTGCCATGGGCATCCCCAAGCTTGAGCTTTTGTCCATTCTTCATCTTATTACATCATTCTTCTCTCCCTGCACTTGAAAACTTCCTTCATACAAAACATAACACAATTCTTATTAGCAGCATTAGTGCAATCAAAATAACAAATCCACTTGGGTTTAGTTCTAACATATATCAAATATCCATTAAAACATTAGCTATTGCAGCAACTTCTTCAAAAAGCTCCTTCTCTCAAAAGAACACAAAAAGAAAGAGATTAAGAGGCAAATGCAAATAGTGGCAAAAATCTATCAAAACAGAACAACAGGTAAAGATCAATTTTTACGAAAAGTGTTCTACTAACGAAAGTTAGATAATAACCTGGGGCTTATGCTAAAAAATTGGCAGCTCAAAATTACGTTCTGTCTGGGAATAAGATTTTTTTGGTAACAACACAGAATCTGTTTCAGGACAGCAACTTCCCCAAATCTTACTTCCTCCCTATTAGAGGCTACTGTTGGCACAAAAACGAAATAAAAATGAAAAGGAGAGGATATTACAGAGGTAATAACTTCCAAGACTCAACAAAAGAAAAATAACAGAAATAAAACATGGGTTATCTCGCAAGAGTGCTTTTTTTTTAACACCTTTCACCTAGGTGCATAAAAAAGTTAGCATCAAGTATTCTCAAGTGAAGAAGCACCATCATCATAACTTGTTCCAATAATAGAATCAAAAAGTGACTTCTTTATTTTTATAGGGAAGTTTTCCATACCTTTCTTGAGTGGGAATTGATATTTATTAATCTCATCTCTCATATCAATAGCAGCACCAACAGTTCTAAGAAAAGGTCTTCCCAAAATAATTGGACAAGAAGCATTGCATTCAATATCCAAAACAACAAAATCAACGGGGATAAAGTTATTATTAACTATAATAAGAACATTATTAACTCTCCCCAAAGTTTTTTTTAGCAACATCAGCAAGATGAACATCCAAATAACATTGTTCCAATGGTGGCAAATCAAGCATATCATTGATTTTTCTAGGCATAACAGAAATGCTCGCACTAAGATCGATCACATAAAGCATTTCAATCAAAGTCATTTATTTTCATCTTAATGATGGGCTTCCAACCATCTTCTAACTTCCTAGAAATGTAAGCTTCATGTTTTAACTTCTCTTCTCTAATTTGCATGAGAGTATTTGTAATATGTTTTGTAAAAGCCATATTTATAGCACCAGCATTAGGACTTCTAGCAAGCTTTTGTAAGAACTTAATTACTTCAGAGATATTGCACCTATCAAAATCGAAATCATTATTATCAAGGGATTTCTATTTTCATTCCCTCAGGTCCTTAGTTGTACTCAGTTTTCCCCAGCCCCTTAGTTTTCCTCAGTTTTACCCAAGCCCTTGTCTGAAACCCTCAGAAGGAGCTTGACGGGAGGATTCTCGTTTAGTTGACTGTTCCGTGCTGACGTGCTGGGCCGCGTCGTGTGGGGTCGCGTCGCGTGGGGCTGGTAGAAAGGGACCGTGTGGGACAGGACGAGACCGCGTTTGGTTATACGTGAGAGCTCGGTTCTGACTCTCTCGGCCCAAATTGGCATTTTTCAGAGCGTCATTTTCCCCTCTCTCTCTGTAACAGTTCTCTATTTTTTCACCAAATTAGTATCAAATCTAGAGAAGCTTCTATTTTTGTCTTTCTTCAATGATTGTTGCCTTTTGGCCCTCACTTTTTACCCAATATGGTAACAAATCTAGTAACAAATCTAGTAACAAATCTAGAAGCTAGTATAGAATAAATTCACAGCAGCATAATAAATCCAGAAAACTAAGTATAATACATAAACTGCATACATCAGCCAAAAGCAGCCAATAACGATGTTAATGTTCACGACAAACTAAGCTGAAAATAATACAAGACGCAATGTATGGCCAACATGAAGATTAGGATACCCCAGGATGAATGAATTTGTTCTTCATTCAGCATATATTTCTTCGTCTCTCCATTCTCTGATCTGAAGAAAATATTCATTGAACTCCTTTCGTCTGCAGTGTGCAGCCAATACATCCTTCAAATGGTATGGCATTTGTTCATTTCTCAGACCGTAGTTTCCTAATCTATCCACACGTAGCGGCCAGTCATCACAGGCTTTTATATCATCAAAGTACTCTCTGATATAACCCAAATCCGCGTAGTAGATTGATATGCGTAAAGCACACATCCGTTGGGAACCCCAAGTGGAAGGTATGATGCGTATAGAAGCAAGTTTCCCTCAGTAAGAAACCAAGGTTTATCGAACCAGTAGGAGCCAAGAAGCACGTTGAAGGTTGATGGCGGCGGAGTGTAGTGCGGCGCAACACCGGGATTCCGGCGCCAACGTGGAACTGCACAACACAATCAAAGTACTTTTCCCCAACGTAACAGTGAGGTTGTCAATCTCAACTTGCTGTAAACAAAGGATTAGATGTATAGTGTGGATGATGATGATTGTTTGCGAAGAACAGTAAAGAACAATTGCAGATTGTATTTCAGATGTAAAGAATAGGACCGGGGTCCACAGTTCACTAGTGGTGTCTCTCCCATAAGATAAACAGATGTTGGGTGAACAAATTACAGTTGGGCAATTGACAAATAAAGAAGGCATAACAATGCACATACAAATATCATGATGAGTACTATGAGATTTAATCAGGGCATTACGACAAAGTACATAGACCGCTATCCAGCATGCATCTATGCCTAAAAAGTCCACTTTCAGGTTATCATCCGAACCCCTTCCGGTATTAAGTTGCAAGCAACAGACAATTGCATTAAGTATGGTGCGTAATGTAATCAACACAAATATCCTTAGACAAAGCGTCGATGTTTTATCCCTAGTGGCAACAGCACATCCACAACCTTAGAACTTTCTGTCACTGTCCCAGATTTAATGGAGGCATGAACCCACTATCGAGCATAAATACTCCCTCTTGGAGTTACAAGTATCAACTTGGCCAGAGCCTCTACTAGCAACGGAGAGCATGCAAGAACATAAACAACATATATGATAGATTGATAATCAACTTGACATAGTATTCAATATTCATCGGATCCCAACAAACACAACATGTAGCATTACAAATAGATGATCTTGATCATGATAGGCAGCTCACAAGATCTAACATGATAGCACAATGAGGAGAAGACAACCATCTAGCTACGCTATGGACCCATAGTCCAGGGGTGAACTACTCACACATCGAGCCGGAGGCGATCATGGCGATGAAGAGACCTCCGGGAGATGATTCCATTCTCCGGCAGGGTGCCGGAGGCGATCTCCTGAATCCCCCGAGATGGGATTGGTGGCGGCTGCGTCTCTGGAAGGTTTTCCGTATCGTGGCTCTCGGGGGTTTCGCGACGAAGACTATATGTAGGCGGAAGGGCAGGTCAGGGGGCGTCACGAGGGCCCCACACAACAGGCCGGCGCGGCCAGGGCTTGGGCCGCGCCGCCCTAGCGTGTGGCCACCTCGTGGCCCCACTTCCTCTTCTTGGAAGCTTCGTGGAAAAATAGGCCCCTGGGCGTTGATTTCGTCCAATTCCGAGAATATTTCCTTACTAGGATTTCGAAACCAAAAACAGCAGAAAACAACAACTGACTCTTCGGCATCTCGTCAATAGGTTAGTGAAAATGCATAATAATGACATATAATGTGTATAAAACATGTGAGTATCATCATAAAAGTAGCATGGAACATAAGAAATTATAGATACGTTTGGGACGTATCATAGATGTAGCCAGGTCAAAGTGTCGGGTGCACTCTGGTGTCGACGGAGATACACCGGATATAATGGACGAAGAAGGCACGACTGCCAATGTTAGTGGCGGCAAGGAGAGAGCGGCTCTCAGTGTCCACACGGTACACCAATGGCTGACCTTCCTCCAAATGCCCGTTGTCCAACAACACAAGCAGCAGATCACCATCCGACTTCACAAGGTAGAACTTGTCATTTCCAAGTTGTGGAAATGAAAATAGTGTCTCCATGTTGACAGTGCTCGCGCGCTGCTCCAACTGGACATTGTTGGTGCACACAATTTTTCGAACTCAAAATTGTTCACAGCTAATGCATACAATTCACTATTGAACGGGGTAATGCAATGCAGAGAATGGTGCTCGATCGAAAATCTTCCTTCTCCCCAATCTTCATCTATACCCTTAGTTGGACTGCTCTCATCGACCCAAGCAATTTCCGCCGGGTAATCTATGGAAACGAAGACCATAGTCGGGGACTTCATTACAGCGACTGACTCCAGAATAACAGATGGCATCTGCGCCTCAAACATAGTGTTCAATGTCTTTGTGAATGGGTTCAGAAGCCGTATCTTGTGCGGTTGGTTCTTCTACGCAATCACGATGATGCCATGACAAAAGCTGACTAAGTAGTATCTAAAATATATTGATGAAGATAACATTCAGCACTAAGATGTTTACGATTAAAAATAAAAATAGATTAACTTTATAGATATGGAGGAATTTGTACCTTGCATGAACTTCCGGTAGATCGATGGTGACGTAGCGGGATGTGCGGAGTGTGTTCTACCATGATCCATTCGTGGAGGTGCACGTCGGGCTCAGGTAAACCTGAGCGCCAATTTCTACAAACTTGCCTCAAAGCAGATGTAGGGATTCGTAGCATAGAAAACAAAAAAAATCCTACCGCGAGAACACAATCCAAGCCAAGATGCAATCTAGAAGACGGGAGCAACGAGGGGATGAACGAGACTAACCCTTGAAGATTTCCAAAACCTACGAGAGGAGGCTCTCGTTGCTGCGGTAGACGATCACTTGCCGCTTTCAAAAGCGCGTAGAAGATCTTGACGGTGCCACAATCGGGCAGCACCTCCGTACTCGGTCACACGTACGGTGTTGATGATGACGTCCTTCTCCCTGTTCCAGCGGGAAGCGGAAGTAGTAGATCCTCCTGAATCCCAGCACGACGGCGTGGTGGTGGTGGTGGTGGAGAAAAGGAGGGCTTATGCGCTGCGGGAGTATTATGTGGAGGAGGAGAGGCTAGGGTTTGGGGAGAGGGGGTGGCTAGGGCGCCGGCCATGGGCAGCCCTAGGTGGTGCGGCCAAGAGTGGGCAGCCCCTCCCTCTCCTCATTATATAGGTGGAAATCCCCAAGTGTTGGTATCCAAGTCTTCGAATAAGACCCGAAACCAAAACCTTCCATAGGGAGGGACAAACCTAGGGGGGAATCCCACTCAAGGTGGGACTCCCACCCCTTCCTTGGGGGTTGGCCGGCCACCCTTGGGGAGTCCACCTTGGACTCCTCCCCTTTAGGGTTGGCTGGCCATGCAAGGTGGAGTCCCTCCGGGACTCCACTTTCCATGGTGATTTCTTCCGGACTTTTCTAGAACCTTCTAGAACCTACCATAAATGCACCGGATCATTTCCAAACTTGGAATATGACTTCCTATATATGAATCTTATTCTCCGGACCATTCCGGACCTCCTCGTGATGTCATGGATCCCATCCGAGACTCCGAACAAAACTTCGAACTCCATTCCTTATTCCATATCTACTTAAACGACATCAAACCTTAAGTGTGTCACCCTACGGTTCGCGAACTATGTAGACATGGTTGAGACCTCTCTCCGACCAATAACCAATAGCGGGATCTGGAGATCCATAATGGCTCCCACATATTCAACGATGACTTAGTGATCGAATGAACCATTCACATACGATACCAATTCCCTTTGTCACGCGATATTTTACTTATCCGAGGTTTGATCATCGGTATGTCTATACCTTATTCAACCTCGTCTCCCGACAAGTACTCTTTACTCGTACCGTGGTATGTGGTCTCTTATGAACCATTCATATGCTTGCAAGCTATTTAGACGACATTCCACCGAGAGGGCCCAGAGTATCTCTATCCGTCATCGGGATGGACAAATCCCACTGTTGATCCATATGCCTCAACTCATACTTTATGAATACCTAATCCCACCTTTATAACCACCCATTTACGTAGTGGCGTTTGATGTAATCAAAGTACCCTTCCGGTATAAGTGATTTATATGATCTCATGATTGAAAGGACTAGGTAACTATGTATCGAAAGCTTATAGCAAATGAACTAAATGACGTGATCTTATGCTACGCTTAATTGGGTGTGTCCATTACATCATTCATATAATGATATAACCTTGTTATTAATAACATCCAATGTTCATGATTATAAAACTATAATCATCTATTAATCAACAAGCTAGTTAAGAGGCTTACTAGGGACTCATTGTTGTTTACATAACACACATGTATCAATGTTTCGGTTAATACAATTATAGCATGGTATATAAACATTTATCATAAACACAAAGATATATAATAACCACTTTTATTATTGCCTCTTGGGCATATCTCCAACAGTCTCCCACTTGCACTAGAGTCAATAATCTAGTTTACATTTGTAAAGATATAACACCTTGGCCTTCTGGTGCTTTATCATGTATTGCTCACGGGAGAGGTTTTAGTCAACGATTCTGACATGCTCAGAAACGTATGTATTTTGCAATTCATTTGCGTCTTCACGCATCAATCATTTTCCAAATGAGTTGGCATTTATCGTATATGTTCGGTCTTCTGGTGGAACCTTAATTCCGCGGTCTGAAATATGTCACTAATATTGTCATACACAATATAGCTTCAAAGTTCTGACACTATCGGAACTACACCAAGTTCTCAAAGAACTTCTTGACTTAACATCCTCAATCATTGTCAAAACAATGACATACTCTGCCTTCTTTTGTAGAATCCGTCACAATATTTAGAACTCTTCTAAATCTAGCATTGTGCTACCTTTTAAACAACACTTAGCCTAATTTGAGATTGAAATTTTATATGTGACAAAACCAATATCGGTGCAACACCTTACAGCGATTTGTTTGTCATTTCTCCATACAAAACTACTTATATATCCTTGGTTCTTCTAAAGTACACAGGGATATTCTTACTGTTTGTCCAATGATCATCACATGAATCATTCTGGTATATGCTCCTAACATTTTAGAGCACAGGACATCTGATTGTGTACATATTAATTGTGATCTAAATCACTCATGTGTTTTTACTCATTGAGTGTCAGATACACTCAAGTCTTGTTAAAACTTCACATGACAAGAACATTTTCTTAATATTTCTATATTGAACTACTTCAATATCCTTTCTATGTACTTTGACTTAAACTTATTATGTGTTTCAATCTATCTTCATAGATTGAAACATTAAATATGTTTCAGTCCATATTCTTTCATTGAAGTTAATTCTCAATGAAACCTTTTATAATCAAGTGTATAATTACATTATTTATAACCAACTATATGTCATCTACATAAAGTATTATAAATATGTCTCAGCACTCCCACTTAATTTCTTGCAAATGCAAGCATCTTCATCGTTTCTGATGAAATCAAAAACTCTTTGACTATTTCATCCGGTGAAGATTCCAACTCCGTGATACTCACTTCATCCAATTGAAGATCGTATACCTATCTAGTATTCCACGAACTAGCAAAGCTCTTGGTTTTATCTTGTATACACCATTAATACACACTTCTGTTAAGTAATGTATTTTGCCATCCTACTAGCATATCGCATAAAAGAAATATGTAGCGATTACTAGAATAATCCACATAGACTATAAGCATTGCTACGGAAGATCTAATCTTATCGTAGTCAACTCTTTGAACTTTGTCGTAAACAACTTTTCGACAAGTCGAGCTTCTTCAATGATATATCATCCAAGTCCATCATTTTTATAGATCTATTTACTTTCAAAAAATATTCACCTATCTTGGATTTCATGGCGCATAGCCATTTTAACGGAGTCAGGGCCCATCATAACTTCTTTGTTTGTAGTTGGTTTATCATTGTTCAAAAAACAATCCTTTGTTTCACAAATCATTTATTTGATCACAAAGTAAACCATACCTACAAGGTTCAATATGTACTTCGATCTCCATGACTAAAACACTTTGTAGTCATGGGAGCCATGATCGTCGTGGCCGCTTCCGGAACCAATTCCAATGCTGCGCTACTCTGATCATTATGCTCAGGTTCATAAACCTTATCGAGTTCTATTGTCCTCCCACTCAAATACTTCGCTAGAAACAATTTCTTGGAAATAAGTAAGAAACATCGACAAACACTTTTGTCTTTGTTTCCATGGTGGAAGAATTCCCAATTAATTCTTTGGGATAACCAACAAAGACATTCATCCGATTTTGGTTGTAAACTTATTTACCTTATGCTATGCATACCAAAATTTAAGAAATGACTATTAGGTTTCATACCCATGCCATAACTCGTATGGTGTCATTTCAACGGATCATGATGATGCTCTATTCAGTGTAAAAGCGGTAGTCTCTAAAGCATAATCCACAAAATTATATTGGCATCAATATTTTATCTCATCATTGATCCAACAAGATTTGGATACATCTCTCGGATACTCCATCATCACTATGATACTCCAAGAAACGTGAATTGTAGAACAACTTCATAACTCTCTTAGATGTTCACTAAAACTCGTAATTCAAATATTTCCACTATGATCCAATCATAGATATTTGACTTTTTCTATTACGATGATTTCCACCTCATGCTGAAATTTATTTGAATCCATTCAAATGTTTCAAACTTCTTCCTTATCGAATATATACATATATACTCAATTCATTGTTGGAACTTTTCATGAAGTAGAAGAATCTCCCGCACACAACTATGCCCAGTGAACCACATACATCATCATGTATTTTTCCACTAAGTTAGTTGCCCGTTCAACTCTTGGCCTATGAACGGTATTTTAGTCATTCTCTTTAGAAAAGATTTGCAAGCGCCAAATGATTCAAAAATCAAATGACTCCAAAAATCCATTTGCATGGAGTTCCTTCATGCGTTCCTCTCTAACATGACCTAAATGGCGGTTCCACAAATAAGTGGAATTCAAATCATTTGCCTTATGGCATTTTAGCGTCAGTGTTTATGTATGTGTGTTTTCACCATTAAGATTTATAATAACTTATCCATCGTACATGGAGTAATGTCATAATTTTGAACAACTCATTGTTTTCATTTGACCAGAGCAAAATAACAATTATTAAGTTCTTTATTATAAATTCTAAGGGCTAGATAGAATGCCAACGACGAACATAATAACACTTTATTTTTGTTCCAGACGTGCATTTCTATCATATTCCTTGTCAGTCACTTAGGCCATTGTATTCTTGTATTGCGTTGTTTTGTATGACACTTCATACCAACCAATATGGTACTAATACCCAAGAATTTCATTGTGTGTCCAAACTAGGAATACAACCATAACATGTATATCATTTATATACACCTGAGCTAGACTTTCTAGTCTTTTCTTTTCTTTTACCAAAATATCTTTTGTAGTTTCTCTTTTAGCTTTCCTCATTATTCAGAAAACACTTCACCTTCAATAACTTCTAGGTTTGTTGGTCAAATACCAATAACCTTGAGGTTCTTACTTTGAAGTTGATCATCATATGACAAGTGTTCCAGATTTCACTATTAGTAACTTTGTAATATGATGAACAATTTCACTCATAATTTTATCCATCTATTCATGACGACTTTTCGAGACCATGTCTGTATATGCTAGGCTCGTAAAGTTTAACCTCAGTATTCGCATGTGCAAATCTGGCTTGCACCCGTTGTATGTACACGTAGAATCTATACCTCAGTATTCGAAACGACGAGTCTTAGCAACGGTGCATACTAAGGACGATCATTTCATGAATATGCGAATATCGTTAGTGCCCCAATAGTTGGAGGATTGGGACGCCTTGCGTCTTCAACCTTCGTACATTGCCATAAAACTTATGAGTTTATGTAGTCTCACCAAATTATATTCTATCATCTTGCAATAAGGTCTTAGATATCACATATATCTCATACCTTGATTATTTCTGAAAATTAAATTTTCAGCTCCTTACTTTTCAAACAGATTTGAACTTCAAGTTTTACGGAGACAAGATAACTTTAGGTACTAATTGAAACCATAGTTCTTTGAATCAACAATGTGAGTTTTACTAAAAGTTTGCATTAGGACTTAATCATTTCTTGATTCTTTAACAATACGGTAGCAGTCCGTAAAGTTTATTGTCAGATTTTAACAGTATTTCTATCTCAATAACAAGACTAGCGCTTGGTAGAAAACGGATGCCAATACTACAAAATTAATTCAAAATACTACTTAGACTATGTTTATGATAATTAGTTCATGTTTTAATCTAATTACTAATGAACTCCCACTTAATACAACATCCCTCATAGTTGTTAAGTGGTACACGATCCAAATCCACTACATCAAAACCGATCATCACGTGAGATGATGTAGCTTCAATGGTGAACATCAACATGTTGATCATATCATCCATATGACTCGTGTTCAACCTTTCGGTTTCCGTTGTCCCGAGGCCATGTCTGTACATGCTAGGCTCGTCAAGCAAACCCAAGTATTCCGCGTGTGCAACATGGCTTACACCCGTTGTATGTGAACGTTGAGTCTATCACATCCGATCATCACGAGATGCTTCGAAACGACGAACTGTGAAATGGTGCATACGAGGGGAGAATACTTTATTATCTTGATATTAATCTGAGGGATCATCTTATAATGCTACCGTCGCGTTCTAAGCAAAATAAGATGCATAAAGGATTAACATCACATGCAATTCATATGTGATATGATATGGCCCTTTAGTCTTTGCGCCTTCGATCTTCATATCCAAAGCACGGACATGATCTCCATCATCAATGGGCATGATCTCCATCATCGTCGGCGTAGCGTCAAGGTCCATGGCGTCGTCTTCATGATTGTTCACCTCATGTAGCAACTATTACAACTACTTTGAAATACTACTCAACATGAAATTTAAAGACAACCATAAGGCTCCTGCCGGTTGCCACAATACAATAATGATCATCTCATACATATTCATCATCACATCATGGCCATATCACATCACCAAACCCTGCAAAAACAAGTTAGACGTCTCTAATTTGGTTTGCATATTTTACGTGGTTTAGGTTTTTCGAGTAAGATCCAATCTACCTACGAACATGAACCACAACGGTGATACTAGTGTTTTCAATAGAAAGAGTAAAGGGATTTCTATTTTCGTGCCCTCGGTTCCTTAGTTGTGCTCAGTTTTCCCCAGCCCCTTAGTTTTTCCTCACTTTTCCCCAAGTCCTTGTTTGAAACCCGCAGAAGGCAGCTCAGACGGCAGGATTCCCGTTAAGTTGACCGCTCCGTTCGACGTGTGGGGCCGCGTCGTGTGGGCCCGCGTCGCGTGGGGCTGGTAGGGACCGCGTGGGACAGGACGAGATAGCGTTTGGTTGCACGTGAGCAGGAGCTGGGTTTTGTCTCTCTCGGCCATTGGCATTTCCCTTTTAAGAGTACCTTTTCTGCCTCCTTCTCTCTGCCTTTTTTCACATAATTAGTATCAAATCTAGAGAAGCTTGCATTTCTGTCTTTCTTCAATTATTATTTGTGCCTTTTGGCCCTGGTTGTTTTCCCAATATGGCAGCAAATCTAGTAGGGAGCCCAATCTAGTACTCCATCTGGTCCATATGTATGTAGTTAAATCTAGAAGCAAATCTACAGGGAATGTACGATAAATTCACAAGGTCATATAGTAGAATAGGGATAGATAATATAGATAATAAGCTGCATTCAGCAGCCAAACATAGTAGGGTTCGAGGTTCTTCACAGCAGTACAGCACCATCATACTAACAACATAACAACGAGGGATCCCTAGCTAACAACAAAGGGATCCCAACAACAAAATGGAGGAGGCAGCAGCAGCACACGTCCAGGACTCCGCCTACCCCATCTGCCTCTGCCTCCACTTGTTGCTCCCCTTGGGAGCCTTGGGCTTGAGCGGAGGCATGCGCCCGCCGGAGATCTCCACCCGCTGGATGCTGCGGAGGTGCATGCCGAGCGCCAAGTGCTTGGCGCGGAAGGAGTTGGGGTTCACCGATGCGCCGACCTTGGGGTTGGTGTGGCCGATGTTCTCGGCATGCGTGAGAACGCAGTTGAAGTCAGTGCCGCCGAGCCTCCTAGTGCAGAAGGGGCACCTGTAGACACCCTTGGCGACGTCGAGGTAGGAGACATACTGGCCGACCTGCAGCCTCCGCAGCACCTGGCGAGTCTTGACGTCATGGTGCTCGTCGTCGCTGCCGACGTCGCTGCCAGACAGCTGATCCATATCAAACGGGAATTTATTAGTGAATGAGTTGCAAACGTGCATGATAACAAAGTTAGGAAAAACAGAGGCAGCCTCAGTTAGAGTGGACACGATTATATGTCTACAGGGACGGTGTAAGCGAACCAAAGCTCATGCACAACAGATTTGTACACAGAAATGGTTCGCTGAACCCTCCCTGTAAAAATCTGTGCCCACCGATTCATCATAGGCAAAGAAACAGATTCCAGATCTGAACTTGAACACATTCCAGATTATTTGCAAAATTAAACGGTTGATATCTTTTGATTCGTGCATAAAATAACTGATTGAGATCCTATGATTACTTGCATAAATTAACTGATTGAGATCCCATTATTACTTGCATAAATTAACCGAACGGCCGAAACCCAAATCTTGAACGAAATCAAGGAGGGATCAAAGCAAAATGGAATAAAATCGGCGCAAATATTAGCCCAATACTCATCCATCCACAGATCCATCTACACCAGCACAAATAGGGTTCAAAAAGGAATGGGGAACAAAAAAGGAAGCAAACCGTAGTTACCTCGTTCCATGGGTCCTCTATGGAGGTGTCGTAGCGGTTCGGGGGCGGGACGTACGGCACCGGCTCGTAGGGGTCCCATCCCGGTGGGATCTGACCGCGACCGGCGGCAGCAGCCTCCGATGCACCGGCGGAGGCGGCGGCGACGTCCGTTGAGGGGACGGCGGCGACGTCCGTTGAGGGGACGGCGTCGAAGAGGGAGGCGTCGCGCTTGGAGCCGACGGCGCCGTGGACGATGGGATTGGCATTCTCCTTGTCCATCTCGCCGGCAGAGGAGAGGGAGAGGGAGAGGGTTTTTTGCTTTGGAGAAGATGATGGGACGTGAGAGAGGCGGCGTTGCGTAGGCGAGTGAGAGTGACAGAGATAGTGGGAGGAGGCGTCTATAAAGGCAAGTGGTGGTTAATGCGACCCGCGTCCTACGCGTCCACCGCTGCACGTCTGCACGTCTTCTTCTGCAATGCGCCACGCGTCCACGATTGCACGTCTTCGACTTCTGCACCGCGACCGGCGTCTACGCGTCAAATATTGCACGTCTTTCATTTCTGCACCGCAACACGCGTCCTCGAGTCTAACCCTGAAAATTTAGATATACTCAGTTATAACCTCGAGCATTATACTAGCATTTTTTGTGTGCTCAGTTTTCCCCTTGAGTGCTAGTACTGGCTAGTGCAATATGCTCAGTTTTACCCTCAAGTAGCTGGTCAACAGACAGTCAACAAATGGGATTAACTAGTTAAATGAGTCATTTAATGTGCAAAAAATTCCGAAAAATAGTGGCACATACTCATGGAGTCTTTACCACAAATTTCCAGTTCTCAAAACATAGATAAGTCATAGATAAATCAAGTTTTACCACAAATTGCCACTTCTCAAAGGCCTTCTCAAATCACCTAGTAGCTATGAAGGTGCATGGTTTTCCACAATAAGCCCTTCCCAAAACAGCTTTCCCCAAAACATACTTTGTCTAAATGAGGCCACAATTCTCACACTCATGTATATTTGTATTGCAAATAGTTTGAGATAGGCCAAGATGGGTTTTATTCTACAAAACACGCATTTTTCATTTTTTAAATCTCATATTTGAATCCCTTAGTCTGTTTATTACATAGGTGCCCTTGGTTTCTTGATACTACTCAGTTTTGCCCTCTCCCTCCACAAATTCTCTCACACGTGCAACATTGCCCTGATTGGTCTAGCCCATGTCACGCGGATCGTGCCCGCCGACCGTTGATCGTATGATCTAACGGGCAGGATAACCCCTCTCTCTCTCTGTCGGCGGTTACCTTCCACTCTCTAAGTTTGCTAAATGGCGGTTTTCTGTATTTATTTTCACGCGCTAAAAATTATAAACTCTTTTAGGCATTACTTTTCACGCAAAAAATGATAAACCATCACCGATTTGTTGTAGCCATAAATTTTCACGCAAAAAATGATAAACCATCACCGATTTGTTGTATCCATTACTTTTCACGCAAAAAATGATAGACCATCACCGATTTATTGTAGCCATTACTATTCACGGTAAAAATGATAAACGAACCAATCTATCTATCTCTGTATTTGAAGTTTGGAAGGGTTCACCATCTAGTTATGTTAACTTTCGAGGTTTTGATCTGAAAACAAATGGGTATTATAAAGGGAAATAAAAGTTCAAAAAATGTAAAAACGAAACAATCTACCTATCTTTGTATAGAAGATCGTCTGTATGATTTTTGAGGTCATTTAGAGAAGGTAGAAAAAAATCCCTTTTGAGAAGGTCGAAAAAACCTAACTTGTTACAAAAGCTGGTTTCAGTGAGACCTAACCAAATTTGGCATACATTATGCCATATCTATAACAACAAGGAATATCTAAAAGGGAAAGTTTCACAAAATTTGAAATTTATGGCGAAAATGATGCCATACATGATGCTGTTTTTCGAGGTTTTGACCTGAAAATCAATTGGATATTATAAAGGGAAATAAAAAGTTCAAAAAATATAAAAACGAAACAATCTATCTATCTATGTATAGAAGATCAGCTGTATGAAATTTGAGGTCATTTAGAGGAGGTAGAATAAATCACCTTGTTAGAAAAGCTGGTTTCAGTGAGACGAAACGGCATGCGTTTAAGCAAAGTGATTTTTTCGAACATCTCCAAATGATCCCAAATTTGCCATACATGATGCCATACGTGTAACAACAAGGAACCCTATCTAAAAAGTGTCAAAAAAGTTTGCCCAACCGTATAGCTTGATGTCTACTTTCCCCCTCCTTTCCTGTAGACAGTGTTGGGCCTCCAAGAGCAGAGGTTTGTAGAACAGCAGCAAGTTTTCCCTTAAGTGGATCACCCAAGGTTTATCGAACTCAGGAGGAAGAGGTCAAAGATATCCCTCTCATGCAACCCTGCAACCACAAAGCAAGAAGTCTCTTGTGTCCCCAACACACCAAATAGGTGCACTAGTTCGGCGAAGAGATAGTGAAATACAGGTGGTATGAATATATATGAGCAGTAGCAACGGTGAAAAGTGCTTGGCGTGTAGTTGATGGTGGTGGTATTGCAGCAGTAGAAACGCAGTAAAACAGTAAACAAGCGTAGTAACTCAGCAGTATTTAGGAACAAGGCCTAGGGATTAGACTTTCACTAGTGGACACTCTCAACATTGATCACATAAAGAATAGATAAATGCATACTCTACACTTTTGTTGGATGATGAACACATTGCGTAGGATTACACGAACCCTCAATGCCGGAGTTAACAAGCTCCACAATAATGCTCATGTTTAAGTAACCTTTAGTGTAAGATAGATCAACGCTACTAAACCGAGTACTAGCATAGCATGCACACTGTCACCTTCATGCATATGTAGGAGGAATAGATCACATCAATAATATCATAGCAATAGTTAACTCCATAATCTACAAGAGATCATGATCATAGCACAAACCAAGTACTAACACGGTGCACACACTGTCACCTTTACACACGTGCAGGAGGAATAGAACTACTTTAATAACACATCACTAGAGTAGCTCATAGATAGTAGTGATACAAAACTCAGATGAATCTCAATCATGTAAAGCAGCTCATGAGATCATTGTATTGAAGTACATAGAGAGATTAACCACATAGCTACCGGTACAGCCCCGAGCCTCGATGGAGAACTACTCCCTCCTCATGGGAGCAGCGGTGATGAAGATGGCGGTGGAGATGGCAGCGGTGTCGATGGAGAAGCCTTCCGGGGCACTTCCCCGCTCCGGCAGGTGCCGGAACAGAGTTCGTCCCCGAATTGGAGTTTCGCGACGGTGGCGGCGCCCCTGGAGTCTTTCTGGAGTTTCATCAATTGGTATAGGGTTTTCTGATCCAGGGGCTTCTTATAGGCGAAGAGGCGGCGCAGGAAGG
This sequence comes from Lolium multiflorum, assembly GCA_030979885.1. Taxonomy (NCBI): domain Eukaryota; kingdom Viridiplantae; phylum Streptophyta; class Magnoliopsida; order Poales; family Poaceae; genus Lolium; species Lolium multiflorum. Next base: position 215,951,172 of record CM061748.1, read on the forward strand.
TCGAAGGGGTGGCGACACCATAGGCTGGCGCGGCCAGGGCCCAGGCCGCGCCACCCTATCATGGCCCACAGGCCCCCTCCGGCGCTCGGGTGTTCGGATGCTTCCGGTGAAAATAGGAACTGGGTCTTCGTTTCGTCCAATTCGAGAATATTTCGTTACTAGGATTTCTGAAACCAAAAACAGCAAACAGGAACTGGCACTTCGGCATCTTGTTAATAGGTTAGTTCCGAAAATGCACGAATATGACATAAAGTGTGCATAAAACATGTAGATAACATCAATAATGTGGCATGGAACACAAGAAATTATCGATACGTTGGAGACGTATCAGCATCCCCAAGCTTGCTCGTCCCGAGCAGGTAAAACGATAACAAAGATAATTTCTGAAGTGACATGCCATCATAAACTTGATCATACTATTTGTAAAGCATATGTAGTGAATGCAGCAATCCAAGACAATGGTAATGACATGGGTAAACTACTGAATCATAAAGCAAAGACTTTTCATGAATAGCACTTCAAGACAAGCATCAATAAGTCTTGCATAAGAGTTAACTCATAAAGCAATAATTCAAAGTAAAAGCATTGAAGCAACACAAAAGAAGATTAAGTTTCAGCGGTTGCTTTCAACTTGTAACATGTATATCTCATGGATATTGTCAACATAGAGTAATATAATAAGTGCAATAGGCAAGTATGTAGGAATCAATGCACAGTTCACACAAGTGTTTGCTTCTTGAGGTGGAGAGAAATAGGTGAACTGACTCAACATTGAAAGTAAAAGAATGGTCCTCTTAGAGGAAAAGCATCGATTGCTATATTTGTGCTAGAGCTTTGATTTTGAAAACATGAAACAATTTTGTCAACGGTAGTAATAAAGCATATGCATCATGTAAATTATATCTTATAAGTTGCAAGCCTCATGCATAGTGTACCAATAGTGCCCGCACCTTGTCCTAATTAGCTTGGACTACCTGGATTATCACCGCAATACATATGCTTTAACCAAGTATCACAAAGGGGTACCTCTATGCCGCCTGTACAAAGGTCTAAGGAGAAAGCTCGCATTTGGATTTCTCGCTTTTGATTATTCTCAACTTAGACATCCATACCGGGACAACATAGACAACAGATAATGGACTCCTCTTTTAATGCTTTAAGCATTCAACAACAATTAATTCTTTTCTCATTAGAGATTTGAGGATGTTTGTCCAAAACTGAAACTTCCACCATGAAACATGGCTTTAGTTAGCGGCCCAATGTTCTTCTCTCACAATATGCATGCTCAAACCATTCAACTCAGTGTAGATCGCCCTTACTTCAGACAAGACGAACATGCATAGCAACTCACATGAAATTCAACAATGAGTTGATGGCGTCCCCAGTAAACATGGTTATCGCACAACAAGCAACTTAATAAGAGATAAAGTGCATAATTACATATTCAATACCACAATAGTTTTTAAGCTATTTGTCCCATGAGCTATATATTGCAAAGGTGAATGATGGAATTTTAAAGGTAGCACTCAAGCAATTTACTTTGGAATGGCTGGAAAATACCATGTAGTAGGTAGGTATGGTGGACACAAATGGCATAGTGGTTGGCTCAAGTATTTTGGATGCATGAGAAGTATTCCCTCTCGATACAAGGTTTAGGCTAGCAAGGTTGTTTGAAGCAAACACAAGCACGAACTAGTACAGCAAAACTCACATAAAAGACATATTACAAGCATTATAAAACTATACATCGTCTTCCTTGTTGTTCAAACATCTTACTAGAAAATATCTAGACTCTAGAGAAACCACTCATGCAAAACCCAAGACATTATAGCAATTACTACATGTAGCATTTTCCAATTCCAACCATATAACAATTTAACGAAGAGGAAACTTCGCCATGAATATTATGAGCTAAGAACACATGTGTTCATACGAACCAGCGGAGCGTGTCTCTCTCCCACATAAGCATGATGTAATCCAATTTATTCAAACACAAACAAAAACAAAAGCACACAGACGCTCCAAGTAAAAGCACATAAGATGTGATGGAATAAAAATATAGTTTCAGGGGAGGAACCTGATAATGTTGTTGATGAAGGAGGGGATGCCTTGGGCATCCCCAAGCTTAGACGCTTGAGTCTTCTTGATATATGCAGGGGTGAACCACCGGGTGCATCCCCAAGCTTAGAGCTTTCACTCTCCTTGATCATGTTGCATCATACTCCTCTCTTGATCCTTGAAAACTTCCTCCACACCAAACTCGAAACAACTCATTAGAGGGTTAGTGCATAATAAAAAATTCACATGTTCAGAGGTGACACAATCATTCTTAACACTTCTGGACATTGCCCAAAGCTACTGGAGTTTAATGGAACAAAGAAATCCATCTCACATAGCAAAAGAGGCAATGCGAAATAAAAGGCAGAATCTGTCAAAACAGAACAGTCCGTAAAGACGAATTTTAAAATGGCACCAGACTTGCTCAGATGAAAATGCCCAAATTGAATGAAAGTTGCGTACATATCTGAGAATCACTCACGTAAATTGGCATAATTTTCTGAGTTACCTACAGAGAATTTTGCCCAGATTCGTGACAGCAAAGAAAACAGTTTCTGCGCAGTAATCCAAATCTAGTATGAACTTTTCTATCAACTACTTTACTTGGCACAACAAAACACAAAACTAAGATAAGGAGAGGTTGCTACAGTAGTAAACAACTTCCAAGACACAAATATAAAACAAAATACTGTAGCAAAATAGCACATGGGTTATCTCCCAAGAAGTTCTTTCTTTATAGCCATTAAGATGGGCTCAGCAGTTTTAATGATGCACTCGCAAGAAATAGTATTTGAAGCAAAAGAGAGCTTCAAGAGGCAAATTCAAAACACATTTAAGTCTAACATGCTTCCTATGAAGAGGAATCTTGTAAATATACAAGTTCAAGAAGCATAATGCAACAAGCGTAGAAAGATAAAACAAGTGTAGTTTCAAAAATTTCAGCACATAGAGAGGTGTTTTAGTAACATGAAAATTTCTACAACTATATTTTCCTCTCTCATAATAACTTTCAGTAGAATCATTAGCAAACTCAACAATATAAGTATCACATAAAGCATTCTTATCATGAGTCTCATGCATAAAATTATTACTCTCCACATAAGCATAATCAATTTTATTAGTTGTAGTGGGAGCAAATTCAACAAAGTAGCTATCATTATTATTCTCATCAAGTGTAGGAGGCATAGTATTATCATCATAAAAATTACTCTCCATAGTAGGCGGCACTAAAAGACCAATATCATTATAATCATCATAAATAGGAGGCAAAGTATCATCAAAGAAAATTTTCTCCTCAATGCTTGGGGGACTAAAAAGATCATGAAAACCAGCTTCCCCAAGCTTAGAACTTTCTATATCATTATCAACAATGGTGTTCAAAGCGTTCATACTAATATTACTACCAGCATGCAAATAAGATTTCATAGGTTTTTTAATTTTCGCATCAAACAATCCATGTTTTAAATCAGGAAATAGAATAAGAAGCTCACTGTTGTCCATTATGCCAAACTAGTGTAAACAAGAAACAAAAAGATGCAATTGCAGGATCTAAAGGAAATAGCTTCGAGCACACACACACGGCAACAGAAAAATACTTTACCTGGGACCGTAGTATGAGTGCCTTTTTACCTTTCCTCCCCGGCAACGGCGCCAGAAAAGTGCTTGATGTCTACTTTCCCCCTCCTTTCCTGTAGACAGTGTTGGGCCTCCAAGAGCAGAGGTTTGTAGAACAGCAGCAAGTTTTCCCTTAAGTGGATCACCCAAGGTTTATCGAACTCGGGAGGAAGAGGTCAAAGATATCCCTCTCATGCAACCCTGCAACCACAAAGCAAGAAGTCTCTTGTGTCCCCAACACACCAAATAGGTGCACTAGTTCGGCGAAGAGATAGTGAAATACAGGTGGTATGAATATATATGAGCAGTAGCAACGGTGCCAGAAAAGTGCTTGGCGTGTAGTTGATGGTGGTGGTATTGCAGCAGTAACGCAGAAACAGTAAACAAGCAGTAGTAACTCAGTATTTAGGAACAAGGCCTAGGGATTAGACTTTCACTAGTGGACACTCTCAACATTGATCACATAACAGAATAGATAAATGCATACTCTACACTTTTGTTGGATGATGAACACATTGCGTAGGATTACACGAACCCTCAATGCCGGAGTTAACAAGCTCCACAATAATGCTCATGTTTAAGCAACCTTTAGTGTAAGATAGATCAACGCTACTAAACCGAGTACTAGCATAGCATGCACACTGTCACCTTCATGCATATGTAGGAGGAATAGATCACATCAATAATATCATAGCAATAGTTAACTCCATAATCTACAAGAGATCATGATCATAGCACAAACCAAGTACTAACACGGTGCACACACTGTCACCTTTACACACGTGCAGGAGGAATAGAACTACTTTAATAACACATCACTAGAGTAGCTCATAGATAGTAGTGATACAAAACTCAGATGAATCTCAATCATGTAAAGCAGCTCATGAGATCATTGTATTGAAGTACATAGAGAGATTAACCACATAGCTACCGGTACAGCCCCGAGCCTCGATGGAGAACTACTCCCTCCTCATGGGAGCAGCGGTGATGAAGATGGCGGTGGAGATGGCAGCGGTGTCGATGGAGAAGCCTTCCGGGGCACTTCCCCGCTCCGGCAGGTGCCGAACAGAGTTCTGTCCCCCGAATTGGAGTTTCGCGACGGTGGCGGCGCCCCTGGAGTCTTTCTGGAGTTTCGTCAATTGGTATAGGGTTTTCTGATCCAGGGGCTTCTTATAGGCGAAGAGGCGGCGCAGGAAGGTCGAAGGGGTGGCGACACCAGGGGCGCGCGGGGCCCAGCCGCGCCACCCTATCATCGGGGCCCAGGCCCCCTCCGGCTCTCGGGTGTTCGGATGCTTCCGGTGAAAATAGGAACCTGGGTCTTCGTTTCGTCCAATTCCGAGAATATTTCGTTACTAGGATTTCTGAAACCAAAAACAGAAAATAGGAACGGCACTTCGGCATCTTGTTAATAGGTTAGTTCCAGAAAATGCACGAATATGACATAAAGTGTGCATAAAACATGTAGATAACATCAATAATGTGGCATGGAACACAAGAAATTATCGATACGTTGGAGACGTATCATAGCTCTATCAAAAAGAACCTCACCATGGCGCTAGTATAATTTTGGGCTTAGTTACAAACTTTCGTTACCTAACCTTCAACACGAAACTTGTTTCAAATCACTTTTGGCGTACAAGAAACAAATCCCTCCTTGATTCGAGCACCACAGCCTCCAAACTTTGCCGATGCCGATATCGGCATGGTCAGAACGGCTATGCTCGACGCCACTGCTAGGTCACCGTCGGGATGCACCCTCAATCCCGTCCCCTCATTCGATCACTGACACACCAGAGATACCACCGAGGCCAATGCCGAACGTACATGCTGATGCCAATGCCGAACATGCATCCACGCCGATGTGGGCACGGCCACGCCGCCCCGCTATGTTGGACGCCACAGACCACCGCGAGGTCTTTCCCTTCGCCACCACACTCTTCTAGCACCCATCTATACACGCCAGAAAGGAGAGACACTAGTTTTCTCTACATTGCTCGCGTTCGTGTCGGACACGGTCAGTCAAAGTTTTGAGGTAGTCGTCGATGTCGTTGACCATTTCTTCTCTTCTTTGCATGGTTAAACGCGTCTAGTTCATATCTATCTAATGCGTCTGGTCTCGCCTCATGCAGTTCTTTGTGGACGTCGATCTCATCTCGGCACTCCGCAGGCCACCTCCTCCGTGCCATCGCTGTAGAGCTCCGTTTAAAAATCTAATCCTACCCGTGTATTGCCCCTTGTATCAGCGCCATGGCCCCACTTGTCATTTGATATAGCGAAGCCCCACTCGTTCGCGTTTTGGTCAGGGATACAGCGATGCTTACGGTCAAACAAAGATGGATGGTCTAACGTGTCTTTGCAGGCTCTACGTGGCCCCACTAGTCAGAAGATAACGGTCAACCGTCGGGCAACCGGGTTACATCACGTGTGATGGTTTCAGACAAACGCTTGGGTAAAACTGAGGAAAAACTAAGGAGCTGGGGAAAACTGAGCACAACTAAGGACCCGAGGGCACGAAAATAGAAATCCCAAGAGTAAATTGAATCTTCACTATGGTGGGAGAGACAGACACCCGCAAAGCCACTTATGCAATACAAGTTGCATGTCGAACGTGGAGCAAGTCTCATGAACGCGGTCATGTAAAGTTAGCTCGAGCCGCTTCATCCCACCATGCCACAAAGATGCAAAGTACTCGAACTAAAGAAAACAAAGCATCAACGCCCACAAAACAATTGTGTTCTACTCGTGCAACCATCTATGCATAGACACGGCTCTGATACCACTGTAGGGATTCGTAGCATAGAAAACAAAAATTTCCTACCGCGAGAACGCAATCCAAGCCAAGATGCAATCTAGAAGACGGGAGCAACGAGGGGATGAATGAGACTAACCCTTGAAGATTTCCAAAACCTACGAGAGGAGGCTCTCGTTGCTGCGGTAGACGATCACTTGCCGCTTTCAAAAGCGCGTAGAAGATCTTGACGGTGCCACAATCGGGCAGCACCTCCATACTCGATCGCACGTACAGTGTTGATGACGACGTCCTTCTCCCCGTTCCAGCGGGCAGCGGAAGTAGTAGATCCTCCTCGGAATCCCGGCAGCACGACGGCGTGGTGGCGGTGGTGGTGGAGAACTCCGGCAGGGCTTCGCCTATGCGCTGCGGGAGTATTATGTGGAGGAGGAGAGGCTAGGGTTTGGGGAGAGGGGGTGGCTAGGGCGCCGGCCATGGGCAGCCCTAGGTGGTGCGGCCAAGAGTGGGCAGCCCCTCCCTCTCCTCCTCATTATATAGGTGGAAATCCCCAAGTGTTGGTATCCAAGTCTTCGAATAAGACCCGAAACCAAAACCTTCCATAGGGACAAAACCTACCCAAGGGGGAATCCCACTCAAGGTGGGACTCCCACCCCTTCCTTGGGGGGTTGGCCGGCCACCCTTGGGGAGTCCACCTTGGACTCCTCCCCTTTAGGGTTGGCTGGCCATGCAAGGTGGAGTCCCTCCGGGACTCCACTTTCCATGGTGATTTCTTCCGGACTTTTCTAGAACCTTCTAGAACCTGCCATAAATGCACCGGATCATTTCCAAACTTGGAATATGACTTCTTATATATGAATCTTATTCTCCGGACCATTCCGGACCTCCTCGTGATGTCCTGGATCCCATCCGAGACTCCGAACAAAACTTCGAACTCCATTCCTTATTCCATATCTACTTAAACGACATCAAACCTTAAATGTGTCACCCTACGGTTCGCGAACTATGTAGACATGGTTGAGACCTCTCTCCGACCAATAACCAATAGCGGGATCTGGAGATCCATAATGGCTCCCACATATTCAACGATGACTTAGTGATCGAATGAACCATTCACATACGATACCAATTCCCTTTGTCATGCGATATTTTACTTGTCCGAGGTTTGATCATCGGTATCTCTATACCTTATTCAACCTCGTCTCCTGACAAGTACTCTTTACTCGTACCGTGGTATGTGGTCTCTTATGAACCATTCATATGCTTGCAAGCTATTTAGATGACATTCCACCGAGAGGGCCCAGAGTATATCTATCCGTCATCGGGATGGACAAATCCCACTGTTGATCCATATGCCTCAACTCATACTTTCCGAATACCTAATCCCACCTTTATAACCACCCATTTACGCAGTGGCGTTTGATGTAATCAAAGTACCCTTCCGGTATAAGTGATTTATATGATCTCATGGTTGAAAGGACTAGGTAACTATGTATCGAAAGCTTATAGCAAATGAACTAAATGACGTGATCTTATGCTACGCTTAATTGGGTGTGTCCATTACATCATTCATATAATGATATAACCTTGTTATTAATAACATCCAATGTTCATGATTATGAAACTATAATCATCTATTAATCAACAAGCTAGTTAAGAGGCTTACTAGGGACTCATTGTTGTTTACATAACACACATGTATCAATGTTTCGGTTAATACAATTATAGCATGTATATAAACATTTATCATAAACACAAAGATATATAATAACCACTTTTATTATTGCCTCTTGGGCATATCTCCAACAGCAGAGTAGGTGTCTACGTACTCCTCGTTCTCTAGTAAGCAGTCGATGATCTTGTGAAGTGGTCCGTCAGCCATGAGAGAGGCCCAGTTCACGGTGGCGCCGCGCTTGGATGCGCCGCCCTCGGAGGCGACGGGCTCGGAGGCGACGGCCTCGGATGCGACGGCCTCGGTGGCGATAGGCTCGGATGCGACGGGATCGGAGGCGATGGGCTCGGAGGCGACGGGCTCGAAGGTGACGGGCTCGGGGGAGATGGCCGCTGGCGCATTCTTATTCTCCATCGCCGGTAGGGGAGCGCGCGTATGGCGGTTGGGGTTTTTTCGTTCGATTTGGAGAAGTTGACATGACGTGAGAGGCGTGGTTGCGTGCGTGAGTGAGAATGAGACTGTGTGCAGAGGGAGGAAGAGAGGGGCTCTGTACAGGCAAAGTGACGGTTGGTCACGACAGTTTCTCAAAAAAATAGATGTTTGGTCTCAACACGCGCACCGTCTAACCGCTGTGCACCACGACACGCGTCCGTGGTACTGCACGTCTGCATCGTTACGTGTACTCAGTTCTACCTTCGAGTCTTACACTGGAAAAATATATGTACTCAGTTTTCCCCTCGAGTACTAATACTGGCTAGTGCAATATACTCAGTTTTACCCTCAAGTGGCTGGTCAACAGAGAGTCAACAAATGGGATTAAGCTATTGTTGCCTGCCAAAACCCACCGGCGAGCAGTGGTTAAGCAACACGAAGAGCCAGGAGACTCCCAAGACTGCTAAGTGGGCCCTGGTGCCTCGCGTCATCCCGCAAAGTCCCATCACACGTCCTGGCGGTTGCAATGGCGTGCCACCTGATCTATACCTGATCAGGAAGGTGTTGGATTGCTTCGATTAGTCTCCTGCATGGTAGACATGTAAACATTAAATACGAGCCCGATCGGCTCTGGGTTGCCTGTGGATCGGCTCTCGTTGCTGTGGATCGGCTCAAAGAGCCGATCGCCCCATGGTTCACGTTGGATTTACGATGACATGGGGATCCTGCTTGATCAAAACAAAGCTAAACCAATCTACGACAGTTTAGGGTTTTCACCGCATAATCGGAACATCCTACGCGTAGTTGGGCCTAGCAGATACGAAAGATGATGGAAACTATTCCTAAAAGAGGCCTAAAAACCAACATTAAGTCAATTCCCGGAACATCCCTTGTAGGAACGGTAAAACAACACCTCACGCACTACCGGATCATCCAACCCCAGCATAAGGCCTAATCATGCAGATATTAAACTAATCCTTGAAACAAGGAGCAACTATAACAGATCGGATCTACTAAGTAACGAACAAGCAAGGTGCTGCCCTTACACCTGAATAGGTGTAAGGACAGCTAGATATCGAGGGACGGCATTGCTAAGCACATATGCATAAGAAAAGCATCAATGCAAGCCCCAAAACATCTATGATAAATAGTGCTACTCGCCATCAACAATGCTTCAGCACGAGTAACACAAGGTAACGAATAAACGTATACTGCCTAGATCGCAAGATGCGATCTAGGCAGCATGATGCTTACCCGGAAGAAACCCTCGAAATAAGGGGTGGCGATGCGCCTGGTTTGTGTTTGTTGTGAACGTGATTGTCCTTTTTTTCTCAATAACCCTAGATACATATTTATAGTCCAAGGGACTTGCTAATTCGGAAGTACACCTAACCGTGTACGAGCTAAACTCTATCTTTCAATTCTAAATACGATCTACTAATAATATACAGATACACGGGCAATTCAGCCCAACTCTCGTGCAAGGCCGCTTCAGATATTCTCCACGTGTATCTTCTTCAAGCCCATCTCAATTACGGCCCATCTCCTGATTTGGCTAAAATCGGGATAACACATGCCCCCTGGTTTTGGTAATGATAATTTCAAAACCACTCTGTTTTTCCTTCGAAGGGTCATGTCGTAGCAGAGCAGAACCGTCGCAGTATCCTACATCATGATGCCTTGCCTTCTCAACTTCTCTGCACGATTCGACAGTTTTGGCACCACTTCCTCGGAAATCACCACAGCATTAAATCTCCCCGTCCCCTTTATTTTAACTGCATCGAGCAGTTCGCTTCTTCATCCTCTTGTTCCATACTAGCCATCGGCAAAAAACCCCCTTCCTCTGTAGCCATGTCTTCCTCCTCCTCCTCTGCCTCATCAGGTCTCTCCGATGTATCTTCTCCCTTCCGTGAGCCCACGCCGGAGTGGGACCCGCTGGCGGCGTACAACCTCCGCGCCCCGGAGGAGTGGGACATCGAGTCCCACAATTCCTCCATTTGGTCCAAGGACGACAAGTCCTTGACCGACGGAGAAGACGACTTCCAGTTCCTCGTCGACGGGGAACTGGAGGCGGCGAGCGAGGACGACCTCCTCTCATGGGAGGGAAACTTCTCCTCCGACGAGGAGGAAGAAGAGGCGTACCGTTCATAGGCCAAAAGTTGAACGGGCAACTAACTTAGTGGAAAAATACATGATGATGTATGTGGTTCACTGGGCATAGTTGTGTGCGGGAGATTCTTCTACTTCATGAAAACTTTCAACAATGAATTGAGTATATATATGTGGATATATTCAATAAGGAAGAAGTTTGAAACATTTGAATGGATTCAAATAAATTTCAGCATGAAGTGGAAATCATCGTAATAGAAAAGTCAAATATCTATGATTGGATCATGGTGAAAATATTTGAGTTACGAGTTTTAGCGAACATCTAAGAGAGTTATGAAATTGTTCTACAACTTACGTTTCTTGGAGTATCATAGTGATGATGAAGTATCCAAGAGATATATCCAAACTTTGTTGGATCAATGATGAGATAAAATATTGATGCCATTATATTTTTGTGGATTATGCTTTAGTGACTACCGCTTTTACACTAAATAGAGCATCATCATGATCTGTAGAAATGACACCATACGAGTTATGGCATGGGTATAAACCCTAATAGTCCTTTCTTTAAATTTTGGTCTAAAAGTTAACAACCAAAATCGGATGAATGTCTTTGTTGGTTATCCCAGAGAATTGATTGGGAATTCTTCCCACTATGGAGACAAAGACAAAAGTGTTTGTCAATGTTTTTTATTTCCAAGAAATTGTTTCTAGTGAAGTATTTGAGTGGGAGGACAATATAATTTGATAAGGTTTATGAACCTGAGCATAATGATCAGAGTAGCGCAGCATCGGAATTGGTTTCGGAAGCGGCCACGACGATCATGGCTCCCATGACTACAAAGTGTTTTAGCCATGGAGATCGAAATACATATTGAACCTTGTAGGTATGGTTTACTTTGTGATCAAATAAATGATTTGTGGACAAAGGATTGATTTTGAACAATGATAAACCAACTACAAACAAAGAAGTTATGATGGGCCCTGACTCCGTTAAAATGGCTATACGCCATGAAATCCAAGATAGATAAATACTTTTTGAAAGTAAATGGATCTATTAAATTGATGGACTTGGATGGAATATCCTTAAAGAAGCTCGACTTGTCGAAAAATTGTTTACGACAAAGTTCAAAGAGTTGACTACGATAAGATTAGATCTTCCGTAGTAATGCTTATAGTCTATGTGGATTATTCTAGTAATCACTACATATTTCTTTTATGAAATATGTTAGTAGGGTAGCAAAATACAGTACTTAACAGAAGTGTGTATTAAAGGTGTATACTAGATACAACCAAGAGTTTTGCTGGTCCGTGGAATACTAGATAGGTATACGAACTTCAATTGGATGAAGTAAGTATCGCGGAGTTGGAATCTTCACCAGATGAAATAGTCAAAGAGTTTTTGATTTCATCAGAGACGATGAAGAGGCTTGCGTTTGCAAGAAATTAAGTGGGAGCGCTGAGACATATTTATAATACTTATGTAGATGACATATAGTTGGTTATAAATAATGTAATTATATACTTGATTAAAAGGTTTCATTGAGAAATTAACTTCAATGAAAAGATAATGACTGAAACAAATTTAGTGTCAAGATCTATGAAGATAGATTGAAACACAAAATAAGTTTAAGTCAAAGTACATAGAATGGATATTGAAATAGTTCAATATAGAAATATTAAGAAGATGTTCTTGTCATGTAAAGTTTTAACAAGACTTGAGTTTATCTGACACTCAAAGAGTAAAAACACATGAGTGACTATAGATCACGAATAATATGTACACAATCAGATATCATGTGCTATAAAGTGTTATGAGCATTTACCAGAATGATTCATATGATGATCATTGGACGACAGTAAGAATATCCTTGAGTACTTTAGAAGAACTAAGGATATATATATATATATTTTTGTATGAAGAAATGACAAACAAATCGCTGTAAGGTGTTACACCAATATTGTTTTTGTCACATATAAAATATAATTTCAATCTCAATATAGACTAAGTGTTGTTTAAAAGGTAGCACAATGAGCTAGAAGTTGTCTATGCTAGATTTAGAAGAGTTCTAAATATTGTGATGGATTCTACAAAAGAAGGCAGAGTATGTCATTGTTTTGACAATGACAAAGGATGTTAAGTCAAGAGGTTCTTTGAGAACTTGGTGTAGTTCCGACAGAGTCAGAACTTTGAAGCTATATTGTGTGTGACAATATTAGTAACATATTTCAGACCGCGGAATTAAGGTTCCACCAGAAGACCAAACATATTTAAATGCCGACTCATTTGGAAATGAGTGATGCGTTGAGACGCAAATGAATTACAAAATACATACGTTTCTGAGCGTGTCAGATCCGTTGACTAAAAACCTCTCCCGTGAGCAATACATGATAAAGCACCATAAGGCCAAGGTGTTATATCTTTACAAATGTAAACTAGATTATTGACTCTAGTGCAAGTGGGAGACTGAAGGAGATATGCCCTAGAGGCAATAATAAAGTGGTTATTATTTATATCTTTATGTTTATGATAAATGTTTATATATCATGCTATAATTGTATTAAACGAAACATTAGTACATGTGTGATATGTAGACAAACAAGAAGTCCCTAGTATGCCTCTTAAACTAGCTTGTTGATTAATGGATGATTAGTTTCATAATCATGAACATTGGATGTTATTAATAACAAGGTTATATCATTATATGAATGATGTAATGGACACACCCAATTAAGCGTAGCATAAGATCTCGTCATTAAGTTATTTGCTATAAGCTTTTGATACATAGTTACCTAGTCCTTATGACCATGAGATCATGTAAATCACTTATACCGGAAAGGTACTTTGATTACACCAAACACCACTGCGTAAATGGGTGGCTATAAAGGTGGGATTAAGTATCCGGAAAGTATGAGTTGAGGCATATGGATCAACAGTGGGATTTGTCCATCCCGATGACGGATAGATATACTCTGGGCCCTCTCGGTGGAATTTCGTCTAATGTCTTGCAAGCATATGAATGAGTTCATAAGAGACCACATACCACGGTACGAGTAAAGAGTACTTGTCAGGAGACGAGGTTGAACAAGGTATAGAGTGATACCGATGATCAAACCTCGGACAAGTAAAATATCGCGTGACAAAGGGAATTGGTATCGTATGTGAATGGTTCATTCGATCACGAAGTCATCGTTGAATATGTGGGAGCCATTATGGATCTCCAGATCCCGCTATTGGTTATTGGTCGGAGTGAGTACTCAACCATGTCCGCATAGTTCACGAACCGTAGGGTGACACACTTAAAGTTGGATGTTGAAATGGTAGAACTTGAATATGGAATGGAGTTCGAATATTTGTTCGGAGTCCCGGATGAGATCCCGGACATCACGAGGAGTTCCGGAATGGTCCGGAGAATAAGATTCATATATAGGAAGTCATATTCCAAGTTTGGAAATGATCCGGTGCATTTATGGCAGGTTCTAGAAGGTTCTAGAAAAGTCCGGAAGAATGGCACTTTGGAAAGTGGAGTCCCAAAGAGACTCCACTTGCATGACCAGCCAACCCTAAAGGGGAGGAGTCCAAGGTGGACTCCCCTAGGGTGGCCGGCCAACCCACCTCAAGGAAAGGTGGGAGTCCCACCTTGGGTAGGACTCCCTCCTTGAGTAGGTTTCCCACATATGGGAGGTTTTAGTGTTGGGGTCTTATTCGAAGACTTGGACTAGAACTCTTGGGGCTTCCACCTATATAATGAGGGGCATAGAGAGGGGGCTGACTACTTCAAGCCTCAGCCTTGGCCGCACCCCTTAGAGGGCCGGCGCCCAACCCCCCTCTCTCCCCAAACCCTAGCGGTCTCTCTCCTCCACCACATCCCGCACGCTTAAGCGAAGCTCCGCCGGATTTCTCCACCACCACCGACACCATGCCGTCGTGCTGTCGGATTCAAGAGGAGCTACTACTTCCGCTGCCCGCTGGAACGGGGAGGTGGACGTCGTCTTCATCAACAACCGAACGTGTGACCGAGTACGGAGGTGCTGCCCGTTCGTGGCGCCGGAAGCGATCGTGATCAAGATCTTCTACGCGCTTTTGCAAGCGGCAAGTGATCGTCTACCGCAACAATAAGAGCCTAATCTTATAGGCTTTGGAATCTCTTCAAGGGTTAGTCTTGATCATCCCCTCGTTGCTACCATCTTCTAGATTGCATCTTGGCTTGGATTGCGTGTTCGCGATAGGATTTTTTTTGTTTTCTATGCAACGTTATCCTACAGTGGTATCAGAGCCGTGTCTATGCATAGATGGTTGCACGAGTAGAACACAATGGTTTGTGGGCGTTGATGCTCTTGTTATCTTTAGTTTGAGTACTTTGCATCTTTGTGGCATAGTGGGATGAAGCGGCTCGGACTAACTTTACATGACCGCGTTCATGAGACTTGTTCCTCGTTCGACATGCAACTTGTATTGCATAAGAGGCTTTGCGGGTGTCTGTCTCTCCTACTATAGTGAAGATTCAATTTACTCTTCTATTGACAACATTAGTATCACCGTTGTGGTTCATGTTCGTAGGTAGATTAGATCTCTCTCGAAAACCCTAAACCACGTAAAATATGCAAACCAAATTAGAGACGTCTAACTTGTTTTTGCAGGGTTTGGTGATGTGATATGGCCATAATGTGATGATGAATATGTATGAGATGATCATTATTGTATTGTGGCAACCGGCAGGAGCCTTATGGTTGTCTTTAATTTTCATGTTGAGTAGTATTTCAAAGTAGTTGTTATAGTTGCTACATGAGGTGAACAACCATGAAGCCGGCGCCATGAACCTTGACGCTACGCCGACGATGATGGAGATCATGCCCGTTGATGATGGAGATCATGTCCGTGCTTTAGAGATGAAGATCGAAGGCGCAAAGACAAAAGGGCCATATCATATCACATATGAACTGCATGTGATGTTAATCCTTTTATGCATCTTATTTTGCTTAGAACGCGACGGTAGCATTATAAGATGATCCCTCACATTAATATCAAGATAATAAAGTGTTCTCCCCTTGTATGCACCGTTGTAATAGTTCGTCGTTTCGAAGCATCTCGTGATGATCGGATGTGATAGATTCAACGATTCACATACAACGGGTGTAAGCCATGTTGCACACGCGGAATACTTGGGTTTGCTTGACGAGCCTAGCATGTACAGACATGGCCTCGGGACAACGGAAACCGAAAGGTTGAACACGAGTCATATGGATGATATGATCAACATGTTGATGTTCACCATTGAAGCTACATCATCTCACGTGATGATCGGTTTTTGGTGTAGTGAATTTGGATCGTGTACCACTTAACAACTATGAGGGATGTTGTATTAAGTGGGAGTTCATTAGTAATTAGATTAAAACATGAACTAATTATCATAAACATAGTCTGAGTAGTATTTTGAATTAATTTTGTAGTATTGGCATCCGTTTTCTACCATGCGCTAGTCTTGTTATTGAGATAGAAATACTGTTAAAATCTGACAAGAAACTTTACGGATTGATACCGTATTGTTAAAGAATCAAGAATTGATTAAGTCCTATTGCAAACTTTTAGTAAACCTCACATTGTTGATTCAAAGAGCTATGGTTTCAATTAGTACCTAAAGTTATCTTGTCTCCGTGAAACTTGAAGTTCAAATCTGTTTGAAAAGTAAGGAGCTGAAAATTTAGTTTTCAGAAATAATCAAGGTATGAGATATATGTGATATCTAAGACCTTATTGCAAGATGATAGAATATAAATTTGGTGAGACTACATAAACTCATAAGTTTTATGGGAATGTATGAAGGTTGAAGATGCCAGGCGTCACAATCCTCCAACTATTGGGGCACTAATAATATTCACATATCCATGAAGTTATCATCCTTAGTATGCACCGTTGCTAAGACTCGTCGTTTCGAAGCATCACGTGATGATCGGGTGTGATAGATTCTACGTGTGCATACAACGGGTGCAAGCCAGATTTGCACATGCGAATACTGAGGTTAAACTTTACGAGCCTAGCATGTACAGACATGGTCTCGGAAAGTCGTCATGATATAATGGATAAAATTATGAGTGAAATTGTTCATCATATCACAAAGTTACTAATAGTGAAATTTGGAACACTTGTCATATGATGATAAACTTCAAAGTAAGAACCTCAAGGTTATTGGTATTTTACCGACAAACCTAGAAGTTATTGAAGGTGAAGTGTTTTCTGAATAATGAGGAAAGCTAAAAGAGAAACTGCAAAAGATATTTTGGCAAAAAGAAAGAAAAGACTAGAAAGTCTAGCTCAGGTGTATATAAATGATATACATGTTATGGTTGTATTCCTAGTTAGGTCACACAATGAAATTCTTGGGTATTTGTACCATATTGGTTGGTATGAAGTGTCATACAAAACAACGCAATACAAGAATACAATGGCCTAAGTGACTGACAAGGAATATGATAAGAATGCACGTCTGGAACAAAAATAAAGTGTTATTATGTTCGTCGTTGGCATTCTATCTAGCCCTTAGAATTTATAATAAATAACTTAATAATTGTTATTTTGCTCTGGTCAAATGAAAACAATGAGTTGTTCAAATTATGACATTACTCCATGTACGATGGATAAGTTATTATAAATCTTAATGGTGAAACACACATACATAACACTGACGCTAAAATGCCATAAGGCAAATGATTTGAATTCCACTTATTTGTGGAACCGCCATTTAGGTCATGTTAGAAAGGAACGCATGAAGGAACTCCATGCAAATGGATTTTTGGAGTCATTTGATTTTTGAATCATTTGGCGCTTGCAAATCTTTTCTAAAGAGAATGATTAAAATACCGTTCATAGGCCAAAAGTTGAATGGGCAACTAACTTAGTGGAAAAATACATGATGATGTATGTGGTTCACTGGGCATAGTTGTGTGCGGGAGATTCTTCTACTTCATGAAAACTTTCAACAATGAATTGAGTATATATATGTGGATATATTCAATAAGGAAGAAGTTTGAAACATTTGAATGGATTCAAATAAATTTCAGCATGAAGTGGAAATCATCGTAATAGAAAAGTCAAATATCTATGATTGGATCATGGTGAAAATATTTGAGTTACGAGTTTTAGCGAACATCTAAGAGAGTTATGAAATTGTTCTACAACTTACGTTTCTTGGAGTATCATAGTGATGATGAAGTATCCAAGAGATATATCCAAACTTTGTTGGATCAATGATGAGATAAAATATTGATGCCATTATATTTTTGTGGATTATGCTTTAGTGACTACCGCTTTTACACTAAATAGAGCATCATCATGATCCGTAGAAATGACACCATACGAGTTATGGCATGGGTATAAACCCTAATAGTCCTTTCTTTAAATTTTGGTCTAAAAGTTAACAACCAAAATCGGATGAATGTCTTTGTTGGTTATCCCAGAGAATTGATTGGGAATTCTTCCCACTATGGAGACAAAGACAAAAGTGTTTGTCAATGTTTTTTATTTCCAAGAAATTGTTTCTAGTGAAGTATTTGAGTGGGAGGACAATATAATTTGATAAGGTTTATGAACCTGAGCATAATGATCAGAGTAGCGCAGCATCGGAATTGGTTTCGGAAGCGGCCACGACGATCATGGCTCCCATGACTACAAAGTGTTTTAGCCATGGAGATCGAAATACATATTGAACCTTGTAGGTATGGTTTACTTTGTGATCAAATAAATGATTTGTGGACAAAGGATTGATTTTGAACAATGATAAACCAACTACAAACAAAGAAGTTATGATGGGCCCTGACTCCGTTAAAATGGCTATACGCCATGAAATCCAAGATAGATAAATACTTTTTGAAAGTAAATGGATCTATTAAATTGATGGACTTGGATGGAATATCCTTAAAGAAGCTCGACTTGTCGAAAAATTGTTTACGACAAAGTTCAAAGAGTTGACTACGATAAGATTAGATCTTCCGTAGTAATGCTTATAGTCTATGTGGATTATTCTAGTAATCACTACATATTTCTTTTATGAAATATGTTAGTAGGGTAGCAAAATACACTACTTAACAGAAGTGTGTATTAAAGGTGTATACTAGATACAACCAAGAGTTTTGCTGGTCCGTGGAATACTAGATAGGTATACGAACTTCAATTGGATGAAGTAAGTATCGCGGAGTTGGAATCTTCACCAGATGAAATAGTCAAAGAGTTTTTAATTTAATCAGAGATGATGAAGAGGCTTGCATTTGCAAGAAATTAAGTGGGAGCGCTGAGACATATTTATAATACTTATGTAGATGACATATAGTTGGTTATAAATGATGTAATTATATACTTGATTAAAAGGTTTCATTGAGAAATTAACTTCAATGAAAAGATATGACTGAAACAAATTTAGTGTCAAGATCTATGAAGATAGATTGAAACACAAAATAAGTTTAAGTCAAAGTACATAGAATGGATATTGAAATAGTTCAATATAGAAATATTAAGAAGATGTTCTTGTCATGTAAAGTTTTAACAAGACTTGAGTGTATCTGACACTCAAAGAGTAAAAACACATGAGTGATTATAGATCACGAATAATATGTACACAATCAGATATCATGTGCTATAAAGTGTTATGAGCATTTACCAGAATGATTCATATGATGATCATTGGACGACAGTAAGAATATCCTTGAGTACTTTAGAAGAACTAAGGATATATATATATATATATTTTTGTATGAAGAAATGACAAACAAATCGCTGTAAGGTGTTACACCAATATTGTTTTTGTCACATATAAAATATAATTTCAATCTCAATATAGACTAAGTGTTGTTTAAAAGGTAGCACAATGAGCTAGAAGTTGTCTATGCTAGATTTAGAAGAGTTCTAAATATTGTGATGGATTCTACAAAAGAAGGCAGAGTATGTCATTGTTTTGACAATGACAAAGGATGTTAAGTCAAGAGGTTCTTTGAGAACTTGGTGTAGTTCCGACAGAGTCAGAACTTTGAAGCTATATTGTGTGTGACAATATTAGTAACATATTTCAGACCGCGGAATTAAGGTTCCACCAGAAGACCAAACATATTTAAATGCCGACTCATTTGGAAATGAGTGATGCGTTGAGACGCAAATGAATTACAAAATACATACGTTTCTGAGCGTGTCAGATCCGTTGACTAAAAACCTCTCCCGTGAGCAATACATGATAAAGCACCATAAGGCCAAGGTGTTATATCTTTACAAATGTAAACTAGATTATTGACTCTAGTACAAGTGGGAGACTGAAGGAGATATGCCCTAGAGGCAATAATGAAGTGGTTATTATTTATATCTTTATGTTTATGGTAAATGTTTATATATCATGCTATAATTGTATTAACCGAAAAATTAGTACATGTGTGATATGTAGACAAACAAGAAGTCCCTAGTATGCCTCTTAAACTAGCTTGTTGATTAATGGATGATTAGTTTCATAATCATGAACATTGGATGTTATTAATAACAAGGTTATATCATTATATGAATGATGTAATGGACACACCCAATTAAGCGTAGCATAAGATCTCGTCATTAAGTTATTTGCTATAAGCTTTTGATACATAGTTACCTAGTCCTTATGACCATGAGATCATGTAAATCACTTATACCGGAAAGGTACTTTGATTACACCAAACACCACTGCGTAAATGGGTGGCTATAAAGGTGGGATTAAGTATCCGGAAAGTATGAGTTGAGGCATATGGATCAACAGTGGGATTTGTCCATCCCGATGACGGATAGATATACTCTGGGCCCTCTCGGTGGAATGTCGTCTAATGTCTTGCAAGCATATGAATGAGTTCATAAGAGACCACATACCACGGTACGAGTAAAGAGTACTTGTCAGGAGACGAGGTTGAACAAGGTATAGAGTGATACCGATGATCAAACCTCGGACAAGTAAAATATCGCGTGACAAAGGGAATTGGTATCGTATGTGAATGGTTCATTCGATCACGAAGTCATCGTTGAATATGTGGGAGCCATTATGGATCTCCAGATCCCGCTATTGGTTATTGGTCGGAGTGAGTACTCAACCATGTCCGCATAGTTCACGAACCGTAGGGTGACACACTTAAAGTTGGATGTTGAAATGGTAGAACTTGAATATGGAATGGAGTTCGAATATTTGTTCGGAGTCCCGGATGAGATCCCGGACATCACGAGGAGTTCCGGAATGGTCCGGAGAATAAGATTCATATATAGGAAGTCATATTCCAAGTTTGGAAATGATCCGATGCATTTATGGCAGGTTCTAGAAGGTTCTAGAAAAGTCCGAAAGAATGGCACTTTGGAAAGTGGAGTCCCAAAGAGACTCCACTTGCATGACCAGCCAACCCTAAAGGGGAGGAGTCCAAGGTGGACTCCCCTAGGGTGGCCGGCCAACCCACCTCAAGGAAAGGTGGGAGTCCCACCTTGGGTAGGACTCCCTCCTTGAGTAGGTTTCCCACATATGGGAGGTTTTAGTGTTGGGGTCTTATTCGAAGACTTGGACTAGAACTCTTGGGGCTTCCACCTATATAATGAGGGGCATAGAGAGGGGGCTGACTACTTCAAGCCTCAGCCTTGGCCGCACCCCTTAGAGGGCCGGCGCCCAACCCTCCTCTCTCCCCAAACCCTAGCGGTCTCTCTCCTCCACCACATCCCGCACGCTTAAGCGAAGCTCCGCCGGATTTCTCCACCACCACCGACACCATGCCGTCGTGCTGTTGGATTCAAGAGGAGCTACTACTTCCGCTGCCCGCTGGAACGGGGAGGTGGACGTCGTCTTCATCAACAACCGAACGTGTGACCGAGTACGGAGGTGCTGCCCGTTCGTGGCGCCGGAAGCGATCGTGATCAAGATCTTTTACGCGCTTTTGCAAGCGGCAAGTGATCGTCTACCGCAGCAATAAGAGCCTACTCTTATAGGCTTTGGAATCTCTTCAAGGGTTAGTCTTGATCATCCCCTCGTTGCTACCATCTTCTAGATTGCATCTTGGCTTGGATTGCGTGTTCGCGATAGGAATTTTTTTTTGTTTTCTATGCAACGTTATCCTACACTCGGCTGGTCCCAAATATTTGAGAAGTAATCCTTCCAATGTCCTGTAGAACATGTCATCGCCAATCAGTACGTACTTCATGGCCCTATATCTTATCCGTTTAGGTGCCCCCCGAGCCGAATCTTTCAAGTAATTGAAGATATCGGCTCTCCAATCATCTGGTTCCATGAACTGCACCTGAAAATCGGCTCCATCGGCTACGTCCTTGTATCCTGACGCCGTTTGTGTGAGATCATTTGCCTCGGTATTTTGCGACCTTGGGATCCAATGGAAGTTTATATATCTGAACCATGTCATCAGCTCACGGCATTGTATCCATAATGGAAAGAGCGACTCGCTCTCACACTTGTACTCTTCCGTGAGTTGAGAAATCACCAATTTGGAGTCTCCAAAGATCTCAACCGCTTCCGCCCCAGCGTCCAATAGCAACTCCATTCCCTTGCACATCGCTTCATACTCAGCAACATTGTTGGTGCAAGGGGTAGCTATCCTGATGGAGAAGGAAAATGTTGCCCCCCGAGGCGACACGAGTAGCACGCCGATGCCGCAACCATCCTCACAGACCGATCCATCGAAGAACATGGCCCATGCACGCACAGATAGTGCAGCTACGTCCGTGTTTATTCGTTCAGCGATAAGATCGGCCAACGCTTGTCCCTTGACTGCTTTCGCAGGTTGATACCGGATATCAAATTCCGATAACGCAAACATCCATTTGCCGAGTCGGCCTTTCAGCACAGGAGCCGACAGCATGTGCTTGATGACATCCGATTTGCATATGACGATGATTTCTGCTGACATCAAGATGTGCTGGATCTTGGTGCAGGTGAAAAATAGACAGAGGCACAACTTCTCAATTTCAGGGTACCTTGTTTCTGCATCCAACATCCTTCTGCTGAGGTAGAAAACCACTTTTTCCAGACCATCATAAACCTGCACCACCACCGATGCGATGGAGGTGTCAGCCACTGATAAGTAAATGTAGAACGGCCTGTCTTGCTGTGGCGGAACTAACACAGGTGGCTTCGTTAGGTACTCCTTAATATCGTCAAATGCCTGTTGTTGCCCCCCAGCGAAACTCCGCATCAGACTTGATTTTAACCAATCCCATGAACGGCTCGATTCGTCCTGACAAGTTGGAGATAAACCTTCTGACGAAATTAATTTTGCCGATGAGACATTGAAGTTCCTTCTTCGTGGTGGGTGGCTTCAT
Source organism: Lolium multiflorum (assembly GCA_030979885.1). Taxonomy (NCBI): domain Eukaryota; kingdom Viridiplantae; phylum Streptophyta; class Magnoliopsida; order Poales; family Poaceae; genus Lolium; species Lolium multiflorum. The sequence goes on from CM061748.1 coordinate 215,974,110, forward strand.
CGTTCGCACTGCCTCTTGACTTTTCAGGCCGATCTCAATTCCACGTTCATGAACCAAGAAACCCAGGAACTGACCGGCCGTCACACCAAAGGCACACTTCTTTGGATTCATTCTTAGTCCGAACTTCCTAGTTCGGTCCAGGACGTGTCGCAAATCCTCCAAGTGTCCATCCGTCGAAACAGACTTGACCACCACGTCATCGATGTAAATTTCCACCAATTTGCCGATTAAATCATGAAAGATGTAATTCATGGCTCTTTGGTATGTTGCGCCAGCATTCTTCAGTCCAAAAGTCATGACTACATATTCAAACAAGCCCACCGAGCCTGGCACTCTGAATGCAGTCTTGTGTATATCTTCTGGAGCCATAAAAATTTGGTTGTAGCCGGCATTGCCATCCATGAAACTTAAAATTTTATGACCAGCAGCTGCATTGATTAATGTCTCTGCTACTGGCATTGGATATTCATCCTTTGGAGTGGCACTGTTGAGGTTCCGAAAATCTATGGCGACGCGCCATCGGCCATCCTTTTTCTCCATAGGTACGACATTGGAAATCCATTCAGCGTACCTGCATGTCCTGATGAACCCGGCGCCCAACATCTTCTGGATCTCCTTCTTGACTTCCACCAAGATTTCGGCCTTCATCTGTCGTGCTCGCTGCTGGAACGGCCGAAATCCTTTCTTCAGAGGGAGCCGATGCTCAATGATGCTCCTGTCTAACCCAGGCATCTCCGTATAATCCCATGCAAAACAATCTGGGTACTCTTTTAACAGGGCTATCATCCGGCCCCCGAGATGCCGATCTAACTTTTTGCTGATAAATGTTGGTCGTGGCTTATCCCCAGGACCAATGTCGATCTCTTCCAGCTCATCAGCTGATGTAAACCCATACCCTAGCTTCCCATCGCCTGCTAGATCAATGATGAACACAGACAAAGCGCATGTTGAGGATAATTTTGGCCGATTGCTAGAATCGGCCTCCTTTTTCATTGCAAGGCTCAATGAGGGTTTACAACTTCTTGGATTTCTACTATGGCTACGTGACATGCTCGAGATGAGATTCGTGCTTTTTATTTTTTGGGGCCGATCGCAGGGATCGGCCTTGCCACGTACGTCTACTAAATTGAATCTTGCTACTCTGTCAGGCCGGTGGATAAGACCAGCCTCACCCCGTTTTTTGAAGCTTCGATGCGCTCACAGCCGTCCAAACGATTCCAGACTAGTAGGCCTCATCAGTGGCGCACCAAAAATGGATTCTGTGGCGCATGGGAGGTGCGCCACAGAAACGTCGCCACAAAAATAAGGTTTCTGTGGCGCACCTGCCCATGCGCCACAGAATTAAGGTTTCTGTGGCGCACTTGTTCTTAGGTGCGCCACAGAAAAGCGTGCGCCACAGAATTGGTTCTAAGTGCGCCACAGAATTTGCTTGTATTATACACGATTTTGTGCTGCCTGCTATACATATGCAGTTTATAGACAGCAATACAGATACACAGGTTATATACAGCAACATTCAGATATAATATAAATATCATGTACATTGCACAGATATAACATAGACATCATCATCACATTACTTAGAGCCCGATCGAGATACATATATAGTGGCAAGTGTCAAATGTTTTGCATACAACTCTTAATTCATACAAAATTCACAATTTCGAGATACAAAGTAGTCTTCATCCGGTTCCTCCTTTGCTCCGTCATCTCTACCCACCAGGCTCGCTTGCATCGGGGTCCTTCATCCAGTTCCTACTATGATGAAAATGGAAGAAAGTGAGACCAACAAGTCCGATGCACAAGAGAAATGGAATAAATGCCTCATACATTGTTGGTCAACACAAATATTAACATTCAGGGACGGTGTAAGTGAGACCAAGTCCGATGCACAAGAGATTGATATTTGTGCTATCTTACCAGACTCACTTACGCCGCCCCCGAGTGTACGGTGACCAAACATTTTAATCATCGGCATTTTGAAAATCTCAAAGCAAATGGAATGACAAAATGGAATAAGTGCCTCATACATTGTTGGTCAACACAAATATTAACATTTAGAGATGGCGTCAGTGAGGCCAAGTCCGATGCACAAGAGATTGATATTTGTGCTATCTTACCAGGCTCACTTACGCCACCCCCAAGTGTACGGTGACCAAACATTTTAATCATCGGCATTTTGAAAATCTCAAAGCAAATGGAATGACAAAATGGAATAAGTGCCTCATACATTGTTGGTCAACACAAATATTAACATTTAGGGATGGTGTAAGCGAGGCCAGGTAGGATGCACAAGAGATTGATATTTGTGCTATCTTACCAGGCTCACTTACGCCACCCCCAAGTGTACGGTGACCAAACATTTTAATCATCGGCATTTTGAAAATCTCAAAGCAAATGGAATGACAAAATAGAATATGTGCCTCATACATTGTTGGTCAACACAAATACTATGGTCAGAAACCATAGTTGCAGTATACACCGCCGTATACTTTGCAGAAGGGCCCCCTTTCCCCGGTCGGCGTTCCGTCAACGGGTGCTTGACGACACAACAACGCCGATCTGCATCTCCGGCGCAGAACCACGCCAGTCCCTCGCTGTCCAGTGAACGAGTCCTTGATGCAAAGACCGTGCCGGCCTGCCCAGCATTATGCCGGGCCGTGTTGCCGCGCTTCAAGCCGTGTGTCCCGCGCCCTGCACTGTTCGCCTTCTTGCCCGGTGAACCAATAGGCTGATCGTTGGAATAAGGAAACCGATGACAGCCGGTCGCAAGATTAAATTGCGATCGGCCGTCATCGGCTTCCTTATTCCAACGATTAGTCTATTCGTTCACCGGGCAAAAAGGCGAAGAGTGCAGGGCGCGTGATCGACACGGCCTGAAGCGCGACAACAGGGGTCGGCATGATGCTAGGGAGGCTGGCACCGTCTTGGCATTAAGGACTCGTTCACGTACTGGACGGCGAGAGAAGAAAAGTGGTGCTGCGCCGGAGAGGCATGTCGGCGTTGTTGTCTCGTCAAGGACTCGTTCACGGAACGGCGGCCAGGGAAAGGGGGGCTCGTCTACAAAGTATATTGCGGCGTATAGGTGACCAAACATTCTAATCATCGGCACTAAAATGGAAGAAAGAGCCAAGTGGTATCTCAACTAGATATCATATGCCTCATACTTTGTTGGTCGAAAGAAATATTAACATTCAGGGATGGGGTCAGCGAGGCCAGGTAGGATGCACAAGAGATTGATATTTGTGCCATCGCACCAGGCTCACTGGCCCCACCCCAGAGTGTACAAGTGACCAAACAATTTAATCATCGGCACTAGAATGGAAGAAAGGCCAATGCAATTAAGAAGTAGCTAGTATGAACTAAATGGAATGCCTCATACTTTGTTGGTCGAAACAAATATGAACATCCCGGGATGGCGTTAGTGAGGCCAGGTAGGATGCACAAGAGATTGATATTTGTGCCATCACACCAGGCTCACTAGCGACACCCCGGAGTGTACAGTTGACCGAACATTCTAATCATCGGCACTAAAATGGAAGAAAGAGCCAAGTGGTATCAACTAAATGGAATGCCTCATACTTTGTTGGTCGAAACAAATATTAACATCCAGGGATGGAGTAAGTGAGGCCAGGTAGGATGCACAAGATATTGATATTTGTGCCATCACACCAAGCCTCACTTGCTCCACCCCCGAGTGTACGAGTGATCGACCAACCATCTAATCATCGACAAGTAAATCACTTGGGGTAATGTTAAAATGTTTGTCTCCATATTTGGGAGACATTTTTAATATTGGAGTCTAGCTAATGGAAATCAAGAACTAGTCTTGATCTCCAAATGGTGATTAGAGGGAATTTATTCATCTTAAGCAACATTAGGGACAAATGGGATCATGCAAGGGACTTGGGTCATTTGGATCATAAGGCATCAATTAAGGAGGCAACCAGGGACAAAGGGAAACATTTGATGATCCATTATCATAGGCAACAAAGCAGCAACTTTTTCCCCTCTAATCTAGCTAGAGTCCTTAAAAGAAATCCATCATAAGCATGGTCAAATACACATATATAGCATGGGGCAGATGCTCCAAAGGGATTATATATTCATCACTTGGTAATTTGGAGAGCAAACAAGCAGTAGCCATATCACTCAATCCAATAATATAGTAATTTGGATCATAAGGCATCAATTAAGGAGGCAACCAGGGGACAAAGGGAAACATTTTATGATCCATTATCATAGGCAACAAAGCAGCAACTTTTTCCCCTCTAATCTAGCTAGAGTCCTTAAAAGAAATCCATCATAAGCATGGTCAAATACACATATATAGCATGGGGCAGATGCTCCAAAGGGATTATATATTCATCACTTGGTAATTTGGAGAGCAAACAAGCAGTAGCCATATCACTCAATCCAATAATATAGTAATTTGGATCATAAGGCATCAATTAAGGCCTAACAGAGCATGCAAAACATTTGAAGATCATTGGGGTAATGTTAAAATGTTTGTCTCCATATTTGGGAGACATTTTTAATATTGGAGTCAACCCAAGTCCCAAGCCAGGCTACACACACACACAGCCAAACACACCAGGCAGTGTGCATGCCCAACAGCACACACAGGCCAGTGAGTCACCACATGCTTGCCAGGCCAAAATGGGTAGAATACCCAGTTTGTATCATCATCTGGCTACTAAGCCATTTGGTGGAAGCAAACTGAAGATCAGCCAGAAGGAAATCACCAAGGGAACATTGGTATGTCAGTATGGTGACACTACCAGAGAAATCCAACATGGATTAATCCCTAACTAGCCATCCAAACTCACCTAGCACCACACAGCTAGTTATACCATCAGAATATAGACATTTAAATGTCTATTTTGTTTTCAACAGCAAAAGCTACTGGTAATCTAGTCATGGATCAACCAGATAGCATGAGAGAGTCACAACAACAGCCACAGTAAAGGGGAGCCACCCTTGGACAACATAAAGGCTGTCAGGGCTACCTCAAACCCATAGGAACATTCACTAAGCCACTGCATCATAACCCAATAGGGCTCAGCATGAGCTAGGGTACCCAATCAATGATTGGCAACCCTCTAGCTACATCCAGTCCATCCATGAGATCATTACTGCTCAGCAGTTCATCTCATTTATCTAATCAATCAAGTTAAACTAACCAGATAAATGAAATGCATAATTAACAGTGCACCAGACTATTGCAAATGATCCAGAGGATCACTGCAAGCAACAATAGTTGCTGGGGTAAGCAAGAGCATGCACCAGCACAGACTTGAATACCACACAGGCCAAGAAAGAGCATCAGTGGAACACAAGTCATAGGACAGCAGAAATTCACCAAGCACTGAAGATCATATGATCATCAGGGCCTAACAGAGCATGCAAAACATTGTGCCCGCACGGGAGAGCAAACAAGCAGTAGCCATATCACTCAATCCGACAAAGTAATTTTGTCGAGCACTTTGTGCCCGCACGGGAGAGGAAGAGGGAGGGGAGGGGAGAGGTGGAGCTCACCGACGATGCTGTTGGAGGAGCGGCCGGGTAGAGGAAGAGGGAGGGGCCGGGTAGGGGTGGACGAGGAGGTCGACGATGATGGCAGGGGCGGCGGCTCCTCCTCCTTGACGCGGAGCCGGCCCCTCCTCCTCCATGCGGCGGCCGCCCCTCCTCCTCCACGCCGCAGCGGCTTGTGCTGCTGGTGGCGGGGATGGGTGGAGCGTGGCGGCATGCGGCCCTCGCGGAGGAAGGAGGCGGCGGCGACGACGACAGCCACGCTCACCATGGAAGGCAGCGGCGCGCGAGGGAGAGGAAGAGGGGTGGACGAGGAAGAGCGGCGGCGCGCGAGGGAGAGGAAGAGGGGTGGAGGAGGAAGAAGTACGGGCGGCGGCGCGCGAGGGAGAGGAAGAGGGGTGGAGGAGGAAGAAGTACGGGCGGCGGCGCGCGAGGGAGAGGAAGAGGGGTGGAGGAGGAAGAAGTACGGGCGGGGGGGAGGGGGTACGGGTGGTTATAGAAGGCGCTATTTCTGTGGCGCACCAGCACAAGTGCGCCACAGAATCAACTACTTCGTGGCGCACCAGAGCAAGTGCGCCAGAAACACTTATTTCTGTGGCGCAGCAAGCCATGTGCGCCACGAAATACCTACACTAATTATTGGTGGTGGCAGGATGTGGGCCCCACATAATTTCTGTGGCGCAAGGCGCGGTAGTGCGCCACAAAAATAGCTTATTTTTGTGGCGCATTCTTCCTCGTGCGCCACAAAAAATCTTTCTGTGGCGCATTTATTTTGGTGCGCCACAGAACTAAGCTCTGCCTATAAGCATTTCCCTACTAGTGCAGAGAGCGGCTCTTGGTCATCTGCATCCCAAATAGTCATGGCAGCTAGTGAGATCTCGATTGAGTCATCTGCCTGAACGACCTCCACTTCATCTCCATCCCACTGTATGATGCATTGGTGCATTGTGGATGGGATGCAACAGTTGGCGTGAATCCAATCCCTTCCTTAGCAGACAGCGTAATTGCTTTGCTGTCGACGATGAAGAACAAGGTTGGTATGGTTTTTCGGCCTATGGTCAGATCTACATTCAGAACACCTCTTGCTTCTGATGCTTGGCCGTTGAAATCGCTTAATGTGACGTTGGTCTTGATCAGATCGTCATTGGAGTGTCCTAAACGTCGTAGCATGGAATACGGCATTATGTTGACTGCCGCTCCCGTGTCAACCAACATCTTGCTGACAGGCTGCCCATTGATATAACCTCTCAGGTATAGGGCTTTCAAATGCCTGTAGCTCCTCTCTCGTGGCTTCTCAAAGATCACCGGCCGTGGACCGCAGTCGAATTGAGCCACCGATACTTCCTCGTCCTTTGGAGCACAAAATTCCGACGGGAGTATAAACACCATGTTTGTATCAGCCGATGCCTCTGCATCGGCTTTTGTCCGTTTAGGGCGCCACACTTTCTTTGGCGGGCGCATCTCTGTCTCCAGCGTTTGCTGAATTTTCACGGCCAGATCGGGCCGTGCCTTCCTCAACGTGTACATGTACTGTGCTTCGGCTTCCTCCAGTTTCGTAGCCGCTGCACCCTACGCTTCTGAGAATGGCTGAGTCCATCAGGGCACCATCTTGGCCGTGGTACCTATCCTCTTCTTCATCTGACTCCTCGAAGTCTTCATCTTGAGACGACTCAGCTCGTTTGTTCTGAGGTGGGAGAGGCCCGAGACGCTTGAACACTGAAACTTCATTTGTTCCCTTCCTCTGCTGTCTACATTCTGGGCAGTTCTCAATTGTAGGCAATCGGCTCATTCCTGAGTCCCAGCAGTGTTTAAAGAAAGGACAGTTCCAATGCCTATCCATGTCTTCTTGCTCTCTTGACTTCCCTCTAGCGTGGCGCTCGTACCCTTCATCGCCTCTATCATATCGACGATACCTCCTGTCATCTGCATCAGACCGACGATGTCTTTCGTCATCCACGTCGTAGCGCCGACGTCGGTCATACTGCTGCTCATATTTGTTAAGGAGATGCATGGAGAGTGGTCGTTGATACCGCACGCTTCTCACTTCTTCTTCTGTCAGGTACCGTCTGTTATCATGTTGGGGCCGGTCGCGTGGATCGGCCTCCTCTTTCTCCTTGCCACGGGAGTGACTGCTTTCTGCTTTATCTTTGCCATGGTAGCTCCCAAGCCCTGCCATGTTGACACCAAAAGAGAAACCTGGCTCGCATCTTATGGAGTGACTGAGATCCACCATGTTGACGCCAGGGAACGGATGTGTGTCTACTTTCATGGCAAATTGTCCGAAGATTAATCGGCCTGACTCTATCGCCATTTGAATGTGTGCGCAACACTTTGCAGTCGTTGGTGGCGTGGGTGAACGTGTGATGCCATTTGCAGTATGGCCTACCGTTCATCTCTTGTGACGTAGGAATTTTGTGGCCTTCGGGTAACTTCAGCTGTTTCTCCTTCAGCAGCAAATCAAAAATCTGCTCGTTTTGCTTAAATCAAAGTCAAACCCTTTTGGAGGCCCTGGTTATTTCACCCATTTGCAGGACACGGAACTGCCGTCCGAGTCCATTCAGCCACGGCGACTTCCAGGGTCTTCATCCTCTTCAGCGTCGACCAGGCCTATCGTGCGCTTGAACTTGTCTTGGTACAATTCTGGGTGGCGCTGCTCATACAATGTCAGTTTCTGTACCATGTGCGCCAACGAATTGTACTCCACTTGGAATGTCAGATCCTTGAGTGGCGCTGCGAGGCCTGCCACGGCCAGTTCGACTCTTTCTCGATAAATGAACCGAATAACATCGGTTCTTGATAGTTCTGAAACGTTGAATGTATTCAGACACCGTCGCCTTTGCCGAACCTGCGTCAGATCGGCAATGCCCTTTAGCTTCGAATGATATTGTATGTGAAACTGCTCTTCCAGCTGCTTCCATGTCCGAATGAACTGGGGGTAGCGAGGTGTACCACCCAAAGGCTGGACCCGTGAGAGATTGGGCAAAGAACCTCACACGTAGCGGTTCTGATGCTGAAACCATGCCCACTGTGCCAAGTATCGGCTCACGTGCTCGATGGAGCTAGACCCTTCTGATCCACTGAATTTTGTGAAGTCAGGGAGCCGATATTTAGGCGGCAGCGGGATCAGGTCATACTCGTTGGGGTACGGCTTGGAATAGCCGATTGTTCTCTTCTTCGGCAGGATGCCGAACTGATCTCTTAAGATTGCGCTGATCTGATCCACATTAGGGGCTGTAGGGGTTGAGCTTTCATGACTCGTTGCAGTGGCATATTTAGTTAGCCACGCTTGTTTCTCAGCATCTGCTCCAGAACTCTCCGCTGCTCCAGCAATCCCTCCTGCCGTAACAATCGCTCCTGCTCCGGCAATTCCTCCTGCTGAAGTTTGGATCACGTGCGTCCAGTTGTTGCAGTCCGGCACGCATGTGCACACGTATCCATGTGGGATCTCCTTGGGCGGCTCATACAAGAATTGGTAGTCGCCAGGATCACCTCCAACCTTGTAGACAACGTATGCCGGTGAACCTTGTTGCTGTGGAGCTGCCATCGCGAATGGCAGTGGTGGCCTGGTGTGGAATGGTATCTCTCCCTGGTGAGTCCCTAAAGCAGGTCCTGACGGAGAATACTGATGTTTCATGATTTCTTGCACCACACGAAGCGCAACCCGCTCAAGCGTATTCACCAGGCTCTCAGAATGCCGATGTAGAGAATGAGCCACGGCATAGTTGATTTCCTGGCGCAGGGCTCTGGTACGTTCCTCCGAAGGGAGAGACAGATCTAATCCCTCGAACGCGCCTTCGGGTGTGAATCCTTTGAACCTGATGCCGTGCGAACGGGTCTTCTCAAAAGAGCCGATGAGATCGGCTTCAAAGATGGCCTTCAGCTCATCGTATTTCTTCTTATGCTCTGCAGGTAGATCCTCGTACTTGATCGGTTCGTCCGACATCTTGGCTGCCGATGTTGACGTGGTTGTTGTAGAAAGTGTCCCACCGGGCGTGCCAGAATGTGTTGCCTGCCAAAACCCACCGGCGAGCAGTGGTTAAGCAACACGAAGAGCCGGGAGACTCCCAAGACTGCTAAGTGGGCCCTGGTGCCTCGCGTCGTCCCGCAAAGTCCCAGCACACGTCCTGGCGGTTGCAAGGGCGTGCCACCTGACCTATACCTGGTCAGGAAGGTGTTGGATTGCTTCGATTAGTCTCCTGCATGGTAGACATGTAAACATTAAATACAAGCCCGATCGGCTCTCAGGTTGCCCTGTGGATCGGCTCTCAGGTTGCCCTGTGGATCGGCTCAAAGAGCCGATCGCCCCATGGTTCACGTTGGATTTACGATGACATGGGGATCCTGCTTGATCAAAACAAAGCTAAACCAATCTACGACAGTTTAGGGTTTTCACCGCATAATCGGAACATCCTACGCGTAGTTGGGCCTAGCAGATACGAAAGATGATGGAAACTATTCCTAAAAGAGGCCTAAAAACCAACATTAAGTCAATTCCCGGAACATCCCTTGTAGGAACGGTAAAACAACACCTCACGCACTACCGGATCATCCAACCCCAGCATAAGGCCTAATCATGCAGATATTAAACTAATCCTTCAAACAAGGAGCAACTATAACAGATCGGATCTACTAAGTAACGAACAAGCAAGGTGTTGCCCTTACACCTGAATAGGTGTAAGGACAGCTAGATATCGAGGGACGGCATTGCTAAGCACATATGCATAAAAAAAGCATCAATGCAAGCCCCAAAACATCTACGATAAATAGTGCTACTCGCCATCAACAACGCTTCAGCACGAGTAACACAAGGTAACGAATAAACGTATACGCCTAGATCGCAAGATGCGATCTAGGCAGCATGATGCTTACCCGGAAGAAACCCTCGAAATAAGGGGTGGCGATGCGCCTGGTTTGTGTTTGTTGTGAACGTGATTGTCCTTTTTTTCTCAATAACCCTAGATACATATTTATAGTCCAAGGGACTTGCTAATTCGGAAGTACACCTAACCGTGTACGAGCTAAACTCTATCTTTCAATTCTAAATACGATCTACTAATAATATACAGATACACGGGCAATTCAGCACAACTCTCGTGCAAGGCCGCTTCAGATATTCTCCACGTGTATCTTCTTCAAGCCCATCTCAATTACGGCCCATCTCCTGATTTGGCTAAAATCTGGGGATAACAGCTATCTAATTGAGTCATTTCATGCGCAAAAAAATTCAAAAAAATAAAATCATAGTGCCTCCTACTCATGGAGTCTTGTTACGCGACCTGCCACGTAGGAAATCATAACAATCATATATAAATTAAGTTTTACCATAAATGGCCACTTCTCAAATCACTAGTAGCTATGAAGGTTCATGGCTTTCCAGTCAAACCCCTTCTCAAAACATTTATACCCAAAACATAGTTTGTCTGAATGAGGCCATAATTTTCACATTCATGTATATTTGAATTGCTAATACTTACTTTTTTCGATAAAGGTCATTTAATTTAAAGGATTGAATCTTCCAAAATTCATACGGATTGGTTTTCTACACAACAATCCCATAGGATTTCTAGCAAGAGGCGACCTCTTGGAAAATTCTCTATGACAACTATGATATCGCTATAGAAATTTTATGTGTTTTCCTATCGTGTAATCAAACGAACTCCTGCAAGTAATTCTTTTGTTTTTTTATTTCTATTCTTATAGAATTTCAAATGTCATGACATACTTTTCCTATGTTTTTCTATTTCCTATTCATATGCTTTTAAATTTCTTTGAATCAAACATGCCCTTATGTTGCACAAATCCCAAGTATCCAACCGAAGGCGGTTCTCAATTAGTATCGGCCATGATTACGTGAACATACCGATGCTTATGAAATCTCTCATGATTGACCTTGATTTCTGTAGTGATGAGTTTTCTTAGTCCTACTACAGAATTATTTGGTGTTTAGGACTTGGTAATACAGCCATACAGGTAACCTCGCGTGTTTTCCGCTCTCAGCATGTGCTTGAACCTAACTGCGAAACATAGGCATAGCGTGTGGTGCATAAAGAATTGCGTACGAACCGCGACAGTTTTCATCGGATGACACCAATAGGTGCGTACGGCCCTTAAATCATGCATAGCAACGTATGTTCTGTGCTCGATATCGTCTGAACACAAAATGTCAACCGTGAGTGTCAACCTGCTTGCGGGAGACTTCTTCTTTCCGGAGCACTCTTGCAATATACAGTATTACTTTCTTGCACTATACAAGAATGTTACTACTCCCTCCGATTTATATTACTTGACTCAACTTTATTTAGAAAGCGATGTGTCTAGTCAATAAAACGTCTACGTACATCCACATCTTAATAAAGTTTAGCCAATCAATTTAGATTGGAAGAAGTACATATTTTCGCATGGAAAGCTCACCGGCCATCTCCAAGGCGCTTTGATTAGAGGGTGCTATATATTGAGCCCTGCGATCGGAATACCGGAGCGGCCGAGCGGATAGATCGATGTGTATAAAGTCACCCTTAGAGAATATATAACTTTTTGCTATATTTCATCAACCGATGATCAACTTGGAGCTACATCAACTCTACCGTTAGATTTGCATCATGATTTATACACTTGAAGCAGCATATGAGATTGTTGGATAAAGGTAAACACCGTTTCCTGCGCCTTGCTGGAGTTGTAAGAGACAACTTTATTTAGGACTACAAATTTCTAGATTTTGGAAACGAGAAATACTATTTTTTGAAGGGCACCATGATTTATTAGAAATGTCTAACCTATTTTTTAAGGAGTGACTAAGTCCCGGTCGATCGTGAATTAATTTAAATGTTATTATGGTCCATCGTGATATCTTTGAATCTCATTTTCAACTTATGTTTTAACTCATGATTAGCACGAATAACAAAGCAAATACGATAGTTCTGGGTTTTTTTTCCCAGTTACAACCATGTTTAGACTTATAACTAGAACGAATCACGAAGCAATTCAACGGTTCAAGGCATTTTTCTCAATTGCATCCCCATGTGCAACTAGAAAATTTTCAAATGCAGCTCATAGCTAGCACGAATTAATCACGACGCAATGCAACGATATATGAGTCGACTGGGAATTAAGCTAATTCTCAGACCAAGAATTAAGCTAATTCTCATACCAAGAATTAAACTAATTCTCATTTAAGAATTAACAAAACTATTTTGTAAAACAAAGCAAAAGACTTGTCTTTCTCATTGGTTAGGGAAACTTTTTAGAGTTTTTTCACGACAATTTCCCAGAACACTTCCAATGACTTCAAATAAAAGCCCTTAATATTACATTACTCAAAAAGTTTGCTTCGACAACCCTTCAAATCTTTGCCTCGTCTTTGATTTGGCCGATGACGTTTGATGGGGTGGCATGGTGTCAAAAGACTCTAGCATTGCTCTCCTTTCAAATTTTGCCCGAGACCCCAAATCTTCAACAGTGCAAACACAGTATCAGTGCGAAGTTGATTACTCAACGGGGCGGGCAAGCCACAGCCCACATGACATGATCCTCACCTCACAAGTGACTTCGTCCTGACGGCCGGAGCCGGGAGAACGCACATGGCACACGAACACTGGGGATCAGGAATTGAACGGGAAGCTCTGACTGTGGATACAGATCAGTAAAGAAAATTTGTTCGGCGAGACATTAGCGTTCGACCCAATCATGAGCGCAAAAGTCAAGATCAGCCTACCATTCACGTAGCCGAGATACTGGCTTCTGAATTAAAACACCGATCGACGCGCTAAGCACGCTCTCGCTTTCCCCCAGTAGTTGCCAATCAATCGGTAGCAACCGAATCAGTTGGATATACACTACTCCATATATATATATGCCTTCCGAGAACACAAGACGTACACTCCCAGCAGAGTACGATCTTTGTACATCTCTGCAGGACCGAGCACCGACATGGCGGCCATCAAGATGCTCGTGCTCCTGGCGCTGGGCGCCTTCCTGCTCAGTCCAGCTCCAGCATCGGCGGTTAAATGGACGCCGGCGTTCGCGACATTCTATGGCGGCGGCGACGCGTCGGGAACGATGGGTTAGTCAATCATTCGGCTTCTCTAGATATCCTTTCTCTCCGAATTTCCATTATTGCAATTGTTGATGCTAACATGCACGTTCGTTTATCTCGCCAGGCGGGGCCTGCGGATACGGCAACCTGTACGGCGCCGGGTACGGCACGCGGACGACGGCGCTGAGCACGGCGCTCTTCAACAACGGCGTGTCGTGCGGGGCGTGCTTCACCATCGCCTGCGACACGCGCAAGTCAACGTGGTGCAGGCCAGGCACCTCCATCACCGTCACCGCCACCAACTTCTGCCCGCCCAACTACGCGCTCCCCAGCAACGACGGCGGCTGGTGCAACCCGCCGCGGCAGCACTTCGACATGTCGCAGCCCGCCTGGGAGACCATCGCCGTCTACCGGGGCGGCATCGTCCCCGTCAACTACAGGCGGGTGCCGTGCCAGCGCAGCGGCGGCATCAGGTTCACCATCAACGGCCACAGCTACTTCGAGCTCGTGCTCGTCACCAACGTCGCCGGCAGCGGCGGTGTTGCGCAGATGTCCATCAAGGGCTCCGCCACCGACTGGATCGCCATGAGCCAGAACTGGGGCGCCAACTGGCACACCGGCGCCTACCTCAACGGCCAGAGCCTCTCCTTCCGCGTCAAGTCCGACGACGGACGCGTTGTCACCGCCGACAACGTCGCGCCCTCCGGCTGGTCCTTCGGCGGCACCTACACGTCCGGGGCTCAGTTCTAGCTAATGAATCATCCACGCGTACTGCATTCATGCATTATTGGCCAGCCAGCCGGCGTGTAGTTTTCTATTCTGTGATTATTTACGTTAATTTGCAGTACCGTCTTCTTCTCCCTTCTAGTACGTGAAAACGGCTTGGTAGACTCCTCGCATATGCTTGTTATTTCAGCTCCATGTACTCTTTCTTGGCTTGTTATTTGTTTTTACGGTAGGATTTTTTTTGTTTTCTATGCTACGAATCCCTACATAACTTAAGCACATCATTTTAGGGAGCTCAATCCTGTGCATATTTTGCATATCCCTATTGCTTCTTGGTGTTTCTCTGTGTGAGGTTCTTGAGCGTGTTGCTAGCTTTTTTCAACGAGCCTAAGTTTATCGAAAACGGAATCCGCATGCATCTTCTATTGCATTTTCGAGTTTGGACGTCTTTACCATTTCTTGACGTTGGGAGGCGCTCTCTCTCTAAAATCATCTAAAAATATTATGTGAGGAATCTCAATATTTTCAACAAAATTGTTTTTATGTCAATGGAGTTCGGGAGCATTTTCTGTTTAAAAGAAAAATGAAATACTTTCAGGGGTCCTACGAAATCCGGCCCACCGCCCAGCCCCGCCGAGCCCCCCACCGGCCTGCCCGGTGGGAACCGGCTGTTGGGCTCGTGCACACCGGGGCTGCTCCAGGGGTCCCCCGGCCCATGACCGGCTCCTGGCCCGGTGGCCACCGGACCGGCCGGCCCAGCGCCCGGTCGACCGGCCTGCCCCCGGTTGGGCCCTTTTGGCCGCTGACGGCCTGCCTGCCCCAGTCCGGCCTGTCCGGCGCCCGGTCCGATGGACCGGTTGGCTGGCCGGCTCGGTCGTTTTTCTGCCCGTTTTTCTCCCCAACGGCTCTATTTTTTTTCCTAGACTATAAATATATCTTCTTCCATCTTGGGTTGGGTAAGTTCTTCCATTCTCTCTTCTCCATTGTTGACTTTGAAGAATTTGCCCTATTTCTTGATTCCCCCCCCCCCCCCCCCCATGATTCTTACTCATTCTTGAGGGATCAAAGAGAGGAGATCTAGATCTATAGTCCTCACCAATCCATTTCTCCTCTAAGTGAGGGGAACCCTTTGGATCTAGATCTTGGAGTCATTTGTTGATTTCCTCCATTGTTCTTCCTCTCTAATCTCATCCTAGCATTTGTTGCCTTGGTACGATTTGAGTGTGAAGGATTTGAACACCTTTGGTGTTCTTACTTTGCATCATTGCATAGTGTTGAGCTCTCCACCACGATTAGTTCGAGTGAGAGATTGTGCACTTGTTACTCTTGGAGGGTGACCTCCTAGTTGGCTTGGTTGGTGTCCCGGTGACCTCCTTCGTGGAAGGTTGTGAAGGGGCTCGGGCTTCTTCTTCGTGCAGCTTGTGAAGTGGTTGTGGAGCTTGCCATCTCCGGAGTGGAGGAAAAGCTAACCATAAGGAAAGGGCTATTCCTTCATGGGATAGGCTCGGAGAAGAAGGTGAGCCTTCGTGGCGTTGAGAAATTCTCTGTGGGATCACCACCTCTTCAAAATGTGACGTACCTTCTTGCAAAGGAAGGGAACACGGGAATACATCTTCGTCTTCGCGTGCCTCGGTTATTTCTATACCCGAGTATACTTTCCTTTGTGATAGCCATCGTGATTGAAGTATTTATTACATCTTGGCATCATTTGTTGTTCACATATATCTTGTGCCTATCTTGCTTAGCTCTAGTTGTTGTTTTTACACTTAGGCGAGCCTAGCATATTTATGTTTTGTGCTTGTAAAATAAACATTAGTTTAATTCCGCATTCTTACAACCCAAATTCGTAAGAGTTTTTAAATCGCCTATTCACCCCTCTCTAGGTGACATCTTGTCCTTTCAAACGGAATCAAGTCATTCCCCAGAATGGAATATACCTCTAATATGCGGAACGAACTCGTTCGACTAAATTGGTCGAATCTGGAGGAACGCATCAGTGCAGCGAACGGAGAAAAAAAACTCTTTTCTCCCCAGACGCTCCCTATGGCTCTCGTCTCCACCACCGCTCCTCTCCCTCTCGCTCCGGTCTCCCCGCCGCTCCTCTCACTCTCTTCTCCGCAGCCGGTGGGTGCGCTCCCTCTCGTCTCCGCCGCCGCTCTCCATCTCGTGAGCCGCTCCTCTCCCTCTCACGCGCGAGCCATCGGTGAAGGCGGGCGCGGTGGTAGCGGCACACGAAGCAACTGCCGGAGACTGCGGGCGCGGTGGCAGCGGCAGGCGGAGCAACCGGCGGCGACGGAGGGCACGGAGGCGCCGGTAGGCAGAGCAACCGGCGGTGACGGAGGGCACGGAGGCGCCGGCATGCAGAGCGACCGACAGCGAAGGCAGCGGAGGTTCTGCAATGTCCATCTCGCTCGCATTCTCGCGCGCCGCTCCTCTCCCTCCCGCGCGCGAGCCGACGGTGAAGGCGGGCGCGGTGGTGGCGGCACGCGGAGCGACCGGCGGTGAAGGCGGACGCGGCAGCGCCGGCAGGCAGAGCGACCGGCAGTGAAGGCGGCGGCGGTTCCTGCAGTGTCCCCTATTTTTTCCCATTCCATTCCACCCAACCGAACAGAAAATGGAACCAGTCCGTTCCTCTTTTTTTTCGAACCGAACACGGACACAGAACCGTTCCATGATGTTGGAATGGAACCATTTCGTTCCATCCCCTCTCATTCTTGAACCGAACACACCCTAGGAGTATGTGTTACGGCTTCATTTATCTCATTTTCAGCTCTGTCTCGCTCATCGTGCACTTGTAATTCTAAATCTAGGCTCCGTTAGGAAATGGGGTATTTTCTCTAAGATAATTTTTATTTAATTCAAATTCGAGCTTAGGAGAGCTGGTTGAAATACTCCTAACGAGAAATGAACAAATGATTGAGCCGCCAGGAGGATAGGATACCAAATTCACATGTTTTACCATCATATCATGTGTGTATGACGAATGCAGATTATCATTTGTGATTATAAATCGTGCCAGCAACTAAAGACAATCGCTCGTGTGTCAAAATGAGAAATGTATAAATGTAGAAAACATAGATTATACATGTCTATAAGTTATCATAGTTATAATTTTTGGCGAAATTTCAACGCTTAAAAGTATGTGAGCTCATTTAAATTATACTTCAAATTATACGAGCAAACAAAGCTATTATTGAATTAAGGAGGAGAAGAAGAATGCCAGCCATTTGAAATTGTGTGTAGAAAATAAGCGTGTGTGTGCCCATAAAATCGTTCCAATCTTCTGGCAACAAAAGAACACGATCAAATTGATTAGAAGTGTTCCAATCTTGTCGCAACAAAAGAACACGACAAGATTGATTAGAAGAAAAAAAAAAGCCAAGCGAATATGTCATACGGTGAGGAAATCAGGTGACAATGATTTTAACCATGATCATTTATTGAATTAAGAAGAAGAATGCCAGCCATTTGAAACTGTGTGTAGAAAATAGGCGTGTGTGTGCCCATAAAATCGTTCCAATCTTCTCCCAACAAAAGAACACGACCAAATTGATTAGTAGAAGAAAAATAATAGCCAAGCGAATATGTCATACGCTGAGGTATCAGGTGACAATGATTTTAACCATGATCATTTGTTTAGTTGCTTATCGTGCTGTGCCGCACAATCGGCCACCGTCTCACCGTTTGGTGTGTTCAGTTAAGAGCACGTCCGATTAGTCATGTCCCTCTATTATAAACAAGCACAAATTTTCTGAGAGAGAATTGGTTATTTACCCAAAACTTCACCATCCTTGGATCATATACCCAAAGTTCAGTGTACATTGGAAAAATACCCATCAAGGACCTGAAAGCAAAATATGAATTGAGCAGGACCCTAACTGAATCTGGTCACGAAGCGTTCAGTCTCTGGGACGGCATCCACCTGTTAACAAACTGAAACCATAATCTTGTACCAGCGTGCATTCTGTTGTCAATAGTAGCAGCGTCCAAAGCAATATGAAATCAGTTCATCAACTATCTCGGTCTGAAGAATACTAAGTGCCAGACTCACCCTATACTAACTAACGAATTTTCAAAGGCGCTGGTCCGGCAGTGCAACAACATTATAATTTAGAAATAGAACAAGTAAGATGGAATCAGAGACATAGGGTGTGTTTGGTAGCCCGGGTCAACAGAGAATCCCTCTCTCCCCTCATACATGCTCAGCTTAGCTACGATGAGCTGAGATTCTGGCATGTGTTTGGTAGCTCGTCTGTCCTCATACGGGATGAGTTGAGATATTGTTTGGCTGGTTTGTATGTGTTGAGATATTGTCTGGTCCAGATTTTACAGAAAGGTCCTTGCACAAAAAAAGAAAAAGCAATCGGGTCCCTGCATCCATTCTTGCCGGAGTGCCACCAGATCGAGGCACGCAGCGGCCGTGCCGGCGTGAGGCACCGTCGCTGGAGGTGGGTGACGGCCATGGAGCCGTGGCTGGCGGGTCGCCGTGGCTGGAGGAGGCTGCCGGCCGACGCTGGAGGCGGTTGGCGGCCGTGGCTGGAGGCGACGGGCTACAGAGGAGACGGGAGCTTGGGCGGCGGTTGGCGGCCGAGCTGGCGGCGGTTGGTCGCCATGGCTGTAGGCGGCGCGGCTGGCCGTCGCCGCGGTCGTGGCGGCCGTCCCCAGCTCCTCCCGCTCCGATCGGGCGGCGGAGGCGGCGCGGCTGGCCGTCGCCGGGTCGTGCGGCCGTCCCGAGCTCCTCCCGTCGGTCGCGTGGGTGGAGGCGCGCCGCCGCCGCCGGGGGCGTCCCGAGCTCCTCCCGCTCCGGGTCGTTGCAGTGGAGGCGGCGCGGCTGGCCGTCGCCGGGGTCGTGCGGCCGTCCCGAGCTCCTCCCGCTCCGTGCTCCTGCTCGTCCCTAGCACGAGGGGGAAATGGCAAGTTGGGGTGGGGTCTGGGGGTGCTGGGGGGCCGCGAACAGTGTTCTGCGGGATGAGGTGAGCCGGGGCGAGCTGTGAAGCTCGATTTGGGCTTCACTACTCAGCCTGGTTCTGAGGGCTTTTTCGTATGAGGGGAGCACTGCTGTGGAGACCCGACCCGGGCTAACAAACACATTCTCTCCCCAATATCTCGGTTGAGATGCGAAATTCTGAACAGGCCCGGTCTACCAAACACGCCCATATAGGCGCTGGGCGCCGGGAAGTACGATCAAGGCGCACGGCGCCGGGACGTACAGGCGGACGGCGACAACGGCGGTGATCTCGATCGGACGATGTTGATGAAGGTTGGACGG
Source organism: Lolium multiflorum (assembly GCA_030979885.1). NCBI lineage: Eukaryota > Viridiplantae > Streptophyta > Magnoliopsida > Poales > Poaceae > Lolium > Lolium multiflorum. The sequence continues at coordinate 215,993,669 of CM061748.1, forward strand.
CGTCAGGACTGCTGGCTGCGAGGCGTCTCTCGGCGCCGAGGTGATTGGTCTGTCGCCGGGAACGGCGCTGACTCGAAGCGCACATATGCTGAACTGGTAGGTTTCGATCTGATCGATCCTACCCTTGCGCTTCGTGACCACCTCTCGTGACCAGCTCTAGTTAAGGTCCTCCTGTAATTCTTATTTTGTTTTTAAGTCCTTGCTGGGTATTTTGCCAATGTACAGTCAACTTTGGATAGATAATCCAAGGACAGTCAAGTTTTGGGTAAATTAACCAATTCTCCCATTTTCTGAGCGCCTCGATGTGGGACTAAATAACCCTCAACAGACATACCTCCTCAGGTCAGGGTTCGGAGCTGACCAACGTCAATGGGCTGGCTCTTGGGCTTCTTGGGTTCGTGGAGTAAAGGGACATGCCTGACGTCGCTGGGCTCGCACGCGTCTCTCGCAGGGCCAGGACCCGCCGCAGGCCCCAGCTCCTCTGTCTCAGCTTGGAAACAAAAAATAAAATATCCAGAGATGGGCTTGAAGTTTTAGTTGAAGAGTTCACTTAGGGTTGTCCTCAAAAAGAAAAAGAAAAAGTTCACTTAGGGATACGCCTTTTGAACTAGGACTTTTCACTGGGCGGTATCATTACAATCTGGAAGATAAAAAAAAATACTCTATGAATTTGCTCAAACACTACACACGCACTCCTATTTTCCTAGCTAGCTCGGCCATACCATGTCCATGTGCCATCTGAATGTAAGAAATAATATTCTCACCAGGCAATCAGTTTTATGAGGGCAATTCCACATTGGACCCCTTCATCCGATCCCGGGCGGCCACGCTGGGTTGCATCGGGCGGCCGCCTCCTCCTCCTCACCGTTCGTCCACTCGACGCATGTCTCCTCCCGCCGGCGCCGCGAAAGTCGCAAGGCAACGCCCCTAATGGCGTGGCGATCGCGGATCTTCCTCGTCTTAGATCTGGAGCGTGGCAGCGGCTGCGCGCTTCTTCTTTGACAGTGGTGATGCGGGCTAGCGACGGCCGGCGCACCTCGGTGAGCTGCGACGGTAGATGGTGTAGGTGTCCGACAGTTGGCGACGGCTGTGCGGGCGGGCCTGTTCTGAACTTATATGGGTTCGGACGGGCCAAACCGTAAACTCCGACCTTCTGTGCGCCATGGGCTACCTTTTTTTTTGAGAACTCTCCACCTCTTTATTACAAGTTACTACTGTTTACATATTTCGTACAAACTCCATCAGGTGGAAACTGAAACCATACGTGCCTTCCCATACTCTAAATGAATGGAACTTCTGGCCAGCGTGTGTGATGTGGACTAAGTCCAAGGATGTGCCCGATCTTCACGGATTTGGGTGGAACTCGTGGGGGTAGGTGGATGAACGCGATGAACACGAAGAACGCGAGGGGAATCGTGGGGATACAACACACACACGCACACAAATCGGTTTTCCCTCGTAGGCCCGATACACCTACTCGATAGAGGTTGCGAGAAAAGACCTTCCGGTAGAAGTCCCGCAAAGAGATCGACAAATCGAAGCTCGCAAGATCTAGAAGGGTGAAAAGACCGGAAGGTTGATAGAAGTGCAAGCAAAAGACCAAATAGGTAGAAGTGCAAGCAAAAGATCAAACAAACGGTAGAAGTCACCAAAGAGATCTTGACAAGTCGATAAGGAGCCCGGGTGGGTACAAGATCATAGATCTAGGTAGGGTTCCCACAAGGGTGAGCTAAGCTCAGGTTTAATTTTACATCAAGTCTAATCTCAGATCTGAGGCAACCAGCCTATTTATAGGTGGAGGCGAAGGGATAAGTTACACGCTGAAAAGTGCTGTTGTGCTGAAATTCGATGGGGCGGAAGTTCCGGTCAACCAAGGGGCCGGAAGTTCCGGTCGAACGGGCGGAAGTTCCGGTCGGGCGGAAGTCCGGCCAAGTTCCGGCCTTGTTCCGGAATTGCGCCATTGTCCCGCAGTAACATCCAGGGGGGTTTTCGCCGACTTTCGGAACTTGGGCGAAAGTTCCGGTGGGCGGAAGTTCCGGTCTTCAGGGACGGAAGTTCCGGCCTGATCCTGTCTTCTGGGCGCTGGAAGGCATCTGGAGGGAATCTGGAGGGCATCTGGGCGGAAGTTCCGCCGGAGGGCGGAAGTTCCGGCCTGGGCGCTGTAGCTCCATCTTCATCATTTCCAGCTCTCTCTCCATTGGCTTGGCCTTCATGGCTTGCGTCTTGGTCGATGTACCTGATTGAACATAGGGTATTTGCATGAAGTAGCAAGCCATCCAAAGGAGTATCAAAAGCACACGTGGAGAGGAGCGAATTCACCTCATCATGTAGAGCTTTAACTCGGGCTCGCGTCATTGGTCCACTTGGAGGACTTGTTGGTCTTGGTGTAGCGACGCCGGTGTGCGGGGCTACATCATCTCCCCCCCTTGGGAAAGAGTCGTCCTCGACTCGTGCACCTCCTCATCTCCATGATAGGGCGACAAGTCCGAGACGTTGAACGTGTTGCTCACCAAGTACTTGGATGTCGGAATGTCGATGACGTAAGCGTTGTTGTTGATGCGTTTGAGGACCTTGAAGGGGCCATCTCCTCTTGGCTTGAGCTTGGAGTTGCGCTCACGAGGGAACCTTTCCTTCCGGAGGTGGATCCAAACGAGGTCTCCTTCTTGGAATATTCTTTCCTTTTTCTTGGCGTTGATGCGGTTTGCTTGACGAAGCACATATTCTTGTATGGTCGCTCTTGTTTCTTCATGTAGTTTCTTCACGGCGGCGGTGCGCTTGTCGAAGTCCATGTTGGTCCGCTCATGAAGGGGGAGCGGGAGTATGTCGAGTGCCGTGTAAGGTTCGAAACCGTAGACTACCATGAAGGGGCTCCTTGATGTTGTCTTGTGCTTGGCGCGGTTGTAGGCGAACTCCGCATGAGGAAGGCACTCCTCCCATGACTTCAAGTTCTTCTTCACGAGGATGCGTAGGAGAGTAGAGAGGCTTCGATTGACCACTTCCGTTTGGCCGTCCGTTTGCGGGTGCGATGATGATGAGAATAAGAGCTTCACTCCAAACTTTGCCATGAGCGACTTCCAAAGATAACTCATGAACTTGACGTCTCGATCCGACACAATGCTTTGCGGTACTCCATGTAGGCGAACAATTTCCCTGAAAAACAATGAAGCAATGTGTGAAGCATCGTCGCTCTTATGGCAAGGTATGAAATGAGCCATCTTAGAGAATCTATCCACTACCACAAATATAGAATCATGACCATGCTTAGTGCGAGGCAAGCCTAGAACGAAATCCATGCTAATATCGGTCCATGGTGCATATGGAATAGGCAATGGAGTGTAAAGACCATAAGGGTTGGAGGTAGACTTAGCTTGTAAGCATGTTGTACACCGTCGGCAAAGGCGCTCCACATCGCGCTTCATTCTTGGCCAATAATAGTGAGTGGAGAGCATGGCATATGTCTTCTCTCGTCCAAAGTGTCCCATAAGACCACCACCATGCGATTCTTGTAAGAGCAAAAGGCGAAGCGAAGACATGGGAATACAAAGTTTGTTGCCCTTGAACAAGAATCCTTGGTGCAAATAGAAATCATCGATGCCCTTGTCACTAGAACACTTTGCAAAGATTGGGCCAAAGAAAGTATCGGAGCATATAAATCTTTGATTTCATCAAGACCCAAAACACTAATATCCAAACGAGTGAGTAAGAGGGTGAGTTTGCGGGAAAGAGCATCCGCCACAACATTGTCCTTGCCCTTCTTGTATTTGATCACATATGGAAAGGACTCAATGAACTCAACCCACTTTGCATGTCTTTTGTTCAAATTGTGTTGACTTTTCAAATATTTCAAAGATGATGTGGACTAAGTCCAAGGATGTGCCCGATCTTCACGGATTTGGGTGGAACTCGTGGGGGTAGGTGGATGAACGCGATGAACACGAAGAACGCGAGGGGAATCGTGGGGATACAACACACACACACACACACAAACCGGTTTTCCCTCGTAGGCCCGATACACCTACTCGATAGAGGTTGCGAGAAAAGACCTTCCGGTAGAAGTCCCGCAAAGAGATCGACAAATCGAAGCTCGCAAGATCTAGAAGGGTGAAAAGACCGGAAGGTTGATAGAAGTGCAAGCAAAAGACCAAATAGGTAGAAGTGCAAGCAAAAGATCAAACAAACGGTAGAAGTCACCAAAGAGATCTTGACAAGTCGATAAGGAGCCCGGGTGGGTACAAGATCATAGATCTAGGTAGGGTTCCCACAAGGGTGAGCTAAGCTCAGGTTTAATTTCACATCAAGTCTAATCTCAGATCTGAGGCAACCAGCCTATTTATAGGTGGAGGCGAAGGGATAAGTTACACGCTGAAAAGTGCTGTTGTGCTGAAGTTCGATGGGGCGGAAGTTCCGGTCAACTTGGGCGGAAGTTCCGGCCAGGGGCGGAAGTTCCGGTCTGAACGGGCGGAAGTTCCGGTCGGGGCGGAAGTTCCGGCCAAGTTCCGGCCTTGTTCCGGAATTGCGCCATTGTCCCGCGGTAACATCCAGGGGGGTTTTCGCCGACTTTCGGAACTTGGGCGGAACTTGGGCGGAAGTTCCGGTGGGCGGAAGTTCCGGTCTTCAGGGGCAGAAGTTCCGGCCTGATCCTGTCTTCTGGGCGCTGGAAGGCATCTGGAGGGAATCTGGAGGGCATCTGGGCGGAAGTTCCGGTCCTGGAGGGCGGAAGTTCCGGCCTGGGCGCTGTAGCTCCATCTTCATCATTTCAGCTCTCTCTCCATTGGCTTGGCCTCCATGGCTTGCGTCTTGGTCGATGTACCTGATTGAACATAGGGTATTTGCATGAAGTAGCAAGCCATCCAAAGGGGTATCAAAGGCACAGGGAGAGGAGCGAATTCACCTCATCATGTAGAGCTTTAACTCGGGCTCGCGTCATTGGTCCACTTGGAGGACTTGTTGGTCTTGGTGTAGCGACGTCGGTGTGCGGGGCTACATCAGTGTGTGCATCAACATTCGCTGTTCTTTTCTCATGAACAAGCTCAACCTTCTCAAAGGACGTGGTCCTTGCTTTGATCTCCTGGGCGACATGGCCGTAAGAGCCCCAACCTCCCCCTTCAACGCTTCGCACCACATTGCTACAATCTGTTGCCAATCTAAACCTCCTAATTAGCAGGTCAGCTGCAACAGATAGCCCTTCTCTACATGCCATAGCTTCGAGAGTCTTCGGGTCTGTGATCCCAAACAAAACCACCCAGGACGCACCCAAGAAGGTTCCATCTGCATCGCGAACCACCGCCGCGATAGCCGACTTCGCTGAATTCTTGGAAGTTGCAGCATCAACATTAACTTTCGCCATGCCCGCCGGCGGCGGGATCCAAGCTGGCCCTCTGGTGTCTTTTGCTCGCACCATTGTCTGTACTGGTGCAATCAAGTGCAGGTCTGAAAGAACATCTCTCATATTATGTTTTGTGTGTTTGATGTCAATGTATGTGATACACTAATGTTTGTTTAAGTGGTACAGGGATTATATAGATACATTTTTATGTGTGTTGGATGTGGTCAGTTCTGTCAAAAAGATGCAGCAAAAAGATCATCAGGCCGGATATTTCCAAAATATACGGCCCCCAGTTTTTCGGCTAAGGACTTGAGGATTTGCGGCTCAGTATGCTTCTGGATAGGGGCCGGACATTTGCCCGGATATTGTCCCGGTTTTGTCCCAAGGCCGGATTATCCGGGCCGGACATTTCGGAAATATCCGGGCCCCTCGAAAATGGCTAAGGACCTGAAGAAAAGCAAGTCTGGTTAGAGGCCGGATATTTGGCCGGACATTCTCCCGGTTTTGTACCTGAGGCCGGATTATCCGGCCCTTACTTAGGCCGGAATATCCGGCCCCCCGGAAGCCCCAACGGCTGGATTTTGGGGAGGGGTATTTATACCCCTCTTCTTCTTCCTTCCTCCTTTGCTCAATCATTGCAAGAAAAATCTGCCAAGCTTCACCACCATTAGAGCCACCTCAAGAACACAAGATTTCCAAGATCTCCTTCCTCCCCCAACCAAAGCTCTTGATCTTTGGAGATTCGAAGGAGAAGACACCGATCTACATCCTCACCGAAGCGTTTTCATTTCCCCCTCATTTGTTTGAGGGATCTCATGCTAGTGTTCCTATTTGGTTCTCTAGTTGATTTGTGTTGATGTGTTGTTGTTGATTGTTGTATTGTTACAGATTTGGGAGCCTCCAATTAGGTTGTGGATGTGTGCCCCAAGAACCTTGTAAAGGCCCGGTTTCCGCCTCGAGGAAATCCCTTAGTGGAAGTGGGCTAGGCCTTCGTGGCGTTGCCCATAGGAGATCTGAGTGAAGCCTTCGTGGCTGTTGGTTTGGCTTTCGTAGCAACCACACTCCTCCAAACGTAGACGTACCTTCTTGCAAAGGAAGGGAACTACGGGAATCATCTCCGTGTCTCCGCGTGCTCCACTCTCGGTTACCTCTATCCTATTCTATCTCCTATATATTGCGTAGCTATATCTTGCTAGGTTGGTTACCTTGTCATATAGGTAAATTCACTTAGTTGCATATCTAGAGAATTTACCTTTGTGTCAAGCCTAAATTGAAAAAGAACTAAAAATTGGTTAGCACCTATTCACCCCCCCCTAGGTGCGGCATACGATCCTTTCAATTGGTATCAGAGCCTCGGCTCTTATTTCGGGCTTAACCGCCTAAGAGTATGCCGGACGAGGTGCCTTCGGAAGGGGCCGCTAAGACGGTCTCCATGGAAGACTTCAATTCGTTGAAGTCCTCCATGGAAGCCCAAATGGAAAGCATGAAAAAGATGATTTCCGAGCTTTTGACTTCGGTCCCTCCCAAGGCTCCCATCGTAGAGGTAAAGGACACGGGTGCGTTAGAAGAGGGAGATGCTTCGGCATTACCCTCCTCTACCAAACCCGTGGAAGGTGATAACTTAAACACTATCAAATCTCCCATTGCATCTCCTAGGGGAACTAGTGGAGGTGAGAGCTACAATCGAGTAGCTCCACCTTTTCTATCTCCCGATATACCGGTTCCCCATCCCCATATGAACATTCGGGGCGACCCACCTAAGTTTTCCGTTGATAATTTCGATACTTGGCAATTTGAGTTTCGCTCTCATGTTTGCAGTGCCTCCAATGAACTTTGGAGAATCATCGTGGAAGGCTTCAAGCCCTACAACCCCGACAAGTTGACTAGAAGAGAAGCGGTTGATAGTCAACTCAACAACACCGCCTTGCACATGATTCAAACTAGTGTGGGGACAAAGGATTTGTCTCGTGTTCGGAACTACACCACCGCCAAGGAAGCTTGGGATGGTTTGGCCGCTAGTTGCATTGGAAGTGAGAGCACGAGAAGGAACAAGTATAATGCTCTTCGGAATAAAGCCGAAGGATTCATGAGGCTACCGGATGAAGATCATGAAGTCATGTATGGAAGACTTCTCACCGTTGCCGATTCCTTCCGGCTTGTTGGTGCCACCCACATCAATGACTCTTGGATCAAGGAGAAGTACATTGAATGCATGATGCCGTTTGTACCCATTGACGTCAAGACTCTTGTCGGTAGAGAATGCTATCCCTCTCTCACTTCTCAACAAGTCATGCACGAGATGCAAGCTCTCAAGGTGCTTGAGCAAAACTCTCATGATTCTCGCAATCGAGCTATTGGGATGACAAAAGGGTCCAACCTTGCCTTGGCGGTCAACTCCGTTGAAGAAGTTATTCCTCAAGAATCTTATAGGGCATCTTGGAGTATGTCCTATCCGGAAGACTTGGAACACCACTACCATGACCACATGGCATTCCATGCTAACTCCTTTTGGGTTGACCCATCCAAGGCCAAGGAAGACAACATCAAGAGAAACAACTCAAGGGGGTTCACAAGTTCGGGCCCAAGGACAAGATCTTGCTACAATTGTGATGACAAGCGCCATTTCATTGCCGAGTGCCCCTATGAGAATAGGGAGACTCATGGTGGAAGGCTCATTCCCAAGGACAAGAGCAAAGACTCAAAGGGCAAATATTCAAAAGCCCCCAAGAAGAAATTCTACAACAACAAGACCAAGAAGGGCAAGAGGCCCTCAAAAATTGTGCTAGTGACTAGGGAAGAATATTCTTCCGATGAAGTTGAAAGCTCTAGTGATGATGAAGATGAAGAAAGCTCAAAGGAAGTGGCCGCCATTGTCACCACCAACATTCCCTCTTCATCTCTCTTTGAATCCCCCAATGAAAGTCCTCATATCAAGAATGCACATTGCTTCATGGCAAGGTCCTCCTTGGACACATCTATTGTGCTATCAACTCAAGAAGAATATACCTCCGGAGATGATGATGTTGATGATGAAGAAGATGCAACCTCTAATGGATTGGTCGCTCTTGCCTCCCTCTCCACTAACTCTTCATCACCAAGTGAATCCCCCAATGAGGTCATTCATGTGGAGGAAGAAAGTTGCCTCATGGCTAAATCCTCCGAGGTATCATCTCCTAACCCCTCTACGCCTAACATTTCAAATGATCTAGGGGTTGATCTTGCTAGTCTAAAAGTGAAACAAGAAATGCTTGAGTTTGATGATTTCATTCTTAACCTACAAGGTAACACTAAAAAGCATGTTTCAAATCTCATGGTTCGTATGGCTCAACTAAATGGTACTCTTGAGAAAAAATGCCAAATAGAGAGAGAAGACGCTCTTGAACTACATGCTCTTAGAAATGCTCTTGAGGAAAGTCAAGAAACCATAGCTTCTCTTGAAGAGAGGTTAGAAAATCTTGGAGATCCTCAAGATAAAATTAACAAGCTCACTAAAGCTAGAGATCTTGCTAGAGCTAAGTCTAAAGTGCTTTCAAAGGAAAAGGCCAAATTTGGTGTTGATCATGAGAAACTTGTGAGAGATCTAGATGATCTAGACAAGGCACACAAAGCCTTGAAGAGTGAATACTCTCTCCTCTCCAAGTCTTATGAGCAATTTCAAATTAGGCTCGCTTCATATGACATACCTAGCACCTCTACTCCTTCGTGTGATCATGCAAATATTATTGAGGAAAATGCTAGGTTGAAGGATGAACTTGCTAAGGCCTCCTCTCCCCAAAGTAAACTTTCCTTGGATGATCTCTTGAGTAAGCAAAGATCAAACAATGGGAAGGAGGGCCTTGGTTACAATGCCAAGGCAAAGAAGGCAAACAAGCAAAAGGCCAAGCCCGCACAAGAGAAGAAGAAAGCCATCACTAATGGTGAAGCCTCCAAGGGCAAAACCATAAATGATGATGATGCGGGAATTGCTAACCCTCACTATGTTTTATTTAAAGATTATTATGGTGATGTTTATGCTAAATATGTTGGCCCATATGATGGTTATGTTGCTTGGTCTATTTGGGTCCCAAAGACCCTAGTTGCTAACAAAAGAGGACCCATTGCGAAATGGGTACCTAAATCCAAGAATTGATCTCATGTAGGACTATGCCGCCGGAGGTTCAAAATGGGTACTTGATAGTGGATGTACAAGTCATATGACCGGCGGCAAGAACCTCATCAAGGAGTTGAGGCCTAACATAAACAATATCACCGTCTCCTTTGGCGATAATTCTACATCCGAGGTATTGGGTTTTGGCAAGGTTGTGGTTGCACACAACATTACTCTTGTGGATGTCATGCTTGTCAAAACCCTTGGTTACAATTTACTTTCCGTTTCCGCCCTTGGCAAGATGGGTTTCGCCGTCTTTATTGATAATGATATTGTGGTCCTCTTGTGGAGCAAGACTCTAAAAGTCGCTTTCGTTGGGTATCGCGAACACAACTTGTATGTGGTGGACTTTTCGGGGAAAACCACGTCAAGTGCGATGTGCCTATTCGGAAAGGCGGATGTGGGTTGGTTGTGGCATCGCCGCTTGGCCCATGTCAACATGAGAACTTTGCAAAGTCTTCACAAGGGGAACCATATTGTGGGACTAATGGAAAATGTGTCTTTTGCCAAAGATCATGTTTGTAGGGCTTGTGTTGAAGGCAAAATGCATGACTCTCCGCATCCAAGCAAGACTATCATCTCTTCCAAGAGGATCTTGGAGCTCCTTCATGTGGATCTCTTTGGTCCCGTCACTCATGCAAGTCTTGGTGCGAAGAAACATTGCTTGGTGATTGTTGATGACTACTCAAGATACACTTGGGTCTACTTTCTCAAGACGAAAGATGAGACTCAACAAATATTCATTGACTTTGCCACCGAGGTGCAACGCCAACACAACCTCCTCATTATGGCAATAAGAAGTGACAACGGCTCCGAGTTCAAGAACTATACACTCAATGATTTTCTTAGTGATGAGGGGATTCATCATCAATATTCCGCTGCTTACACCCCTCAACAAAATGGTGTTGCGGAGAGGAAGAACCGGACTCTTATGGATATGGCAAGATCTATGATGGCGGAGTATAAATCCCGCTATAACTTTTGGGCCGAAGCCATCTCCACCGCTTGTCACTCTTCTAACCGGCTCTATCTCTGCAAGGGCTTGAACAAGAATCCATATGAAATACTCACCGGGAACAAGCCTAATATCTCATACTTCAAGGTGTTCGGGTGTAAGTGTTTCTACAAAATCAAAGGAGTTTGTTTATCTAAATTTGCTCCTAAAGCTTTGGAGGGTATATTTGTTGGTTACGGTGCCGAATCTCACACTTATAGAATCTTTGATATATCTTCCAAGATTATCATTGAATCTTGTAGTGTGAAGTTCGAAGAAAATGATGGCTCCCAAGTGGGGCAAGTTGATGTTTGTGCAGGTGATGAAATACCTCAAGATGCCATAGTAAGAATGGGTGTGGGATTTTTCCGCCCCATTGAGGGACACGGTGTGGCGTCTCGGGAAGAACTATGCTCTACCACGGTGGAGCCCTCATCTTCTCAACATCAACAAACCCTACCTAGTGAAGCAAATGGTGCACCAACCCAAGAACAAGACCCTCCCTCTTGTGTGCAAGATCAAGGACAAGATCAACTAAGCATTCATGATGGCTCCAATGAGGATCCAATCAACTCTTGCCCTTCTCCGAATATTGTTCAAGATCAAGCACATGATGATGAGCAACCCCAAGAAATTGAGGAAGCTCAAGTTGAAGGTCAAGACGGGGACCCAAATGATCAAGTTGATCAAGTGACACCTCCAAGGCCAAGAAGAACCAAGGAGGAGATCGAGGCCCGTCGTTTAGCAAGAAGAGAAAGGAACCTTGAAATTCGTGAACACACTCATGATAAGGTCCTTGGTGATTTGAGGGCAAGTGTTACCACAAGAAGGCAATTGGCTAACTTTAGCAATCATCATGCTTATATCTCCTTAGTGGAACCCAAGAAAGTATTTGAAGCCCTAGAAGATTCGGATTGGTTGGAAGCTATGCACGAAGAACTCAACAACTTCAAGCGCAACAAAGTATGGACCTTAGTAGAGAAGCCAAAGGGGTGCCGCAATGTTATAGGCACTAAATGGATTTTCAAGAACAAGCAAGATGAGTTTGGAAATGTTGTGAGGAACAAGGCAAGATTGGTGGCTCAAGGGTTCTCTCAAGTTGAGGGAATTGACTTTGGAGAAACCTATGCTCCCGTGGCTCGCCTTGAGTCCATCCGTATCCTTCTTGCTTATGCATCACATCATAACTTTAAGTTACAACAAATGGATGTGAAAAGTGCATTTCTTAATGGTCCTTTGCATGAAGAGGTTTATGTTAAGCAACCCCCGGGGTTTGAGGATCTCAACTTTCCTAACCATGTCTACAAGCTTGATAAAGCACTTTATGGTCTCAAACAAGCTCCTAGAGCTTGGTACGAGCACCTTAAAGAATTGTTGGTAGACCGTGGGTTTGATGTTGGGCTAATTGATCCCACTCTTTTTACTAAGAGGGTCAATGGGGAGCTTTTCGTTTGCCAATTATATGTTGATGATATTATCTTTGGCTCTACTAACAAAGCTTTCAATGATGAATTTTCAAAGCTTATGACCGATAGGTTTGAGATGTCTATGATGGGAGAGATGAAGTTCTTCCTTGGTTTTGAGATCAAGCAATTGAGGGAAGGAACCTTCATCAATCAAGCAAAATATCTCCAAGACATGCTCAAGAGGTTCAAGATGACCGAGATGAAGGGTGTGGCCACTCCTATGGTCACCAAATGTCATCTTGCACTAGATCCCAATGGTAAAGAGGTGGATCAAAAGGTATATCGCTCCATGATTGGATCCTTGCTTTACCTTTGTGCATCTAGACCGGACATAGTGTTGAGTGTTGGTGTGTGTGCAAGGTATCAAGCTTCTCCTAAGGAGAGCCACATGATGGCTCTCAAAAGAATCTTTCGATATTTGGTTGATACCCCAAGATATGGTATTTGGTACCCCAAAGGCTCAAGTTTTATTCTCAATGGATATACCGATGCGGATTGGGCGGGTGACAAGGATGATAGGAAATCAACTTCCGGGGCTTGCCAATTCCTTGGTAGGTCCTTGGTGTGTTGGTCTTCTAAGAAGCAAAATTGCATATCTCTCTCCACCGCCGAAGCCGAATATGTTGCCGCCGCAAGTGGATGCACTCAATTGTTATGGATGAGGCAAACTTTAAAGGAATACGGTGTCATTTGTGACAAAGTGCCTCTATTATGTGACAATGAAAGTGCCATCAAGATTGCCTATAATCCGGTGCAACATTCAAGAACGAAGCATATTGAGATCCGGAATCATTTCATTAGGGATCATGTTGCCCGTGGTGATATTGAGCTTATCTATGTTCCTACCAAAGATCAACTTGCCGATATATTCACGAAGCCTCTTGATGAAGCAAGGTTCTCTTATTTGAGGAATGAGCTAAATATCATTGATTCAAGGAGTATAGCTTGACCATCTTGAAAACACACCTTTGTCTCAAAACTTTATTTGGTTTAGATGTGGGCATGGAAATAGGGGGAGTGCGGTTTAAATTATTGAGCTATCCCTCCCCCCATAATACCAATATTAAGAAATCATTCTCTTTATATCATATGTTGATATGTGAGCGTCAATGATGAGTAGTGGCTTGGACCCAAGATACATCTTCGCGGTGCCATGCCACAACACTCATATATGGTGGCCTAGGCCACCACACTCTTCTTTGGGAAGAGTTGGAGTTATTTGGATCTTATCGCCTTTTATTTGACAACTCCATGTTCTTATGGGAAATCACTCTAGTTTGGCCTTATTTGCTCATATCTTGCAAACTTGAGTGATCATGTACCATTAACAGTTTGTACCCTCTAAACCTAAGCCTACACTCTCCTATAAGCCACTTCCATCTTGCTCATTTGTCATGTTTGGTAAAAACTTGGAGTTTGAGGTTTCTCGGTCGGATGATCTAGGTTGCCCCATCTTATTGGTAAATATGCATCTTATATGTGACGTGATACTTACGGTTACCTATCGTTATCTCATACACGCGGGGATATGCTGTTACCTCTTTCTTTTTATTCCCCTTCTTCTTCTTCGTTCCCTTCTTCTTCTTCTCCTTTTCCTCGTTCCCTTCTTTAGGAGGGAGAGGCTTGATGAGAGGCTTCTCCACATAAACTGCTTTATTTCTAGAAACAATAGAAGAAACTTGGGAGGATTCCTCCTTTTCATTAATAATTTCAAAACACACAGCGGTCCTATCATATTTTGGCAAGGTGTCATCTTCTAAAATATTTTGTATGTAAGTATTTGTATGGCAATTATCAATGCAATAAGAAAAACACCCATGCAGGACATCATCAACATCAAGATCATTAATATCTAACAAAGAAATTTTTCTTGATAACTCTTCACACCACAAAAATAAAGTAAGTTCATCATGCTGATTAGGAGTAATTTCATCATCACAATACAAATTTGCAGCACTCATGGGGTTCAAATTATCATTGGAGGAGCATTGAAAATTAAAATGACCCACTCTATGGCAAAGTTCACAAATAAAAGGATAGAGGACACAAACTTTTTTACCAAGATCATCTAGCGCCCTAGACCACTTTCTAGTTTTTTCATTAGTATGATGGATACAATATTCATCTTCGATTTGATTAATTCCACAAGGTCTATGCATTCCACAAAAATTAACATGCTTATAGGAAATAGCATTCTTAGGAGTTTGAGCATGTTTATTGCAATCATTAACAACAATTTCATCCTTCACACAAGCCTCTTTAAAAGGTTCATGATACTTATCAAAATTCTTCCTAGGCAATTCAAAATGAGAAGCAAAAGCTTTATAAAGATTTGCAGCAACTTGGGAGTCAAGACCATAGGTAGCACTCATATTTCGAAATTTACCAGTATCCATAAAAGTTTCAATGCATTCATAATCATAGTTTATACCTGATTCTTTACCTTTGTCGTTCTCCCAATCTTCAGCGTTCTCCTGAATCCGATTAAGAAGGTCCCATTTAAACTCTTCTTTATTGCGCGTGAATGATCCAGAACAAGAAGTATCCAGCAAGGTCTTGTCTTGAAAAGAAAGTCTTGCATAGAAATTATCAATAATAACATTACCAGGAAGCTCATGATTGGGGCATTTGAGCATTAAAGACTTCAATCTCTCCCATGCTTGGGCAATACTCTCTCCATCATGAGGCCAGAAATTATATATTCGGTTTCGGTCTTTGTGAATTTCACTTGGAGGATAGAATTTAGAATAAAATAGAGGCACAATATCCTTCCAATCAAGAGAATGCTCATCCTTCAGCAGTTTATACCAATGCGCCGCTTTACCAGACAACGACATAGAGAATAATTTCTTCTTCACTTCATCCATAGAGATACATGCACACTTGAATAACCCGCATAATTCATGCAAAAAGAGTAAATGATCTCCAGGATGGACAGTTCCATCCCCTTCATAGCGGTTATCCACAACACGTTCAATAATTTTCATAGGGATTTTATATGGAATACTTTCAGTAGGTACATTTAAAATATCACAAGCATCATTAGAGTTATCGCATATGGGAGATAAAGTATTATCAGAGCAAATTTTCTCCCCTAAAGATGGGAAGCTAAAAAGATCACAAAAACTAGCTTCCCCAAGCTTAGACTTCTCCATAGCATTAGCAGTAATTGCATTCATACTAATAACATCGCTACTAGCATGCAAATAAGGTTCCATAGGTTTTTTAATTTTCGCATCAAACAATTCTAAATCAGGAAAAAGATTAAAAAGCTCACCAATTTTTTTGTTGTTTTCCATTATGCCTAACTAGTGAAAATAAAAACAACAAACAAAAAGATGCAATTGCAGAATCTAAAGGAGATAGCTTCGAGCACTCACACACCGGCAACAGTGCTAGGAAATAGCTTAGTAGTCGGAGGATGTGAATACCTTTTACCTTACCTCCAACGCGGAAAATAGCTTGATGTCTACGCACGCTTCTATTCTTGTAGACAGTGTTGGGCCTCCAAGAGCAGAGGTTTGTAGAACAGCAGCAAGTTTCCCTTAAGTGGATCACCCAAGGTTTATCGAACTCAGGGAGGAAGAGGTCAAAGATATCCCTCTCAAGCAACCCTGCAATCACAAAGCAAGAAGTCTCTTGTATCCCCAACACACCAAATACACTTGTCAGATGTATAGGTGCACTAGTTCGGCGAAGAGATAGTGAAATACAAGTAGTATGGATGTATATGAGTGGTAATAGCAATCTGAATAAAATATGGCAGCGAGTAAACATGCAACAAAACAGTAAACAAACGGAGATTCGATGCTTGGAAGCAAGGCCTAGGGATCCTGCTTTCACTAGTGGACACTCTCAACAATGATCACATAATAAAACCACTCTACACTCTTGTTGGATGATGAACACCACTAATTGTGTAGGATTACACGAACCCTCAATGCCGGAGTTAACAAGCTCCACAATATTCGATATTCATGTTTAAATAACCTTAGAGTGCAAAATAGATCAACACAATTACACCAAGAACTAACATAGCATGCACACTGTCACCATCACACTATGAAGGAGGCATAGATCACATCAATACTATCATAGCAATAGTTAACTTCATAATCTACAAGAGATCACAATCATAACCTACGCCAAGTACTACACGATGCACACACTGTCACCATTACACCATGGAGGAGGAATAGAGTACTTTAATAACATCACTAGAGTGGCACATAGATGATATTCAACTAGATCACATAAAGAGAGAGATGAACCACATAGCTACAGCGGAGCCCTCAGCCCCGGGGGTGAATTACTCCCTCCTCATCATGGAGACAGCGATGGCGGTGAAGATGGCGGTGGAGACGGCGGTGGAGATGACTCCGGGGGCAATTCCCCATCCCGGCGCCTGAACAGAGACTTTGTCCCCGAATTGGAGTTTCGATGGCGGCGGCTCTGGAAGGTTTTCTCCGGTTTCGTCGAACGGGTCAAGGATTTAGGTCGGGACGACTAAAAAGGCGAAGAGGCGGAGTAGGAGGGGCCACGGGGGCCCACACACTAGGGGGCGCCCCCTTGGCCGCGCCGCCCTGGGTGGGGCCCCCGGCTCCCCTCCGGCCCTTCTCTGGAAGCTTCCGGGAAAAATAGGATGTTGGGCGTTGATTTCGTCCGATTCCGAGAATATTTCCTTTCTAGGATTTCTGAAACCAAAAACAGCAGAAAAAAGCAACTGGCCCTTCGGCATCTCGTCAATAGGTTAGTTTCGTAAAACGCATCAAAACGATGTAAAGTGTGTATAAAACATGTAAGTATCATCATAAAAGGTAGCATGGAACATAAGAAATTATAGATACGTTTGAGACGTATCAAGCATCCCCAAGCTTAGTTCCTACTCGCCCTCGAGTAGGTAAACGATAACAAGGATAATTTCTTAAGTGACATGCTACCAACATAATCTTGATCAACATTATTGTAAAGCATATGTAATGAATGCAGTGACAAAACAATGGTAATGACATGAGTAAACAAATGAATCATAAAGCAGAGACTTTTCATGAATAGTACTTCAAGACAAGCATCAATAAGTCTTGCATAAGAGTTAGCTCGTAAAGCAATAATTCAAAGTAAAGGTATTGAAACAACACAAAGGAAGATTAAGTTTCAGCGGTTGCTTTCAACTTATAACATGTATATCTCATGGATATTGTCAATGTAAAGTAATATAACAAGTGCAATATGCAAGTATGTAGGAATCAATGCACAGTTCACACAAGTGTTTGCTTCTTGAGGTGGAAAGAGATAGGTGAACTGACTCAACATAAAAGTAAAAGAAAGGTCCTTCGCAGAGGGAAGCATTGATTGCTATATTTGTGCTAGAGCTTTGGTTTTGAAAACAAGAAACAATTTTGTCAACGGTAGTAATAAAGCATATGTGTTATGTAAATTATATCTTACAAGCCTCATGCATAGTATACTAATAGTGCCCGCACCTTGTCCTAATTAGCTTGGGTTAACATGGATTATCATTGCATAACATATGTTTCAACCAAGTGTCACAAAGGGGTACCTCTATGCCGCCTGTACAAGGGTCTAAGGAGAAAGTTCGCATTGGATTTCTCGCTTTTGATCATTCTTCAACTTAGACACCCATACCGGGACAACATAGACAACAGATAATGGACTCCTCTTTTAATGCTTAAGCATTCAACAACAGATAATATTCTCATAAGAGATTGAGGTTTTATGTCCAAACTGAAACTTCCACCATGAATCATGGCTTTAGTTAGCGGCCCAATGTTCTTCTCTAACAGTATGCATACTCAAACCATTTGATTGTGAAAACCGCCCTTACTTCAGACAAGACGAACATGCATAGCAACTCACATGATATTCAACAAAGAGTAGTTGATGGCGTCCCCAGGAACATGGTTATCGCACAACAAACAACTTAATAAGAGATAAAGTGCATAAGTACATATTCAATACCACAATAGTTTTTAAGCTATTTGTCCCATGAGCTATATATTGCAAAGGTAAAGAATGGAAATTTTAAAGGTAGCACTCAAGAAATTTACTTTGGAATGGCGGAGAAATACCATGTAGTAGGTAGGTATGGTGGACACAAATGGCATAGTGGCTGGCTCAAGGATTTTGGATGCATGAGAAGTATTCCCTCTCGATACAAGGTTTAGGCTAGCAAGGTTATTTGAAACAAACACAAGGATGAACCGGTGCAGCAAAACTCACATAAAAGACATATTGTAAACATTATAAGACTCTACACCGTCTTCCTTGTTGTTCAAACTCTTTACTAGAAATTATCTAGACCTTAGATAGACCAATTATGCAAACCAAATTTTAGCAAGCTCTATGTATTTCTTCATTAATGGGTGCAAAGTATATGATGCAAGAGCTTAAACATGAGCACAAAAATTGCCAAGTATCAAATTATCCAAGACATTTTATCAATTACTACATGTAGCATTTCCCGTTTCCAACCATATAACAATTAACGAAGCAGTTTCAACCTTCGCCATGAACATTAAAAGCTAAGAACACATGTGTTCATATGAACCAGCGGAGCGTGTCTCTCTCCCACACAAGCATTTATTCAAACAAAAACAAAAACAAAAACAGACGCTCCAAGTAAAGTACATAAGATGTGACCGAATAAAAATATAGTTTCAAGGGAGGAACCTGATAAATTTGTCGATGAAGAAGAGGATGCCTTGGGCATCCCCAAGCTTAGATGCTTGAGTCTTCTTGAAATAAGCTTTCACTCTTCTTGATCACATTGTATCATCCTCCTCTCTTGACCCTTGAAAACTTCCTCCACACCAAACTCAAAACAACTCATTAGAGGCTTAGTGAATAATCAAAATTCACATGTTCAGAGATGACACAATCATTCTTAACACTTCTGGACATTGCCCAAAGCTACTGGAAATTAATGGAACAAAGAAATCCATCAAACACAGCAAAAGAGGCAATGCGAAATAAAAGGCAGAATCTGTCAAAACAGAACAGTCCGTAAAGACGAATTTTAAAGAGGCACCAGACTTGCTCAAATGAAAATTCTCAAATTGAATGAAAGTTGCGTACATATCTGAGGATCACTCACGTAAATTGGCATAATTTTCTGAGTTACCTACAGAGAATTAGGCCCAGATTCGTGACAGCAAGAAATCTGTTTCTGCGCAGTAATCCAAATCTTGTATGAACCTTACTATCAAAGACTTTACTTGGCACGGAAATGCAACAAAACTAAGATAAGAAGAGGTTGCTACAGTAGTAACAACTTCCAAGACTCAAATATAAAACAAAGTTACTGTAGCAAAATAAACACATGGGTTATCTCCCAAGAAGTTCTTTCTTTATAGCCATTAAGATGGGCTCAATAATTTCAATGATGCACTCCCAAGAAATAAGAGTTGAGGCAAAAGAGAGCATCAAGAAGCAAATTCAAAACACATTTAAGTCTAAACCACTTCCTATGCAAAGGAATCTTGTACACAAATGAATTCATGAAGAACAAAGTGACAAGCATAAGAGGATAAAACACGAGTAGCTTCAAGATTCTCAACATAAAGAGAGGAAACTTAATATTATTAAGGTGCCTATAACCATGTTTCCCTCTCTCATAATAACTTTCAGTAACATCATTGATGAAATCCACAATATACCCATCACTTAAAACATTCTTATCATGGTTCATATGCATAGAAGTATCATTAATTTTGGCATAAGAAGAATTCTTCTCATTAATAGTAATTGGAGCAGGATTATTATCAAGAATTTGAACATGGTAAACAAGTTGCATATTAAGGGAATTGTTTTTGGCAATCCAATCATAACTATGACAAGTTTCATAAGGATAGTTATAACCTATATCATAGCATTCTTTATAATAATCATTAAAGGTCGGAGGCACAGTGTCATCATAAGAAATAGAATAGTTATCTTTCACAGTCGGTTTATCTGTGACCATACCATCATTGTTATTAGAAGGAGATGTATCAAACACATAATGATCAGTAGCAAAAGGATTTTCAAACACCTCTTCCCCAAGCTTAGAGCTTTCTATATCATTATGGGAGGAAGCATGGATAGTACTGATACTATGGTAATTATTAACATCATCATTTTCAGAATTAGTTTCCCAGAGATTTGCAATATCAAAAGTAGTGTGCTCTTTCAAATCATGATCACTAATATATGTAAAGGGCATAGGAAGATCATTGTATTCAGATTCATTATCATAATAATCATCAGGAGCAACATACTTACGGTTACCTATCGTTATCTCATACACGCGGGGATATGTTACCTCTTTCTTTTTATTCCCCTTCTTCTTCTTCTTCTTCTTCTTCTTCTTAGTTCCCTTCTTCTTCTTCTTCTTCTTTCCTCGTTCCCTTCTTTAGGAGGGAGAGGCTTGATGAGAGGCTTCTCCACATAACCTGCTTTATTTCCAGAAACAATAGAAGAAACTTGGGAGGATTCCTCCTTTTCATTAATAAGTTCAAAACACACAGCGGTCCTATCATATTTTGGCAAGGTGTCATCTTCTAAAATATTTTGTATGTAAGTATTTGTATGGCAATTATCAATGCAATAAGAAAAACACCCATGCAGGACATCATCAACATCAAGATCATTAATATCTAACAAAGAAATTTTTCTTGATAACTCTTCACACCACAAAAATAAAGTAAGTTCATCATGCTGATTAGGAGTAATTTCATCATCACAATACAAATTTGCAGCACTCATGGGGTTCAAATTATCATTGGAGGAGCATTGAAAATTAAAATGACCCACTCTATGGCAAAGTTCACAAATAAAAGGATAGAGGACACAAACTTTTTTACCAAGATCATCTAGCGCCCTAGACCACTTTCTAGTTTTTTCATTAGTATGATGGATACAATATTCATCTTCGATTTGATTAATTCCACAAGGTCTATGCATTCCACAAAAATTAACATGCTTATAGGAAATAGCATTCTTAGGAGTTTGAGCATGTTTATTGCAATCATTAACAACAATTTCATCCTTCATACAAGCCTCTTTAAAAGGTTCATGATACTTATCAAAATTCTTCCTAGGCAATTCAAAATGAGAGGCAAAAGCTTTATAAAGATTTGCAGCAACTTGGGAGTCAAGACCATAGGTAGCACTCATATTTCGAAATTTACCAGTATCCATAAAAGTTTCAATGCATTCATAATCATAGTTTATACCTGATTCTTTACCTTTGTCGTTCTCCCAATCTTCAGCGTTCTCCTGAATCCGATTAAGAAGGTCCCATTTAAACTCTTCTTTATTGCGCGTGAATGATCCAGAACAAGAAGTATCCAGCAAGGTCTTGTCTTGAAAAGAAAGTCTTGCATAGAAATTATCAATAATAACATTACCAGGAAGCTCATGATTGGGGCATTTGAGCATTAAAGACTTCAATCTCTCCCATGCTTGGGCAATACTCTCTCCATCATGAGGCCAGAAATTATATATTCGGTTTCGGTCTTTGTGAATTTCACTTGGAGGATAGAATTTAGAATAAAATAGAGGCACAATATCCTTCCAATCAAGAGAATGCTCATCCTTCAGCAGTTTATACCAATCGCTTTACCAGACAACGACATAGAGAATAATTTCTTCTTCACTTCATCCATAGAGATACCTGCACACTTGAATAACCCGCATAATTCATGCAAAAAGAGTAAATGATCTCCAGGATGGACAGTTCCATCCCCTTCATAGCGGTTATCCACAACACGTTCAATAATTTTCATAGGGATTTTATATGGAATACTTTCAGTAGGTACATTTAAAATATCACAAGCATCATTAGAGTTATCGCATATGGGAGATAAAGTATTATCAGAGCAAATTTTCTCCCCTAAAGATGGGAAGCTAAAAAGATCACAAAAACTAGCTTCCCCAAGCTTAGACTTCTCCATAGCATTAGCAGTAATTGCATTCATACTAATAACATCGCTACTAGCATGCAAATAAGGTTCCATAGGTTTTTAAATTTTTGCATCAAACAACTCTAAATCAGGAAAAAGATTAAAAAGCTCACCAAATTTTTTGTTGTTTTCCATTATGCCTAACTAGTGAAAATAAAAAACAAGAAACAAAAAGATGCAATTGCAGAATCTAAAGGAGATAGCTTCGAGCACTCACACACCGGCAATAGTGCTAGGAAATAGCTTAGTAGTCATAGGATGTGAATACCTTTTACCTTACCTCCCCGGCAATGGCGCCAGAAAATAGCTTGATGTCTACGCACGCTTCTATTCTTGTAGACAGTGTTGGGCCTCCAAGAGCAGAGGTTTGTAGAACAGCAGCAAGTTTCCCTTAAGTGGATCACCCAAGGTTTATCGAACTCAGGGAGGAAGAGGTCAAAGATATCCCTCTCAAGCAACCCTGCAATCACAAAGCAAGAAGTCTCTTGTGTCCCCAACACACCAAATACACTTGTCAGATGTATAGGTGCACTAGTTCGGCGAAGAGATAGTGAAATACAAGTAGTATGGATGTATATGAGTGGTAATAGCAATCTGAATAAAATATGGCAGCGAGTAAACATGCAACAAAATAGTAAACAAACAGAGATTCGATGCTTGGAAGCAAGGCCTAGGGATCCTGCTTTCACTAGTGGACACTCTCAACAATGATCACATAATAAAACCACTCTACACTCTGTTGTTGGATGATGAACACCACTAATTGTGTAGGATTACACGAACCCTCAATGCCGGAGTTAACAAGCTCCACAATATTCGATATTCATGTTTAAATAACCTTAGAGTGCAAAATAGATCAACACAATTACACCAAGAACTAACATAGCATGCACACTGTCACCATCACACTATGAAGGAGGCATAGATCACATCAATACTATCATAGCAATAGTTAACTTCATAATCTATAAGAGATCACAATCATAACCTACGCCAAGTACTACACGATGCACACACTGTCACCATTACACCGTGGAGGAGGAATAGAGTACTTTAATAACATCACTAGAGTGGCACATAGATGATATTCAACTAGATCACATAAAGAGAGAGATGAACCACATAGCTACAGCGGAGCCCTCAGCCCCGGGGGTGAATTACTCCCTCCTCATCATGGAGACAGCGATGGCGGTGAAGATGGCGGTGGAGACGGCGGTGGAGATGACTCCGGGGCAATTCCCCGTCCCGACAGGGCACCGGAACAGAGACTTCTGTCCCCCGAATTGGAGTTTCGCGATGGCGGCGGCTCTGGAAGGTTTTCTCTGGTTTCGTCGAACGGGTCGAGGATTTAGGTCGGGACGACTAAATAGGCGAAGAGGCGGAGTCGGGGGCACACTAGGGGGCGCCCCTTGGCCACGCCGCCCGTGGGGTGGGGCCCCTGGCTCCCCTCTCTCCGGTGCTCGGAAGCTTCCGGGAAAAATAGGATGTTGGGCGTTGATTTCGTCCGATTCCGAGAATATTTCCTTTCTAGGATTTCTGAAACCAAAACAGCAGAAACAGCAACTAGCCCTTCGGCATCTCGTCAATAGGTTAGTTCCGGAAAACGCATCAAAACGATGTAAAGTGTGTATAAAACATGTAAGTATCATCATAAAAGGTAGCATGGAACATAAGAAATTATAGATACGTTTGAGACGTATCAGTATGACTCACAATCCCTAACCCTAGGTGTTGTGATTTGTATGTGCTATTTTCTTGGTGAAGATGGTGTCTAGTTGTTCCAAATCATGTGTAGTACACTCCTCTTGCATGCTATGAGGCCGATCTGGTCATAGACAAGTTTTTGATTGGAAGAACTGCAAGATTCGCAGGGCCGGATTATCCGGCCCTCGCAAAGCCCGGATTATCCGGCCTGGCCGGATTATCCGCCCCCAGGGGACACCGGATTATCCGGCCTGGAGCTTCATCGCCACTGCAGTTCTGTTTCAATCTATCGTGTCTAGATTTGTACCGACTTATAGTATGTTTCTAGAGTACATTACTGTATCATACATGACTTATGAGCATTATCTTCTCTTTGCTATCCATCTTTGCTATTCACGGGTCGTGTTTCTCGGGGTGCTCGGAGATGCCCAAGGGGTGATCGGTCAAGTGATGAGTTCACGCCCAACGCTCCTCGCAAGTCCTCAGCATCTAGGCAGAAGAACAAGGCTTCAAGGGAAAACTACAAGACCATGGACCCTGTCTCTTATTCCGCTATCCGCATGAAGAACTGGTATGAAGACCTCCCAAGGGATGAAGAGACAGAGGGCAGGAAATACTGGTGCATGGAGCAGGAGTTCATCTACAAGGACATTTATGAGCCCATGAAGAATCTGAGACCCATGCAAGCTATCGATGTGGACCTTCTGGCAGTCAACAATCATTTTGAAGATGCAATCTGGGTAGCTGGCAGGATGGGCTTGAAGGATATCATGAAGATTCAATGTGACTATAGTCCAGAGTTGGTGAAGCAATTCTTTGCCACTTTGGCCATCCAGAAAGATGAGGACCGCACTATGGAATGGATGACTGGTTCCACTCACTGTAGGGCAACCTTGCGCCGATTTGCTGGTATTCTTGGAGTTCCTGCAGGAGGAGGTCGTCGTCTTCATGGACCACAGAAGACAGATAAGAATGTGCTGTTTGATCTCTATACCTCAGCTGGAAAAGTTGGTTCTTCCAAGGGGCTGCTTCCCATCTATGGTCAGTTACTCAGGTTCTTTCGGGCCACCATCTCTCCAAGTGGTGGTAACAATGATGCTCTCCGGGGAACTCTTGTGGATCTTATGCACCTCAGCTTTAGGTGTGCCCGTGATACTAATGAGGAACGTAACTACACTATTGATGTCATGGACTTCATCTTCAATGAGATTCATGATGCCATGGTCTCCCGGACCACCATACCTTATGCACCATATATCCAGCTCCTCATCAACAACTCTGTGGCCGGGGATGGTGAAGACTTGAGCGGGTACCCATTGATGAAGCATTCTGTCAAGAAGGCTTACAAGCTTAAGCCAGTCTCTTCTGCTGCACCTGCACCTGACTCCTTCATGGGTGATGCTCGTTCTAGTGGTTTTGCTCCTGCTCGCCATCCTGATCTCCCGGCTATGAAGAAACAAGTGAGCAGGCTTAGTTGGTTTCAGCGTCACATCCTTTGCATGAACATTGAGATCCATAAGGAGAACTATGCGGCCAGCCGAGAGCATTCTGAGATTAAGCATACTCAGGCGGTTATTCTGCACAAGCTCAGTGGTGAGCAAGGACCCCCGCCTCAGCCTCCAGTTCACCCAGGTTACAGTGGGTGGCATTCTGCACAGGTTCCGTGGAGTGATCTTGATGATTGCATTCAAAGGTCCAACCTCACTCGCCGCTCTCCGGATGCCCCTGACACTGATGAAGAAGAAGAAGAAGAAGAGGAGTACCAGTCCGACAATGACGATGGCTCCGAGTGATCTCCATGGGGCGAGTAGCATCGCGCTTATCCCCTTTTTGGCGTCTCGATGCCAAAGGGGGAGAAGTGTTCTACTAGAACTCTCGGGGATTTGCATGGTTTGGGCACAAGCATATGCGTTTATCTTTCTTCTATTGCTTGTGTTCCCTCTTATTTGAACTATTTGGTTTGCTTGTGTTCCGTTTAAAACTATGTGCTATGTGGTGTGAGACATTGTTATGGTTTTCGGAATTCTATATGTTGAGATCAAGGCTATTATATTATGTGTGATGCTATATCTCCGTATTATATATCTACACATGGGTATGATTTCGAGCATCCTATCTCAACTTCATATATGTCTATGTCTCTTGTTAGAGCTCATGTTGGATACCTCTTGTGTTGAGGCACCTCGGTCCTATGTGTTGTGTATTTGTATTCAAATGCAAATTACTTATATGCACACATGTAGGGGGAGTGCCTCTATGTTTTGCCATCATGCTTGTCTCTATAGTGATTCTCTTGCAAATCCGTATATTGTCATCAAACACCAAAAAGGGGGAGATTGAAAGAATATCTCTCATATTATGTTTTGTGTGTTTGATGTCAATGTATGTGATACACTAATGTTTGTTTAAGTGGTACAGGGATTATATAGATACATTTTTATGTGTGTTGGATGTGGTCAGTTCTGTCAAAAAGATGCAGCAAAAAGATCATCAGGCCGGATAATCCGGGCCGGATATTTCCAAAATATCCGGCCCCCAGTTTTTCGGCTAAGGACTTGAGAATTTGCGGCTCAGTATGCTTCTGGATAGGGGCCGGACATTTGCCCGGATATTGTCATGGTTTTGTCCCAAGGCCGGATTATCCGGGCCGGACATTTCGGAAATATCCGGCCCCCTCGAAAATGGCTAAGGACCTGAAGAAAAGCAAGTCTGGTTAGAGGCCGGATATTTGGCCGGACATTCTCCCGGTTTTGTACCTGAGGCCGGATTATCCGGCCCTTACTTAGGCCGGAATATCCGGCCCCCCGGAAGCCCCAACGGCTGGATTTTGGGGAGGGGTATTTATACCCCTCTTCTTCTTCCTTCCTCCTTTGCTCAATCATTGCAAGAAAAATCTGCCAAGCTTCACCACCATTAGAGCCACCTCAAAAACACAAGATTTGCAAGATCTCCTTCCTCCCCCAACCAAAGCTCTTGATCTTTGGAGATTCGAAGGAGAAGACACCGATCTACATCCTCACCGAAGCGTTTTTCATTTCCCCCTCATTTGTTTGAGGGATCTCATGGTAGTGTTCCTATTTGGTTCTCTAGTTGATTTGTGTTGATGTGTTGTTGTTGATTGTTGTATTGTTACAGATTTGGGAGCCTCCATTTAGGTTGTGGATGTGTGCCCCAAGAACCTTGTAAAGGCCCGGTTTCCGCCTCGAGGAAATCCCTTGGTGGAAGTGGGCTCGGCCTTCGTGGCGTTGCCCATAGGAGATCTGAGTGAAGCCTTCGTGGCTGTTGGTTTGGCTTTTGTAGCAACCACACTCCTCCAAACGTAGACGTACCTTCTTGCAAAGGAAGGGAACTACGGGAATCATCTCCATGTCTCCGCGTGCTCCACTCTCGGTTACCTCTATCCTATTCTATCTCCTATATATTGCGTAGCTATATCTTGCTAGGTTGGTTACCTTGTCATATAGGTAAATTCACTTAGTTGCATATCTAGAGAATTTACCTTTGTGTCAAGCCTAAATTGAAAAAGAACTAAAAATTGGTAAGCACCTATTCACCCCCCCCCTCTAGGTGCGGCATACGATCCTTTCAAGGTCTGAAAGAAACCTTTCGATAAAACAGTTTGTCGATAGCGGACTTTGGTAAATCCCTTCATGAATTGCCTTCCGCTTTGCGTGCCACAGGGCCCATAGAGTGACAAGCACCCTAGTCAAATCACCATGTGGTAGGGCTTTGATCACCGTCGCTATCCACGCCTTCACGTTACGCTCCTGGATATTGCCAATCAGGTCGGTGATTTCATGCGGTGCTAAAGCCCATACAGACCGTGCCATGTTGCACTCCAAG
Source organism: Lolium multiflorum (assembly GCA_030979885.1). Lineage (NCBI taxonomy): Eukaryota > Viridiplantae > Streptophyta > Magnoliopsida > Poales > Poaceae > Lolium > Lolium multiflorum. The sequence goes on from CM061748.1 coordinate 216,021,111, forward strand.
AGAGAGTGCCTCCAGGAGTCGGTGCCCCCACAGATTGTGCAGCTCCGTTGCGGCGCCATGTTCCTATGATGTAGAACATCCATTGTCGGGAGAGACTGCCGTGCAAGTCTCCATAGAAAGACCCTGATCTTTGACGGAACGTTCACTTTCCAAAGCGATGTCCATTCTTTTTCTGCATCCCGTACCCCCGACGAACCAGCCTGCTCATCAAGCCATGCTGTTCTTCTTTCTCGTGTGTCAACAAGCATGCGATATGCCGACCTGACTGAGAACACTCCCCTCCTGTCATAGTGCCCCAAAAGTCATCTTGTCGTCTTGTGCTCAGAGGAATACTCAGGATTAAATCCTTATCCATCGGCAAGAAAAAGGTTTGCAACTTCTGCCTATTCCAGGCCACAGTTTGTACATCAATGAGTTCACTGACTACTTGAGGTGATTCAGCATGTATACACGCAATTGGGCGAAGTAACCCATCACGTGGCAACCAATTGGTATTCCAAATACTTGTATTTTCTCCTGTTCCAATTCTTCTGATAAGCCCTTGCTTGAGTACCGCTCTGCCATCACAGATTGAACGCCAGATCCGAGATGGCGATGTACCCACTTGTGCATCCAGGAAATCACATTCCGGGAAGTAGACCGCTTTAAGTATTATTGCACTCAGCGAACTAGGATCCTGTAAAACACGCCATGCCTGGCGTGCAAGAAGTGCCAGGTTAAAGAGCTCAATATCCCTAAAACCGAGGCCTCCAAGGTACTTTGGCTTCGTCGTGTCTTCCCAAGAAACCCAGCATGTTTTCCGTTGTCCGTCCTTGCTCCCCCACCAAAAATTACGGAGAAGGCTGTTTATATGATGGCACAAGCCCCTAGGGAGCCGAAAGCAAGACATCGAATAAGTCGGTATAGCCTGAGCCACAGCTTTGATGAGCACTTCCTTACTAGCTGCCGACAACAACATCTCAATCCAACCTTGGACTCTTTTCCAAACTCGATCTTTGAGGTACTTGAAAGCTCCATTAATTGAGGCTCCCACATCAGATGGCATACCCAGGTATTTTTCACTCAAGGAGACATTATGAACATTCACAATCTCCATGATCTCTTGCCTAACCAGATTCTGGCATCCTTTCGCAAAATGAATAGATGATTTATCCAAATTCACTCGTTGTCCAGAAGCATTGCAGTATAGTTGTAATGCATCCCTCACCTCCTCAGCACTTTCCCTATTAGCTTTGAAAAACAGCAGGCTGTCATCCGCAAATAGTAAGTGACTAACCATCGGGGCCGATGGCGCCACTTTAATGCCACTTAGGGTCGATGACTCATTTCTTGATTTTAACAGGCACGAAAGGCCCTCTGCTGCCAACAAAAAAAGATAAGGAGAAATAGGATCACCCTGACGGATGCCCCGGGAGGGAGTAAAACTCTCGAGATGGTCCCCATTGAAAAGAACTGAAAATGAGACAGTTGTTACCAGGCGCATCACCATCTCCACCCAACGCTTGTGGGCTACCTGGACGGGGCACCGAAGTGGAGCAACGGGATGGGCTGGCACTTGGTCGGCGGCGCGAACGGAACGGCCATTTCCTGGGTTCGTGGAGCATCGGGACGTCGCCCACGTCGTCAGGCTCCGACGCTTCGCTCGCAGGGTCCGGGCCCGCCTCCGCTCCTCTGTTTCAGTTCGGAAGCGGCTTAACCTTAAAAAAAAAGTTCGGAAGCGGCTTGAAACAGAGCAGTGACAGTAGTTCGTGCAGGGATTAGGTTTAGCATAAGTACTCTCTACGTACATTAATACGTAAGACCTTTTAGCAAGCTATAAGCTAAAAAAGGTTTTATATTAGTGAACAGAGAAATACCATTTTCTCCAGACGAGAGCATAATGTTAGTTAAAGATGACCCATGAGCGAAAGATTGTGGATCTCGGGAGCAATGACATTCATTAGTAGCAACTAGAGTTGAAGATTTGGATTATCATTGGTAGGCAAACATTCTAGGGACGTTAGGTTCTTCGTTCTCACTAAGGTAGCTAGGAATGGTACTAGAGCAGTAGAGCCCAAGAATATTCACTTGGTAGCAGCAAAATAAATCACTCGTCATGTAGACATGTAGTAGTCATTTATTTTTAGGAAATAATTCTTTGCATGCATAATGGTATAAGTATGCTTACTAAGACAATGTTTCGAACTTAATTTATCTCATTTTCCGCTCAGTCTCACTCGTCGTCCACTTGTAATTCAAAATCCGGGGTCCGTTAGCAATGGGGTATTTCTCGAAATATTTTGTTTACCCAAGTGCGGGCTTAAAAGAAACACTCCACGTTGTAATAACATATAGCGAAGAACGACCAACTGATTGAGCTGCCGACAGGGCAGGACAGCAAATTCACATGTTTTACCATGATGTCACTGTGTCTCACCAATGCAAATTGTCATTTGTGGTGAAATTGATCTTAGAAAAAAAATCATGTGTAAGTCATACATGATAAATATAAATGTAGAAATCACGAATTCTTTTTTGAATAGATGAGTTTCATTTCATCGGCAGCGGGTGTACATTACAGAAGGATCTGATAGAAAAAACAAAATTACAACAAGGTCTTGTAAATTAGCATAGAGCATCGTAAAAGTGGTCACATAATTGTGATCCAATCCTTGCTTCTCGTCGGCGTTAAGCAACCTCCATGCGCAGCCGCTCCTGTCCAAATCAGGAACAATCCCATTTGGTTGAGCAGGAGTTTGAGAGGGCGCGTCGAGATTGTAGAAGATCCTCCGATGGAGGAAGACGACGCTCGAGAAGCCATCCATGCCGAGCTTGGTGGGGTCAGCCCTCAGTCCACAAATAGCATCGGAGAAACATCGCCATATCTTTGGTACCGATAAAGGGAGCAAAAACTATATAAGCTCCCAATGACAATGAGTGGAAGAAGAAAGCTCGAAGATCACCATAAGGGCAATGAAGACACCCATTGCGAAATCTACATAACACCACATCAGTGCCCTCCTTTCTCACGCCACCACGACCGGCCAGAAGGAGCAGCACCTCACGAAGCATGCAAACTCAGGAGAGGAAACAAGGCTCGCACTTGTTGAATGAGCTCCCACCCGCATCGACAACACCGAAACCTCCCACCTAGGAGCCTTCAAGTGAGCTGCTTGATACGTCCAATTTGCATCACTATTTTATATCATAATTTGCTGTTATTCATTGATATATTTCGTATTTGGAGATAATACTTATGTTATTTCATCTATTTTACATGTTTCATGATTATTGGAGGATCACGCACCGGAGTCAGGATTCTGCTGGAAAAAGCGCCGTCAGAATGCAATATTTCGGAAGATCAACAGTTGACGGAAATTATATGAAAAATCCTATTTTTCCAGAAGACGAAGGGAGCCAGAAGGGGGAGCCGACCCGAGGTGGGCCCACCTCATAGGCCGGCGCGGCCCAAGGCCTGGCCGCGCCGCCCTGTGAGGAGGGGGCCCACAGCCCTCTCTCGCCTCCTTTTCTTCGCGTACGCCTTCGTCCCGAAAACCTAAGCCCCGAGGATAGTCGCGAAGAGTCAGAGCCGCCTCTGCGGGGTGGAGAACACCAGAGAGAAAAGAGCTCTCCGGCGGGCAGGAATCCACCGGGGAAATTCCCTCCCGGAGGGGGAAATCGACGCCATCGTCACCGTCATCGAGCTGGACATCATCTCCACCATCATCACCATCATCATCATCATCATCATCACCGCCATCTCCACCGCTGCACCTCGTCACCGCTGTAACAATTTGGGTTTGATCTTGTTTGTTTGATAGGGGAAACTCTCTCGGTGTTGATTTCTACTTGTTATTGATGCTATTGAGTGAAACCGTTGAACCAAGGTTTATGTTCAGATTGTTATTCATTATCATATCACCTCTGATCATGTTCCATATGATGTCTCGTGAGTAGTTCGTTTAGTTCTTGAGGACATGGGTGAAGTCTAAATGTTAGTAGTGAATTATGGTTGAGTAGTATTCAATGTTATGATATTTAAGTTGTGGTGTTATTCTTCTAGTGGTGTCGTGTGAACGTCGACTACACGATACTTCACCATTTATGGGCCTAGGGGAATGCATCTTGTACTCGTTTGCCAATTGCGGGGTTGCCGGAGTGACAGAAACCTGAGCCCCGTTGGTATATCGATGCAGGAGGGATAGCAGGATCTCAGAGTTTAAGGCTGTGGTTAGATTTATCTTAATTACTTTCTTGTAGTTGCGGATGCTTGCAAGGGGTATAATCACAAGTATGTATTAGTCCTAGGAAGGGCGGTACATTAGCATAGGTTCACCCACACAACACTTATCAAAACAATGAAGATTAATTAGCCGTATGTAGCGAAAGCACTAGACTAAAATCCCGTGTGTCCTCAAGAACGTTTGGTCATTATAAGTAAACAAACCGGCTTGTCCTTTGTGCTAAAATGTATTGGACCACTCGCTGCAATTGTTACTCTCGCACTTTACTTACTCGTACTTTATTCATCTGTTACATCAAAACCCCCGAATACTTGTCTGTGAGCATTTACAGTGAATCCTTCATCAAAACTGCTTGTCAACACCTTCTCCTCGTTGGGATCGACATTCTTACTTATCGAAGATACTACGATACACCCCCTATACTTGTGGGTCATCAAGACTATTTTCTGGCGCCGTTGCCGGGGAGTGAAGCGCTATTGGTAAGTGGAATTGGTAAGGGAAATTTCTACTATTTGTGCTGATTTTATTTCTGCCTGCTGCTATAATTCATTATGGAGAGATCTTCTCTTGAGTGTTTATTTGGGAAATCTACTACTACTGCAAAGGTAGTGGATGAGGCGCCAGGTAAGGAAGAAATACCATACAAAATACCTATGAAAATTATTGAACGTGTAGTGGGTAACCGTTATACAGGGGATGGAACTGTCCACCCTGGAGATCATTTACTGTTCTTACATGAATTATGCGGTTTATTCAAGTGTGCAGGTATTGCTATGGATGAAGTGAGGAAGAAACTATTCTCTGTATCGCTGTCTGGTAAAGCGGCGCATTGGTATAAATTACTGGATAATGGGGATTCTCTTGAATGGAATGATATTGTGCCCCGGTTTTATTCTAAGTTCTATCCTCCAAGTGAGATTCACAAAGATCGGAATCGCATATATAATTTTTGGCCTCATGAAGGAGAGAGTATTGCCCAAGCGTGGGGGAGATTGAAGTCTTTAATGCTCAAATGCCCCATTCATGAGCTTCCTGGTAATGTTATTATTGATAATTTCTATGCAAGACTTTCTTTTCAAGACAAGACCTTGCTGGATACTTCTTGTTCTGGATCATTTACACGCAACAAGGAAGACTTTAAAAGGGACCTTCTTAATCGGATCCAAGAAAATACTGAAGGCTGGGAGAACGACAAGGATAGAGAATCAGGTATAAATTATGATTATAAATGCATTGAAGCTTTTATGGATACTGATAAATTTCGTAATATGAGTGCTACTTATGGTCTTGATTCTCAAGTTGCTGTAAATCTTTATAAAGCTTTTGCTTCTCATTATGAATTGCCTAAGAAGAACTTTGATAAGTATCATGAACCGTATAAAGATAAAATTGATTCATCTATAAATAAATGTGTTGTAGTTGAAACTGTTGATCATGTTATTCCTGAAGCTTATATTGAAAAAACTCCTTTCCCTGCTAAAATGAAGGAGTACTCTGTTATAAATAGTGCGGTTCATAAAAGTGAAAAGAAACCTATAGAACCTGAAGAACAAATAAAAGTTGAACCTGCTGTTGCAATAGTTAAAGATCTTGTGACTGAAAATGTGGAGGATGGTCATATTATTTTCTGTGAAGATGCTTCTAATATTGTTTCACATCCTAATAAGTCTAGGAAAGCTAGTGTTCCTATGCTCTCTGTTAGAATTGGTGATCATTGTTATTATGGTTTATGTGATATTGGTGCAAGTATTAGTGCTATTCCTTATGAGCTTTACACGGAGATTATGCACGAAATTGGTTCTTGTGAACTTGAAGATATTGATGTGGTTATTCGGCTGGCTAATAGAGAAACTATCTCTCCAATTGGTATTGTTCGAGATGTGGAAGTTCTATGTGGTAAGATTAAATATCCTGCTGACTTTTTGGTACTTGGTTCTGCTGCTAGTAAATATTGTCCTATTATTTTTGGTAGACCTTTTCTAAATACTTGTGGAGCTATTATAGATTGTAAGAAAGAGAAAATTTTGACTAAATTTGCTGGTGAATCTTATGAGTTTAACTTCTCTAAATTTACCAAAACTCCTTATAAAATTGATTCGCCTAATAGTGATTTTAAAGTTGAACAGTGTGCATCTATTGCTCTTGCTCCTAGTAATCCTTTGCAGCAACATTTGGAGAATAGTGAGAGTGAAGTTTTTAGGGAAGAAAGAGATGAGCTTGATGAAATTTTCCTTCGTCAACCTATTCTTAAGCATGATTTATCGGTGGAAGATCTGGGTACAACACCACCACCAAAGGAAGATCCTGTCTTTGATTTAAAACCATTGCCTGATAATCTTAAATATGCTCATATTGATGATAAGAAAATATATCCTGTTATTATTAATTCTAAGCTTTCAGAGTTTGAAAAAGAAAGGTTATTGGAAATACTGAAGAAACACCGAGGTGCTATTGGCTAAACTCTTGATGACTTGAAGGGGATTTCTCCCTCTATTTGCCAACACGCCATTAATATGGAAGATGATGCAAAGCCTGTTGTTGAACCTCAGCGTCGTCTAATTCCTAAGATGAAGGATGTGGTAAGAAATGAGGTATTAAGACTCCTTGAAGCTGGTATTATATATCCTATTGCTGATAGTAGATGGGTTAGTCCTGTGCATTGTGTTCCTAAGAAAGGAGGAATGATTGTTGTGCCTAATGATAATGATGAGCTCATACCTCAAAGAGTAGTTGTAGGGTATAGAATGTGCATTGATTATCGAAAAGTTAATAAGGTTACTAAGAAAGATCATTACCCTTTGCCTTTTATTGATCAAATGTTAGAAAGGTTATCTAAAAATACTCATTTTTGCTTTCTTGATGGTTATTCTGGGTTTTCACAAATTGCTGTTAAAACTAAAGATCAAGAGAAAACCACTTTCACTTGTCCCTATGGAACTTATGCTTATAGACGTATGCCTTTTGGTTTATGTAATGCTCCTGCTACTTTTCAAAGATGCATGTCTGCTATTTTTCATGGCTTTTGTGAGAGTATTGTAGAGGTATTCATGGATGATTTTTCTGTCTATGGGAATTCTTTTGATAGTTGCTTGCGGAACCTTGATAAAGTTTTGCAGAGATGTGAAGAAACTAACCTTGTTCTTAATTGGGAAAAATGCCACTTTATGGTTAATGAAGGAATTGTATTGGGACATAAAATTTCCGAGAGAGGTATTGAAGTTGATAGAGCTAAAGTTGAAGCCATTGAGAAGATGCCCTATCCAAGGGATGTTAAAGGTATTCGTAGTGTTCTTGGTCATGCTGGGTTTTATAGGAGATTTATTAAAGACTTCTCTAAGATTTCAAAGCCTCTTACTAATCTTCTTCAAAAAGATTTACCTTTTGTTTTTGATGATGATTGTAAGGAAGCTTTTGAAACTCTAAAGAAAGCCTTAACAACTGCCCCTATAGTTGAACCTCCTGATTGGAACTTACCATTTGAAATTATGAGTGATGCTAGTGATTTTGCTGTAGGCGCTGTTCTTGGACAGCGAGTAGATAAAAAACTGAATGTTATTCATTATGCTAGTAAAACTCTTGATGCTGCTCAAAGAAATTATGCTACTACTGAAAAAGAATTGTTAGCTGTAGTCTTTGCTTGTGATAAGTTTAGATCTTATATCGTTGATTCAAAAGTTACTATTCATACTGATCATGCTGCAATTAGCTACCTTATGACAAAGAAAGATGCTAAGCCAAGGCTTATTAGATGGGTACTTCTGTTGCAAGAATTTGATCTGCATATTGTAGATAGGAAAGGTGCTGAAAATCCTGTTGCTGATAATTTGTCTAGATTGGAAAATATTGCTTATGATCCTGTTCCTGTTAATGATAGTTTTCCAAATGAACAATTGGCTGTAATAAAGGTGAACTCGCGAGATAGCCCTTGGTATGCTGATTATGCTAACTTCATTGTATCCAAGTACTTGCCTCCAACCTTTTCAGCTCAGCAAAGGAGGAAATTCTTTTATGACTTGAGGCATTATTTTTGGGATGACCCACACTTATATAAAGAAGGAGTGGATGGTATTATGCGAAGATGTGTTCCTGAATATGAACAACAAGAGATATTGAGTAAATGTCATGGTAGTGCTTATGGAGGACATCACGGAGATAGAACCGCGCAAAAAGTTCTACAATCAGGTTTTTATTGGCCAACTCTCTTCAAAGATGCAAGGAAGTTTATTTTATCTTGTGATGAATGTCAAAGGGTTGGTAATATCTCTAGACGCAATGAAATGCCTATGAATTATACTCTTGTTATTGAACCATTCGATTGTTGGGGATTTGACTTCATGGGTCCTTTCCCTTCTTCAGAAGGTAACACTCATATACTTGTCGCTGTTGATTATGTTACTAAATGGGTAGAAGCTATACCCACAAAAAGAGCTGATGGTGAGACTTCTTTGAAAATGCTTTTAGATATTATTTTTCCTAGATTTGGAGTTCCTAGATATATTATGACAGATGGAGGTTCTCATTTTATTCATGGTGGTTTTAGAAAAACTCTTGCTAAATATGGTATTAATCATAGAATTGCTTCCGCTTATCATCCTCAAACTAGTGGGCAAGTAGAATTATCAAATAGAGAGATTAAATCTATCTTGCAAAAGACTGTTAATAAAACTAGAAAGAACTGAGCTATTAAATTGAAGGATGCACTATGGGCTTATAGAACTGCTTATAAAAACCCTATGGGTATGTCGCCCTATAAAATGGTTTATGGAAAAGCTTGTCATTTACCTTTAGAATTAGAGCACAAAGCTTATTGGGCTGTTAAAGAACTAAATAAAGATCCTAAACTAGCCGGTGATAAGAGGTTGTTGCAATTAAGCTCTCTAGATGAATGGAGAAGTGAAGCTTATGAAAATGCTAAACTCTTTAAAGAGAAAGTTAAGAAATGGCATGATAGAAGAATTATCAAAAGAGAATTTAATGTTGGGGATAAAGTCCTATTGTATCGGTCTCGTCTCAGATTCTTTGCAGGGAAGTTGCTCTCAAAATGGGAAGGACCATATGTCATTGATGAGGTTTATCGATCAGGAGCAATTAAAATTAGCTCTCTTCAAGGTAATGCCACACAGGTAGTGAATGGACAAAGACTCAAGCATTATATCGCTGGAGATTCTTATAATGAAGATGTTGATATTATCCAAGTGGTAACTCCGGAAGCTTTCATCAAAAGTCAAGTTGACAGTCCTGCAGAATCCGACTTTGAATAGGTAATAGTTCTGGTAAGAAAAAGTCCACGATTTACTTTCTGAACAATGTTTTTGCTATTTTTGGAAAATATGAAAAATTGCGAGATCAAAACGGAGTGGAGGAGACGCACGAGGGCGTGCCCCCATAGGCCGGCGCAGGCCCCAGCCTGGCCGCGCCGCCCTATGAGGACACCGCCTCGTTGTCCCACTCCAACTCTTATTCGGTCTGGTACTTTCCTTCTGTCGTAAAAATTACTGCGTATAATCCCCCGGACCCCTGGAGGTCCGTATATCTTTTCTCGACGTGTTTTGTTTCGAGCTGTTTCTGCCAGGATCTATTTTTGATCTAGAAGCATCATGGTCTCCAACGACAAAGACAAGGAGCCTATGGAGGAAGATATTCAAGGTTTCAAGCTGAAAGGAGAATTCAAAGAGGAAGTGGAGGAGACGTCATCAATAAAAAGGAAGCGGCAAACTATGAGGAGTAAGCCAATATTGGTGGGATCGGTTAACACTGGACGTTCTTTTTCTCATAACTTGCAGGGACCTCTACCGCCTGCTCTTAGCCTCGACTCTTTCCCTTGTGTGGAAGAGGCACTACGGGTTACCGATGAGTTTTGTGATCAATACCGTGCGCTGAGAAGGGAAGTGGAGATTCTTCTTGAGGAGAACAACCGACTTCGCAGAATGCTGGAGTATTACTCAATTCCTACCACAAGGCTGCCACCGCCACTTTCAGATAACAATGAATCTCTTCGAGTCTTAGTGCAGAATTGCCAAATTGAGAAGCTGAAGCTGAAGGATATCCTTAAGGATCGCAGGAATGGACCATCACCATCACCACCGAAGGAGTAATTCACCATCGGTATTGGCATCCCCTTGGTTTGTTCCAAGCTTGGGGGAGTGCCGCGGTATCACATCATCACTATCTTTTACTTTTTATTATCAAGTAGTGTCATATCATGAGTAGGGAAGTTATCATATAAGATGGGTTGCAGTGTGGAAGTATCTCTCCTTTAGTTTGTCTATGTATCCCTTGGTGTGAGTTATCGTTATGAAATATTAATGAGAAGTCTTATCATTTACATATTGCACACCTTATTTTAGTTTGCAATTTATGTTATATGATTGATCTTGATTTTAGTATTGGTACCACTTTGGGAGCATTGAGTAAATCTATTTGGTTTTGGCAAACTTAGCATTGGTCAATAGCAACAACACCTTGAGGTTTAAGTAGAAAAGAGAAATACATATAGTTGTTTCATTGTCTTCCTTTCTTGTTAGCTCATAGCTTATTATTCTGAAGTTAAAATTGTTTGTGCTTGCAAGAAAGATGCATGATTGCTTCTATCACATGTATATTCGTTTGTTTCCCTCAACTCTTATGCTTGCTAATTAACCTTGCTAGCCAAAGACCTGTACTGAGAGGGAATGCTTCTCGTGCATCCAAACCTGAACCCAAACCTATGCCATTTGTGTCCACCATATCTACCTACTGCATGGTATTTCCTGCCATTCCAAGTAAATACTTCATGTGCTACCTTTAAACAATTCAAAATTTATTACTTCTTATTTGTGTCAATGTTTTATAGCTCATGAGGAAGTATGTGGTGTTTTATCTTTCAGTCTTGTTAGGCAGCCTCCACTAATGGACTAGTGGCTTCATCCACTTATCCTATAATTTTGCAAAAAGAGCTGGCAACGGGGTTCCCAGCCCCAATTAATCAACCTTCATTAATAATTCTCTTCACATGTTTTGCTTTGATTCATCAGTAAGCAACTTAATTTTGCAATAGACACTCCTCCATGGTATGAGATTGTTGGAAGGCACCCGAGGATTCGGTTAGCCATGGCTTGTGTAAGCAAAGGTTGGGGGAGTGTCATCCTTAAATAAACTAAAGTACATGTGTAAACAAAAGAGAAGAGGGATGATCTACCTTGCTGGTAGAGATAACGTCCTTCATGGGAGCCGCTCTTTGGAGGTCTGTTTGGCAAGGGGGTTAGAATACCCGCTACCAGTCGTTGACAACAACAAACACCTCTCAAAATATTACTTTTATTCTCTTTATGTGATTTCAAAATTGAAAAAGCTCTAGCACATGATTTAATCCCTGCTTCCCTCTGCGAAGGGCCTATCTTTTACTTTATGTTGAGTCAGTAAACCTATTTCCCTCCATCTCAAGCAAGCATTTGAGTTGTTGCGATCAAACTATTATATTGTGATTTATTTCATCATGTCCTTTATTCTTCCTTGTTTAGTACAAGTTTTATCTGATGAATATAACTTTGAAGATTATCAATGATTATGAGGAGATTATTATGATTGAGTATGCAAGTTGTGCTATATAAGCTTTAATATAAGAGCTCCGCTCGATAGATAAATATAATCTGTTAACTGTTCTTTGACCAAGAACGAAGTTTGCCATCACCAATTATGATTTCCTATGCACCTTTACTTGTGATTTCCTTTTACTTGTTTCAAGTTGAATTATATGAGGAAGTTGTTCACTAATATGTCTTGTGTGAATTAATATGATGCTTCTTGTCCGTATTTTATTTATCGACTCTTCACTCCATAAACATGTGGTCCTGTTTACCGAGTTCAGTTTCGCTTGGGGACAAGCGAAGTCTAAGCTTGGGGGAGTTGATACGTCCAATTTGCATCACTATTTTATATCATAATTTGTTGTTATTCATTGATATATTTCGTATTTGGAGATAATACTTATGTTATTTCATCTATTTTGCATGTTTCATGATTATTGGAGGATCGCGCACCGGAGTCAGGATTCTGCTGGAAAAAGCGCCGTCAGAATGCAATATTTCGGAAGATCAACAGTTGACGGAAATTATATGAAAAATCCTATTTTTCCAGAAGATGAAGGGATCCAGAAGGGGGAGCCGAGGGGACCCGAGGTGGGCCCACCTCATAGGCCGGCGCGGCCCAAGGCCTGGCCGCGCCGCCCTGTGAGGAGGGGGCCCATAGCCCTCTCTCGCCTCCTTTTCTTCGCGTACGCCTTCGTCCCGAAAACCTAAGCCCCAGAGGATAGTCGCGAAGAGTCAGCCGCCTCTCGGGGCGGAGAACACCAGAGAGAAAAGAGCTCTCCGGCGGGCAGGAAGGGGAAATTCCCTCCCGGAGGGGGAAATCGACGCCATCGTCACCGTCATCGAGCTGGACATCATCTCCACCATCATCACCATCATCATCATCATCATCACCGGCATCTCCACCGCTGCACCTCGTCACCGCTGTAACAATTTGGGTTTGATCTTGTTTGTTTGATAGGGGAAACTCTCCCGGTGTTGATTTCTACTTGTTATTGATGCTATTGAGTGAAACCGTTGAACCAAGATTTATGTTCAGATTGTTATTCATTATCATATCACCTCTGATCATGTTCCATATGATGTCTCGTGAGTAGTTCGTTTAGTTCTTGAGGACATGGGTGAAGTATAAATGTTAGTAGTGAATTATGGTTGAGTAGTATTCAATGTTATGATATTTAAGTTGTGGTGTTATTCTTCTAGTGGTGTCGTGTGAACGTCGACTACACGACACTTCACCATTTATGGGCCTAGGGAAATGCATCTTGTACTCGTTTGCCAATTGCGGGGTTGCCGGAGTGACAGAAACCTGAGCCCCCGTTGGTATATCGATGCAGGAGGGATAGCAGGATCTCAGAGTTTAAGGTTGTGGTTAGATTTATCTTAATTACTTTCTTGTAGTTGCGGATGCTTGCAAGGGGTATAATCACAAGTATGTATTAGTCCTAGGAAGGGCGGTACATTAGCATAGGTTCACCCACACAACACTTATCAAAACAATGAAGATTAATTAGCCGTATGTAGCGAAAGCACTAGACTAAAATCCCGTGTGTCCTCAAGAACGTTTGGTCATTATAAGTAAACAAACCGGCTTGTCCTTTGTGCTAAAAAGGATTGGGCCACTCGCTGCAATTGTTACTCTCGCACTTTACTTACTCGTACTTTATTCATCTGTTACATCAAAACCCCTGAATACTTGTCTGTGAGCATTTACAGTGAATCCTTCATCAAAACTGCTTGTCAACACCTTCTGCTCCTCGTTGGGATCGACATTCTTACTTATCGAAGATACTACGATACACCCCCTATACTTGTGGGTCATCACTGCTCGAACGGGCAACAGGCGCCATGCGCAAGCATCGGAGGAGGTAAGCCCTTCAAGCCACGATTTTAAGGTAGCATCACATCAAATCCTTTCCTTCCCTCGCCACCACAGCCATCCGGAGGAGAGAGAAGCAACACCACCAGAACAACATCCCGCATAGATCTTATTGACAAAGTAGCCAACGGTGACATCCCCACCATCCTTAAAGGTTCATCGGTCAATGGATCTAGCATGAGAAATGCGGCAAGTTCCTCCTGGCATAGAATTGACTACCACCATCGCCAGAGAGAGAGAGAGGCCTCGCCCCATCCTGTCGAAAACATAGATTAGCCCCGTCATCATAGTTATAATTTCTGGCAAAATTCAAACGCTTAAAATATTTGGGTACATTTACAACATAGTTACAATTATGCGAGAAAACAAAAGCTATTGAATTAAGAAGAAAGAACAATGCCAACATTTGAAACTGTGTGCAGAAAACAGGCTTTCAGATCAGAAATTTGAACGCTTAAAATATATAGGTACATTTACACCATAGTTACAATTATGCTAGAAAAGAAAAGCTATTGAATTAAGGAGAAAGAACAATGCCAACATTTGAAACTGTGTGCATAAAATAGGCGTGTGTACCGATAAAAACGTTCCTATCTCCTCAAAAGAACGCGTCCAAATTGTACCTTTCAGAACAGAAAGGAAAAAAGGAGAGCCAAGCGAATATGTCATCCGCTGAGATAATCAGGTGACAATGATTTTAACCTTGATCATTTGTTACATTGCTTATCGCGCTGTGCCGCACAATCGGACACCGTCTCACCGCTTGGTGTGTTCAGTTAAGAGCACGTATGACGACTCATGTCCCTCTCTTATAAACAAGCGCAAGTTTTGGTAGCGCCTCGATGTGGGACTAAATAACTTCAACAGACATAGCTCCTCAGGCCACAATCCATTGTGTTCTACTCGTGCAACCATCTATGCATAGACACGGCTCTGATACCACTGTAGGATAACGTAGCATAGAAAACAAAAATTTTCCTACCGCGAACACGCAATCCAAGCCAAGATGCAATCTAGAAGACGGTAGCAACGAGGGGGTATCGAGTCTCACCCTTGAAGAGATTCCAAAGCCTACAAGATGAGGCTCTTGTTGCTGCGGTAGACGATCACTTGCCGCTTGCAAAAGCGCGTAGAAGATCTTGATCATGATCGGTTCCGGCGCCACGAACGGGCAGCACCTCCGTACTCGGTCACACGTTCGGTTGTTGATGAAGACGACGTCCACCTCCCCGTTCCAGCGGGCAGCGGAAGTAGTAGCTCCTCTTGAATCCGACAGCACGACGGCGTGGTGTCGGTGGCGGTGAAGAAGTCCCGGAGCTTCGCTAAGCTACGCGGGAGATATGGAGGAGAGGGGGCGGCTAGGGTTTGGGAGGGGGTGGCCGGCCACTCAAGGGGGTGGCCAGCTTGTGGTCTTGGGGTTGGCCGGCCCCCTCCCTTGGCCCCTCATTATATAGGTGGATCCCCAAGTGTTGGTGTCCAAGTCTTCGAATAAGACCCGAACCAAAAACCTTCCATAAGAGGGGGAAACCTAGCCCAACTAGGACTCCCACCAAAGGTGGGAGTTCCACCTCCCATGTGGGGGGGTTGGCCGGCCCCCTAAGGGGGAGTCCACTTGGGACTCCTCCCCACCTAGGGCTGGCCGGCCATGGAGGTGGAGTCCCATGTGGACTCCACCTTCCTTGGTGGTTTCTTCCGGACTTTTCTAGAACCTTCTAGAACCTTCCATAGAACCTTCCGCGACATTTTAATTCACATAAAATGACATCCTATATATGAATCTTATTCTCCGGACCATTCCGGAACTCCTCGTGATGTCCGGGATCTCATCCGGGACTCCGAACAAATATTCGAACTCCATTCCATATTCAAGTACTACCATTTCAACATCCAACTTTAAGTGTGTCACCCTACGGTTCGTGAACTATGCGGACATGGTTGAGTACTCACTCCGACCAATAACCAATAGCGGGATCTGGAGATCCATAATGGCTCCCACATATTCAACGATGACTTTAGTGATCGAATGAACCATTCACATACATTACCAATTCCCTTTGTCTCGCGATATTTTACTTGTCCGAGGTTTGATCTTCGGTATCACTCTATACCTTGTTCAACCTCGTCTCCTGACAAGTACTCTTTACTCGTACCGTGGTATGTGGTCTCTTATGAACTCATTCATATGCTTGCAAGACATTAGACAACATTCCACCGAGAGGGCCCAGAGTATATCTATCCGTCATCGGGATGGACAAATCCCACTGTTGATCCATATGCCTCAACTCATACTTTCCGGATACTTAATCCCACCTTTATAGCCACCCATTTACGCAGTGGTGTTTGGTGTAATCAAAGTACCTTTCCAGTATAAGTGATTTACATGATCTCATGGGTCATAAGGACTAGGTAACTATGTATCGAAAGCTTATAGCAAATAAATTAATGACGAGATCTTATGCTACGCTTAATTGGGTGTGTCCATTATATCATTCATACAATGACATAACCTTGTTATTAATAACATCCAATGTTCATGATTATGAAACTAATCATCCATTAATCAACAAGCTAGTTTAAGAGGCATACTAGGGACTTCTTGTTTGTCTACATATCACACATGTACTAATGTTTCGGTTAATACAATTATAGCATGATATATAAACATTTATCATAAACATAAAGATATAAATAATAACCACTTTATTATTGCCTCTAGGGCATATCTCCTTCAGTCTCCCACTTGCACTAGAGTCAATAATCTAGATTACATTGTAATATACCTAACACCCATGGCATTCTGGTGTTGGTCATGCTTTGCCCTAGGGAGAGCTTTAGTCAACGGATCTGCTACATTCAGATCAGTGTGTACTTTGCAAATCTTTACTTCTCCATCTTCGATGTACTCGCGAATCGAGTGGTAACGCAGCTTGATATGCTTCAGCCTCTTGTGTGACCTTGGTTCTTGTGCATTAGCGATGGCACCCATGTTATCACAGTAAATGATTAATGGGTCCAATGCACTAGGAACCACACCGAGCTCTACAATGAACCTCTTCATCCATACCGCTTCTGATGAAGCCTGAAGCCGCTATGTACTCTGATTCTGTTGAAGACTTCGCCACCGTGCACTGCTTCGAGCTTGCCCAGCTTACTGCAGCACCATTCAATATAAACATGTACCCAGATTGTGACTTAGAGTCATCAGGATCAGTGTTCCAACTTGCATCGGTGTAACCGTTTACAACGAGCTCTTGGTCACCTCCATAACAAAGAAACATATCCTTAGTTCTTTTCAAGTACTTCAGGATATTCTTGACCGCTGTCCAGTGTTCCATTCCTGGATCACTTTGATATCTGCTAGTCAAACTAACAGCATGTGCTATATCCGGTCTAGTACATAGCATGGCATACATGATAGATCCTACTGCCGAGGCATAGGGGATATTACTCATCCTTTCTCTTTCTTCTGCCGTAGCCGGTCCTTGAGTCTTGCTCAATACCTTGCCTGGTAACATAGGTAAGAACCCTTTCTTACTTTCGTCCATTCTAAACTTCTTTAGAATCTTGTCCAGATATGTACTCTGTGATAGCCCTATTAGGCGTCTTGATCTATCTCTATAAATCTTGATGCCTAATATATACGATGCTTCACCAAGGTCTTTCATTGAAAAACTATTATTCAAATAACCCTTAACACTGCTTAATAGTTCTATATCATTCCCGATCAATAATATGTCATCTACATATAATATCAGGAATGCTACAGAGCTCCCACTCACTTTCTTGTAAATACAGGCCTCTCCATGACACTGTATAAACCCGAAGTCTTTGATCACCTTATCAAAGCGTCGGTTCCAACTTCTTGATGCTTGCTTCAGTCCATAGATTGAACGCTGAAGTTTGCATACTTTGTCAGCATTTTTAGGATCGACAAAACCTTTGGGTTGTACCATATACAACTCTTCCTCAATGTCTCCATTAAGGAACGCCGTTTTGACATCCATCTGCCAAATCTCATAATCGAAAAATGCAGCTATTGCTAACAAAATCCTCACAGATTTTAGCTTCGCTACAGTGAGAAAGTCTCATCGTAGTCAACTCCTTGAATTTGTCGGAAACCCTTTGCGACAAGTCGAGCTTTATAGACAGTAATATTATCAGCATCTGTTTTTCTTTTGAAGATCCATTTATTCTCGACAGCCTTTCGGCTATCAGGTAAGTCTACCAAAGTCCATACTTTGTTATCATACATGGATCCCATTTCGGATTTCATGGCTTCTTGCCATTTGTTGGAATCTGGGCTCATCATCGCTTCTTCATACGTCGCAGGGTCCTCATCATTGTTATCCACAATCATGACATTTAGACAAGGATTATACCAATCAGGAGTGGCACGTTCCCTTGTCGATCTGCGAGGTTCAGTAGTTTCCTCGTTCGAAGTTTCATGATCATTATCATTAGCTTCCTCTGTTGCCGGTGTAGGCGGTACCTGCGCTACTCTGATCAACGAGTATAGATTCATCAATCTCATCGAGTTCTACTTTTCTTCCAGTCACTTCTTTAGTGAGAAATTCTTTCTCAAGAAAGGTTCCGTTCTTAGCAACAAAGATTTTGCCTTCGGATCTGTGATAGAAAGTGTACCCTATAGTTTCCTTAGGGTATCCTATGAAGACGCATTTCTCCGCTTTGGGTTCTAGCTTGTCCGGTTGTAACTTCTTTACATAGGCTTCGCAACCCCAAACTTTCAGGAACGACAGCTTAGGTTTCTTGTTAAACCATAATTCATACGGTGTCGTTTCTACGGATTTTGATGGTGCTCTATTTAAAGTGAATGCGGCTGTCTCTAATGCATAACTCCAAAATGATAACGGCAAATCAGTAAGAGACATCATACTACGAACCATATCTAAGAGAGTTCGATTACGACGTTCGGACACACCGTTTCGTTGAGGTGTTCCCGGCGGTGTCAATTGTGAAAGTATTCCGCATTTCTTTAAATGCATGCCAAACTCATAACTCAGATATTCACCTCCACGATCAGATCGTAGAAATTTGATCTTCTTGTTACGTTGATTTTCTACTTCACTTTGAAATTCCTTAAACTTCTCGAAAGTTTCGGATTTATGTTTCATGAAATAGATATACCCATATCTACTCAGATCATCTGTGAAGGTTAGAACATAACGATAACCACCGCGCGATGCTACGCTCATTGGTCCACATACATCGGTATGTATGATTTCCAATAAGTCAGTAGCTCGCTCCATCATACCAGAAAATGGAGTCTTTGTCATTTTTCCCATTAGACATGCTTCGCATCTATCAAGTGACTCAAAGTCAAGTGATTCAAGTAATCCATCAGTATGGAGTTTCTTCATGCGTTTCACTCCAATATGACCAAGACGACAGTGCCACATATAAGTAGAATTATCATTCAATTTAATTCGCTTAGCATCAATGTTATGTATATGTGTATCACTACTATCGAGATCTAAGAAATAAGCCATTCTTTTGTGGTGCTCGACCATAAAAGATATTATTCATAAAAATAGAACAACCATTATTCTCAGACTTGAATGAATAACCGTCTTGCATTAAACAAGATCCAGATATAATGTTCATGCTCAACGCGGGTACAAAATAACAATTATTTAGGCTTAAAACTAATCCCGAAGGTAGATGTAGAGGAAGTGTGCCGACAGCGATCACATCGACTTTGGATCCATTTCCAACGCGCATCGTCACTTCATCTTTCAGTAGTCTTCGTTTATTCTTTAGTTCCTGTTTCGAGTTACAAATATGAGCAACCGAACCAGTATCAAATACCAGGTACTAGAACGAGAACCAGTGAGATAAACATCTATAACATGTATATCAGATATACCTTCTTTCTTCTTCTTGACAAGGCCGCTATTCAGATCAGCCAGATACTTGGAGCAATTACGCTTCCAGTGTCCCTTCTCCTTGCAGTAATAGCACTCAGCATCAGGCTTAGGGCCGTTCTTAGGTTTCATAGGAGGCGTGGCAGCTTTCTTGCCACCCTTCTTGAATTTTCCCTTAGACTTGCCCTGTTTCTTGAAACTGGTGGTCTTGTTGACCATCAACACTTGGTGCTCTTTCTTGATCTCAATCTCAGCAGCTTTTAGCATGCCAAAGAGTTCAGGTAACTCCTTGTTCATGTTCTGCATATTGTAGTTCATCACAAAGTTCTTGTAACTTGGTGGCAGTGATTGAAGGACACGATTAATCCCCAGTCTATTAGGAATCACTATTCCCAAGTCACTGAGTTTCTTCGCATGCCCGGTCATGGCGAGCATGTGCTCACTAACGGAGCTGCCTTCTTCCATCATACAGCTGAAGAAATGTTTCGATGCTTCATAGCATTCCACGGCCGCATGAGTCTCGAATATAGCTTTCAGCTCATTCATCAACTCATGAGGATCATGGTGCTCAAAACGTTTTTGAAGATCGGATTCCAGACTGCACAGGATGGCACACTGAACTTGAGAGTACCGAGTTTTCCGAGTCGCGTAAACAGCTTTTACTTCATCGGTTTCATCTTCTGCAGGAGGGTCACCTAGCGGTGCATCAAGCACAAATTGCAGATTTCCGCCAGAGAGGAAGATCCTCACATGACGGAACCAGTCGGTGAAGTTGCTACCGTTGCTCTTAAGTTTCTCTTTCTCTAGGAACTGATTAAAATTGATTGGGGACGCCATCTCTACAACATATATTTGCAATAGTTTAGACTAAGTTTATGACAAATTGAGTTCAAATTTTAATTCAACATAATTAAAAACCTATGTGAACTCCCACTCAAAACAATATCCCTCGCATTGTCTTAGTGATCACACGAACCAAATCCACCGCACCTAAACCCGATCATCACGAGAAAAGATGTGACTTCAATGGCGAACACTCAAAGTGTTCATCATATCAACCATATGATTCATGCTCTACCTTTCGGTATCACGTGTTCCGAGACCATGTCTGTACATGCTAGGCTCGTCAAGGTCACCTTAGTATCCGCATGTGCAAAACTGTCTTGCACCCGTTGTATGCACTTGTTGATTCTATCACACCCGATCATCACGAGATGCTTCGAAACGACAAGTCTTGGCAACGGTGCTACTAAGGATGAACACTTTATTATCTTGAGATTTTAGTGAGGGATCATCTTATAATGCTACCGTCGCGATCTAAGCAAAATAAGATGCATAAAAGGATTAACATCACATGCAGTTCATATGTGATATGATATGGCCCTTTTGTCTTTGCGCCTTTGATCTTCATCTCCAAAGCACGGACATGATCTCCATCATCTTTGGGCATGATCTCCATCATCGTCGGCGTAGCGTCAAGGTCAATGGCGCCGTCTTCATGATTGTCCTCCATGTAGCAACTATTACAACTACTTTGAAATACTACTCAACATGAAATTTAAAGACAACCATAAGGCTCCTGCCGGTTGCCACAATACAATAATGATCATCTCATACATATTCATCATCACATTATGGCCATATCACATCACCAAACCCTGCAAAAACAAGTTAGACGTCTCTAATTTGGTTTGCATATTTTACGTGGTTTAGGGTTTTCGAGAGAGATCTAATCTACCTACGAACATGAACCACAACGTTGATACTAATGTTTTCAATAGAAGAATAAATTGAATCTTTACTATAGTAGGAGAGACAGACACCCGCAAAGCCTCTTATGCAATACAAGTTGCATGTCGAACGAGGAACAAGTCTCATGAACGCGGTCATGTAAAGTTAGTCCGAGCCGCTTCATCCCACTATGCCATAAAGATGCAAAGTACTCAAACTAAAGATAACAAGAGCATCAACGCCCACAAACCATTGTGTTCTACTCGTGCAACCATCTATGCATAGACACGGCTCTGATACCACTGTAGGATAACGTAGCATAGAAAACAAAAATTTCCTACCGCGAACACGCAATCCAAGCCAAGATGCAATCTAGAAGACGGTAGCAACGAGGGGTATCGAGTCTCACCCTTGAAGAGATTCCAAAGCCTACAAGATGAGGCTCTTGTTGCTGCGGTAGACGATCACTTGCCGCTTGCAAAAGCGCGTAGAAGATCTTGATCACGATCGGTTCCGGCGCCACGAACGGGCAGCACCTCCGTACTCGGTCACACGTTCGGTTGTTGATGAAGACGACGTCCACCTCCCGTTCCAGCGGGCAGCGGAAGTAGTAGCTCCTCTTGAATCCGACCACGACGGCGTGGTGTCGGTGGCGGTGAAGAAGTCCGGCGGAGCTTCGCTAAGCTACGCGGGAGATATGGAGGAGAGGGGCGGCTAGGGTTTGGGAGGTGGCCGGCCACTCAAGGGGGCGGCCAGCTTGTGGTCTTGGGGTTGCCGGCCCCCTCCCTTGGCCCCTCATTATATAGGTGGATCCCCAAGTGTTGGTGTCCAAGTCTTCGAATAAGACCCGAACCAAAAACCTTCCATAGAGGGGAAACCTAGCCCAACTAGGACTCCCACCAAAAGGTGGGAGTTCCACCTCCCATGTGGTGGCCGGCCCCCTAAGGGGGAGTCCACTTGGGACTCCTCCCCACCTAGGGCTGGCCGGCCATGGAGGTGGAGTCCCATGTGGACTCCACCTTCCTTGGTGGTTTCTTCCGGACTTTTCTAGAACCTTCTAGAACCTTCCATAGAACCTTCCGCGACATTTTAATTCACATAAAATGACATCCTATATATGAATCTTATTCTCCGGACCATTCCGGAACTCCTCGTGATGTCCGGGATCTCATCCGGGACTCCGAACAAATATTCGAACTCCATTCCATATTCAAGTACTACCATTTCAACATCCAACTTTAAGTGTGTCACCCTACGGTTCGTGAACTATGCGGACATGGTTGAGTACTCACTCCGACCAATAACCAATAGCGGGATCTGGAGATCCATAATGGCTCCCACATATTCAACGATGACTTTAGTGATCGAATGAACCATTCACATACATTACCAATTCCCTTTGTCTCGCGATATTTTACTTGTCCGAGGTTTGATCTTCGGTATCACTCTATACCTTGTTCAACCTCGTCTCCTGACAAGTACTCTTTACTCGTACCGTGGTATGTGGTCTCTTATGAACTCATTCATATGCTTGCAAGACATTAGACGACATTCCACCGAGAGGGCCGAGTATATCTATCCATCATCGGGATGGACAAATCCCACTGTTGATCCATATGCCTCAACTCATACTTTCCGGATACTTAATCCCACCTTTATAGCCACCCATTTACGCAGTGGTGTTTGGTGTAATCAAAGTACCTTTCCGGTATAAGTGATTTACATGATCTCATGGTCATAAGGACTAGGTAACTATGTATCGAAAGATTATAGCAAATAACTTAATGACGAGATCTTATGCTACGCTTAATTGGGTGTGTCCATTATATCATTCATACAATGACATAACCTTGTTATTAATAACATCCAATGTTCATGATTATGAAACTAATCATCCATTAATCAACAAGCTAGTTTAAGAGGCATACTAGGGACTTCTTGTTTGTCTACATATCACACATGTACTAATGTTTCGGTTAATACAATTCTAGCATGATATATAAACATTTATCATAAACATAAAGATATAAATAATAACCACTTTATTATTGCCTCTAGGGCATATCTCCTTCAGTGGGAACAACAAAATAGACGGAGGGGAACGACACACTAGAAAGATGGGAACAACAACCTAAACGGATGGGAACAACAAAATAGACAGAGGGGAACAACACACTAGACAGATGGGAACAACAACCTAGACAGATAGGAACAACAAAATAGACAGAGGGGAACAACACACTAGACAGATGGGAACAACAAATTAAATGGAGGGGGAACAATAGATTACATGGTGGAGAACAACAACCTAGATGGAGAGTAACAAGAGACTAGACACAAGGGAACAACGGCCTAGACGGAGGGGAACAACGACCGACACGGAGGGGAACAATGGCCTAGAAAAAGGGAAACAACGACCTACACGGAGCGAAACAATAACCAACACGGAGCGGAACAACGACCTACACGGAAGGGAACAACGGCCTAGACGGAGGGGAACATCGATCGACATGGAGGGGAGAAATGGCCTAGGAGAAAGGAAACAACGACCTACACGAAGAGGAACAACGACCAACACGGAGCGGAACAACGACCTACATGGAAGGGAACAACGACCTAGACGAAGGGGAACAACGACCGACACGGAGGGGAACAAATGTCCTAGAAAAAGGGAAACAACGACCTACACGAAGCTGAACAAACGACCTACACGAAAGGGAACAACGACCTAGATGGAGGGGAACAATGGCCTAGGGAAACAACGGAGCGGAACAACGACCTACACGGAGCGGAACAATGACCTACAACGAAAGGGGAACAACGACCAACACAGAGGGGAACAACGACCTACACGGAGCGGAACGATGACCTACACGGAAGGGAACAACGGCCTAGACGGAGGGGAACAACGACCGACACGGAGGGGAACAATGGCCTAGAAAAAGGGAAACAACGACCTACACGGAGCGGAACAATAACCAACACGGAGCGGAACAACGACCTACACGGAAGGGAACAACGGCCTAGACGAAGGGGAACATCGATCGACACGGAGGGGAGAAATGGCCTAGGAAAAAGGAAACAACGACCTACACGAAGCGGAACAATGACCTACACGGAAGGGAACAACGACCTAGACGAAGGGGAACAACGACCAACACGGAGGGGAACAAATGTCCTAGAAAAGGGGAAACAACGACCTACACAGAGTGGAATAAACGACCTACACGAAAGGGAACAACGACCTAGATGGAGGGGAACAATGGCCTATAAAAAGGGAAACAACGATCTACACAGAGCGGAACAACGACCTACACGGAGCGGAACAACGACCTACACGGAGCGGAACAACGACCTACACGGAAGGGAACAACAGCCTAGACGTAGGGGAACAACGACCGACACGGAGGGGAACAATGACCTAGGAAAAGGGAAACAACGACCTAAATGGAGCGGAACAACGACCTACACGGAAAGAAACAACAGCCTAGACGGAGAGGAGCAACGGCCTAGATGAAAAAAAGAAGTAAAACAAAAAAATAAAAAATTAGAAAAGAAAAATTAATAAAAAATGTAAGAAAGAAGAAATAAAATAATAAGAAGTCGTACGTTTATAAAAGAATGCATAGTAAAAAAGAAGAAAAAAGGAAAAAAAATAAAGGAAAGAAGAAATGAAACAAAGATGAATAATAACATGAAAAAGAAAAAGAAATGTAAGAAAGAAGAACAAAAAAGAAAAAGAAAAAAAGAAAGACCTCGTACATGTAGTGGTAGAATGAAAAAGGGAAGTCAACCAACGAAACCGCACAGGAAACAGGCATGCACGTACGGGGCTTCATTGCTTCAAGGCACAGCGGCCAGCCTGGCAGTTTGCGCGCGCGCTCGTGAACCGTGATCAACTCTGGCTCCCTCGTTCGCGATTAATGGGCCAAGCCCACGGTAGGAAAGCTTCAGCGAAACGTATGCACGGAGCGCGCGCGCGCTAGGGAGCATTCTCCGCCCCAGCTCCTCTGTCACAGCGTAGAAACATTTTTTTTTTCAGAGATGGGCTTGAATTTTTAGTTGAAAAGTTCACTTAGGGTTGTCCTCAAAAAGAAAAGAAGTTCACTTAGGGATACGACTTTTGAACTGGGACTTTTCACTGAGCGGTATCATTACAATCTGGAAGATAAAAAAAATACTCTATGAATTTGCTCAAACACTACACACGCACTCCTATTTTCCTAGCTAGCTCGGCCAGACCATGGCCATGTGCCACCTAGGGGTGGCAATGGGTACCCATGACCCGCGTACCCATCGGGTAAAAATTCAATAGGACTACGGGTATGGGACAAAATATTACCCATGAGTTTGTCAATGGAAAAATATCATACCATCGGGTAGGACGGGTACGGGTATGGGATCGTAGAACTCATACCCACGTACCATGTACTCATCTAAATTTGACAAGTAGACTGTTGTAATATTTTAAAGTACTTAATTTCCCCCCTAATCACGCCTTCACATAGCTACATTGAACCTCACGCTTTCTGGTCTCACAATTACTGGTAGGTTAGTGAGGATTAGTCCCCTATTTAAAATCGTTTCACCTCATGTCATATTTTTGATCAATTTGATTTGTTATAAGTACGGGTATTTTTACCCGCGGGTACCCGTTTACCCTGCCGGGTGACGGGTATGGGAAAAACTTGTACCCGTTCACGGGTATGGGTACGGGTGATGGGTAATATTGAAGGTGACGGGTACGGGTATGGGATGGCTCTACCCGCACCCATACCCTGTGGGTGCCATCCCTAGTGCCACCTGAATGTAAGAAATAATATTCTCACCAGGCAATCAGTTTTATGAGGGCAATTCCACATTGGACCCCTTCTTCCGATCCCGGGCAGCCACGCTGGGCCGCATCGGGCGGTCCCCTTCTCCTCCTCACCGTTCGTCCACTCGACGCACGCCTCCTCCCGCCGGCGTCGTGAAAGTCGCCAGGCAACACCCCTAGTGGCGCGGCGATCGCGGGATCATCCTCGTCTTAGATCTGGAGCGCGGCAGCGACTGCCCGCTTCTTCTTCGACGGTGGTGATGCGGGCTAGCGACGGCCGGTGCACCTCGGTGAGCTGCGACGGTAGATGGTGTAGGTGTCCGGCAGCTGGCGACGGTTGTGCGGGCGGGCCTGTTCTAAACTTATATGGGTTCGGACGGGCCAAACCGTAAACTCCGACCTTCTGTGCACCATGGGCTACCTTTTTTTTCGATAAAGGGAATATATTAATATCAAGTGATACCAATTACACCCAGCCTCTGCAACAACGCACCACCCTAATGGCACTACGGATGCACACAGCACCATGGGCTACCTGGACGGGGCACCGAAGCGGAGCAACGGGATGGGCTCGCACTTGGGCGGCGGCGCCAACGGCCGCTTCCTGGGTTCGTGGAGCATCGGGGCGTCGCCCACATCGTCGGGCTTCGACGCTTCGCTCGCGGGGTCCGGCCCCGCCTCCGCTCCTCTGTTTCAGTTCGGAAGCGACATCAAACAGAGCAGTGACAGTAGTTCGTGCAGGGATTAGGTTTAGCATAAGTACTCTCTACGTACATTAATACGTAAGACCTTTTAGCAAGCTAAGCTAAAAAAAAGGTTTTATATTAGTGAACAGAGAAATACCATTTTCTCCAGACGAGAGCATAATGTTAGTTAAAGATGACCCATGAGCGAAAGATTGTGGATCTCGGGAGCAATGGCATTCATTAGTAGCAACTAGAGTTGAAGATTTGGATTATCATTGGTAGGCAAACATTCTAGGGACGTTAGGTTCTTCGTTGTCACTAAGGTAGCTAGGAATGGTACTAGAGCAGTAGAGCCCAAGAATATTCACTTGGTAGCAGCAAAATAAATCACTCGTCATGTAGACATGTAGTAGTCATTTATTTTTAGGAAATAATTCTTTGCATGCATAATGGTATATGTTTACTAAGACTATGTTTCCCAACTTAATTTATCTCATTTCCGCTCAGTCCAGCTAGTCTTCCACTTGTAATTCAAAATCCAGGGTCCATTGAGAAACGGGGCATTTCTCAAAATATTTTATTTAGTTAGTCTAAATTTGGGCTTAAAAAACACTCTTCGTTAAAATACCACATAGCAAAGAACGAACAACTGATTGAGATTCCGACAGGGTAGGATATCAAATTTGCATGTTTTACCATCATGTCATGTGTGGCTCACCGATGAAGATTGTCATTTATGGGGAAACTGATATTAGAAATTGTGTGTGTCATACACGAGAAAGATAAATGTAGAAAACATAGATTTTTTGTGTTTCATTTCATCGGTGGCAGGTGTACATTGCACTAAGGACCTGATAGAAAAAGGAAATTACAAGGAGTCCCCGCACATTAGCATAAAACACCCAAAGTGGTCGCAGAACCGTGTTCCAATCCCTGCTTCTCGCCGGCGTTGAGCAGCCCCTAGGCGCAGCCACTCCCGCCCAAACCGGGAACAATGCCACTTGGTTGAACAAGAGTTTGAGAGGGTGCGCCGAGACTAGAGGAGATCCTTCGTTGGAGGAAAATGGAGCTCGAGCATCCATTCATGCCGAGCTTGGTGCGGCTAGCCCGCTGATTAGGATAGCAGCTACGAAACATCGCCATCTCTTGGGTACCACTAAAGGGAGCATAAGCTTCATAAGCTCCCAAGGACATCGCCACAAATCAGCTAGCACCGAGCAGACGTTGTCCTCTCCCTCGCCTCCATATGGTCGCCTGAGAGGAAGAAGAAATATTGAAGATCACCAGAAGGGCAATGAAGACACCCACTCCCAAATCCGCAGAAGGCCACATCAGAGCACTCATTTCTCCCGCCACCACGGCTGGCCAGAAGAAGCAACACCTCACGGAGATCTGGGAGGAAACATGCTTCACACTTATTGTAATATCCCAGTATTTGGGGTTACAAAAAGAGAGGAAACAAATGTGTGCATTGCATTCATGCATAGAAAATCCGGGGAATTTTCGCGCTTAAAAGTAAAACAGTCACAGTAACTGAAGTTTCACTTGACCTTGGTGGAATTGAACTAGCTCATCAAGTCAAGCGCTATAAACCTCAATGTGACTTTGTTAAAACCTTGTTTTGGGTAGAGATGATTTGATCTAAGGGGTTAGATCAAATGGAACTAATAATCAACACAACAACACTTTACTCAGTGATCAATTGCTTGATCTTAGTAAAGATCATAACAGGGTAATTTTTGCCATAACATATGAACATCTATTTAACTATAAATCAAGTAACAATAAAATGGAGAACTATTCTAGACTTATCTTTTCCCTGTCTTAAACTCATCCTTGATCCTACCATGAACCTCATGGTATTCATTCCACTTCAACATTGGAATTATAACAAGGAGATCCACTCACGAAGTATATATTCTTCTCTATTCCAAATAGTTTTACATCAAACTTAGAGAGATGAGAGTTTTAGTTTATTTATTAGAGAAGCAATGACAAACTTGAGCTAAACCTTTGATATACATCCAAATATTCAAATCATCATCTTTAAGAGGAACCCTAGGATATTATTCAAGACATTCCTAGAGAGAGAAACCATTTATGTTAAACATAGATATTGATGATCACATCAATCCCTATGGAGCCTAACCTTAAGTTAGTATTAAAGTCCTTCCAAAAATGAGAGAGGCCATTCATACCAATTCCAGCCTTACTTATTAAGGAATCAAGGACAACCTTTGAACTAAAGTATTAGGAGGTAAACCATTTCATCTTAGAGTGGTGAGATAACCAGATATCATATAGAATAAGACCATATCCCTGAGTTGATAAAATAAGGATAAGACTAATCCAACTAAGCTAGACAATTGAATCCCTAACCTAGATACTTAAGGAAATAATAAAAGTACACCATAAACCTAGAATAACTATCCCTACATGAGAGAGCTCAAGCTATGGTGTTACACTCTAGTTATTGAGGCAACACTTGGAGTTGAGGGAAAGAACTATCCACATTCCCAGATGATTAAATCATCATTCCTTGAGAAGAACTCTAAGTGGATATCTCAGGCATTCTCCTAGGATATTAACTTTAGAGGCAACCATAGCCATGTCCATCCAAGATAGTATAAGAGTGGTACTATACCTAGTTGGTCAAGATGATGCTTGATCATGAAAGTGAGAACCCCAATTGCTGAGAGATACTTTAGGAAGCCAAATATTTGATCATTATCAATTGGGTAATGATCATACACCCTTAGAACTTGAGGTAGAAGAAATATTCAGAACAAGATGATCATGTCTAATACATGATCATGCTTTAGAGATTTGTGAGGATAAGTTAAATCCTAATAGGATAAATAGATATTATTCACCACATGAAATCTTAGGAAGGTAACTAGTAAGCAACCCTAGACTTATATCCCAAACTTAACTTGTGAATCACTTGGTGATCATAAGTAGAATCATGCCACACCTATATTCCATTTATTCCTCAACTAAGGAACCTAAGAAAATCTTAGAGTTAAACTCTATACTTTATATGGTGAGAAACCATTCATCTATATAACCAAAGTTAACTATAAAAAGAACCATAACCACTTTAGTTACTTTAATGATAAATTGAGAATAGTAATAAAAGTTAACTGGGAGGAGATAAAACCCATTCTCAAGTTCTTAGTAACTAAAGGAGAACATCAACTATTAAATCAGTAACCACCTTATCATGGATAGGGGAAACTAAACTCTAGTTGTTGCATCATTTGGGTGATCACAAATATAAACTTAGATCACATTTGAATTCCAAACCATATGCTATTAGGTGAATATAACTAGAACCCTAGAATTGCTCACTAGTTAAATCTTATGTTTCAATTATTGAACATAAGAAGCACCTAGTGCTAAACCCTTTACTTAAACCCATGTGTGGTGATCAACCACTTATTATTATAACCAAGACCCTGTAGGGATTCGTTGCATAGAAAACAAAAAAATTCCTACCGCGAGAACGCAATCCAAGCCAAGATGCAATCTAGAAGACGGGAGCAACGAGGAGATGATCGAGACTCAGCCTTGAAGATTTCCAAAGACTACAAGATGAGGCTCTTGTTGCTGCGGTAGACGATCACTTGCCGCTTGCAAAAGCGCGTAGAAGATCTTGATCACGGTGCCACGATCGGGCAGCACCTCCGTACTCGGTCACACGTTCGGTGTTGATGAAGACGACGTCCTTCTCCCCGTTCCAGCGGCAGCGGAAGTAGTAGCTCCTCCTTGACTCCGGCAGCACGACGGCGTGGTGGCGGTGGCGATGGAGAACTCCCGCGGAGCTTCGCTAAGCGTGCGGGAGAGGTGGAGGAGAGGGCGGCTAGGGTTTGGGAGAGGGGGTGCCGGCCTCAAGGGGTGCCAGCTTGTGGCTTTGTGGTGGCCGGCCCCCTCCCCTATGCCCCTCATTATATAGGTGGAACCCCAAGTGTTGGACTACAAGTCTTCGAATAAGACCCCAACCCAAAACCTTCCATGTAGTAGGGAAACCTACCCAAGGTGGGACTCCCACCCAAGTGGGATTCCCACCCTTCCATGAGGGGGGTGGCCCTTGGTGGAGTCCACCTTGGACTCCCCTCTAGGGTTGGCCGGCCATGGGGAGGTGGAGTCCCTCCGGGACTCTTCCTTCCTTAGTGATTTCTTCCGGACTTTTCTACAACCTTCTAGAATCTTCCATAAATGCACCGGATCAATTCCAAACTTGGAATATGACTTCCTATATATGAATCTTATTCTCCGGACCATTCCGGAACTCTTCGTGATGTCCGGGATCCCATCCGAGACTTCGAATAATACTTCGAACTCCATTCCATATTCAAGTTCTACTATTACAACATCAAACCTTAAGTGTGTCACCCTACGGTTCGTGAACTATGTAGACATGGTTGAGATCTCTCTCCGACCAATAACCAATAGCGGGATCTGGAGATCCATAATGGCTCCCACATATTCAACGATGACTTAGTGATCGAATGAACCATTCACATACGATACCAATTCCCTTTGTCACGCGATATTTTACTTGTCCGAGGTTTGATCATCGGTATCACTCTATACCTTGTTCAACCTCGTCTCCTGACAAGTACTCTTTACTCGTACCGTGGTATGTGGTCTCTTATGAACTTATTCATATGCTTGCAAGACATTAGACGACATTCCACCGAGAGGGCCCAGAGTATATCTATCCGTCATCGGGATGGACAAATCCCACTGTTGATCCATATGCCTCAACTCATACTTTCCGGATACTTAATCCCACCTTTATAACCACCCATTTACGCAGTGGCGTTTGATGTAATCAAAGTACCTTTCCAGTATAAGTGATTTACATGATCTCATGGTCATAAGGACTAGGTAACTATGTATCGAAAGCTTATAGCAAATAACTTAATGACGTGATCTTATGCTATGCTTAATTGGGTGTGTCCATTACATCATTCATATAATGATA
Source organism: Lolium multiflorum (assembly GCA_030979885.1). Taxonomy (NCBI): domain Eukaryota; kingdom Viridiplantae; phylum Streptophyta; class Magnoliopsida; order Poales; family Poaceae; genus Lolium; species Lolium multiflorum. The sequence goes on from CM061748.1 coordinate 216,052,883, forward strand.
TAACCTTGTTATTAATAACATCCAATGTTCATGATTATGAAACTAATCATCTATTAATCAACAAGCTAGTTAAGAGGCTTTACTAGGGACTCATTGTTGTTTACATAACACACATGTATCAATGTTTCGGTTAATACAATTATAGCATGGTATATAAACATTTATCATAAACATAAAGATATATAATAACCACTTTTATTATTGCCTCTTGGGCATATCTCCAACAGACCAAACCATGATGAGAGGAATACCTACTCTAAGTATTATTAACCTTGAAATAGGATTAAGATACATCTCACAAGACCTTAATAAATGAGTGTTCACATGAAATCATATTCTTAAATAAGAAACTAAATAATGAGCTATGCCTTGAAAATTGTTTCCTGCAAGGTAACACAAACTTAACTATCAATAGGTACTTGGAAGGGCCTATTTGAAAATAGTTGGGACCACCCTAAATTGATATTGGAATTTATGACTATATATGCCCAATCCCAAACTCTAATAACATTTAATAAACAAGGGTGTCATTATACATATAAAATAATTGTAAGATCTTATATGAAGTTATATTAGTATCATATAAACTCCCAGAAGGATCCACACATTTAAAATCCTACAAAACAGATTTGAATTAAAACAGAATTCAAAATAGGAAATTAAAACCGAAAAAGGAAAATAGAAAGGAAGAAGAGATGGACTTACCTGGCCACAGAGCCCAACAGCAGCCCACCAACAAGGCCTAGCCCACCATCAGAACCAACCCGACCCAAAAAACGTTTCGATGTAAATAAAAAGAAAAGAGAAGAAGCGAAGCCACTTCTTCTTCTTCCCTGAGAAGGACACGGCGGAGGAATGCCCTGGCCACGTCCCCGGCGACGATAAGCTCAACCCGGACGTCGCCAAACCCTCCAGTATCTCAACCTATCGAATTCAAATCCGTCCTTATCCACAAATCGCCAAGATTCGTGCCCAGGAGACCTCACCGACGTCACCGTCGAATCGAGTCCGTCGCCGGCGAGGAGATTACGGTTAAGACCTCCCACGAGCTATAAGACCTCCCCGAGCATCACCGGAGAACCCTAATGCCTCTCCGCTCACTCAACTGCCCTCCGAACCTCTCTATTTCTCGCCACCGTCTCACAGTAGTCGCCGGAGTCGGAGAAGAATCCGACGATAGGAACCACCCTAGCATCCGTGAGGAGTTCCAGCAGATGCACCTCGACTCGTAGAGCCTTTGTGCGGAAGCACGCAACTAGGGGAGCTTAGAGGAGTGTGAATTTCGGCGTTCCCTTTCGCCAGGGTTCGCCGGGAAACTTGAGCTTGCCATCGTCTCCGACCACAACCGAGGTCACCGTCCATCCAGGAAGCATTCTGGTGAGCAGACGCGTCGATTAAGCCCTTACTCGCTTCCTGTGATGCATCCTAGCTTCATTTAGTAACTTGGCCGGAGCCGCAGCCGCAGATGGTGGTCGCCGGCGATGTTCCGGTGGTCGATTCGAGCAATAAACCCCACCATCAGACTCAGCGTGTAGAGGGGGTTCGGATAGTGCTACTCGCGCGACTCAGTAGGCCAAAAATCGGCGTCGCCGTCGCGTGTTGACTCGCCGACGGCAAGTTGACCGGCGAGGTGATGTGGCAGTGGGGTCCGAAGCTGGTTTGACCCGGTCAACTGCCAACGAGGCAGCTGACTCAGCCCAGACCCCACATGTCTGCGTCTGGGGGTAAGTTAGGGCGGTAGCTTTAGTAAATTTCGTTTTATTTCAATTTCTTTAATTACTGAAACTTTGCAAATACTTAGAAAATTCATAAAAGCTCAGAAAAATAAATATAAGATATCAAAATTCCTAGAAAAGTAAACTCTATCCAATAAAAATATAAAGTGAATTTTTTTATTTTTAATAAAAATTCAATTATTTAATACTTGTTATTTAAGCCTTTAATTCTAATTTTAAATGCAATTAAAATTCAATAATTAGGAAAACTTTCCAAATTAAATAAAAACCAGTAAGGTAAATAAAGAAAACATTAAAACTAAGTTTCTTTATTTGGAACTTATTAAATCCTTATTAGAAGGATTCTAACCCTAATTAATAATTACCTTAATTATTGAATTCTTTAAAGATAATAAAAGGACAAATCCAATATTAATTTTTATTTCAAAGTTATTAATAGCTTCAACTTTATTAATGAAGTTATTAATCCAAGAACTTTAGGGTAATTAGAAAGCCCTAGTTCCATAAGGAAGAAAATTAGAAAATCATCATTCCATGTAAAACTCTAATTTAATTGTTAACCAAAACCTAGCTCCATTACTTCATATGAACCCTAAATGGTTTCCAAACCTAAACCCAAGTTCACATGTGATCATGTTACTTCAATAATAGTCATATAACCATAGTAGCAACTAAATATTTGCCATGACCACATCAATGTAAAACCCTATCACTAGCAAATTAGTATTCCATGTATGCATACCATTCAACCAAGATGATCAAATAGGATCCACCAAGTCTGAACCCTAGTTCCTATCATCCCAATTATTATTAACCTTAACAATCCATATTTAGCATCACACCATTGTGATGAACTTCAATAGCATCTATGCCCAAGATTTATCATTACATTACTGTCGTCCACTAAACCCTACAAGTGCTTCATAATTATGAACCATCCTATTTAGGAGCCAATTATTCCTTCCTGAATAAATCCAATAGTGAAACCTAGACCACCTCAACCCTAATTGCAATACTTCTTATTACTTAAGAAGTATGTTCTTCAAAAGTTATTCTTTTGAAGTAATCTAAGAATCATCACCAACCCTGCTTATAAGGATCCATAAACCCTAGCTAGCTATCACCAACAAGGTATACCAACCTTGATAGCAACTATTTATAATAATTGCTTAGGATACCTAAGCTTAACTCAACCTTACAAGTCCTTGGTGTTGATGAATCCAACTAGGTTGTGATCCATCTAATACTTACCCCAGAAACTAGATGAAACCATAGTCAACCATAGAACCCCACCAATCTAATTATCATACTTGTTCTTTATTAAAGAACATGTTCTTCAAAAGTTATTCTTTTGAAATATATAATTAGTAAACATCAACCACGCACTATAGGACTTAAAATTGACAACTGCTCTTTACTTATTATACAACCACTATTCCTTGATGTGTATGATTGTTACTATGCATTTTACCACTTGCTTATGATTCTAAACCAACACAAACCTGAATAAGAACCTTGTTCGTGAACCACTCTAAAAGTGCAACACACTTTGAACTAATCATTACAACTCACTAGTCCTAAATCATCGGGGTTAAGTCACGCTTAGAGCGATTGCATCCCATACTTATGCATTATTGCATCCTTGCCAATCTTTTAAACATCGTCCTTACCGGACGATGATGCTATTTCAGAATTTGGAGTTATTGCGTATCGAAGACCTTGTGTGCATAATCTTGCAGCCAAGAAAGGCAAGTTCATCGCTTGCTCATGTCATTTGAGTATTTTTACCAAATTACTTGCAAAGTACTATGTTTATCACTATTGCATAAAAAGCAAAACCATTATTTTCATAACTATGAATATGACTATGTGGTGGGCAATGGAACCATGGATTGTGTTGATATGGTGGAGGTTCCATTGCAAGAGTATATCCATCTAGGATTAAACAACAAATGTCGTCCAGTGATTCTTGTGCCGTAATACCCGTGTTAACCATAAGATCTGGAGTGGGACGGAATAGTCAATTGTATTTCCACCTCTTGTACATCAACGGATGCGCTTTACCGTAAACCCTTGATCCAAGAGAGGACAAGTGGTAGGGTGGGGGTCCCGTTGAAGTCCCCACGGTTATTGCGGTCTATGATGGGTTGCATCTCCCGGCGAAGGAGTTCATGGTAGAGACCTGAACTGTTGTCGTGGTGGGGCCGTCCTTAATTGGTATAAGAGCACCGGTGAGGACCCAGGGTCGGAGTTTGCAGCAAAGGGTGGGTGTATGAGGTAGCGGAGGAATATGATTGGCTATGACCTTATACCGGGCCTCACACCAAAGGAAGTGTGGACGGGTACGGTTGGCACCAAGGTTAAGATCTCTTATGGGTAAAGCAACACACCTCTGCAGAGTGTAACGAATCGTGACCAGTCACTCCTATTCCGGGATATGGAACTGCGAACGCTGCCGGAAAGAAACTCCATGAAGTTCTAGTAAACCGGTGAAGGCTGACGGACATAGTTCTTCTGAATAAAAGCAACCTTTTGAAGAAATGATTATGAAAACCTGCATTGGTATTAGACTTTCTGGTCTAATACCGTAGCTAGTGCGTTAAACACCTCTTTCCTGTAATGAACTTGTTGAGTACGCTCGTACTTATCCCTCTCTTAAATCCCCTGCTTAGATATGGAGGCATCGAAGGAGGATCTACAGTGCAACTTGAAGGCCGAGGAGTCAATAACTACTTCAAGGGACAGGACCCTGTCAGAGAAGTCAAACACTACATCCAACAAGCAGAAAACCTAGATTAGCAATAGAAGGGAACTAGCTTCCTAAACTTAGCTCCTATTTAGCTAGAATCTATTCATAGCCACTATAGCTAGTTAAATACTCTACAAATAGAGTTCATGATAGGATTAGACTACGAGTCGTTCTTCTGGAGTTTATTTGCAGTTTTACCTTATTGTAAAGTAGGAGGCGGTGATGATCTTATGTAACAAAGTCTGTGTGTTATTCTATAGACATGCCTTGGACCCGCATATGTTTATGTTGTACCACTCTGAGCGATATAATACTAGTGGAACGGTGTTTCATTGATGTTATATCAGACTTGCATACTACACCATGCAGTGGTATGTCGGGTCACCACATTCATACTCCCACGCCATCTTCCCATCTAATGAGCGAGAGATTATGGATCTTGGGAGCAATGGCATTCATTATTAGCAAGTAGCGACTATAGTCAAAGATTTGGATTATCATTGGTGTAGAGAAACATTCTACTAGGGACCTTAGGTTCTTAGTTTTCATTCAAGTAGCAAGAAATGGTACTAGAGCCTAAGAATATTCACTTGGCAGCAGGAAAATAATCACATGTCATCTAAACATGTACTAGTAGTCATCCATTTTTACCCGGAATAACTCTTTGCATGCATAATGGTACTTTGTTTACCAAGACATTCTTTCCCAACTTACTTTATCTCATTTTCCGCTCAGTCTCGCTCGTCGTCTACTTGTAATTATATACTCCGTATCTAGGGTCTGTTAGGTATAGGGGTATATCTCTATTTTTTATTTAGTCTAAGTTTGAGCTTAAAAGAAACACTCCTCGTTGAAATAACACATAGCGAAGGACACCTGATTGAGTTGCCGACAAGGCAGGATATCAAATTCGCATGTTTTACCATCATGACATGTGGTTCTCACTTCTCACCAATGCAGATTATCATTGTTCATAGTCAATAATATAGTCCCTGACGTGAACTTTTGGAAGAGAAGATTTAAGGAAGATTTATCACTACTTGTTTGTAGAACTAAGAAGGAGTTACACCCCTTCATTCATAGCTTCTCTGCAAAACTTTAGTACCTCTGCTTAGACCATCTATTTCTGCAGATTCTATGGCCAAAGGCTCCCTGATGTAAATATGTAATCTCAGGATGCTTGTCTTTTAACATATAAAAATCAGTATGAGCCTTTCCTACTAATACTTAGGGGTGTAAATGGATAGGATAATTTTTATAGCGCTGAGTTCTTGGTACTACCGGTGCATTCACTCTATAAAAGCACGCTAAATTTCGGACGCGGAGATGTGAACTCGGGTGCACATGCACCTCATTAGGAATAATTCTAAAAAAGTGCTATTTTAAAGTTTTAGAAAAAAATGAAAAATGCACGCATGTATATCTTATGTTGATACTTATTTGTGCAAATTTTGGCATAAAAAACCCACCATACATGATCTACACATAAATGTGAAAATGGAATTCTCTATTTCCGTGAACAGTGCACAACCAATCATTGTAGTGTCATTTGAGTATTTTGTCATTTTCGTGTAGGCCACATACAATCGTATTTTTTCGTGAAAAATTACACAAGTAGGTATCAACATAATATGTACATGAAAAAAATTATTTCATTTTTTTGAGATTTCAAATACCTTTTTTTAATATTGAAAAAAACAGGTAGATGTAGGCATCCAAGTTTATCTTAGTATTTTTCGTTAAATTTCTAGACAGCACACCACGCCAGCGCAACAAACGTATTACAGTACTTCAGGAGAGTGGGAGGCTGGCAGCACATAGGTAGGTCCCACGGTGAATTCCTGTGACATGGCCACGTGGGCTATTAGATTGGTCTATCCAGCGACACTATATGCCCGCGAAGTCCTCTAGGTTGAGACATTATCAAATATAAGCCGCCGCATTAGAAAGATTCATCAGTCTTTATGATTTGGTATTGGTACACTATATAGGACCATTGATAAATGTGGAAAATATAAAAAATCATCATAGTTTTTATTTGTGGAAAAATTTTAATGCTTAAAACTATGTGAGTACATTTAAATTATAGTTGTAATTATCCGAGCAAACAAAGAAATTGAATTAAGGAGAGGAATGCCAGCACTTGAAATTGTGTGTAGTAAATAGGCACGTGTGCCGATAAAAGTGTTCGGATCGAACATAATCATTTTATTCTGGTTTATTTTTTTAGTTTTCACATGTGTTGCTTCATGTAACTTAGTTTTCGATTAATGAAATATGTGGTTGCTCTCAAAAAAAAAGAACACGTTCAGATTGTACATTTCAGATCAGAAAAGAAAAAAAAGAGCCAAGCGAATATGTCATCCGCTGAGATAATCAGGTGACAATGATTTTAACCTTGATCATTTGTTTAGTTGCTTATTGTGCAGTGCCACACAATCGGCCACCGTCTCACCGCTTGGTGTGTTCAACTAAGAGCACGTATGACTAGTCATGTCCCTCTATTATAAAGAAGTTCTAATTTTCTTAGGGCCTCGATGTGGGACTAAATAACCCTCAACAGGCATAGCTCCTCGGGCCAAGATTCGGAGCTGACCAACGTGAATGGGCTGGCTCTAGGGCTTCCTGGGTTCGTTGAGTATGGGCCTGACGTCGCTGGGCTCGCACGCGTCTCTCGCAGGGCCTGGACCCGCCGCAGGCCCCAGCTCCTCTGCTTCAGCGTGGATTTTGTTTTTGAGAGATGGGCTTGAAGAGTTCACTTGGGATACACGCCTTTTGGACTGGGACTCTACATTGAGGGCTATCATTACAATCTGGAAGCTCATAAAAAATACTGAATTTGCTCAAACACTACACACGCACTCCTATTTTCCCTAGTTTTTTTTGCGCAGATAAAGCCGATTTCATTAACCAAGCATCTTACAGATAAACCCAGAAACAAAGAAAAAATACAAATAAGTCCTTTTGAGCTCTGATGCCCCCCTGCTCGCACGGCATGCTCCGCCGGCGAATCCCGCGGCTACTCCTCCGACAAACGTTGGACTGGGAAGAGCCCTCAGGCAGCAAGGAAGTCGACGGTCCTCGACGCTATGCCTCCATCCCGCATGATGAGCAACACCAACTTGGTCAACGCCATCACCTTCATCCAGATCTTCGAACTCCGGCGCCGCCATCACGAACGCCAGCTTGAGGGAAGATGCATCGAAGCTCCGAAGAGCCGCAAGCACACCGTGGACGAAAGACCTGCCCCGAGCCTCCAGCAGAGGACCCAGAACAGAGAAGATGATCTCCATCCCCAAAAGCTTCTCCGGCGCCGCCATCTTCTCCAGAACGCCGCCGGCAAGCACCCTGCTACTACCTACACTATGTACACACCGGGATCTACCGATTCCCCACCCTCCCGCCGCCGGAGCGGCTACCGGAGGCGAGGAATCGGGTAGATCGCCGGCGGCGATGTGGCGTAAGCGGGGGGCGAAAAAGTGATCCTTTCACTGTAGAAGGGGAAAGGGGAGCGGTCCGACTCTCTCTCTATTTTCCCTAGTTAGCTAGGCAAGACCATGTGCATGTGCCACCTGAATCTAAGAAATAATATTCTCACAAGGCAATCAGTTTTATGAGGGTAATTCCACATTGGACCCCTTCCTTCGACCTCGTGCGGCCACGCCAGGCCGCATCAGGCGGCCTACTCCTCCTCATCTCTCTTCCACCTGACGCACACCTCCTCCCGTTGTTGTCGCAAAAGTCGTGGACAAAGCCCTGGTGGTGCGGCGGTAACTGATCTTCCTTGTCCAAAATCTAGAGCGCGGTGGTGATGGATGGCCGCTTCTTCTTTGACGGCAGTGTTGTGGGCTGACGGCAGCCGGCACATCTCGGTGAGCTGCGGTGGTGGGTGGCGCAGGTGGCAGACACCTGGCGGCGGCTGTGCGGCCGGACCTGTTCTGAACCTAGATGGATTCGGACGGGTCAAACCCTAAACTTCGACCTCCCCTCCAGCACCTCGTCGTCTCCGCTGCCAGCACATGGAGATGATCTGGGTTCGTCCCCACAACACGAGGAAGCCTCGGGTGTTGGCCCCGGGCATGGCGGTGGCGACCTTCTCCTCCGCTAGAGGTGGCTGACTAGCTAAATAAAGGCGGCGGTGCTAGGATTCCTCTTGTGCCAAGACACAGATCTTCTTGATGCTCGCCTGCATTGATCTAGTCGGATTATCGAGTTCTGGAAGGCTCCACCGACGAACTCCATTGGGCGCATCATGTTTGGAGATTGCTGGATCGGATGAGATTCGGTCGCGCACACTATGTTTTCTCAGACCGTCTGGTTTCACGAGGGAGCATCGTGAAGCTCTGCTATATGTTGTCATCGCGGGACACGTCTTGTAGTTTCCGTGGTGAAGTCAGAGGTAGAGAATTTCATGAAAACCAAGATCTTAGGACTAGTAATGGTGGTTCGATACTTTGCGACGATGAGGAATTTGCTTGGTGATTTGGGACTTGTAGCAGCGGTATGTAAGTGGGGACAACAACACATGATAAGTTTAGTCTTACCTTTTAGGGTGAAAATCCAAGGTCTCGCCTAATTGGTCATGCCCCGCAATAGCACTATTGAAGCCATTGTTTTGAGTGCTCGGACTTTCTCCAGGGTGAAAACCTATGATCTATGATCGAGCGACGACGGTGCTTGTGCATTGCTTCCTTGTTGGAGGCATCACTCTTTCGAAGAATTTAGACTTCATGTGTTGTCTTGGAGGTGTTTCTACTACTGCTATAAGGTTAAGATCTATGTATGGGGACTTTTTTTTAGCTTCTTCTTCTTTCTTTGGATGTATGCATCCCTATTTCATTAGAGTATTGCGTTGTTGCAAAGACTATGTGTAATTGGTATCTTTGTGATATTGATATATATCCTTCACCAAAAAATAAATAGGTTTCAGAGTGCATATTTATCCCATCACTAGTAGGGAAAGGCTCATATGTGGCGCACCAAAAAGGACATTCTGTGGCGCATGGGCGGTGCGCCACAGAATTCTCGCCACAAAAATAAGAATTATGTGGCGCACCTGCCCATGCGCCACAGGAAGTCTTATTTTTGTGGTGCACCAGGCAAGGTGCGCCATAGAAAGAGAAAATCTTATTTCTGTGGCGCACCGGCGGTGGTGCGCCACATATTTTTTTAATTTCAAAAAAAAGGCGGCCAGATCTAGATATGGGGCCGCCGATTTTTTTTATTTTTTTGAAATTTCACCGGAAGGTCGCCGAAAGTGGGTGGTTGGGTGGTTGGGTCGGGTGGGTGGGTGGAGGAGGAGGCCGGCCGGAGGAGGTGGTGGTGGAGTAGGAGGAGGTGGTGGTGGAGGAGGAGGAGGTGGTGGTGGTGGTGGAGGAGGAGGAGGTGGTGGTGGTCGCTGAAGGAGGAGGAGAAGGTGGTGGTGGTGGTCGCCGAAGGAGGAGGTCGCCAGACGAGGAGGTGGTCACCGGAGGAGGAGGTGGTCGCCGAAGTAGGAGGAGGTTGTCGGGTGTGGGTGGAGGAGGAGGAGGGAGAAGAAGGGAGGAGAAAGAGGAGAGGGAGAAAAAAGGGAGAAGGAGGAGAAGTGAGGAGAAGTGGAGGAGAAGTAAGAGCATCTCCAGTCGTGTCCCCCAAACCGTCCCCCAGAGGTATTTGGGGCGCGCCGGACAAAAAAACGTTCCCAGTCACGCGCCCCAAATGCCTTTTTTGTCCGGCGCGGCCCAATACGGTGTCCGGCGCCCCGAGCCCGTCCCCGCTACAAAGGGGACGCTCCGGGCATGCCGGACACAACGAAATGAGAGTCGAGGAGGCACGAGCCTGACGCGTCAGCGGCTCGGACGCTCAACCGCCGCCTACATAGCGACGGTGCGGTTGCCGGGAAGCGGAACCATCGCATTAGCAACCGCGTCGACCGACGCGCCAACCGCCGGAATGGAGCGCTAACTCCTCGAAAGAGCAACCGCCACTCTCTTCGACTTCTGCGCTGTCGTTCATCCGTGCTCAATAAGACCCATACGTAGGCGCTTTCAGATCTTCAACCGGCCGCCATTCATCCAATCTTCCATCCGACACCTCCAGCGGCGATGAGCTACATCTCCGAGCTTCCATCTGACACCTCCAGCGAGGGCAAGCCTGCTGGATGGCGCCATTGGTGGGACAGAGCCCAGACGCCCAGCAGCGGCGATGATTCTCCGCCGCCAGTTGACAGCGCGGAGGAATGGCTGGGCGTGGAGGAGGACGCGGAGGTGTTGGAGATATGCCCAAGAGGCAATAATTGTATTAACCGAAACATTGATACATGTGCGTTATGTAAACAACAAGAAGTCCCTAGGAAGCCGCTTGTGTAACTAGCTTGTTGATTAATAGATGATCATGGTTTCGTGATCATGAACATTGGATGTTATTAATAACAAGATTATGTCATTGGATGAATGATATAATGGACACACACCCAAATAAGTGTAGCATGAGATCAAGTCATTCAGTTCAACTTGCTATAAGTTTTCGATCCATAGTTACCTAAGTCCTTCGACCATGAGATCATGTAAATCACTTACACCGGAAGGATGCTTTGATTACATCAAACGCCATTGCGTAAATGGGTGGTTATAAAGATGGGATTAAGTATTCGGAAAGTGCGAGTTGAGGCATATGGATCAAGAGTGGGATTTGTCCATCCTGATGACGGATAGATATACTCTGGACCCTCTCGGTGGAATGTTGTCTAATTAGCTTGCAAGCATGTGACTAGGTCACAAGAGATGACATACCATGGTACGAGTAAAGAGTACTTGTCGGAAACGAGGTTGAACTAGGTATGGAGATACCGATGATCGAACCTCGAACAAGTAAAGTATCGCGTGACAAAGGGAATCGGTATCGTATGTAAATGATTCAATCGATCACTTATCGCTGAATGTGTGGGAGCCATTATGGATCTCCAGATCCCACTATTAGTTATTGGTCGGAGAGGAGTCTCGACCATGTCTGCATAGTTCACGAACCGTAGGGTGACGCGCTTAAGGTTCAATGTCGCATAAGTAGATTCGGAATATGAGATGGAGACGAAGTTTGTTCGAAGTCTCGGATGGGATCCAGGACATCACGAGGAGGTCCGGAATGGTCCGGAGAATAAGATTCATGTAAGGGAAGTTGATTTCTAGGTTTCGGAAAAGTTCGGAATTTTTCCGGTGAAAGACCGAGAACGTTCTAGAATGTTCCAGAGGGGTCCACCATGGGGCCCACGACCTAGGGGGGTCAACATGGGCCGAGGGGGTGCTGCCTTGCCCTAATGGTCTAGGTGCACCAAGCCCCAAAGGCCCAGGACGACCACCCCTTAGGGTTTCCCCAAACCCTAGGGGGGGATCAACTTGGGGGTAAATTTCCCCCCTTCCCCCTTTGGGCCGTCGGCCAAGGACTTGGAGGAGGGGCCAAGGCAACCCTGGCCACACCCCCCCCCCTATATAAAGAGGGGAGGGGGCAGGGGCACAGCCCTCCTTCACCCCTGACTCCACGGGATTCTCCCCACCTTACCGGCGTACTCTCTTGGCAAAGTTTACTTGAACGTTGTCTTCGGAAAACCCGACAACTTCAGGAAGGAAAAGATCGAGTTTGAAGTAGTAAACTGGGAATCACAGTACCATGCTATACTCGGAAGATCAGCTTATGCCAAGTTCATGGCTGTGCCGCATTACACATACCTCAAGCTGAAAATGCCTGGGAACAATGGAACGAACATCACAGTCTATGGAAGTTTCTCACGCTCGGATAATTGTGATCGCGAGTTTCAGAGGATTGCTGCGAAGTTCGGGCTAAGACAGGAAACTGACGACTTCCCTTCAAAATTGTCAGCACTCGATAGTAAGGAAGATGAACTCGTCAAGAAAATGAAGAAGAAGCCAGCCGACCTCGCCTTGGAAGCTTCGACAGTTAAAACCTCGGCAACTGATGGCAAAAAAATTATAGAAGAAAACAAAACCCCGGCAATCGCCGCAAGGAGTCCTGATGAAACCAGTGATGCTTCCAAAGCCACTGGTAGACAAGCTCGAAGATAAGAAGAACCCTCCTCTTGCTTAAGAGGATGGATAGCATTTAGTTTTTTCTCTTTTCAGCAGGGCTCTTTTTAGCCCTCTAAGTTTTGTTTCTTTGAAGAATTGCAGTAATTCGGGACACCCTGATACGTCCATTTTGCATCACTGTTTTATATCATAATTTACTGTTATTCATTGATATATTTCATATTTAGAGATGATACTTATGTTATTTCAGCTATTTTGCATGTTTCATGATTATTTGAGAATCATTCACCGGAGTCAGGATTCTGCTGGAAAAAGCACCGTCATAATGCAATATTTCTGGAGATCAACAATTGACGGAAATTACACCGAAGATCTTGTTCTTCCAGAAGAATGAGCCAGCCAAAAGGAGGAGCCGAGGAGGGCCGCCATGGCCCCCCCCCCATAGGCCGGCGCGGCCTGCCTGGCCGCGCCGCCTGTGGGAGGGGCCCACACCCTTCGCCGCCTCCTTCGCGTACTTCTTCGGCCCGAAACCTAAGCTCCAGAGATTAATCACGAAGAGACACCGCTCGCGGGGAAAAACAGAGAGAAAAGAGCTCTCCGGTAGGCTGAAATCCGCCGGGGAAATTCCCTCCCGGAGAGGGAAATCGACGCCATCGTCACCGTCATCGAGCTGGACTTCATTGGGATCATCATCACCATCATCTCCACCATCGACACCGCCATCTCCACTGCTGCACCTCGTCACCGCTGTAACATCTAGGGTTGAATCTTGATTGTTTGATAGGGGAAACTCTCCGGTATTGATTACTCCTTGTTATTGATGCTATTGAGTGAAACCATTGAACCAAGGTTTATGTTCAGATTGTTAATCATCATCATATCACCTCTGATCATGTTCCATATGATGTCTCGTGAGTAGTTCGTTTAGTTCTTGAGGACATGGGTGAAGTCTAAATGTTAGTAGTGAACTATGTTGATTAATATTCAATGGTTTGATATTTAAGTTGTGGTGTTATTCTTCTAGTGGTGTCATGTGAACGTCGACTACATGATACTTCACCTTTATGGGCCTAGGGAATACATCTTGTATTTTTGCTAATTGTGGGGTTGCCGGAGTGACAGCAACCTGAACCCCCGTTGGTATATCGATGCAGGAGGGATAGCAGGATCTCAGAGTTTAAGGCTGGGGTTAGATTTATCTTAATTACTTTCTTGTATTTGCGGATGCTTGCAAGGGGTATAATCACAAGTATGTATTAGTACTAGGAAGGGCGATGCATTAGCATAGGTTCACCCACACAACACTTATCAAAACAATGAAGATTAATCAGCTATATGAAGCAAAAGCACTAGACTAAATTGCCGTGTGTCCTCAAGAACGTTTGGTCATTATAAGTAAACAAACCGGCTTGTTCTTTGTGCTAAAAAGGATTGGGCCACTTGCTGCAACTAGTACTCTCACATTTTATTTACTTGTACTTTATTTATCTGCTATATCAAAACCCCCTGAATACTTGTCTGTGAGCATTTACAGTGAATCCTTCATCGAAACTGCTTGTCAACACCTTGCTTCGTTCGACACTCTTATTTATCGAAAGTACTACGATACACCCCCTGTACTTGTGGGTCATCACACCCGAACCACATCATCAAGAACTTTGTTCGTATATTACAACGAACATCGGTTTAATGGAAAGTACGCTGAGAGATTGCACTCTAAAAAAGCCTCTAAATTTACGAGTGCTATGATGCAAAATCGACGGGTACCTTGCTCTTTTCCTTCGCTATAGATGCCTCAAAGAGTGTCGCGGATAGCAAGGATCATGAAACACGTACGAAAACGACCCACGCTCGATACTTTAAACTACATAAGTGTCAGAGAACGACGGAGTCATCGGCAGATCTAGTTCCACCGATCTATTCGGGAGCTGCTGTCAAGTCACGCATCGGTTGAAAGCAAAGTTGCACATACAACGGGTTTAACAAGACCCGCAACACGAGATGATCACTCAAATAATTTGCTACCGACAAATATATGTACACATCATAATAAAATATGTAAAAATGAGTAATTAAGATTTACTCCTTCAAAATTGCCAAAGGCATCACCACAAAAGAGGTACATGTATATACACCTGCCGATAAAATAGTTTAACCATAATCATCTGAACATTCAGATGCAGCAAGTATCAAGGCCTTCTATTTACAAATAGGGGCATATCTTTGGACTACTCCTGTGGAGCCTCTATTTCTTCGGTTGTCGTTGAGGTTCCTTCAAGCCTTTCAATAACGATGGCGGCGGGAAGGTCCACCTTTGGGTAAAGCGGCCCTAATTCACCTACAGCATTGGCAATTGCCAGCAAGTCTGCTGAAGGATGACATACAAGAACAAGGGCGAACGCAGCTTTAGCTCCTGCGATAAGTTGTGCTCGAACCAAGCTTCGGATCTTCTTGACGTTACTGAATTCTGACATTAAAGTCAACAACGTGGGAGGGACCACGTTCAAAGGGAACATCGTCTTCCAGATTATTCTCAGCCCTTTATGGCACTTGTCGAAGAAACGGTGGATTTGCTGGACCCGATCTTGGAACTTCGCGACAGTAGAAGCCTTTGATTGATCTTTCCAGAAAACCTCATCTAAAGATGATAGTTGGGACAATGCATTCACGCGCTCGTGAATCCGCTTGTTCTCCTCTGCTGGGTTCAGAGCTATACCTAGAAAGAGAAACGAAGGAAGATAAGAAGACATCTTTCATGGAAAACAAGGAGCAAGAGGACAAGGGCGCTTACAGTTCAAACTTTCTGTGGCTCTATGCAATTCAGCAAGAGCATAGCGTTCTGCGTCAACCGCAAGTTGGTTCTTCTTCCTGATAATAGCAGCCAAGGCATAAGTACTGCGCATATCCTTCTCCATCTGAGCAATTCGATCCTTCTTGCGCTGAAGTTGATCATTATCAGAACAAGCACCCGAAGAATCATCAGTAAATGAAGGCACAGGGAAAACCTGCAGAAAGTTATTAAAAGGCATAATGGATTACATGGATTCAACATTGGAGTTTACTCCCATCGGGAGCGTGCAAGTAAAAGTGTTATAACAACAGGATACCGGCAACATTGCCAGTACGGAATTTGTTACAATTACAAAAGTCTTACGACGGGAAATTGTTTCAACTGAGCAAGATTACAAAGATTAAATCAAGGGGCTTGGGTTTGGTTTGACAAGCTTGGACCAATGGACGATTTCTTTGCCGAGACCAACTCAAGAAGCTGGTGAGCGCACTTAAGCGCCAAGGTTTTAAAGGCACCCAAATCAACGAATCGCCCATCTTGGTCTTTCGGCAGTTCTTTGGACATCTCTTCAATATTGGCCTCGAAACCATGACCCATCATAAGCTGAAAAGCTAGGAGGGCACCGTAGGTGCACGAAGTACGTTTGAATACCTCGATAACCACCTTCGTGTTGATGGAAAAAGCATCGATCAGCTGCCCCAAGGCCTTGTTCTGGTCAATCTTGGGGAAGATCATCGAATGCATCCTCGCCATGGCGCCCTTACCCTTCTGAAGAAGGTCCTGAACAAGCTTGTGGGACTCGAGGGTTAGCGACAGAGCATTTGCCGGAGAATTGTTCGGGAGTTTGTCTAGAACTTCAGCAGGAATGTCGGCAGCCTCTGCAAAGAGCAAAGTAGGAGGAGTTCACTGACTATAAATTGAATCAATAAAGCAAAAATCAATGAGAAAGCCAAAAGGGAATTACTGAGCAAGGCCAAAGTAGACTGGCGAAGAAGATCATCCTTTTCGATCATCCGAGCTTCGGTCGCAAGCCTGGATGTCTCCTCATCCTTCAGCCTCCTCTTCAGCCCCTCGAGTTCATCCTTTAAGGAATCAACTTCTTGGCGAGCTTCGGCAGCTATTTTTATCGCACCCTCCAACTTTGAAGAAGAAGACTCGACCTCTTTTTGCAGTCGGGTTTTGTCAACTTCAAGAGAAGTATACTGGGAGGCGAAGGCCTCCAGAGAGGAAATAACAGCTCGCAAATCCTTAGGAGAAAAGGAAAAATGATTATTGGATGGAGAAATAATCGTCAGAGAACTTATAATCTGATCAAGATCCACTCGAGAGCTACCGCAAATGGACATATCATTAAAACAAAGGAAGGCTTACAGGTTTCCCTGGAGGAGAAGCTGTAACTCCGGCAGTCAGAGGAATTTCCTTCCCTTTGGAAAGGGAAGAAGCTGTCGAAATTTTAGCCGCGGGGGCTGCAGCAGGAGTCGAAGCCTCGGAGGCTGCTGGATTCGGCATGTTGGTACAAGACTTGGCCTTCTTGGGCGGAGGCTCGATGAAACCCTCTTCACTACAAGAGTGAGAAACTGGCAAAGTCAGAATCGAATGGAAAAGACAGAACCCAACTCTGGAAAGAGAAGTGAGGACTTACAGATCGTAAAGATCATCTTCGTCGGCAAAGCCGCTGGATGGTCTCTTTGAGGGCAGCGCCTCTGCCTCCTCCGCAGCTGCATCAACAAAGGCAGCACGATCAGCGTCGTCATCATGCATTGACCCCGCTGTATCACTTATATCATCGGCAGAGGATTGAGGATTGATGAAGAAAGCTTCAGGATTCATTGGATCATCATGTTCGTCTTTTGGACTTACATTTCCTTCAGTATGGGATCCTACAGGGACTGCGGAATCCCTTTTCTCAGAAGTATCGTTCGATAGGTCTTGCAAACATTCGGGAGCTATAGGGATCTGTCGAAGTTAACAAGTGAGAATAACGACAGTTGAAGTGATCAAAAGAAACAAGACAATAAGAGCACGAAGGGAAAAACTTACCTCTGTTGGTGGATGATCAGCATCAAATGGCGGTTGGGAAGATATCAGTGGGATTGAATCTTCCTGGCTAAAGAGAGTGAGGCGCCGGACTTCATCAAGCAGTTCTTTTTCGGATAACTCGGCGATATTTACTCTGGTCTCGTCCTTAGGGCCCGAATACAACCACATCGGATGGGCCCTAGACATGATTGGCTGAACTCGACGTTTTAAGAATACATCGGCTATCTCGGTGCCTATCATGGTTTGACCATCGGATTCCTTGATCCGAAGGAATCTATCGAATAACCTATCGACTGTTGGTTTTTCATCGGGTGAGAGAATATTTTTCCATGACTTCTTGGGCTTGGCCTCTAGAACATCGGAGAATTGGGGGAGCTGTAGGTCGGCTGTTGGTGAATCTCTAATATAAAACCACTTCAGCCTCCATCCTTGCATAGACTCTTTCATTGGGAAGTTGAAGTACTTAACTTCCTTACGAACAACAAACCCGACTCCACCGATGATGAAGGTCCCACCACTGCAGTTGTATCTTTTCACGAAGAAAATCTTCTTCCACAAACCAAAGTGAGGCTCAATGCCCAAGAACGCTTCACAGAGGGCAATAAAAATGGCAAGATGAAGGATTGAGTTGGGAGTCAATTGCTATAGTTGAATCTCATACATTTGAAGGAGGCGATGAAGAAATTTGTGAGCAGGGAGCGAAAGACCTCGGTACAAGAAGGATAAGAACATCACAGTAAAACCGACAGGGGGATTGGGCCGTGAAGTCGCACCTGGAAGTATAACGTTCCCCTCGTTGGAAGAAATTATTTCGAGGCTACGGGCCCCTCTTCTCATCATGCTTTGTAGTGGTAGAAACCGGCCAATCGCTGAGAATAGGCATAGCCGTGGAGCTTGATGGCACTGGCGGCGCCGGAGCTGGGGGAGGAGCATCTGACGCGCTTATCCTCTACGGGTTTGGAGGAGTCTTGGCGGCGGTGCCACTGCTCGCAGCACTTGTGGCGAGAGTGGGGTTCTTCTTTTTCACCATTATGAGATCTGAGGGAGATCTGGAAACGGCGGCGGCGCAGTACTTGAAAGCAAAAAAGGATGAACGAAAAAGAGAGGACGCAATGATGAAGTGTGGAAAGGGGAGAGTTTACCCCGAGAGATTATAACGTAAAAGGAAGTCTGAGGATTGAGCGGACACGTGTCATTTTTTCCAATTTATTAAGGAGATTTCTTCTCATCATCGATCGCAGAAATCGAGGAGTCACCTTGGTAACTGCACGAAAGTAGTGGTCATTTCTTAAACAGAACCGCGCAGAAGTAGGATGGGCCCGTTAGGTCACGTCCTGTCAGTCAGAACTACAACAGTAATTACGTCATCAGTGACGTCGTGAAGTCCGATTGAAATATCTGAGAAAAAAGTCAAAACTATCGGATGGGCTGGCTTGAGTCTACGCACGGTTACAAGCATCCGCACGTAGACTCGGGGGCTACTCCCATCGGGAGTGCTTGACGCGCACCCGATAAATTTGGACTCGAAGACTATTTTGCATAGAAGGGCATGGAAAGGATATCTGAAGAAAAGGAGAGAACGTTCAGCTCGAGTCTGCACCCGGTTGCAAGCACCCGTGCCCAGACTCGGGGGGCTACTCCCATCGGGAGCGCCGATTGCGCACCCAATGATGACGCGTGAAGCACACGTCCGTTGGGAACCCCAAGAGGAAGGTGTGATGCGTACAGCAGCAAGTTTTCCTCGTAAGAAACCAAGGTTATCGAACCAGTAGGAGATGAAGGCCACGTGAAGGTTGTTGGTGAAGGAGTGTAGTGCGGCGCAACACCAGGGATTCCGCCAACGTGGAACCTGCACAACACAATCAAAATACTTTGCCCCAACTTAACGGTGAGGTTGTCAATCTCACCGGCTTGTAAACAAAGGATTAAACGTATGGTGTGGAGAATGATGTTTGTTTGCAAAGAACAACAGAGAAAAATGATTGCAGTAGGTTGTATTTCAGATGTAAAAGAATGGACCGGAGTCCACAGTTCACTAGTGGTGTCTCTCCAATAAGATAAATAGCATGTTGGGTGAACAAATTACAGTTGGGCAATTGACAAAATAGAGAAGCATATACATATCATGATGACTACTATGAGATTTACTTAGGGCATTACGACAAAGAACATAGACCGCTATCCAGCATGCATCTATGCCTAAAAAGTCCACCTTCGGGTTAGCATCCGCACCCCTTCCAGTATTAAGTTGCAAAAAAAGACAATTGCATTAAGTACTGTGCGTAATGTAAACAATACAAATATCCTTAGACAAAGCATTGATGTTTTATCCCTAGTGGCACAACACATCCACAACCTTAGAACTTTCTATCACTGTCCCAGATTCAATGGAGGCATGAACCCACTATCGAGCATAAATACTCCCTCTTGGAGTCACAAGTATCAACTTGGCCAGAGCCTCTACTAGCAACGGATAGCTTGCAAGAACATAAATAACACATATATGATAGATCAATAATCAACTTGACATAGTATTCCATATTCATCGGATCCCAACAAACACAACATGTAGCATTACAAATAGATGATCTTGATCATGATAGGCAGCTCACAAGATCTAAACATGATAGCACAAGAGAAGAAGACAACCATCTAGCTATGCTATGGACCCATAGTCCAAGGATGAACTACTCACGCATCAGTCCGGAGGCGGGCATGGTGAGGTAGAGCCTTCCGGTGATGATTCCCCTCTCCGGCAGATTGCCGGAGGCGATCTTCCTGAACCCCCGAGGTAGGGTTGACGGCGGCGTCTCTGGAACTTTTCTCGTATCGTGGCTCTCGGTACTAGGGTTTTCGCGACGGAAGGAATAAATAGGCGAAGGGGCAGAGTCGGGGACGCTCGAGGGCCCACCCCATATGGCGGCGCGGCTAGGGGTGGGGCCGCGCCCCCCTATGGTGTGGCCGCCTTGCGTCCCCTCTTTGTCTCCTCTTCGGTGTTCTGGAAGGCTCCGTGGAAAATAAGACTGTGGGCTTTTGTTTCGTCCAATTCCGAGAATATTTCCTCTGTAGGATTTCTGAAACCAAAAATAGCAGAAAACAGGAACTAGCGCTTCGGCATCTTGTTAATAGGTTAGTACCGGAAAATGCATCAAAATGGTGTATATAAAACATGTGAGTATTGTCATAAAGCTAGCATGGAACATAAGAAATTATAGATACGTTTGAGACGTATCAAGCATCCCCAAGCTTAGTTCCTACTCGCCCTCGAGTAGGTAAACGATAACAAGGATAATTTCTGAAGTGACATGCTACTATCATAATCTTGATCAATACTATTGTAAAGCATATGAGATGAATGAAGTGATTCGAAGCAATGGTCTATAGTTTGTTAACAAATAGATAATGACTAAACAATGAATCATATAGCAAAGACTTTTCATGAATAGTACTTTCAAGACAAGCATCAACAAGTCTTGCATAAGAGTTAACTCATAAAGCAATAGATTCTTAATAGAAGGTTTTGAAGCAACACAAAGGATGATTAAGTTTCAGCAATTGCTTTCAACTCGTAACATGTATATCTCATGGATAGTTGTAAACATAAAGTAATATAACAAGTGCAATAAGTAAACATGTAAGAATCAATGCACACAGTTGACACAAGTGTTTGCTTCTAGGATAGAAAGAAGTAGGTAAACTGACTCAACATAAAGTAAAAGAAAGGCCCTTCGCAGAGGGAAGCAGGGATTACTCATGTGCTAGAGCTTTTTATTTTGAAAACATGGAAACAATTTTGTCAACGGTAGTAATAATTCATATGTGTTATTCATAAAACCTCCTATAAGTTGCAAGCCTCATGCATCGAATACCAATAGTGCCCGCACCTTGTCCTAATTAGCTCGGATTTCATGGATTATCATTGCATTACATATGTTTCAACCAAATGTCACAAAGGGGTACCTCTATGCCACCTGTACAAAGGTCCAAGGAGATAGATCGCATTTGATTTCTCAATTTTGATAGATCTCAACTTGAGGACATCCATACCGGGACAACATAGAAAACAGATAATGGACTCCTCTTTTATGCTTTAAGCATTCAACAAAAGATAATATTCTCATAAGAGATTTGAGGATTAATGTCCAAGCTGAAACTTCCACCGTGATACATGGCTTTGGTTGGTGGCCCAATGTTCTTCTCTAACAATATGCATACTCAAACCATTTAATCATGAGAAATCTCCCTTACTTCAGACAAGACGAACATGCATAGCAACTCACATGATATTCAACAAAGGTGTAACAGGTTGATGGCGTCCCCAGAAACATGGTTACCGCTCAACAAGCAACTTATAAGAACTAAAATACATAAGCGACATATTCATTACCACAATAGTTTTTAGGCTACTTTCCCATGAGCTATGTATTGCAAAGACAAGGAATGAATTTTTTTAAAGGTAGCACGCAAGCAATTTACTTTGGAATGGCAGAAAAATACCACATAGTAGGTAGTTATGGTGGACACAAATGGCATAAGTTTTGGCTCAAGGTTTTGGATGCACGAGAAGCATTCCCTCTCAGTACAAGGCTTTGGCTAGCAAGGTTGTTTGAAGCAAACACAAGTATGAACCGGTACAACAAAACTTACATAAGAACATATTGCAAGCATTATAAGACTCTACACTGTCTTCCTTGTTGCTCAAACACTTTTACCAGAAAATATCTAGACTTTAGAGAGACCAATCATGCAAACCAAATTTCAACAAGCTCTACAGTAGTTCTCCACTAATATGTTTAAACTACATGATGCAAAAGCTTAAACATGATCTACTTGAGAGCTCAAAACAATTGCCAAGTATCAGATTATTCAAGACAATATACCATTTACCACATGAAGCATTTTCTGTTTCCAACCAAATAGCAATAAATGAAGCGGCTTTCAACTTTCGCCATGAATATTAAAAACGAAGAACACAAGTGTTCAAATGAAAAAGCAGAGCGTGTCTTTATCCCACATAATGAATGCTAGGATCCGATTTTATTCAAACATAAACAAAAATAAAAACAAACAGACGCTCCAAGTAAAGAACATAAGATGTGACGGAATAAAAATATAGTTTCACTAGAGGTGACCTGATAAGTTGTTGATGAAGAAGGGGATGCCTTGGGCATCCCCAAGCTTAGATGCTTGAGTCTTCTTGAAATATGCAGGGATGAACCACGGGGCATCCCCAAGCTTATACTTTTCACTCTTCTTGATCATATCATATCATCCTCCTCTTTTGATCCTTGAAAACTTCCTTCACACCAGACTCAAAACAATCTCATTAGAGGGTTAGTGCATAATCAAAAATTCACATGTTCAGCGAGGACACAATCATTCCCAACAGTTCTGGACATTACCAAAGGCTACTGAAAGTTAATGGAACAAAGAAATCCACTCAACACAATAAAAGAGGCAATGCAAAATAAAAGGCAGAATCTGTCAAAACAGAACAGTCCGTAAATAAGAATTTTTCGAGGCACTTAACAGGCTCAGATGAAAAAGCTCAAATTGAACGAAAGTTGCGTACATATCTGAGGATCACGCATGAATTTTTTCAGCATTTTACGAGTTTCCTACAGAGAGATCAACTCAAATTCGTGACAGATAAAAATCTGTTTCTGCGCAAGAATCCAAATCTAGTACTCCAGTATCAACTTTACTATCAAAGACTTTACTTGGCACAACAACGAAATAAACATGATAAGGAGAGGTTGCTACAGTAATAACAACTTCCAAGACACAACAAAACAGTAGTAAAATAAAAAAACATGGGTTATCTTCCAAGAAGTGCTTTTCTTTAACGCCTTTCAGCTAGACGCAGAAAGTGTAAATCAAGTAACATCAAGAGAAGAAGCATCAACATCATAATTTGTTCTAATAATAGAATCAAAAGGCAACTTCATTCTCTTTCTAGGGAAGTGTTCCATACCTTTCTTAAGAGGGAATTGATATTTAATATTTCCTTCTTTCATATCAATAATAGCACCAACAGTTCGAAGAAAGGGTCTTCCCAAAATAATAGGACAAGATGCATTGCATTCAATATCCAAGACAACAAAATCAACGGGGACAAGGTTATTGTTAACCATAATGTGAACATTGTCAATCCCCAAAGGTTTCTTTATAGAATTATCTGCAAGATTAACATCCAAATAACAATATTTCAATGGTGGCAAGTCAAGCATATCATAGAGTTTCTTAGGCATAACAGAAATACTTGCACCAAAATCACATAAAGCATTACAATCAAAATCATTGACCTTCATTTTAATGATGGGCTCCCAACCGTCTTCTAACTTCCTAGGAATAGAAGTTTCAAGTTTTAATTCCTCTTCTCTAGCTTTAATGAGAGCATTTGTAGTATGTTTTGTAAAGGCCAAGTTTATAGCACTAGCATTAGGACTTCTAGCAAGTTTTTGCAAGAACTTAATAACTTCAGAGATATGACAATTATCAAAATAAAAACCATTATGATCTAAAGCAATGGGATCATTGTCCCCAATACTCTGAAAAATTTCAGCACTTTTATCACAAACAGTTTTAGCAGTTTCAGGCAATTTTGCATGCTTTGTATTAGGAGTAGAAATATTGCCAACACCAATTATTCTACCATTGATAGTAGGAGGTTTAGCAACATGTGAAGCATCAACATTACTAGTGGTGGTAATAGTCCAAACTTTAGCTACATTATTCTCTTTAGCAAGTTTTTCTTCTCTTTCTTCTCTTTCCCACCTAGCATGCAATTCAGCCATCATTCTAATAATATCATTAATTCGAACTTGGATAGCGTTTGATGTAGCAAATGACTTTAATATCTTTATCTTCATTAGGCATAACTTTCAATTTTAAAAGATCAACATCAGCAGCAAGACTATCAACCTTAGAAGCAAGAACATCAATTTTACCAAGCTTTTCTTCAACAGATTTGTTAAAAGCAGTTTGTGTACTAATAAATTCTTTAAGCATGACTTCAAGATCAGAGGGTGTACTCCTACTATTGTTGTAAGAATTACCATAATAATTACCATAACCATTACCATTATTAGAAGGATATGGCCTATAGTTGTTACCAAAATTATTCCTATAAGCATTGTTGTTGAAATTATTACTTTTAATGAAGTTCACATCAACATGCTCTTCTTGAGAAACCAATGAAGCTAAAGGAACATTATTAGGATCAACATTAGATCTACCATTAACAAGCATAGACATAATAACATCAATCTTATCACTCAAGGAGGAGGTTTCTTCAACATAATTTACCTTCTTACCTTGAGGAGTCCTTTCAGTGTGCCATTCAGAGTAGTTGATCATCATATCATCAAGAAGCTTTGTTGCAGCACCCAAAGTGATGGACATAAAAGTACCTCCAGGAGCTGAATCCAATAGGTTCCTTGAAGAAAAATTTAATCCTGCATAAAAGGTTTGGATGATCATCCAAGTAGTTAGTTCATGGGTAGGGAAATTCTTTACCAAAGATTTCATTCTTTCCCATGCTTGGGCAACATGTTCATTATCCAATTGCTTAAAATTCATAATGCTACTTCCCAAAGATATAATTTTATTAGGAGGATAATATCTTCCAATGAAAGCATCTTTACATTTAGTCCATGAATCAATACTATTCTTAGGCAAAGATAGCAACCAATATTTAGCTCTTCCTCTTAAGGAGAAAGGAAAACAATTTTAATTTTATAATATCCCCATCTACATCCTTATACTTTTGCATTTCACAAAGTTCAACAAAATTATTAAGATGGGCAGCAGCATCATCAGTACTAACACCAGAAAATTGCTCTCTCATAACAAGATTTAGTAAAGCAGGTTTAATTTCATAAAATTCTGCTGTAGTGGCAGGTGGAGCAATAGGAGTGCATGTGAAATCATTATTATTGGTGCTAGTGAAATCACACAACTTAGTGTTCTCAGGAGTATTCATTTTTTAATAATAAAGCAAACCGAATTAAATAAAGTAAAACAAGTAACTAATTTTTTTGTGTTTTTGATATAAAGAAAGCAAACAAGACAGAAAATAAAATAAAGCAAGACAATAAACAAAGTAAAGAGATTGGATGTGAGAGACTCCCCTTGCAGCGTGTCTTGATCTCCCCGGCAACGGCGCCAGAAAATATGCTTGATGACGCGTGAAGCACACGTCCGTTGGGAACCCCAAGAGGAAGGTGTGATGCATACAGCAGCAAGTTTTCCCTCAGTAAGAACCAAGGTTATCGAACCAGTAGGAGATGAAGGCCACGTGAAGGTTGTTGGTGAAGGAGTGTAGTGCGGCGCAACACCAGGGCCGGCGCCAACGTGGAACCTGCACAACACAATCAAAATACTTTGCCCCAACTTAACAGTGAGGTTGTCAATCTCACCGGCTTGCTGTAAACAAAGGATTAAACGTATGGTGTGGAGAATGATGTTTGTTTGCAAAGAACAACAGAGAACAATGATTGCAGTAGGTTATATTTCAGATGTAAAAGAATGGACCGGGGTCCACAGTTCACTAGTGGTGTCTCTCCAATAAGATAAATAGCATGTTGGGTGAACAAATTACAGTTGGGCAATTGACAAAATAGAGAAGCATATACATATCATGATGACTACTATGAGATTTACTTAGGGCATTACGACAAAGAACATAGACCGCTATCCAGCATGCATATATGCCTAAAAAGTCCACCTTCGGGTTAGCATCCGCACCCCTTCCAGTATTAAGTTGCAAACAACAGACAATTGCATTAAGTACTGTGTAATGTAAACAATACAAATATCCTTAGACAAAGCATTGATGTTTTATCCCTAGTGGCAACAGCACATCCACAACCTTAGAACTTTCTCTCACCCCAGATTCAATGGAGGCATGAACCCACTATCGAGCATAAATACTCCCTCTTGGAGTCACAAGTATCAACTTGGCCAGAGCCTCTACTAGCAACGGAGAGCATGCAAGAACATAAATAACACATATATGATAGATCAATAATCAACTTGACATAGTATTCCATATTCATCGGATCCCAACAAACACAACATTAGCATTACAAATAGATGATCTTGATCATGATAGGCAGCTCACAAGATCTAAACATGATAGCACAAGAGGAGAAGACAACCATCTAGCTACTGCTATGGACCCATAGTCCAAGGATGAACTACTCACGCATCAGTCCGGAGGCGGGCATGGTGATGTAGAGCCCTCCGGTGATGACCTCTCCCAGGGTGCCGAGGCGATCTTCGAACCCCGAGGTAGGGTTGACGGTGGCGGCGTCTCGGAACTTTTCTCGTATCGTGGCTCTCGGTACTAGGGTTTTCGCGACGGAAGGAATAAATAGGCGAAGGGGCAGAGTCGGGGGACGCTCGAGGGGCCCACCCCATATGGCGGCGCGGTGATACGTCCATTTCGCATCACTATTTTATATCATAATTTGCTGTTATTCATTGATATATTTCATATTTGGAGATGATACTTATGTTATTTCATCTATTTTGCATATTTCATGATTAGTGGAGGATCGCGCACCGGAGTCAGGATTCTGGAAAAAGCGCCGTCGAATGCAATATTTCGGAAGATCAGCAATTGACGGGAATTATGAAAATCCTATTTTTCCAGAAGACGGAGGTAGCCAGGGGAGCCGAGGAGGGCCGCCATGGGCCCACCTCATAGGCCGGGCGGGCCAAGGGCCGCGCCGCCTTGTGAGGAGGGGGCCCACAGCCCCTCGCCTCCTCTCCTTCGCGTACTTCTTCGTCCCGAAAACCTAAGCTCCGAGGATAGTCGCGAAGAGTCAGCCGCCTCGGGGCGGAAAACACCAGAGAAAAGAGCTCTCCGGCGGGCAGGAATCCGCCGGGGAAATTCCCTCCCGGAGGGGGAAATCGACACCATCGTCATCATCATCGAGCTGGACATCATCTCCATCATCATCACCATCATCTTCATCATCATCACCGCCATCTCCACCGCTGCACCTCTTCACCGCTGTAACAATTAGGGTTTGATCTTGATTGTTTGATTGGGGAAACTCTCCCGGTGTTGATTTCTACTTATTATTGATGCTATTGAGTGAAACCATTGAACCAAGGTTTATGTTCAGATTGTTATTCATCATCATATCACCTCTGATCATGTTCCATATGATGTCTCGTGAGTAGTTCGTTTAGTTCTTGAGGACATGGGTGAAGTCTAAATGTTAGTAGTGAATTATGTTGGTTAGTATTCAATGTTATGATATTTAAGTTGTGGTGTTATTCTTCTAGTGGTGTCATGTGAACGTCGACTACATGATACTTCACCATTTATGGGCCTAGGGGAGTGCATCTTGTATTCGGTTGCTAATTGCGGGGTTGCCGGAGTGACAGAAACCTAAACCCCGTTGGTATATCGATGGGAGGGATAGCAGGATCTCAGAGTTTAAGGCTGTGGTTAGATTTATCTTAATTACTTTCTTGTATTTGCGGATGCTTGCAAGGGGTATAATCACAAGTATGTATTAGTCCTAGGAAGGGCGGTGCATTAGCATAGGTTCACCCACACAACACTTATCAAAACAATGAAGATTAATCAGCTATATGAAGCGAAAGCACTAGACTAAATTCCCGTGTGTCCTCAAGAACGTTTGGTCATTATAAGTAAACAAACCGGCTTGTCTTTTGTGCTAAAAAGGATTGGGCCACTCGCTGCAATTATTTCTCTCGCATTTTACTTACTCGTACTTTATTTGCCTCCTATATCAAAACCCCCTGAATACTTGTATGTGAGCATTTACAGTGAATCCTTCATCGAAACTGCTTGTCAACACCTTCTGCTCCTCGTTGGGTTCGACACTCTTATTTATCGAAAGTACTACGATACACCCCCTATACTTGTGGGTCATCAAGACTATTTTCTGGCGCCGTTGCCGGGGAGTGAAGCGCTATTGGTAAGGGAAACCTTTACTGTACGTGCTGTTTTTATTTCTGCATGCTTCTATAATTCATTATGGAGGGGTCTTCTCTTGAATTCCTCTTTGGAAAATCTACTACTACTGCAAAGGTAGTGGATGAGGCGCCAGGTGAGAAAGAGGTTCCATACAAAATACCTATGAAAATTATTGAACGTGTTGTGGATAACCGCTATGAAGGGGATGGAACTGTCCATCCTGGTGATCATTTACTGTTTTTACATGAATTATGCGGGTTATTCAAATGTGCAGGTATTGCTATGGATGAAGTTAGGAAGAAACTATTCTCTATATCGCTGTCTGGTAAAGCGGCGCACTGGTATAAATTGCTGAAGAATAGGCATTCTCTTAATTGGGAGGACATTGTGTCTTTATTTTATTCCAAATTCTATCCTCCAAGTGAAATTCACAAAGATCGGAACCGCATATATAATTTCTGGCCTCATGATGGAGAGAGTATTGCCCAAGCTTGGGGGAGATTGAAGTCTTTAATGCTCAAATGCCCCATTCATGAGCTTCCTGGTAATATTATTATTAATAATTTCTATGCAAGATTGTCTTTTCAAGATAAGACTTTGCTGGATACTTCTTGTTCTGGATCATTTACACGCAAAAAAGAAGAGTTTAAAAGGGACCTTCTTGATCGGATCCAGGAGAATACTGAAGGATGGGAGAACGACAAAGATAGAGAGTCAGGTATAAACTATGATTATAAATGCATTGAAGTTTTTATGGAAACTGATAAATTTCGTAATATGAGCGCTACTTATGGTCTTGATTCTCAAGTCGTTGCAAACTTTTATAAAGCTTTTGCCTCTCAATTTGAATTGCCTAGGAAGAATTTTGATAAGTATCATGAACCATATAAAGATAAAATTGATTCATCTATAAATAAATGTGCTATAATTGAAACTGTTGATCATATTCTTCCTGAAGCTTATATTGAAAAAACTCCTTTCCCTGCTAAAATGAAGGAGTACTCTGTTATATCTAGTGCGGTTAATAAAAGTGCAAAGAAACCTATAGAACCTGAAGAACAAATAAAGGTTGAACCTGCTATTGCAATAGTTAAAGATCTTGTGACTGAAAATGTAGAAGATGGTCATATTATTTTCTGTGAAGATGCTTCTAATATTGTTTCGCATCCTAATAAGTCTAGGAAAGCTAGTGTTCCTATGCTCTCTGTTAGAATTGGTGATCATTGTTATTATGGTTTATGTGATATTGGTGCAAGTATTAGTGCTATTCCTTATGAGCTTTATACGGAGATCATGCATGAAATTGGTTCTTGTGAACTTGAAGATATTGATGTGGTTATTCGGCTAGCTAATAGAGAAACTATCTCTCCTATTGGTATTGTTCGAGATGTGGAAGTTCTATGTGGTAAGATTAAATATCCTGCTGACTTTTTGGTACTTGGTTCTGCTGCTAGTAAGTATTGTCCTATTATTTTTGGTAGACCTTTCCTAAATACTTGTGGAGCTGTTATAGATTGCAAGAAGGAAAAATTGTTACTAAATTTGCTGGTGAATCTTATGAGTTTAATTTCTCTAAATTTGCCAAAACTCCATATAAAGCTGATTCGCCTAATAATGATTTTAGAGTTGAACAGTGTGCATCTATTGCTCTTGCTCCTAATAATCCTTTGCAGCAACATTTGGAAAATAGTGAGAGTGAAGCCTTTAGGGAAGAAAGGAATGAGCTTGATGAAATTTTCCTTCGTCAACCTATTCTTAAACATGACTTGCCGGTTGAAGATTTAGGTACAACACCACCACCAAAGGAAGATCCTGTTTTTGATTTGAAACCATTGCCTGATAATCTTAAGTATGCTCATATTGATGATAAGAAAATATATCCTGTTATTATTAGTTCTAAGCTTTCAATTTGAAGAAGAAAGGTTATTGGAAATATTGAAGAAACACCGAGGAGCTATTGGCTATACTCTTGATGATTTGAAGGGGATTTCTCCCTCTATTTGCCAACATGCTATCAATATGGAAGATGATGCAAAGCCTGTTGTTGAACATCAACGTCGTCTAATTCCGAAGATGAAGGATGTGGTAAGGAATGAGGTATTAAAACTTCTTGAAGCTGGTATTATATATCCTATTGCTGATAGTAGATGGGTTAGTCCTGTGCATTGTGTTCCTAAGAAAGGAGGAATGACTATTGTGCCTAATGATAATGATGAGCTCATCCCTCAAAGAGTAGTTGTAGGGTATAGAATGTGCATAGATTATCGAAAAGTTAATAAAGTTACTAAGAAAGATCATTACCCTTTACCCTTTATTGATCAAATGTTAGAGAGGTTGTCTAAAAATACTCATTTTTTGCTTTCTTGATGGTTATTCTGGGTTTTCACAAATTGCTGTTAAAACTAAAGATCAAGAGAAAACCACTTTCACTTGTCCCTATGGAACTTATGCTTATAGGCGTATGCCTTTTGGTTTATGTAATGCTCCTGCTACTTTTCAAAGATGCATGTCTGCAATTTTTCATGGCTTTTGTGAGAGTATTGTAGAGGTATTCATGGATGATTTTTCTGTCTATGGGAATTCTTTTGATAATTGCTTGCGAAACCTCGATAAAGTTTTGCAGAGATGTGAAGAAACTAACCTTGTTCTTAATTGGGAGAAATGCCACTTTATGGTTAATGAAGGAATTGTATTGGGACATAAAATTTCCGAGAGAGGTATTGAAGTTGATAGAGCTAAAGTTGAAGCAATTGAGAAGATGCCCTATCCGAGGGATGTTAAAGGTATTCGTAGTGTTCTTGGTCATGCTGGGTTTTATAGGAGATTTATTAAAGATTTCTCCAAGATTTCAAAGCCTCTTACTAATCTTCTTCAAAAAGATGTACCTTTTGTTTTTGATGATGATTGTAAGGAAGCTTTTGAAACTCTAAAGAAAGCCTTAACAACTGCTCCTGTAGTTGAACCTCCTGATTGGAATTTACCTTTTGAAATTATGTGTGATGCTAGTGATTTTGCTGTAGGCGCTGTTCTTGGACAGCGAGTAGATAAGAAATTAAATGTTATTCATTATGCTAGCAAAACTCTTGATGCTGCTCAAAGAAATTATGCTACAACTGAAAAAGAATTATTAGCTGTAGTGTTTGCTTGTGATAAGTTTAGATCCTATATTGTTGATTCAAAAGTTACAATTCATACTGATCATGCTGCAATTAGATACCTTATGGCAAATAAAGATGCTAAGCCAAGGCTTATTAGATGGGTACTTCTTTTGCAAGAATTTGATTTACATATTATAGATAGGAAAGGTGCTGATAATCCTGTTGCTGATAATTTGTCTAGATTGGAAAATATTGCTTATGATCCTATTCCTGTTAATGATAGTTTTCCAAATGAACAATTGGCTGTAATAAAGGTGAACTCGCGAGATAGTCCTTGGTATGCTGATTATGCTAACTTTATTGTATCCAAGTACTTGCCTCCAACCTTTTCAGCTCAGCAAAGGAGGAAATTCTTTTATGACTTGAGGCATTATTTTTGGGATGACCCACACTTATATAAAGAAGGAGTGGATGGTATTATGCGAAGATGTGTTCCCGAATATGAACAACAAGAGATATTGAGTAAGTGTCATGGTAGTGTTTATGGAGGACATCACGCCGGAGATAGAACCGCGCAAAAGGTTCTACAATCAGGTTTTTATTGGCCAACTCTCTTCAAAGATGCAAGGAAGTTTATTTTATCTTGTGATGAATGTCAAAGGGTTGGTAATATCTCCAGACGCAATGAGATGCCTATGAATTATACTCTTGTTATTGAACCATTCGATTGTTGGGGATTTGACTTCATGGGTCCTTTCCCTTCTTCAGAAGGTAACACTCATATACTTGTCGCTGTTGATTATGTTACTAAATGGGTGGAAGCCATACCCACAAAAAGTGCTGATGGTGAGACTTCTTTAAAAATGCTTTTAGATATTATTTTTCCTAGATTTGGAGTACCTAGATATATTATGACTGATGGAGGTTCTCATTTTATTCATGGTGGTTTTAGAAAAACCCTTGCTAAATATGGCATTAATCATAGGATTGCTTCCTGATGTCTACGCCCCCCTCCTTTTCCTGTAGACAGTGTTGGGCCTCCAAGAGCAGAGGTTTGTAGAACAGCAGCAAGTTTCCCTTAAGTGGATCACCCAAGGTTTATCGAACTCGGGGAGGAAGAGGTCAAAGATATCCCTCTCATGCAACCCCGCAACCACAAAGCAAGAAGTCTCTTGTGTCCCCAACACACCTAATAGGTGCACTAGTTCGCGAAGAGATAGTGAAATACGGGTGGTATGAATAAATAGTAGCAACGGCAGAAAAGTGCTTTGCCCGGACAAGAAACAAGCGTAGTAACGCACAGTAGTAACGCAGAAAACAAGTAAACCAGCGATAGCAGTATTTAGGAACAAGGTCTAGGGATCATACTTTCACTAGTGGACACTCTCAACATTGATCACATAACATAATAGATAAATGCATACTCTACACCCTCTTGTTGGATGATGAACACCATTGCGTAGGATTACACGAACCCTCAATGCCGGAGTTAACAAGCTCCACAATTTAATGTTCATATTTAAATAACCTTAGAGTGCATGAAAGATCAACACGACTAAACCAAGTACTAACGTAGCATGCACACAGTCACCTTCACGCTACGAAAGGAGGCATAGATCACATCAATACCATCATAGCAATAATTAACTTCGCAATCTACAAGAGATCACAATCATAGCCTACGCCAAGTACTAACACGGATGCACACACTGTCACCATTACACCGTGCAGGAGGAATAAAACTACTTTAATAACATCACTAGAGTAGCACATAGATAAATTGTGATACAAAACACATTGCAATCATAAAGAGGTATAAATAAGCACTTCACTATGCCATTCATAACAGTGAATAAGTATTCTGTGAAATATAGCCTAAGAGACCCACACGGTGCACACACTGTCACCTTTACACACGTGGGACAAGGAGTCTCCGGAGATCACATAAGTAAAATTCACTTGACTAGCATAACGACATCTAGATTACAAGCATCATCATATGAATCTCAATCATGTAAGGCAGCTCATGAGACTATTGTATTGAAGTACATAGGAGAGAGATGAACCACATAGCTACCGGTACAGCCCCGAGCCTCGATGGAGAACTACTCCCTCCTCATGGGAGACAGCAGCGTTGATGAAGATGGCGGTGGTGTCGATGGAGAAGCCTTCCGGGCACTTCCGTCCCGGCGGCGTGCCGAACAGAGACTCCTGTCCCCAGATCTTGGCTTCGCGATGGCGGCGGCTCGGAAGGTTTTCTTTGGTTTCGTCGAACGTCAGGGTTTTCGCGACGGAGACCTTAAGTAGGCGGAAGGGCAGCCTCGAAGGGGCCTGGTGGGCCCACACACTAGGGCGGCGCCCCCTCCCGCGCCAGGGTGTTGTGTGGGGCCCCAGGGCTCCCTCTCGGCTCTCGGGTGTCTGGAAACTTCGTCCAATTATAAGACTCGGGCGTTGATTTCGTCCAATTCCGAGAATATTTCCTTACTAGGATTTCGAAACCAAAAACAGCAGAAAACAGGAACTGGCACTTCGGCATCTCGTCAATAGGTTAGTTCCAAACGCATAAATATGACATAAAGTATGCATAAAACATGTAGATATCATCAATAATGTGGCATGGAACATAAGAAATTATCGATACGTCGGAGACGTATCAGCATCCCCAAGCTTAGTTCTGCTCGTCCCGAGCAGGTAAACGATAACAAAGATAATTTCTTAAGTGACATGCTATCATAATCTTGATCATACTATTGTAAGCATATGTAATGAATGCAGCGATCAAAACAATGGTAATGACATGAGTAAACAAATGAATCATAAAGCAAAGACTTTTCATGAATAGTACTTCAAGACAAGCATCAATAAGTCTTGCATAAGAGTTAACTCATAAAGCAATAAATCAAAGTAAAGGTATTGAAGCAACACAAAGGAAGATTAAGTTTCAGCGGTTGCTTTCAACTTATAACATGTATATCTCATGGATAGTGTCAATGTAAAGTAATATAACAAGTGCAATATGCAAGTATGTAGGAATCAATGCACAGTTCACACAAGTGTTTGCTTCTTGAGATGGAAAGAAGTGGGTAAACTGACTCAACATAAAGTAAAAGAATGGCCCTTCGCAGAGGGAAGCAGGGATTAAATCATGTGCTAGAGCTTTTTAAGTTTTGAAATCATATAGAGAGTATAAAAGTAAAGTTTTGAGAGGTGTTTGTTGTTGTCAACGAATGGTAGCGGGTACTCTAACTACCTCATCAACCAGACTTTCAAGAGCGGCTCCCATGAAGGACGTTATTTCTACCAGCAAGGTAGATCATCCCTCTTCTCTTTTGTTTACACATGTACTTTAGTTTAGTTTTTTATTTATTTATGGATGACACTCCTCCCAACCTTTGCTTTCTCAAGCCATGGCTAACCGAATCCTCGGGTGCCTTCCAACAATCACATACCATGGAGGAGTGTCTATTTACAAAATTAAGTTGCTTACTGATGAATCAGAGCAAAACATGTGAAGAGAATTATTAATGAAAGTTAATTAATTGGGGCTGGGAACCCCATTGCCAGCTCTTTTTGCAAAGTTATTGGATAAGCGGATGAGCCACTAGTCCATTGTGAAAGTCTGTCCGAAGTAAATGACAAGATCGAAAGATAAACACCACATACTTCCTCATGAGCTATAAAACATTGACACAAATAAGAGATAATAAATTTTGAATTATTTAAAGGTAGCACTCAAGCAATTTACTTTGGAATGGCGGAGAAATACCATGTAGTAGGTAGGTATGGTGGACACAAATGGCATAGTGGTTGGCTCAAGGATTTTGGATGCATGAGAAGTATTCCCTCTCGATACAAGGCTTAGGCTAGCAAGGTTTATTTGAAACAAACACAAGGATGAACCGGTGCAGCAAAACTCACATAAAAGACATATTGTAAACATTATAAGACTCTACACCGTCTTCCTTGTTGTTCAAACTCTTTACTAGAAATTATCTAGACCTTAGAGAGACCAATTATGCAAACCAAATTTTAGCAAGCTCTATGTATTTCTTCATTAATAGGTGCAAAGTATATGATGCAAGAGCTTAAACATGAGCACAACAATTGCCAAGTATCAAATTATTCAAGACATTTTAGAATTACTACATGTAGCATTTCCCGATTCCAACCATATAACAATGAACGAAGCAGTTTCAACCTTCGCCATGAACATTAAAAGCTAAGAACACATGTGTTCATACGAACCAGCGGAGCGTGTCTCTCTCCCACACAAGGATGAACTTATTCAAACATAAACAAAAACAAAAGCAAACAGACGCTCCAAGTAAAGTACATAAGATGTGACCGAATAAAAATATAGTTTCAAGAGAAGGAACCTGATAATTTTGTCGATGAAGAAGGGGATGCCTTGGGCATCCCCAAGCTTAGATGCTTGAGTCTTCTTGAAATATGCAGAGATGAACCACTGGGGCATCCCCAAGCTTAGACTCTTCACTCTTCTTGATCATAGTATATCATCGTCCTCTCTTGACCCTTGAAAACTTCCTCCACACCAAACTCGAAACAAACTCATTAGAGGGTTAGTGCATAATCAAAAACTCACATGTTCAGAGGTGACACAATCATTCTTAACACTTCTGGACATTGCCCAAAGCTACTGGACATTAATGAAACAAAGAAATCCATCCAACATAGCAAAAACGGCAATGCGAAATAAAAGGCAGAATCTGTCAAAACAGAACAGTCCGTAAAGACGAATTTTAAAATGGCACTAGACTTGCTCAGATGAAAATGCTCAAATTGAATGAAAGTTGCGTACATATCTGAGGATCACTCACGTAAATTGGCATAATTTTCTGAGTTACCTACAGAGAATTAGGCCCAGATTCGTGACAGCAAGAAATCTGTTTCTGCGCAGTAATCCAAATCTAGTATCAACCCTACTATCAAAGACTTTACTTGGCACAACAATGCAATAAAATAAAGATAAGGAGAGGTTGCTACAGTAGTAACAACTTCCAAGACACAAATATAAAACAAAAGTGCTGTAGTAAAATAAACACATGGGTTATCTCCCAAGAAGTTCTTCCTTTATAGCCATTAAGATGGGCTCAGTAGTTTTAATGATGCACTCCCAAGAAATAAGAGTTGAAGCAAAAGAGAGCATCAAGAAGCAAATTAGAAACACTTTTAAGTCTAACATGCTTCCTATGCATAGGAATCTTGTAAATAAACAAGTTCATGAAGAGCAAAGTAACAAGCATAGGAAGATAAAACAAGTGTAACTTCAAAAATTTCAGCACATAGAGAGGTGTTTTAGTAACATGAAAATTTCTACAACCATATTTTCCTCTCTCATAATAACTTTCAGTAGCAACATGAGCAAACTCAACAATATAACTATCACATAAAGCATTCTTATCATGAGTCTCATGCATAAAATTATTACTCCCCTCATAGGCATAATCAATTTTATTAGTTGTAGTGGGAGCAAATTCAACAAAGTAGCTATCATTATTATTCTCATCATCAAATATAGGAGGCATATTATAATCATAATCAAATTTATCCTCCATAACAGGCGGTACTAAAAGACTAATATCATTATAATCATCATAAATAGGAGGCAAAGTATCATCAAAGTAAATTTTCTCCTCAATGCTTGGGTGACTAAAAATATCATGCTCATCAAAGCCAGCTTCCCCAAGCTTAGAACTTTCTATATCATTAGCAACAATGGTATTCAAAGTGTTCATACTAATATGGTAAGTAGAATTATCAAATAGAGAGATTAAATCTATCTTGGGAAAGACTGTTAATAAATCTAGAAAGAACTGGGCTATTAAATTGAAAGAAGCATTATGGGCTTATAGAACTGCTTATAAAAATCCCATGGGTATGTCACCGTATAAAATGGTTTATGGGAAAGCTTTTCATTTACCTTTAGAACTAGAACACAAAGCTTATTGGGCTGTAAGAGAACTAAATAAAGATCCTAAACTTGCCGGTAAGAAGAGATTGCTACAATTGAGTTCTTTAGATGAATGGAGAAATGAAGCTTATGAAAATGCTAAACTCTTTAAAGAGAAAGTTAAGAAATGGCATGATAGAAGAATTATCAAAAGAGAATTTAATGTTGGAGATAAAGTCCTATTGTATCGGTCTCGTCTCAGATTTTTTGCAGGGAAATTACTCTCAAAATGGGAAGGACCATATGTCATTGATGAGGTGTATCGATCAGGAGCAATTAAAATTAGCTCTCTGCAAGGTAATGCCACACAAGTGGTGAATAGACAAAGACTCAAGCATTATATCTCTGGTGATTCTTATAATAAAGATGTTGATGTTATTCAAGTGGTAACTCCGGAGGCCTTCATCAAAGGCCAAGTTGACAGTCCTGCAGAGTTCGACTTTGAATAGGTAACAGTTCTGGTAAGAAAAAGTCCGCGTTTAACTTTCCGAACAATGTTTTTGCAACTTTTGGAAAATATGAAAAATTACGAGATCGAAACGGAGTGGATGAGACGCACGAGGGCGTGCCCCCACAGGCCGGCGCGGGCCCTACCTGGCTGCGCCGCCCTGTGAGGAGGGCCCCTCGTTGCCCCTCTCCGACTCTGGTTTGACCTGGTACTTTCCTTTTGACGTGAAAATTTCTGCTATGTAATCCCCCGGACCCCTGGAGGTCCGTATATCGTTTTCTCGCCGTGTTTTGTTTTGAGCTATTTCTGCCAGGATTTGTCTTTGATCTAGAAGCATCATGGTCTCTAACAACAAGGACAAGGAATCTTTGGAGGAAGATATTCAAGACCCCGATTTGAAGAAGGAAGTCAAGAGCGAGGATGAAGAAGAAGTGGAGGAAGTTCCGCGAGTGTACCCGCGTGCTACCGTCGCAAGCATCGGAGTGGTGGCAAATCCATTCAACACCAAGAAAAGCGCAAGGATTAACACCGGAGGGAGAGTCCCACATCATTACCTAACTCCAAGGACATCTCCTCCAGGCACCTACAAACCCTTCCACATTCTAATTCATAATAGTCAAACTGAAAGGGTTCCCAAGGCAGTATTGCCTAGCAACTGGGATATAGATCGTTCTAACACTGCAGGAAAGATGAAGCCTGAAGCTGAAGATTGGGGAAACAACTCCAAGAGTTGGGACTCACCGTCGGATATACTTTTTAACCGCATCGAGCACAATTCGGAGATGATCCGCAACCTCATGTACAAGATTGATGAGCTAAAGGAGCTTGTTGAGAAGCTTATCAAGGATTCACCATCATCATCGAAGGAGTAATTCATCATCGGTATTGGCACCCCCTTGGTTTGTTCCAAGCTTGGGGGAGTGCCGCGGTATCACACCATCACTATCTTTTACCTTTTTACTATCAAGTAGTGTCATATCATGAGTAGGGAAGTTATCATATGAGATGTGTTGCGGTATGGGAGTATCTCTCTTTAGTTGGTTATCTATGTATCCCTTGGTGTGAGTTATCGTTATGGAATATTAATGAGAAGTTTTATCATTTACATATTGCACATCTTATTTTAGTTTGCAATCTCTATTATATGATTGATCTTGTTGTTAGTATTGGTATCACTTTGGGAGCATTGAGTAAATCTATTTGGTTTTGGCAAACTTAGCATTGGTCAATAGCAACAACACTTTGAGTTTAAGTAGAAAAGAGGAAATACATGTAGATATGTTATTATCTTTCTTGTTAGTTCCTATCTTAGTGTTCTGAAGTTAAATTTGTTTGTGCTGACAAGGAAGATGCATGATTGTTTCTATCGCATGTATATTTGTTTGTTTCCCTCAACTCTTATGCTTGCTAATTAACCTTGCTAGCCAAAGACCTGTACCGAGAGGGAATACTTCTCGTGCATCCAAACCCTTTAAACCAAACCTATGCCACCAGTGTCCACCATAACTACCTATTATGTGGTATTTCCCTGCCATTCCAAGTAAATACTTCATGTGCTACCTTCAAACAATTCAAAAATTATTACCTCTTATTTGTGTCAATGTTTTATAGCTCATGAGGAAGTATGTGGTGTTTTATCTTTCAGTCTTGTTGGGCAGCTTTCACTAATGGACTAGTGGCTTCATCCACTTATCCTATAATTTTGCAAAAAGAGCTGGCAACGGGGTTCTCAACCCCAATTAATTAACCCTCATTAATAATCCTTTTCACATGTTTTGCTCTGATTCATCAGTAAACAACTTAATTTTGCAATAGACACTCCTCCATGGTATGTGAAATGTTGGAAGGCACCCGAGGATTCGGTTAGCCATGGCTTTAGAAAGCAAAGGTTGGGAGGAGTGTGATACGTCTCCGACGTATCGATAATTTCTTATGTTCCATGCCACATTATTGATGATATCTACATGTTTTATGCACACTTTATGTCATTATTATGCATTTTCTGGAACTAACCTATTGACGAGATGCCGAAAGGCCAGTTGCTGTTTTCTGCTGTTTTTGGTTTCATAAATCCTAGTAACGAAATATTCTCGGAATCGGACGAAATCAACGCCCAACATCCTATTTTTCCACGAAGCTTCCAGAACACCCGGGAAGGACCGAGGGGGCACTGGCCCCAGACCATAGGCCGGCGCGCCCAGCCCGGCCGCGCCGCCTATGGTGTCGTCGCCCTTCGACCTTCCGACGCCGCCTCTTCGCCTATATAAAGCCCCTGGACCTAAAACCTCGAGACGAAAAGCCACGGCACGAGAAACCTTCCGAGCCGCCGCCATCGCGAAGCCAAGATCCGGGGGACAGTCTCTGTTCGCACGCCGCCGGACGGGGAAGTGCCCCCGGAAGGCTTCTCCATCGACACCACCGCCATCTTCATCAACGCTGCTGTCTCCCATGAGGAGGGAGTAGTTCTCCATCGAGGCTCGGGCTGTACCGGTAGCTATGTGGTTCATCTCTCTCCCTATGTACTTCAATACAATAATCTCATGAGCTGCCTTACATGATTGAGATTCATATGATGATGCTTGTAATCTAGATGTCGTTATGCTAGTCAAGTGAATTTTACTTATGTGATCTCCGGAGACTCCTTGTCCCACGTGTGTAAAGGTGACAGTGTGTGCACCGTGTGGGTCTCTTAGGCTATATTTCACAGAATACTTATTCACTGTTATGAATGGCATAGTGAAGTGCTTATTTATATCTCTTTATGATTGCAATGTGTTTTGTATCACAATTCAACTATGTGCTACTCTAGTGATGTTATTAAAGTAGTTTTATTCCTCTTGCACGGTGTAATGGTGACAGTGTGTGCATCCGTGTTAGTACTTGGCGTAGGCTATGATTGTGATCTCTTGTAGATTACGAAGTTAACTATTGCTATGATGGTATTGATGTGATCTATGCCTCCTTTCGTAGCGTGAAGGTGACAGTGTGCATGCTACGTTAGTACTTGGTTTAGTTGTGTTGATCTATCTTACACTCTAAGGTTATTTAAATATGAACATTGAATTGTGGAGCTTGTTAACTCCGGCATTGAGGGTTCGTGTAATCCTACGCAATTAGTGGTGTTCATCATCCAACAAGAGAGTGTAGAGTATGCATTTATCTATTCTGTTATGTGATCAAAGTTGAGAGTGTCCACTAGTGAAAGTCTAATCCCTAGGCCTTGTTCCTAAATACGCTATCGCCGCTTGTTTATCGTTTTTTTATCGTTACTACCGTACATTACCGCTTGTTTATTGTCTGCGCAAAGCACTTTTCTCGTGCTGCCACGCTCATACTTATTTATACCACTTGTATTTCACTATCTCTTCGCCGAACTAGTGCACCTATTAGGTGTGTTGGGGACACAAGAGACTTCTTGCTTTGTGGTTGCAGGGTTGCATGAGAGGGATATCTTTGACCTCTTCCTCCCCGAGATCGATAAACCTTGGGTGATCCACTTAAGGGAAACTTGCTGCTGTTCTACAAACCTCGCTCTTGGAGACCCAACACTGTCTACAGAAAAGGAGGGGGGCGTAGACATCAAGCTAATTTCTGGCGCCGTTGCCGGGGAGGAAAGGTAAAAGGCACTCATACTTTGGTCCAGGTAAAGTACTTTTCTGGCGCCATTGTGTTTGTGCTCGAAGCTATTTCCTTTAGATCCTGCAATTGCAACTTTTTGTTTCTTGTTTTACACTAGTTAGGCATAATGGAAAACAACAAAAATATGAGAGATCTTTGTGAACTTTATCTTGAATTAGGACATGATGTGTTTGAAGAGAGAATTAAAAAACCCATGGAACTTTATATGCATGCTAATGGGAATGTTATTACTATGAATACTTTGAACACTATTGTTGCTAATGCTATGGAAAATTCTAAGCTTGGGGAAGCTGGCTTTGATGAGCATGATCTTTTTAGTCCCCAAGCATTGAGGAGAAAATTTACTTTGATGATACTTTGCCTCCTATTTATGATGATTATAATGATATTGGTCTTTTAGTACCGCCTGTTATGGAGGATAAATTTTATTATGATTACAATATGCCTCCTATATTTGACGATGAGAATAATAATGATAGCTACTTTGTTGAATTTGCTCCCACTACAACTAATAAAATTGATTATGCCTATGTGGGGAGTAATAATTTTATGCATGAGACTCATGATAAGAATGCTTTATGTGATAGTTATATTGTTGAGTTTGCTCATGTTGCTACTGAAAGTTATTATGAGAGAGGAAAATATGGTTGTAGAAATTTTCATGTTACTAAAACACCTCTCTATGTGCTGAAATTTTTGAAGCTACACTTGTTCTATCTTCCTATGCTTGTTACTTTTTTCTTCATGAACTTGTTTATTTACAAAACTCCTATGCATAGGAAGCATGTTAGACTTAAATTTGTTTTGAATTTGCCTCTTGATGCTCTCTTTTGCTTCAACTACTATTTCTTGCGAGTGCATCATTAAAACTGCTGAGCCCATCTTAATGGCTATAAAGAAAGAACTTCTTGGGAGATAACCCATGTGTTTATTTTGCTACAGTACCTTTGTTTTATATTTGTGTCTTGGAAGTTGTTACTACTGTAGCAACCTCTCCTTATCTTATTTTTTATCGCATTGTTGTGCCAAGTAAAGTCTTTGATAGTAAGGTTCGTACTAGATTTGGATTACTGCGCAGAAACAGATTTCTTGCTGTCACGAATCTGGGCCTAATTCTCTGTAGGTAACTCAGAAAATGGTGCCAATTTACGTGAGTGATCCTCAGATATGTACGCAACTTTCATTCAATTTGAGCATTTTCATTTGAGCAAGTCTGGTGCCATTTTAAAATTCGTCTTCACGGACTGTTCTGTTTTGACAGATTCTGCCTTTTATTTCGCATTGCTTCTTTCGCTGTGTTGGGTGGATTTCTTTGTTCTATTACCTTCCAGTAGCTTTGGGCAATGTCCAGAAGTGTTAAGAATGATTGTGTCACCTCTGAACATATGAATTTTTGATTGTGCACTAACCCTCTAATGAGTTTGCTTAAAGTTTGGTGTGGAGGAAGTTTTCAAGGGTCAAGAGAGGAGGATGATATACTATGATCAAGAAGAGTGAAGAGTCTAAGCTTGGGGATGCCCCGGTGGTTCATCCCTGCATATTTTAAGAAGACCCAAGCGTCTAAGCTTGGGGATGCCCAAGGCATCCCCTTCTTCATCGACAACTTATCAGGTTTCTTCTCTTGAAACTATATTTTTATTCGGTCACATCTTATGTACTTTACTTGGAGCGTCTGTGTGCTTTTATTTTTGTTTTGTTATTTTCATTCTCTGAATAAATTCTTGTGTGGGAGAGAGACACGCTCCGCTGGTTCATATGAACACATGTGTTCTTAGCTTTTAATGTTCATGGCGAAGGTTGAAACTGCTTCGTTAATTGTTATATGGTTGGAAACGGGAAATGCTACATGTAGTAATTGATATAATGTCTTGGGTAATGTGATACTTGGCAATTGTTGTGCTCATGTTTAAGCTCTTGCATCATATACTTTGCACCCATTAATGAAGAAATACATAGAGCATGCTAAAATTTGGTTTGCATATTTGGTCTCTCTAAAGTCTAGATAATTTTTAGTATTGAGTTTGAACAACGAGGAAGACGGTGTAGAGTCTTATAATGTTTACAATATGTCTTTTATGTGAGTTTTGCTGCACCGGTTCATCCTTGTGTTTGTTTCAAATAACCTTGCTAGCCTAAGCCTTGTATCGATAGGGAATACTTCTCATGCATCCAAAATCCTTGAGCCAACCACTATGCCATTTGTGTCCACCATACCTACCTACTACATGGTATTTCTCCGCCATTCCAAAGTAAATTGCTTGAGTGCTCCCTTTAAATTTCCATCATTCGCCTTTGCAATATATAGCTCATGGGACAAAATAGCCTTAAAAACTATTGTGGTATTGAATATGTACTTATGCACTTTATCTCTTATTAAGTTGCTTGTTGTGCGATAACCATGCTCCTGGGGACGCCATCAACTCTTTGTTGAATATCATGTGAGTTGCTATGCATGTTCGTCTTGTCTGAAGTAAGGGCGGTTTTCACATCAAATGGTTTGAGTATGCATACTGTTAGAGAAGAACATTGGGCTGCTAACCAAAGCCATGAATCATGGTGGAAGTTTCAGTTTGGACATAAAACCTCAATCTCTTATGAGAATATTATCTGTTGTTGAATGCTTAAGCATTAAAAGAGGAGTCCATTATCTGTTGTCTATGTTGTCCCGGTATGGGTGTCTAAGTTGAAGAATGATCAAAAGCGAGAAATCCAATGCGAACTTTCTCCTTAGACCCTTGTACAGGCGGCATAGAGGTACCCTTTGTGACACTTGGTTGAAACATATGTTATGCAATGATAATCCGTGTTAACCCAAGCTAATTAGGACAAGGTGCGGGCACTACTAGTATACTATGCATGAGGCTTGCAACTTGTAAAATATAATTTACATGATACATATGCTTTATTACTACCGTTGACAAAATTGTTTCTTGTTTTCAAAACCAAAGCTCTAGCACAAATATAGCAATCAATGCTTCCCTCTGCGAAGGGCCTTTCTTTTACCTTTTATGTTGAGTCAGTTCACCTATCTCTCTCCACCTCAAGAAGCAAACACTTGTGTGAACTGTGCATTGATTCCTACATACTTGCATATTGCACTTGTTATATTACTTTGCATTGACAACTATCCATGAGATATACATGTTATAAGTTGAAAGCAACCGCTGAAACTTAATCTTCCTTTGTGTTGCTTCAATACCTTTACTATGAATTTATTGCTTTATGAGTTAACTCTTATGCAAGAATTATTGATGCTTGTCTTGAAAGTACTATTCATGAAAAGTCTTTGCTATA
Organism: Lolium multiflorum; assembly: GCA_030979885.1. Taxonomy (NCBI): domain Eukaryota; kingdom Viridiplantae; phylum Streptophyta; class Magnoliopsida; order Poales; family Poaceae; genus Lolium; species Lolium multiflorum. Next base: position 216,097,627 of record CM061748.1, read on the forward strand.
TGATTCATTTGTTTACTCATGTCATTTACCATTGTTTTGATCGCTGCATTCATTACATATGCTTACAATAGTATGATCAAGTTTATGATGGCATGTCACTCCAGATTATCTTTGTTATCGTTTACCTGCTCGGGACGAGGAACTAAGCTTGGGGATGCTGATACGTCTCCGACGTATCGATAATTTCTTATGTTCCATGCCACATTATTGATGATATCTACATGTTTTATGCACACTTTATGTCATAATTATGCATTTTCTGGAACTAACATATTGACGAGATGCCGAAAGGCCACTGTCGTTTTCTGTTTTTGGTTTCGAAATCCTAGTAACGAAATATTCTCGGAATCGGACGAAATCAACGCCCAACATCCTATTTTTCCACGAAGCTTCCAACACCCGGAAGGACCAGAGGGGGGGCACTGGCCCCAGACCATAGGCCGGCGCGGCCCCCCCTGGCCGCGCCGCCTTATGGTGTCGTCGCCCCTTCGACCTTCCGACGCCCCTCTTCGCCTATATAAAGCCCCTGGACTAAAACCCGAGACGGAAAAGCCACGGTACGAGAAACCTTCCGTAGCCGCCACCATCGCGAAGCCAAGATCTGGGGGACAGGAGTCTCTGTTCCGCACGCCGCGGGACGGGGAAGTGCCCCGAAGGCTTCTCCATCGACACCACCGCCATCTTCATCAACGCTGCTGTCTCCCATGAGGAGGGAGTAGTTCTCCATCGAGGCTCGGGGCTGTACCGGTAGCTATGTGGTTCATCTCTCCCTATGTACTTCAATACAATAATCTCATGAGCTGCCTTACATGATTGAGATTCATATGATGATGCTTGTAATCTAGATGTCGTTATGCTAGTCAAGTGAATTTTACTTATGTGATCTCCGGAGACTCCTTGTCCCACGTGTGTAAAGGTGACAGTGTGTGCACCGTGTGGGTCTCTTAGGCTATATTTCACAGAATACTTATTCACTGTTATGAATGGCATAGTGAAGTGCTTATTTATATCTCTTTATGATTGCAATGTGTTTTGTATCACAATTCAACTATGTGCTACTCTAGTGATGTTATTAAAGTAGTTTTATTCCTCTTGCACGGTGTAATGGTGACAGTGTGTGCATCCGTGTTAGTACTTGGCGTAGGCTATGATTGTGATCTCTGTAGATTACGAAGTTAACTATTGCTATGATGGTATTGATGTGATCTATGCCTCCTTTCGTAGCGTGAAGGTGACGGTGTGCATGCTACGTTAGTACTTGGTTTAGTTGTGTTGATCTATCTTACACTCTAAGGTTATTTAAATATGAACATTGAATTGTGGAGCTTGTTAACTCCGGCATTGAGGGTTCGTGTAATCCTACGCAATTAGTGGTGTTCATCATCCAACAAGAGAGTGTAGAGTATGCATTTATCTATTCTGTTATGTGATCAAAGTTGAGAGTGTCCACTAGTGAAAGTCTAATCCCTAGGCCTTGTTCCTAAATATCGCTATCGCTGCTTGTTTACCGTTTACGCGTTACTACTGTTGCGTTACTACGCTTGTTTATTGTCCGCAAAGCACTTTTCTGCTGCGTTGCTCATACTTATTTATACCACTTGTATTTCACTATCTCTCGCCGAACTAGTGCACCTATTAGGTGTGTTGGGACACAAGAGACTTCTTGCTTTGTGGTTGCATGAGAGGGATATCTTTGACCTCTTCCTCCCCGAGATCGATAAACCTTGGGTGATCCACTTAAGGGAAACTTGCTGCTGTTCTACAAACCTCTGCTCTTGGAGGCCCAACACTGTCTACAGGAAAAGGAGGGGGGCGTAGACATCAGAGTGTCATCCTTAAATAAACTAAAGTACATGTGTAAACAAAAGAGAAGAGGGATGATCTGCCTTGCTGGTAAAGATAACGTCCTTCATGGGAGCCGCTCTCGTTTGGCAAGGGGGTTAGAGTACCGCTGCCATTCGTTGACAACAACAAACACCTCTCAAAACTTTACTTTTATGCTCTTTATATGATTTCAAAATTTGAAAAGCTCTAGCACATGATTTAATCCCTGCTTCCTCTGCGAAGGGCCTATCTTTTATTTTCATGTTGAGTCAGTAAACCTATTTCCCTCTATCTTAAGCAAGCAATTGAGTTGTTGTGATCCAACCATCTATATTGTGATCTACTTAATCATGCCTTTTATTCTTCCTTGTTTAAGTACAAGTTTTATCTGAATGAACATAGCTTTGAAAGTTATCAATGATTATGAGGAGATTACTATGATTGAGTATGCAAGTTTATTATAAGCCTTAATATGAGAGCGCTGCTCAATAGATAAGTATAATCTGTTAACTGTTCTCTGACCAAGAACAAAGTTTGCCATCACCAATTATGATTTCCTATGCACCTTTATTTGTGATTACCTTCTACTTGTTTCAAGTTGAATTATATGAGGAAGTTGTTCACTAGAATGTCTTGTGTGAATGAATGTGATGCTTCTTGTCCGTATTTTATTTATCGACTCTTCACTCCATAAACATGTGGTCTGTTTACCGAGTTCAGTTTCGCTTGGGGACAAGCGAAGCCTAAGCTTGGAGGGAGTTGATACGTCCATTTTGCATCACTATTTTATATCATAATTTGCTGTTATTCATTGATATATTTCATATTTGGAGATGATACTTATGTTATTTCATCTATTTTGCATATTTCATGATTAGTGGAGGATCGCGCACCGGAGTCAGGATTCTACTGGAAAAAGCGCCCGAATGCAATATTTCGAAGATCGCAATTGACGGGAATTATACGAAAATCCTATTTTTCCGTAAGACGGAGGTAGCTGGGGAGCCGAGGAGGGCCGCCATGGGCCCACCTCATAGGCCGGCGCGGCCAAGGCCGGCCGCGCGCCTTGTGAGGGAGGGGCCCTCCTTCCTCTCCTTCGCGTACTTCGTCGCTTAAGTCCTAAGAGTCATAGTCGCTCTGCCTCGGGGAAAACACCAGAGAGAAAAGAGCTCTCCGGGGCAGGACCGGGGAAATTCCCTCGGAGGGGGAAATCGACGCCATCGTCATCATCATCGAGCTGGACATCATCTCCATCATCATCACCATCATCTTCATCATCATCACCGCCATCTCCACCGCTGCACCTCGTCACCGCTGTAACAATTAGGGTTTGATCTTGATTGTTTGATAGGGGAAACTCTCCCGGTGTTGATTTCTACTTATTATTGATGCTATTGAGTGAAACCATTGAACCAAGGTTTATGTTCATATTGTTATTCATCATCATATCACCTCTGATCATGTTCCATATGATGTCTCGTGAGTAGTTCGTTTAGTTCTTGAGGACATGGGTGAAGTCTAAATGTTAGTAGTGAATTATGTTGGTTAGTATTCAATGTTACGATATTTAAGTTGCGGTGTTATTCTTCTAGTGGTGTCATGTGAACGTCGACTACATGATACTTCACCATTTATGGGCCTAGGGGAGTGCATCTTGTATTCGGTTGCTAATTGCGGGGTTGCCGGAGTGACAGAAACCTAAACCCCGTTGGTATATCGATGCAGGAGGGATAGCAGGATCTCAGAGTTTAAGGCTGTGGTTAGATTTATCTTAATTACTTTCTTGTATTTGCGGATGCTTGCAAGGGGTATAATCACAAGTATGTATTAGTCCTAGGAAGGGTGGTGCATTAGCATAGGTTCACCCACACAACACTTATCAAAACAATGAAGATTAATCAACTATATGAAGCGAAAGCACTAGACTAAATTCCCGTGTGTCCTCAAGAACGTTTGGTCATTATAAGTAAACAAACCGGCTTGTCCTTTGTGCTAAAAAGGATTGGGCCACTCGCTGCAATTATTTCTTTCGCATTTTACTTACTCGTACTTTATTTGCCTGCTATATCAAAATCCACTGAATACTTGTCTGTGAGCATTTACAGTGAATCATTCATCGAAACTGCTTGTCAACACCTTGCTCCTCGTTGGGTTCGACACTCTTATTTATCGAAAGTACTACGATACACCCCCTGTACTTGTGGGTCATCACGCGGCCAGGGGTGGGGCCGTGCCCCCCTATGGTGTGGCCGCCTCGCGTCCCCTCTTCGCCTCCTCTTCGGTGTTCTGGAAGGCTCCATGGAAAATAAGACCGTGGGCTTTTGTTTCGTCCAATTCCGAGAATATTTCCTGTGTAGGATTTCTGAAACCAAACAACAAAAAACAGGAACTGGCGATTCGGCATCTTGTTAATAGGTTAGTACCGAAAAATGCATCAAAATGATGTAAAGTGTATATAAAATATGTGAGTATTGTCATAAAACTGCATGGAACATAAGAAATTATAGATACGTTTGAGACGTATCACCCGCCAAACTTTTTTGCACTCCAGGATCATGCCCCGGGACTTGATTCTGTGTAGAGTAGCGTTGTTTTGCCATCGGCAGTTAACCAGCAAAGCTGGGCACGTTACTCGATATCCTTTACACATTAAACTTTACTTGAAAAATTGAAGCCCCGATATAAACATATCGGATGACTTATGAAGACATGTTAAAAGCTTCGGCAGAAGAAAACATTCGATTGGCTCAACTTGAGTCTACGCACGGCTGCAAGCATCCGTACCTAGACTTGGGGGCTACTCCCATCGGGAGCGCTGGACGCGCACCCGATAGAAGGAGATGACGCTATTGCAAGAAGGACAAGATTTATCAAGGGGAAAGAACATTCGGTGGAGGCATGCTTTAGTCTCTCCCCGAAATATCTTCGGCTAGACACTCGGGGGCTACTGACGTGGGCATTACCCTTCGGGTAACTGTTATTGCCCTATCCCCAACGGCCTAACTAGAGGCCCATGAAGACACTCGATGGCAAGATGGACTACGTCGGTACCGAAGAAGATTCTTTGAAGAACAAGACGAAGAGACGAATCAAACAAGGAAAGATTAGAACTAGGATCCTTTATAACCTAGTCGTACCCGGCCAGATCTCTCGAGACCTGGCTCCCTATATAAGGGCCAGGAGAGGGGATGCCGAGGGACACACGCAATCTTAGCAATTTTAGCCACCGTAAGTCCAGAGCTAGGTCCCCATAGAACTTAGCCTCTCGACGAGATCACAGCCGAAACCTTCGGCACCCCATTGTAACCCAATATTCTCATAATCAAGATCAGACAGGCAGGACGTAAGGGTTTTACCTCATCGAGGGCCCCGAACCTGGGTAAATCGCTTTCCCCGCTTGTTTGATAACCGATGTCTCGTGTCAGCCTACATGATTGCATCTACCCTAAGCCCCAAACGAAGGGCATTGCCGAGGAGTACCCTCGACAGGGTCACTTCACGCCTCGGAGCATGCTGCTCCGATGGATCTTCTTCCTTGAGCCAGAACGGAGGATGTTCTTCGACCTCAGCATGTCACCACCCGCCGACCTCACCACAAGTGGTCTCGTCCCCCGTGACGTTTTGGGCGGCCGTTGCTTTGACTTTTGGTCACAATGGCAGTAGAGAAGGACTCGATCGTGTTCTTTGTTTTCCGTTGTGGTCCTTTCCGAAAATTGCAAGGATGTTGATGTAATTTTCTTTTTCTTTAGGCCCCTCCTTGTAATTTGTATGTACCGCTTGGAACGAAAGAAAATAGAGTGTTCGAGTCTGATCCGGTGATTTCTTGCCAATGGATTTCTTTTAGGAATCCGCAGGTTTGCCATCGGGAGCTGATTCTTACACGAACAGGACTCCCAAATCCTTTTCAGCAAACACAAGTCAGAACTTGCAAGAACCCGTCCGTACTCCATCATGGCTCCCAACTCACAAGATGACGCAAAACAAACACGCGTCGACGCAAACCAGACCGGGACAAAATCCCTGTCGGGCCACCATCCGATCAGCCAACCGACGGTCCAGATCAGCCCCCACTCCGCCTGGACCAAATCAAGCATCCACCCAACGCAGCACGCGGCGCAAACGTGCCGGGCCCGGACCCCGAAGCCGGGTCCCTGTCAGAACCGGCCACCCCACCCCACGCCAACCCTACCCTATCCGCTTCGGTTCCGCTCTCTGCTTCCTCCTCGCTCCTCCTATATCAGCCCACCCCGACGACCTCCGCCAGGCAACCAACCGCGACCCGCTCCCCAATCAATCCACCGCAACCGCAGCGACCCAACGTCGTCTCCTCCGACGCCGACGGTTTCGCCCATGGATCGGTACCAGAGGGTCGAGAAGCCGCGGGAGGAGGCGGCCATCGGCGCCAACGAGATCCGCATCACCGCGCAGGGCCGCACCCGCAACTACATCACCTACGCCCTCGCCCTGCTCCAGGTAATCGCGCCGCACCTCGCCTTTATCCGCTTGCTCCCTCTCCGCGAAGGGGAGGAAATCGATTTTTGTTTTGTTCGTGTGTGTGTGTATGTATGGCGACTCCCGGCTTATTAGGGTTTAGCGCGGGTTCAGTGCGGTGCCGGCGCGACGGTCGAATCGGGAGGTGTTGGTTAGGTAGGTTGATCTAGGGCATCCGGCTTCGGTGTGGTGCTATAGGCGTTGGTTGACTAGTATTCGCTCTGTTATTTCAACTGTTTCAGGCAGGGACCGCTTTCCGCTGCGGCGATTTGTTTATTGCCGTTGTTGGTGGTGGATAACTGGATATGTAGGGTTTGCTTTGAGATGAAACTTTTAGGAATCTATACTATATATATACTTCGCTATGCTAACAACTAATCGAGTTTGCAGACAGTTGGGCACTGGGATTTTGTTTTTACTATTAGCTGTTGCTGATACTGTTCCGTATGGGTGTGGATGCATTAGAGGGCAGTAAAATTTAGAAGTCATAGGCTGTCTTCTGGTTTGGGCTAGTGCGTGCGCTCGTTGGCGCTTCAATTTTTTGATCAATTATCTTTACAAGTACCTAAAGCATCTCAACTCCCTGTCCTCAACAGGATGAGGCCACAGAGGAAATTGTCATCAAGGCTATGGGGAGGGCTATCAACAAGACGGTGGCCATCGTAGAGCTTCTCAAGGTAAAACAGGGATTTCGTAACACCACTTTGTTTAACACCTGATACACTTCTGGAGTTATGTTCAGTTTACTAACTGTCCATGCTATCCCTGAGCAGAGAAGGATCGTTGGGCTCCACCAGAATAACTCCATCGAGTCAATTGATATCACCGACACCTGGGAGCCGCTGGAAGAAGGCCTTAACATGTATGCACTTGATGTTTTATTAAACTTAATACTTCTTTTAACTTGGGATTGGCATTGTGTTCTGATGTGATTATATCTTGTCTTTTTGACAGTCTTGAGACTACTCGCCATGTCTCCTTGATTACCATTACCTTGTCGAAGAAGGAGCTTGATACGTCGTCTCCTGGGTTAGTTGGATCCAGCCTTTCCCCATGTTTGATGTTTTCTGCAGAGTGTTTGTACACATGATTTCCAGTCCTATATATAAGGATCAAATAGTTTGCAATCCCTTATTGTTTCAAATATTCTCTGTAGTTTCTCCAACAACATTAACCTTTTACAAAAAGAATTAACTGCTCCCTTGTTTGTCGTAGTGCTCTTCGAGAATGCAATTTGTCATAGTGATAATCTTTGTGAATAGGTCTCTTAGCACAGTGTTAATTCTTTTGGGCTGATTCTTTTCTTCATGACGTATATTTAACACAGCTCTGAATTTTGCAGTTACCAGCCACCGATACCTGCTGATCAGGTCAGGCCACCAACTGACTTAGATCAGGATGCAGAGGACTTACCAAGTGGCCGTGGAAGAGGACGTGGCCGCCGAGGAAGGGGCAGAGGAAGAGGTAAATATCTGCATGCTCACACTTAATTGAAAAGTTGACATGTCTGCAAGTTATGGATTATTATGGTTGGTCTTGTTCCTATTTCCTGATTCTTCTGTTTTTTTTTTACATTTGGGCCATTGTAATACAGGATTTAGCAATGGAGGGGCAGAATATGATGATGAGAATGCTGACTTTGAGGGTCCACGTGGATATCGTGGCAGGGGGAGAGGAAGGGGTAGGCGGGGGTCCTTTGGGCCTGGAAGGGGTTACGGTGGTGATGGCTATGTAAATGAAGAAGCTGGTGGTTATTATGGTGGGGAGTATAACGCACCTCCTCCTCAAGGATACTATGGTTAGTTCTGTTGAATATCACTCTCTCATCAGTTTATTGATATTATGGTTACTTCTGTTGAATATCACTCTCATCAGTTCATTAACTTTTCTGTTTCTTGCTTGTTACCTTTTTAATTCATTATTTGGTGTCATTACTGATCTTAGTATTTGAGTACAACATTAATGCGTGGGTCACTGAAAATGATTTCTTAGAAAGTACACCCTTGGTTCGTAATAAATATATATAATGTTTTGGGAGTTCAATTTAGGAACAGAGGTAGTATTGATGTTATAAATTGGCATTACCTTGAATTCCTTTCATATTTTGCGACATTATCTTGAATGTGGTACCTCACCGATTGTGGTTAATAGCATTTAAGATATTGTAGAACGAAGCTTATAATTACTTATCTCATGCAGAAGGTGATAGGGAAAGGGGCCGAGGTCGGGGCAGAGGCCGTGGTCGTGGACGTGGTGGGGGTCGTGGCCGTGGACCTCCTCCTCAAGGTCCTCCTCAAGAGTAGATTGGCTGGCCCATCAGCTATGGAATGCGACAAGTCATCTTTGCTAGTAGATTAATGCTATCTTCTGTTGTAACTTTATCTGGTTAGGTTTATGTTTAAAGTTGACAGAGGGAACTCCAGTGTGGGGGATGTGGCTAGTTATGATTTTGTAGCTAGGTTTTTCTTCCATTTGCTTTATTATCAGACCTGGTATCATTCCAACTGTGCATTGTAGCATCTTTAATGTGTTAATCATCAAATCTAGCCCAGAAAATTCTTTTATGATGTTACACAGTTTTGTTCTAAGACTGCTTAGACTGCTCATAGTGGGAGTAATTTAGGTAGTAACATCACACATTACAAGGTATTTTGGTGATATGGCATAGCAATAAATGAAGAAAGAGAGGGAGGTGGTAACTACTATGTTACTATAACATCACACACCAAGATAAAATGAGTCTACTAACAAATAAATGAGACTTTGCATGATACCATCTCTAAGTTACTTTCCACTATGAAGGTAGTAACATAGACTAGTAACTTATGTATGACACCACCTTATGTTACTCTCCACTATAAACAGCCTAATGTTCTAAATGTGCAACCGTTGCTGAACTAGCTTTCGGTCTGGTGCGTTGCCATTATTGTGGGCAATGCTGTACTTTAGGAACACAGGTGATTGTTCAAATCTGGCCAGTTTTACAAACGGCGTTGAGCACGGACATTCAGTGTTGTCACCTGATCGTTGCCAAGCAAATCAGGTTAACAAGAAATAGAAGAACGTGTGCCGTAGAAAGTAGGCTTGTCGTGTTTGAGTTGATACCGCAGACCCGCTTTTACCTTCTAATCTGAGTTTTTATTTAATTTAATGAAATTTAAAGTATTTTTTGAGAGATTTTGTAGAGACTATCTTGTAAGTGGTTTAACCTTTTCCAAGCTTTCATTTTGCACTCTGCCGAAAGATCCTCCATCTACTCAATCCTGTTGGCGAAATACATTTTTTCCCAGTTGTTAGCAACACTTTTTGATGCTTTCCCTTTTTTTTTTCCACTTCTATTGGAAGTAATTTTGAGAAATTAAGAGGCCCTAAAATACATCAGAGTGTTGTTCATCTCTCAAATTAGATGATTTAATTTTGAGAAATTGAGAGGCCCTAAAGTAGGCAATGGGTCCCAATCTTTCACCTCTTTTCGGTCTTGCTAAAACACATGCAACGGCCTGATTGAGAGGCGATAAGTTCCATTTAACAAGTTGATTTAACATTTCCACAAAACATAGACAAGTGGGAGCTCTGTTTAGTGGTGGGGATGGGGGGCAGGGAGATAAGTGGGTTATCTTTATGAGTATTCATGGAGAAGATTTATCTGTGCAATCGGACAAGATCCTCACTCAATATGACTCCGACATTGGTAGTAGAGGTTTGTTCTACTATGGTTTGGCTGTTGAAGCTTCCTACACGTATATGAAATATTGGTCCCATAGATGGCTGCAACACCAGGTTTATGTCTCCAATGTATACACATGGTTTTGAACTTTTGATAGTGCTTAGATAAGAGATCTTTTTTGTTTGGTTCCTAAATACCGCAGATTTGGACAGTTTGTCTAATTAACAACGTGATGCAACGAATGGAACACTTCAATGCATTCTTCGTCTGTTTGGAAAGTACAGTTATGCCAGCTACAGTCCTTACGTGGCACTGATGTGGTATTTTTAATTGATATAGAGGTTATATGTTCTTTTATGAATCTTTACGGCAATTACCTGTCCAAAAAAGGTTGACTTCTGAACTTATCACGTGGTTCAAATTTCCCTGTTGCTTGCATTGTCATCTGGTCTTGAAGTTTACTTGGAACTTTGGAAGTAATGTAGCATTGTTTTTGTTTGTGATTACGTTATTGCCTTACTGGTTAACTCAGAATTTGCACTTTTGTTTGCCATATGTAGAAAGCTACAGAAAGAGGATATTCGAGCTGTTGACTTCTGCATATTCCACAATCAGCGTTGCAGATGTGGCTCACTTCATGGGGATGAGCGAGGAGGATGCTACTAACTGTATGTTTTGAGAACCTGCTAGTTAATAGCGAACTTCCAAGTATTTTTTTTACCTATTGAGCATTCTAACATGTTCAGTTACTTGTTTTGTTTGAAGCATGCACACTGCATTTCTTCATCTTAGAATAGATCTTTCCGTATGAAGTGTTACCCTCATACGTAAAACAAACACTAATTTTGTTACCGAGTGAGGTGATTTCTTACAAAAGGTTAGTTTAGTTGTCTATTGAGTGTTGCTATCCTTGAGGAGCGTGTCATTAGCTGCACCATCAAAACTGAGCATATTGAGATGGCTACCTTCCTTCATATTTTATTTGAGTACTTCTCTCTGAACACATATTACTGGCCAGGAGGCCCAGATCCAGTTACCTCTTTCAGAAGTCCTAAGAGCATCTCCACTCGTCCCCCCGACGAGGCCCCCGAGCGACGTTTTTTCCATCCGGACGGCGTCAGCGCCCCCGGTTCCTCGTTTTCGTCCGGATTTGGCCCTTAATCCATCCGGCGAGCCCACGCCACCCCGGCCCCCCGGGGCGCGCTCGGGGACTCCGGACGAAAGATTTTGGCGCGAAACGGCGTGTGGACCCGCGTAGTCGGCGACTGGAAAACCAAATCCTGTCGATTTTCCCTCCAATTTGCTTGCATATCCCCATTCCCTCCAATTTGCTTGCATATCCCCATTCTCTCCCGCCGAAATCCCCCAATCTCCTCGTCTTCCAGCTCCAGTTCCTGGCGGCGTCTTCTCGTCCACCACCACTCTCCTCCTCGTCTTCTCGTCCACCACAATGCCGCCGAAGGCGCCGGCGAGGAAGATGCGGGCGAAGAAGACGAAGCCGCCGGGCATGTCGAACGCCGCGTGGGCGGCGGACGAGAAACGGCGCGAGGTGGAAACAAGCGCCAGGGCGGAGAGGGTGAAAAGAGCCGCCGCCAAGAGGTCGGCGGAGGCGGCCCAGGACGAACAAGCGAGGCTGATCAGCATGGCCTATAGCGGCGGCATGTTCCCCGGCCAATGGCCGACGCAAGGTACAACAAGTTCCCCGTCTTCCTTCTCGCCTTCGCTGTACTCGCCGTCGCCGACTGCCGTGTTCCAAGAGGGCGCCTACGTCCAACCGTCCAAGCCCACGCCGTCGCCGCCCGAGCTTTGGACATGTACACGGACGACACCGGCCTGCAGTTCAAGTTCCTCAACGTCTACGCCCGCCTCGAGAAGTGCGAGAAGTGGAAGGAAGTTCGCACGTCCCTCTCGAAAAGCAAGACCGAGCAGTACAACCCCAACGCTCCGGCGGCTTGCGCGTCGGAAGGGCGCCCTGAGCTCGGCCAGAAGAAGCAGAAAGAGCTCAAACGGACGGACAATCCCGCCGACAGGATGCAGGCGTCGATCGACAAGTGCTGGGCCGACTTGAGATCGCACGCCGACGGGAGGAACGACAAGTTCGACGGCAGGTGGCGGGAGATGCTCGCCAACCAAGGCGCCCGGATCGCCCTGCTGAAGACGACGGTGGCGGCGAAGAAGAGGAACACAGACTTGGCGTTCCTCATGGGCGGCGGCGACATGGAACTGATGGACGAGGAGACGAGGAATTGGTACCAGGGCCACCGCAACGACATCCTCCGAGCCACTACGTCGTCTCCGCCGGCTCCTACCTCGTCTACCTCACCATCTACCTCGTCGACTGCGGCTGCTTCGACGTCCACTGCCGCTGCTTCATCGCCGCCCGCCGCAGCCGCTTCGGCCACGGCGTGTGAGGAAACTGGTCCGTCGGACACCGCCGTGCCGGCCGGGACTGCCGACGAGCCTGTCTCCGTGTAATTTCCCTCCGATCGCCGATCTGTGGCTGATCCTTTTGCTCCTTTTGCCGATCAACTGGCCGTACTTGTAGCGCGGGACGGCGATTTGTTTGAATTTAAACTCTATCCGCCGAACTCCGGGTGGACGACTGGAAATATGGTACTCCCCACGCCTTAATTTCGTCCAATCCGGCGGTAGTTTCGTCCGGATTTGGGCGTGGGGAGCGCCAACGAGTGGGGATGCTCAGACCTTCTGATATCTAACTTACATTACGATAACAACAGACCATTCTTATTCTCTCCATCCATCTACTATTTAACCATCTACTGTGTATATATTTTACGTTCCTTTTGATAGTGATATGATTATGATTTATTTGGATGCACAAGTGCTCTGCTCCCCATTTAAAATATTGGTAGATTTGGATTTACGACCCCAAGGATTGGCACTTTATCATTTACCACCTCTTTCACTCTGACATGTTGCCTGGGCCCTGGGACCTTATCTGGCGGTAAATCTTCAAGTGCCAATCTTTGGACATGAAGTGAATAATGGATGCCTCCTTAATTTTATGCCGGCATAATGTTCTTGTGCTATAAGGTTGCATTTAATACATTGCCCTTGACATGCTGGCTGAAGTTAACAGAGTCGAAATATTTCGTGTATGGCAACTAAATTCCATTTCAGGCTATCAAAAGTGCTGTCCACATTTCTTCCTTAATTGGGCATTGGACATTCACAATGTTGTTTGCTTACCACATTATCGTTTAGAATGAGGATGTTCTAGAGAAGTCAAGTTCACTTTAGAGGATCAATTAAGCAGTGCTGATTTTTTTGTTACCCAAATTTCTGAGCCATTGGTGGGCCCCAATCATTATTTATATATTTGTAGTTAAAATCTTCTTTTAGAAACATAGTTAGGAGTAATTTTTTTCTGAAGTGATAGAATATAATAGCTTATGCCTACACAAATAGTCTTGGATTTTTATACAAAATAGTGAGAGGTATTATTTCAAGATATCCATGTCAACTTGCCGTTAAGAACCACTGTGCAGTGTCAGTGGTCATGTTGGATGCAACCAACTACATTTGTGTTTGCAGTTACACTTGAATTGTCTAGTGCATCCTGTGTTACCATTCCAATTTTACTTGATTAGTTATTCAATTATATTATTGCACAGTTCTTTTCCTTGATCGATATCACACATATAAAATAGTTATGCACGTGTTTTTCAATTATATATATATTGTTGAACAGCTGCTTTTGCTTATTTCAGTGCAGCTGATGGCAATTGTTTCCTTTTTCCTCAATGCAGATGCCGTGCAAAATGGTTGGAGTCTGGATGCGGCAGCCAAGATGCTTACCGTCACAAAACAAAAGCCGCAGACGAACCAGAAGCTCGATGCAAGCAAACTGCAGCGTTTAACTGAATGTGTTTTCCACCTGGAGCACTGATGTCCTGGCACCAGTTACTTTTTCTACTCTTAAGGCATAGTATTAATCATGCATGGTTACATAATACTGTATGACTAGATTGTGTTTTGGCTGGAAAGGAATCTCAGCCAGTACTTAATACGCTTCTGGGATTGTCTTCTGGTTACCGAGTTTGCCTTTTCTGTTTCATTTCCTTCTTATCACGGCAATTCGTGCAATCAAATGAACACTGAAGCGAGTGATGCTCTGCTTAGGTTGAACCAGAGGTTTGTGACGTCTGTTTTTGTTTTACTACCTCTGAAATATAAGCCTTAGCTTCCTAAAAAGGCTTATATTTTGGAACTGAGGTAATAGATCATAATTGATGTAAGATCTGATGGACCTGTCGTTTTTCTTCATTAGTCATATTCCTTGAGCCTTGTTGATACAGTTTTGCCTTTGTTGTTTGGTTGTCGCAATTGGAATTTATATGATGACATTTCTATAAGCGTACATGATGCAACATTTGAAATCAACATGTATATATAGAAAAAGTCTACCCCTATTTTGATTATCCACCACAACTTGCACATGTATCCTATCCACTCAATCTGGTAGAAGGATCAGGAGCCACATCACTGGTCCGTGACATCTTCACTAGAACGCGCTATCAGAGTTGCTGAGAGAGGTCAGTTGTTCGGCACGACTTTCCTGATACCTTCCAAGACTACATACGCACACCACACGTGGCATGGCAAACGATACTTTGAACATTCATTCTCTAAGACTAGTCACAATGCATAGTATATCATATAGAAGTATCATGCGTATGATCCTACTACATGTTACTATCTCCACAATGCATGATAATATACTAGTATCATAGTTTCCATATATTAATTGTTTTATAGAATCTCAATGCAAATATGTGTACAAAATTTACTTGAATTATTTTTTCTAGTAGTATGTGCTATGATACAGTATCTACCTATGATAGTAGTACACACTCTCTCATCCTTAATTACACTGCAACATCAGCATTTTGCATGCATAAAATGCATGATACTACCTATGATACTCCCACTGTGGGTAGTCTAAGGGCTAACTTTCACTTTGGTTCAGCTGTATAGATTAGTACGAAGATAGTGGTCGGCGGACTTGCGCGCGTCCAATCGTGGATGTGTATGACGGACATGCACGCATGCAAACAGTGGCGGAGCTAGGATTTCGGCGTTGGGTATGCGGAGTCAAAAAATGTTCAGAAGAACAACAATGTAAACCATAAAAAATCACATAATAACAACTTTGTCTACTATAAAGAATTCATGCTTGAGAAAAGTATCCATGGAACCACTTAATTATTGCTGCCGAGTCTATTTTTTTAGCTTAATCATGCTCTTTGATAGAATAAACTAAAGAAATTATGGGTGAAATCAAATATTGAGACGTGATCTGGTGTGGAGGCTATTTCCTGTTCCTACGTGCTATCAGCTGGCCCTGCAGCAAATAGCAAATTTTAATACTGATGCCCGATAGGCCGAAAGCACTAGTGAGTCCAAAGATATTTGACACATATAGGCTAGGTAGGCAAAGGCAGCCCACATGAAGCGATGGGAGTTGATTATTACCGAGTTCAACATGTAAAAATACACCCACACATGTTGTACATGTATACATGGACATATATAATGAATAAACTTTGCCAAATATATTAGGTATGCATTGCATACCCTTGAATTAGGCTAGCTCCGCCCCTGCATGCAAATGCAGTGCTTTCTCAAACAGTTGACGCGGCGATGGAGAGCTACGCGGTGGCCGGGCTGCTGACGCTGCTGGAGGTGGTGGGCCTGCTGAGGCTAGCAACGACAGGAGGTGGTAGCGATAGCGACACACATGCTATATCTTATGAACTCCTTGCACGCCATCCTCAACTAATATGCGCATATTGGCCAAATGAATCAGCCTAGTGCTAGTGAGGTGGTAGCAGCTTGCATACAGTTTTTGTAAACTCTATGTCTCTTTCTGTTCTCTAAGTATGGTCGAAAGATAAAATGTATTACTCCTCCTCGGCTGCAGCTGAAGGATTATTGGCAACACGTACAGCCCACCGCAATCAATATCCTAGTTTCACAGAATCCTCAACAACCTTGGAGACTGGATGAGTTCCCAAACGATCCGATCATGCGCGTTGGAGTAGCTTATATGTAGTTGCGCACGTAACTATCCTCATGTACATGCATATAGTGTTCATTTAATATAAACCCCTCTTTTGGAATTAAAAAAGAATGACACCATTTTTTTCGGTACACCTACTTTGAAGACCGGCCGTCCACATGCTTTACTCTCGCCGCAATGCGGCTCCACCCGTGTATATAAACCTGGGTACGCTTCTCACAAGAGACAGCCAAGAGAGAACTGAGCCAGAGGGAGTTTGAGAGACAATGCGCGGTCTCCTGGCGGCCCTCGTGGCCGTCAGCCTGCTGGTCTTCGTGACCCAGGCCGCGACGGCGGCCCCCAAGCCACCACTGGCACAAGCGCCTCCTACCTCCCTCAACGCTCCCCCGTCCTATGACGGAAAGCACACATCCCCACCCCCCACCGCCACCGCCAACAAAAGTCCACCAACGCGTCCGTGTCCGTCGGCGTCCACTCCACCACGGAATGTCGAGCAGCGGCGCCGCCAGCGGCACCGCCGACGCAGAAGCGGCCACCCAAAATGACGGGAATCCTCCATCCTACGACGGCGACGGCAAGCACAAGGTGGCAACTCCGCTTCGTGTCTCTAACAAGGCCCTGCCGACAGGGCCGGCCCATAGATTTCGAGGGCCCTAGGGCAACACGGCACCAAAGGCCCCTTCTTTACTGTGTCAAAGCTTTTTAGGGCAGGGGGCCATGGCCCCCTACTATGGAGAATTCCTTAAAGATATATATTTATGCTATTTTTACATTTTATTCACAATTTAAGTACGATTGGTGTTCTTGGCACCCCTAACAATCTCCGTCATGTTCCGCCATTTGGTTACGCATAATTTAAAAAATATTATTAGTATTCCACAAGAGAAATATTCGGGTAATGCAATAGCAAACTAAATAATATTTACATTTGAAAAATCCATGGTCTTTAAAATCTCAGTAAAGATATTGAAACTATTTATTTCTATTGTTCAAGAAAATTATATATCATTATTCTTATTTTTACCATAGCTACATATACATATATATATATCTCTAAAATTAATCGGAGAAAATTTACGGGAGTCGGTGTTGTGGTTCATATTTGGAAAGGCTAGAAGAAATAATGTCACCAGGAAAAATTATTTAGAAGTATTGAATTATTTTTGTAAAAGGAGTCAGAGTAGAGGTATGATTGATCTTTTGTATTTTCTAGAATTATTCTAAGCCGTGTGGCCTAAAGAGTAATTGTTGATTCTTCTGGTATTAGGAATCAGAGTAGAGAAGCGGTATGCTACATCATAAAACATCTATATATTCTAGAGTTATTTTAAATTATACAACCCAAAAAGTATATGTATAAGTGTATTAAATATGCAAACAAATTTTGGGCCAGGGCCCCTAGCTCCTGGAGGCCCGCCCCTCTGCCCCGCGCTATGGGCCGGCCCTGCCTGCCGAATGAAGTCAAGGTCAAGGCGGCACCGGCTCCTCCACCTGCCCACAAGCGGCTGCCCCCTCCGCCGTCCTATGATGGAAAACACCCGGCGCCTCCGCCTCCGGCCCACAAGCGGCCGCCCCCTCCGCCGTCCTATGATGGAAAACACCCGGTGCCTCCGCCTCCGGCCCACAAGCGGCCGCCCCCTCCGCCGTCCTATGATGGAGAACACCGGGCGCCTCCGCCTCCGGCCCACAAGCCCCCTCCATCCTACCACGGCGACGGCAAGCACAAGGCGGCAGTGAACAAGGCCGCGACCAATGAAGTCAAGCACGCGGCACCGGCTGCGCGCGCGCGCAAGGCACCATCCAATGAAGACTACAAGGCGGCAACGGCTCTGCCCGGGCGCGCACAACGCCCCACCTAAGGAACTCAAGCGCATGGCGGCAACGGCTCTGCCCGCGCGCGCACAAGGCACTCTAGGATCTATGTCTCTGCATGCATCTCTGCATATCACAAGTGTTCGTGTGTATCCCTCTGATCCATGTCCTTCAACTGGAGAGAAAAATGCATGTAAGCATTGTGTTGCAAAGATATACCGCTTGTGGTGTTCTCGAATAAAGTAGTATGTGTCCGTATCGAGAGTGAACAATCTTATCCATACCCGGACATATATGAATTTACTTAAACATTGTGTGCAGAATTACTAAACCAAATCTTTTAGTGCATAGAACATATTATGAAGATTTCAGGGCTATTTAAGATGCCTCGACAAACCTGAATACTTCAGAATTTTTATTTCTTTGATGATCCGGACCACGTTGCAGATTTTTTTTCCTTTATTTTTTTATTTAAACTAGGGAAATTACACGTGCAATTGATACGGCTGAGCAAATTTAGAGTTAGTTATGTGATGAAGATTCGGACTAAACACTCCTCCGTTCGAGATTCTTGTTCCAGTAGATGCACAACATCTTCAGCTTTGTTTTGATATTTGAATCACCTCAAACCATGCAGTATCGGCGACGCCATCTTCGACCAAAGTTCGACCCAGAAATCAGTTTTCAGATCATTTGTTTCTCGCCGTGTCGCGTTCCGTTTTTCGGCGAAGCTCACCGGCGTCCCCGACCACTTCAGCACCATCCGTCAGCATCCTTGGAAGCGCACCACTTCGTAGTTTCTCAACGTCTTTTGTTTCGGTCAAAACCGTGCCCAGATTCGTCTCGGACACAGCTTTAAAATCCGTGCAAAAACCTGTCTACAGGAACTCGCGCTGTCACGTTTTCAGTTATCTACCCGCTACACCTCAAATGGGCTGAGTCCCGTATTCTTTTGAATCTCAGCATACAGCATACTGGTTCCACCATGGCTTCAAACACGAGCGACCCAGGTTCGGTTCCCCGCGGGCGCGCTTTGAACCAACCTTTTTGAGTTCTGCCTCGCTGGCGCCTACGTGGTCTAGCAGCCCCACCTGTCATGGACCGTGGCTAGGTCTAGCTCGGTACAGTTTGACTCCCGCCCAAAATTTCAAATTCGATTTTCAGAAGAATATCACAATCAGATGCTTTTCAAACTATTTGTTTTTGCACTTTTACAAATCCAATTGCTACAAATTTTATATCCATTTTGATCAGAAAAATGCAAGGATCATGAATATGCCATCCATGTGCCTGTTTGCAGCTCGCATCATGTCGTGACGTGTAGATTGTGCATATCACCTAATATCAAACCTATTTGGGAACACCACCTAGGTTTTCCCCACTCCGTTTAAACTTGAAATAACTCACCCCTGCCATGATATGTCATGTTAAATAACACTTAACTTTGTCGGCAGGAAATGCAACTCTAACCTAATTTGCTCGTCCGGGGTTCCGATCCGCTTAATTTGGATAAGATGCATTGCACCATCTTTGCCATGTCATGCATATCATATCTTGAGCATGCTCGTTCTTATCTGTAGTAGTAAGATTTGTATACATTATTTGTTCCAGCATTTCCTTCTTCCCGGATAGGATCGCGAAGTGGTGCGGTGAGATACGACAAGTCCTCCGGATGCTCTTCGACAATCTTTAACAGGCAAACATATCCTAAACTCTTGTCTCTGCAGGAGTCGCTCACCTATTTTATTTTGCCTTCTCTCTTATGCTAGCCTTGATTTGCGTTCTTGTCACGTGTCCCTTCGACTTGTTACCTCAAGCAGCCCATATTGCCACCACCACCTCCTACAGCTATTGTTTGGTTATCGTGTCTGCCTTGCAAGTCGTAGTGCATGCTAGTGCCGTTTATATCTTGTTACCATTTTGTTATCTTATCGGGTTATCTGTTGGGGAATCATGACACATGGCTTATGGATATATCTCTTAGTAGTTGCTTAGCGGAGGCATCGGTGGGTCAGCTGATCGTTTTATGACGGCTCACTTGTGTTTCTTAAATAATCTAGGACCCCGAGTTCTTGTTATATGTTCCGAGACTGAGCGCTCTAACCACACGTGGGTATGCTTAGCGGGTCTCCCCTCGACCACTGCCGGAATCTACAAGTTTGCCACTGGCCACAAGTAGTTTGAATGTTTTGTTTCTCCCGGGCGTGCAAGCTTGTTTCTTTGTGGTTCGATGATATGATGTTACTTTTGGGGAAGCCATGAGTGCCTTGTAACTCTGTTGACATAGGCATCCCCAGTGGGCCTGCCGAAGATGGTACCCGGGGTTTATTGAAGGCCCATGAGTCGACGAATATGAAGCTCGGAAGCCCAATTAGCTGTTGATATGGAAAGATAGAATTGTATTAGGAATAAAAAGATTTGTAACTTTACGTGTCGAACTCAAAGAGTCTCCCGGAGGTAAACAGATCAAAATTGGTCCCATTGATTTTGTTCCTCACCCTCCCGCCCGTTTGGATGCATATGCCTATCTGGATGAGCCAATGGAGATGAAGTTCGGGAGCTTCTACTTTTGCGTCGGGAGAGAAAGATCACACCGTATGGCGGAACCGATCCATTCGGGACCGCTAGCGTGTGGTTCTGGTTCCTCAAGATCATCATCATCAACCAAATCAAGCGATGGCGAAACTTCGTCGACAAGCAGCATCAAGCCGCAAACCGGCAGAGATGTCGTCAATCTGTTCGGTGGGATGTCATTCGGATCGGTCACGGAGTTCGATCCGGGCAGTGATTCGGAGAGCGTCGACAGCCTAAGCTTCATTGACAAATCTACCCTTATTAGGGAGGTCTTCGCCGATCGTTACGACGGTGTCACCGACCCAGAGGATGATCAATCAAGGCCAACGTACCACCAAGTCTACGTGATTGGCGAATCAAGTCGTCCTGAGGACGAAACGTCAGAGGCTTTCGATGATCTGGGAAACCCATACATCGATCCCGCTGATCTTACGCGAGGTTTAGGCAACAAATATGTTGGGCCTACACCGCGCCACAGAGTGAAACTCTTGCAAGCAGCCTGGGATAGAGCGACAACGACCTTGAACGCTACAAGTCCGCTAACCGCCGCCGCTACGGTGGAGGAGGTGCAAGCATTCCAATACAGGCTCGCGCGTGCTCGCCGAGAGATAGAGAAAGAAAGGGAAATACTTTAGAAGAGAAAGGCGGTAGCCTCTGCGTCAAGCAGGCGAAGAGCTCAGCTGAGTAGACAATCAGGTACTTCGGGAGGAGATAGTCACAGAGCAGCTCGCAATAGGGCAAGATCTCGCTTGCAGCATATACATAAAGGCGAGAGGGAGCATCTGGTCCAGAACCTCGACATGTCCTTTATGTCGATAGACACAAGGGGAAATATTATTCCCAAGACACCGGAAGCCGGATATATGGCGACCCAGGCTTTCATATTGGCATCCAGGACACCACCTGGAGATCCAAGAGAAGCATTATACAATATGGCTATGGCAGGAGTTGGAGCCATGGGAACAGCGTTCGCAAGTACAAGTACACCTCCCGAAGGTGCTCCAAGACAAAATAGCCCACGACCTACAGTGGTAGTGCAAGACCCCCCGAGAACGAGTGGGGTGAGAGATACAGCGACACAGACGCGGGTCGATAGAGCGCGGCACAAAAGGAGAGAACGTCGCCATTCACCAGAGATGGATGAGGAGGATATGTGCGGGCTCCCTTGTTTCACTCGACGAGTTCGTAAAACTCGGGTCCCATCTGGGTTTAAGTTGCCCAATAACTAGTTTGACGGCCTGCAAGATCCTGAGGACTGGTTAGTCGACTACCTGGAGACAGTAAAATTGACGGGTGGAACTAAAGCAACAGCCATGCAGAGCACCCAGGTGCACTTGAGTGGAGCAGCATTGTCATGGATAAAAAAGCTACCGCCGGGATCCATCGACAGCTGGGAAACTTTCGAGGACATATTTGTGAAGAATTTCCTATCCACATGCAAGAAACCTGTCGGCACCCCGGAGGTCAGGGCTAGACAAACCCAGATATCACATCT
Source organism: Lolium multiflorum (assembly GCA_030979885.1). Classification (NCBI taxonomy): domain Eukaryota; kingdom Viridiplantae; phylum Streptophyta; class Magnoliopsida; order Poales; family Poaceae; genus Lolium; species Lolium multiflorum. The sequence continues at coordinate 216,119,533 of CM061748.1, forward strand.
GGCATAAGCCTAACCTAGATCTCTAGGGCCTACAGGGTGAGAATCGGTAACACAACAGTGACTCTACGACTGAAAGCAAATATATTACAACTCTTAGCAGAGTTAAGATCCAAATTTATTACACGCAGAGGTCACTGACCACAATTCAACAAGCAACGGAAAGCAAATTATGTTATCTAGATAACAAGACTGCAAAGGGCCTAAGAGGCCATAACATAAGGCGACGTCCCAGCCCATAAGTCTCAGGCTGCCGCCTGAGGAACTCCAAACTACTCGTCGACGTCAAGGTAGAAGCCACCATCAGTTGGAAGAACTTCGTCTGAAACAAAGCATGCAAGGCTGAGTACAGGGACTCAGCAAGACTTAGTACAACCTGTTAGCAAAGCGGGTATGCGAGGCTTTATGTGGAGCTTATTTTGCGGAAAGCCAGTTTTCCTTTGTAAACAGGAGGGAGCAGAAGCTCGTCTATTCAGACCATTTTCAAAAGGGGTAAGAGAGCGATAACAACTCTAGCTCTAAGATCATCATGTTGAATCCACCGAAACTTCATCATTACCTGAACCTATCACCTAGGATCACCCCTCGACACCCTGAGAAGGGATCCTTATCACACATTGATATCAGGTTTTACGATTAGGTTCAAGTTGTCTATGATCATCACGTCCTTTCCCAAGTCGTCCGTAATCGTGGACACGGCTTTTCGAAAAGATTTACCCTGCAGGGGTGTACAACTTTACCCACACGCGCCGACCGACTCTTAGTGCCACTAGATTAACACACTTCCTTGGTGTGCCGGCAGAGGGTGGTCGACCAAAACCTTTCCCTTACTTCGCCTATTCCATGAGTCAAACTAACTGGGGAGCTCCGTCATCGTAGGTAGCCATTCTCCGAGGCGGTCCCGGTCATTGTGTGCAGGGGATCCAGTTCAATGCCTCCAGCATCCTTCACCCCGGCCACGCCCTGTATGATGCACTTTGAAAACCTTTTCCACCTTTCCCCATGCGTATGGCAAATGGAACTCGCAAACTAATTGACTCATGGGTAAGCTAGGTAAGTTCGGGCCAAGGGGTTCCCATGGGCCCCATGTGGCTGTACGCTCAGTCTTGGTTCCGAAGGCGAGAACCTCAGGTCCTAGTATCGGCGAGAACGAGTCAAATCACCACATACCCATGTGGCGGCCCATCCAAGCCTTTAGCATGTTTATTAACATCATCTCTGATCTTACCACGTCATCCTGACAAACTAGGTTCATTCGTAGCTCTGATTCATCAACCGGATGGATCAGACTTCAACAGCTAAGCATGGCTAAGCATATCATATATAAGGCTCTAGCGATGCGATCAAGCTCAACCTAGTTTTGCTGGGAGCGGTGGATCAGGAACTTTAGGCTACAAGGATAGATTATGCACACATAGGATATCTACAACTGCCGATAAAACATATTTGAAGCGTATGCAATATGTAATAACCAGAAGTAAAAGCATTTCGAAACCATATATGAACCAGGTTAGGGCTTGCCTTGTCCCTCGTTGTTCTGGTGCTGCTCTTCGGTGGCGTTGATCTCAGGCTCGCGTTCGGTCCCTATCGAGAAGAACCAAATACCGGAAAGGAAGAGCACAATCAAGACATGGTATAATGCAATGCACATACAATATGATGACATGTCATATTAAAGGGATTCGGTTAACCCTAGGTGCATCGACGGAATTTAGAGGTGTTCGGCAACGATCCCGACATAAGGGGGGTCGATTTAGGGTTTCATTAAGGGTACACATTTAATTGGGTCAAACATGTATGAAACATGGATAAACTATTAGGAAATGTTTTTCTGATCATTTTGATATATAATTTTATATTTTTCTGATTTAAAATGAATTACTTATTAATTACAGAAAATAAAACAGAATTAAAAGAAAAAGAGTTATGGCGTCATGCTGACGTCAGCCGCCGTGAGCTCACTGTGAGCTCGGGTCGAGCTCAAATTGAACGATTGAGGCCGCAATCGCACGCGCGGGCAGGGGTATTCGACTCAGCTCAATGCGGGGAACTGATTGGTGGTGGCGCCGCCGGCTATTGGCCGCCGGAGCATCGCCGGCGACGAGCGCGAGCGGCGGCCGGGACAGGTGCTGCATGGCAGCGGCACTAGAGAGGGTTAGGGAGAGAGCTGAGGGCACCATGAGGGAGCGGAGCTCACCGCGAGCACGAGGACATGGTCGGCGACGGCCGGGGAGCCTCGCCGGCGCCGGAATCGAGCGGTGGCCGCCGGTAATGAAGTTAGGGTTAGGGTTTTCTAGGGCATCGGGGCCGCGGGGAGGGGAGAAGTGGGGCGCTAGGGCTTGGGGCGGCGGCGGCGCGCCTCTTATAGCCGCCGGGGGCGGCGGAGAGTATCCTGGCCGGCCAGGCCATCGGGTGGCCGGCGAGCAGCCACCGAGCTGCTTCGGTCGGCGGGAAGACGACGCCAATTTTGCAAAAACCCCCCTAGGGAAAAATTGGGCTGTGGTGGGTTTGCTGCTGGGCCGCCTGGGCCGAGCTGGGCTGCGGCCGAGAAGGAAAAGAGAGAGAGGGAAGGAGAAGTGGGCTGAGCCCAGGGAAGAGAGAGGAGAGGGTTTCCCTCTATTTTTCTTTCTTCTTTCTCCTTTTTCTATTTCTTCAATTCAATTCAAATTTGAATCTGTTTGAATTTGGTTTGAAAACTCAAACTTTTCAGTGATATTTCTAAACACACATGGCCTTATTGAGAAACAACAAAACCATGTTGCTTAGTATTAAAAACTTGCAAGATTTGAATGAGAAAGAAATAGAGAGGAATTTGCATAATTCAAAAATGGAGATGCAAATTTTGTTCAAACTCAAACTACATGCATGAGATGCACATGAACACTCATTTATTTATGATAACAAGGTTGGGATGTTACAACTCTACCCCCTTACAAGAATCTCGTCCTCGAGATTCCTAGATTTTAGAAAAGAAGGAAGGGTACTCAGATCGTAAACGATCTTCTCGTTCCCAGGTTGCTTCTTGCTCAGAATGATTAGACCACTGAACTTTCAGGAACTTGATGCTCTGACGTCGAGTTTTACGCTCGGCTTCATCAAGGATACGAACAGGATGTTCTCGATAAGTTAGATCCTCTTGAAGGTCAAGAGTCTCGTGATCAACACCACGGATAGGATCTTTGAAGCAACGCTTGAGTTGGGACACATGGAAGACATCATGAACTTCAGGAAAGTTGGAAGGTAACTCCAACTTGTAAGAAACATTACCACGCTTGGCAAGGACGCGGAAAGGACCAACATAGCGAGGTGCTAGTTTGCCTTTGATACCGAAGCGACGGACACCCTTGAGAGGAGTGACCCGAAGATAAGCTTGATCACCAATTTCATACTTCACTTCTTGATGATGGCGATCATAGTAGCTCTTTTGACGTGACTGAGCAGTTTTCAGACGCTCGCGAATGATGCGAACTTGATCTTCTGCTTCATTGATTATATCTGGTCCAAAGAACTTTCTTTCTCCGGTTTCGGACCAGTTCAAAGGAGTTCTACACCTTCTGCCATACAAAGCTTCAAAAGGTGCCATGCCCAGGCTGGATTGGAAGCTGTTGTTATAGGTGAACTCGGCAAATGGAAGGCACTTTTCCCAATCTTTACCGAAGGATATAACACAGGCCCTGAGCATGTCTTCAAGAATTTGATTCACTCTTTCGGTTTGACCACCGGTTTGAGGATGATAGGCTGTGCTGAAGGAAAGACGAGTTCCCATAGCTTTCTGAAGACTTTCCCAAAATTTGGAGGTAAACAAACTTCCACGATCAGAGATGATCTTCTTGGGAACACCATGAAGAGCGACTATCCGGGATATGTATAGATCGGCCAGTTGACTAGCACGAATATCTTCCCGAACAGGAAGGAAATGAGCAACCTTGGATAGACGGTCAACCACTACCCATATAGCATCTTTTCCATTTTTGGTCTTGGGGAGACCGGTAATGAAATCCATGCCAATTTCATCCCATTTCCACTCTGGAATTGATAGAGGTTGGAGAGTGCCAGCAGGTCTTTGATGTTCAGCCTTCACACGACGACAAACGTCGCATTCAGCAACAAACTTAGCGATCTCTTGCTTCATCCCGGACCACCAGAATCTTTGGCGAAGATCCCGATACATTTTGGTACTACCAGTATGGATGGAGAGGGGTGATTCATGAGCTTCTTTAAGGATTAGCTCTTTGAGATCCGATTTATCCGGCACGACTAGACGCTTACCGAAATAAACGGTACCTTGATCATCAATGGAGAAACATTTAGCAACTCCGCTAGCAATGTTCTTCTTGATCTCGGTAATGCCAGAATCTTGCTTCTGAGCCTTATTGATCTGGTCTTCAAGAGAGGGCTTCACCTCTAGATTAGCAAGGAATCCACTAGGAACAATCTCAAGGTTGAGTTTTGCAAGTTCCTCATAGAGAGAAGGTTGCGCTTGCTTAACCATCAGATTGTTGCAATAGGACTTCCGACTTAGCGCATCAGCAACGACATTGGCTTTGCCGGGTTTATAGTTGAGACCCAAGTCATAATCTTTTATGACTTCTAGCCATCTTCTCTGTCTGATATTCAGATCCGGCTGGGTGAAAAGATACTTCAGACTTTGATGATCCGAGTACAACTCGCAACGATTACCATAAAGGTAAGGTCGCCATTGCTTAAGAGCATGGATCACAGCTGCAAGCTCGAGATCATGAGTAGTGTAATTAAGCTTATGTGGTTTCAACTGTCGAGAGGCATAGGCCACCACATGGCCATCTTGCATCAACACACATTGATACGTCTCCGACGTATCGATAATTTCTTATGTTCCATGCCACATTATTGATGATATCTACATGTTTTATGCACATTATATGTCATTATTATGCGTTTTCCGGAACTAACCTATTGACGAGATGCCGAAGGGCTAGTTCCTGTTTTCTGCTGTTTTTGGTTCCAGAAATCCTAGTAAGGAAATATTCGGAATCGGACGAAATCAAGACCCGGCATCCTATTTTTCCACGAAGCTTCCGGAACAGAGTCGCGGAGGGGCCTTGGGCCCCCAGACGATAGCGGCGCGGCCTAGGGGGGCCTGCGCCCCCCTAGCGTGTCACCGCCTCGTTGACCTTCTGACGCCGCCTCTTCGCCTATAAAAAGGTCCCTGACCTAAATCTTCGATACGAAAAAGCCACGGTATAAGAAACCTTCCAGAGCCGCCGCCATCGCGAAGCCAAGATGGGGGACAGGAGTCTCTGTTCCGGCACGCCGCGGACGGGGAAGTGCCCCGGAAGGCTCCTCCATCGACACCACCGCCATCTCCATCAACGCTGCTGTCTCCCATGAGAGAGGAGTAGTTCTCCATCGAGGCTCGGGGCTGTACCGGTAGCTATGTGGTTCATCTCTCTCCTATGTACTTCAATACAATAATCTCATGAGCTGCCTTACATGATTGAGATTCATATGATGATGCTTGTAATCTAGATGTCATTATGCTAGTCAAGTGGGTTTTACTTATGTGATCTCCGGAGACTCCTTGTCCCACGTGTGTAAAGGTGACAGTGTGTGCACCGTGTGGGTCTCTTAGGCTATATTTCACAGAATACTTATTCACTGTTATGAATGGCATAGTGAAGTGCTTATTTATATCTCTTTATGATTGCAATGTGTTTTGTATCACAATTTATCCATGTGCTACTCTAGTGATGTTATTAAAGTAGTTTATTCCTCCTGCACGGTGTAATGGTGACAGTGTGTGCATCCGTGTTAGTACTTGGCGTAGGCTATGATTATAATCTCTTGTAGATTATGAAGTTAACTATTGCTATGATGGTATTGATGTGATCTATTCCTCCTACATAGTGTGAAGGTGACAGTGTGCATGCTATGTTAGTACTTGGTTTAGTTGTGTTGATCTGTCATGCACTCTAAGGTTATTTAAATATGAACATTGAATATTGTGGAGCTTGTTAACTCCGACATTGAGGGTTCGTGTAATCCTACGCAATTAGTGGTGTTGATCATCCAACAAGAGAGTGTAGAGTATGCATTTATCTATTCTGTTATGTGATCAAAGTTGAGAGTGTCCACTAGTGAAAGTCTAATCCCTAGGCCTTGTTCCTAAATATTGCTATCGCTGGCTTGTTTCTTGTTTTCTGTTACTACCGCTTGTTCTTGTCCCGGGCAAAGAACTTTTCTGGTGCCGTTGCCACTGCTCATACTTATTTATACCACCTGTATTTCACTATCTCTTCACCGAACTAGTGCACCTATTAGGTGTGTTGGGGACACAAGAGACTTCTTGCTTTGTGGTTGCAGGGTTGCATGAGAGGGATATCTTTGACCTCTTCCTCCCTGAGTTCGATAAACCTTGGGTGATCCACTTAAGGGAAACTTGCTGTTCTACAAACCTCTGCTCTTGGAGGCCCAACACTGTCTACAAGAATAGATGCACCGTAGACATCAAGCTATTTTCCGGCGCCGTTGCCGGGGAGGAAAGGTAAAAGGTACTCACACTCCGGATCTCGGCTACTAAGCTATTTTCACCGTTGTAAGTACTCGAAGCTATTTCCTTTAGATCCTGCAATTGCATCTTTTTGTTTCTTGTTTACACTAGTTAGGCATAATGGACAACAATGAGCTTCTTATTCTATTTCCTGATTTAAGACATGGATGGTTTGATGCGAAAATTAAAAAACCTATGGAACCTTATTTGCATGCTGGTAGTAATATTAGTATGAACGCTTTGAACACCATTGTTGATAATGATATAGAAAGTTCTAAGCTTGGGGAAGCTGGTTTTCATGATCTTTTTAGTCCCCCAAGCATTGAGGAGAAAATTTACTTTGATGATACTTTGCCTCCTATTTATGATGATTATAATGATATTGGTCTTTTAGTACCGCCTGTTATGGAGGATAAATTTGATTATGATTACAATATGCCTCCTATATTTGATGATGAGAATAATAATGATAGCTACTTTGTTGAATTTGCTCCCACTACAACTAATAAAATTGATTATGCTTATGTGGATAGTAATAATTTTATGCATGAGACTCATGATAAGAATGCTTTATGTGATAGTTATATTGTTGAGTTTGCTCATGATGCTACTGAAAGTTATTATGAGAGAGGAAAATATAGTTGTAGAAATTTTCATGTTACTAAAACACCTCTCTATGTGCTGAAATTTTTGAAGCTACACTTGTTTTATCTTCCTATGCTTGTCACTTTGCTCTTCATGAACTTGTTTATTTACAAGATTCCTATGCATAGGAAGCATGTTAGACTTAAATGTGTTTTGAATTTGCTTCTTGATGCTCTCTTTTGCTTCAAATACTATTTCTTGCGAGTGCATCATTAAAACTGTTGAGCCCATCTTAATGGCTATAAAGAAAGAACTTCTTGGGAGATAACCCATGTGTTTATTTTGCTACAGTACTTTTATTTTGTATTTGAGTCTTGGAAGTTGTTTACTACTGTTGCAACCTCTCCTTATCTTAGTTTTGTTGCATTGTTGTGCCAAGTAAAGTCTTTGATAGTAAGGTTCATACTAGATTTGGATTACTGCGCAGAAACAGATTTCTTGCTGTCACGAATCTGGGCCTAATTCTCTGTAGGTAACTCAGAAAATTATGCCAATTTACGTGAGTGATCCTCAGATATGTACGCAACTTTCATTCAATTTGAGCATTTTCATCTGAGCAAGTCTGGTGCCATTTTAAAATTCGTCTTTACGGACTGTTCTGTTTTGACAGATTCTGCCTTTTATTTCGCATTGCCTCTTTTGCTATGTTGGATGGATTTCTTTGTTTCATTAATGTCCAGTAGCTTTTTGCAATGTCCAGAAGTGTTAAGAATGATTGTGTCACCTCTGAACATGTGAATTTTTGATTATGCACTAACCGTCTAATGAGTTGTTTCGAGTTTGGTGTGGAGGAAGTTTTCAAGGGTCAAGAGAGGAGGATGATATACTATGATCAAGAAGAGTGAAGAGTCTAAGCTTGGGGATGCCCCGGTGGTTCACCCCTGCATATTTTAAGAAGACTCAAGCGTCTAAGCTTGGGGATGCCCAAGGCATCCCCTTCTTCATCGACAACATTATCAGGTTCCTCCCCTGAAACTATATTTTTATTCAGTCACATCTTATGTACTTTACTTGGAGCGTCTGTTTGTTTTTGTTTTTGTTTGAATAAAATGGATCCTAGCATTCATTGTGTGGGAGAGAGACACGCTCCGCTGGTTCATATGAACACATGTGTTCTTAGCTTTTAATGTTCATGGCGAAGGTTGAAATTGCTTCGTAAATTGTTATATGGTTGGAAACGGGAAATGCTAGATGTAGTAATTGATAAAATGTCTTGGATAATGTGATACTTGGAAATTTTTGTGCTCATGTTTAAGCTCTTGCATCATATACTTTGCACCCATTAATGAAGAAATACATAGTGCTTGCTAAAATTTGGTTTGCATATTTGGTCTCTCTAAAGTCTAGATAATTTCTAGTATTGAGTTTTGAACAACAAGGAAGACGGTGTAGAGTCTTATAATGTTTTCAATATGTCTTTTATGTGAGTTTTGCTGCACCGGTTCATCCTTGTGTTTGTTTCAAATAACCTTGCTAGCCTAAACCTTGTATCGAGAGGGAATACTTCTCATGCATCCAAAATCCTTGAGCCAACCACTATGCCATTTGTGTCCACCATACCTACCTACTACATGGTATTTCTCCACCATTCCAAAGTAAATTGCTTGAGTGCTACCTTTAAAATTTCCATCATTCGCCTTTGCAATATATAGCTCATGGGACAAATAGCTTAAAAACTATTGTGGTTGAATATGTACTTATGCACTTTATCTCTTATTAAGTTGCTTGTTGTGCGATAACCATGTTTCTGGGGACGCCATCAACACTTTGTTGAATATCATGTGAGTTGCTATGCATGTTCGTCTTGTCTGAAGTAAGGGCGATTTTCATGATCAAATGGTTTGAGTATGCATATGTTAGAGAAGAACATTGGGCCGCTAACTAAAGCCATTATTCATGGTGGAAGTTTCAGTGTGGACAACTAATCCTCAATCTCTTATGAGAATTTTAACTGTTGTTGAATGCTTATGCATTAAAGAGGAGTCCATTATCTGTTGTCTATGTTGTCCCGGTATGGATGTCTAAGTTGAGAATAATCAAAAGCGAGAAATCCAATGCGAACTTTCTCCTTAGACCAAAAAGGGGGAGATTGTAAGGGTATTTCACCCTTATCCATTATTTTGGTAACGATGACACCGTGCTAAAGTATTTGGCCTAATATGTTTATAAGTACAATCTCAGGTATTAGGCAATGAGGCGTAAATGGTGTATCAAAGGAACAAGAAGGCTAAAGGAGACCCCCCATTTCAACAACAATCAAAAGGGGGTTACAGGAGAAATCCGGTCACTTGCCCGGTCCAACCGGGCCAGCAACCGGCCATCGGCGTGCGGCCGGTCGGCCGGTCGGCCGGGCTCCAAAGGAGGACCAGCAGGTCCGGTCTGTGGCCCGGTCGACCGGGCTCCTGACCGGCGGGTCCGGCGCTCCGTCCGGTCGACCGGTCGGAAACCGGGCACCAACCGGGCACCAACCGGAGAAGAGCCAGAACGACGCAAAAGGTGCTCCGGTCAGCAGTCCGGTCTGACCGGCCTCACGACCGGGCTGTCCGGTCGTGCGGTCGGCCGGGTTTGTCGGGAAGAATGCTGAGGTGGCAAGTGGCAACGGCCAGATTTTGAAGAACACTATAAATAGCCCTTCTCCTACCTCTAGACAGTTAGGCAACATACTATAAACTGTTCTTGAGCTCTCTCTCTCTTACTCCATTGCTAGAAACACCAAAAGCCTCAGATCTCCCTCCTCCTCCACCCAAACTCAAATCCCTCCGGGGAATCACTAGAGGAGGACCCGATCTACCGTTCTACCAAGCCAAATCTCATTCCCCCTTGTATTCATTGAGAAGCTTGCTTCCTAGGGTTCCTTGGAAACCCTAGGTGGGCAAGAGGAGTCCGGAAGCATCCGGGCTGTGGATTTGCTCCGGGCAAGATTGTGAAGGTTTGGAGGCTACCTCAAAGTCTACCACAAGTGAGTGAGCTATTCCTTCGTGGGATAGGCTCCGGAGAATAGGGTGAGCCTTCGTGGCGCGGGGAATCCTTCGTGGGACCTCCACTCCTCCAAACGTGACGTACCTTGTTGCAAAGCAAGGGAACACGGGAATACATCCTCGTCTCCGCGTGCTATCGGTTATCTCTAACCGAACTCCTTACTTGTGATTTAACTGCCTGTGAGAGCCTTCGTGCTTGAGTTAGTTGTATCCTCATATAGGTTGCTTCACCTAGTTTGCATTAGGCTCATCTTTATATTCCGCAAAGCCTAATATTGCAAAGAAAGAATTAAAATTTGTAGAAACCTATTCCCCCCCTCTAGGTTTACCATCTCTATACTTTCACATAGAGGTACCCCTTTGTGACACTTGGTTGAAACATATGCTATGCAATGATAATCCGTGTTAATCCAAGCTAATTAGGACAAGGTGCGGGCACTATTAGTATACTATGCATGAGGCTTGCAACTTGTAAGATATAATTTACATGATACATATGCTTTATTCACTACAAGAAAAGTTCTGATAGACAACGTCTCAAAATCGTCCGCTAAGGGGTATTTTTCGTCGCCTATGGGCCTAACCCGACGATATGGGTTCTGTTGTGGAAACTGCGTCAGGCAAAGTCCTACGACGATTTTTTCGGTCCGTCGCGCTTGGGCGCCCTTCCGCCACGGAAAATCGGACCGTTGCCCAAGTGTTTCCGGGAGCCCGTTGACTGCTGACGTCATGCAAACTGACACGTGGCAGACGCCGTTAACTGGTAGTTAACGGCGTTAACCGCTGAAACCCCGTGGTAGATGGTAGGCCCACACGAGGCCTGCCACGTCTTAAGCGGGCCGGCCCATTAAGTTTGCGGGCCGGGCCAGCTGACTTAGTTTGACCGGTCAACTATATAGCTGGGCTGGTCCATTAGTTACGTGGGGGCCTAACCTCTAAGGTTGACTGGTCAAAACTTTAATGGGCCGGCCCACTACGCATGTGGGCCGGGCCGAATGCACTCGTTTGGGTCAACAGGCAAAAGGGCCGGCCCACAAGACATGTGGGACCCACTTTCCTGTTATCGGGCCGGCCCATTTACAAAGTGGGGTCCACATTAAGCAACTGGGCCGGCCCAAGAAGTTAGTGGGCCGGCCCAATTAGCATGTGGGTCCCACTTTCTGCTATCGGGCGGCCCATTTAGTACGTGGGGCCCACATTAGATCAAATGGCCGGCCCAACAAGCCGTGGGCCGGGCCAAAAGCACCGGTGGGTCCCAATCTCCTGTTAAAGGGCCAGCCCATTTAGTATGTGGGGTCCACCATATAGCAAGTGGGCCGGCCCAACAAGATGGTGGGCCGGGCCATAAACACAGGTGGGTCCCACTTTCCTGCTAAAGGGCCGGCCCATTTAGTACGTGGGGTCCACCATAGAGCAAGTGGGCGGCCCAACACGCTAGTGGGCCGGGACAAAACAGTAGGTCCCACTTTCGTCTTAAAGGGCGGCCCATTTAGTATGTGGGGTCCACTATATAGCAAGTGGGCGGGCCAAAATACTGGTGGGTCCCACTTTCGTCTTAAAGGGCCGGCCCATTTAGTACGTGGGGTCCACCACAAAAGCAATTGGGCTGGCCCAACTAGGTAGTGGGCCGGCCCAGTAGTTGGTGGGGTCCACCTTAAAGCAAGTGGGCCGGCCCAATTAGAGTGTGGGGTCCACAGTAAATCAAATGGGCTGGCCCAATAAGTAAGTGGGCCAGCCTGTTTAGTTGCTGTTTATATGCCGGCGTAAAAGGCGCTTTAGGATTTTGCGGGCCGGCACGTATGTGATTTCGCTTAATTGGACCGTTTAAGGGATGGGAATTCGTGATTTAGATACTGAGAATATTTACGCAGCATTGATTTCTGTCGGATAGCCTCACTTACCACAAGCACCAAAGAAAAAATGCGCGAAAGAACTATAAAAACTAACTAAATATTACATCAGCTGCAAGGCTTTGAAAAAATATTACAGAACCCAGAGAAATTGAATGGTAATTAAACCTAGCAATACAATGAAGCGATCCGGCAATCTTTTAAGTTGTCCATGCAGCACCTATATCTGAAACAAAGACATTACAAGTTAAGACAGCAACAATGGAAACGCAAAGACACTGCAATATTGTTTGCCAAAGAATTTGGAACTCATCATTTCGTCGTTATAACAAGATCATTGTAATGCGCACAATAAGCAAACAAAGAGTGCATGCCGCATACCAACAGCCAATATAACAGAGCATGTTAGAATGAAACAGCAGACTTACTACTGTCGAGTCCCATGCAAACCAACATGTTCAGGGAGTACAAAATTGGCATGAACAACATAGTAGCAGGCTATAAATTTTGTAACAACGACTGAGCAAGATGAAGTTATGATGGCTACATCTACAGAGCAGGGAATGTAAACCAAAAATAGAAGTTACGATGGCAAAAGCTAAAGAGGAGGGAATGTGAACCAACATGTGCCAAGTGCAATTACTTAATTTTGGCCGTGAACTAAATAATACTCCTGAACTTATAGTGAAGGGGATGCAAATCAAGATGTTTCGGGATATAAACTTGTAATGAGCAACACATAGAGGATAGTTAATGCTGGAGCTTAGGATGGACCAGATACAGAATATAGTGGGATCACCTGTGAACTTGTATAAGAGGGAATGCAAACCAATATGTTCAGCTTTCCATATGTGAGCGTCATGCCAAGTCAGAGAAACAAGTCAATAATGCAGCTTTTGAAGAACAAGATGGCACGCAAAATTATTATCTAGTAGTATGACAAGTTTATTTGTACTACAGGCTAGATAGCAGAGTGATAGCATGCCAAACTAAGTCCTTACTTTGTTAGCTTACAATGAACTAGATACAAAACAATGGCATCACCTGTAGTACAGGGAATGCAAGCCAACATGTTCATGGAGTAAAAAATTGGCACAAACAACATAGTAGCAGGCCATAATTTTTGTAACAACGACTGAGCAAGATAAAGTTATGATGGCTAGATCTACAGAGCAGGGAATGTAAACCAAATATAGAAGTTACGATGCCAAAAGCTATAGAGCAGGGAATGCGAACCAACATGTGCAATTACTTAAAATTGGCCATGAACTAAATAATAGCAGGATGTTACTATAATACCTATAATTTTTGTAACAACGACTGAGCAAGATAGAAGTTATGATGGCTACATCTACAGAGCAGGGAATGCAAACCAAAATGTTCAATCGCTTAAAGTTAGCAATGAAGTAGAAAATAGCAACGTGTTACGGTCATAGCTAGGAATGAACTAAAAGAGCTTCAGACAAACAAGCATCTGAACCCAGAACATGGCGCTAAAACAAGGGACTTACATTAGGAGAAGCACTCTGTGGGAGTCACAGCAGATCTTCCTGGGGTTGATAGATCCGGTGATGAAGTACGCTACATGTGCTACTTGGGGTTGGAGAGACGGCCATTACACTTCATGATTACTCATCTCATCTGCAAAAACGTAACGGCGCGTCGTTAGCACAAACAGGTTCCCCCAAGATTAAACAAGAACTTGCAGGCAAGCAATAGAAAAGCGACAGTAGAAGAGTTTAGATCATGCACGGCGCCGGTGAAGCAGATCCGGTTCATGCACAGCGGTGTCGGTGAGCAAGATCCGATGCGGTGGACGACGGATCCGGCGAAGCGGCTCCGGTGGGGTGGACGATACCGCAGCTGAAGCGACTGCGGTAGACTGCTAGATGAGCATATGGTTTCGAGGTTCGGCGGGGATGATCCGATCCGGTTGATGACGGCGTCGATGAAGCGGCTCCGGCAGGCAGCCGGATGACGAGGATCGCGAGGGCTCGGGTAGGCCAGGGAAGTCCGGCGGGGATGTTCCGGTGCGGTGGTCGTGGAGGTGGGAGAGAGGGACTTGGGAAGTTCCGGTGGGTGGTCTGAGGGAAATGAATTTTTTTGGGAGGGTTTCCGGGCTAGGGAGGTGGTGATCCAAAAAATGACGGGCAGACCCCCCCACCAACCGACTTTGCTGCCATCTCCACAGGGGTAGAATGGGAATTTGGAAGCGTGTGAAATTTTTGTATTTTGTAGGCGGGAAGTTTTGCCGCTATGAGATTTTGAATTTCGCTAAGGTCCAAGTATAATGATAAAAAATTGTGAGACCGTACTAGTACCTCTGTTCAAGGCCGAGTGCAAAATCAAATCATCGTCACCTTGAATATTGGTCACTACCATGGTCATGATCTATCTCTGAAATTAGCGTATCCGCTATATCTTGCAAAGTATAATGATAAAAAAAATTGTGAGACCGTACTAGTACTTCTATTCTAGGCCGAGTGCAACATCAAATCATCATCACGTTGAAAATTTGTTACCATGATCATGATCTATCTCTGAAATTGGCGCATCCGCTATATCTTTCAAAGTATAATGATAATAAAAATTGTGAGACCATACTAGTACTTCTGTTCAAGTTCGAGTGCAACATCAAATCATCATCACGTTGAAAATTTGTTACCATGATCATGATCTACCTCTGAAAATGGGCGCATCCGCTAAAACTTGCAAAGTATAATGATACAAAATTGTGAGACCGTACTAGTACTTATGTTCAAGGTCGAGTGCAACATCAAATCATCATTACATTGAAAAGTGTGTTACCATGATCACGATCTATCTCTGAATTTGGCGCATCCGCTAAATCTCGCAAAGTATAATGATAAAAAAATTGTGAGACTGTACTAGTACTTCTGTTCAAGTTCGAGTGCAACATCAAATCATCATCACGTTGAAAATTTGTTACCATGATCATGATCTATCTCTGAATTTGGCGCATCTGCTAAATCTTGCAAAGTATAATGATAAAGAAATTGTAAGACAGTAGTAGTACTTCTGTTCAAGGTCGAGTGCAACATCAAATCATCATCACGTTGAAAATTTGTTACCATGATCCTCTGAAAATGGGCGCATCCGCTAAAACTTGCAAAGTATAATGATACAAAATTGTGAGACCGTACTAGTACTTATGTTCAAGGTCTAGTGCAACATCAAATCATCATTACATTGAAAATTGTGTTACCATGATCATGATCTATCTCTGAATTTGGCGCATCCGCTAAATCTCGCAAAGTATAATGATAAAAAAATTGTGAGACTGTACTAGTACTTATGTTCAAGGCCGAGTGCAGGATCAAATCATCATCATGTTGAAATTTGTTACAACGATCATGACATATCTCTAAAATTGGCGCATCCGCTAAATCTTGCACGTGGCGCATCTCGGTGCGGAGCAACAAGCCGGTGCTATCAAGGTTGAGGCGTCGGTAGCGTCATCGGGCTCTCCTCTTTTGATAGATCTTCTACATGGCGTGGCGCACCGCCCACCGAGAAGCAGTCACATGTGAGATCGAGGTGGAGACGTCGCCGGCATCCTCGAGGCGCGACCGCCCTTCTACGAGCCAGAGTCGACTCAAGGTATGAATCCATGCGCTGTCGCGTCCCTTCTGCATATGAAGTGGGATGCCTTAGATTTATTGTTCTTCTCTTACGATTATTTCTAGCCGGACATGTGTGCTCTTTCTCTGAATATATTGCTTGAAAAGCTAACCAAGTTACTTAAATTCACTTCGTTCTTAATCTTGCGTGCTAATTTTGTTATTTTTGCTGACAGTGGTGCGCGCAAGGAAATTTATTTCTGGGTGTGCTGAGCTGTTAGGCCTAAGTCGAAATCCTCAGCTAAACAAGGCCTCAGCTTAACACATAAAAAGGTGTTCAATCTCGCCCACAATGTCCTCTTCTTTCCTCTTCCTTTATTGGAACTTGTTTTGCAGACAAGGAAAGTGGCACGTGTAATGTGAGTAAAACCCTCTTAGCCAAAATCAGCTACGAGCAAGATTTTATGTATTGTAGATTCCCCAATTGACTCTCATCCCCAATGTAGTCTTTTTTATGTCAGTATAGACTTCTTTACTGGATGTATACTATCGTACATGGCATGCATTTGCCTAATGAGGAGCATTGTATTGCCATTCTAGCCAACCTGATCGATCTGTCAAGCTTCATGCACGAGATGCCATGTTTAATTTACTCCCTCGCTCCGATCCATATTTCTTGGTGTAAAATGAATGTGAATCGGAGGGAGTACTCTTCTTAGATAGTACTATACCAGTTCAAAAAAAAGTACTGTACTACTACATCACAAATGCATCAAAAGAGTACTACATCACAAGACCACCACGGTTGTACTAGTAGAGTTTAATGCTTAACTTCCAAAGGGAATAAGATTACACATATGAACTTTAAACAGGCGCTGTCCGATGTCTGCTTGTTTGGGAGCACAACATAAATAATACTACCCCCGTCCATACATAAGTGACTAAACTTTGTCTGAAGATGGTTTCATCTATATATGTTTTTAGTGTGTAGATACATCCGTATCTTGAAGGAAAAAGGTGAGCCGCTAACTTTTTGAATAGAGTGAGTAATACAATTCGGATAAACAATGGTGTAGTAAAACAAATACTCCTGCCCATCATAAAACAAAACACAGACTGACTCAAATATATGTACAGATCACAAAAAAGGTTTCATCAGAACCCGAACATATACATGCAGAGATGACCGTTTGATCACATAAAACAAAGGTTTCGTGGCATATTTATGCCCCCAAAACAAGCAGACGTAGGACAGCGCCAACGTACTAGCAGCTAGCACTATGGAGCTGCAGTACAAACAAATGGTGCAGCGACATTTCCACCAGAACGAAAACTAAAAGACATCAGACCAAACAAAAGCTGGGCTATCACTTCTTGCCCAAACAAGCCTTGCTCCTTCATATGCGACTTCCTTTTCTCTTATGGATGTTGAACTTTGAATTAGATGGGTTCCTGACAGCGCGTTCTTTTTCGTGTCCTTGATGTTGCACTCTGGATCAGGTCGGTTACTGTCAGGAAATGAACAAATTGATCAGCAAAAGTCATATGTAAATGAATGCAAAGGTTACATATGAATGACTAACCCGGTCTAACTGAGTAGGGATGTAAAGTGCACCAACGTCTAGCAGAATTGTACTTTCTCCACTGCCAGTTGCTCATATCTAATTGGAATACTCCCTCCTTTGCCCGTACAACCAGCTCATTTTTGTCCTCAAATACGCAGAGTAACCTTACTGCATGTTTCCAATTGTATGGAAATGATGTGTCAAGGCCAAAAAAAGTATCCAATTCAAAATTTATATGACATGTCCATGACTCGTGATCGCCTGTTGATGATCTTGTACTGGCCCATGTTTGTAGGGTGAAGTCTCTTATAACAGCAAGGGCAACATCTCCATTATGTCCCTTGAAGATGTGAATGTTAAGCATGAATATATCATGCGTCTCATGAGGGCACTGAATATATTTCAGAGCCTTCTTTGCATGGTCAAGCTCAATGATATATCTAGACTTCGTTGGCCAGTACAAAATACCCCCTATGAGAGTTGCCGGTCTACGGTCAATCTCTGACAGCATCGGAGTTGATCGAGCTAGAAACTCCCATTCTTTTGAATCTGGTGAGTAGATATGAGCCTGTGCATCGTAACGTTTAGTTGTTATCCAAACAACCGAGAACTTGCCACAATGTGTAAACGGTTCAGAGTTGTTTCTCGAACAGAGAATTGAGCCGCTGCTTTCAATTGTGTGATTGCGCCACAATGGTGGTTCTGGTATCGCTGTGAGAACTTGCCTAATTGGATCCCAGACTGATATATACCCACTGGATACATTAGAATGGAGTAGCACCATACCATCGCGGCATCCCAGGACATAGATTTTGGGACCGTTCACTTGAGACGGGATTGCCAGCATCTTCAAGATGGCCGGGTGAAGATCATGCTCTGTGATGAATCGATTGTCCTCGGAGTTGTTGGTGAAAAACCCTAGCAACGGGTTTCCTCCGTTGTGTGACACAGTTAGCTTTCTGAAATAATTGCTTCCCATACATTGCCTCCATGCTTTCTTGGTGCCTGATGCAGCTAGTAAGCAGGTTGGATGGGGAGGAAGCCTGACAAGAATCTGAGAGACTACATCTCCAGGCAGATCGTTGATTGTTGTGGGTGTCCTTCGACTGAAGCTGGTAGGATTATGCAAATCGCACGATGCATCGTCAAAATTATGTAAACAGCACACTGCATCATCTATTTTTTAAAACAAAATGCAACATCTAATTTGACTAAGCAGCAAAATGCATCATCTAATTCATCATCAAAGTTTCCTAAACTGCACGGTGCATCAGCAAAATCAAAATAGTGTAAACAGCACAATGCATCAGCAAAATCAAAATAATGTAAACAGGACAATGCATCAGCAAAATCAAAATAATGTGAACAGCACAATGCATCAGCAAAATCAAAATATTGTAAACAGGACAATGCAATTGTAATCCTGTTGCATAATCAATGAAGCCCTTAATTTGCAAAAAAAAAACACCACAAAAATAGGACGCACCAACGGAAGGCAATCTCGCATATACAGTAATAATTGCTAACGTGTCAACACGATTGGAGGAAAAAGAGACCTCTACAGGACCCAAAACGCTGTGGTAACATCAGATGGGGTTAGCTTTGATATAGGTAATAAAATGTAAACAGCACAATACATCATCTAAGTTGACAGCAAAATTCTTCATCGAAATTTCCCACACTGTTCAAGGAATCAGAAAAATTACCTAAAAGGCTAAAAGAGCAAAATGCATCATCAGAGTAAAATATATGTAAACAGTACAATGCATCATCCAACTTTTGGCTAAACAGCAGAGAGCATTAGCTAGGTTGACAGAAGAAAAAAACAAAAAAAAACCATGAAAAATTCCTGAAGAGGTGAGTGCATCAGAAAAATTACTACCTAAAAAGCATAATGAATCACCCAAATTACAAAAGAAGCAGAATGCATCATCAAAAATACAAAAACATCTCAATGCATCATCACGTCTGGTTTGGGCAAAAAACCCAATCCACCAGATCTAACCTCATTGCAGTTGGGGAAGGTAGAACTTACAAAGGGGTTGACGAGTCACGATCATATGCAACAAGCGCCGCCTTAGATGAAGTCACCATCCAAGCTCTCGACGCGTTCAAAGCAGCCAGCTTCGAAGCCTCCGACGGTTCTCCCGGCTGCGCCGCCAAAACTCTCGAAGCACGCGCCAAGACTTTCCAACAAAATGCAGCTTCGATACGAGCATTTGCCAGCGCCACAGCGCCCGGGCCCGTCCTAGCCACCGCCTTCGCCTTTGCCTCCGCATCCGCATCCGCATCCGCTTTACATGTCTCCGCCGATGCATGCAGAGCATCCGTCTCCGCTTTCCATGTATCCGCCGACGCAGTGTAGGCATCGAGCGACGCCGTTTTCATTTCCTAGAAAACCCAGTAAGTTACTCACATTGCAATCCCCAAATTAAGGTTATATCGAACACAATGACCGATGAACCTCTGTACTCGCCGGAGGTTGGAGATGTACATACCTGCGAAGATCGGTCCGGTGGTGCTTGACGGTGGTGCGTCGGGGACGGGGGAGAACTCGGCGGGGAGAATGGTGGCGCGGCCCAAGACGGCGGCGCGGAGAGGGGCGACGGTGCGGTCATCGAACCTCGGCAGACAGTATTTTGTATATATATATGAGAAGAAGAATAAAGTCTGGTCGAATGAGGCAGCGCGACCGGCAGAGTACAACCGAAGGCTACTAGTGCTACCTTGGAGTATTGTAGTAATATAACATAATAAAAATAATGGCCTTGTTTAAACCACTCTTGTCAGTGTGGCATCGCGTCCAAATTTAATGCATTCTGTGGAAATCGGAATAATGCTGTAAAAACTCTCATACTAGTGTGGTATATAGCATGCACCGACACTTTTCAACAAAATGTCGTCTCCATTTCATAGGAGACTGCTTGCACACTGGGATACGATGCTGACATGACGAAGGGCGCAGAAGTATTTTGGAGTATTTCATTCGAGCAGATCGGGGCGACGGTGCGTCTTTGGAGGGAATACCGTGTGGTGTGTCTTTGGAGGGAATACCGTACGTACTTAGGAGTATTTCATTCGAGCAGACTGCTTGCACACTGGGATACGATGCTGACATGACGAAGGGCGCAGAAGTTTGCGAAAATGGTTGTACTACCATCCGACCATTAGTATAATCATTGCGCGATAGCTTACACGAGAAGGAAAAGAGCCGAACAGCTGTGGATAATAAAAGCATTTGGCTCTTCGAGGATCCTTCTTCTACTGCCTTCTCAAAGGAGTACTACTATTGTAATCTTTTTTTGTTTTTCTGGGACCTTCGGGTCCCTTCCCCGTTGAAAAGTGAAGTGTTTCGAATACATTCATATGCCTATGTTTCTATTTTTACAAGCAAATAAATAACAAAGGATGACTCAATGCACAAGTTGATCTCATTTTGAAATTTTTTTAAACTTCTTCTATTGTATTCAAATTTGATTAGAAGGAGTCGATCGATTGTACATGCCAATCGTATAGCTTGGTGGGTGGATTGGCATTTGAAGTTTGGTCATTGTGTTCTTGTTTGTTACCACCCTCGCAAGGCACGTCCAAGTATTTCCTGTCAGAATTTATGGCATGTATGTAGTTAAATAACCTACATTATTTCAATTATGAGTTTAATTACTAGGCAAAAGCTTAAAAATCCATATATAGTTGCAGATTAAGATGAACAAATCCTTGAACCTATATCTACAAAATTGATGGCACTAACACATCCTACCAAGCGGAAAGCATGTCTACCCTACTGCTTCCAAAAGGTGGAATTATGACAATAATGTGCAACTGTTAAAATTTGGTAGCCCTCCTTCACAAATAACACACATCTAGCCATTTTTGTACAGTAATAAAAAAGGGAAATCATTCTTTCATGCATGCATATAATTGTTAGAATCTCTTGTTTGTGAAGTTGCTTAAAATACGATCTCTTCCAAACTTGAGGTCATATGATAACTAAAAAGTTTTGTATGGCGGGATTTTGCATCAAAGTACATGCGCACAATACTCACTTGTGGGCAGAAAGCCAAACAAACTCATATTACTAGGTTTGTATTAATTTGTTCTAGAAATTTCACCATCACACATGATTTTGTGCTTGCGTTAATTTTACTTAAAAAACTTCTTCCAAATTCAAATTTTCTTCAAACATGCCAACGGTACATGTCTACCAATTAATAATTAAGGATAGGAAAAACATAGGAATAGGAAAGGTATAGGATTGGAATGACATGTCTACTTGAATCCTATAGGAAGATGAAGTTTGTTTGATTGTAGCAAAGGAATTTTTCCATGAGGTATGAGCTAATGCTTTTTTCCTATAGGAATTACACTACAAGATTCCTATAGGAATTTTTCCTATAGGATATGTTCCTATGAATCAAACAACATGTATAGGAAATTTTCCCATAGGAACCAAATCCTACACAATTCCTATGCAAATCCTTTGAATCAAAGGAGCCCAATTAATAATTAAGGGTACACCACACGTACTGCCTCGTAGGGTACATAAAAAATTACTATATTTTATGGCATGTACTAATTTCACATAATCTACAACTCAATGTTGAGTTTAATGATCAGCCCAGAACTAGAAAACAAATATACATATAGTTGCAAATTAACCTAGAAAAGCTCTAGTATCCTTTAAAACCCTAGAAAATGGCCATGCATGCATGCATCCTACCCATAATAATTAATTAAGGTCTCGATCTCTATACTGCTCACGAAGTTTGGAATTCTGGCAAATATGCAACTTGTTTCATTAATTTACCATGGCGAGATAGATGCATGCACATCGATCTCTTAAAAAATATATTGCTCACCGGATATATAGATAAGGCCAAGCAAACACATCGAATATTTGTGAAGAAATGTTTTTGCTAGAACCTTCAAATTTTTAGATTTACATCACACACAAAGAACACACCTTTAATTTCGCCAGGTTTGTGCACTAATAAAGTACTCCTACAGTACTAGAAATTGGATTGTTCTACTCCGGAGTGATATGCTCACCGGAGTATTTTTGGATCTTAGCTGGAGCGGCGTTTGGCGGTTGCACGAAGCCGTGCTGGATGTTAAGCCTGTCGAGGCACGCCTGGTGGAAAGCGTGCGCCACCTTAGCCTCATCGGCGCGCCGCTGCAATGCTGCGTCCCTGGGATTTGCAGCCGCCGCATTCTTAGCCTGCACGAAAGCTTGCAGAGCATCCCGGCATCTATAGAGTGCCGGGAACATCACGTTATATACGAGCTCCTTGGCGGTGTTGCTCCTGCAAAGGGCGTCGCCGTGATGCGCTTCGAAAGAACGGCCTGGCTCCACGGCCGGCACCGCCTGAAGTGCGGTCGGATTAGGCGGCTGGCCACGGGAGCTCCCTGCCTCCGCATCGTTCGCGCCGGCCGGGAAGGGGATCTCACCTGCTGGCAAAGAAAACCATGCGGCATGCGCGGGCGGAAAAGCCGGCCAGGGCCGAGCGGGCGTCGCATGCGGGGTTGCGTGGGAGATCCCTGCCTCTGCATCCATCGGCCCGCACGGGAAGCGGCTGGCGAGGGGCTCCACGGCCAGCGCCGCCGCCGCGGGCTGAACAACCGGCCAGTGCAGAGCGGGCGGGTTATGCCTTGGTGCGCGATGGACGAAGCGAAGGCGGCGCTGATGCTCCGCTTCCTCGTCGGTGGTAGGACTACGCGCGCGGCGACCAGAGCCAAGTCGGAAGGCCATAGCTATGTCGATTGGTCACTTAAGCTGGAAGTTGTTGCTTATACGGGTTCACTGCCACGTTGGGTTAAGAGGGGCAAAGTTGGTCAATGCCTAGGAAGTTGGAATCGTTTTGGCCCCAATTTTTTAATTACCTTGCGGTTCATCTCTCGGTCTCTCCCACCTCTTCACTATCCCTCCCCTTGCCTCCTTTCATGCTTCATCGTAGTGCATCTTGTTTTTCTAGCACCTTCACAAAAATCATACACATTTGGCCGATTCTGTCATTGTGTGCACTAATAAAGTAAAAAATCCATTATATGTGAATAAACGTTTAATACACTAGCTCGCAAAGATGTTTCTCAAGGCGATATGCACAATGCCTGCCAAAAATGGGTCATGATAACTAAATTTCGTGTTAATTTTTGCATGACATGTACTCACTTGTGTATGAAGCCAAGCAAACTCATAATCTATACCAAAAAATGTGAAAGAGTTCTTTTTAGTATCCTTCATACATGGGGTTCCTATTTTTACTTTCTATTTTTACTAGTTACAAGTACTCATGCATGAAAACTTTTGAAAATATGTGCATTTTGGGCTGTGTGGAGACATGGTACAATAATATATTCAAGTTGATATACAAAGTCTAGACATATTCAAACTAGACAAATAATGTATCTAACCCCCTAACCCTAAACTCTGTCTTATGAAGTCAAGCATGCATGAAGAGAATTGGTTTTGGGTTTCAAACATGGAAATTTCAAAATCATCCCAAAAGCTTCATTTTAGAGCGACTAAGAAGGATCCAGGCTTACCTTTCCATTTTCATGTTTTAAACTTGTTTAAATCTTGGTCAAATCTAGGATTTGACCACGATTCAAATGGGCATAAAATAAAAAAATGAAAAAATGAAAAACCAAAGCGCACATAGTCTTCTTATATGTCATATAGTAAGCATTAAAGTTGGTAAACAAGGTCTAGACATATTCAAACTAGACAAATCATGTATCTACCCCCTAACCCCTAAACTCTGTCTTATGACGAAGTCAAGCATGAAGATTAAGTGGTTTTGGGTTTCAAACATGGAAATTTCAAAAACCTCCCAAAAACTTCATTTTAGGGTGACTAAGAAGGATACATGCTTCCCTTTTCATTTTCATGTTCTATACTTGTTTAAATCTTGGTCAAACCTAGGATTTGACCAAGATTCAAATGTGCATCAAAATTCCAAAAAAATCAGAAAAATGAAAAACCAAAGCACATAGTTTTCTTATGTCATATAGTAAGCATTAAAGTTGATAAACAAGGGTCTAGACATATTCAAACAAGAAAAATCATGTATCTACCCCCTAACCCTAAACTTTGTCTTATGTAGTCAAGCATGAAGAGAAGTGGTTTTGGGTTTCAAATATGGAAATTTCAAAAACCTATCAAAAGCTTCATTTTAGAGTGACTAAGAAGGATCCATGCTTACCTTTTCATTTTCATATTTGAAACTTGTTTAAATCATTGTCAAACCTAGGATTTGACCAAGATTTAAATGGGCATAAAATTAAAAAAATCGGAAAAATGAAAAACAAAAGCACATAGTCTTCTTATGTCACATATATATAGTAAGCATTCAAAAGTTGATAAACAAGGTCTAGCTAGACATATTCAAATAAGACAAATCATGTATCTACCCCTCTAACCCTAAACTCTGTCTTATGAAGTCAAGCATGAAGAGAAGTGGTTTTAGGTTTCAAACATGGAAATTTCAAAAACCTCCCAAAAACTTCATTTTAGAGTGACTAAGAAGGATACATGTTTCCCTTTTCATTTTCATGTTTTAAACTTGTTTAAATCTTGGTCAAACCTAGGATTTGACCAAGATATACAAATAGGCACAAAAAATGAAAAACAAAAAGCACATAGTGTTCTTATGTCATATCGTAAGCATTCAAGTTGATAAACAAGGTCTAGATATATCCAAACCAGACAAATCATGTATGTACCCCGTGTCGATCTTATGAAGTCTAGCATGAAGAAAAGTCGTTTTGGCCGGGTTTCAAACATGGAAATTTCAAGAACATCCCAAAAGCTTCATTTTAGAGCGACTAAGAAGGATCCAGGCTTACCTTTCCATTTTCATGATTTAAACTTGTTTAAATCTTGGTCAAATCTTGCTCAAGCATGAAGATAAGTGGTTTTGGGTTTCAAACATGGAAATTTCAAAAACCTCCCAAAAACTTCATTTTAGGGTGACTAAGAAGGATACAGGCTTCCCTTTTCATTTTCATGTTCTATCTATACTTGTTTAAATCTTGGTCAAACCTAGGATTTGACTAAGATTCAAATGTGCATCAAAATTCCAAAAAAAATCAGAAAAATGAAAAACCAAAGCACATACTGTAGTTTTCTTATGTCACATACATATATATAGTAAGCATTCAAAAGTTGATAAACAAGGTCTAGCTAGACATATTCAAATAAGACAAATCATGTATCTACCCCTCTAAAACCATAAACTCTGTCTTATGAAGTCAAGCATGAAGAGAAGTGGTTTTTGGTTTCAAACATGGAAATTTCAAAAACCTCCCAAAATTAAAGCTTCATTTTAGAGTGACTAGTTAAGAAGGATCCAGGCTTATATACCTTTTCATTTTCATGTTTTGAACTTGTATAAATCTTGGTCAAACCTAGGATTTGACCAATATTCAAATGGGCATAAAATAAAAAAAATAAAAAAAAACCAAAGCACATAGTCTTCTTATGTCATATATAGTAAGCATTCAAAAGTTCATAAACAAGGTCTAGACATATTCAAACCAGACAAATCATGTTCCCCCTAACCCTAAACTTTGTCTTAATTATATATGAAGTCAAGCATGAAGCAGAGAAGTGTGGTTTTGGGTTTCAAACATGGAAATTTCAAAAACCTCCCAAAAAGCTTCATTTTAATTAGACTGGCTGGTTAATTAAGAAGGATCCATGATTAATTACCTTTTCATTGTCATGTTTTAAACTTGTTTAAATCTTGGTCGAACCTAGGATTTGACCAAGATTCAAATGGGCATAAAAATTCAGAAAAAAATCGAAAGAATGAAAAACCAAAGCACATAGCCTTGTTATGTCATATAGTAAGCATTCAAATTGATAAACATGGTCTAGACATATTCAAACCAGAAAAATCATGTATCTACCCCTAACCCTAAACTCTGTCTTATGAAGTCAAGCATGAACAGAAGTACGGTGGTTTTGGGTTTCAAACATGGCAAATTCAAGAACCTCCCAAAAGCTTCATTTTAGAGTTACTAAGAGAAAGATCCAGACTTAATTACCTTATCATTTTCACATGTTAAACTTGTTTAAATCTTGCTCAACAAACCTAGGATTTTACCAAGATTCTCAAATGGGCATAAAAATCAAAAAATGAAATACCAATGCACATAGTCCTCTTATGTCATATAGTAAGCATTCAAGTTGATAAACAAGGTCTAGACATATTCAAACAAGACAAATCATGTATCTACCCCCTATCGAAGTGGTTTTGGGTTTCAAACATGGAAATTTCAAAAACCTCCCAAAATTCAGCTTCATTTTAGAGCGACTAAGAAGGATCGATGCTTACCTTTTAATTTCCATGTTTTAAACTTATTTAAATCTTGGTCAAACCTAGGATTTGACCAAGATTCAAATGGGCATAAAAATTCAGACAAAAAATCTAAAGAATGAAAAACCAAAGCACATAGCCTTCTTAATTATGTCATATAGTAAACACTCAAGTTGATAAACAAGGTCTAGACATATTCAAACCAGAAAAATCATGTGTATATCTACCCCTAACCCTAAACTTTGTCTTATGAAGTCAATCATGAAGAGAATTGGTTTTGGGTTTCAAACATGGAAATTTCAAGTACGTCCCAAAAGCTTCATATATTTTAGAGTGACTAATTAAGAAGGATCTTGGCTTACGTTTTCATTTTCATGCTTGAAACTTGTTTAAATCTTGGTTGAACCTAGGATTTGACCAGAATCAAATGTGCATAAAATTCTTAAAAAAATAGAAAAATGAAAAACAAAAGCACATGGTCTTCTTATGTCATATAGTAAGCATTCAAGTTGATAAACAAGGTTTAGACATATTCAAACCAGACAAATCATGTATCTACCCCTAACCCTAAACTCGGTCTTATGAAGTCTAGCATGAGGAGAAGTCGTTTTGGGTTTCAAACGTTTAAGCCAAAAGCCCCATTTCAAATATTTCAAACTTATTCAAATTTGGTTCAAATTTGAAAGACACACAAGTTATAGCACACATAGTGCATACATTCTCACACATACTGCACTAGATGCTAACCCGGCCTATAGTTTGAGGCCATTGGATGAGGTCGAAAAAAATCTTGGATTAGAAATGGGGTTGTTCGAACCCCGTAGTTGGATTTTTTGAACCTTGATCTGTAGTACTGGGCAAAACCCTAGTTTAACCTATTTAATTATAGATTCGTAGGTCGATTTTTCTACCTTTTTATTATTACTATGCAGCACATGTGTGTTTGCCCGTCGAGTGAAACTCGGAGGAAGAGGGATCACTCGGAAGGAGAGAAGAAGGGAGAGAATTATGGTGTCTCCCCTTTTTCGGGTGATGATGTTGACTTTTGTGCAGGGTTTGTCAGTGAGCAGGAGGTGCGAGCGAGCGGCGAGCGAGAGTCGAGCGAGGCCGAGAATGAGAGAGATTTGTTTTTTTGTGAGAGGGACAACCGAAGGATCCAGAAGGACCCACAGGCTTCCAATACGCATCCGATGCCGTGATGCGTCTTCTCTTGACAAAGAAGATGGCTGGGAGTTTGCGTACCTATTGCACGTGACTTGTGCTCACTGAAGTGTGGGACCTCACGCGTGGGCACCACACGTAAGTGACAGACCTGTTGGTGTAAAAACTCGGTTGATTATTATAGTGCATTAGAACAAAGTTTCCTATGGATTCAAGGGTAGGAAATCCAAGTTAACTCATTTACATGACATTATTTTTTCCATGAAGCAAAGTTAACGCACCTATCAATTGGTACATTTTGGAGTGACTAAGAAGGATCCAGGCTTACTTATTCGTTTTCACGTGTAAAACTTGTCTAAATCTTGGTCAAACAAAATTGGCAGAAAATTCAAAAAAAAACAGAAAAATGAAAAACCAAAGCACATAGTCTTCTTATGTCATATAGTAAGCATTAAAGTTGATAAACAAGGTCTAGACATATTCAAACCAATACAAATCATGTATCTACCCGCTAACCCCTAAACTATGTCATATCGTAAGCATTCAAGTTGATAAACAAGTTCTAGATATATCCAAACCAGACAAATCATGTATCTACCCCCTATCGACCCTAAACTTCGTCTTATGAAGTCAAGCATGAAGAGAAGTGGTTTTGGGTTTCAAACATGGAAATTTCAAAAACCTCCCAAAATTCAGCTTCATTTTAGAGCGACTAAGAAGGATCGATGCTTACCTTTTCATTTCCATGTTTTAAACTTATTTAAATCTTGGTCAAACCTAGGATTTGACCAAGATTCAAATGGGCATAAAAATTCAGACAAAAAATCTAAAGAATGAAAAACCAAAGCACACATAGCCTTCTTAATTATGTCATATAGTAAACACTCAAGTTGATAAACAAGGTCTAGACATATTCAAACCAGAAAAATTATGTGTATATCTACCCCTAACCCTAAACTCTGTCTTATGAAGTCAATCTAGGATTTGACCAAGATTCAAATGGGCATAAAATAAAAAAACAGAAAAATGAAAAACCAAAGCGCACATAGTCTTCTTATATGTCATATAGTAAGCATTAAAGTTGATAAACAAGGTCTGGACATATTCAAACTAGCTAGACAAATCATGTATCTACCCCCTAACCCCTAAACTCTGTCTTATGACGAAGTCAAGCATGAAGATAAGTGGTTTTGGGTTTCAAACATGGAAATTTCAAAAACCTCCCAAAAACTTCATTTTAGGGTGACTAAGAAGGATACAGGCTTCCCTTTTCATTTTCATGTTCTATACTTGTTTAAATCTTGGTCAAACCTAGGATTTGACTAAGATTCAAATGTGCATCAAAATTCCAAAAAAAATCAGAAAAATGAAAAACCAAAGCACATACTGTAGTTTTCTTATGTCACATACATATATATAGTAAGCATTCAAAAGTTGATAAACAAGGTCTAGCTAGACATATTCAAATAAGACAAATCATGTATCTACCCCTCTAAAACCATAAACTCTGTCTTATGAAGTCAAGCATGAAGAGAAGTGGTTTTTGGTTTCAAACATGGAAATTTCAAAAACCTCCCAAAATTAAAGCTTCATTTTAGAGTGACTAGTTAAGAAGGATCCAGGCTTATATACCTTTTCATTTTCATGTTTTGAACTTGTTTAAATCTTGGTCAAACCTAGGATTTGACCAATATTCAAATGGGCATAAAATAAAAAAATAAAAAAATAAAAAACCAAAGCACATAGTCTTCTTATGTCATATATAGTAAGCATTCAAAAGTTCATAAACAAGGTCTAGACATATTCAAACCAGACAAATCATGTTCCCCCTAACCCTAAACTTTGTCTTAATTATATATGAAGTCAAGCATGAAGCAGAGAAGTGTGGTTTTGGGTTTCAAACATGGAAATTTGAAAAACCTCCCAAAAAGCTTCATTTTAATTAGACTGGCTGGTTAATTAAGAAGGATCCATGATTAATTACCTTTTCATTGTCATGTTTTAAACTTGTTTAAATCTTGGTTGAACCTAGGATTTGACCAAGATTCAAATGGGCATAAAAATTCAGAAAAAAATCGAAAGAATGAAAAACCAAAGCACATAGCCTTGTTATGTCATATAGTAAGCATTCAAATTGATAAACATGGTCTAGACATATTCAAACCAGAAAAATCATGTATCTACCCCTAACCCTAAACTCTGTCTTATGAAGTCAAGCATGAACAGAAGTACGGTGGTTTTGGGTTTCAAACATGGCAAATTCAAGAACCTCCCAAAAGCTTCATTTTAGAGTTACTAAGAGAAAGATCCAGACTTAATTACCTTATCATTTTCACATGTTAAACTTGTTTAAATCTTGCTCAACAAACCTAGGATTTTACCAAGATTCTCAAATGGGCATAAAAATCAAAAAATGAAATACCAATGCACATAGTCCTCTTATGTCATATAGTAAGCATTCAAGTTGATAAACAAGGTCTAGACATATTCAAACAAGACAAATCATGTATCTACCCCCTATCGACCCTAAACTTCGTCTTATGAAGTCAAGCATGAAGAGAAGTGGTTTTGGGTTTCAAACATGGAAATTTCAAAAACCTCCCAAAATTCAGCTTCATTTTAGAGTGACTAAGAAGGATCGATGCTTACCTTTTCATTTCCATGTTTTAAACTTATTTAAATCTTGGTCAAACCTAGGATTTGACCAAGATTCAAATTGGCATAAAAATTCAGACAAAAAATCTAAAGAATGAAAAACCAAAGCACATAGCCTTCTTAATTATGTCATATAGTAAACACTCAAGTTGATAAACAAGGTCTATACATATTCAAACCAGAAAAATTATGTGTATATCTACCCCTAACCCTAAACTCTGTCTTATGAAGTCAATCTAGGATTTGACCAAGATTCAAATGGGCATAAAATAAAAAAACAGAAAAATGAAAAACCAAAGCGCACATAGTCTTCTTATATGTCATATAGTAAGCATTAAAGTTGATAAACAAGGTCTGGACATATTCAAACTAGCTAGACAAATCATGTATCTACCCCCTAACCCCTAAACTCTGTCTTATGACGAAGTCAAGCATGAAGATAAGTGGTTTTGGGTTTCAAACATGGAAATTTCAAAAACCTCCCAAAAACTTCATTTTAGGGTGACTAAGAAGGATGCAGGCTTCCCTTTTCATTTTCATGTTCTATACTTGTTTAAATCTTGGTCAAACCTAGGATTTGACTAAGATTCAAATGTGCATCAAAATTCCAAAAAAAATCAGAAAAATGAAAAACCAAAGCACATACTGTAGTTTTCTTATGTCACATACATATATATATATAGTAAGCATTCAAAAGTTGATAAACAAGGTCTAGCTAGACATATTCAAATAAGACAAATCATGTATCTACCCCTCTAAAACCATAAACTCTGTCTTATGAAGTCAAGCATGAAGAGAAGTGGTTTTTGGTTTCAAACATGGAAATTTCAAAAACCTCCCAAAATTAAAGCTTCATTTTAGAGTGACTAGTTAAGAAGGATCCAGGCTTATATACCTTTTCATTTTCATGTTTTAAACTTGTTTAAATCTTGGTCAAACCTAGGATTTGACCAATATTCAAATGGGCATAAAATAAAAAAAATAAAAAAAACCAAAGCACATAGTCTTCTTATGTCATATATAGTAAGCATTCAAAAGTTCATAAACAAGGTCTAGACATATTCAAACCAGACAAATCATGTTCCCCCTAACCCTAAACTTTGTCTTAATTATATATGAAGTCAAGCATGAAGCAGAGAAGTGTGGTTTTGGGTTTCAAACATGGAAATTTCAAAAACCTCCCAAAAAGCTTCATTTTAATTAGACTGGCTGGTTAATTAAGAAGGATCCATGATTAATTACCTTTTCATTGTCATGTTTTAAACTTGTTTAAATCTTGGTCGAACCTAGGATTTGACCAAGATTCAAATGGGCATAAAAATTCAGAAAAAAATCGAAAGAATGAAAAACCAAAGCACATAGCCTTGTTATGTCATATAGTAAGCATTCAAATTGATAAACATGGTCTAGACATATTCAAACCAGAAAAATCATGTATCTACCCCTAACCCTAAACTCTGTCTTATGAAGTCAAGCATGAACAGAAGTACGGTGGTTTTGGGTTTCAAACATGGCAAATTCAAGAACCTCCCAAAAGCTTCATTTTAGAGTTACTAAGAGAAAGATCCAGACTTAATTACCTTATCATTTTCACATGTTAAACTTGTTTAAATCTTGCTCAACAAACCTAGGATTTTACCAAGATTCTCAAATGGGCATAAAAATCAAAAAATGAAATACCAATGCACATAGTCCTCTTATGTCATATAGTAAGCATTCAAGTTGATAAACAAGGTCTAGACATATTCAAACAAGACAAATCATGTATCTACCCCCTATCGACCCTAAACTTCGTCTTATGAAGTCAAGCATGAAGAGAAGTGGTTTTGGGTTTCAAACATGGAAATTTCAAAAACCTCCCAAAATTCAGCTTCATTTTAGAGCGACTAAGAAGGATCGATGCTTACCTTTTAATTTCCATGTTTTAAACTTATTTAAATCTTGGTCAAACCTAGGATTTGACCAAGATTCAAATGGGCATAAAAATTCAGACAAAAAATCTAAAGAATGAAAAACCAAAGCACATAGCCTTCTTAATTATGTCATATAGTAAACACTCAAGTTGATAAACAAGGTCTAGACATATTCAAACCAGAAAAAACATGTGTATATCTACCCCTAACCCTAAACTTTGTCTTATGAAGTCAATCATGAAGAGAATTGGTTTTGGGTTTCAAACATGGAAATTTAAAGTACGTCCCAAAAGCTTCATATATTTTAGAGTGACTAATTAAGAAGGATCTTGGCTTACGTTTTCATTTTCATGCTTGAAACTTGTTTAAATCTTGGTTGAACCTAGGATTTGACCAGAATCAAATGTGCATAAAATTCTTAAAAAAATAGAAAAATGAAAAACAAAAGCACATGGTCTTCTTATGTCATATAGTAAGCATTCAAGTTGATAAACAAGGTTTAGACATATTCAAACCAGACAAATCATGTATCTACCCCCTAACCCTAAACTCGGTCTTATGAAGTCTAGCATGAGGAGAAGTCGTTTTGGGTTTCAAACGTTTAAGCCAAAAGCCCCATTTCAAATATTTCAAACTTATTCAAATTTGGTTCAAATTTGAAAGACACACAAGTTATAGCACACATAGTGCATACATTCTCACACATACTGCACTAGATGCTAACCCGGCCTATAGTTTGAGGCCATTGGATGAGGTCGAAAAAAATCTTGGATTAGAAATGGGGTTGTTCGAACCCCGTAGTTGGATTTTTTGAACCTTGATCTGTAGTACTGGGCAAAACCCTAGTTTAACCTATTTAATTATAGATTCGTAGGTCGATTTTTCTACCTTTTTATTATTATTACTATGCAGCACATGTGTGTTTGCCCGTCGAGTGAAACTCGGAGGAAGAGGGATCACTCGGAAGGAGAGAAGAAGGGAGAGAATTATGGTGTCTCCCCTTTTTCGGGTGATGATGTTGACTTTTGTGCAGGGGTTTGTCAGTGAGCGAGCGAGCGAGCGAGTCGAGCGAGGCCGAGAATGAGAGAGATTTGTTTTTTTTTGTGAGAGGGACAACCGAAGGATCCAGAAGGACCCACAGACTTCCAATACGCACGCATCCTGATGCGTCTTCTCTTGACAAAGAAGATGGCTGGGAGTTTGCGTACCTATTGCACGTGACTTGTGCTCACTGAAGTGTGGGACCTCACGCATGGGCACCACACGTAAGTGACAGACCTGTTGGTGTAAAAACTCGGTTGATTATTATAGTGCATTAGAACAAAGTTTCCTATGGATTCAAGGGTAGGAAATCCAAGTTAACTCATTTACATGACATTATTTTTTCCATGAAGCAAAGTTAACGCACCTATCAATTGGTACATTTTGGAGTGACTAAGAAGGATCCAGGCTTACTTATTCGTTTTCACGTGTAAAACTTGTCTAAATCTTGGTCAAACAAAATTGGCAGAAAATTCAAAAAAAAAACAGAAAAATGAAAAACCAAAGCACATAGTCTTCTTATGTCATATAGTAAGCATTAAAGTTGATAAACAAGGTCTAGACATATTCAAACCATACAAATCATGTATCTACCCGCTAACCCCTAAACTATGTCTTAAGAAGTCAAGCATGAAGAGAAGTGGTTTTGGGTTTCAAACATGGAAATTTCAAAAACCTCCCAAAACTTCATTTTAGGGTGACTAAGAAGGATACAGGCTTCCCTTTTCATTTTCATGTTCTATACTTGTTTAAATCTTGGTCAAACCTAGGATTTGACCAAGATTCAAATGGGCACAAAATAAAAATAAAAAGCACATAGTCCTCTTATGTCATATCGTAAGCATTCAAGTTGATAAACAAGTTCTAGATATATCCAAACCAGACAAATCATGTATCTACCCCCTATCGACCCTAAACTTCGTCTTATGAAGTCAAGCATGAAGAGAAGTGGTTTTGGGTTTCAAACATGGAAATTTCAAAAAACCTCCCAAAATTCAGCTTCATTTTAGAGCGACTAAGAAGGATCGATGCTTACCTTTTCATTTCCATGTTTTAAACTTATTTAAATCTTGGTCAAACCTAGGATTTGACCAAGATTCAAATGGGCATAAAAATTCAGACAAAAAATCTAAAGAATGAAAAACCAAAGCACACATAGCCTTCTTAATTATGTCATATAGTAAACACTCAAGTTGATAAACAAGGTCTAGACATATTCAAACCAGAAAAATTATGTGTATATCTACCCCTAACCCTAAACTCTGTCTTATGAAGTCAATCTAGGATTTGACCAAGATTCAAATGGGCATAAAATAAAAAAACAGAAAAATGAAAAACCAAAGCGCACATAGTCTTCTTATATGTCATATAGTAAGCATTAAAGTTGATAAACAAGGTCTGGACATATTCAAACTAGCTAGACAAATCATGTATCTACCCCCTAACCCCTAAACTCTGTCTTATGACGAAGTCAAGCATGAAGATAAGTGGTTTTGGGTTTCAAACATGGAAATTTCAAAAACCTCCCAAAAACTTCATTTTAGGGTGACTAAGAAGGATGCAGGCTTCCCTTTTCATTTTCATGTTCTATACTTGTTTAAATCTTGGTCAAACCTAGGATTTGACTAAGATTCAAATGTGCATCAAAATTCCAAAAAAAATCAGAAAAATGAAAAACCAAAGCACATACTGTAGTTTTCTTATGTCACATACATATATATAGTAAGCATTCAAAAGTTGATAAACAAGGTCTAGCTAGACATATTCAAATAAGACAAATCATGTATCTACCCCTCTAAAACCATAAACTCTGTCTTATGAAGTCAAGCATGAAGAGAAGTGGTTTTTGGTTTCAAACATGGAAATTTCAAAAACCTCCCAAAATTAAAGCTTCATTTTAGAGTGACTAGTTAAGAAGGATCCAGGCTTATATACCTTTTCATTTTCATGTTTTGAACTTGTTTAAATCTTGGTCAAACCTAGGATTTGACCAATATTCAAATGGGCATAAAATAAAAAAAATAAAAAACCAAAGCACATAGTCTTCTTATGTCATATATAGTAAGCATTCAAAAGTTCATAAACAAGGTCTAGACATATTCAAACCAGACAAATCATGTTCCCCCTAACCCTAAACTTTGTCTTAATTATATATGAAGTCAAGCATGAAGCAGAGAAGTGTGGTTTTGGGTTTCAAACATGGAAATTTCAAAAACCTCCCAAAAAGCTTCATTTTAATTAGACTGGCTGGTTAATTAAGAAGGATCCATGATTAATTACCTTTTCATTGTCATGTTTTAAACTTGTTTAAATCTTGGTCGAACCTAGGATTTGACCAAGATTCAAATGGGCATAAAAATTCAGAAAAAAATCGAAAGAATGAAAAACCAAAGCACATAGCCTTGTTATGTCATATAGTAAGCATTCAAATTGATAAACATGGTCTAGACATATTCAAACCAGAAAAATCATGTATCTACCCCTAACCCTAAACTCTGTCTTATGAAGTCAAGCATGAACAGTACGGTGGTTTTGGGTTTCAAACATGGCAAATTCAAGAACCTCCCAAAAGCTTCATTTTAGAGTTACTAAGAGAAAGATCCAGACTTAATTACCTTATCATTTTCACATGTTAAACTTGTTTAAATCTTGCTCAACAAACCTAGGATTTTACCAAGATTCTCAAATGGGCATAAAAATCAAAAAATGAAATACCAATGCACATAGTCCTCTTATGTCATATAGTAAGCATTCAAGTTGATAAACAAGGTCTAGACATATTCAAACAAGACAAATCATGTATCTACCCCCTATCGACCCTAAACTTGCTTATGAAGTCAAGCATGAAGAGAAGTGGTTTTGGGTTTCAAACATGGAAATTTCAAAAACCTCCCAAAATTCAGCTTCATTTTAGAGCGACTAAGAAGGATCGATGCTTACCTTTTAATTTCCATGTTTTAAACTTATTTAAATCTTGGTCAAACCTAGGATTTGACCAAGATTCAAATGGGCATAAAAATTCAGACAAAAAATCTAAAGAATGAAAAACCAAAGCACATAGCCTTCTTAATTATGTCATATAGTAAACACTCAAGTTGATAAACAAGGTCTAGACATATTCAAACCAGAAAAATCATGTGTATATCTACCCCTAACCCTAAACTTTGTCTTATGAAGTCAATCATGAAGAGAATTGGTTTTGGGTTTCAAACATGGAAATTTAAAGTACGTCCCAAAAGCTTCATATATTTTAGAGTGACTAATTAAGAAGGATCTTGGCTTACGTTTTCATTTTCATGCTTGAAACTTGTTTAAATCTTGGTTGAACCTAGGATTTGACCAGAATCAAATGTGCATAAAATTCTTAAAAAAATAGAAAAATGAAAAACAAAAGCACATGGTCTTCTTATGTCATATAGTAAGCATTCAAGTTGATAAACAAGGTTTAGACATATTCAAACCAGACAAATCATGTATCTACCCCCTAACCCTAAACTCGGTCTTATGAAGTCTAGCATGAGGAGAAGTCGTTTTGGGTTTCAAACGTTTAAGCCAAAAGCCCCATTTCAAATATTTCAAACTTATTCAAATTTGGTTCAAATTTGAAAGACACACAAGTTATAGCACACATAGTGCATACATTCTCACACATACTGCACTAGATGCTAACCCGGCCTATAGTTTGAGGCCATTGGATGAGGTCGAAAAAATCTTGGATTAGAAATGGGGTTGTTCGAACCCCGTAGTTGGATTTTTTGAACCTTGATCTGTAGTACTGGGCAAAACCCTAGTTTAACCTATTTAATTATAGATTCGTAGGTCGATTTTTCTACCTTTTTATTATTACTATGCAGCACATGTGTGTTTGCCCGTCGAGTGAAACTCGGAGGAAGAGGGATCACTCGGAAGGAGAGAAGAAGGGAGAGAATTATGGTGTCTCCCCTTTTTCGGGTGATGATGTTGACTTTTGTGCAGGGTTTGTCAGTGAGCAGGAGGTGCGAGCGAGCGAGCGAGCGAGCGAGTCGAGCGAGGCCGAGAATGAGAGAGATTTGTTTTTTTGTGAGAGGGACAACCGAAGGATCCAGAAGGACCCACAGACTTCCAATACGCATCCTGATGCGTCTTCTCTTGACAAAGAAGATGGCTGGGAGTTTGCGTACCTATTGCACGTGACTTGTGCTCACTGAAGTGTGGGACCTCACGCGTGGGCACCACACGTAAGTGACAGACCTGTTGGTGTAAAAACTCGGTTGATTATTATAGTGCATTAGAACAAAGTTTCCTATGGATTCAAGGGTAGGAAATCCAAGTTAACTCATTTACATGACATTATTTTTTCCATGAAGCAAAGTTAACGCACCTATCAATTGGTACATTTTGGAGTGACTAAGAAGGATCCAGGCTTACTTATTCGTTTTCACGTGTAAAACTTGTCTAAATCTTGGTCAAACAAAATTGGCAGAAAATTCAAAAAAAAAACAGAAAAATGAAAAACCAAAGCACATAGTCTTCTTATGTCATATAGTAAGCATTAAAGTTGATAAACAAGGTCTAGACATATTCAAACCATACAAATCATGTATCTACCCGCTAACCCCTAAACTATGTCTTAAGAAGTCAAGCATGAAGAGAAGTGGTTTTGGGTTTCAAACATGGAAATTTCAAAAACCTCCCAAAACTTCATTTTAGGGTGACTAAGAAGGATACAGGCTTCCCTTTTCATTTTCATGTTCTATACTTGTTTAAATTT
Source organism: Lolium multiflorum (assembly GCA_030979885.1). Classification (NCBI taxonomy): domain Eukaryota; kingdom Viridiplantae; phylum Streptophyta; class Magnoliopsida; order Poales; family Poaceae; genus Lolium; species Lolium multiflorum. Next base: position 216,157,518 of record CM061748.1, read on the forward strand.
TGGTCAAACCTAGGATTTGACCAAGATTCAAATGGGCACAAAAAATAAAAATAAAAGCACATAGTCCTCTTATGTCATATCGTAAGCATTCAAGTTGATAAACAAGTTCTAGATATATCCAAACCAGACAAATCATGTATCTACCCCCTATCGACCCTAAACTTCGTCTTATGAAGTCAAGCATGAAGAGAAGTGGTTTTGGGTTTCAAACATGGAAATTTCAAAAACCTCCCAAAATTCAGCTTCATTTTAGAGCGACTAAGAAGGATCGATGCTTACCTTTTCATTTCCATGTTTTAAACTTATTTAAATCTTGGTCAAACCTAGGATTTGACCAAGATTCAAATGGGCATAAAAATTCAGACAAAAAATCTAAAGAATGAAAAACCAAAGCACACATAGCCTTCTTAATTATGTCATATAGTAAACACTCAAGTTGATAAACAAGGTCTAGACATATTCAAACCAGAAAAATCATGTGTATATGATACGTCCAATTTGCATCACTATTTTATATCATAATTTGCTGTTATTCATTGATATATTTCATATTGGGACACAATACTTATGTTATTTCATCTATTTTGCATGTTTCATCATTATTGGAGGATCGAACACCGGAGCCAGGATTCTGCTGGAAAAAGCACCGTCAGAACGCAATATTTCGGAAGATCAACTCTGGAAGGAAATTATACCAAAAATCCTATTTTTCAAGATGACGAAGGAAGCCAGAAGGAGGGGCCAGGAGGAGCCAGGGTGGGCCCACACCCTAGGGCGGCGCGGCCCAGGCCCTGGCCGCGCCGGCCTATGGTCTGGGGGGCCCACGACCCTTTCGCCTCCTTTTCTTCGCGAAATCCTTCGTCCCGAAAACCTAAGCCACAGGGGGTACCTCACGAAGAGTTACAGCCGCCTCTGCGGGGCGGAGAACACCAGAGAGAAAAGAGCTCTCCGGCGGGCAGGAATCCGCCGGGGAAATTCCCTCCGGGAGGGGGAAATCGACGCCATCGTCACCGTCATCGAGCTGGACATCATCGCCATCACCATCATCATCATCTCCACCATCATCACCGCCATCTCCTCCGCAGCACCCGTCACCGCCGTAGCAATTTGGGTTTGATCTTGATTGTTTGATAGGGGAAACTCTCCCGGTATCGATCTATACTTGTTGTTGATGCTATTGAGTGAAACCATTGAACCAAGTTTATGTTCAGATTGTTATTCATCATCATATCACCTCTGATCATGTTCCATATGATGTCTCGTGAGTAGTTCGTTTAGTTCTTGAGGACATGGGTGAAGTCTAAATGTTAGTAGTGAACTATGGTTGAGTAATATTCAATGGTGTGATATTTAAGTTGTGGTGTTATTCTTCTAGTGGTGTCATGTGAACGTCGACTACATGACACTTCACCATTTATGGGCCTAGGGGAATGCATCTTGTATTCGTTTGCTAATTGCGGGGTTGCCGGAGTGACAGAAACCTAAACCCCCGTTGGTATATCGATGCAGGAGGGATCGCAGGATCTCAGAGTTTAAGGCTGTGGTTAGATTTATTCTTAATTACTTTCTTGTAGTTGCGGATGCTTGCAAGGGGTATAATCACAAGTATGTATTTAGTCCTAGGAAGGGCGGTACATTAGCATAGGTTCACCCACACAACACTTATCATAACAATGAAGATTATTTAGCCGTATGTAGCGAAAGCACTAGACTAAAATCCCGTGTGTCCTCGAGAACGTTTGGTCATTATAAGTAAACAAACCGGCTTGTCCTTTGTGCTAAAAAGGATTGGGCCACTCGCTGCAATTGTTACTCTCGCACTTTACTTACTCGTACTTTATTCAACTGTTACATCAAAACCCCCTGAATACTTGTCTGTGAGCATTTACAGTGAATCCTTCATCGAAACTGCTTGTCAACACCTTCTGCTCCTCGTTGGGATCGACATTCTTACTTATCGAAGATACTACGATACACCCCCTATACTTGTGGGTCATCAAGACTATTTTCTGGCGCCGTTGCCGGGGAGTGAAGCGCTATTGGTAAGTGGAATTGGTAAGGAAAACCTTTACTGTTGTGCTGATTTTATTTCTGCCTGCTGCTATAAGTCATTATGGAGAGATCTTCTCTTCATTTTCTATTTGGGAAATCTACTACTACTGCAACGGTAGTGGATGAGGCGCCAGGTGAGGAAGTAATACCATATAAAATACCTATGAAAATTATTGAACGTGTTATGGATAACCGCTATGAAGGGGATGGAACTGTCCATCCTGGTGATCATTTACTATTTTTGCATGAATTATGCGGTTTATTCAAATGTGCAGGTATTGCTATGGATGAAGTGAGGAAGAAACTATTCTCTTTATCGCTGTCTGGTAAAGCGGCGCATTGGTATAAATTACTGGATAATGGGGATTCTCTTGAATGGAATGATATTGTGCCCCGGTTTTATTCTAAGTTCTATCCTCCAAGTGAAATTCATAAGGATCGGAATCGCATATATAATTTTTGGCCTCATGATGGAGAGAGTATTGCCCAAGCTTGGGGGAGATTGAAGTCTTTAATGCTCAAATGCCCCATTCATGAGCTTCCTGGTAATGTTATTATTGATAATTTCTATGCAAGACTTTCTTTTCAAGACAAGACCTTGCTGGATACTTCTTGTTCTGGATCATTTACACGCAACAAAGAAGAGTTTAAAAGGGACCTTCTTGATCGAATCCAAGAAAATACTGAAGGTTGGGAGAACGACAAGGATAGAGAATCAGGTATAATTTATGATTATAAATGCATTGAAGCTTTTATGGATACTGATTTATTTCGTAATATGAGTGCTACATATGGTCTTGATTCTCAAGTTGCTGTAAATCTTTATAAAGCTTTTGCCTCTCATTATGAATTGCCTAAGAAGAATTTTGATAAGTATCATGAACCGTATAAAGATAAAATTGATTCATCTATTAATAAATGCGTTGTAGTTGAAACTGCTGATCGTGTTATTCCTGAAGCTTATATTGAAAAAACTCCTTTCCCTGCTAAAATGAAAGAGTACTCTGTTATAAATAGTGCGGTTCATAAAAGTGAAAAGAAACCTAGAGAACCTGAAGAACAAATAAAAATTGAACCTGCTGTTGCAATAGTTAAAGATCTTGTGACTGAAAATGTTGAGGATGGTCATATTATTTTCTGTGAAGATGCTTCTAATATTGTTTCACATCCTAATAAACCCAAACAAGCTAGTGTTCCTATGCTATCTGTTAAAATTGGTGATCATTGCTATTATGGATTATGTGATATTGGTGCAAGTGTTAGTGCTATTCCGTATGAGCTTTACACGGAGATTATGCACGAAATTGATTCTTGTGAACTTGAAGATATTGATGTGGTTATTCAGCTGGCTAATAGAGAAACTATTTCACCAATTGGTATTGTTCGAGATGTGGAAGTTTTATGCGGTAAGATTAAATATCCTGCTGACTTTTTGGTACTTGGTTCTGCTGCTAGTGATTATTGTCCTATTATTTTTGGTAGACCTTTTCTAAATACTTGTGGAGCTATTATAGATTGCAAGAAAGAGAAAATTTTGACTAAATTTGCTGGTGAATCTTATGAGTTTAACTTCTCTAAATTTACTAAAACTCCTTATAAAGCTGATTTGCCTAGTAATGATTTTAAAATGGAGCAGTGTGCATCTATTGTTCTTGTTCCTAATAATCCTTTGCAGCAACATTTGGAGGATAGCGAGAGTGAAATTTTTAGGAAAGAAAGAGATGAGCTTGAGGAGATTTTTCTTCGCCAACCTATTCTCAAGCATGATTTACCGGTGGAAGATTTGGGTACAACACCGCCACCAAAGGAAGATCCTGTTTTTGATTTAAAGCCTTTACCTGATAATCTTAAATATGCTCATATTGATGATAAGAAAATATATCCTGTTATTATTAGTTCTAAGCTTACAGAGTTTGAAGAAGAAAGATTATTGCAAATATTGAAGAAACACCGAGGTGCTATTGGCTACACTCTTGATGATTTGAAGGGGATTTCTCCGTCTATTTGCCAACATGCTATTAATATGGAAGATGATGCAAAGCCTGTTGTTGAACCTCAGCGTCGTCTAATTCCGAAGATGAAGGAAGTGGTAAGGAATGAGGTATTACGACTTCTTGAAGCTGGTATTATATATCCTATTGCTGATAGTAGATGGGTTAGTCCTGTGCACTGCGTTCCCAAGAAAGGAGGTATGACTGTTGTGCCTAATGATAATGATGAGCTTATTCCTCAAAGAGTAGTTGTAGGGTATAGAATGTGCATTGATTTTCGAAAAGTTAATAAAGTTACTAAGAAAGATCATTACCCTTTACCATTTATTGATCAAATGCTAGAAAGATTGTCTAAAAATACTCATTTTTGCTTTCTTGATGGTTATTCTGGATTTTCACAAATTGCTGTTAAAGCTAAAGATCAAGAGAAAACCACTTTTACTTGTCCCTATGGAACTTATGCTTATAGGCGTATGCCTTTTGGTTTATGTAATGCTCCTGCTACTTTTCAAAGATGCATGTCTGCTATTTTTCATGGTTTTTGTGAAAGTATTGTAGAGGTATTCATGGATGATTTTTCCGTTTATGGGAATTCTTTTGATAGTTGCTTGCGAAACCTTGATAAAGTTTTGCAGAGATGTGAAGAAACTAACCTTGTTCTTAATTGGGAGAAATGCCACTTTATGGTTAATGAAGGAATTGTATTGGGACATAAAATTTCGAGAGAGGTATTGAAGTTGATAGAGCTAAAGTTGAAGCAATTGAGAAGATGCCCTATCCGAGGGACGTTAAAGGTATTCGTAGTGTTCTTGGTCATGCTGGGTTTTATAGGAGGTTTATTAAAGATTTCTCCAAGATTTCAAAACCTCTTACTAATCTTCTTCAAAAAGATGTACCATTTGTTTTTGATGATGATTGTAAGGAAGCTTTTGAAACTCTTAAGAAAGCCTTAACAACTGCTCCTATAGTTGAACCTCCTGATTGGAATTTACCCTTTGAAATTATGTGTGATGCTAGTGATTTTGCTGTAGGCGCTGTTCTTGGACAGCGAGTAGATAAAAAATTGAATGTTATTCATTATGCTAGTAAAACTCTTGATGCTGCTCAAAGAAATTATGCTACAACTGAAAAGGAATTATTAGCTGTAGTCTTTGCTTGTGATAAATTTAGATCTTATATTGTTGATTCAAAAGTTACAATCCATACTGATCATGCTGCAATTAGATACCTAATGACAAAGAAAGATGCTAAGCCGAGGCTTATTAGATGGGTACTTCTTTTGCAAGAATTTGATTTACATATTGTAGATAGGAAAGGTGCTGATAATCCTGTTGCTGATAATTTGTCTAGATTGGAAAATATTGCTTATGATCCTGTTCCTGTTAATGATAGTTTTCCAAATGAACAATTGGCTGTAATAAAGGTGAGCTCGCGAGACAGTCCTTGGTATGCTGATTATGCTAACTTTATTGTTTCCAAGTACTTGCCTCCAACCTTTTCAGCTCAGCAAAGGAGGAAATTCTTTTATGATTTGAGGCATTATTTCTGGGATGACCCACACTTATATAAAGAAGGAGTGGATGGTATTATGCGAAGGTGTGTTCCCGAATATGAACAACAAGAGATATTGAGTAAATGTCATGGTAGTGCTTATGGAGGACATCACGCCGGAGATAGAACCGCGCAAAAGGTTCTACAATCAGGTTTTTATTGGCCAACTCTCTTCAAAGATGCAAGGAAGTTTATTTTATCTTGTGATGAATGTCAAAGGGTTGGTAATATCTCCAGACGCAATGAAATGCCTATGAATTATACTCTTGTTATTGAACCGTTTGATTGTTGGGGATTTGACTTCATGGGACCTTTTCCCTCTTCAAAAGGTAACACTCATATACTTGTTGCTGTTGATTATGTTACTAAATGGGTGGAAGCCATACCTACAAAAAGTGCTGATGGTGAGACCTCTTTAAAAATGCTTTTAGATATTATTTTTCCTAGATTTGGAGTACCTAGATATATTATGACTGATGGAGGTTCTCATTTTATTCATGGAGGTTTTAGAAAAACTCTTGCTAAGTATGGTATTAATCATAGAATTGCTTCCGCTTATCACCCTCAAAGTAGTGGTCAAGTAGAACTATCAAATAGAGAAATTAAATCTATCTTGCAGAAAACCGTTAATAAATCTAGAAAGAATTGGGCTAGTAAATTGAAAGACGCACTATGGGCTTATAGAACTGCTTATAAAAACCCCATGGGAATGTCACCTTATAAAATGGTTTACGGAAAAGCTTGTCATTTACCTTTAGAGCTAGAACACAAAGCTTATAGGGCTGTTAGAGAATTAAATAAAGATCCTAAACTTGCCGGTGATAAGAGGTTGCTACAATTAAGTTCTCTAGATGAATGGAGAAGTGAAGCTTATGAAAATGCTAAACTCTTTAAAGAGAAAGTTAAAAAATGGCATGATAGGAGGATTATCAAAAGAGAATTTAATATTGGGGATAAAGTCCTATTGTATCGGTCTCGTCTCAGATTCTTTGCAGGGAAATTACTCTCGAAATGGGAAGGACCATATGTTGTCGAGGAGGTGTATCGTTCAGGAGCAATCAAAATTAGCTCTCTCCAAGGCAATGCTACGCAAGTGGTGAATGGACAAAGACTCAAGCATTATATCTCGGGTGATTCTTATAATGTTGATGTTGATATTATTCAAGTGGAAACACCGGAAGCTTTCATCAAAGGGCAAATTGACAGTCCGCCAGAACTCGACTTTGAATAGGTAACAGTACTGGTAATGAAAAGTACGCAATTTACTTTCCGAACAATATTTTCGCTGTTTTTGGAAAATATGAGAAATTACGAGTTCGAAACGGAGTGGAAAGGACGCACGAGGGGGCGCCACCATAGGCCGGCGCGGCCAAGCCTGGGCCCGCGCCGACCTATGGTTTGGCCGCCCGTCGCCCCTTTCCGACTCTGGTTCGATCTGGTACTTTCCTTTTGTCGAAAAATTTTGCTATATAATCCCCCGGACCCCTGGAGGTCCGTATATCGTGTTTTCGACGTGTTTTGTTTCGAGCTGTTTCTGCCAGGATCTGTTTTTAGTCTAGAAGCACCATGGCCTCCAACAACAAGGGCAAGGGGCTTTCGGAGGAAGAAGTGAAGGAGGTGCCATCAAGACAAGAGCAGCAAGCCGGAGGGAGCAAGCAAATCTTGGTGGGATCTGTTGACACTCGACGTTCTTTTTCTCATAACCTGCAGGGACCTTTACCACCCGCTCTTAGCCTCGACTCCTTCCCCATGATGGAAGAAGTTCTACGGGTTACCGATGAGTTTTGTGATCAATATCGGGCTCTGAGAAGAGAAGTGGAGATACTCCAGGAGGAGAACTGCCGTCTCCGAAGATTGATTGAATACCACTCGATTCGCGTCACAAGGTCGTCATCGCCAACTTCGGATAACAATGAATCTCTTCGAATCTTAGTGCAGAATTGTCAAGCTGAGAAACTGAAGTTGAAGGAGCTCATTAAGAAGCGCGGGAGGAGTTCGTCACCACCATCTCCGCAGGAGTAATTCATCATCGGTATTGGCATCCCCTTGGTTTGTTCCAAGCTTGGGGGAGTGCCGCGGTATCACATTATCACTACCTTTTACTTTTATTGTCAAGTAGTGTCATATCATGAGTAGGGAAGTTATCATATAAGATGGGTTGCGTTTGGAAGTATCTCTCCTTTAGTTGTCTATGTATCCCTTGGTGTGAGTTATCGATATGGAATATTAATGAGAAGTCTTATCATTTACATATTGCACATCTTATTTTAGTTTGCAATCTCTATGATTCATCTTGTTGTTAGTATTGGTATCACTTTGGGAGCATTGAATAAATCTATTTGGTTTTGGCAAACTTAGCATTGGTCAATAGCAACAACACTTTGAGGTTTAAATAGAAAAGAGAAATACATGTAGATGTTTCATTGTCTTTCTTGTTAGCTCATAGCTCATTATTCTGAAGTTAAAATTGTTTGTGCTTACAAGGAAGATGCATGATTGTTTCTATCATATGTATATTTGTTTGTTTCCCTCGACTCTTATGCTTGCTAATTAACCTTGCTAGCCAAAGACCTGTACTGAGAGGGAATACTTCTCGTGCATCCAAACCTTAACCCAAACCTATGTCATTTGTGTCCACCATACCTACCTACTACATGGTATTTTCTGCCATTCCAAGTAAATACTTCATGTGCTACCTTTAAACAATTCAAAACTTAGTATCTCTTATTTGTGTTAATGTTTTATAGCTCATGAGGAAGTATGTGGTGTTTTATCTTTCAATCTTGTTGGGCAATTTCCACCAATGGACTAGTGGCTTCATCCGCTTATCCAATAATTTTGCAAAAAGAGCTGGCAATGGGATTCCCAGTCCCAAATTAATTAAACTAAATAGACACTCCTCCATGGTATGTGATTGATGGACGGCACCCGAAGGATTCGGTTAGCCATGGCTTGTGTAAGCAAAGGTTGGGGGGAGTGTCATCATCATCATAAAGCTAAAATAAAAAGGCACTCCTTCATGGTATGAGATTGTTGGCAGGCACCCGAGGATTCGGTTAGCCATGGTTTGTGAAAGAAAGGTTGGAAGGAGTGCCACACAAAATGAAAATAATATGGGAGCCGCTCTTAGGAGGTTGTTTGGCAAGGGGGTTAGAGTACCCGCTACCAGTCGTTGACAACAACAAACACCTCTCAAAATGTTACTTTTATTATCTTTATATGATTTCAAAACTGAAAAAGCTCTAGCACATGATTTAATCCCTGCTTCCCTCTGCGAAGGGCCTGTCTTTTACTTTATGTTGAGTCAGTAAACCTATTTCTCTCCATCTCAAGCAAGCATTTGAGTAGTTGTGATCAAACCATTATATTGTGATTTGCTTCATCATGTCTTTTATTCTTCCTTGTTTAGTACAAGTTTTATCTGAATGAATATAGCTTTGCAAGTTATCAATGATTATGAAGAGACCATTATGATTGAGTATGCAAGTTGTGCCTTATAAACTTTAACATGAGAGCGCTGCTCAATGAGATAAATATAATCTGTTAATTGTTCTCTGACCAAGAACGAAGTTTGCCATCACCAATTATGATTTCTCATGCACCTTTACTTGTGATTACCTTATACTTGTTTCAATATGAGTTATAAGAGGTTGTTTACTATAATGTCCTGTGTGAATGAATATGATGCTTCTTGTCCGTATTTTATTTATCGACTCTTCACTCCATAAACATGTGGTCATGTCTATCGAGCTCAGTTTCGCTTGGGGACAAGCGAAGTCTAAGCTTGGGGGGAGTTGATACGTCCAATTTGCATCACTATTTTATATCATAATTTGCTGTTATTCATTGATATATTTCATATTGGGACACAATACTTATGTTATTTCATCTATTTTGCATGTTTCATCATTATTGGAGGATCGAACACCGGAGCCAGGATTCTGCTGGAAAAAGCACCGTCAGAACGCAATATTTCGGAAGATCAACTCTGGAAGGAAATTATACCAAAAATCCTATTTTTCAAGATGACGAAGGAAGCCAGAAGGAGGGGCCAGGAGGAGCCAGGGTGGGCCCACACCCTAGGGCGGCGCGGCCCAGGCCCTGGCCGCGCCGGCCTATGGTCTGGGGGGCCCACGACCCCTTTCGCCTCCTTTTCTTCGCGAAACCCTTCGTCCCGAAAACCTAAGCCACAGGGGGTACCTCACGAAGAGTTACAGCCGCCTCTGCGGGGCGGAGAACACCAGAGAGAAAAGAGCTCTCCGGCGGGCAGGAATCCGCCGGGGAAATTCCCTCCCGGAGGGGGAAATCGACGCCATCGTCACCGTCATCGAGCTGGACATCATCGCCATCACCATCATCATCATCTCCACCATCATCACCGCCATCTCCTGGACACCGTCACCGCCGTAGCAATTTGGGTTTGATCTTGATTGTTTGATAGGGGAAACTCTCCCGGTATCGATCTATACTTGTTGTTGATGCTATTGAGTGAAACCATTGAACCAAGTTTATGTTCAGATTGTTATTCATCATCATATCACCTCTGATCATGTTCCATATGATGTCTCGTGAGTAGTTCGTTTAGTTCTTGAGGACATGGGTGAAGTCTAAATGTTAGTAGTGAACTATGGTTGAGTAATATTCAATGGTGTGATATTTAAGTTGTGGTGTTATTCTTCTAGTGGTGTCATGTGAACGTCGACTACATGACACTTCACCATTTATGGGCCTAGGGGAATGCATCTTGTATTCGTTTGCTAATTGCGGGGTTGCCGGAGTGACAGAAACCTAAACCCCCGTTGGTATATCGATGCAGGAGGGATCGCAGGATCTCAGAGTTTAAGGCTGTGGTTAGATTTATTCTTAATTACTTTCTTGTAGTTGCGGATGCTTGCAAGGGGTATAATCACAAGTATGTATTTAGTCCTAGGAAGGGCGGTACATTAGCATAGGTTCACCCACACAACACTTATCATAACAATGAAGATTATTTAGCCGTATGTAGCGAAAGCACTAGACTAAAATCCCGTGTGTCCTCGAGAACGTTTGGTCATTATAAGTAAACAAACCGGCTTGTCCTTTGTGCTAAAAAGGATTGGGCCACTCGCTGCAATTGTTACTCTCGCACTTTACTTACTCGTACTTTATTCAACTGTTACATCAAAACCCCCTGAATACTTGTCTGTGAGCATTTACAGTGAATCCTTCATCGAAACTGCTTGTCAACACCTTCTGCTCCTCGTTGGGATCGACATTCTTACTTATCGAAGATACTACGATACACCCCCTATACTTGTGGGTCATCAATATCTACCCCTAACCCTAAACTCTGTCTTATGAAGTCAATCTAGGATTTGACCAAGATTCAAATGGGCATAAAATAAAAAAACAGAAAAATGAAAAACCAAAGCGCACATAGTCTTCTTATGTCATATCGTAAGCATTCAAGTTGATAAACAAGTTCTAGATATATCCAAACCAGACAAATCATGTATCTACCCCTATCGACCCTAAACTTCGTCTTATGAAGTCAAGCATGAAGAGAAGTGGTTTTGGGTTTCAAACATGGAAATTTCAAAAACCTCCCAAAATTCAGCTTCATTTTAGAGCGACTAAGAAGGATCGATGCTTACCTTTTCATTTCCATGTTTTAAACTTATTTAAATCTTGGTCAAACCTAGGATTTGACCAAGATTCAAATGGGCATAAAAATTCAGACAAAAAATCTAAAGAATGAAAAACCAAAGCACACATAGCCTTCTTAATTATGTCATATAGTAAACACTCAAGTTGATAAACAAGGTCTAGACATATTCAAACCAGAAAAATTATGTGTATATCTACCCCTAACCCTAAACTCTGTCTTATGAAGTCAATCTAGGATTTGACCAAGATTCAAATGGGCATAAAATAAAAAAACAGAAAAATGAAAAACCAAAGCGCACATAGTCTTCTTATATGTCATATAGTAAGCATTAAAGTTGATAAACAAGGTCTGGACATATTCAAACTAGCTAGACAAATCATGTATCTACCCCCTAACCCCTAAACTCTGTCTTATGACGAAGTCAAGCATGAAGATAAGTGGTTTTGGGTTTCAAACATGGAAATTTCAAAAACCTCCCAAAAACTTCATTTTAGGGTGACTAAGAAGGATACAGGCTTCCCTTTTCATTTTCATGTTCTATACTTGTTTAAATCTTGGTCAAACCTATTTGACTAAGATTCAAATGTGCATCAAAATTCCAAAAAAAATCAGAAAAATGAAAAACCAAAGCACATACTGTAGTTTTCTTATGTCACATACATATATATAGTAAGCATTCAAAAGTTGATAAACAAGGTCTAGCTAGACATATTCAAATAAGACAAATCATGTATCTACCCCTCTAAAACCATAAACTCTGTCTTATGAAGTCAAGCATGAAGAGAAGTGGTTTTTGGTTTCAAACATGGAAATTTCAAAAACCTCCCAAAATTAAAGCTTCATTTTAGAGTGACTAGTTAAGAAGGATCCAGGCTTATATACCTTTTCATTTTCATGTTTTGAACTTGTTTAAATCTTGGTCAAACCTAGGATTTGACCAATATTCAAATGGGCATAAAATAAAAAAAATAAAAAAAAACCAAAGCACATAGTCTTCTTATGTCATATATAGTAAGCATTCAAAAGTTCATAAACAAGGTCTAGACATATTCAAACCAGACAAATCATGTTCCCCCTAACCCTAAACTTTGTCTTAATTATATATGAAGTCAAGCATGAAGCAGAGAAGTGTGGTTTTGGGTTTCAAACATGGAAATTTCAAAAACCTCCCAAAAAGCTTCATTTTAATTAGACTGGCTGGTTAATTAAGAAGGATCCATGATTAATTACCTTTTCATTGTCATGTTTTAAACTTGTTTAAATCTTGGTCGAACCTAGGATTTGACCAAGATTCAAATGGGCATAAAAATTCAGAAAAAAATCGAAAGAATGAAAAACCAAAGCACATAGCCTTGTTATGTCATATAGTAAGCATTCAAATTGATAAACATGGTCTAGACATATTCAAACCAGAAAAATCATGTATCTACCCCTAACCCTAAACTCTGTCTTATGAAGTCAAGCATGAACAGAAGTACGGTGGTTTTGGGTTTCAAACATGGCAAATTCAAGAACCTCCCAAAAGCTTCATTTTAGAGTTACTAAGAGAAAGATCCAGACTTAATTACCTTATCATTTTCACATGTTAAACTTGTTTAAATCTTGCTCAACAAACCTAGGATTTTACCAAGATTCTCAAATGGGCATAAAAATCAAAAAATGAAATACCAATGCACATAGTCCTCTTATGTCATATAGTAAGCATTCAAGTTGATAAACAAGGTCTAGACATATTCAAACAAGACAAATCATGTATCTACCCCCTATCGACCCTAAACTTCGTCTTATGAAGTCAAGCATGAAGAGAAGTGGTTTTGGGTTTCAAACATGGAAATTTCAAAAACCTCCCAAAATTCAGCTTCATTTTAGAGCGACTAAGAAGGATCGATGCTTACCTTTTAATTTCCATGTTTTAAACTTATTTAAATCTTGGTCAAACCTAGGATTTGACCAAGATTCAAATGGGCATAAAAATTCAGACAAAAAATCTAAAGAATGAAAAACCAAAGCACATAGCCTTCTTAATTATGTCATATAGTAAACACTCAAGTTGATAAACAAGGTCTAGACATATTCAAACCAGAAAAATCATGTGTATATCTACCCCTAACCCTAAACTTTGTCTTATGAAGTCAATCATGAAGAGAATTGGTTTTGGGTTTCAAACATGGAAATTTAAAGTACGTCCCAAAAGCTTCATATATTTTAGAGTGACTAATTAAGAAGGATCTTGGCTTACGTTTTCATTTTCATGCTTGAAACTTGTTTAAATCTTGGTTGAACCTAGGATTTGACCAGAATCAAATGTGCATAAAATTCTTAAAAAATAGAAAAATGAAAAACAAAAGCACATGGTCTTCTTATGTCATATAGTAAGCATTCAAGTTGATAAACAAGGTTTAGACATATTCAAACCAGACAAATCATGTATCTACCCCCTAACCCTAAACTCGGTCTTATGAAGTCTAGCATGAGGAGAAGTCGTTTTGGGTTTCAAACGTTTAAGCCAAAAGCCCCATTTCAAATATTTCAAACTTATTCAAATTTGGTTCAAATTTGAAAGACACACAAGTTATAGCACACATAGTGCATACATTCTCACACATACTGCACTAGATGCTAACCCGGCCTATAGTTTGAGGCCATTGGATGAGGTCGAAAAAAATCTTGGATTAGAAATGGGGTTGTTCGAACCCCGTAGTTGGATTTTTTGAACCTTGATCTGTAGTACTGGGCAAAACCCTAGTTTAACCTATTTAATTATAGATTCGTAGGTCGATTTTTCTACCTTTTTATTATTACTATGCAGCACATGTGTGTTTGCCCGTCGAGTGAAACTCGGAGGAAGAGGGATCACTCGGAAGGAGAGAAGAAGGGAGAGAATTATGGTGTCTCCCCTTTTTCGGGTGATGATGTTGACTTTTGTGCAGGGTTTGTCAGTGAGCAGGAGGTGCGAGCGAGCGAGCGAGCGAGCGAGTCGAGCGAGGCCGAGAATGAGAGAGATTTGTTTTTTTTGTGAGAGGGACAACCGAAGGATCCAGAAGGACCCACAGGCTTCCAATACGCATCCTGATGCCGTGATGCGTCTTCTCTTGACAAAGAAGATGGCTGGGAGTTTGCGTACCTATTGCACGTGACTTGTGCTCACTGAAGTGTGGGACCTCACGCGTGGGCACCACACGTAAGTGACAGACCTGTTGGTGTAAAAACTCGGTTGATTATTATAGTGCATTAGAACAAAGTTTCCTATGGATTCAAGGGTAGGAAATCCAAGTTAACTCATTTACATGACATTATTTTTTCCATGAAGCAAAGTTAACGCACCTATCAATTGGTACATTTTGGAGTGACTAAGAAGGATCCAGGCTTACTTATTCGTTTTCACGTGTAAAACTTGTCTAAATCTTGGTCAAACAAAATTGGCAGAAAATTCAAAAAAAACAGAAAAATGAAAAACCAAAGCACATAGTCTTCTTATGTCATATAGTAAGCATTAAAGTTGATAAACAAGGTCTAGACATATTCAAACCATACAAATCATGTATCTACCCGCTAACCCCTAAACTATGTCTTAAGAAGTCAAGCATGAAGAGAAGTGGTTTTGGGTTTCAAACATGGAAATTTCAAAAACCTCCCAAAACTTCATTTTAGGGTGACTAAGAAGGATACAGGCTTCCCTTTTCATTTTCATGTTCTATACTTGTTTAAATCTTGGTCAAACCTAGGATTTGACCAAGATTCAAATGGGCACAAAAAATAAAAATAAAAAGCACATAGTCCTCTTATGTCATATCGTAAGCATTCAAGTTGATAAACAAGTTCTAGATATATCCAAACCAGACAAATCATGTATCTACCCCCTATCGACCCTAAACTTCGTCTTATGAAGTCAAGCATGAAGAGAAGTGGTTTTGGGTTTCAAACATGGAAATTTCAAAAAACCTCCCAAAATTCAGCTTCATTTTAGAGCGACTAAGAAGGATCGATGCTTACCTTTTCATTTCCATGTTTTAAACTTATTTAAATCTTGGTCAAACCTAGGATTTGACCAAGATTCAAATGGGCATAAAAATTCAGACAAAAAATCTAAAGAATGAAAAACCAAAGCACACATAGCCTTCTTAATTATGTCATATAGTAAACACTCAAGTTGATAAACAAGGTCTAGACATATTCAAACCAGAAAAATTATGTGTATATCTACCCCTAACCCTAAACTCTGTCTTATGAAGTCAATCTAGGATTTGACCAAGATTCAAATGGGCATAAAATAAAAAAACAGAAAAATGAAAAACCAAAGCGCACATAGTCTTCTTATATGTCATATAGTAAGCATTAAAGTTGATAAACAAGGTCTGGACATATTCAAACTAGCTAGACAAATCATGTATCTACCCCCTAACCCCTAAACTCTGTCTTATGACGAAGTCAAGCATGAAGATAAGTGGTTTTGGGTTTCAAACATGGAAATTTCAAAAACCTCCCAAAAACTTCATTTTAGGGTGACTAAGAAGGATACAGGCTTCCCTTTTCATTTTCATGTTCTATACTTGTTTAAATCTTGGTCAAACCTAGGATTTGACTAAGATTCAAATGTGCATCAAAATTCCAAAAAAAATCAGAAAAATGAAAAACCAAAGCACATACTGTAGTTTTCTTATGTCACATACATATATATAGTAAGCATTCAAAAGTTGATAAACAAGGTCTAGCTAGACATATTCAAATAAGACAAATCATGTATCTACCCCTCTAAAACCATAAACTCTGTCTTATGAAGTCAAGCATGAAGAGAAGTGGTTTTTGGTTTCAAACATGGAAATTTCAAAAACCTCCCAAAATTAAAGCTTCATTTTAGAGTGACTAGTTAAGAAGGATCCAGGCTTATATACCTTTTCATTTTCATGTTTTGAACTTGTATAAATCTTGGTCAAACCTAGGATTTGACCAACATTCAAATGGGCATAAAATAAAATAAATAAAAAAAACCAAAGCACATAGTCTTCTTATGTCATATATAGTAAGCATTCAAAAGTTCATAAACAAGGTCTAGACATATTCAAACCAGACAAATCATGTACCCCCTAACCCTAAACTTTGTCTTAATTATATATGAAGTCAAGCATGAAGCAGAGAAGTGTGGTTTTGGGTTTCAAACATGGAAATTTCAAAAACCTCCCAAAAAGCTTCATTTTAATTAGACTGGCTGGTTAATTAAGAAGGATCCATGATTAATTACCTTTTCATTGTCATGTTTTAAACTTGTTTAAATCTTGGTCGAACCTAGGATTTGACCAAGATTCAAATGGGCATAAAAATTCAGAAAAAAATCGAAAGAATGAAAAACCAAAGCACATAGCCTTGTTATGTCATATAGTAAGCATTCAAATTGATAAACATGGTCTAGACATATTCAAACCAGAAAAATCATGTATCTACCCCTAACCCTAAACTCTGTCTTATGAAGTCAAGCATGAACAGAAGTACGGTGGTTTTGGGTTTCAAACATGGCAAATTCAAGAACCTCCCAAAAGCTTCATTTTAGAGTTACTAAGAGAAAGATCCAGACTTAATTACCTTATCATTTTCACATGTTAAACTTGTTTAAATCTTGCTCAACAAACCTAGGATTTTACCAAGATTCTCAAATGGGCATAAAAATCAAAAAATGAAATACCAATGCACATAGTCCTCTTATGTCATATAGTAAGCATTCAAGTTGATAAACAAGGTCTAGACATATTCAAACAAGACAAATCATGTATCTACCCCTATCGACCCTAAACTCTGTCTTATGAAGTCAAGCATGAAGAGAAGTGGTTTTGGGTTTCAAACATGGAAATTTCAAAAACCTCCCAAAATTCAGCTTCATTTTAGAGCGACTAAGAAGGATCGATGCTTACCTTTTAATTTCCATGTTTTAAACTTATTTAAATCTTGGTCAAACCTAGGATTTGACCAAGATTCAAATGGGCATAAAAATTCAGACAAAAAATCTAAAGAATGAAAAACCAAAGCACATAGCCTTCTTAATTATGTCATATAGTAAACACTCAAGTTGATAAACAAGGTCTAGACATATTCAAACCAGAAAAATCATGTGTATATCTACCCCTAACCCTAAACTTTGTCTTATGAAGTCAATCATGAAGAGAATTGGTTTTGGGTTTCAAACATGGAAATTTAAAGTACGTCCCAAAAGCTTCATATATTTTAGAGTGACTAATTAAGAAGGATCTTGGCTTACGTTTTCATTTTCATGCTTGAAACTTGTTTAAATCTTGGTTGAACCTAGGATTTGACCAGAATCAAATGTGCATAAAATTCTTAAAAAAAATAGAAAAATGAAAAACAAAAGCACATGGTCTTCTTATGTCATATAGTAAGCATTCAAGTTGATAAACAAGGTTTAGACATATTCAAACCAGACAAATCATGTATCTACCCCTAACCCTAAACTCGGTCTTATGAAGTCTAGCATGAGGAGAAGTCGTTTTGGGTTTCAAACGTTTAAGCCAAAAGCCCCATTTCAAATATTTCAAACTTATTCAAATTTGGTTCAAATTTGAAAGACACACAAGTTATAGCACACATAGTGCATACATTCTCACACATACTGCACTAGATGCTAACCCGGCCTATAGTTTGAGGCCATTGGATGAGGTCGAAAAAAATCTTGGATTAGAAATGGGGTTGTTCGAACCCCGTAGTTGGATTTTTTGAACCTTGATCTGTAGTACTGGGCAAAACCCTAGTTTAACCTATTTAATTATAGATTCGTAGGTCGATTTTCTACCTTTTTATTATTACTATGCAGCACATGTGTGTTTGCCCGTCGAGTGAAACTCGGAGGAAGAGGGATCACTCGGAAGGAGAGAAGAAGGGAGAGAATTATGGTGTCTCCCCTTTTTCGGGTGATGATGTTGACTTTTGTGCAGGGTTTGTCAGTGAGCAGGAGGTGCGAGCGAGCGAGCGAGCGAGTCGAGCGAGGCCGAGAATGAGAGAGATTTGTTTTTTTGTGAGAGGGACAACCGAAGGATCCAGAAGGACCCACAGACTTCCAATCGCATCCTGATGCGTCTTCTCTTGACAAAGAAAATGGCTGGGAGTTTGCGTACCTATTGCACGTGACTTGTGCTCACTGAAGTGTGGGACCTCACGCATGGGCACCACACGTAAGTGACAGACCTGCTGGTGTAAAAGCTCGGTTGATTATTATAGTGCATTAGAACAAAGTTTCCTATGGATTCAAGGGTAGGAAATCCAAGTTAACTCATTTACATGACATTATTTTTTCCATGAAGCAAAGTTAACGCACCTATCAATTGGTACATTTTGGAGTGACTAAGAAGGATCCAGGCTTACTTATTCGTTTTCACGTGTAAAACTTGTCTAAATCTTGGTCAAACAAAATTGGCAGAAAATTCAAAAAAAAACAGAAAAATGAAAAACCAAAGCACATAGTCTTCTTATGTCATATAGTAAGCATTAAAGTTGATAAACAAGGTCTAGACATATTCAAACCATACAAATCATGTATCTACCCGCTAACCCCTAAACTATGTCTTAAGAAGTCAAGCATGAAGAGAAGTGGTTTTGGGTTTCAAACATGGAAATTTCAAAAACCTCCCAAAACTTCATTTTAGGGTGACTAAGAAGGATACAGGCTTCCCTTTTCATTTTCATGTTCTATACTTGTTTAAATCTTGGTCAAACCTAGGATTTGACCAAGATTCAAATGGGCACAAAAAAATAAAAATAAAAAGCACATAGTGTTCTTATGTCATATCGTAAGCATTCAAGTTGATAAACAAAGTCTAGATATATCCAAACCAGACAAATCATGTATCTACCCCTATCGACCCTAAACTTCGTCTTATGAAGTCAAGCATGAAGAGAAGTGGTTTTGGGTTTCAAACATGGAAATTTCAAAAAACCTCCCAAAATTCAGCTTCATTTTAGAGCGACTAAGAAGGATCAATGCTTACCTTTTCATTTCCATGTTTTAAACTTATTTAAATCTTGGTCAAACCTAGGATTTGACCAAGATTCAAATGGGCATAAAAATTCAGACAAAAAATCTAAAGAATGAAAAACCAAAGCACACATAGCCTTCTTAATTATGTCATATAGTAAACACTCAAGTTGATAAACAAGGTCTAGACATATTCAAACCAGAAAAATTATGTGTATATCTACCCCTAACCCTAAACTCTGTCTTATGAAGTCAATCTAGGATTTGACCAAGATTCAAATGGGCATAAAATAAAAAAACAGAAAAATGAAAAACCAAAGCGCACATAGTCTTCTTATATGTCATATAGTAAGCATTAAAGTTGATAAACAAGGTCTGGACATATTCAAACTAGCTAGACAAATCATGTATCTACCCCCTAACCCCTAAACTCTGTCTTATGACGAAGTCAAGCATGAAGATAAGTGGTTTTGGGTTTCAAACATGGAAATTTCAAAAACCTCCCAAAAACTTCATTTTAGGGTGACTAAGAAGGATACAGGCTTCCCTTTTCATTTTCATGTTCTATACTTGTTTAAATCTTGGTCAAACCTAGGATTTGACCAAGATTCAAATGTGCATCAAAATTCCAAAAAAATCAGAAAAATGAAAAACCAAAGCACGTAGTTTTCTTATGTCACATACATATATATAGTAAGCATTCAAAAGTTGATAAACAAGGTCTAGCTAGACATATTCAAATAAGACAAATCATGTATCTACCCCTCTAAAACCATAAACTCTGTCTTATGAAGTCAAGCATGAAGAGAAGTGGTTTTTGGTTTCAAACATGGAAATTTCAAAAACCTCCCAAAATTAAAGCTTCATTTTAGAGTGACTAGTTAAGAAGGATCCAGGCTTATATACCTTTTCATTTTCATGTTTTGAACTTGTTTAAATCTTGGTCAAACCTAGGATTTGACCAATATTCAAATGGGCATAAAATAAAAAAAAATAAAAAAACCAAAGCACATAGTCTTCTTATGTCATATATAGTAAGCATTCAAAAGTTCATAAACAAGGTCTAGACATATTCAAACCAGACAAATCATGTTCCCCCTAACCCTAAACTTTGTCTTAATTATATATGAAGTCAAGCATGAAGCAGAGAAGTGTGGTTTTGGGTTTCAAACATGGAAATTTCAAAAACCTCCCAAAAAGCTTCATTTTAATTAGACTGGCTGGTTAATTAAGAAGGATCCATGATTAATTACCTTTTCATTGTCATGTTTTAAACTTGTTTAAATCTTGGTCGAACCTAGGATTTGACCAAGATTCAAATGGGCATAAAAATTCAGAAAAAAATCGAAAGAATGAAAAACCAAAGCACATAGCCTTGTTATGTCATATAGTAAGCATTCAAATTGATAAACATGGTCTAGACATATTCAAACCAGAAAAATCATGTATCTACCCCTAACCCTAAACTCTGTCTTATGAAGTCAAGCATGAACAGAAGTACGGTGGTTTTGGGTTTCAAACATGGCAAATTCAAGAACCTCCCAAAAGCTTCATTTTAGAGTTACTAAGAGAAAGATCCAGACTTAATTACCTTATCATTTTCACATGTTAAACTTGTTTAAATCTTGCTCAACAAACCTAGGATTTTACCAAGATTCTCAAATGGGCATAAAAATCAAAAAATGAAATACCAATGCACATAGTCCTCTTATGTCATATAGTAAGCATTCAAGTTGATAAACAAGGTCTAGACATATTCAAACAAGACAAATCATGTATCTACCCCCTATCGACCCTATGAAGTCAAGCATGAAGAGAAGTGGTTTTGGGTTTCAAACATGGAAATTTCAAAAACCTCCCAAAATTCAGCTTCATTTTAGAGCGACTAAGAAGGATCGATGCTTACCTTTTAATTTCCATGTTTTAAACTTATTTAAATCTTGGTCAAACCTAGGATTTGACCAAGATTCAAATGGGCATAAAAATTCAGACAAAAAATCTAAAGAATGAAAAACCAAAGCACATAGCCTTCTTAATTATGTCATATAGTAAACACTCAAGTTGATAAACAAGGTCTAGACATATTCAAACCAGAAAAATCATGTGTATATCTACCCCTAACCCTAAACTCTGTCTTATGAAGTCAATCTAGGATTTGACCAAGATTCAAATGGGCATAAAATAAAAAAACAGAAAAATGAAAAACCAAAGCGCACATAGTCTTCTTATATGTCATATAGTAAGCATTAAAGTTGATAAACAAGGTCTAGACATATTCAAACTAGCTAGACAAATCATGTATCTACCCCCTAACCCCTAAACTCTGTCTTATGACGAAGTCAAGCATGAAGATAAGTGGTTTTGGGTTTCAAACATGAAAATTTCAAAAACCTCCCAAAAACTTCATTTTAGGGTGACTAAGAAGGATACAGGCTTCCCTTTTCATTTTCATGTTCTATACTTGTTTAAATCTTGGTCAAACCTAGGATTTGACCAAGATTCAAATGTGCATCAAAATTCCAAAAAAATCAGAAAAATGAAAAACCAAAGCACATAGTTTTCTTATGTCACATACATATATATAGTAAGCATTCAAAAGTTGATAAACAAGGTCTAGCTAGACATATTCAAATAAGACAAATCATGTATCTACCCCTCTAAAACCATAAACTCTGTCTTATGAAGTCAAGCATGAAGAGAAGTGGTTTTTGGTTTCAAACATGGAAATTTCAAAAACCTCCCAAAATTAAAGCTTCATTTTAGAGTGACTAGTTAAGAAGGATCCAGGCTTACCTTTTCATTTTCATGTTTTAAACTTGTTTAAATATTCAAAAGCGCGTAATATTTGTGAAATTTTAATAATAGCTACTACTTATGTGAATTTTTTTCGTTCATACGCTTATTGGGGGGTAGGCTAACCCTAATGGCCTCCTCAAGATCCCTACCTCTACCAAGGTTTCCCGAGTTCATCCACCTCGATGGGTTCCTTGCCACTTTCGACCATGTTGTGGGCATCATTTCGGGTTCCCGTACCACGACCAGTCCTTTTCAGGAGTCCCGAACCCGATGCCATAATATTTGTTTGAAAAAAATTCAAGACCGCACAATATTTGTTGAAATAAATGAATAAGCATTTTTAAATAGCTAAATAAAAGAAGTATGAATTTTGAAAAATTTATTTTTTCTAAAACATTAATTGGAGCATTGACATGTTGAACCCACTTGTCGATTTTGCTATCAACATGACTAACTAGCTGATTAGATAACCAAGTGGTGAAATTTGCAACATATTAGACCACCACATGGTGGAAACTGCAAAAAAAATGTCCAAGTGGTGGTTTGTGCAACATATAGAGCAGTACAGTATATGGTAGTACAAGATGAATGTGCACTGCCGTGGGCCCGTGGTAATATATCATGATGATGGCAAAGGATCTTTTCTCTGCTGAAACTGTCCAGAGCTGATTTGATGAGACAAAATACAGCTCCACGGCGTGCAAGGACAGTATACAGTACATTAGCTTCTTCTCGGGTCACACGCCTTCACGACAGGTGCAGTAGTGCAGCAGAGACCAGAGAGAGAAGGCACGCCCGTAGTACTCGTATTATTGATTTCAATTCAAATTGTTTTTTTTGCCTGCTTCTCCGTCTTCTTCATCTCCATCTTCTCTGGCGACCCCGCCTACACCAGCAGCCCCTGCACCACCGCCGCCATGCCTTTTTCGGATCATCTCGAGCCACCTGTTTGATGGTACTAGTAGGAGTTGTGGACTTTTATCCATATCGCTCTACCAGCTGCCGCTCGCACTGTCCTCCAATACCTCATACCCAAACGCCAGCGTCCCACTCCCACACCCCCACACCCACTTGACCGCATCCTTCCAATGGCGAGATCGATCAATGAGAGTGGCAGTTCTTGGGTGTTTCCTGATGGCCCCCTTGAAGAAATCGCATCCCGATGCGATGTCATCACCGCCGCGAGCCTCGTCGGTTCATGCAAGTTTTATCATGATTCAGCAACACAAAGTGTAGCTCTGCCTGCATCTCAGCCGTTTGGCATGCCCTGTGTTCTTCATACTCACCAAACTGAGGTACCGCCCGCGCACAATCCCTTCTCCCGCGTCCACAAGTTCAAGCAGGAGGGTGCGCAGAAGGACAAGCAGCATGATGCAAAAGATCGCAAGGGTACCTTGTGCCAACTGACGCCGCTGGACAGGATCTCTTCCGATGCCGTGATTCCAGATGGTGGTACGGGCATGTGGGCAGGCGCGAATGGAGATTGGATCGCCCTTCTTGGCTTCCCCTGGAATTGGGAGCTTGTCAATGTGTACACTGGTCGCCGGATTCCTCTACCACCAATAAGTGAGTTTAAATCCACCCCGGATAAACTTGTGTTCGAGTCTAATGATCAACATCTTCAACTGCTGAAGATAGCTATTTGCCGAGTTCCAACAGCTGCTTCAAATTATACTAGTTTCTCTGTTCTTGCCATCTTCAACGCGGCAATTGCAGTCCTTCACTGTGCTTCTAGCAGATGGACAGTTCTTGACAACCAGTTCTTAGCGTACGGCTACTCCGATGCAATCATCCACAAGGGTATTGTATTTGCTGTAACTCAGACAGGCGAAGTTTATGCATGGAATCAACTTTCTTGGGGTAATTTTTCTCATCTCATATGATGTGTTTTCGCTATTACCTGCTAGTTTCAGATTTAGCTTTAGCCTTTTTCTTTTTGTTGTGCAGTTTTCGTGTCATGCCTGTACCTTTCCCCCTCTATATTCAATCAAAATCAGCAGCGATATGCCTTTGAGTCAAAATAAAGTACTCCCTCCGATCCAAATCAAATTGACTCAGCTTTGTCTAGCCAGTGCATCTAGCTAGACAAACTTGAGTCAATTAATTTGTGCATATCTAGCTAGACACATCCAGTTGAGTCAATTAATTTGGATCGGAGGCAGTATTTTAGCTACATCATTATTCATGTATGTAATGAACTAATCAAGTTTTGCTGAACTGACTTCAAGCTGTGCTTTCCTTTGCAAGGTCCTTTGTTGATCAGCACGGCACCTATTCCGCCAGAACTTGATGAACAAGGTCGGTACAATCTTGGCTCCTGGTGGTTAGCACGATCTCCTGATGGTTCTAGACTTTTTCTGGTCCATACCTGGGGCGTTACTGACGGGCGGGATTATACTGGACTGGTTCGGATTTTACCTGCTGCTGCTACCTCTGAGGGTCGTCATGGTCGCACTATTCGCGGGTATGGTAAGGGTTTACTTGGCTGCGAGGTGTACAGCATGGACACCAGTCAGTTGATGCCACCGAGGCCATGGAGGAGGATTATTTCCCTTGGATCATATTCTCTCTTCCTTGGAGTGAACTATCCGATTATCATTCCAGTAGAAGACGGGGCAGAACATGACCGTCCAAATATGGCGAGAAGCAACTCTGTTTACACATCGCACCATGCAGTAGGCCTTGCATATCCTCCTTCTCCAGAAATTTGCCGCTTCAGTTTGAATTCTGAAGACTGTACTGTTGGTTTCCAAACCAACATTAGATGGACATGGCGGCAGGTTCCGTTGTGGCTCATCCCAAGCTTCGCCAACGCCCGGCAATGGAACCTGCCTTCGCGTCACAGGTCCAGAAAGAAGGGCTGATGTACTTTATGTAATACTCGTGTTGTAATGCAAGATTTGTATCTGTTGAACTATTTCATTTGCATGTTTATCTCTACCTAGGCTACTCCCTTTCCGTAGTTGTGTTGTACTATCTGTTGAACTATTTCCTTTGCATGTTATCTCTACCTAGGCTACTCCTCCGTAGTTGTTAAATTGATGTAATGCTCCTACAATGCAGGCTACACTGGGCGTGTGGCCTGTAATGTTATCAAACACCTTTTGTACTCGTTCTAGTAAGCATTTCACACTATAGCTCACATAATTAAAGTACTCCTACAACGTATTAGTTGAAAGATATCTCTCATAAGTAAGTACCCCTCTTTGAGCTTATGCGAAACATAAATGACTATTTTAGAAATATATACTCTCGACACAAGATTATATTAAAAACAATGGTACATAGTTCTATTAGAAAAAGAAAGTGTGAATAGTAGAATGATGGAGAAGTGTTTTTTGAGGTCTGTGCATAGCTAGTGTTCATGGTGCAAAAGCACTTAGACTAGTCACAATGGGAAGTATCGTAGACTGATACTAGTCTATGATACAACACCTTCAATGCATAGTATCATGAATTAGTATCATGCAATGTTGCGAAAAACCAATTATTCATTTCTTTCCAAATAGACTAGCTTTGCGAGGATGACAAAACATTTCTTTATTGCCCTCTCGTATGAATCACCTCCATACATCACCTCTCATACCGATTGAAAGCCATGCCAAATCGTTGGTTCAAGACCATGAATACCAAGCCAATTTTGTTAGCTAGTTGGACCACCCTCGGATTGAGAACCAACGGTTGAAAGAAAGGTGGGCGCCAACTCATATTTTTTTCTCGAGAGTCCGACACTTGATGTTGATTGCAAAGTTCACAAAGGCCAAAATTTTGACATCCTCTTTGTGCAAGTCTTGCCACCATCCAAACTCGGTTTTGAAGTACCAACCAAGAAAAAAAAAGCTTGCACTTTGGAGGACCCCATGGACCATGAAAATTTTGAAAAACTTCCAGTAAATCATGCATATTTCGATTTATATTTTGGTGAAGTTTCATTCGATTTGAATCATAGGTTTGTGAGCAAATATATATTTAGTTTAAACTAGTGCTCGAGTACGTAAGAATCTATTTAATCACAAGCTAGTCATCCGAATGGGATGAAATATTCATAGATTTTAAAACAAGGAATCTACATATTACTGGATTTTTTTTCAAAATTTTCTGAATAGTTTTTCTTTTTTAGCTTCGAAATAAGAGATAGTTTGGAACGTTGGATCTCAAATGGATGGTAGATGGTGGGACACAGTCACAATGTATCTTGGAAGCATCAAGTCACTGAAGCTCTGTCCGGTTTCCAAACCAAGCTAGGAAAGGCATTGAAAATGAAGTTCTGCTCTAAAACATTTCTCATTCCATTTTGGTGCTCGCGCGGTTGCATGCTGCCCACGTGTTAAGGTACGTGTCTCTGGCATGTAGAGAACTACGATTATTGGCGAAAAATATATCGAAATGGAAACTGTAAAAAAAAGCCCTCTCTGGTCAACCTGATGTGACGAGACATCACTGCACCAAACGTCGTCGCAAATTTATAGATGGGTGGCGTGCTAGTCTACCAACAGTCAAATCGGCGCCCAGTCGCAGCAGCAGCCTAGAGTACTACCTAGTTTTTGCCCCTTGCATGTCTATCATCTTCTTCTTCACCCCGTTACAAAAAAAAAAAAAATCTTCTTCTTCACCCTCCCAGAATCACGCGCACGCGCAGGATCTCGATCCCCACCACGCCGCATCACTAGTACTACTCCGTATACCTTTCTCTCCTTACCCCGGCCGGCCGCGCGCCGCATCGTTCCTTCCATAGCGCTCGCCCTCTCCTCCGAAAACCCCAAGCGCAGTTGCATCCGCCATCCACCTAAATCCATCTTCACGTGATGGATTATTCTAGGCTTTGCCGGGGCGGCGGGGACGGCCACTTGGAGGCTCTCACCGGCGACAACATCGACCTCATCGCTGCGCATCTGGACGTTACCTACACCGTCCGACTTGCTGCATGTTCCAGGGAGCTCTACGACATGATCAGCAAGGATGAAGGTAAGATGCACCATTGGGATGAACCCTGCCTGCTGATGCCTCCGCCTGCTTATTGGTTCGGTGAACACTGGGACCTGGCGACAGCATCTCGTCTGCATGATACCGTGTACGACCTGGTGCCCCTCGACCATCCTCGCCGTTCTGTCGCCCTGCCGTTCATGCACGACAGAAAATGGCTTGGCGCGAACGGCGACTGGATCGCCGCCGCCGATCATCATGGGTACCAGTGGTGCCTCGTGAACGTCTACACCGAGCGACATATCCCCCTTCCATCCCTACCTGATTCGAAGATTCATCATAGTATTGTTTCATATCGACCTGCATACTCTTTTAACTGGGGTCCAGCAATTTATTTGTTGAAGATTGTAATCTGCCAAGTGCCCACAAAAGGTGGGAGGTACGCAGATTACAAGCTCATCGCCTTGTTCGACAAAACGATTTTCTACCTTGAAGGGGGTGGCGACTGGAGAATGCTGGAGGCCCTTACACCTGCACCTGATTATCCAAATTACTGTGATGCCATTGAACTCCGTGGCCACGTTTTTGCGGTGGACGAAACTGACGGCTCCACGTACTTCTGGGACACCGCAAATGGTATTTTTTCAGTCCTTATGTTGCATTGCATGATACACTGCCTTAACCAATGAAGTTATTCATGAACTACCTTGTTTATATTTTACCTTTCTTATATGACTTAATGATCACACCCCCTTTTGCTGAATATGAATGAACCGTTGCTTGCAATGAATTAGTAGTACTAATTAGTCACCAACAAACATAGTATGCTCAGTATGTGATTGCATTCCTGAATTAGTAACTCTACGCCACTGCAGAATATGGGTGTAATTAACCAGTATCTCAAAAGATAACGTGGCACTATGAAGGCACCCTTTTTGATAACCTTTTACACCCATTGTTTCATATATAACTAATTGATTTTGCCTCCAAAAGGAGGACGAGAGACCCCCGCCATCTGCATCAGAGAGATGCATAAGGACTTTCATAAGTATATGACTTAACGATCACATCCTTTATCTGAATATGAATGAACCGTTGCTTGCAATGAATTAGTACTAGTCAGTCATCAGCAAACATAGTATACTCCGTATGTGAATGCATTCCTGAATTAGTAACTCTATGCAACTGCAGAATATGGATGTAATTAACAAGTATCTCAAATGTTAACGTAGAAACAGAAAAATAGAAGAAAATCGTTTGTAATTACATGCGTAGCTTATATTTTCTAGAGATCGGGGAAAAAGCCTTGATTGGATGTACCTACATGCAGATCAAACAGTTCTTTGTTTATATCGGTGAACAATCTGCAGAATGGTATAATTAATTTTGTTTTTGATACATTTTTTCTCCCATTTTCTTGAATAGATTTCAGTTTCCCACAATTATCTTTCATTAGTGATTGTGACGTCCCCTCATTCAAAATAACTCAGGTTATCTTTTTCCTAATTCAATGATATTTAAGTTTGAGTAAGTTTACGATTAATATCTACAACCTCATATATATATAAGATTTAGCACCTGCAGGCCTAACAAAGTTAGCTGCCTCTAGTCCCCTGTATAGTTCTTTCTTTTTGCTTTCTCAGTTTTTCGTAGCCTTGCTACAACCCTGTATGCTCTAATATATAATGATGCACGACTAGGCATGTGTTCGAGAAAAGAAAATCTAAATATCTTTTGTAATATATGAACCTATATTGATGTTTTAGATGTTGGTAGTATAATTTTCGATAAACTTGAACAGACTTAAATCAGTTTAACTTAGCACAACCATATAGCGTACCTTTTTTAGAACGCGAAAATGAGGTAAACAAATACCATGTGTACCCTTTACTATCAATAGTAGAGAAGAGATTATGAACCTTCAACTCTAAAATGCAAATTCTTCTACTGAATGGATAGCTGCATCTGATACCTATTTTGCAAATGTTACCAGACTTGGGGTTAGCTACAAAGAGCATTTCTTTCTTGTCAAGCTTCATGCACTACCAACACAACCAAAAGTCCGAACTGATCGCAAGGGCGGCAATCCACTTATACAATTCAACACCCCCCCTCACGTGTGATGGGAGACAAGTCAACATGTGGAAAGACTCAGAGGTATAGCTCAAGAGGCATATACGTGGACTCCGAGGGGGCAACAACAATTTTAGGATAAATTGCGAAAGCCAGGACTCGAACTCGAGACCCTGGCTCTGACACCATGTCAAGCTTCATGGACTAGCCAACGCAACCAAAAGTCCGAACTGATGGAAAGGTCTAGGCAATCCACTTATACAGTTAAACATTTCTTACCCTTCGGGTGGTCACAGGGAAGCTCTCTAATAGATCACTTAAGACAAAGGGAATTAACTACAGCACAGGACTTAAACTTAAGATGATATATATTTGTCAAAATTTGAATGTATCTATATGCTTTCACTGTCTAGATACATCTGAATTTGGACAAATCTCAGACACTTTCGGTGGGACAGAGGTAGTATATAACTGTGTATACACTAACTAGTGTCTAGTTTTGGCGAAGTTTAGACTAGTTTCGTGGGATGGATGCAGTATAACTGATATATTGGACACTCGATTTGAACACATGAATGACCAATGTCCTTAGCTTACATAGTCGTATTTATACTGTGAGCATGAACGATGAACAATGCTGCTGTTTGAATATGGTTGCCAGTAACACCCTATTCGTCTCCATTTCTAATATTGCAGAAAACCGATGCTCCCGTTTGTAATCCCGCCACCGGTGGTGGATGATCAGCAGTACGCGTGGTTCCTCGCTCCATCTGCTGATGGCAAGCGATTGATGATCATCCTTACAGTAAACAAGATTGGGATTGCCAATGCTGAAGTACCTCCTGACATTCCCTATGCTGCTAATGGGCTTCAGCTACGGCAGTATCCTCCTGTTGCCACCTACGTCTTTGAGCTGGATCCCTTATCTACTGCACGTGCAGGGGACTTTCTTTGGAGGCAGGTTAACAGCCTCAGCGACCACTCTCTGTTCCTCGGACTCAATTACCCAATCATTGCCAACCTGAAGAAGCGTGAATCCAAAGCTCCTGATGGCACATTGGTTCCATTCATGAGGAAAAACTGCGTCTACACAGCATACCGGAATATTCGTTATAATCAATACCCTAAAATTTTGCGCTGCAACCTCCAGCCAGATGAAGGTGAGACTGTGGGAGTTATCAGCCTTCCCAAGGATGGTTGGGATAGTGTCCGACAAGCGGCTATGTGGTTTAAGCCTGCTTTAAACATTGCCCGTTCGGTGTTACCTTTAAAAAAACAGTGACACTTTTTTATTATGCTTGAAGTGTTGAGAAGTAGTACACTGTTTTTAGTATGTACTAGTTTGAATCAGTTTATTTGAACACTGCCCTGCTTTTGTATTTCGTGTTGCCTTCATATTATAACCCATGCATGGCTGTTTTAGGATTGACTTTATTTCAGCACTATAATTACAATGTGTGTACGTCCTTTATAATATAGCCACCTCTTGTTGATCATACTCATTGAGAGGTTTCCAAAAAATGCAAACTAAAATTCTAGACATACATTGTGTTGTGTCTTTGCATCGCCAAAATGTATGTCTAGAATTTTAGTTTGGGAAACTTAGAAGTGTCACAACATCCACTGTTGCACATGAGAGGACCATTCCTATTTTTTCGCCGCTAAAGGGTAAAGTACATCCACTGGCACGGGGGTGTGTTCGGTTCCACCCCATCCCCAAACCGAACATGCATCAACTACGAGCAAGGAAGTAGATGTGCGACCTAGGTGACTGTGCGGACCCCACATGTGAACCAAAGAAAAAAACATGTCAATACGGAACTGATGTACATACGACAACTCCTATATGATATGCGTATGTACGATTGAGCATCTGGAGGTGTGCTGCCACCTGCTTCCTCACACGAAGGGTTGGATCTTGTGTTTCGTACACGGATCGGACTGAAATTGTCGTGTGCATAGCAAGGTTCATGTCAATAAGGCTGAGTTTGGCATCTAAGTCTAGGCAACAAATACTTTTGGGTTCCAACGGCCATCTACAAGGTATTTGCTATAGGCCTACTTGCTCCGGCTGTCGAAGCCCAATAACTACAAATGGGCCTTTCTGCTCATGCAATGTTGGCCCTTTTCTAAAGAACCACAGATCCTATGATTGGCAAAAAACAAAAACACGGAGATTCTACATAAAAGTTGTTTGTATTTATTTTGAATTATTGGGTTGCAATTTTTGAAACTGCTCATGGCCAATATGAAAATCCTTGATCGCTCCATACCCACATAGATCACGGTATTTTCAAAAATTCATAAAGTGGATTTGAAATTTAAAACATATCCTAATAATTCCATGATTTATTCTATTAACTTGCAAGATCTTGGAGCGAAAGAGCTTGTATTAGTCTGCGAAAATAATACTGATAAACCTGTCGTTAACAAGAAATGAAGGTTTATCGTTCAGAGAGGATGCCATGTGGGACCCATGAGACAGTAGCGTCCTCAACGTTTCAAAGAAAAAGGCAAGTAGCCCGAAAATAGGGGTAAAAAATAAATCCTACAAAGGAAACATTTATAGTTCATAGAGGCTGACATGTGGGACCGATCTGCCAGCTGCATCCTCATCATTTCGAAGTCGGCAGGGATCAGAAGAAAAAGGCAAATAGCCAGAAATTAGGGGTCAAAAATAAATCCAAAAAGGAAACTTTTATTCTTCATAGAGGATGACATGTGGGACCGACCTGCCAGCAGCGTCCTCATCGTTTCAAAGGCCGCAGGGGATCAAAAGAAAAAGGCAAATAGCCAGAAATTAGGGGTAAAAAATAAATCCAACAAAGGAAAGGTTTGTTGTTCATAGAGGCTGACATGTGGGACCCATGAGCCAGCGGCGACCTCAATTTCAAAGGCGGCATATGATCGAAAAGAAAAAGGCAAGTTAGCAAAAATCAGGGGGTAAAAAAATCTAAGAAAAGAAACTTTATTGTACATAGAGGATGACATGCGGGTCCCATGAGCCAGCACCTTACTCAACGTTTCAGAGGCGGCATGAGATCAAAAGAAAAAGGAAACTGACCAAATATCAGGAGCAAAAAATAATCCAAGAAAAGAAACTTTTATTGTACATAGAGGATGACATATGGGTCCCACTTATACAAGCTCTTTCGCTCCAAGATCTTGCAAGTTGATTGTACATAGAGGATGACATGCGGGGCCCTTGTGTCAGCAGCTTAATCAACGTTTCCAAGGCGGCAGGGGATCAAAAGAAAAAGGAAATAGCCAAAAATAAGAGGGTGAAAAAAATCCAAGAAAAGAAACTTTTATAGTATAGAGGATGACATGTGGGTCCCATGAGCCAGCAGCTTCCTCAATGTTTCAGAGGCTGCATGAGATCGAAAGAAAAAGGCAAGTGACAAAAAATAAGAGGGTAAAAAAATCCAAGAAAAGAGATTTGATTGTACATAGAGGATGACATGCGGGTCCCATCAGTCAGCAGCTTACTCAACGTTTCCAAGGCGGCAGGGGATCAAAAGAAAATGGAAATAGCTAAAGATCAGAGGGTGAAAAAAATCCAAGAAAAGAAACTTTTATAGTACATAGAGGATGACATGCGGGTCCCATGAGCCAGCAGGTTCCGCAACATTTTCAAAGGCGGCATGAGATCGAAAGAAAAAGGCAAGTGACCAAAAATCAGAGGGTGAAAAATAATCGAAGAAAATAAACTTTTATTGTACATAGAGGATGACATGCTGTCCCATTTTGCAGCAGAGGTCCCAACGTTTCAAATGCGGCTTGAGATCAAAAGAAAAAGAAAGTAGCCAGCAGCTTACTAAACGTTTCAAAGGCGGCAGGGGATCAAAAGAAAAAGGAAATAGCCAAAAATCAGAGGGTGAAAAAAAATCCAAGAAATCAAACTTTTATTGTACATAGAGGATGACATGCGGGTCCCCAGCAGATTCCTCAACGTTTCAAATGTGGCATGAGATCGAAAGAAAAAGGCAAGTGACCAAATATCAGGAGCCAAAAATAATCCAAGAAAGGAAACTTTATTGTACATAGAGGATGACATGCGGGTCCCATTTGCAGCAGCGGTCTCAACGTTTCCAAGGTGGCACAGGACCAAAAGAAAAATGAAGTAGCCAGAAATCAGGGGGTGAAAAAATCCAAGAAAAGAAAGATTTAAATTGGGCTGCATCTGGACATCTGGGCCTTCGAACTATCCTTCTGGGCCTTTTGATTCGTACAATTTCAGCCCACTCCAGAACATGGAAGTTCGGATTTTTCTCAAAAAAAAACAGGAATGTCCTATGCTTCGCAAAAACAAAAAACAAGGAGATTCAAGATATAAGTTGTAAAAATAAAGATTTAAAGAACTTTTATTGTACATAGAGGATGACATGCTGTCCCATTTTGCAGCAGAGGTCCCAACGTTTCAAATGCGGCTTGAGATCAAAAGAAAAAGAAAGTAGCCAAAAATTAGGGGGTAAAAAAAAACTCGAAGAAAAGAAAGTTTATTGTACATAGAGGATGACATGCGGGACCCACGAGTTAGCAGCTTACTCAACGTTTCCAAGGCGGCAGGGGATCAAAAGAAAAAGGAAATAGCCAAAAATCAGAGTGAAAAAAAACCCTAGAAAATAAACTTTTGTAGTACATAGAGGATGACATGCGGGTCCCATGAGCCAGCAGGTTCCTCAACGTTTCAAACGTGGCATGGGATCGAAAGAAAAAGGCAAGTGACCAATATCAGGAGCCAAAAATAATCCAAGAAAAGAAACTTGATTGTACATAGAGGATGACATGCGGGTCCTATTTTGCAGCAGCGGTCCCAACGTTTCAAATGCGGCTTGAGATCAAAAGAAAAAGAAAGTAGCCAGAAATTAGGGGGTCAAAAAAACTCCAAGAAAGGAAAGCTTTATCGTTCATACAGGCTGACATGTGGGACCTATGAGCCAGCAGCTTACTAAACGTTTCAAAGGCGGCAGGGGATCAAAAGAAAAAGGAAATAGCCAAAAATCAGAGGGTGAAAAAAAATCCAAGAAATCAAACTTTTATTGTACATAGAGGATGACATGGGGGTCCCATGAGCCAGCAGATTTCTCAACGTTTCAAACGTGGCATGAGATCGAAAGAAAAAGGCAAGTGACCAAATATCAGGAGCCAAAAATAATCCAAGAAAGGAAACTTTATTGTACATAGAGGATGACATGCGGGTCCCATTTGCAGCAGCGGTCTCAACGTTTCCAAGGTGGCACAGGACCAAAAGAAAAATGAAGTAGCCAGAAATCAGGGGGTGAAAAAAATCCAAGAAAAGATAGATTTCAATTGGGCTGCATCTGGACATCTGGGCCTTCGAACTATCCTTCTGGGCCTTTTGATTCGTACAATTTCAGCCCACTCCAGAACATGGAAGTTCGGATTTTTCTCAAAAAAAACAGGAATGTCCTATGCTTCGCAAAAACAAAAAACAAGGAGATTCAAGATATAAGTTGTAAAAATAAAGATTTAATTTATCCGTTTGCAATAGCTCAGAGCGAAATACTGTTTATTGTCTGCAAAATAATCAAGATATCACATGTTTCTTGTACGGGGAGGCTGACATCAGGGACCCATGAGCCAGCAGCGTCATCAACGTTTCAAAGGCAGGGGTCGAAAATAAAAAAAACAAAAAATCAGTTGGTAAAAAAATCCAAGAAAATAAAACATTTATCGTTCTGAGAGGATGACATGCGGGACCGATGAGGCAGCAGCATCCTCAACGTTTCCAAGGCGGCAGGGGATCAAAAGAAAGAAAAAGGAAATAGCCAGAAATTAATTAGGGGTCAAAAATAAATCCACCAACGGAAACTTTTATTGTTCATAGAGGATGACATGTGGGACCGACAACAGAGTCCTCATCGTTTCAAAGGGGGCAGGGGATCGAAATAAAAAGGCAAATAGCCAGAAATTAGGGGTCAAAAATAACTCCAAGAAAGGAAACTTTTATTGTTTGTAGAGGATGACATGCGGGAGCCATGATTACTCAACGTTTCAAAGGTGGCATGAGATCGAAAGAAAAAGGCAAGTGACCAAATATCAGGAGCCAAAAATAATCCAAGATTTATTGTACATAGAGGATGACATGTGGGTCCCATTTTGCAGCGGTCTCAATGTTTGTAATGCGGCTTGAGATCAAAAGAAAAAGAAAGTAGCTAGTAATTAGGGGGTGAAAAAAATCCAAGAAAAGAAAGTTGATGGACATAGAGGATGACATGCGGGTCCCTTGAGCCAACAGCTTACTCAACGTTTCAAAGGGGCAGGGGATCAAAAGAAAAAGGCAAGCCAAAAATCAGAGGGTGAAAAAAATCCAACAAAGGAAACTTTTATAGCACATAGAGGATGACATGCGGGTCCCATGAGCCAGCAGGTCTCTCAACGTTTCAAACGTGGCATGAGATCGAAATAAAAAGGCAAGTGAAAAATATCAGGAGCCAAAAATAATTCAAGAAAAGAAAGTTTTATAGTACATAGAGGATGACATGCGGGTCCCATTTAGCAGCAGCGGTATCACCGTTTGAGAGGCGGCAGGGGATCGAAAGAAAAAGGCAAGTGAAAAAATATGAGCAGCCAAAAATAATTCAAGAAAAGAAAGTTTTATAGTACATAGAGGATGACATGCGGGTCCGATTTAGCAGCGGTATCACCGTTTGAGAGGCGGCAGGGGATCAAAAGAAAAAGAAATTGCCAAAAATCAGAGGGTGAAAAAAAAAGAAAATGAACTTTTATAGTACATAGAGGATGACATGCGGGTCCCATGAGCCAGCAGGTTCCTCAACGTTTCAAACGTGGCATGAGATCGAAAGAAAAAGGCAAGTGACCAAATATGAGGTGCCAAAAATAATTCAAGAAAATAAAGTTTTATAGTACATAGAGGATGACATGCGGGTCCCATTTAGCAGCAGCGGTATCACCGTTTGAGAGGCGGCAGGGATCGAAAGAAAAAGGCAAGTGACCAAATTTGAGGTGCCAAAAAAACTCCAAGAAAAGAAAGTTTTATAGTGCATAGAGGATGACATGCGGGTCCCGTTAGCAGCAGCGGTATCACCGTTTGAGAGGCGGCAGGGGATCGAAAGAAAAAGGCAAGTGACCAAATTTGAGGTGCCAAAAAAACTCCAAGAAAAGAAAGTTGATTGCACATAGAGGATGACATGCGGGTCCCATTTAGCAGCAGCGGTCTCAACGTTTCCAAGGCGGCAAGGGATCAAAAGAAAAAGGAAGTAGCCAGAAATCAGGGGGTCAAAAAATTCCAAGAATAGAAAGAATTTTGGTTCATAGAGGATGACATGCGGGACCCATGATCCTGCATCGTAAACGGCTCGATCGGAGAACGTTGAACGAGATGGCGCGATCGAGAAAAAAACAATGCCAGAGAGGCTGCCATCTGGGCCCTACATCCCTCGGCGGTGCGGATTTGCGTTGACTCGGCCGGCGAACCCGAGAATTCGCGATGCACCACGTCCCGGGCCACCATACGCGACGTTTTGGCCGCTTTCGTCGGGCTAGGTGGCCTCAAAAACGAGAAAAAAAAGTTTTGACATGCACCACGGAGGGACCAAAATCGTCGGCCATGGTACACCAGCAACCACGGCGCGACTTCAACTTCGTCGGCCATGGCAACTTTTCTTGTAGTGATTACTACCGTTGACAAAATTGTTTCATATTTTCAAAATAAAAGCTCTAGCACAAATATAGCAATCGATGCTTTCCTCTTTGAAGGACCTTTCTTTTACTTTTATGTTGAGTCAGTTCACCTATTTCTCTCCACCTCAAGAAGCAAACACTTGTGTGAACTGTGCATTGATTCCTACATATTTGCATATTGCACTTGTTATATTACTTTACATTGACAAATATCCATGAGATATACATGTTACAAGTTGAAAGCAACCGCTGAAACTTAATCTTCCCTTGTGATTGCTTCAATACCTTTACTATGAATTATTGCTTTATGAGTTAACTCTTATGCAAGACTTATTGATGCTTGTCTTGAAGTACTATTCATGAAAAGTCTTTGCTTTATGATTCAGTTGTTTACTCATGGCATTACCATTGTTTTGATCGCTGCATTCATTACATATGCTTACAATAGTATGATCAAGGTTATGATGGCATGTCACTCCAGAAATTATCTTTGTTATCGTTTACCTGCTCGGGACGAGCAGGAATTAAGCTGGGGATGCTGATACGTCTCCGACGTATCGATAATTTCTTATGTTCCATGCCACATTATTGATGATATCTACATGTTTTATGCACATTATATGTCATTATTATGCGTTTTCCGGAACTAACCTATTGACGAGATGCGAAGGGCAGTTCCTGTTTCTCTGTTTTTGGTTCAGAAATCCTAGTAAGGAAATATTCTCAATCGGACGAAATCAAGACCCAGCATCCCCCACGAAGCTTCGAACACCCGAGAGTCGCCAGAGGGGGGCCACTGGGCCCCCAGACGATAGCCCGTCGCGGCCTAGGGGGGGCCGCGCCCCCCTAGCGTGTCACCGCCTCGTTGACCTTCTGACGCCGCCTCTTCGCCTATAAAAAGGTCCCTGACCTAAATCTTCGATACGAAAAAGCCACGGTACGAGAAACCTTCCAGAGCCGCCGCCATCGCGAAGCCAAGATCTGGGGGACAGGAGTCTCTATTTGCCGCCGGGACGGGGAAGTGCCCCGGAAGGCTCCTCCATCGACACCACCGCCATCTCCATCAACGCTGCTGTCTCCCATGAGGAGGGAGTAGTTCTCCATCGAGGCTCGGGGCTGTACCGGTAGCTATGTGGTTCATCTCTCTCCTATGTACTTAAATACAATAATCTCATGAGCTGCCTTACATGATTGAGATTCATATGATGATGCTTGTAATCTAGATGTCATTATGCTAGTCAAGTGGGTTTTACTTATGTGATCTCCGGAGACTCCTTGTCCCACGTGTGTAAAGGTGACAGTGTGTGCACCGTGTGGGTCTCTTAGGCTATATTTCACAGAATACTTATTCACTGTTATGAATGGCATAGTGAAGTGCTTATTTATATCTCTTTATGATTGCAATGTGTTTTGTATCACAATTTATCCATGTGCTACTCTAGTGATGTTATTAAAGTAGTTTATTCCTCCTGCACGGTGTAATGGTGACAGTGTGTGCATCCGTGTTAGTACTTGGCGTAGGCTATGATTATGATCTCTTGTAGATTATGAAGTTAACTATTGCTATGATGGTATTGATGTGATCTATTCCTCCTACATAGTGTGAAGGTGAAAGTGTGCATGCTATGTTAGTACTTAGTTTAGTTGTGTTGATCTGTCATGCACTCTAAGGTTATTTAAATATGAACATTGAATATTGTGGAGCTTGTTAACTCCGGCATTGAGGGTTCGTGTAATCCTACGCAATT
The DNA here is from genome assembly GCA_030979885.1 of Lolium multiflorum. Lineage (NCBI taxonomy): Eukaryota > Viridiplantae > Streptophyta > Magnoliopsida > Poales > Poaceae > Lolium > Lolium multiflorum. Next base: position 216,195,942 of record CM061748.1, read on the forward strand.
AGTGGTGTTCATCATCCAACAAGAGAGTGTAGAGTATGCATTTATCTATTCTGTTATGTGATCAAAGTTGAGAGTGTCCACTAGTGAAAGTCTAATCCCTAGGCCTTGTTCCTAAATATTGCTATCGCTGCTTGTTTACTGTTTTCTGCGTTACTACTGCTGCGTTACTACGCTTGTTTCTGTCTGGGCAAAGCACTTTTCGGTGCCGTTGCCTGCTCATACTTATTTATACCACCTGTATTTCACTATCTCTTCGCCGAACTAGTGCACCTATTAGGTGTGTTGGGGACACAAGAGACTTCTTGCTTTGTGGTTGCGGGGTTGCATGAGAGGGATATCTTTGACCTCTTCCTCCCCTGAGTTCGATAAACCTTGGGTGATCCACTTAAGGGAAACTTGCTGCTGTTCTACAAACCTCTGCTCTTGGAGGCCCAACACTATCTACAAGAATAGAAGCACCCGTAGACATCACACATCCGAGCCCTTGAAGAGAGGCATCGCAATAGACAACGAAGTCTTTGCTTGTGTCCGGAAGGACGAGCACAGGAGCAGTAGTCAGCTTGGTTTTCAAAACCTGGAAACTTTCTTCAGCCTTTTCTGACCATTCGAACTTCTTATCTTTCTTGAGAAGATCGGTCATTGGCTTGGCAATCTTGGAGAAATTTTCAATGAATCGGCGGTAATAACCCGCCAGACCGAGAAAACTTCGAATCTCCTTAGCTGACTTAGGTGTCTTCCAGTCAAGAACGGCTTGAACTTTATCTGGAATGACTGCAACACCTTTTTCAGAGATAACATGACCAAGGAATATGAGCTCTTTTAACCAAAACTCACATTTGGAGAACTTTGCGTAGAGACGGTGCTCACGAAGTTTGGTTAGCACCAGACGGAGATGTTCATCATGTTCATCTTCGGTTTTGGAGTAGATCAGAATATCGTCGATGTAGACCACGACGAACTTGTCAAGATACTCCATGAAAACAGAGTTCATGAGCCGCATAAAAGTGGCTGGAGCATTTGTGAGGCCAAAGGACATGACAGTGTACTCGTAAAGACCATAACGAGTTGTGAACGCTGTCTTTGGAATGTCCTCCTTTCGGATTTTGATTTGATGGTACCCTGATCTCAAATCCATCTTGGAGAAGACTGTGGCACCGGACAACTGATCAAAAAGATCATTGATTATAGGAAGAGGGTATTTGTTCTTGATTGTCACTGCATTGAGCGGACGGTAATCAACAACCAGCCGCGGAATGTTGGTATCTCTCTTCTTGACAAAGAGGGCAGGGCAACCCCAGGAAGAAGTACTGGGTTGTATGAAGTTCTTCTCTTCCAACTCCTCTAACTGCTTCTTCAGTTCAACCAACTCTTCCGGAGGCATACGATATGGTCTCCGGGAAACAGGAGCAGTTCCGGGAACCAACTCAATGACAAAGTCCACACTTCGATCAGGTGGCATGCCAGGTAACTCTTCAGGGAAGACATCTGGAAAGTCACGGACCACCCAGACATCGGAGATTTCTGGTTTAGGCAGGGCTTCAATGGCATACAACTCGGCTTCAGGGGTAAACCTTGCCGATGGAGGTATTGCGGATGGAGCCCAGTATAGAATGCTTTTGCCAGAAAGATCGGTCAGTACAATAGACCTGGCTGAACAATCAATGACAGCCTTATGCTTTACTAGCCAATCCATGCCCAAGATGACATCAATGTCAGTTGACTTGAGGGCAATGAGAGAGGTGGGGAACAACAGATGCCCTATACTGATTATAACCTCAGGGGTAATCCAAATGGTTTGCCAATGAGACCCAGGAGTTGTGATCTCTAGAGGGGAGGGCATTGTCTCGAAGGGTATATCATGCTTTTGTGCAAACTCTTGAGATATGAATGTATGCGATGCTCCGGAATCAAACAGAACTGTAGCTAGGATTGAGTTTATATAGAGCGTACCCATTAGGACGCTTGGATCCTCTTCAGCCTCATCAGCAGAGACATGGGTCAGACGAGCACGACCAGAGGAGGGATCAACGGAATGGATCTTGGGTTAAAGGCCAGCATCATGTACTTAGATTCACACTAAGAGAACCGAGCACAATCCGGGACCTTCGGTTCAAGTCCAAGGGGAAAACACAAATAAAGGGTAACTACTATCTGAGTGACACGGAGGACACTACGAGGTAGTAATCACAAGGTAACTTTCAAGAAGCCATACCTAGCTTCAGAAGTATTATTCAAGAGAATTAAAAAGGGAAGGAGGCATCCAAGGTAAGAAGAAACCTTGAAGCCTAGAACAGAATTATGTGGAACCCACAAAGTAAAAAAGATCATGAGAAACAGATTCCTTGGAAAGGATTTAACAGAATGATAACATTCACTGAATAGAAGGAACAAGATTCAGATCAACTGATGTAACTTTAGGAATACCGAGTTAAGCAACCAAGTACGGAGTACTTATGGAGAAAACAACCCAAACCCGTAGATCCTATAAGTTTGGAAATATCAGGGTAGGAGTAAAACCTTTTTCAATCAAAACAAGGTAAAATGACTCAGCATTAGAGTGACACCAGATAAGGAGTAAAAAGAATCCTATTCAGATTTTTGCAAATACTTTTAGCTTTCAAATAGTTTTCACAACTACTAGACTCAACATCGACCAGTCGAAAGGGTTTCCTATAGGCAGTCCTGCTCTGATACCAAAACCTGTCGGCACCCCGGAGGTCAGGGCTAGACAAACCCAGATATCACATCTGGCATAAGCCTAACCTAGATCTCTAGGGCCTACAGGGTGAGAATCGGTAACACAACAGTGACTCTACGACTGAAAGCAAATATATTACAACTCTTAGCAGAGTTAAGATCCAAATTTATTACACGCAGAGGTCACTGACCACAATTCAACAAGCAACGGAAAGCAAATTATGTTATCTAGATAACAAGACTGCAAAGGGCCTAAGAGGCCATAACATAAGGCGACGTCCCAGCCCATAAGTCTCAGGCTGCCGCCTGAGGAACTCCAAACTACTCGTCGACGTCAAGGTAGAAGCCACCATCAGTTGGAAGAACTTCGTCTGAAACAAAGCATGCAAGGCTGAGTACAGGGACTCAGCAAGACTTAGTACAACCTGTTAGCAAAGCGGGTATGCGAGGCTTTATGTGGAGCTTATTTTGCGGAAAGCCAGTTTTCCTTTGTAAACAGGAGGGAGCAGAAGCTCGTCTATTCAGACCATTTTCAAAAGGGGTAAGAGAGCGATAACAACTCTAGCTCTAAGATCATCATGTTGAATCCACCGAAACTTCATCATTACCTGAACCTATCACCTAGGATCACCCCTCGACACCCTGAGAAGGGATCCTTATCACACATTGATATCAGGTTTTACGATTAGGTTCAAGTTGTCTATGATCATCACGTCCTTTCCCAAGTCGTCCGTAACCGTGGACACGGCTTTTCGAAAAGATTTACCCTGCAGGGGTGTACAACTTTACCCACACGCGCCGACCGACTCTTAGTGCCACTAGATTAACACACTTCCTTGGTGTGCCGGCAGAGGGTGGTCGACCAAAACCTTTCCCTTACTTCGCCTATTCCATGAGTCAAACTAACTGGGGAGCTCCGTCATCGTAGGTAGCCATTCTCCGAGGCGGTCCCGGTCATTGTGTGCAGGGGATCCAGTTCAATGCCTCCAACATCCTTCACCCCGGCCACGCCCTGTATGATGCACTTTGAAAACCTTTTCCACCTTTCCCCATGCGTATGGCAAATGGAACTCGCAAACTAATTGACTCATGGGTAAGCTAGGTAAGTTCGGGCCAAGGGGTTCCCATGGGCCCCGTGTGGCTGTACGCTCAGTCTTGGTTCCGAAGGCGAGAACCTCAGGTCCTAGTATCGGCGAGAACGAGTCAAATCACCACATACCCATGTGGCGGCCCATCCAAGCCTTTAGCATGTTTATTAACATCATCTCTGATCTTACCACGTCATCCTGACAAACTAGGTTCATTCGTAGCTCTGATTCATCAACCGGATGGATCAGACTTCAACAGCTAAGCATGGCTAAGCATATCATATATAAGGCTCTAGCGATGCGATCAAGCTCAACCTAGTTTTGCTGGGAGCGGTGGATCAGGAACTTTAGGCTACAAGGATAGATTATGCACACATAGGATATCTACAACTGCCGATAAAACATATTTGAAGCGTATGCAATATGTAATAACCAGAAGTAAAAGCATTTCGAAACCATATATGAACCAGGTTAGGGCTTGCCTTGTCCCTCGTTGTTCTGGTGCTGCTCTTCGGTGGCGTTGATCTCAGGTTCGCGTTCGGTCCCTATCGAGAAGAACCAAATACCGGAAAGGAAGAGCACAATCAAGACATGGTATAATGCAATGCACATACAATATGATGACATGTCATATTAAAGGGGTTAGCCGTCGCCAAAAAACCCTTCCTCTGTAGCCATGTCTTCCTCCTCCTCCTCCTCTGCCTCATCAGGTCTCTCCTCCTCATCTTCTTCCTCCCGTGAGCCCACGCCGGAGTGGGACTCGCTGGCGGCGTACGACCTCCGCGCCCCAAAGAAGTGGGACATCGAGGACCATGATTCCTCCGTCTGGTCCGAGGATGAAAAGTCCCTGACCGACGGAGAAGATGACTTCCAGTTCCTCGTCGACGGGGAGCTGGAGGCGGGGCGCGAGGACGACCGCTTCTCGTGGGACGACTTCACCTCCTCCGACGAGGAGGAGGAAGAGGAGGACGACGAGTCCTCCGACGAATACCCGCCGGCGAAGCGCTTCCGCGCCGGGTTGGATGACGACGACGACGACGACGACGAGAGGAGGAGGAAGAGGCCCCGTCGAGGGCTACGGGAGCAGCGACGAGGAGCCCGCAGTGCGGCGGCGCGTGACGACGGTGACGACGAGGGCAGCAACGGCCCTTAGAGTAGGGACTACTAGTATATGACTAGTAGTAGTAATCGGCTTTTGTTCTTTCTTCCTTGAGCAATCGGCTCTTCTCTGTAAAAGCCCCTTTTATTAATGAAGAAAATATTTCTAAGCCGATTTTGCTTCCTTATCAAATTTGCCGATTGTCAAAGCAAGTCAACGCGCCAAGAGCCGATGGCAACGCATCGGCCTTTACCATAAAACGCGAGTAAGGCCAACTCAGTTGCCTATTCAAACGGTAACCTGCAACTTATCTGAAAGAGCAAACTCAGATCCCCAAATCGCCGCTCGAACAGATCCAACTCACGGCCACGCGACCCTCAGATCTTAACCGCGCAGGCTCAACTCCGCAGCAAATCCAATGGCGGAATCATCCAACGCCAACGCTGCAGTCTCGGCCTGAAGGTAATCCTCAACCGCTCCTCGCTGTCCGAACATAGTGCTAGAATTAACAACAAACATCTGAATTAATGTCTCATTCCGTCATTAATTTCTAGGTATCAGACATTTTGCTGCCGCATCCTTCTCTTCCAGACTCTCTTTGTCTTGGCCCCCGTTCTACCGAGAGTCCCGCCCATTTGATTTCATGCGAGGCCAACAGAATTCCCTTCGTGATCCAGAATTTAGATCTAACTTCTTGGGCCGACTGCTTACGAGCCTGACCTAATCCTCCTGAGGATTGGGTTTCATGGTACAATAGAATCTCCAAAACTCACCAAGCCACCTGGGAAACCGCAGGAATAGCCGATGCTTTAGCTTTATCACTGTCTCCCCTTGAGAAACATGAAAACCTTCTGAAAACCATCGGCTACTTTTGGTCTGATGCTTTGAATTGCTTCATGTTTGGCCATGGCCCCATGACACCAACCCTACTAGACGTGGCCATGATCACTGGTCTAGACATTGCATCCCCAAGCCCTTCTGCTTTTATGCTGCCAAAGGTCCCTTTCACACTCTCTTCCAAAACAGAGTGCACAAACTGGGGTGCTTATCTTCGACGCCACATGAAAAATAAGGGCCCTGTAACAGAGAAAGAACACACGGCCTTCCTGAATTTCTGGTTGGAACACTTTATATTCTGTGGCCCTTCACTTGCCCCAACCAAGAACTATCTTTCCTTGGCCTATGAACTTGCCAGGGGCACCCAGCTTGGTATCGGCAAACTGTTCCTCGGAGAAGTCTATCGATATCTCCAACTAATGTCTGTCAAACTGTTTTCCCAAAAGACAGTCAAAACAGGAGGTCCCTGGTGGTTTATTCAGCTATGGGCTCAGCTGTATTTCCAGAATCATGTCCCAAACTTTTCACCTTTGGCCATTTGCACCTTTCCAGATACTACCGGGAAGCCAATCCGGTGCACTAGCTACGGCCAAGCTCTATATAGCCTTCCAGGTAGTAAACTGATCCCTCAAGGAAGCATCAGAGTGGTTCAGAATTTTCTACCAAGGCCTGGACAATCCTCTCTTCTTTCCTTATACGGAGTCTGAAAATTTTGAAAATCCAGTCTCCTTCAGGCTAGACAGCTTTGCCGATGACGCCAGCACTCGGCAATTGTATTCCATCATGATCCGTCCCTGCTTCCTTCCAGTTGGCATGAGCACCTCAAACAGGATCATCAAACCTGGTTATGAGTCTTATCAGCCGGTCGTAGCAGCCCGGCAACTTGGTCTTGGGCAGGTATCTCCCCATTTCTTCCTTCACCACTTGACAGAGAGCAGAGCTGAGCTGCCCGATGTCCTCACCAGTCAGAGGTGTTATTCCTTCTTTGATGCTCTAGCCATCCCAATTCCTCACAACCTTTCTTTTACCTCATCAACCGATGGTTTTGAGACTTGGTGGTCCATGTGGAAGACTCATGCCTTCAGGAGAGCTCTAGGACCATTGCTGAAACAACTTGATGCTGAATATGATATCCCTGCAGAACAGGTACCACTACTCACAAATTATCTTGAAGTGGTTTACAATGTTCTCCTTTTATAACCTTGCTCTTTCTCCTTGCAGCAACAAGACGGTCCAGAACCTGTAGATGATGACGACTCCCCTTTCAGATTCCTCCCACCAGCTCCGGTGGTCCTCTTCTGCAAAAACTCACCATCTTTGAAAAAGGTTGTGATGTAGAGCCAACCGATGACGCCAAAATCGGCTTCCAAAAGCAGAGTCTTGGGCCAGCTGCCCCCCAGTCAGGGCGAGAACACCAGTGAGAAAGGTAGCTGCCAGGAAGACCTTGAAGCGCCAAAGCCCTACTCCAGCTCAAGAAAGTTTGCACGTAAGTCGATCCATGCCTTGGCTGATTTCATCTATCCTTCTAGGCTTCTACAACATGCTTGTATTCCTTTTACAGGCCTCTACTGAAGAAAACTCCAGTGAGGATACACAGTCCAGTCGAAGGGACTCGAGCCCAGGTAACTCACGCAGAGCCAGCCGGACTTGCCACCATCGGCTTCCAAGAAAAGGTCAGCTCCTGAACCTGCTGTTTCCCAAACTCCCATCAAAGCTGGGCAGGACAGTCTACGCACAAAGAGCCGATGCATCAAGAGAGCCCGCAAGGAACCGCAAGCCTCTTCATCAAACCAGGAGATTTCGAATGTAAATACCCTCCATACTCTCCTTGGCTCATATTTCATGCTAACCCACTGCTGTTCTTATCGGCTAACCACTTCCTTTGCAGACTGATGACACCTCTAGTGGGGAAGTCGAGGAGGTACTGATGCCATCCGCCACCCTGGACCTAGCAACTTCTAAAAGTGTAGCTGACAAGGTTGCCAACTTGGCCAAGCCCACAGCAGAAACACAAGAGCCGATCACCTCTTCATCGGCTGTTCCTCTGGTCTTAGGAGAGGTACACTCCCTTTCCTTAGCTCTACCTTTCTCTTTCGCTGTATACTGACGTTGTTCTTGTTGTTTGTCAGGGTTATGATCTTTCACGCTTGTTAACGTTCGACCCTGAATCCATCGAACCAGCTCCTTCCAAGGCAAGTAAAGAGTCAGGACCCAGCGCTACACATGGTCAACTCCAGCATCTCAAGGCCCTGCTCTCCTCCTCAATTGAGACATTGGTTGAAGACCCCGAAGAAGTGAAGAGCATTCTTGAAGACATCCAGCCTCACCTCCCGGTGACGTTGCAGGTGAAACTCTGGCCAGTTGTGACTCTGTCTGCCTACAGGTCAAGGGTGAAATCGGCTCGTCAGAGAATCGACCTACGCCACGCCCAGCCCGTTGAAAGCCGATATAGCAGACAAATGTTAGCGCCTTAATAAGACGAAGGCAGCTTTGGATGCCAAAACTGACACCTCTGTCAGCACTGCTGAACTTGAGACCTTGCGAAAGGAGTTGGAGGACCTTGAAGAGAGGGTCCGGGCAACCAAACAACTCATCCAAGATAAGGAAGCTCTTATTGCCCACTCCCACGAGGAAGCAGAAGGCCTCAAAGCTGAACTGAAAACTGATCTGGCCGAGATACGTGCCCTGAACAAGCAGCTGGTGGCAGGCCAGGACGAAGATGATGAGGCTGAAATTGCCGAGGTGGATCGTGTTCGTGCTGACGCCCTCCATGCCCTTGAGGCATTCCTTCAGTAGAGCCTCTCTGTGTAATCTAAAAACTGCATCATTGAGCTTGTACCTCTAGAGTCGATGGCCGTGCATCGGCTTTTTAGTTCTAAAGTCGATGTCTGTGCATCGGCTATACTTGTATCCGGTGTATATGTTTTTTTTACTGGCCGATTTCGTGCATCGGTCCCCATATTTTATTGTCCATTATTCCATATTAGGTGCCCCCCGAGCCGAATCTTTCAAGCGATTGAAGATATCGGCTCTTGCTGATGAATGTTGGTCGTAGCTTATCCCAGGACCAATGTCAATCTCTTATAGCTCATCAGCTGATGTAAACCCATACCCTAGCTTTCCGTCGCCTGCTAGATCGACGCTGAACACAGGCAGAACGTATGGCGAGGATAATTTTGGCCGATTGCTGGAATCGGCCTCCACGTTGATTGTATTGCTCAATGAAGGTCTACAACTTATATGTGCTCCCTTACAGGAGGGAGTCTCCCTGCTACGACTACGTGACATGTTTGAGGTGAGCTCCTTGCTTTTTATTTTTTGGGGCCGATCGCAGGGATCGGCCTTGCCACGTATGTCGATGGATGTTGCTCTTGCTACTCTATCAGGCCGGTGGATAAGACCAGCCTCACCCCGTTTTTTGTCACCTCGATGCGATCACAGCCGTCCAAACTGACTCCAGAGAGCGGCTCTTGGTCTTCCGAGTCCCAAATATTCATGCCGGCTATCGAGACCTCGATCGAGTCATCTGCATGCACGACCTCCACGTCGTCTCCATCCCATTGTATCAGGCATTGGTGCATTGTGGATGGAATGCAGCAGTTGGCGTGAATCCAATCCCTCCCTAGTAGGACAGCGTAGGTGCTTTTGCTGTCGACGATGAAGAACGTTGTTGGGATGGTCTTTCGGCCTACGGTTAGATCCACGTTCAGAACGCCTTGCGTCCCTGATGCTTGGCCGTTGAAGTCGTTCAGTGTGACGTTGGTCTTGATCAAGTCTGCGCTAGAGCGTCCCAAACGCCGTAGCATGGAGTATGGCATTATATTGACTGCCGCTCCCGTGTCAACCAACATCTTGCCGACAGGCTGCCCATTGATATAACCTTTTAGGTACAGGGCCTTCATGTGTTTGTAGCCCTTCTCTCGTGGCTTTTCAAAGATGACTGGCCGTGGACCGCAGTCAAACTGTGCTATCGGCACTTCTTCAATTCCTGGCGCACGGAACTCCGACGGGAGTATGAACACCATGTTTGTGCCAGCCGATGCACTCGCATCGGCTTTTGCTTGCTTGGGGCGCCACACTTTCTTCTGTGGACGATTCTCCTCGTCCAAAGTCTGCTGAATTTTCACGGCCAGATCGGGCCGCGCTTTCCTCAATGTGTGCAAGTGTTGTGCTTCGGCTTGCTCCAAGCTACGTAGCCGCTGAACTCTACGCTTTTGGGAGTGGCTGAGTCCATCAGGACACCACCTTGGCCGGTGATATCTGTCCTCTTCTTCATCTTCTGACTCCTCAAAGTCTTCATCTTGAGATGACTCAGCTCGCTTGTTTTGTGGTGGGAGAGGCCCTAGACACTTGAAAACTGAAACTTCTCCTGCGTCCTTCTTCTGCCGTCTACACTCCGGGCAGTTGTCGATTGTGGGCAATCGGCTCATTCCTGTGTCCCAGCAGTGCTTAAAGAAAGGACAGTCCCAGTGTCTATCCATGTCTTCCTGCTCCCTTGACCTCCCCTTGGCGCGGTGCTCATATCCTTTGTCGTCTCTATCATACCGACGACGTCTTCCATTGTGTCTACGTCAGCCCGATGATGTCTCTCGTCATCTCTGTCGTACTGCCGACGTCGGTCATACTGATACTCATATTTGTTAAGGAGATGCGTGGAGAGTGGTCGTTGATATCGCACGCTTCTCACTTGTTCCTCGGTGAGGTACCGTCTGTCATCATATCGGGGCCGGTCGCGTGGGTCGGCCTCTTCTTTTTCCTTGCCGCGGGAGTGACTGCTTTCTTCTTTATCCTTGCCATGGGGGCGGACAGGCCCTGCCATGTTAACATCGAACGAGAAATCTAGCCGACGCCTCGCGGAGTGATTGGGTTCCACCATGTTGACGCCAGGAAACGGCTGTGTGTCCACTTTCATGGCGAACTGCCCAAAGAGCAATCGGCCTTGTTCTATCGCCGCTTGGATCTGCTGGCGAAACCCCTTGCAGTCATTGGTGGTATGGGTGAACGAGTGATGCCACTTGCAGTACGGCCTCCCGTTCATTTCTTGCGTCGTAGGGATTTTATGGCCTTCGGGTAACTTCAGCCATTTTTCCTTAAGCAATAAATCAAATATCTGCTCGGCTTTGCTCACATCGAAGTCAAACCCTTTTGCAGGCCCTTGTGGTTTCACCCATTTGCAGGACACAGGAGCTGCCCCCCGAGCCCATTCAGCCACGGCTACTTCCAAGTCTTCTGCAGAATCTTCAGCTTCTTCTGTCTCGACCAGGCCTACTGGACGCTTGAATTTGTCCTGGTACAATTCAGGTTGTCGCTGCTCATACGATGTTAGTTTTTGGACCATGTGCGATGTGAACTGTCTACGTGGAAAGCCAGATCCTTGATCGACGTGGCGAGGCCCAATGCTGCTAGATCGACTGCTTCCTTTTCAGTTAAACGAACCGAATAACATCGGTTCCTGACAGTCCTGAAACGTTGAATATATTCGACACCGTTTCTCCCCACTTCTGCCACACCTGCGTTAGATCGGCAATGCCAGCTTCGGTGGCTTCTGAGTGATATTGCACATGAAACTGTTCTTCCAGCTGCTTCCACGTGCGGACTGAGTTTGGTGGCAACGAGGTGTACCACCCAAAGGCTGATCCCGTCAGAGATTTTGCAAAAAACCTCACACATAACTGGTCCGATGCTGAAATCATGCCCAGCTGTGCCAAATATCGGCTCACGTGCTCTATTGAGCTAGACCCTTCTGCTCCATTGAATTTTGAAAATTCAGGGAGCCGATATTTGGGTGGCAGCGGGATCAAGTCATACTCGTCGGGGTATGATGGCGTGTAACTCACACGTTCGTTGGGAACCCCAAGAGGAAGGTATGATGCGCACAGCAGCAAGTTTTCCCTCAGAATGAAACCAAGGTTTATCGAACCAGGAGGAGCCAAGAAGCACGTTGAAGGTTGATGGCGGCGAGATGTAGTGCGGCGCAACACCAGGGATTCCGGCGCCAACGTGGAACTGCACAACACAACCAAAGTACTTTGCCCCAACGAAACAGTGAGGTTGTCAATCTCACCAGCTTGCTGTAACAAAGGATTAACCGTATTGTGTGGAAGATGATTGTTTGCAGAAAACAGTAGAACAAGTATTGCAGTAGATTGTATTGCAGTAAAGAGAATTGGACCGGGGTCCACAATTCACTAGAGGTGTCTCTCCCATAAGATAAACAGCATGTTGGGTGAACAAATTACAGTTGGGCAATTGACAAATAAAGAGAGCATGACAATGCACATACATATCATGATGAGTATAGTGAGATTTAATTGGGCATTACGACAAAGTACATAGACCGCCATCCAACTGCATCTATGCCTAAAAAGTCCACCTTCGGTTATCGTCCGAACCCCCTCCGGTATTAAGTTGCTAACAACAGACAATTGCATTAAGTATTGCGCGTAATGTAACTAGTGACTACATCCTTGAACATAGCACTAATGTTTTATCCCTAGTGGCAACAGCACATCCATAACCTTAGTGGTTCTTGTCACTCCTCCAGATTCACGGAGGCATGAACCCACTATCGAGCATAAATACTCCCTCTTGGAGTTACTAGCATCAACTTGGCCAAAGCATCTACTAATAACGGAGAGCATGCAAGATCATAAACAACACATAGATATAACTTTGATAATCAACATGACAAGTATTCTCTATTCATCGGATCCCAACAAACGCAACATATAGAATTACAGATAGATGATCTTGATCATGTTAGGCAGCTCACAAGATCCGACAATGATAGCACAATGGGGAGAAGACAACCATCTAGCTACTGCTATGGACCCATAGTCCAGGGGTAGACTACTCACACATCACACCGGAGGCGACCATGGCGGCGTAGAGTCCTCCGGGAGATGATTCCTCTCTCCGGCAGGGTGCCGGAGGCGATCTCCTGGATCCCCCGAGATGGGATCGGCGGCGACGGCGTCTCAGTATGGTTTTCCGTATCGTGGCTCTCGGTACTGGGGGTTTCGTCATGGAGGCTTTAAGTAGGCGGAAGGGCAAGTCAAGAGGCGGCACAGGGGGCCCAAACCACAGGCCGGCGCGGCCGGGGGGCGCGCCGCCCTAGGGTTTGGCTCCCCTGTGGCCCCTCTTCGTCTCGTCTTCGGACTTCTGGAAGCTTCGTGGAAAAATAGGCCCCTGGGCTTTGATTTCGTCCAATTCCGAGAATATTTCTTTACTAGGATTTCTGAAACCAAAAAGCAGCAGAAAACAGCAACCGGCACTTCGGCATCTTGTTAATAGGTTAGTTCCAGAAAATGCACGAATATGACATAAAGTGTGCATAAAACATGTAGATAACATCAATAATGTGGCATAGAACATAAGAAATTATCGATACGTCGGAGACGTATCAGCATCCCCAAGCTTAGTTCTGCTCGTCCCGAGCAGGTAAAACGATAACACAGATAATTTCTGGAGTGACATGCCATCATAATCTTGATCATACTATTTGTAAAGCATATGTAGTGAATGCAGCGATCAAAACAATATGTATGACATGAGTAAACAAGTGAATCATAAAGCAAAGACTTTTCATGAATAGCACTTCAAGACAAGCATCAATAAGTCTTGCATAAGAGTTAACTCATAAAGCAATAATTCAAAGTAAAGGTATTGAAGCAACACAAAAGAAGATTAAGTTTCAGCGGTTGCTTTCAACTTGTAACATGTATATCTCATGGATATTGTCAACATAGAGTAATATAATAAGTGCAATATGCAAATATGTAAGAATCAATGCACAGTTCACACAAGTGTTTGCTTCTTGAGGTGGAGAGAAATAGGTGAACTGACTCAACATTGAAAGTAAAAGAATGGTCCTCATAGAGGAAAAGCATCGATTGCTATATTTGTGCTAGAGCTTTGATTTTGAAAACATGAAACAATTTTGTCAACGGTAGTAATAAAGCATATGCATCATGTAAATTATATCTTATAAGTTGCAAGCCTCATGCATAGTGTACTAATAGTGCCCGCACCTTGTCCTAATTAGCTTGGACTACCTGGATTATCACCGCAATACATATGCTTTAACCAAGTTTCACAAAGGGGTACCTCTATGCCGCCTGTACAAAGGTCTAAGGAGAAAGCTCGCATTTGGATTTCTCGCTTTTGATTATTCTCAACTTAGACATCCATACCGGGACAACATAGACAACAGATAATGGACTCCTCTTTTAATGCTTTAAGCATTTGACAACAATTAATTCTTTTCTCATTAGAGATTTGAGGATATTTGTCCAAAACTGAAACTTCCACCATGAATCATGGCTTTAGTTAGCGGCCCAATGTTCTTCTCTCACAATATGCATGCTCAAACCATTCAACTCAGTGTAGATCGCCCTTACTTCAGACAAGACGAACATGCATAGCAACTCACATGAAATTCAACAATGAGTTGATGGCGTTCCCCAGTAAACATGGTTATCGCACAACAAGCAACTTAATAAGAGGTAAAGTGCATAATTACATATTCAATACCACGATAGTTTTTAAGCTATTTGTCCCATGAGCTATATATTGCAAAGGTGAATGATGGAATTTTAAAGGTAGCACTCAAGCAATTTACTTTGGAATGGCGGAAAAATACCATGTAGTATAGGTAGGTATGGTGGACACAATTGGCATAGTGGTTGGATCAAGTATTTTGGATGCATGAGAAGTATTCCCTCTCGATACAAGGTTTAGGCTAGCAAGGCTTATTTGAAACAAACACAAGGATGAACCGGTGCAGCAAAACTCACATAAAAGACATATTGAAAACATTATAAGACTCTACACCGTCTTCCTTGTTGTTCAAACTCAATACTAGAAATTATCTAGACCTTAGAGAAACCAAATATGCAAACCAAATTTTAGCATGCTCTATGTATTTCTTCATTAATGGGTGCAAAGCATATGAACCATATAACAATTTAACGAAGGAGAAACTTCGCCATGAATACTATGAGTAGAAACCAAGGACATACTTGTCCATATGCTACAGCGGAGCGTGTATCTCTCCCATAAAGTGAATGCTAGGATCCATCTTATTCAAACAAAACAAAAAACAAAACAAACCGACGCTCCAAGAAAAAGCACATAAGATGTGATGGAATAAAAATATAGTTTCAGGGGAGGAACCTGATAATGTTGTCGATGAAGAAGGGGATGCCTTGGGCATCCCCAAGCTTAGACGCTTGAGTCTTCTTGATATATGCAGGGGTGAACCACCGGGTGCATCCCCAAGCTTAGAGCTTTCACTCTCCTTGATCATGTTGCATCATACTCCTCTCTTGATCCTTGAAAACTTCCTCCACACCAAACTCGAAACAACTCATTAGAGGGTTAGTGCACAATATAAATTGACATATTCAGAGGTGACACAATCATTCTTAACACTTCTGGACATTGCATAATGCTACTGGACATTAGTGGATCAAAGAAATTCATCCAACATAGCGAAAAAGGCAATGCGAAATAAAAGGCAGAATCTGTCAAAACAGAACAGTTCGTATTGACGAATTTTAAAATGGCACCAGACTTGCTCAAATGAAAATGCTCAAATTGAATGAAAGTTGCGCACATATCTGAGGATCATGCACGTAAATTGGCATAATTTTCTGAGCTACCTACAGGGCGGTGGACTCAGATTCGTGACAGCAAAGAAATCTGGAACTGCGCAGTAATCCAAATCTAGTACTTACTTTTCTATCAACGGCTTAACTTGGCACAACAAAACACAAAACTAAGATAAGGAGAGGTTGCTACAGTAGTAAACAACTTCCAAGACACAAAATAAAAACAAAGTACTCTAGGTAAAAACATGGGTTGTCTCCCATAAGCGCTTTTCTTTAACGCCTTTCAGCTAGGCGCAGAAAGTGTGTATCAAGTATTATCAAAGGGTGGTGCATTCTCAGCGGGGTGCGGGGTTTTCTCAACCGGGCATAGTATATTAGATACATAAGTTCTAGCATCTCCCTTTTCATTAGTCTTAGGCGTACTACTCTCATCAAACAAATTTTCAGGAACAAGCCATGCATAGTTATTTTCTAGCGCATCATTCATAGCTAGGAGCTTGCATGGTATTGGTGCTTTGATCTCCCCACCATCATCAATATTATTAGTGTATCTTATTCTATCCATATCCATCTTTTCAAGGAGACTAACAAAATTAGTAGGAGAACCAAGCATATTAAATTTAGCAAACACCTTTCTAGCTTCTCTTGCTAGACCACCAAATTCTCTAAGAAGGGTTTCTAATACAAAATCTTTCTTTTCCCCTTCTTCCATATCACCAAGTGTGAAAAACATGTGTTGGATTATAGGATTAAGATTAACAAATTTAGTTTCCAACAAGCGAACTAAATGCGCAGCAGCAATTTCATAAGTAGGCGCAAGCTCTACCAAGTGTCTATCTTCAAAATCTTCAACGGTACTAACATGGGTGAAAAATTCTTCTATATTGTTTCTCCCAATTATAGACCCACGTCCTACCGGTATGTCTTTTGTGGTAAAATTAAAAGGAAACATGATGAAATAAGTAAAGTAAATGCAAGTAACTAATTTTTTTGTGTTTTTGATATAGCAAACAAGATGGCAAACAAAGTAAAACTAGCAACTAATTTTTTTGTATTTTGATTTAGTGCAGCAAACAAAGTAGCAAATAAAATAAAGCAAGACAAAAACAAAGTAAAGAGATTGAGAAGTGGAGACTCCCCTTGCAGCGTGTCTTGATCTCCCCGGCAACGGCGCCAGAAAATATGCTTGATGGCGTGTAACTCACACGTTCGTTGGGAACCCCAAGAGGAAGGTATGATGCGCACAGCAAGTTTTCCCTCAGAATGAAACCAAGGTTTATCGAACCAGGAGGAGCCAAGAAGCACGTTGAAGGTTGATGGCGGCGAGATGTAGTGCGGCGCAACACCAGGGATTCCGCGCCAACGTGGAACCTGCACAACACAACCAAAGTACTTTGCCCCAACGAAACAGTGAGGTTGTCAATCTCACCGGCTTGCTGTACCAAAGGATTAACCGTATTGTGTGGAAGATGATTGTTTGCAGAAAACATTAGAACAAGTATTGCAGTAGATTGTATTGCAGTAAAGAGAATTGGACCGGGGTCCACAGTTCACTAGAGGTGTCTCTCCCATAAGATAACATGTTGGGTGAACAAATTACAGTTGGGCAATTGACAAATAAAGAGAGCATGACAATGCACATACATATCATGATGAGTATAGTGAGATTTAATTGGGCATTACGACAAAGTACATAGACCGCCATCCAACTGCATCTATGCCTAAAAAGTCCACCTTCAGGTTATCATCCGAACCCCCTCCAGTATTAAGTTGCTAACAACAGACAATTGCATTAAGTATTGCGCGTAATGTAACTAGTGACTACATCCTTGAACATAGCACTAATGTTTTATCCCTAGTGGCAACAACACATCCATAACCTTAGTGGTTCTTGTCACTCCTCCAGATTCACGGAGGCATGAACCCACTATCGAGCATAAATACTCCCTCTTGGAGTTACTAGCATCAACTTGGCCAAAGCATCTACTAATAACGGAGAGCATGCAAGATCATAAACAACACATAGATATAACTTTGATAATCAACATGACAAGTATTCTCTATTCATCGGATCCCAACAAACGCAACATATAGAATTAGATAGATGATCTTGATCATGTTAGGCAGCTCACAAGATCCGACAATGATAGCACAATGGGGAGAAGACAACCATCTAGCTACTGCTATGGACCCATAGTCCAGGGGTAGACTACTCACACATCACACCGGAGGCGACCATGGCGGCGTAGAGTCCTCCGGGAGATGATTCCCTCTCCGGGTGCGAGGCGATCTCCTGGATCCCCTAGATGGGATCGGCGACGGCGTCTCGGTATGGTTTTCCGTATCGTGGCTACTGGGGGTTTCGCACGGAGGCATTAAGTAGGCGGAAGGGCAAGTCAAGAGGCGGCACAGGGGGCCCAAACCACAGGCCGGCGCGGCCAGGGGTGGGGCCGCGCCGCCCTAGGGTTTGGCTCCCCTATGGCCCCTCTTCGTCTCGTCTTCGGACTTCGGAAGCTTCGTGGAAAAATAGGCCCCTGGGCTTTGATTTCGTCCAATTCCGAGAATATTTCTTTACTAGGATTTCTGAAACCAAAAGCAACAACAACGGCACTTCGGCATCTTGTTAATAGGTTAGTTCCGAAAATGCACGAATATGACATAAAGTGTGCATAAAACATGTAGATAACATCAATAATGTGGCATAGAACATAAGAAATTATCGATACGTCGGAGACGTATCAGGGTACGGCTTGGAATAGCCGATTGTTTTCCTCTTCGGCAGGATACCGAACTGATCTCTCAAGATGGTGCTGATTTGTTCCATGGTATTAGCTGTAGGGACCGAGCTCTCATGACTCGTTCCGGTGGCATATTTAGCTAGCCACGCCTGTTTATCGGCGTCTGCTCCAGAAATCCCTGCTGGTGCAATCTGGTTCGTGCGCGCCAAAGTATTGCAGTCCGGCACGTATGTGCACACGTATCTATGTGGGATCTCCTTAGGCGGCTCATACAGGAATTGGCAATCGCCAGGATCGCCTCCATCCTTGTAGACGACATACGCCGGTGAACCCTGTGGCTGCGGAGCCGCAAGCGCGAATGGTAGCGGCGGTTTGATTTGGAACGGTATCTCTCCCTGGTGAGTCCCTAGGGTAGGTCCTGACGGAGAATACGATGCTTCATGATTTCTGCACCACACGAACCGCGACGCGCTCGCGTTCACCAAGCTCTCAGAATGGCGGTGTAGAGAATGAGCCACCATGTAGTTAAGTTCCTGGCGCAGAGCTCTGGTGCGTTCCTCTAAAGGGGTAGACAGGTCCACTTCATCAAGAACACCTTCAGGGGAGAACCCCTTCCACCTTATGCCATGTGAACGGGTCCTCATGAAGGAGCCGATGAGATCGGCTTCCAAGATGGCTTTCATCTCATCATATTTCTTCTTTCGCTCTTCAGGCAGGTCGGCGTATGTGACTGGTTCGCCCACCACCTCATCGGCGGCTTTTGACATGGTTGCTGCAGATGTCGACGTAGTTGTTGTTGTAGAGTGTCCCACCGGGCGTGCCAGAATGTGTTGCTGTCAAAAACCCACCGGCGGGCAGCGACGGGCAACACCGTAGAGCCGGGAGGCTCCCAGGATTGCTGGTGGATCCTGGTCCCTCGGGCGACGGCCCGCAATGCCTCTGGCGCACGTCCTGGCGGTTGCGAGGGCGTGCCACCTGACCTATACCTGGTCAGGAAGGTGATGGATTGCTTCGTCTAGTTTCCTGCATGGCAAACACGTAAACATTAAATACGAGCCCCGATCGGCTCTTAAGTTGTTCTGTGGATCGGCTCAAAGAGCCGATTGCCCCATGGTTCATGTTAGATTTACGATGACATGGGGATCATGCTTTATCAATATCAAGCTAAGCTAATCTACGATAGTCTAGGGTTTTCACCGCATGACCGGAACATCCTACGCGTAATTGAGCCTAGCAGATACGTACGATGATGGAAAACCAGCCCTAACGAGGCCTAAAAACCAACATGAAGTTGATCCCTGGAACAATCCCTTTAGGGCTTAATAAACCGCATCTTACGCACTACCGGATCGTTCAACCCGTTTGTAAGGCCTAACAATGCAGATATCAAACTAATCCTTGTAGAACAAGGAACGACTATAACAGATCGGATCTACTAAACAAAGATAAAGCAAGATGCTGCCCTTACACCTAAGATAGGTGTAAGGGCAGCTAGATATCAAGGGGTAGCGTAGCTAAGCAAGTATATCATGAAAGCATCGACGTCAGCCCCAAAACATCTAAGATAAGGGTGTTGCTCGCCATCAAAAAGGCTTCAGCACGAGCAACACCAACAACGAATAAACGGATACTGCCTAGATCGCAAGATGCGATCTAGGCAGCATGTTGCTTACCCGGAGAAACCCTCGAAACAAGGGGTGGCGATGCGCCTAGATTGATTTGTTGTGAACGTGATCGTCCTCTTTTCTCAATAACCCTAGATACATATTTATAGTTCGTAGACTCTCTAAGTTGGGAATAAGCCCAACCGTGTACTAGCTAAACTCTATCTCTTAATTCTAAACATAAAACGTAATCTACCATAAAATACAGATACACGGGCAATCTAGTCCAAATTCACGCACAAGGCCGGTTCAGAGACACTTCATACACATGTCCTCTAAGCCCACAATCAATTCACGGTATAATGCAATGCAAATTCAATATGATGACATGTCATATTGAAGGGATTCGGTTAACCCTAGGTGCATCGACGGAATTTAGATGTGTTCGGCAACGATCCCGACATAAGGGGGGTCGATTTAGGGTTTCATTAAGGGTCCACATTTAATTGGGTCAAACATGTATGAAACATGGATAAACAATTAGGAAATGTTTTTCTGATCATTTTGATATATAATTTTATATTTTTCTGATTTAAAATGAATTACTTATTAATTACAAAAAATAAAACAGAATTAAAAGAAAGAAAGTTATCGACGTCATGATGACGTTGACCGTGTCTCACTTTGAGCTCGGAGCTCAAATTGAGCAATTGAGCGCAATCGCACGCGGGGAACGGTCAATTAGCTCGATGCGGGGAAATGCGGGGTGGTTCGCCACCGGAGCATTGGAACGAATAGACGGCCGCTGAGTGCATGGTAGCGAGGCCAGGGAGAGAGGAGGAGGCGGAGCACGGGCCGGCGCGACGAGGGGCGCGGCGCCGGAATCGAGCGGTGGCCGGCCGGTAATGAAGTTAGGGTTAGGGTTTTCTAGGGCGTCGGGGCCGCGGGGAGGGGAGAAGTGGGGCGCTAGGGCTTGGGGTGGCGGTGGCGCGCCTCTTATAGCCGCCGGGGGCGGCGGAGAGTATCCTGGCTGGCCAGGCCATCGGGTGGCCGGCGAGCAGCCACCGAGCTGCTTCGGTCGGCGGGAAGACGACGCCAATTTTGCAAAAAAAACCCTGGGGAAAAATTGGGCTGTGGTGGGTTTGCTGCTGGGCGAGGGCTGGGGCCGAGAAGGAAAAGAGAGAGAGGGAAGGAGAAGTGGGCTGAGCCCAGGGAGAGAGAGGAGAGGGTTTTCCCTCTATTTTTCTTTCTTCTTTCTCCTTTTTCTATTTCTTCAATTCAATTCAAATTTGAATCTGTTTGAATTTGGTTTGAAAACTCAAACTTTTCAGTGATATTTCTAAACACACATGGCCTTATTGAGAAACAACAAAACCATGTTGCTTAGTATTAAAAACTTGCAAGATTTGAATGAGAAAGAAATAGAGAGGAATTTGCATAATTCAAAAATGGAGATGCAAATTTTGTTCAAACTCAAACTACATGCATGAGATGCACATGAACACTCATTTATTTATGATAACAAGGTTGGGATGTTACAACTCTACCCCCCAGACAAAAGTATGATGAACCAATGAGGACGTATATCCAGAGGTGGAACATCATCAAAAACTCGGCAGAAAACATATCTGACGAAAGAGCAATAGATGTGTTTGTTGCTGGAATCCGAAGAAAGGAATTAGTCGAGGATTTGGGAAGGACTAATCCGAAGACAATAGCAGCGCTCATGGAAATAGCGAAAAGCTGTCCGGATGGAGAAGATGTTGTTCATAACAATGGGCATAGGTCGCCTGAGGACGACCGCAGCCAAAATAATCAAAATAGACGACGGTTCTCTCGACAGTTTTCAGATTACGACGGTCCTGGCAAAATTTCGGCTAGCTGATAACGCGTGAAGCACACGTCCGTTGGGAACCCCAAGAGGAAGATGTGATGCATACAGCAGCAAGTTTTCCCTCAGTAAGAAACCAAGGTTATCGAACCAGTAGGAGATGAAGGACACGTGAAGGTTGTTGGTGAAGGAGTGTAGTGCGGCGCAACACCAGGGATTCCGGCGCCAACGTGGAACCTTCACAACACAATCAAAATACTTTGCCCCAACTTAACAGTGAGGTTGTCAATCTCACCGGCTTGCTGTAAACAAAGAATTAAACGTATGGTGTGGAGAATGATGTTTGTTTGCAAAGAACAGCAGAGAACAATGATTGCAGTAGATTGTATTTCAGATGTATAGAATGGACCGGGGTCCATAATTCACTAGTGGTGTCTCTCCAATAAGATACATATCATGTTGGGTGAACAAATTACAGTTGGGCAATTGACAAATAGAGAGAGCATAGCAATGCACATACATATCATGATGACTAATATGAGATTTACTTAGGGCATTACGACAAAGAACATAGACCGCTATCCAGCATGCATCTATGCCTAAAAAGTCCACCTTCGGGTTAGCATTCGCACCCCTTCCAGTATTAAGTTGCAAACAACAAACAATTGCATTAAGTACTGTGCGTAATGTAAACAATACAAATATCCTTAGACAAAGCATTGTTGTTTTATCCCTGGTGGCAACAGCACATTGATACGTCCAAAACGTATCTACTTTCCCGAATACTTTTGCTATTGTTTTGCCTCTAATTTGTGTATTTTGGATGCAACTAACACGGACTAACGCTGTTTTCAGCAGAACTGCTCTGGTGTCTTGTTTTTGTGCAGAAATCCAACTTTCAGGAAAATCCTCGGAATTTATGCGAAAGGTCCTATTTTCCCAGAATACTGACGGAGCCAGAAGGGCAAGCCAGGTGGGGGCCGAGGGCCCCACACACTAGGCCAGCGCGGCCCAGGAGGGGGGCACGCGGCCCTAGTGTGTGGCGGCCTCGGCTGGCCCCCGACGCCCTCCTTCGGACTACTTATTGCCTTCGACCTAAAAACACACGGAGAAAGTCGAAATCGCCAGAAACAATCCAGTACGCCGCCACCGTCGCGAAACTCCGTCTCGGGACCAGAAACCCGTTCTGGCACTCCGCCGGGACGGGGAATTGGAGGAGATCATCGCCATCATCATCACCGACGCCTCTCCATCGACCAGCCATGTTTCCCCCATCCATGTGTGAGTAATTCCCCCACTGTAGGCCGAAGGGGATGGTAGGGATTGGATGAGATTGGTCATGTAATAGCATAAGATTGTTAGGGCATAGTGCCTAGTGTCCGTAATTGGTACTTTTATGATATTGTTGCAACTTGTTATGCTTAATGCTTGTCACTAGGGCCCGAGTGCCATGATCTCAGATCTGAACATGTTATCAATTCATTATGATATTCATTGCTTTATGATCTTACTTGCAAGTTGTATACACGTATTGCTGTCCGGAACCCGAGGCCCCAAAGTGACAGAAATTGGGACAACCGAAGGGGATGGCAGTGATATGAGGATCACATGTGTTCACGGAGTGTTAATGCTTTGCTCGGTGCTCTATTAAAAGGAGTGCCTTAATTTCCAGTAGATTCCCTAGAGGCCTGCCACCGGCTGGTAGGACAAAAGATGTTGTGCAAGTTTCTCATTGCGAGCACGTACGACTATATATGGAACACATGCCTATTGATTGATTAGTACTTGGATACCGTTTTATTATTATCTGCAAATGCCCTGCTTTGATTGTTACATGAGTTTCTCTCATCCATGCAACGCCCGTTCATCCATCCCTGTGCCTATATTTTAATCTCTGTTTACTATAATCACTCGCTGTCTTTGTTACTCGCTGTTATTTCACTACTGCTCTGCTATAAAATTGTTACTTGATAAACTCTTGCGAGCAAGTCTGTTTCCAGGTGCAGCTGAATTGACAACCTGTTAAGGCTTTCAAGTATTCTTTGTCTCCCCTTGTGTCGAATCAATAAATTGGGTTTTACTTCCCTCGAAGACTGTTGCGAGCCCCTATACTTGTGGGTCATCAAGACTATTTTCTGGCGCCGTTGCCGGGGAGCATAGCTTTATTTTGAAGTTCACTTGGATTGATATTGTTCGCTGCAAATTCTCCATCATGGGTAAACCTCACGATCCTAAAGTCCCTATATTACCATCCACTACAAGAAAAGGTACAACTCTGAGTACCTCTGCTGCTCTTGATTCACCATCTGTGATTGATAAACTTGTTTCACCACCACATGCTTCACATGCTGGTACTTCTGCTAGATCTGAAAATTCTTATAATATTGATGATGCTTCTGCTGTGCTTGATGATAGTGGTTCATTGGGATCTTTTCTAGATGCTACAATTGCTAGGTCTAGACAAATTGAAAATGCTGAAACTCCTAATGAAAATGCTGCTACACCTGTTAATTCACCTGAGTCTGTTGAATACTCTAGTGATAATCTTGATGAGGATTATGTAGAACTTGATGATGATTTTATTGATAAATGCAATGCTACTACTGATGCAAGAAAAATTAAAAAGTTGCTTGCACAACATACTATTAGATATAAACTGTCTCCTGATCCTAAATTTGCCACATCTCCTATAAACATTAGGGATAAAGATTATGATTTTTCTCTTGATTTGTCTCATATATCTATTGTGGAGAAAACACCTTTTTGTGGTACTGAAAAAGAAAGTGTTGTAGAACACATGATTGAGCTATCTACTCTTAGTAGCTTGTTTTCTGATGATGTTAAGAAGCGTACTTATTTCGTTGCTAAAATTTTCCCTTTCTCATTAAAGGATGATGCTAAAACTTGGTACAATAATTTGCCACCTGATTCTATTAATAGTCCAAAAGAATTGCTTGATGTTTTCTTCCGGAAATACTTTCCTGCTAGTGTTCAACATATTGCTTTGCAGAGAATTTATAATTTTGATCAGGAAGATGGAGAGAAATTGCCTGAGGCTTGGGCTAGATTTTGCTCTCTCATTAGAGCTCGGCCTGACCATGATTTACTTGATATATTTTATAGTGGACTAACCATTGAGTCTAGGGCATACCTGGATAGTTGTGCTGGTTGTGTTTTCAGGAAAAGAACTCCAGACGACGCTGAAGAATTATTGGCGAGAATAGGCCGTAATCATGATGATTGGTCTACACCTGAACCAACCCCGACACCAATATTTAAGAAGAGGGGTATGATTAAATTAAATGATGAAGATATGAGGGAAGCCAAGGAATCTCTTAAAGAGAAGGGTATTAAATCTGAAGACGTGAAGAATTTACCTCCCATAGAAGATTCATGTAAGATCACTCCCCCTTCATCCATGATCGAGGTACACTCTCTTGAACGCTTTACTAGAGAAGATATTCCATATTCAAAACCTCCTGCTCAATGCTTAGATGAGTTTGATAATTATATTGTTAAGCAAAGTAATTTCAATATGAGAGTAGAGAATCATTTAATGGAAAATTCTCGAGCTATTGGTGAATTGCATGGTTTTGTGGAGAGAACCTCCAATGATGTTAAGATGCTTGTTAAACATTTTCAAATGGTTCAAACCCAAATTGATCAACTCACTAAAGTGGAAAATGACTTGTTAAAAGATAATTCTAAAGAAAAGCACGCTTATGAAGTAACAACTAGAGGTGGTGTTTCTACCCAGGATCCTCTATATCCTGAAGGGCATCCCAAAAGAATTGAACAATATTCTCAACGAACTGAAACTAGTGCTCCATCTAAGAAAAAGAAAAAGAAACATAAAACTGTTGTAGAATCCTCTGAGCCTGTTAATGATCCTAATAGTATTTCTATTTCTGATGCTGAAACTGAAAGTGGTAATGAACATGATAAAGATAATGATAAGAATGATGCTTCTGATAAAGAAGAGGTTGAAGAAGAACCTGAAAAGCATGCTAAAAATAAAAAGTATACTAAAGAAGATTTTATTGCTAAGAAACATGGTAGTGAAAGGGAACCTTGGGTCCAAAAGCAAATGTCTTTTCCTGCTAAGAAACTGAAATCAAAGGAAGAAGAACACTATAATAAATTCTGTGATTGAATGAAACCTTTATTCCTGCAAATACCTTTGACTGATGCTATTAAATTGCCTCCTTATTAAAAGTATATGAAAGATATTGTGTCTAACAAAAGGAAAATTCCTAATGAGGAGATTTCCACTATGCTTGCTAATTACTCTTTTAATGGTAAGGTTCCAAAGAAGCTTGGCGACCTAGGTATACCGACTATTCCTTGATCTATTAAGAATAATTATGTTAGAACTGCTTTATGTGATTTGGGAGCAGGTGTTAGTGTTATGCCTTTCTCTCTTTACAAGAGACTTTATTTAGATAAGTTGATACCGACTGATATATCCTTGCAAATGGCTGATAAATCTACTGCTATTCCTGTTGGTATATGTGAGGATGTTCCTGTTCAAGTTACTAATAACTGCTTGATATTAACTGATTTTGTTGTGTTGGAAATGCCTGAAGATGATAATATGTCTATTATTCTTGGGAGACCTTTTCTTAACACCGCAGGGGCTGTTATTGATTGCAATAAAGGAAAGGTTACTTTCAATGTCGATGACAAGGAGCATACCGTTTATTTTCCCAAGAGGATTGAGAAAGCATGTGGAGTCAATACAATTTCTAATGTGAGAACTATCAAAGTGGGAACTATTGATTGTCCAATATATGAGCCTAAAGAAGAATATCAAACTCTTGTGATTGGATCCATATCAATACAATACAAGGTAACATGATTGATTTGAGGTTTATTTCTTCATATGCTATGTAAAATTTATTTGGTGGCAAGACTTGATCAACCTTGTTAACAAATTCATTTTATATGCATAGAGGAACTAAACAACATCTCTTTCTCCCTCCACTTGATCTACTTGCTGTAGCACTTTTGTTTTGCAAAGTTCTTTAGTTAATTAGAGATTTCAAAATCTTTTTCTGCCCAGTAATAATAATTTTGACACCCAGAAATGTGCATTTTTCAAAGTTTTCAAAAATTCACAAAAATTATACCATTGGTCCTATTTTTCGACGAGGCACTGGGAACACCAGGGATGACCAGTGGGGCACCCAGGTGGCGGCAGCCCGCGCAAAGGGGGCGCGCCACCCTGGCGTGTGGGCCCCTCCTTGCCCCACTTCATCATCTCTTCTCTCTTCTCTCTCCGAAAAAACTCGCACAGGTTCCTCTCACTCGCGTTTTTGCTCAAGAGCTCCAGATTTCTCGATCTCTTTGCTCAACCCAGATTTATGTCTGAAATTTGGCACATTTGCTCTCCGGTATGTGACTCCTCCGATTATCCAAGTAGAATTTTGTTTGGTGGAGTATATCTTGAATATTTTGTTGCTGTAGGTAACATGTTTAGTGAGCTTGCATGCTTGTTCTAAGTGATAGAAACTAGTTTTGATGCATGATTAGTACTCTAGCAAGTTCCTATGGTAGTTTCCCTCAATTATATGTCACCAAATCAAATTTTATAATGTTTGTTGAAAATTTTCAGAAAATGGAAGGGAGTAGGCACCAACTCAACCAACAAGAATTGGAGGTGCAACAGGTTATGAGAGTTCACCGCGAAGAAGGAGTATACCCCGCTTACTACCCGTGCGTGGATTTTATGAGAAGTGCAGGAATCTTGCAAGATGTTCAAAGTCTAATCTCTCGTGCAGGGTTGGATGATTTTGTTGTTGGTGAACCATGCCAATATGCAAAATTGACTATGTCTGTAGTGCAGGATTTTGAATTCAATTGGTCGCGATCTAATCCCATGGTTCGGTACAAAATTTATAATAAAACTGTCAACTTGCCATTTGATGATTTTTGTGCAGCAATTAGAGTGCCGCAATGGGGATCATGCGAGAAGATAAGGGGATCGCCGCAAGAGTTCTTGGACCTCTTCAAGATGATTTGTCATGGAAGAAGCTTCTCAGAGGATGGTGGTAAAATCAGTAGCATTCAACTCCCAGCTATTCGTTACTTTGCTTATTTCATCACCAAGTGCGTTCTTGCTAGAAAGAATGGAAGTAAGTTATCTATCCAGGATTTAGCCTTTCTAGCTGCTGCATTACAAGGTGATAGGACTTACAACTTGGGTGCTTTGATAGCCAATAGACTTGCTACTAACCGTGAGAAGGGAGGAATTTGTGGAGGTCTCATCACCTCTCGTTTATTAGCTATGCATGGTGTAGAACCTCACCATCTTGATATTCAACTTCCCATAGAGAAACTTGACATAGTATCCATGATTAAACATGAATTTGTTTCTGATTCATCTAATTTGGGTAACCTGTTTTACAAGATAACATTTTACAAGAAAGTTTGGAGGATAACTAAGAAAACTGAAAAATTAGTAGGATTGCCTGCACCTGTTCTATTTAACTTTGATTCCAGGAAGGATTGGTCAGTCACGGAAGGTGAACTGAATGCATACATAGAGGGAGATGGCCATCATGCAAGGGACGGAACGGAGGAGGCCGAGGAACACCTCGACTCGTCATCCGATGCAGCAAGCTCTTCGCATCAACAAGTTGGGCATGAGGAGCCTCCACGCTTTTCTTCTGCATCGGGACCTTATTATGACTACGCCATGTATGATCCACCGGCGTGGAACCCAGACCCTCACTGGGGTTGATCTCCACTTAGGCCAAAAGCCTAAGCTTGGGAGGAGGTATACCGGCATCACTCATTCTTTGCATATTATGGTTGCTGGATACTTGTACATACTTGTTTAGTTTCTTTGAGTGGTTTTCTAATGAGAGGGAGATGATATTTGGGGAAGTGCTGCCTGAAAACAGATTTTGGACTGTTACTAAAAAAATCGTGCGCACAGCCAGAACGTTATTTTGAGCTGCCAATTTTTGTGCATGTTCCCCAGGTTGTTATCTAACTTTCATTTGTTGAACACTTTTCGATCTGAGCCGCGTAAGATTTTCTTAAAAATCGATTACTGAACTGCTGTCAAGTTTTGGCAGATTTCTGCTATCTTGCTTTTCTGTGTTTCTTTTAGTTTTCATTTTCTTGTTCTTGCTTTGTTTCTTTCCTAAAACACAAAAAGACCAAAAATATTTCTGTTGTTTCTCTTCACCACTTGTTTATTTTAGTTTCTTGCTTTTATCTTGCTTTATTTGCTATCGTTGGTTTGCTATAAGAAAATCCAAAAAGATTTTGCTTTGTTTGCTTGTTTCCTTTTGTTCTTGCTTCCAAATTCGAAAACACCAAAAATATTTGCTGTTCTTCTTTGGTTTTGTAAAGTTCTTTATGAGTTCAATGGTCTTCGGTGGCTGGAGCGTGGTTTTCATTCCATATTATTCAAGCTACACAAGTGAAAAAGCAATAATGACGATATACGACGATCTGATTGTGGTGAGAGGCTGGTATGAACTCTATTTGTTTTCATTTTTGTACATATACTCATCCATGTGAGCATGCTTAGATGGTTCATGTGAGGTATATGTCATTTAAGAAAGTCTAGTAGTTCATGATCTCTCATGATTAGCTCCAATTTATTAATATGAGTAGCATGTCATAAATATTTGCTTGCATTGCTTTATTCATGGATAGGTATGACATTGTGGTATCCTCCTCTGAATAATTCTCTTGAATCAATTTGGCACATGCTCACGCATGCATATGACTGAACAAAATGTCAATTAAGCCTCGATGATTACTTTACCTCGGAGTTCTTGTATCACTTTTATGCCTCCGTTAATTTATTTTTGTCGCAAGCATGATTATGACAGTTATTGCTCTCTTGATTGTCGCTTCCCAGTATATTGCTAGCCTTCACTTGTACTAAGCGGGAACGCTGCTCGTGCCTCCAAACACATAAAAACCAAGTTATTCCAGAGTGTCCACCATAAATACCTATGCATGGCATTTCAAACCATTCCAAGTAAATTCTCATGTGCTACCTTTAAACCTTCAAAATGCATCTCAATTTGTGTTAATGTTTCATAGCTCATGAGGAAGTATGTGGTGTTTATCTTTCAATCTTGTCATTTACTCTTGACAGACTTTCATAATGGACTAGTGGCACATCCGCTTATCCAATAATTTTGCAAAAGAAACGGGGTTCCCAGCCCCAATTAATCAACTTTCATTAATAATTCTCTTCACATGTTTTGCCCTGATTCATCGGTAAGCAACTTAAATTGCAAATAGACACTCCTCCATGGTATGTGATTGATGGAAGGCACCCGAGGATTCGGTTAGCCATGGCTTGTGTAAGCAAAGGTTGGGGGAGTGTCATCCATAATGAAACTAAAGTACGTGTGTAAACAAAAGAGAAGAGGGATGATTTACCTTGCTGGTAGAGATAACATCCTTCATGGGAGCCGCTCTTGAAAGTCTGGTTGACGAGGTAGTTAGAGTACCCACTATCATTCGTTGACAACAACAAACACCTCTCAAAATAATTTTACTCCTGTTTTACAAATGAAAAGCTCTAGCACATGTTAATCCCTGCTTCCCTCCGCGAAGGGTCCATCTTTTACTTTTACATTGAGTCTCCATCCTTTCTTTGAGCACTTTCTTGAGAGCACAACTGTCATTCTTAGTATAATATGCTTGTCCCAAAATGTGATTAACTGTGGTATAACTTTGATGCTTTTATCTTTGATAATCTCTATTTCCAGTCTTCTCATGAACTTCAAAGGTGCCCAAGCATTTATGTTTTGCTGTACAATTACGGGCAAGCGAGATACCACTTTATCATATCATTCTATGAACATTGCAATCCTGCTGATAGACATGATTCATGATGCTCATTATTAATTTGTTGGTACCTTTTCCATGATTGACATAGCTATTAGATGATTTTATTTGCATGTATCTTATTATGAACTGCTTAAGTACTTGCCATATCATGAGAATATTTACATCATATGAACAAATGTGTTCGTGAAAGTTCTTTTATCGCACTCAGTTGTTAACTGAATTGCTTGAGGACAAGCAATAAGCTAAGCTTGGGGGGAGTTGATACGTCCAAAACGTATCTACTTTCCCGAACACTTTTGCTATTGTTTTGCCTCTAATTTGTGTATTTTGGATGCAACTAACACGGACTAATGCTGTTTTCAGAACTGCTCTGGTGTCTTGTTTTTGTGCAGAAATCCAACTTTCAGGAAAATCCTCGGAATTTATGCGAAAGGTCCTATTTTCCCAGAATGCGACGGAGCGAAGGGCAAGCCGGTGGGGGCCCGAGGGCCCCACACACTAGGCTGGCGCGGCCCAGGCGGGGGGCGCGCGGCCCTAGTGTGTGGCGGCCTCGGCTGGCCCCCGACGCCCTCCTTCGGACTACTTATTGCCTTCGACCTAAAAACGCACGGAGAAAGTCGAAATCGCCGAAACCATCCGACGCCGCCACCGTCGCGAAACTCCGTCTCGGGACCAGAAACTCTGTTCGGCACTCCGGGACGGGGAATTGGAGGAGATCATCGCCATCATCATCACCGACGCGTCTCCATCGACCAGCCATGTTTCCCCCATCCATGTGTGAGTAATTCCCCCGCTGTAGGCCAAAGGGGATGGTAGGGATTGGATGAGATTGGTCATGTAATAGCATAAGATTGTTAGGGCATAGTGCCTAGTGTCCGTAATTGGTACTTTTATGATATTGTTGCAACTTGTTATGCTTAATGCTTGTCACTAGGGCCCGAGTGCCATGATCTCAGATCTGAACATGTTATCAATTCATTATGATATTCATTGCTTTATGATCTTACCTGCAAGTTGTATACACGTATTGATGTCCGGAACCCGAGGCCCCAAAGTGACAGAAATTGGGACAACCGAAGGGGATGGCAGTGATATGAGGATCACATTTGTTCACGGAGTGTTAATGCTTTGCTCCGGTGCTCTATTAAAAGGAGTGCCTTAATTTCCAGTAGATTCCCTAGAGGCCGGCTGCCACCGACTGGTAGGACAAAAAATGTTGTGCAAGTTTCTCATTGCGAGCACGTACGACTATATATGGAACACATGCCTATTGATTGATTAGTACTTGGATACCGTTTTATTATTATCTGCAAATGCCCTGCTTTGATTGTTACATGAGTTTCTCTCATACATGCAACGCCCGTTCATCCATCCCTGTGCCTACAGTATTTTAATCCTGCTGTTTACTATAATCACTACTGCTGTCTTTGTTACTCTTTGTTATTTCACTACTCTTTGCTATAAAACTATTACTACGATAAACTCTCGCGAGCAAGTCTGTTTCAGGTGCAGCTGAATTGACAACTCCGCTGTTAAGGCTTTCAAGTATTCTTTGTCTCCCCTTGTGTCGAATCAATAAATTGGGTTTTACTTCCCTCGAAGACTGTTGCGATCCCCTATACTTGTGGGTCATCACACATCCATAACCTTAGAACTTTCTGTCACTGTCCCAGATTCAATGGAGGCATGAACCCACTATCGAGCATAAATACTCCCTCTTGGAGTCACAAGTATCAACTTGGCCAGAGCCTCTACTAGCAACGGAGAGCATGCAAGATCATAAACAACACATATATGATAGATCAATAATCAACTTGACATAGTATTCCATATTCATCGGATCCCAACAAACACAACATGTAGCATTACAAATAGATGATCTTGATCATGATAGGCAGCTCACAAGATCTAAACATGATAGCACAAGAGGAGAAGACAACCATCTAGCTACTGCTATGGACCCATAGTCCAAGGATGAACTACTCACGCATCAGTCCGGAGGTGGGCATGGTGATGTAGAGTCCTCCGGGTGATGATTCCCCTCTCCGGCCGGAGGCGATCTCCTGAATCCCCGAGATGGGATTGGCGGCGGCGGCGTCTCGGAACTTTTCTCGTATCGTGGCTCCCGGTAATAGGGTTTCGCGACGGAGAGAATATATAGGCGAAGGGCGAGTCGGGGACGCTCGAGGGGCCCACCCCATAGGGCGGCGTGGCCGGGGGGGCCGCGCCCCCTAGGGTGTGGCCGCCTCGACGCCCCTCTCCGTCTCCTCTTCGGACTTAAGGCTCCGTGGAAAATAAGACCGTGGGCTTTTGTTTCGTCCAATTCCGAGAATATTGTAGGATTTCTGAAACCAAAAACAACAGAAAACAACGGCGCTTCGGCATCTTGTTAATAGGTTAGTGCGGAAAATGCATAAAAATGATATAAAGTGTATATAAAACATGTGAGTATTGTCATAAAACTAGCATGGAACATAAGAAATTATAGATACGTTTGAGACATATCAAGCATCCCGAAGCTTAGTTCCTACTCGCCATCGAGTAGGTAAACGATAACAAGGATAATTTCTGAAGTGACATGCTACTATTATAATCTTGATCAATACTATTGTAGTGCATATGAGATGAATGAAGTGATTCAAAGCAATGGTAAAGATAATGACTAAACAACTGAATCATATAGCAAAGACTTTTCATGAATAGTACTTTCAAGACAAGCATCAATAAGTCTTGCATAAGAGTTAACTCATAAAGCAATAGATTCTTAATAGAAGGTTTTGAAGCAACACAAAGGAAGATTTAAGTTTCAGCAGTTGCTTTCAACTTTCCACATGTATATCTCATGGATAATTGTCAAAAAAAGTAATATGATGAGTGCAAATAAGCAAGTATGTAAGAATCAATGCACACAGTTGACACAAGTGTTTGCTTCTATGATGGAAAGAAGTAGGTAAACTGTAGCACCCTACCTTTTAATAAAGGTAAGATACCTGTGTATAGTGCTATTCCCGGGATCACTGATAGCACACACATTACAAAATATAGTAATCATTGCAATAGTATCAAATTACTACATCTTTGATCCAGAGGGTAAAGTAAAACCTTACAAATTGCATAGTCACATGGACTAGCTCACATAATAGAGTTCGAGCAAACACAGCGGAAATATAAATTGCAATGAGCCTCCATCATCTTCATGCGCCACAGGCAGACATGTTGGAATGTAGACTCGAGATCCTAATACGTACTTCTCCTCAGAAAATCCTGCACGTTTGAATATGCAGCCCCACGAATGGAGGTCAGTACAATGATGTACTGGCAAATGACACTTATATGGTGGCAGTTTTGGGCATGACTATCTACATGATATTTGGCTAGTGGAGTTTAGGCAAATTTGCATAAAGCCAATTTTATCCTATATTTTATTTAAAACAAAACATTTTGAAAATCTTTGAATGACATTATGAAATCACACCATGGATAAATCCTCCATGGGTTTTAGAATAATCACATGGTTACATCTCCCATGAGTTTTCAAAGGTTGATTCAAATTTTAAATACATTCAGAAAAGGTGATGAGATTCTTCCGTACATTCCCTGTCCAGGAGCTCAAATTGTCCATAACCGGGGACACGGCTAAGATCTTAGGTTTAACTCTCGAGAGGTTGTGCACTTTCACCTTATGACCCATTCTACCCAGAGAGAAGAATGAGACAAGATCTTTCAGAAGGAGAATTCAACCATACCAGCTAGACCCGTTCCCCTTGGCCGTCGCCACATCTGAATGTCTAGCAAACAAGTTGAACCTCACAACTTAATTAATCCTGGCAGAGCCCATAATACCATAAGGCTGCACTGGAAGCTATCTAAACATGGACGACTTGGTAATCTCTTTGTTCCTGGGTGGCCAACCACAAGTGAAACTCACAGGCTTAAAACCCCTTACAGGTAGTAAACCCCCACACGATCCCCTGGTTAAATCCACCAGGTGTGCGGTCCAGAGCAACCACTCTACATCTGCGAACTCTCAGGTGATAACCCCCACTTAAGTCCACTGGCTAAATCCACCAGGGCACGTGGTCCTGAGTAGCCGCCCACCATACAACCATTCCACCCAGGTGTTTCATTAAGGTTGTTAATTTTAATTTTCAAACACTCACAACCAAAACAATGAAACAGCATTGGCATTTGATGTTGCTAGGCAAACTAAGCATTTCTAGCAGTGGGTTCAGGAGTGGCTACACACTACTAGGTTTACTAGCATTGTATAATACTTTACTTTGAAAACAAAACCCTACCATGCATACTAGTTTAAAAACACTAATGCATAATATGAAATAGGTAGGATTTGAATGTCACTTGCCTTTTTGGTAATTGAAGATCGTTCACTTCTCTCAACAAAACGTGTCGCTCTTCACATGAACTATAAGATAAAATATAGCGCAACATAAACACACCATTCAACAACAACAACAAAATCAAACAAGACAACCATCAGAAATTACTCTATGGTACTAAGGTGTGGCATGAGGTTGGCTTGCAAGATATGGTCTTGGGGTGTTGGAATGGCTAAGTCACATGATTAGGAAGTAATGGACCCTCCAAGATATAATTGAAGAACCTTTATGCTTTACAAAAGCATGAAAAGAATTGGAATGACTCATGTGAATTGAATCACATAAGTGTCAAATAGTGCAACAACAATACTATTGAATAAGTGTGACAACAATTACTCGAATTAGTATAAATTACACATAGGCTTGGGTTTGGATTTGTGATATATTGAGTTACTCATTTGTAAATTACTCATTTGTAAATTGAATAGTTCAATATAAGCCAATAAAATTAAGTCGGCATAAGAGGTTTAATATGTATGAATGATTTAGAATGATGGTGGCTGCTTGAACTCAAGATTTTCTTGGACAAGGGATTAACTTACTAGGGTTGGATTTTGAAGATATGGCCATGCCAATGTTTTTTTTTCTTTTTCTTTGAAGCATTCAACTAGTTTTGATTATGGTTCAAAGATGATAATGAATTTGAATGGTTTAAGATATGTGTGATGAGGTAGAGTGTATCAAACACAAGTACCAAAGGGATGCTCAGTTGAGATATATTACCATTTACTTAAAAAGCTCAAGTGTAATGTGAATATATGTGAACTAGACGATGAGGTTTGATGTAGTAAAGATAATGGTTCAAGGTGTAATATCTAAATGGCTTTGGTAAATGGGTATGATCATATAAGATTTACTTTTGTAGAAGGAGTCATATTGAAAGGGATTATAGAATTAATTCTATGAAAATACTCAAAGCCTCAATTTGAATTTGAATATTTGCGAAGTGATTCAAATATTTTGGACAACCATGTTATTTGATGTAGGAAATTGATATGATCCATTTGCCAAAAGAATCATTTCATTAAGATTTTTAGAAGTTGAATTGGGTTAAAAATACTCAAATTCACATCTTTAAATTTGAATATTTTCAGCTTATCCAAAATCCAATTTTTATTTCATCATTGGTTTCTACTCATTTTCTGAATTCAGTGATATATTGTTTGCTATATTTGGTCATGGGTACATTTTCCTTTAATATTTACAAGATTAAACATGTCGCGGTTAATTTTGATGTTGTACGAAAAGTTGTCAGAAAAAGTTTCTCGGATGGAATAACTTTCTACACGAAAGTTGTAGAGGGTTTGATTACGAATTCAATGGAAGAAGAATCATCTAAAAAGGGGATATAAATCTAAAGATATGAAATTTTAAAGTTTGTATACGTGATAGAGCTAGCACAACCTGCACTATCGATCGGAAAAAGGTTGACCGGTTCAGTTTTATTGAGCTAATAGGAACCCTCGGATTCAGATCTATCAGCCTACGATCCAACCGATTTAGTCTAAACTATTCATCTGTGATGAGATATCGTTGTCTTACAGTGGCGGAATCTGACGTGAAGTTTCAACGCTGGCTGGTCGGACGTGCATGGAGATGGCGGTGTGGCGATCCTCCGCGATGGGGGACTGGTCGATGGCGTTCCGAGCGACGGAGTGAACGCGATGGTGGTGGCGATGTCGCCATGTTTTTCCAGAAAGGACGATGACGAGCGGCCGAAGTATGATGCTGCATCTGTGTCGTTCGGGTGTCGACGAAGGCGTCGATTCTCTGCGAAATAGAACGGCCAAAAGGTCTCACACGAGGCGCCAGAACTAGAGGAGTCTGACGGTACCAAAAACGAGCGGCGAGGTACCTTGGGTTCGCCGGAATCAACGAAAAACAGTGACGGTCGGCGAATCTCCAGCGTGTTGATTCGTGGCAGCCTGGCGGCGATAGTGTGCGGGACTTGGGGGAAATGGAGAGGGATGCCGGAGCATTTTATAGAAGCAAACATGGAAGGATTTAATAGCCTTAATCGCTGGAATTGATGTGAGAGGAGAGGGAGTAAACTGCCATGATGTACGTGCTCTGTACGTGGGGAGATGGTGGGAGGTGGATCGCTCGCTTGGAGGGGCTGATCGGCCGGATCGACCAAGTTGGCCCGAGTTGGTCCATTTGGGCCGGTTTGCCCTTTTCTTTGTTTATTATTTTTTTTAACTTTTGCTTTGGGTTTTCAAATTGATTCAAACAAAATCTGAGAAATTTGTAAAACTTAAAATAAAGTTTTAGGACATCAAATAATACTCTGTTGTCCAACTAAATAAAATTATTAAAGGGTTTATGCACTTTGGCCTATATGGTTACTTGGGTAATACTTTGCAAAGTCAAATAAAATCTTTATGGTTTCAAAATCTTAAAAGTTTGAAATAATATAAAACCAAATATTTATGAAAACTCTATTTTGTAAATACCTTTTTAATAACCACAAAAAGTTTTAATTCTTTGTGAATTTCAATCAAATCAACCATCAAGCATAGAATTTTTTTTATTTGACATTCCAAAATTAGGAAAATTTTGGGATGTGACAAACTACCACCCTTAAAAGAAATCTCGTCCCCGAGATTTGAAAAAGGCTAGAAAGAAAAGGTTTGGGTTTAGCTCTTCTAGAAGATTCATACTCACTATTG
This sequence comes from Lolium multiflorum, assembly GCA_030979885.1. Classification (NCBI taxonomy): domain Eukaryota; kingdom Viridiplantae; phylum Streptophyta; class Magnoliopsida; order Poales; family Poaceae; genus Lolium; species Lolium multiflorum. The sequence goes on from CM061748.1 coordinate 216,233,339, forward strand.
CTTTTCTTTCGAACATCTTCGAGGAGATTTCAGAAGTTAACCTTGGGCTTTGAAAACGTTACACTAAACCATATGCGGTTATACCATCAACGGTATCCATTCTTCCGAGGGTACTCATCCCATGGGTATTATCTTGTACTTGAGTATACTCAGGGGAACTCCTTGTGTTACCTTCTCCAAGTACCATCTCATCTGGTGTAACTACCTAATCCAGGGGTATGGCTTCTACCACCCTTAAAAGAAACTTTTGTAGGTAGTCTTAGGTCTTGGGTTTAGGCTAAGCTTATCTTGGATATGACTTGGCACAGGGTCATGGTTTGAAACACCTATGGCTTATGGCTTCTGAGTTAATATCCAATAGGTGGTTGTTTATTCACATATAGTGAACATCATATCTCTCGAAGGTCGAATAGGTTTCCCTCATAGCAGGGCTTCTAATCCAAATGGTTGGTTGTTGAACTACTTTTGATAACGATGGGCCACTCCTTGGGTCAAAACGGAAAACCAAAATGAGAGTACTTCAAGGCATCCTTCATCTTCTTACTTGAAGGTCTTCCACTATTTTTCATCTATTGGTTGAGTCTTCAAACTCACCGTAGTCCTACGCTTGGCAGCACTTGCCTACTATAAGGGCATAATATCTATTCACCCTATGGTTCAGGCTTATCATCGACATCTCTCTTGTAGGTACGTCTCTCTAGATTTACCATTCCTCATAACAAGAGCGAACAATATGAGTAGTCGTCATGGGGGCCAATCCATGTCGCACCCAATCATTTCTTTGTTTTCAGTTTGGTATATCTCGTATTCTAACTCTTGGTCAACCTCACAAGTTTGACAAAAACTTTCATGGAGAATTGAATCAATGTTTCAATCCCCATTATTGAACTATTTTGAAAAACATTTCTATCGTCCTTAACTAGGGTTTTGCGTATCTCACACTCTATGCTTCTTCATCTTGTTAGGAAACATCTAGGTTGGTTTCACTATTGTTGTCTTCATGGCGAGTTGCCGAGAAAACATTCTCTGGGTTGGGTATAGATGAGAATAGATAGAAAGATTCTAAAGAAAATTTCCTACGCAAACACATCAGATCAAGGCAAAACAATCATCTAACAACATCAAGCATATGTTTCAAACACGAAATAACTACTATGGTCGTACCTCAATTTGGTATGATCAATGTGTTACCTCTATATCGTTGGTACGATGGAAGATAACTAATGGTGGTCTAGTCTATTTCTGCTTTGGATGTTTCCAGTTTCTATTCTACTCCTTCGGTGTATCTTTATGGGTTGTGCAGTCTGCATCGAAGTCTTCCTTCAAGTTCTTTATTGGTCTCCCATGCAATATTTCTAGCAAAGTCGAAGAATGTTACATGAAGCAGCAGTCCCTCACTTCAGGCACAAGGTCATCATCGGTCCTTGTTGATAGTTTTGATAAGGTGGTTATCTAAAGTGAGAGGAAAACAATTTTGAATATGGACTAGATGAGAATACCAGAAGTTCACAAGCAAACATCTTTTTAACTGAAATAGGATTAAGACAAATTTTTCATCCTAGGGTCTTCCTATTTCTAATCCAAACCTAGGGTCTCGATCCTACAGGCAACACTATGCTCTGATACCATTCTGTAGCACCCTACCTTTTAATAAAGGTAAGATACCTGTGTATAGTGCTATTCCCGGGATCACTGATAGCACACACATTACAAAATATAGTAATCATTGCAATAGTATCAAATTACTACATCTTTGATCCAGAGTGTAAAGTAAAACCTTACAAATTGCATAGTCACATGGAATAGCTCACATAATAGAGTTCGAGCAAACACAGCGAAAATATAAATTGCAATGAGTCTCATCATCTTCATGCGCCACAGGCAGACATGTTGGAATGTAGACTCGAGATCCTAATACGCACTTCTCCTCAGAAAATCCTGCACGTTTGAATATGCAGCCCCACGAATGGAGGTCAGTACAATGATGTACTGGCAAATGACACTTATATGGTGACAGTTTTGGGCATGACAATCTACATGATATTTGGCTAGTGGAGTTTAGGCAAATTTGCATAAAGCCAATTTTATCCTATATTTTATTTAAAACAAAACATTTTGAAAATCTTTGAATGACATTATGAAATCACACCATGGATAAATCCTCCATGGGTTTTAGAATAATCACATGGTTAAATCTCCCATGAGTTTTCAAAGGTTGATTCAAATTTTAAATACATTCAGAAAATGTGATGAGATTCTTCCGTACATTCCCTGTCCAGGAGCTCAAATTGTCCATAACCGGGGACACGGCTAAGATCTTAGGTTTAACTCTCGAGAGGTTGTGCACTTTCACCTTATGACCCATTCTACCCAGAGAGAAGAATGAGACAAGATCTTTCAGAAGGAGAATTCAACCATACCAGCTAGACCCGTTCCCCTTGGCCGTCGCCACATCTGAATGTCTAGCAAACAAGTTGAACCTCACAACTTAATTAATCCTGGCAGAGCCCATAATACCATAAGGCTGCACTGGAAGCTATCTAAACATGGACGACTTGGTAATCTCTTTGTTCCTGGGTGGCCAACCACAAGTGAAACTCACAGGCTTAAAACCCCTTACAGGTAGTAAACCCCCACACGATCCCCTGGTTAAATCCACCAGGTGTGCGGTCCAGAGCAACCACTCTACATCTGCGAACTCTCAGGTGATAACCCCCACTTAAGTCCACTGGCTAAATCCACCAGGGCACGTGGTCCTGAGTAGCCGCCCACCATACAACCATTCCACCCAGGTGTTTCATTAAGGTTGTTAATTTTAATTTTCAAACACTCACAACCAAAACAATGAAACAGCATTGGCATTTGATGTTGCTAGGCAAACTAAGCATTTCTAGCAGTGGGTTCAGGAGTGGCTACACACTACTAGGTTTGCTAGCATTGCATAATACTTTACTTTGAAAACAAAACCCTACCATGCATACTAGTTTAAAAACACTAATGCATAATATGAAATAGGTAGGATTTGAATGTCACTTGCCTTTTTGGTAATTGAAGATCGTTCACTTCTCTCAACAAAACGTGTCGCTCTTCACATGAACTATAAGATAAAATATAGCGCAACATAAACACACCATTCAACAACAACAACAAAATCAAACAAGACAACCATCAGAAATTGCTCTATGGTACTAAGGTGTGGCATGAGGGTTGGCTTGCAAGATATGGTCTTGGGGTGTTGGAATGGCTAAGTCACATGATTAGGAAGTAATGGACCCTCCAAGATATAATTGAAGAACCTTTATGCTTTACAAAAGCATGAAAAGAATTTAGAATGACTCATGTGAATTGAATCACATAAGTGTCAAATAGTGCAACAAAAATACTATTGAATAAGTGTGACAACAATTACTCGAATTAGTATAAATTACACATAGGCTTGGGTTTGGATTTGTGATATATTGAGTTACTCATTTGTAAATTACTCATTTGTAAATTGAATAGTTCAATATAAGCCAATAAAATTAAGTCGGCATAAGAGGTTTAATATGTATGAATGATTTAGAATGATGGTGGCTGCTTGAACTCAAGATTTTCTTGGACAAGGGATTAACTTACTAGGGTTGGATTTTGAAGATATGGCCATGCCAATGTTTTTTTTTCTTTTTCTTTGAAGCATTCAACTAGTTTTGATTATGGTTCAAAGATGATAATGAATTTGAATGGTTTAAGATATGTGTGATGAGGTAGAGTGTATCAAACACAAGTACCAAAGGGATGCTCAGTTGAGATATATTACCATTTACTCAAAAAGCTCAAGTGTAATGTGAATATATGTGAACTAGACGATGAGGTTTGATGTAGTAAAGATAATGGTTCAAGGTGTAATATCTAAATGGCTTTGGTAAATGGGTATGATCATATAAGATTTACTTTTGTAGAAGGAGTCATATTGAAAGGGATTATAGAATTAATTCTATGAAAATACTCAAAGCCTCAATTTGAATTTGAATATTTGCGAAGTGATTCAAATATTTTGGACAACCATGTTATTTGATGTAGGAAATTGATATGATCCATTTGCCAAAAGAATCATTTCATTAAGATTTTTAGAAGTTGAATTGGGTTAAAAATACTCAAATTCACATCTTTAAATTTGAATATTTTCAGCTTATCCAAAATCCAATTTTTATTTCATCATTGGTTTCTACTCATTTTCTGAATTCAGTGATATATTGTTTGCTATATTTGGTCATGGGTACATTTTCCTTTAATATTTACAAGATTAAACATGTCGCGGTTAATTTTGATGTTGTACGAAAAGTTGTCAGAAAAAGTTTCTCGGATGGAATAACTTTCTACACGAAAGTTGTAGAGGGTTTAATTACGAATTCAATGGAAGAAGAATCATCTAAAAAGGGGATATAAATCTAAAGATATGAAATTTTAAAGTTTGTATACGTGATAGAGCTAGCACAACCTGCACTATCGATCGGAAAAAGGTTGACCGGTTCAGTTTTATTGAGCTAATAGGAACCCTCGGATTCAGATCTATCAGCCTACGATCCAACCGATTTAGTCTAAACTATTCATCTGTGATGAGATATCGTTGTCTTACAGTGGCGGAATCTGACGTGAAGTTTCAACGCTGGCTGGTCGGACGTGCATGGAGATGGCGGTGTGGCGATCCTCCGCGATGGGGGACTGGTCGATGGCGTTCCGAGCGACGGAGTGAACGCGATGGTGGTGGCGATGTCGCCATGTTTTTCCAGAAAGGACGATGACGAGCGGCCGAAGTATGATGCTGCATCTGTGTCGTTCGGGTGTCGACGAAGGCGTCGATTCTCTGCGAAATAGAACGGCCAAAAGGTCTCACACGAGGCGCCAGAACTAGAGGAGTCTGACGGTACCAAAAACGAGCGGCGAGGTACCTTGGGTTCGCCGGAATCAACGAAAAACAGTGACGGTCGGCGAATCTCCAGCGTGTTGATTCGTGGCAGCCTGGCGGCGATAGTGTGCGGGACTTGGGGGAAATGGAGAGGGATGCCGGAGCATTTTATAGAAGCAAACATGGAAGGATTTAATAGCCTTAATCGCTGGAATTGATGTGAGAGGAGAGGGAGTAAACTGCCATGATGTACGTGCTCTGTACGTGGGGAGATGGTGGGAGGTGGATCGCTCGCTTGGAGGGGCTGATCGGCCGGATCGACCAAGTTGGCCCGAGTTGGTCCATTTGGGCCGGTTTGCCCTTTTCTTTGTTTATTATTTTTTTTAACTTTTGCTTTGGGTTTTCAAATTGATTCAAACAAAATCTGAGAAATTTGTAAAACTTAAAATAAAGTTTTAGGACATCAAATAATACTCTGTTGTCCAACTAAATAAAATTATTAAAGGGTTTATGCACTTTGGCCTATATGGTTACTTGGGTAATACTTTGCAAAGTCAAATAAAATCTTTATGGTTTCAAAATCTTAAAAGTTTGAAATAATATAAAACCAAATATTTATGAAAACTCTATTTTGTAAATACCTTTTTAATAACCACAAAAAGTTTTAATTCTTTGTGAATTTCAATCAAATCAACCATCAAGCATAGAATTTTTTTTATTTGACATTCCAAAATTAGGAAAATTTTGGGATGTGACATAAACTGACTCAACATAAAGTAAAAGAAAGGCCCTTCGTAGAGGGAAGCAGGGATTACTCATGTGCTAGAGCTTTTTATTTTGAAAACATGGAAACAATTTTGTCAATGGTAGTAATAATTCATATGTGTTATGTGATGACGCGTAAAGCACATGCCCGTTGGGAACCCCAAGTGGAAGGTGTGATGCGTACAGCAGCAAGTTTCCCTCAGTAAGAAATCAAGGTTTATCGAACCAGTAGGAGCCAAGAAGCACGTTGAAGGTTGATGGCGGCGGGATGTAGTGCGGCGCAACACCAGGGATTCCGGCGCCAACGTGGAACCTGCACAACACAACCAAAGTACTTTGCCCCAACGAAACAGTGAGGTTGTCAATCTCACCGGCTTCCTGTAACAAAGGATTAGATGTATAGTGTGGATGATGATTGTTTGCAGAAAACACTAGAACAAGTATTGCAGTAGATTGTATTCAATGTAAAAGAATGGACCGGGGTCCACGGTTCACTAGAGGTGTCTCTCCCATAAGATAAATAGCATGTTGGGTGAACAAATTACAGTCGGGCAATTGACAAATAGAGAGGGCATGACCATGCACATACATGATATGATGAGTATTGTGAGATTTAATTGGGCATTACGACAAAGTACATAGACCGCTATCCAGCATGCATCTATGCCTAAAAAGTCCACCTTCAAGTTATCATCCGAACCCCTTCCAGTATTAAGTTGTAAACAACAGACAATTGCATTAAGTATGGTGCGTAATGTAATCAATAACTACATCCTTAGACATAGCATCAATGTTTTATCCCTAGTGGCAACAGCACATCCACAACCTTAAAACTTTCTGTCACTGTCCCAGATTTAATGGAGGCATGAACCCACTATCGAGCATAAATACTCCCTCTTGGAGTTAAGAGCAAAAACTGTAGGATAACGTTGCATAGAAAACAAAAATTTCCTACCGCGAACACGCAATCCAAGCCAAGATGCAATCTAGAAGACGGTAGCAACGAGGGGGTATCGAGTCTCACCCTTGAAGAGATTCCAAAGCCTACAAGATGAGGCTCTTGTTGCTGCGGTAGACGTTCACTTGCCGCTTGCAAAAGCGCGTAGAAGATCTTGATCACGATCGGTTCCGGCACCACGAACGGGCAGCACCTCCGTACTCGGTCACACGTTCGGTTGTTGATGAAGACGACGTCCACCTCCCGTTCCAGCGGGCAGCGGAAGTAGTAGCTCCTCTTGAATCCGACAGCACGACGGCGTGGTGTCGGTGGCGGTGGAGAATCCGGCGGAGCTTCGCTAAGCGTGCGGGGAAAAAGGAGGAGTGGGGCGGCTAGGGTTTGGGGAGAGGGGTGGCCGGCCTCCAAGGGGTGCGGCCAAGGTGGTGGCTTTGGTGTGGCCGGCCCCCTCCCCTATGCCCCTCATTATATAGGTGGAACCCCAAGAGGTGGTGTCCAAGTCTTCGAATAAGACCCGAACCAAAAACCTTCCATAGGGAGGGGAAACCTAGCCAAGCTAGGACTCCCACCAAGGTGGGAGTTCCACCTCCCATATGGGGGGTGGCCGGCCCCCTAAGGGGGAGTCCACTTGGGACTCCTCCCCCACTAGGGTTGGCCGGCCATGGAGGTGGAGTCCCATGTGGACTCCACCTTGGTGGTTTCTTCCGGACTTTTCTAGAACCTTCTAGAACCTTCCATAGAACCTTCCGCGACATATTTATTCACATAAAATGACATCCTATATATGAATCTTATTCTCCGGACCATTCCGGAACTCCTCGTGATGTCCGGGATCTTATCCGGGACTCCGAACAAATATTCGAACTCCATTCCATAATTCAAGTACTACCATTTCAACATCCAACTTTAAGTGTGTCACCCTACGGTTCGAGAACTATGCGGACATGGTTGAGTACTCACTCCGACCAATAACCAATAGCGGGATCTGGAGATCCATAATGGCTCCCACATATTCAACGATGACTTTAGTGATCGAATGAACCATTCACATATATTACCAATTCCCTTTGTCTCACGATATTTTACTTGTCCGAGGTTTGATCTTCGGTATCACTCTATACCTTGTTCAACCTCGTCTCCTGACAAGTACTCTTTACTCGTACCGTGGTATGTGGTCTCTTATGAACTCATTCATATGCTTGCAAGACATTAGACGACATTCCACCGAGAGGGCCCAGAGTATATCTATCCGTCATCGGGATGGACAAATCCCACTGTTGATCCATATGCCTCAACTCATACTTTCCGGATACTTAATCCCACCTTTATAGCCACCCATTTATGCAGTGGTGTTTGGTGTAATCAAAGTACCTTTCCGGTACAAGTGATTTATATGATCTCATGGTTATAAGGACTAGGTAACTATGTATCGAAAGCTTATAGCAAATAACTTAATGACGAGATCTTATGCTACGCTTAATTGGGTGTGTCCATTACATCATTCATGTAATGATATAACCTTGTTTATTAATAACATCCAATGTTCATGATTATGAAACTAATCATCCATTAATCAACAAGCTAGTTTAAGAGGCATACTAGGGACTTCTTGTTGTCTACATATCACACATGTACTAATGTTTCGGTTAATACAATTATAGCATGATATATAAACATTTATCATAAACATAAAGATATAAATAATAACCACTTTATTATTGCCTCTAGGGCATATCTCCTTCAGTCTCCCACTTGCACTAGAGTCAATAATCTAGTTTACATTTGTAAAGATATAACACATTGGCCTTCTGGTGCTTTATCATGTATTGCTCACGGGAGAGGTTTTTAGTCATCGGATCTGACACGCTCAGAAACGTATGTATTTTGTAATTCATTTGCGTCTCAACGCATCACTCATTTTCAAATGAGTTGGCATTTAAATATGTTTGATCTTCTGGTGGAACCTTAATTCCGCTGTCTGAAATATGTCACTAATATTGTCACACACAATATAGCTTCAAAGTTTTGACTCTGTCGGAACTACACCAAGTTCTCAAAGAACCTCTTGACTTAACATCCTTTGTCATTGTCAAAATAATGACATACTCTGCCTTCTTTTGTAGAATCCGTCACAATATTTAGAACTCTTCTAAATCTAGCATAGACAACTTCTAGCTCATTGTGCTACCTTTTAAACAACACTTAGTCTAATTTGAGATTGAAATTATATTTTATATGTGACAAAACCAATATCGGTGTAACACCTTACAGCGATTTGTTTGTCATTTCTTCATACAAAAATATATATATATATCCTTAGTTCTTCTAAAGTACTCAAGGATATTCTTACTGTCGTCCAATGATCATCATATGAATCATTCTGGTATATGCTCATAACACTTTATAGCACATGATATCTGATTGTGTACATATTATTCGTGATCTATAATCACTCATGTGTTTTTACTCATTGAGTGTCAGATACACTCAAGTCTTGTTAAACCTTCACATGACAAGAACATTTTCTTAATATTTCTATATTGAACTTCTTCAATATCCATCATATGTACTTTGACTTAAACCTATTTATGTGTTTCAATCTATCTTCATAGATCTTGACACTAAATTTGTTTCAGTCCATATCCTTTCATTGAAGTTAATTCTCAATGAAACCTTTTAATCAAGTATATAATTACATCATTTATAACCAACTATATGTCACCTACATAAAGTATTATAAATGTGTCTTAGCGCTCCCACTTAATTTCTTGCAAATGCAAGCTTCTTCATCGTCTCTGATGAAATCAAAAACTCTTTGACTATTTCATCTGGTGAAGATTCCAACTCCGTGATACTTACTTCATCCAATTGAAGCTTGTATACCTATCTAGTATTCCACGGACCAGCAAAACTCTTGATTGTATCTTGTATACATACTTCTGTTAAGTAGTGTATTTTGCCATCCTACTAGCATATCTCATAAAAGAAATATGTAGTGATTACTAGAATAATCCACATAGACTATAAGCATTGCTACGGAAGATCTAATCTTATCGTATTCAACTCTTTGAACTTTGTCGTAAACAATTTTTCGATAAGTCAAGCTTTCTTCAAGGATATTTCATCCAAGTCTATCAATTTCATAGATCCATTTACTTTCATAAAGTATTCATCTATCTTGGATTTTATGGCGCATGGCCATTTTAACGGAGTCAGGGCCCATCATAACTTCTTTGTTTTGTAGTTGGTTTATCATTGATCAAAATCAATCCTTTGTCCACAAATCATTTATTTGATCACAAAGTAAACCATACCTACAAGGTTCAATATGTACTTCGATCTCCATGGCTAAAACACTTTGTAGTCATGGGAGCCATGATCGTCGTGGCCGCTTCCGAAACCAATTCCGATGCTGCGCTACTCTGATCATTATGCTCAGGTTCATAAACCTTATCAAATTATATTGTCCTCCCACTCAAAAACTTCACTAGAAACAATTTCTCGGAAATAAGAAACATTGACAAACACTTTTGTCTTTGTCTCGTGGGAAGAATTCCCAATTAAATCTCTGGGATAACCAACAAAGACATTCATCCGATTTTGGTTGTAATCTCTTAGACCAAAATTTAAAGAAAGGACTATTAGGGTTTATACCCATGCCATAACTTGTATGGTGTCATTTCATCGGATCATGATGATGCTCTATTCAGTGTAAAAGCGGTAGTCACTAAAGCATAATCCACAAAAATATAATGACATCAATATTTTATCTCATCATTGACCCAACAATTATTGGATACATCTCTTGGATACTTCTTCATCACTATGATACTCCAAGAAACGTGAGTTGTAGAACAATTTCATAACTCTCTTAGATGTTCGCTAAAACTTGTAATTCAAATATTTCCACCATGATCCAATCATAGATATTTGACTTTTCTATTACGATGATTTCTACTTCATGCTGAAATTTATTTGAATCCTATTCAAATGTTTCAAACTTTTCCTTATTGAATATATCCACATATATACTCAATTCATTGTTTGAAAGTTTTCATGAAGTAGAAGAATCTTCCGCACACAACTATGCCCAGTGAACCACATATATCATTATGTATGTTTTCACTAAGTTAGTTGCCCGTTCAACTCTTCGGCCTATGAACGGTATTTCAGTCATTACCTTTTAGAAAAGATTTTGCAAGTGCCAAACGATTCAACAAATCGAATGACTCCAAAAATCCATTTGCATGGAGTTCCTTCATGCGATCCTTTCTAACATGACCTAAATTGCGGTTCCACAAATAAGTGGAATTCAAATCATTTGCCTTATGGCATTTTTAGCGTCAGTGTTATGTATGTGTGTTTCACCATTAAGATTTATAATAACTTATCCATCATACATGGAGTAATGTCATAATTTGAACAACTCATTGTTTTCATTTGACCAGAGCAAAATAACAATTATTAAGTTCTTTATTATAAATTCTAAGGGCTAGATAGAATACCAACGACGAACATAATAACACTTTATTTTGTTCCAGACGTGCATTCCTATCATATTCCTTGTCAGTCACTTAGGCCATTGTATTCTTGTATTGCGTTGTTTTGTATGACACTTCATACCAACCAATATGGTATTAATACCCAAGAATTTCATTGTGTGACTTAACTAGGAATACAACCATAACATGTATATCATTTATATACACCTGAGCTAGACTTTCTAGTCTTTTCTTTTCTTTTGCCAAAATATCTTTTGCAGTTTCTCTTTTAGCTTTCCTCATTATTCAGAAAAACATTTCAACATCAATAACTTCTAGGTTTGTTGGTCAAATACCAATAACCTTGAGGTTCTTACTTTGAAGTTGATCATCATATGACAAGTGTTTCAGATTTCACTATTAGTAAATTTGTAATACGATGAACAATTTCACTCATAATTTTATCCATCAATTCATGATAACTTTCTGAGACCATGTCTGTACATGCTAGGCTCATAAAGTTTAAACCTTAGTATTCGCATATGCAAATCTGGCTTGCACCCGTTGGAAGCACACGTAGAATCTATAACACCCGATCATCACGTGATGCTTCGAAACGACGAGTCTTAGCAACGGTGCATACTAAGGACAATCACTTCATGGATATGCGAATATTGTTAGTGCCCAATAGTTGGAGGATTGGGACGCCTTGCGTCTTCAACCTTCGTACATTCCCATAAAACTTATGAGTTTATGTAGTCTCACCAAATTTATATTCTATCATCTTGCAATAAGGTCTTAGATATCACATATATCTCGTACCTTGATTATTTCTGAAAACTAAATTTTCAGCTCCTTACTTTTCAAACAGATTTGAACTTCAAGTTTCACGGAGACAAGATAACTTTAGGTACTAATTGAAACCATAGCTCTCTGAATCAACAAAGTGAGTTTCACTAAAAGTTTGCAATAGGACTTAATCATTTCTTGATTCATTAACAATACGGTACCAATCCGTAAAGTTTCTAGTCAGATTTTAACAGTATTTCTATCTCAATTATAAGACTAGCGCATAGTAGTAAACGGATGCCAATACTACAAAATTAATTCAAAATACTACTCAGACTATGTTTATGATAATTAGTTCATGTTTTAATCTAATTACTAATGAACTCCCACTTAATACAACATCCCTCATAGTTGTTAAGTGGTACACGATCCAAATCCACTACACCAAAACCGATCATCACGTGAGATGATGTAGCTTCAATGGTGAACATCAACATGTTGATCATATCATCCATATGACTCGTGTTCAACCTTTCGGTTTCCGTTGTCCCGAGGCCATGTCTGTACATGCTAGGCTCGTCAAGCAAACCCAAGTATTCCGCGTGTGCAACATGGCTTACACCCATTGTATGTTGAGTTTATCACACCCGATCATCACGAGATGCTTCAAAACGTCAAACAATGCAACGGTGCATACGAGGGGAGAACACTTTATTATCTTGATATTAATGTGAGGGATCATCTTATAATGCTACCGTCGCGATCTAAGCAAAATAAGATGCATAAAAGGATTAACATCACATGCAGTTCATATGTGATATGATATGGCCCTTTTGTCTTTGCGCCTTCGATCTTCATCTCCAAAGCACGGACATGATCTCCATCATCAACGGGCATGATCTCCATCATCGTTGGCGTAGCGTCAAGGTTCATGGCGCCGTCTTCATGGTTGTTCACCTCATGTAGCAACTATTACAACTACTTTGAAATACTACTCAACATGAAAATTAAAGACAACCATAAGGCTCCTGCCGGTTGCCACAATACAATAATGATCATCTCATACATATTCATCATCATATCATGGCCATATCACATCACCAAACCCTGCAAAAACAAGTTAGACGTCTCTAATTTGGTTTGCATATTTTACGTGGTTTAGGGTTTTCGATATAGATCTAATCTACCTACGAACATGAACCACAACGTTGATACTAATGTTGTCAATAGAAGAGTAAATTGAATCTTTACTATAGTAGGAGAGACAGACACCCGCAAAGCCTCTTATGCAATACAAGTTGCATGTCGAACGAGGAACAAGTCTCATGAACGCGGTCATGTAAAGTTAGTCCGAGCCGCTTCATCCCACTATGCCATAAAGATGCAAAGTACTCAACTAAAGATAACAAGAGCATCAACGCCCACAAACCATTGTGTTCTACTCGTGCAACCATCTATGCATAGACACGGCTCTGATACCACTGTAGGATAACGTTGCATAGAAAACAAAAATTTCCTACCGCGAACACGCAATCCAAGCCAAGATGCAATCTAGAAGACGGTAGCAACGAGGGGGTATCGAGTCTCACCCTTGAAGAGATTCCAAAGCCTACAAGATGAGGCTCTTGTTGCTGCGGTAGACGTTCACTTGCCGCTTGCAAAAGCGCGTAGAAGATCTTGATCACGATCGGTTCCGGCACCACGAACGGGCAGCACCTCCGTACTCGGTCACACGTTCGGTTGTTGATGAAGACGACGTCCACCTCCCCGTTCCAGCGGGCAGCGGAAGTAGTAGCTCCTCTTGAATCCGACAGCACGACGGCGTGGTGTCGGTGGCGGTGGAGAATCCCGGCGGAGCTTCGCTAAGCGTGCGGGGAAGAAGGAGGAGTGGGGCGGCTAGGGTTTGGGGAGAGGGGGTGGCCGGCCTCCAAGGGGTGCGGCCAAGGTGGTGGCTTTGGTGTGGCCGGCCCCCTCCCCTATGCCCCTCATTATATAGGTGGAACCCCAAGAGGTGGTGTCCAAGTCTTCGAATAAGACCCGAACCAAAAACCTTCCATAGGGAGGGGGAAACCTAGCCAAGCTAGGACTCCCACCAAGGTGGGAGTTCCACCTCCCATATGGGGGGGTGGCCGGCCCCCTAAGGGGGAGTCCACTTGGGACTCCTCCCCCACTAGGGTTGGCCGGCCATGGAGGTGGAGTCCCATGTGGACTCCACCTTCCTTGGTGGTTTCTTCCGGACTTTTCTAGAACCTTCTAGAACCTTCCATAGAACCTTCCGCGACATTTTATTCACATAAAATGACATCCTATATATGAATCTTATTCTCCGGACCATTCCGGAACTCCTCGTGATGTCCGGGATCTTATCCGGGACTCCGAACAAATATTCGAACTCCATTCCATAATTCAAGTACTACCATTTCAACATCCAACTTTAAGTGTGTCACCCTACGGTTCGAGAACTATGCGGACATGGTTGAGTACTCACTCCGACCAATAACCAATAGCGGGATCTGGAGATCCATAATGGCTCCCACATATTCAACGATGACTTTAGTGATCGAATGAACCATTCACATATATTACCAATTCCCTTTGTCTCACGATATTTTACTTGTCCGAGGTTTGATCTTCGGTATCACTCTATACCTTGTTCAACCTCGTCTCCTGACAAGTACTCTTTACTCGTACCGTGGTATGTGGTCTCTTATGAACTCATTCATATGCTTGCAAGACATTAGACGACATTCCACCGAGAGGGCCCAGAGTATATCTATCCGTCATCGGGATGGACAAATCCCACTGTTGATCCATATGCCTCAACTCATACTTTCCGGATACTTAATCCCACCTTTATAGCCACCCATTTATGCAGTGGTGTTTGGTGTAATCAAAGTACCTTTCCGGTACAAGTGATTTATATGATCTCATGGTTATAAGGACTAGGTAACTATGTATCGAAAGCTTATAGCAAATAACTTAATGACGAGATCTTATGCTACGCTTAATTGGGTGTGTCCATTACATCATTCATGTAATGATATAACCTTGTTTATTAATAACATCCAATGTTCATGATTATGAAACTAATCATCCATTAATCAACAAGCTAGTTTAAGAGGCATACTAGGGACTTCTTGTTGTCTACATATCACACATGTACTAATGTTTCGGTTAATACAATTATAGCATGATATATAAACATTTATCATAAACATAAAGATATAAATAATAACCACTTTATTATTGCCTCTAGGGCATATCTCCTTCAAAAACTTGGCCAGAGCCTCTACTAATAACGGAGAGCATGCAAGATCATAAACAACACATAGGTAATAGATTGATAATCAACATAACATAGTATTCTCTATCCATCGGATCCCGACAAACACAACATATAGAATTACAGATAGATGATCTTGATAATGTTAGGTAGCTCACAAGATCCGACAATGAAGCACATGAGGAGAAGACAACCATCTAGCTACAGCTATGGACCCATAGTCCAGGGGAGAACTACTCACTCATCACTCCGGAGGCGACCATGGCGGTGAAGAGTCCTCTGGGAGATGATTCCCCTCTCCGGCAGGGTGCCGGAGGCGATCTCCTAAATCCCCCGAGATGGGATTGGCGGCGGCGGCGTCTCTGGAAGGTTTTCCGTATCGTGGCTCTCGGTGCTGAGGGTTTGCGACGAAGGCTTTAAGTAGGCGGAAGGGCAACGGGGGCCACACGAGCCCACACACCAGGGCCGCGCCGCCCTGTTGTGGCAGCGCCTCGTGGCCCCACTTCCTTTCCCCTTAGGTCTTCTGGAAGCTTCGTGCAAAAATAGGACCCTGGGCGTTGATTTCATCCAATTCCGAGAATATTTCCTTACTAGGATTTCTGAAACCAAAAACAGAAAACAGCAACTGGCTCTTCGGCATCTCGTTAATAGGTAGTGCCGGAAAATGCATAAATATGACATAAAGTATGCATAAAACATGTAGATATCATCAATAATGTGGCATGGAACATAAGAAATGATCGATACGTCGGAGACGTATCAGCATCCCCAAGCTTAGTTCTGCTCGTCCCGAGCAGGTAAACGATAACAAAGATAATTTCTGGAGTGACATGCCATCATAACCTTGATCATACTATTGTAAGCATATGTAATGAATGCAGCGATCAAAACAATGGTAATGACATGAGTAAACAAATGAATCATAAAGCAAAGACTTTTCATGAATAGTACTTCAAGACAAGCATCAATAAGTCTTGCATAAGAGTTAACTCATAAAGCAATAAATCAAAGTAAAGGTATTGAAGCAACACAAAAGAAGATTAATTTTCAGCGGTTGCTTTCAACTTATAACATGTATATCTCATGGATATTGTCAACATAGAGTAATATAACAAGTGCAATATGCAAGTATGTAGGAATGAATGCACAGTTCACACAAGTGTTTGCTTCTTGAGGTAGAGAGAGATAGGTGAACTGACTCAACATAAAAGTAAAAGAATGGTCCTTCAAAGAGGAAAGCATCGATTGCTATATTTGTGCTAGAGCTTTGGTTTTGAAAACATGAAACAATTTTGTCAACGGTAGTAATAAAGCATATGTATCATGTAAATTATATCTTACAAGTTGCAAGCCTCATGCATAGTATACTAATAGTGTCCGCACCTTGTCCTAATTAGCTTGGATTACCGAGATCATCGCAATACACATGTTTTAACCAAGTGTCACAAAGGGGTACCTCCATGCCGCCTGTACAAAGGTCTAAGGAGAAAGCTCGCATTTTGGATTTCTCGCTTTTGATTATTCTCAACTTAGACATCCATACCGGGACAACATGGACAACAGATAATGGACTCCTCTTTAATGCATAAGCATGTAGCAACATTAATGTTCTCATATGAGATTGAGGATATATGTCCAAACTGAAACTTCCACCATGATTCATGGCTTTAGTTAGCGGCCCAATGTTCTTCTCTAACAATATGCATGCTCTAACCATTAAAGTGGTAGATCTCCCTTACTTCACACAAGACGGACATGCATAGCAACTCACATGATATTCAACAAAGAGTAGTTGATGGCGTCCCCAGAAACATGGTTATCGCACAACAAGCAACTTAATAAGAGATAAAGTGCATAAGTACATATTCAATACCACAATAGTTTTTAAGGCTATTTTGTCCCATGAGCTATATATTGCAAAGGCGAATGATGGAAATTTTAAAGGTAGCACTCAAGAAATTTACTTTGGAATGGCGGAGAAATACCATGTAGTAGGTAGGTATGGTGGACACAAATGGCATAGTGGTTGGCTCAAGGATTTTGGATGCATGAGAAGTATTCCCTCTCGATACAAGGTTTAGGCTAGCAAGGTTATTTGAAACAAACACAAGGATGAACCGGTGCAGCAAAACTCACATAAAAGACATATTGTAAACATTATAAGACTCTACACCGTCTTCCTTGTTGTTCAAAACTCAATACTAGAAATTATCTAGACTTTAGAGAGACCAAATATGCAAACCAAATTTTAGCAAGCTCTTCGTATTTCTTCATTAATAGGTGCAAAGTATATGATGCAAGAGCTTAAACATGAGCACAACAATTGCCAAGTATCAAATTATTCAAGACATTTTAAAATTACTACATGTAGCATTTCCCAATTCCAACCATATAACAATTTAACGAAGAAGATTCAACCATCGCCATGAATACTATGAGTAAAGCCTAAGGACATATTTGTCCATATGCAACAGCGGAGCGTGTCTCTCTCCCACACAGTGAATGCTAGGATCCATTTTTTTCAAACAAAAACAAAAACAAAAACAAAAACAAACCGACGCTCCAAGCAAAGTACATAAGATGTGATGGAATAAAAATATAGTTTCAGGGGAGGAACCTGATAATGTTGTCGATGAAGAAGGGGATGCCTTGGGCATCCCCAAGCTTAGACGCTTGAGTCTTCTTAATATATGCAGGGGTGAACCACCGGGGCATCCCCAAGCTTAAGCTTTCACTCTCCTTGATCATATTGCATCATTTCCCTCTCTTGATCCTTGAAAACTTCCTCCACACCAAACTCGAAACAACTCATTAGAGGGTTAGTGCACAATAAAAATTTATATGTTCAGAGGTGACATAATCATTCTTAACACTTCTGGACATTGCATAAAGCTACTGGACATTAATGGATCAAATAAATTCATCCAACATAGCAAAAGAGGCAATGTGAAATAAAAGGCAGAATCTGTCAAAACAGAACAGTTCGTAAAGACGAATTTTAAAATGGCACCAGACTTGCTCAAATGAAAATGCCCACTTTGAATGAAAGTTGCGTACATATCTGAGGATCACGCACGTAAATTGGCATTTTTTTCTGAGCTACCTACAGAGAGGCAGGTCGAAATTCGTGACAACAAAGAAATCTGTTTCTGCGCAGTAATCCAAATCTAGTACGAACCTTACTATCAAAGACTTTACTTGGCACAACAATGCATAAAACTAAGATAAGGAGAGGTTGCTACAGCAGTAAACAACTTCCAAGACTCAAATATAAAATAAAAGTACTGTAGTAAAAACATGGGTTGTCTCCCATAAGCGCTTTTCTTTAACGCCTTTCAGCTAGGCGCAGAAAGTGTGTATCAAGTATTATCAAGAGATGAAGCATCAACATCATAACCAGGGGTATTGGGAGTTTTCTCAACTATGCATTGTATCTTATCTATGTAAGTTTCAGAGGCTCCCTTTTCATTAGTCTTAGGCTTGCTATTCTCATCAAACAAATTTTCGGGAACAAGCCAAGCATAATTATTTTCTAGTGCCTCGCACATTCCTAAGAGTTTGCACGGTATTGAGGTTTTAATATCCCCCTCATAATTAACTTGATTAGTATACTTTTGTCTATCTTTTTCCATTTTTTCAAGGGTACTGGCAAAATTGGTATAAGAGCCTAGCATATTATATTTAGTGAAGACTTTTCTAGCTTCTCTTGCTACTCCCCCAAATTCTTTAAGAAGGGTTTCTAATACAAAATCTTTCTTTTCCCCTTCTTCCATATCACCCAGTGTGAGAAACATGTGTTGGATTATAGGATTAAGATTAATAAATTTAGTTTCCAACATGTGAACTAAAGAAGCAACAGCAATTTCATAAGTAGGAGCAAGTTCTACCAAGTGTCTATCTTCAAAATCTTCAGTGGTACTAATATGAGTGAAAAAATCTTCTATATTATCTCTCCCAATTATAGACCCACGTCCTACCGGTATGTCTTTTAGAGTGTACTTAGGAGGAAACATGATGAAATAAACAAAAAGTAAATAAAGTAAATGTAAGTAACTAATTTTTTTGTGTTTTAGATATGGAGAACAAGACAGTAAATAAAGTAAAACTAGCAACAAATTTTTTTTATGTTTTGATATAATGCAGCAAACAAAGTAGTAAATAAAATAAAGCAAGACAAAAACAAAGTAAAGAGATTGGATTGTGGAGACTCCCCTTGCAGCGTGTCTTGATCTCCCCAGAAATTTAGCTTGATGATGCGTAAAGCACACGCCCGTTGGGAACCCCAAGTGGAAGGTGTGATGCGTACAACAGCAAGTTTCCCTCAGTAAGAAACCAAGGTTTATCGAACCAGTAGGAGCCAAGAAGCACGTTGAAGGTTGATGGCGGCGGGATGTAGTGCGGCGCAACACCAGGGATTCCGGCGCCAACGTGGAACCTGCACAACACAACCAAAGTACTTTGCCCCAACGAAACAGTGAGGTTGTCAATCTCACCGGCTTGCTGTAACAAAAGATTAGATGTATAGTGTGGATGATGATTGTTTGCAGAAAACAGTAGAACAAGTATTGCAGTAGATTGTATTCAATGTAAAAGAATGGACCGGGGTCCACAGTTCACTAGAGGTGTCTCTCCCATAAGATAAATAGCATGTTGGGTGAACAAATTACAGTCAGGCGATTGACAAATAGAGAGGGCATGACCATGCACATACATGATATGATGAGTATTGTGAGATTTAATTGGGCATTACGACAAACTACATAGACCGCTATCCAGCATGATTCTATGCCTAAAAAGTCCACCTTCAGGTTATCATCCGAACCCCTTCCAGTATTAAGTTGTAAACAACAGACAATTGCATTAAGTATGGTGTGTAATGTAATCAATAACTACATCCTTAGACATAGCATCAATGTTTTATCCCTAGTGGCAACAGCACATCCACAACCTTAGAACTTTCTGTCACTGTCCCAGATTTAATGGAGGCATGAACCCACTATCGAGCATAAATACTCCCTCTTGGAGTTAAGAGCAAAAACTTGGCCAGAGCCTCTACTAATAACGGAGAGCATGCAAGATCATAAACAACACATAGGTAATAGATTTATAATCAACATAACATAGTACTCTCTATCCATCGGATCCCGACAAACACAACATATAGAATTACAGATAGATGATCTTGATCATGTTAGGCAGCTCACAAGATCCGACAATGAAGCACATGAGGAGAAGACAACCATCTAGCTACTGCTATGGACCCATAGTCCAGGGGTGAACTACTCACTCATCACTCCGGAGGCGACCATGGCGGTGAAGAGTCCTCGGGAGATGATTCCCTCTCCGGGGTGCCGGAGGCGATCTCCTGAATCCCCGAGATGGGATTGGCGGCGGCGGCATCTCTGGAAGGTTTTCCGTATCGTGGCTCTCGGTACTGAGGGTTTCGCGATGAAGGCTTTATGTAGGCGGAAGGGCAACGCGGGGGGCCACACGAGGGCCCTACACACCAGGGCCACGCGGCCAGGGGCTAGGCCGCGCCGCCCTGTTGTGGCGGCGCCTCGTGGCCCCCCTTCCTTTCCCCTTAGGTCTTCTGGAAGCTTCGTGCAAAAATAGGACCCTGGGCGTTGATTTCGTCCAATTCCGAGAATATTTCCTTACTAGGATTTCTGAAACCAAAAACAGCAGAAAACAACAACTGGCTCTTCGGCATCTCGTTAATAGGTTAGTGCCGGAAAATGCATAAATATGACATAAAGTATGCATAAAACATGTAGATATCATCAATAATGTGGCATGGAACATAAGAAATTATCGATACGTCGGAGACGTATCATTATGCATAAAACATCCTATAAGTTGCAAGCCTCATGCATCGAATACCAATAGTGCTCGCACCTTGTCCTAATTAGCTCGGATTTCCATGGATTATCATTACATTACATATGTTTCAACCAAGTGTCACAAAGGGGTACCTCTATGTCACCTGTACAAAGGTCCAAGGAGATAGATCGCATTTGATTTCTCGTTTTTGATAGATCTCAACTTGAGGACATCCATACCGGGACAACATAGAAAACAGATAATGGACTCCTCTTTAATGCTTAAGCATTCAACAACAGATAATATTCTCATAAGAGATTGAGGATTAATGTCCAAGCTGAAACTTCCACCATGATACATGGCTTTGGTTGGCGGCCCAATGTTCTTCTCTAATAATATGCATACTCAAACCTTTCAACTCATGGCAAATCACCCTTACTTTAGACAAGACGAACATGCATAGCAACTCACATGATATTCAACAGAAGTGTAACAGTTGATGGCGTCCCCAGAAACATGGTTACCGCTCAACAAGCAACTTATAAGAAATAAGATACATAAGCGACATATTCTTTACCACAATAGTTTTTAAGCTACTTTCCCATGAGCTATATATTGCAAAGACAAGGAATGAAATTTTAAAGGTAGCACGCAAGCAATTTACTTGGAATGGCAGAGAAATACCACATAGTAGGTAGTTATGGTGGACACAAATGGCATAGGTTTTGGCTCAAGGTTTTGGATGCACGAGAAGCATTCCCTCTCAGTACAAGGCTTTGGCTAGCAAGGTTGTTTGAAGCAAAAGTATGAACCGGTACATCAAAACTTACATAAGAACATATTGCAAGCATTATAAGACTCTACACTATCTTCCTTGTTGCTCAAACACTTTTACCAGAAAATATCTAGACTTTAGAGAGACCAATCATGCAAACCAAATTTCAACAAGCTCTACAGTAATTCTCCACTAATAGGTTCAAACTACATGATGCAAGAGCTTAAACATGACCTGCTTGAGAGCTCAAAACAATTGCCAAGTATCAAATTATTCAATACAATGTACCAAATACCACATGAAGCATTTTCTGTTTCCAACCAAATAGCAATGAAACGGCTTTCAACTTTCGCCATGAACATTAAAAGTAAAACTAAGAACACAAGTGTTCATATGAAAAAACGGAGCGTGTCTCTCTCCCACACAAGGATTGCTAGGATCCAAATTTATTCAGAGAATGAAAATAACAAAACGAAAATAAAACACACAGACGCTCCAAGTAAAGCACATAAGATGTGACTGAATAAAAATATAGTTTCACTAGAGGTGACCTGATAAGTTGTTGATGAAGAAGGGGATGCCTTGGGCATCCCCAAGCTTAGATGCTTGAGTCTTCTTGAAATATGCAGGGATGAACCACGGGGCATCCCCAAGCTTAGACTTTTCACTCTTCTTGATCATATCATATCATCCTCCTCTCTTGATCCTTGAAAACTTCCTCCACACCAAACTAAAAACAATCTCATTAGAGGGTTAGTGCATAATCAAAAATTCACATGTTCAGAGAGGACACAATCATTCCCAACACTTCTGGACATTACCCAAGGTTACTGAAATTTAATGGAGCAAAGAAATCCACTCAAACACAGTAAAGGAGGCAATGTGAAATAAAAGGCAGAATCTGTCAAAACAGAACAGTCCGTAAAGACGAATTTTTTCCAGGCACTTAACTTGCTCAGATGAAAAAGCTCAAATTGAATGAAAGTTGCGTACATATCTGAGGATTACTCATGAATTTTCGCAGATTTTTCTGAGTTTCCTACAGAGAGACCTACTCAAATTCGTGACAGCTAGAAATCTGTTTCTGCGCAGAAATCCAAATCTAGTATCAACCTTACTATCAAAGACTTTACTTGGCACAACAATGCAATAAAATAAAGATAAGGAGAGGTTGCTACAGTAGTAACAACTTCCAAGACACAACAAAACAGTAGCAAAATAAAAACATGGGTTATCTCCCAAGAAGTGCTTTTTCTTTATAGCCATTAAGATGGGCTCAGTAATTTTAATGATGCTCTCGCAAGAAATAAGAGTTGAAGAAAAAGGAGCATCAAGAAGCAAATTCAAAAAAAAATTAAGCCTAACCCACTTCCTATGCATAGGAATCTTGTACACAAATAAATTCATGAAGAACAGAGTGACAAGCATAGGAAGATAAAACACGAGTAACTTCAAAATTTTCAG
This sequence comes from Lolium multiflorum, assembly GCA_030979885.1. Taxonomy (NCBI): domain Eukaryota; kingdom Viridiplantae; phylum Streptophyta; class Magnoliopsida; order Poales; family Poaceae; genus Lolium; species Lolium multiflorum. Next base: position 216,256,556 of record CM061748.1, read on the forward strand.
CATGTAGAGAGGTGTTTTAGTACCATGAAAATTTCTACAACCATATTTTCTTCTCTCATAATAATTTCCAATAGCATCATGAACAAACTCAACAATATAACTATCACATGAAACATTCTTATCATGAGCTACATGCATAAAAGTATCATTACTCTCCACATAATCATAATCAATTTTATTAGTAATAGTGGGAGTAAAACTATCACAACCATCATTGTAATCATCATAAATTGCAGGCATTGTATAATCATAATAAACTTTATCCTCCATAGTAGGTTGCACCAAAATACCACTATCATTATAATCATCATAAATGGGAGGCAAAGTATCATCAAAGAAAATTTTCTCCTCAAAACTTGGGGGACTAAAAATATCACAACCAGCTTCCCCAAGCTTAAATTCTTCCATAGCATTAGCAATAATATTGTTCAAAGAGTTCATGCTAATAACATTGCTACAACTATTTTGCAAATAAAGTTCCATGGGTTTTTTAATTCTCTCTTCAAACACATCATGTCCTAATTCAATATAAAGTTCATAAAGATCTCTAATATTTTTGTTGTTTTCCATTAAGCCTAACTAGTGAAAAGAAAAACAAGAAACAAAAAGATATAATTGCAGGATCTAAAGAAAATAGCTTCGAGCACTCACACACCGGCAACAGTGCTAGGAAATAGCTTAGTAGTCGGAGGATGTGAATACCTTTTACCTTACCTCCCCGGCAACGGCGCCAGAAAATAGAGCTTGATAATGCGTGAAGCACACGTCCGTTGGGAACCCCAAGAGGAAGGTGTGATGCGTGCAGCAACAAGTTTTCCCTCAGTAAGAAACCAAGGTTATCGAACCAGTAGGAGATGAAGGCCACGTGAAGGTTGTTGGTGAAGGAGTGTAGTGCGACGCAACACCAGGGATTCCGGCGCCAACGTGGAACCTGCACAACACAATCAAAATACTTTGCCCCAACTTAACAGTGAGGTTGTCAATCTCACCGGCTTGTTGTAAACAAAGAATTAAACGTATGGTGTGGAGAATGATGTTTGTTTGCAAAGAACAGCAGAGAACAATGATTGCAGTAGATTGTATTTCAGATGTAAAAGAACAGGCCGGGGTCCACAGTTCACTAGCATGTTGGGTGAACAACTTACAGTTGGGCAATTGACAAATAGAGAGAGCATAGCAATGCACATACATATCATGATGACTAATATGAGATTTACTTAGGGCATTACGACAAAGAACATAGACCGCTATCCAGCATGCATCTATGCCTAAAAAGTCCACCTTCGGGTTAGCATCCGCACCCCTTCCAGTATTAAGTTGCAAACAACAGACAATTGCATTAAGTACTGTGCGTAGTGTAAACAATACAAATATCCTTAGACAAAACATTGTTGTTTTATCCCTAGTGGCAACATCACATCCATAACCTTAGAACTTTCTGTCACTGTCCCACATTCAATGGAGGCATGAACCCACTATCGAGCATAAATACTCCCTCTTGGAGTCACAAGTATCAACTTGGCCAGAGCCTCTACTAGCAACGGAGAGCATGCAAGATCATAAACAACACATATATGATAGATCAATAATCAACTTGACATAGTATTCCATATTCATCGGATCCCAACAAACACAACATGTAGCATTACAAATAGATGATCTTGATCATGATAGGCAGCTCACAAGATCTAAACATGATAGCACAAGAGGAGAAGACAACCATCTAGTTACTGCTATGGACCCATAGTCCAAAGATGAACTACTCACGCATCAGTCCGGAGGCGGGCATGGTGATGTAGAGTCCTCCGGGTGATGATTCCCCTCTCCGGCAGGGTGCCGGAGGCGATCTCCTGAATCCCACGAGATGGGATTGGCGGCGGCAGCGTCTCTGGAACTTTTCTCGTATCGTGGCTCTCGGTAATAGGGTTTTCGCGACGGAGAGAATATATAGGCGAAGGGGCAGAGTCGGGGGACGCTCGAGGGGCCCACCCCATAGGGCGGCGCGACCAGGGGTGGGGCCGCGCCCCCTAGGGTGTGGCCGCCTCGACGCCCCTCTTCGTCTCCTCTTCGGACTTCTGGAAGGCTCCGTGGAAAATAAGATCGTGGGCTTTTGTTTCGTCCAATTCCGAGAATATTTCCTATGTAGGATTTCTGAAACCAAAAACAAAAAGAAAACAGGCGCTTCGGCATCTTGTTAATAGGTTAGTGCCGGAAAATGCATAAGAATGATATAAAGTGTATATAAAACATGTGAGTATTGTCATAAAACTAGCATGGAACATAAGAAATTATAGATTCGTTTGAGACGTATCACTGGCTTCCGAGTAACTGGTGGAAATAATAATCGAGACAATTACCAGAGAAGTAACGAGCAGCGGAGCGATCAACGGGATGGTCCCCGTCCAAACAAAAAAAAAATAACGGGCCCAGGTTCCAGAGGCCATATGTATCACCCGAGGATCTCCTAATTGGACCATGGAAAATGCACTTTTTCCTCGATAATAATGGGAAGAGGCAGTCAGGGCATTTGCGGAAGGACTGCCGAACTTTCCTAGCACTGCATAGATACGCATGGCATACCAACACGCAGACAGTAAACAGGAACCCCCAGGGGCCAAGGAGTGAGATTCACCTTCCACCTCCACCCGCAATTACGGACGAAAATCGACACCAGTTGCAATTGGCGGCACCTCCAAGCAATGGTCCTTATATCGACACCAATGGTGCGGTTTCGATGATTCAGAAGGGCATGCCCTCCAATAGAGCTCAGAAAGTGATTTCGCGACAAGTCTTTATGGCAGAGAAGATGCCTCCACCAACAATCGAATACCTGAATTGGTCGGGAAGGACATCGGCTTCACCATAGCGGACCACCCGCAGCAAGTTCCACGACCAGGGCAATCTACCTTGATCCTACCAGCGGTGATCGCAGGATTCGACGTTTCACGAGTGTTCATAGATGGAGGCAGCAGTTTAAACCTCATGTATGCAGACACATTGAGGAAGATGAACATATCATTGGCAAATCTAATACCAACCGACACGCGTTTCCATGGTATCACACTGGATAAGCCAAGTTACCCATTGGGAAAGATCAATCTCGACGTTCAGTTTGGGACCCGAGAAAATTACAGAAGAGAGAAGCTAGAGTTCGAAGTCGTGGTTTTCCCGTCACAATATCATGCTTTGTTAGGACGACCCGCTTATGCCAGGTTTATGGTAGTGCTACATGATGCGTGTAGTTGACACGTCCGTTGGGAACCCCAAGAGGAAGGTGTGATGCGCACAGCGGCAAGTTTCCCTCAGTAAGAAACCAAGGTTTAATCGAACCAGTAGGAGTCAAGAAGCACGTTGAAGGTTGATGGCGGCGGGATGTAGTGCGGCGCAACACCAGAGATTCCGGCGCCAACGTGGAACCTGCACAACACAACCAAAGTACTTTGCCCCAACGCAGTGAGGTTGTCAATCTCACCGGCTTGCTGTAACAAAGGGTTAACCGTATTGTGTGGAAGATGATTGTTTGCAAGAAAACAGTAAACAAGTATTGCAGATTTGTATTTCAGTATAAAAGAATGGACCGGGGTCCACAGTTCACTAGAGGTGTCTCTCCCATAAGATAAAAGCATGTTGGGTGAACAAATTACAGTCGGGCAATTGACAAATAGAGAGGGCATAACAATGCACAAACATGTCATGATAAATATAGTGAGATTTAATTGGGCATTACGACAAAGTACATAGACCGCTATCCAGCATGCATCTATGCCTAAAAAGTCCACCTTCAGGTTATCATCCGAACCCCTTCCAGTATTAAGTTGCAAAACAACAAACAATTGCATTAAGTATGGTGCGTAATGTAATCAATAACTACATCCTCGGACATAGCATCAATGTTTTATCCCTAGTGGCAACAGCACATCCATAACCTTAGGGGTTTCTGTCACTCCCAGATTCACGGAGACATGAACCCACTATCGAGCATAAATACTCCCTCTTGGAGTTAATAGCGAAAACTTGGCCAAAGCCTCTACTAATAACGGAGAGCATGCAAGATCTTAAACAACACATAGGTAATAACTTGATAATTAACATAACATAGTATTCTCTATCCATCGGATCCCGACAAACACAACATATAGCATTACAGATAGATGATCTTGATCATGTTAGGCAGCTCACAAGATCCAACAATGAAGCACAATGAGGAGAAGACAACCATCTAGCTACTGCTATGGACCCATAGTCCAGGGGTGAACTACTCACTCATCACTCCGGAGGCGACCATGGAGGTGAAGAGTCCTCCGGGAGATGAATCCCCTCTCCGGCAGGGTGCCGGAGGAGATCTCCAGAATCCCCGAGATGGGATTGGCGGCGGCGTCTCGGAAGGTTTTCCGTATCGTGGCTCTCGGTGGGGGTTTCGCGACGAAGGCTATTTGTAGGCGGAAGGGCAGGTAAAGGGCGTCACGAGGGGCCCACACCACGGCCGGCGCGGCCGGGGCAGGCCGCGCCGCCTGGTGTGTCGCCACCTCGTGGCCCCACTTCGACTCTCCCTCGGTCTTCTGGAAGCTTCTTGGCAAAATAGGACCCTGTGCGTTGATTTCGTCCAATTCCGAGAATATTTTGTTACTAGGATTTCTGAAACCAAAAACAGCAGAAAACAACAACTGGCTCTTCGGCATCTTGTTAATTGGTTAGTTCCAGAAAATGCACGAATATGACATAAAGTGTGCATAAAACATGTAGATATCATCAATAATGTGGCATGGAACATAAGAAATTATCGATACGTCGGAGACGTATCAGCATCCCCAAGCTTAGTTCTGCTCGTCCCGAGCAGGTAAAACGATAACAAAGATAATTTCTGAAGTGACATGCCATCATAACCTTGATCATACTATTTGTAAACATATGTAATGAATGCAGCGATCAAAACAATGGTAATGACATGAGTAAACAAGTGAATCATAAAGCAAAGACTTTTCATGAATAGTACTTCAAGACAAGCATCAATAAGTCTTGCATAAGAGTTAACTCATAAAGCAATAAATCAAAGTAAAGGTATTGAAGCAACACAAAGGAAGATTAAGTTTCAGCGGTTGCTTTCAACTTATAACATGTATATCTCATGGATAATTGTCAACATAGAGTAATATAACAAATGCAATATGCAAGTATGTAGGAATCAATGCACAGTTCACACAAGTGTTTGCTTCTTGAGGTGGAGAGAAATAGGTGAACTGACTCAACATAAAGGTAAAAAGAATGGTCCTTCAAAGAGGAAAGCATCGATTGCTATATTTGTGCTAGAGCTTTTATTTTGAAAACATGAAACAATTTTGTCAACGGTAGTAATAAAGCATATGAGTTATGTAAATTATATCTTACAAGTTGCAAGCCTCATGCATAGTATACTAATAGTGCCGCACCTTGTCCTAATTAGCTTGGACTACCGGATCATCGCAATACACATGTTTTAACCAAGTGTCACAATGGGGTACCTCCATGCCGCCTGTACAAAGGTCTAAGGAGAAAGCTCGCATTTTGGATTTCTCGCTTTTGATTATTCTCAACTTAGACATCCATACCGGGACAACATGGACAACAGATAATGGACTCCTCTTTAATGCATAAGCATGTGGCAACAATTAGTGTTCTCATAAGAGATTGAGGATATATGTCCAAAACTGAAACTTCCACCATGATTCATGGCTTTAGTTAGCGGCCCAATGTTCTTCTCTAACAATATGTATGCTCCAACCATTAAGGTGGTAGATCTCTCTTACTTCGGACAAGACGGACATGCATAGCAACTCACATGATATTCAACAAAGAATAGTTGATGGCGTCCCCAGAAACATGGTTATCGCACAACAAGCAACTTAATAAGAGATAAAGTACATAAGTACATATTCAATACCACAATTGTTTTTAAGCTATTTGTCCCATGAGAGATATATTGCAAAGGCGAATGATGGAATTTTAAAGGTAGCACTCAAGCAATTTACTTTGGAATGGCGGAGAAATACCATGTAGTAGGTAGGTATGGTGGACACAAATGGCATAGTGGTTGGCTCAAGGATTTTGGATGCATGAGAAGTATTCCCTCTCGATACAAGGTTTAGGCTAGCAAGGTTATTTGAAACAAACACAAGGATGAACGGTGCAGCAAAACTCACATAAAAGACATATTGTAAACATTATAAGACTCTACACCGTCTTCCTTATTGTTCAAAACTCATTACTAGATATTATCTAGACTTTAGAGAAACCAAATATGCAAACCAAATTAGCAAGATCTAGGTGTTTCTTCATTAATGGGTGCAAAGTATATGATGCAAGAGCTTAAACATGAGCACAACAATTGCCAAGTATCAAATTATCCAAGACATTTTAGAATTACTGCATGTAGCATTTTCCAATTCCAACCATATAACAATTTAACGAAGAAGAAACTTCGCCATGAATACTATGAGTAAAGCCTAAGGACATATTTGTCCATATGCTACAGCGGAGCGTGTCTCTCTCCCATACAGTGAATGCTAGGATCCATTTTATTCAAACAAAACAAAAACAAAAACAAACCGACGCTCCAAGCAAAGTGCATAAGATGTGACGGAATAAAAATATAGTTTCAGGGGAGGAACCTGATAATGTTGTCGATGAAGAAGGGGATGCCTTGGGCATCCCCAAGCTTAGACGCTTGAGTCTTCTTAAAATATGCAGGGGTGAACCACCGGGGCATCCCCAAGCTTAGAGCTTTCACTCTCCTTGATCATATTGTATCATACTCCTCTCTTGATCCTTGAAAACTTCCTCCACACCAAACTCGAAACAACTCATTAGAGGGTTAGTGGATAATAAAAATTAACATGTTCAGAGGTGACACAATCATTCTTAACACTTCTGGACATTGCATAAAGCTACTGGACATTAATGGATCAAAGAAATTCATCCAACATAGCAAAAGAGGCAATGCGAAATAAAAGGCAGAATCTGTCAAAACAGAACAGTCCGTAAAGATGGATTTTATTGAGGCACCAGACTTGCTCAAATGAAAATTCCCAAATTTAATGAAAGTTGCGTACATATCTGAGGATCACTCACGTAAATTGGCTTAATTTTCTGAGTTACCTACAGAGAATTAGACCCAGATTCGTGACAGCAAAGAAATCTGTTTCTGCGCAGTAATCCAAATCTAGTATTCACTTTACTATCAAAGACTTTACTTGGCACAACAAAACATAAAACTAAGATAAGGAGAGGTTGCTACAGTAGTAAACAACTTCCAAGACTCAAATATAAAACAAAAATACTGTAATAAAAACATGGGTTGTCTCCCATAAGCGCTTTTCTTTAACGCCTTTCAGCTAGGCGCAGAAAGTGTATATCAAGTATTATCGAGAGATGATGAATCTTCAGCGGGGTTTGGAGTTTTCTCAACCATGCATAGTATATTGGATACATAAGTTTCAGCGGCTCCCTTTTCATTAGTCTTGGGCTTGCTACTCTCATCAAACAAATTTTCAGGAACAAGCCAAGCATAGTTATTTTCTAGCGCTTCATTCATCGCTAGGAGCTTACATGGTATCGGCGCTTTGATCTCCCCACCGTCATTAATATTATTAGTGTACCTTATTCTCTCCATGTCCATCTTTTCAAGGATACTAGCAAAATTGGTATAAGAACCAAGCATCTTATATTTACTAAAGACCTTTCTAGCTTCTCTTGCTAAACCACCAAATTCTCTAAGAAGGGTTTCTAAAACAAAATCTTTCTTTTCCCCTTCTTCCATATCACCGAGTGTAAGAAACATGTGTTGGATTATAGGATTGAGATTAACAAATTTAGTTTCCAACATGCGAACTAAGGCAGCAGCAGCAATTTCATAATTAGGAGCAAGTTCTACCAAGTGTCTATCTTCAAAATCTTCAACGGTACTAACATGATTGAAAAATTCTTCTATATTGTTTCTCCCAACTATAGACCCACGTCCTACCGGTATGTCTTTTGTGGTAAAATTAAAAGGAAACATGATGAAATAAGTAAAGCAAATGCAAGTAACTAATTTTTTTGTGTTTTTGATATAGCAAACAAGATAGTAAATAAAGCAAAGGTAGCAACTAATTTTTTTTGTGTTTTGATATAATGCAGCAAACAAAGTAGTAAATAAAATAAAGCAAGACAAAAACAAAGTAAAGAGATTGGGAAGTGGAGACTCCCCTTGCAGCGTGTCTTGATCTCCCCGGCAACGGCGCCAGAAATTTGCTTGATGCGTGTAGTTGACACGTCCGTTGGGAACCCCAAGAGGAAGGTGTGATGCGCACAGCGGCAAGTTTCCCTCAGTAAGAAACCAAGGTTTAATCGAACTAGTAGGAGTCAAGAAGCACGTTGAAGGTTGATGGCGGCGGGATGTAGTGCGGCGCAACACCAGAGATTCCGGCGCCAACGTGGAACCTGCACAACACAACCAAAGTACTTTGCCCCAACGAAACAGTGAGGTTGTCAATCTCACCGGCTTGCTGTAACAAAGGGTTAACCGTATTGTGTGGAAGATGATTGTTTGCAAGAAAATAGTAACACAAGTATTGCAGTAGATTTGTATTTCAGTATAAAAGAATGGACCGGGGTCCACAGTTCACTAGAGGTGTCTCTCCCATAAGATAAAAGCATGTTGGGTGAACAAATTACAGTCGGGCAATTGACAAATAGAGAGGGCATTACAATGCACATACATGTCATGATAAATATAGTGAGATTTAATTGGGCATTACGACAAAGTACATAGACCGCTATCCAGCATGCATCTATGCCTAAAAAGTCCACCTTCAGGTTATCATCCGAACCCCTTCCAGTATTAAGTTGCAAAACAACAGACAATTGCATTAAGTATGGTGCGTAATGTAATCAATAACTACATCCTCGGACATAGCATCAATGTTTTATCCCTAGTGCCAACAGCACATCCATAACCTTAGGGGTTTCTGTCACTCCCAGATTCACGGAGACATGAACCCACTATCGAGCATAAATACTCCCTCTTGGAGTTAATAGCGAAAACTTGGCCAAAGCCTCTACTAATAACGGAGAGCATGCAAGATCTTAAACAACACATAGGTAATAACTTGATAATTAACATAACATAGTATTCTCTATCCATCGGATCCCGACAAACACAACATATAGCATTACAGATAGATGATCTTGATCATGTTAGGCAGCTCACAAGATCCAACAATGAAGCACAATGAGGAGAAGACAACCATCTAGCTACTACTATGGACCCATAGTCCAGGGGTGAACTACTCACTCATCACTCCGGAGGCGATCATGGCGGTGAAGAGTCCTCCGGGAGATGAATCCCCTCTCCGGCAGGGTGCCGGAGGAGATCTCCAGAATCCCCCGAGATGGGATTGGCGGCGGCGTCTCGGAAGGTTTTCCGTATTGTGGCTCTCTTGGGGGTTTCGCGACGAAGGCTATTTGTAGGCGGAAGGGCAGGTAAAGGGCGTCACGAGGGCCCACACCACGGCCGCGGCCGGGGCTGGACCGCGCCGGTGTGTCGCCACCTCGTGGCCCCACTTCGACTCTCCCTCGGTCTTCTGGAAGCTTCGTGGCAAAATAGGACCCTGGGCATTGATTTCGTCCAATTCCGAGAATATTTCGTTACTAGGATTTCTGAAACCAAAAACAGCAGAAAACAATGGCTCTTCGGCATCTTGTTAATAGGTTAGTTCCAGAAAATGCACGAATATGACATAAAGTGTGCATAAAACATGTAGATATCATCAATAATGTGGCATGGAACATAAGAAATTATCGATACGTCGGAGACGTATCACCACACTACACATATTTGTTGTGGAGACTCCCTGGACCCAAGGGCCCAATCACAGTAAAAGGCAGTTTCGCGCTAGCTGATAAGTGCGACAAGGATTTTCATCGGCTGTCAGAAACCTTCGGGATGCAAGCATAATATATGGCGTCAAGGCTAAAAACTAATTATGATGTGTTGCCTGACGGAGGGAGACCACTGAAGGAGCCAACCTTTGATACCACTAAAAACTCAAAGGAAGTACAGATCCACCCGTCAGATCCTAAGAAGACGACGACCATCGCAACAAACATGGATCTCGCATAGGAAAGCGCGCTCGTTGAGTTCCTCCATGAGCGCTGGGAAATCTTCGCATGGTGTCCAGCTGACATGCCAGGAGTACCCAGAGAACTTGCCGAGCACCCCCTTAATTTGGATCCAACGGCTAGACCAATCAAACAACCTTTGCGGCATTTTTCGGAACCAAACCGCAAAGCTATGCTGTCAGAAATTAATCGACTCAGAGAAGCAGGATTTATCGAAGAGTTACACACAGAAGCCACGTGGGTAGCTAACCCAGTGCTGGTCCCAAAGAAAAACATAGAGGACCTTCGCATGTGCATCGACTTCACGTGTCTCAATAAACACTATCCAAAGGATCACTTCCCCCTCCCGAGGATCGATCAAATTATCGACTCTACGACAGGCTGTGAACATCTTTCCTTCCTGGACGCATATTCTGGTTACAACCAGATCCGACTAAAAGAAGAAGAAGAGGTCAAAACAGCTTTCATAACACCTTATGGCGTGTTTTGTTACAGAACAATGCCTTTTGGGCTAAAAAACGCGGGAGCAACATATCAGCGGATGATGCAGAAGTGTCTTGCCACACAGATTGGCAAGAATGTTCAAGTGTACATCGACGATGTCGTCATAACAACAAAGCAGGGATCAACCTTGATCGAGGATCTCAAGGAAACTTTCGACAACCTCGATAAATTCTGCCTCAAGCTGAACCCGACGAAGTGCTTTTGGCATCCCTGCACGAGAGCTTCTCGGGTTTCTGGTGTCAGCAAGAGGAATTGAAGCTAACCCAGAGAAAATTCAAGCCATTGTAACAATTAGGAAGCCAACCAAGCTAAAGGAAATACAACAGCTAACTGGGCGAGTTGCGGCTTTAAGCAGATTCGTTGCTAGGCTAGGAGAAAAGGCTTTGCCATTTTACGCCTTGATCAAGCAAGGAGAAAAGTTCGAGTGGAACAAAGAAGCAGACAGAGCCTTTGAGGACCTCAAGCGCACAATCTCGACACCACCAATACTAGCGGTGCCTAAGGAAAAGGAACCTCTCATGTTATATATCATAGCCACACCTCAGGTGGTCAGCACGGTACTTGTGGTCGAAAGAGAAGAAGAAGGGAAACTTCATGGACTCCAGAGGCCGGTATATTTCATCAGTGAAGTCTTATTGCCTTCCAAACAGCGGTACCCGCAGTATCAGAAGTTGGCGTATGGAGTGTTTACAACCGCAAGAAAATTGCGACACTATTTTTCGGCGCATTCGATAATAGTGGTCAACGAGGCGCCTTTATCAAACATATTAAATAACCCATTGGCTACGGGTCGTGTCTCCCTTTGGGGAATAGAACTTTCCCCTCGGGACATCACATATGAGAAAAGGAAAGCAATAAAGTCGCAAATCTTACCATACTTCGTCGCGGAGTGGATGGAGCTGCAAAATACGGGACCCCCAGATTTGTCGAGAAACTGGACCATGAACTTCGACGGGTCCAAGAGACTAGAAGGGGCTGGAGCAGGCGTGATATTAGTATCACCTCAAGGAGACAAGATGAAATATGTGTTGCGGATGACGTTCCCTAACGCATCCAATAATGAGGCAGAGTATGAAGCACCTATACATGGGATGAAGATGGCAAAGGCCCGTGGAGCAACCCGATTAAAAAAATTCGGTGATTCACAGCTAGTGGCTCAACAGGTGATGAACCAGTGCGATGCAGTAAATGACAGTATGATAGCATACAAGGAGGTATACAATGAACTCGAGAAACTCTTTGATTGGTGCGAAGTAAACCATATTAGCAGACTCAGCAACGATGAAGCCGATGTTCTGGCAAACATCGGGTCGCAATGTTTAGCAATACCACCCGACGTATTTTGGGAAGAAATAACTGAAAGGTCAACCAAGGCGAAGAAACGGCCAAAAAAGAAGGAGAAGCTTGAGAAAGACTCGGGGGCTCCAGCAGGATCAGAAGCAAACACATCGGGAGATGAGGAGGAATCACATGAGGCAATGGTGGTGCAAATTCCTTGGATGCAGGTTTACGTAGCATATATCCTAAGGAAATAAATACCCGAAGATCCGGTAGAAGCCAGGCAAGTTATTCGACGATCCAAAGCTTTTACTGTGGTAAAAGGAGAGCTGTATAAGCGAAGTATATCGGGAGTATTGCAGAGATGTGTTACACCCGAAGAAGGAAGAGTCATTCTGAAGGATGTACACGAGGGAGTATGCGGACACCACGCAAGCAGTCGAGCAATAGCAGCCAAGGTTTTCAGAGCGGGATTTTACTGGCTAGCAACAATAGGAGATGCAAAGGACATAGTGCGTACTTGCGATACGTGCCAAAGATTTGCGGCAAAACCTCATTCTCCGGTAGCAGAGTTGATGCCAATACCCTTGTCATGGCCTTTCGCTCAATGGGGTCTCGATATGGTGGGAAAGCTACATAAGGCATGGCCAGGAGGATACGTATATATGCTTGTGGCTGTCGACAAGTTTACCAAGTGGATCGAGGCAAAACCAATAACTTCGCCAGATGCAGCATTGACGGCAAGCTTCGTCAAAGGCATCGTCTTTCGATTTGGCGTCCCTCATAGCATTGTCACGGACAACGGCAGCAATTTCACTTCCAAGGAATTCAAGGCATATTGCGCAGAGGTAGGCATCAAACTAAACTTTGCGTCGGTCGCGCACCCGCAAACAAATGGTCAAGTCGAGAAAGCAAACGGTGTCATTTGCAATGGCATCAAGAAACGATTGATAACACCTCTGGAGAAAGCTCGACACACCTGGCCAGAAGAGTTGCCTAGCATCTTATGGAGTATATGGACAACACCCAATACAGCAACACAGGAAACCCGTTCTTCTTGGTCCATGGAGCCGAGGCAGTGCTCCCGATAGAAGTAGAACACAATTCTCCAAGAGTGGCGAAATATGATGAAGAAACTTCGAGAAAAGCACTAGAAGACGACGTCGACGCACTCGGCGAGGCCAGAGATGAGGTGCTGTCAAGAGTCACTAAGTACCAGCAAGACCTGAAAAACTACCACAATCGACGTTTGTGCCCAAGGTCTTTTCAAGTTGGCGACCTAGTTCTTCGGCTTACCCACGACATCCATGAAAAGTTCGAGTCACCATGGGTAGGACCATACATCGTCACAGAGGTGATCGCAGGAGGAGCGTACAGAATAAAGGACAAGAAGACAGGGGTCGCAGAGCCAAATCCATGGAATGTGGCGCAGCTTCGGCGTTTCTACGCGTATAAGTCAAAATAGAAATATGCATGTAAACATACAATATACTTAAAAAGCTTGCGAGTTTTCAGACGCACTCTTTTCCTTTCAGGGCACCGAGTGGGGCTGAAAGGTTTTTAATGAGGCGGGCTCGCGATGCTACAATATAGTAAAGATATTGGTGATATACATCTTTTTCTTCGACAGGCTTGGGGATTTACAACTCACAAAACCGATAAAATAGACTCGATCTTTACAATATATGAAACACAGATTATTTGCCTTGGTTACAACACCTCGCAAGTAATAAATATACATACGCCTACTAAATACTCGGGGGCTAGAGAAGGAAGAAACAATAAAATATACATAGTTCTCGCAATATATAAGATATTTCGAGGAAAATTCGGCAGAAGGAAAAAACTTCATTCATCTCCTATAAGGTCATCTATGTTTACCCTTTCGCCTTCCGCAGGAGCACCCATGGAATCAGCATAATGGTTCTCGGTGAAGTACTCAACATCCATCCGAAGAAGATCCTCAATCATCTTTTCGGCTACGGGTGTCACCTCGCCATTGATCCTGTTGACGTTTCTCCTTTGTTTCTTTAATCTGGCATGACAAATTTCAACAGTGTTGGACATGTCCAACTTCGGGTGGCAGATTTGTAGCATGATCATAGCAAATCTAGCACCAGCAAGTAACTGGGCCTTCACAAAACCATGGATTCGATCCACACTTTTGTACTTGTTCATCAATTCATGAAGGGTTTTTGGCTGGAGATTCCGAGGAAACATGCGTTATATACCATGGCCAGAGTTCTGGTGCAAAATTCGAGGTACTCCCGCACCTGACCAGCTCGATCCTGGAAACGTACAATTTGTCAGGTTCGGTCTGGGGAAGGCCAGAAGCTGGAGTTGTTTTGTTGAGCAAGGCGAAGAAGGACTTCAGATTTTGCACCAACACGCTGATCTTCGGCAGTAGCATCCAGGAAGGAGCCAACCCATGTCAAGAAATATAATGAGGATTGAAAAAATTGCACACGGACAAGAAAAAGGAGAGCACAAAAGGAGGAACTTACCCGCCATATCCAGACTTGCGTCAGTCAGCAGATCAAGCATATAATTTTCTCGAGAGGTGGCTTATAAGGCCTCGGAAATCGCAGATTCTTTCAATTCTAAGAATTCTTGAGCCTGTTGAAGAGCTATTTTCTCCCGTTCAGAAGATTTGCGGGACTGTTCCATGACAATTAGGGATTGTTTCTTCATGGCATGGAGCTGTTGTCGAAATTCAGTTAATTCTAATTGATCCGAGTTAGTACATGAAGAGTAGTCCAAGAAAACGTTGTCAGGGGTCCGTTTCGATCGAAACGTAGCAGGGGAAGCAGATGGTGGTCCAGCAGTCTTAGAATAGTTGTCAAACACCAACTGGAAGAAAGGAAAAATCGACATCAATTACCTAACGAGAATTTTTCTCTTTCCATTCATAAGTTGAAATATTTACATAGGTGAAGATCCATTACAAAATATCGACTCCTAGTGAGTCGGCAGAGGCAGTCGTATATCATAATGATATCGACATCTACCAAAAGAGGGAGAACAAAGGAAGGAGTGAGATGGTCTACTTGACCTCCGGCTTGGCGGTACTGGAGGAAGCAGCTGGTTTGTATCCGAGGAAGGAGAGAATCTTCTTCGAGTGCGGCTTGACAGCCTTAATCAAGGACTGCCACTTCTCCTTGTTTATCCCCGATGTTTTACCAGCTTTCGCCCAGTCGACGTTTTGCTAGCTTTTGGCAACCAGGGCTATGGTACCTTCAACTACAACCTTTAAGTTTTCTTGCCAAAAAGCTAGCCCAAGATCCTGTCAACACCCGGATTTTTAAGTCCAGATGCCTATTATGCCATACATCGCAATCCCAGGAAGATTGTTGTTGCAAGACATAACAGTCGATATCATAATTCATCATTCATTACAAACCATATTCTTCTTACAAATTCAGATCACATGATCCAATATTACACACATAGTTGATCTAATGATCAACGAAAACATTACATAGCGGAAGCGAAATAAAAGGGGACTCTATAGTCCATAGGCCAACGCTTGACGTTAGAAGAACTCCTAGTTGGTGTAGACGTCCTGCTGACCGTCATCTTCGTACTGCGGCTCCTCTTCATAGTCTGGCCATTGGAATAGCCAGGGACACAGCCGTGAGTACTTTGAAGTACTCGCAAACTAATACTAGTGTAAGTACTATCAATTCTAGTATTGGGGTGCTACGCTCTAGTTTATTTGCATAAAGCTAATTTTAGTTCACACGCATTTGATAAAAGACCCTTTCAGATGCTAACTAACTCAAGTGGGAACATTAGTGTCATTCCCACAACTCAGTTGTGATTCAAGTCAAATCACCAATTAATTCATCAACCATTTTCAAGAAAATCTGACAACGGTAACAGTATGGCCTTTCAACTGTCCGTAACCGTGGACACGGCTATTCGAATAGATTTACACTCTGCAGAGGTTGCACACTTGTGCCACAACATTTGATTACATCCGTCAGGGATAACCCCGAATCATCGTAACTCGGTACGCGGATCATCAACCATAACCTTTCACTTACATACCGTCAGCCTGGGAACTGCACAGGGCTTGGGCCGGACAATTCACCTCATTTCACATCATATCACTTTTAACGGAGGCAGCCTCGGCATAACCCCTATGATGCTTGTTCAGAGGGAACCCATACTAAGATGCATAAACTTCCAGTTAAGCCCTACCCATAATCAGGTATTGTGGGGGTACTCAAAGATTGGAAAGGTATCGCATTCAAACCAACCATCAGTTTTATCAAAGTTCACCATATCATTCACAAGTCATATTCACCTTCAAAATCTTTCAATAGAATGACTCATCATTCCAAGGTTTTCAAAGTCATTTCACTTCACAAGTTCCCATCTAGAGTAGTCACTTTTATTTGTTAGCACTAGCAACTAATCATGAAGGGTGGTACTTAGCTCATAAGCTTCTTAGGCTAAGTTTGATACTCTTGCTCTATTCTATACTTAGACCAAAGTTAACTATAAAAGTAAGCTTTAAATAAACAAAGTAAAGATTTGCAGGTATAAACTTGGGATAAGATCATTGAACATAAGGTAAAGTGGAGTGGTGCCTTGCTCAAGAGAGCTTTGCACTTGCAAGAATATTAGCTTGCCTTGATTGGTGTACTGGTCAAAGTGGTCTTCCTCCTCCTGGTAGTAGACCTCCTCCTCCTGGTACTCCTTGGTACTAGCGTCTAAAAACGGATACGAGGTAACAATCACCAAACAAGGTTCAAGAGCTATACTAAGCACACAATGGCTTCACACAAACTATTCTAGTATCATGACACACATCACATATTAGTTGAATTGGTTTTCTTTCTTTAAGAAAAATAATTTCCTCTCATTACAATAATGAGTTAGAGTTTCTATTTTGTCCTTGGAGGAAATAGTTTCCTCTCATTGAATCTTGTTAAGATTTAATCTCCTCAAATGAGTAAGGTATGAACCCATGTTGACTAATGTCAACTATTCATAATCCTCATTTGGGAAAAGATTTAAGTGAGGTAGAATACCTCATACCATTTAACATACCACTTATGATTTAACATCACCAAGTAATTCAATGTGAGAGTAAATAGACCAAGGTCACAACCTCACATGAAGTTACTTGGGAAAAGATTTAAATGAGAGTAAACCCCTCATAAGATTTAAATAATAGTTTTGGACAATATCATGTGACTAGAATAGCCATATAGTCCTTTATTTCAACTAGGCCATGAGCACACAAAGTAACCATGCCATACTTTTACATAATCAATTATAGTATGTGAAATGTGATCTATGAGAGTTGAAATCAACTCAATAGCATTTTTGGTTGATTTTTAATAATTGTTTGAAGTTGCAAAAGTCCTTGACTTGTTATTTTTGTCACATTAATTTTACAACGAATCTCATGATGAGACCAGTGTAGTTGGATAGATCTTTTCTCTAGCTTTCTAACCATATGCAGTTCATTAAATTTGGTTTATCCAATTTGATTCTATTCAATTTTGAACAAAGCATCTGCAAGCAATTTAGTTTAAACCAAATTTCGAAATTCAAACGTTTGGGCCGCGCGGGAAACAAACTGGGCCGAATTCGTTTAAATGGCGCAAAGGCCAGCCCACCACGCATCCACGACGCGCGGGCTGCCTGACGGGTGGGCTCCACCCGTCAGCCTCTGATCAAACGCGAAGCGGTACGGGGGCGTGTGAGGCGTAGGATTAGAACAAGATCTAACGGCTCTCGTTCGTCGTCGTCGCCGGCGAGAGGAGCTCACTGGCGCGGCGAGTCTAGGGGGTCGGAGGGCTCACCGTGGCTCCAGCGATGGTTGGCAGTGTGCTCGAGGAAGGTGTGGACAACGGCGAACTCCCTGGTACCGGCGGCGTCTCCAACGGTGGCCGAAATCGACGGCGAGCTTCTGCGGCGGAGCACGGCAGTGGTGTTGCAATTGGGCGGCGCTTGATAACCCACAATTATAGGGGATCGCAACAGTCTTCGAGGGAAGTAAAACCCAAATTTATTGATTCGATACAAGGGAGGTAAAGAATACTTATAAGCCTTAACAACTGAGTTGTCAATTCAGCTGCACCTGGAAAAGCACTAGTAACAGGGGTGATGTGAAAGCAGCAGTAATATGAGAGCAATAGTAACAGTAACACAGCAGCAATAACAGTAACACAGAGGCAATGGCACCAGAAAATAGTTGATACTACTTCCAATGTCATATAGGAACGAGTATATGATGATGAGAGATGGACCGGGGTTCCCAGCTATCTACACTAGTGGTAACTCTCCAATAACAAGTGACAAGTGTTGGGTGAACAAATTACAGTTGGGCAATTGATAGGATTGAAATAGCATTAAGATAGAACATCAATTTATTAATCATGTAGGCATGTTTTCCATATATAGTCGTACGTGCTCGCAATGAGAAACTTGCATAACATCTTTTGTCCTACCAGCCGGTGGCAGCCGAGCCTCAAGGGAATCTACTAGTAATTAAGGTACTCCTTTTAATAGAGCACCGGAGCAAAGCATTAACACTTGGTGAAAACATGTGATCCTCATATCTAAGCCTTCCTCTCCAGTTATCCCAGTTGCTGTCACTCTGGGGCCTCGGGTTCCGGACATAGACATGTGCAAACAACTTGTAGATACAATCTAAGCAATAAGTATAGAGCTTAAATCTAATATCATGCCACTCGTGCACTAGTGACAAGCATTAAACACAACAAGATTGCAGCAACAATAACTTCACAAACTTTATAGATAGACTGATCATAATGTAACAATTCATCGGATCCCAACAAACACAACACCGATTACATCAGATGGATCTCAATCATGTAAGGCAGCTCATGAGATCATTGTATTGAAGTACATGGGAGAGAGAGTACCAACTAGCTACTGCTAGAACCCGTAGTCCATGGGGGAACTACTCACGGAGCATGATGGAGGCGGTGGCGTTGATGGAGATGGCTTCCGGGGCACTTCCCCGTCCCGGCAGCGTGAGATTCTGTCCCCCGAAACTGGGTTTCGCGATGGCGGCGGCGCCCCTGGAGTCTTTCTGGAATATGATCGATTGATATAGGGTTTTCACGTCGCGAGGAATATATAGGCGGAAGGGCGGCGTCAGAGGGGTCCCGAGGGGCCCACACCACCTGGTGGCGCGGCCAAGGGGTGGCCCGCGCCCAGGTATGGTCTGGGGGCCCCCTGGCCCATCTTCGTCTCCCCTTCGGACTTCTGGAACCTTCCGGTGAAATAAGATGTTTGGCTTTTGTTTCGTCGAATTCCGAGAATATTGCCCGAACAGCTTTTCTGGAACCAAAAACAGCAGAAAACAGGAACTGGCACCTCGGCATCTTGTTAATAGGTTAGTCCCGGAAAATGCATAAAATCATTATAAAGTGTGAGCAAAACATGTAGGTATTGTCATAAAACTAGCATGGAACATAAGAAATTATAGATACGTTGGAGACGTATCAAGCATCCCCAAGCTTAGTTCCTACTCGCCCTCGAGTAGGTAAACGATAAAAAGAATAATTTCTGAAGTGACATGCTACTAACATAATCTTGATCATACTATTGTAAAGCATATGAGATGAATGAAGTGACTCAAGGCAACGATCTATAGTTTGCTAACAAATAGATAACATATAGCAAAACTTTTCATGAATAATACTTTCAAGACAAGCATCAAAAAGTCTTACATAAGAGTTAACTCATAAAGCAGTAGATTCAAAGTAAAAGGCATTGAAGCAACACAAAGGATGATTAAGTTTCAGCAATTGCTTTCAACTTTCAACATGCATATCTCATGGATAATTGTCAACACAAAGTAATATGATGAGTGCAATAAGCAAGTATGTAAGAATCAATGCACAGTTGACACAAGTGTTTGCCTCTAAGATGGAAAGAAGTAGGTAAACTGACTCAACATAAAGTAAAAGAAAGGCCCTTCGCGGAAGCAGGGATTAAATCATGTGCTAGAGCTTTTCAAGTTTTGAATCATATAGAGAGCATAAAAGTAAAGTTTTGAGAGGTGTTTGTTGTTGTCAACGAATGGTAGTGGGCACTCTACCCCCCTCATCAAACAGACTTTCAAAGAGCGGCTCCCATGAAGGACGTTATCTCTACCAGCAAGGTAGATCATCCCTCCTCTCTTTTGTTTACACATGTACTTTAGTTTTATTTATGGATGACACTCCTCCCAACCTTTTGCTTACACAAGCCATGGCTAACCGAATCCTCGGGTGCCTTCCAACATTCACATACCATGAAGGAGTGTCTATTTGCAAAAATAAGTTGCTTACTGATGAATCAGGGCAAAACATGTGAAGAGAATTATTAATGAAAGTTGATTAATTGGGGCTGGGAACCCCGTTGCCAGCTCTTTTTGCAAAATTATTGGATAAGCGGATGAAGCCACTAGTCCATTGGTGAAAGTCTGCCCAACAAGATTGAAAGATAAAACACCACATACTTCCTCATGAGCTATAAAACATTGACACAAATAAGAGATGATAACTTTTGAATTGTTTAAAGGTAGCACATGAAGTATTTACTTGGAATGGCAGAAAAATACCACATAGTAGGTAGTTATGGTGGACACACATGGCATAGGTTTTGGCTCAAGGTTTTGGATGCACGAGAAGCATTCCCTCTCAGTACAAGGCTTTGGCTAGCAAGGTTGTTTGAAGCAAACACAAGTATGAACCAGTACAGCAAAACTTACATAAGAACATATTGCAAGAATTATAAGACTCTACACTGTCTTCCTTGTTGCTCAAACACTTTTACCAGAAAATATCTAGACCTTAGAGAGACCAATCATGCAAACCAAATTTCAACAAGCTCTACGGTAGTTCTCCACTAATAGGTTTAAACTACATGATGCAAGAGCTTAATCATGATCTACTTGAGAGCTCAAAACAATTGCCAAGTATCAAATTATTCAAGACAATATGAAGCATTTTCTGTTTCCAACCAATTAACAATAAGTGCTGTAGCTTCCAACTTTCGCCATGAACATTAAAAGTAAAACGAAGAACACCAGTGTTCATATGAAAAAGCGGAGCGTGTCTCTCTCCCACACAAGGATTGCTAGGATCCGAATTTATTCAAACACAAACAAAAATAAAAACACACAGACGCTCCAAGTAAAGCACATAAAATGTGACCGAATAAAAATATAGTTTCACTAGAGATGACCTGATAAGTTGATGAAGAAGGGGATGCCTTGGGCATCCCCAAGCTTAGACGCTTGAGTCTTCTTGAAATATGCAGGGATGAACCACGGGGCATCCCCAAGCTTAGACTTTTCACTCTTCTTGATCATATATCATCCTCCTCTCTTGACCCTTGAAAACTTCTGCCACACCAAACTTCTCATAAACTTCATTAGAGGGGTTAGTACTCAAAAAAAACTTTAATCCACTTTAGTCCTGTAGTGACACATTGCAAGAACTCAATAAAACATTAGCTACAGCTCTCCACGTCTACAAAGCCTTACTTAAAGTCAACAAGAGACAATGCAAAAAAACAGAGACAAAATCTGCCAAAACAAAACAGCCAGTAAAGACGAATTTTTTAGAGGTACTTTCGTTGCTCAAATCAGAAAACTCAAAACTAATGAAAGTTGCGTACATATCTGAGGAACACGCATGAAAATTGTTAATTTTCATGACAGCTAGAAATCTGTTTCTGCGCAGAAATCCAAATCTAGTATCAACCTTCTATTAGAGACTTTACTTGGTACAATAATGCAATAAAATAAAGATAAGGAGAGGTTGCTACAGTAGTAACAACTTCCAAGACACAACAAAACAGTAGCAAAATAAAAACATGGGTTATCTCCCAAGAAGTGCTTTCTTTATAGCCATTAAGATGGGTTCGGCAATTTTAATGATGCTCACATACGAAATAAGAGTTGAAGCAAAAGAGAGCATCAAGAAGCAAATTCAAAACACATTTAAGTCTAACCCACTTCGTATGCATAGGAATCTTGTACACAAATAAATTCATGAAGAACAAAGTGACAAGCATAGGATGATAAAACAAGAGTAACTTCAAAAGTTTCAGCATATAGAGAGGTGTTTTAGTACCATGAAAATTTCTACAACCATATTTTCCTCTCTCATAATAATTTTCAGTAGCTTCATGAATAAACTCAAAAATATAACTATCACATAAAGCATGTTTTTCATGATCCACAAACACATAATTTTTATCAAGCTCAAAAATAGTGGGATTAAAACTTTCAAACCCACTTTTATCAATAATATAACAAGATGATTGATCAATCTCAAGAGATATGGGACTCCTAGATAAAGTCAAGACTTGTCCAATCCCATTTTCATTAGTAGTACAATTAATATTATCAAGTAATATAGGACCATCATCTAGAGCTTTATCATAAACATTTGCCAAGCAAAACTCTTTAGTACCATGCATTTCGACATCAGGCACAAACAAAGCATTATCATAAGATTTATCAAAATAGCATGGATTATCATAGATAACAGTAGCATAATTATTCTCACAAGTTTTACTCATAGGGAATATTTCAAGAGAATCCACAGGAACATAACATTCATCCTCCTTTGGTAAGCATGGAGGACAATCAAATAGTGTAAGAGATAAAGAGTTACTCTCATTAGAAGGTTGGCATGGGTAGCTAATCCATTCTTCCTCATTTTGTTCATCACTTTCCTCCTCTTTTTCATCCAATGAGCTTTCAGGTTCATCAATTTCCTCCTCTTTTTCAGGTTCCTGCAAATTGTGAGTGCATTCTTGTGCATTAATGAGTCTCTCTTTATAATCAATGATATAAGGATTATCACTGTAACGTCCATTACACTTATACCCAAGGTAAAACATCCGCAACGTATTTCACAATATCGGCCCATTTCTCTATGCTCAGTCCTGTACAAGATTGCGTCGAAGTGTATATCTAATAGGCTGAGATTACCTTTGGGTGAGATTATTGGTGAAGAACAAAGTGCTTCCGTTCTGGGTCGCTGATACGTCCAAAACGTATCTACTTTCCCGAACACTTTTGCTATTGTTTTGCCTCTAATTTGTGTATTTTGGATACAACTAACACGGACTAACGCTGTTTCAGCAGAATTGCCCTGGTGTCCTATTTTTGTGCAGAAACTCAACTTTCAGGAAAATCCCCGGGAATAATTGCAATGGGCCTATTTTCATAGAAGATGGACGGAGCCAGAAGACGAGACGGAGGGGGACCACGAGGCGCCCACGGCACAAGGCGGCGCGGTGGGCCCCTGGGCCGCGCTGGCCTATGGTGGTGGCGCCTCGGCCATCCTCCGACGCTCCCCTCTGGACTACTTAAGCCCTCTGACCTAAAAACGCGAGGGGGTTCGACGAAATTGCCAGAAGATATCCAGAACTCCGCCGCCATCGCGAAACTCCGTCTCGGGACTAGAAACTCCGTTCTGGAACACTCCCGAGACGGGGAATTGGAGGAGATCATCGCCATCATCACCACCGACGCCTCTCCATCAACCATCCATGCTTCCCCCAACCATGTGTGAGTAATTCCCCCGCTGTAGGCTGAAGGGGATGGTAGGGATTGGATGAGATTGTTCATGTAATAGCATAAGATTGTTAGGGCATAGTGCGTAGTATCCGTTGTTGGTACTTTTATGATATTGTTGCAACTTGTTATGCTTAATGCTTGTCACTAGGGCCCGAGTGCCATGATTTCAGATCTGAACATGTTATTGATTCATGATGATATTCATTGCTTTATGATCTTACCTGCAAGTTGTATACACATATTGCTGTCGGAACCCGAGGCCCCAAAGTGACAGAAATTGGGACAACCGGAGGGGAAGGCGGTGATATGAGGATCACATGTGTTCATGGAGTGTTAATGCTTTGCTCCGGTGCTCTATTAAAAGGAGTACCTTAATTACCAGTAGATTCCCTAGAGGCCCGGCTGCCACCGGCTGGTAGGACAAAAGATGTTGTGCAAGTTTCTCATTGCGAGCACGTACTATATACGGAACACATGCCTATGGTTGTTTAGTACTTGGATACTGTTTTATTACTATCTGCAAATGCCCTGCCTTGATTGTTACATGAGTTCTCTTATCCATGCAGCGCCCATTCATCCATCCCTGTGCCTACAGTATTTTAATCCTGCTGTTTACTATAATCACTATGTTGTCTTTGTTACTGCTTATATTTCACTACGATCTGCTATAAACTGTTGCTCGATAAACTCTTGCGAGCAAGTCTGTTTCCAGGTGCAGCTGAATTGACAACTCCGCTGTTAAGGCTTACAAATATTCTTTGGCTCCCCTTGTGTCGAATCAATAAATTGGGTTTTACTTCCATCGAAGACTGTTGCGATCCCCTATATTTGTGGGTCATCAAGACTATTTTCTGGCGCCGTTGCCGGGGAGCATAGCTTTATTTGCAAGTTCACCTGGATTGATATTGTTCGCTGCAAATCCTCCATCATGGGTAAACCTCGCGATGCTAAAGTCGCCATATTACCATCCACTACAAGAAAAGGTACAACTCTGAGTACCTCTGCTGCTCTTGATTCACCATCTGTGATAAGTCAACTTGTTTCACCACCACAAGCTTCACATGCTGGTACTTCTGCTGAATCTGAAAATTCCTCTTATAATTTTAATGATGCTTCTACTGTGCTTGATGATGATGGTTCGTTAGGTCCTTTTCTAGATGCTACAATTGCTAGGTCTAGACAAATTGAAAATACTGAAAATCCTAATGAAAATACTGTTACACCTGTTAATTCACCTGAGTCTGTTGAATACTCTAGTGATGATCTTGATGAAGATTATGTGGAACTTGATGATGATTTTATTGATAAATGTAATGCTACTACTGATGCAAGTAACATTAAAAAGCTTCTTGCACAACGTGCTGTTAGATATAAATTGTCTCCTGATCCTAAATTTGCCACATCTCCTATAAACATTAAGGATAAGGATTATGATTTTTCTCTTGATTTATCTCATATATCTATTGTTGAGAAAACACCTTTTTGTGGTACTGAAAAAGAAAGTGCTATAGAACACATGAATGAGCTTTCTACTTTGAGTAGCTTGTTTTCTGATGATATCAAGAAGCGTACTTATTTTGTAGCTAAATTTTTTCCTTTCTCATTAAAGGATGATGCTAAAACTTGGTATAATAGTTTGCCTCCTGATTCTATTGATAGTCCAAGTGCTCTGCTTGATGTTTTATTTCGAAAATACTTTCTTGCTAGTGCTCAACATATTGCTTTACAGAAAATTTATAGTTTTGACCAGGAAGATGGAGAGAAATTGCCTGAAGCTTGGGCAAGGTTTTGCTCTCTTATCAGAGCTCGACCTGGACATGATCTGGAAAAGCATGACTTAATTGATATATTTTATAGTGGACTAACCATTGAGTCTAGGGCATACCTGGATAGTTGTGTTGGTTGTGTTTTCAGGAAAAGAACTCTAGACGAAGCCGAAGAATTATTGGCTAGAATAGGCCGAAATCATGATGATTAGACTACACCTGAACCAACCCCAACACCAATATTGAAGAAGAGGGTTATGATTAAATTAAATGATGAAGATATGAGGGAAGGCAAGAAATCTCTTAAGGACAAAAGGTATTAAATCTGAAGATGTGAAGAATTTACCTCCCATAGAAGATTTATGTAAGATAACTCCCCCTTCATCCATAATTGAGGTACATTCTCTTCAACACTTTGGTAAAGAAGATATTCCGTACTCAAAACCTCCTGATCAATGTTTAGATGAGTTTGATAATTATGTTGTTAAGCAAGATAATTTTAATATGAGAGTAGAGAATCATTTAATGGAAAATTCTCAAGCTATTAGCAATTTGCATGATATTTTGGAGAGAACCTCCAATGATGTTAAGATGCTTGTTAAACATTTTCATATGGTTCAAACTCAAATTGATCAACTCACTAAAGTGCAAAATGACTTGTTAAAAAATAGTTCTAAAGAAAAACATGCTTATGAAGTAACAACTAGAGGCGGTGTTTCTACTCAGGATCCTCTATATCCTGAGGGGCATCCCAAAAGAGTTGAACAAGATTCTCAACGAACTAAAGAACTTAGTGCTCCTTCTAAGAAAAAGAAGAAGAAACCTAAAATTGTTGTAGAATCCTCTGAGCCTGTTAATGATCCTAATAGTATTTCTATTTCTGATGATGAAACTGAAAGTGGCAATGAACATGATAAACATAATGATAAGAATGATGCTTCTGATAAAGAAGAGGTTGAAGATGAACCTGAAAAGCATGCTAAAAATAAAAAGTATACTGATGACGCGTAAAGCACACGCCCGTTGGGAACCCCAAGTGGAAGGTGTCATGCGTACAGCAGCAAGTTTCCCTCAGTAAGAAACCAAGGTTTATCGAACCAGTAGGAGCCAAGAAGCACGTTGAAGGTTGATGGCGGCGGGATGTAGTGCGGCGCAACACCAGGGATTCCGGCGCCAACGTGGAACAACACAACAAAGTACAACGAAACAGTGAGATTGTCAATCTCACCGGCTTGCTGTAACAAAGGATTAGATGTATAGTGTGGATGATGTTTGTTTGCAGAAAACAGTAGAACAAGTATTGCAGTAGATTGTATTCAATGTAAAAGAATGGACCGGGATCCACAGTTCACTAGAGGTGTCTCTCCCATAAGATAAATAGCATGTTGGGTGAACAAATTACAGTCGGGCAATTGACAAATAGAGAGGGCATGACCATGCACATACATGATATGATGAGTATTGTGAGATTTAATTGGGCATTACGACAAAGTACATAGACCGCTATCCAGCATGCATCTATGCCTAAAAAGTTCACCTTCAGGTTATCATCCAAACCCCTTCCAGTATTAAGTTGCAAACAACAGACAATTGCATTAAGTATGGTGCGTAATGTAATCAATAACTACATCCTTAGACATAGCATCAATGTTTTATCCCTAGTGGCAACATCACATCCACAACCTTAGAACTTTCTGTCACTGTCCCAGATTTAATGGAGGCATGAACCCACTATCGAGCATAAGTACTCCCTCTTGGAGTTAAGAGCAAAAACTTGGCCAGAGCCTCTACTAATAACGGAGAGCATGCAAGATCATAAACAACACATAGGTAATAGATTGATAATCAACATAACATAGTATTCTCTATCCATCGGATCCCGACAAACACAACATATAGAATTACAGATAGATGATCTTGATCATGTTAGGCAGCTCACAAAATCCGACAATGAAGCACAATGAGGAGAAGACAACAATCTAGCTACTGCTATGGACCCATAGTCCAGGGATGAACTACTCACTCATCACTCCGGAGGCGACCATGGCGGTGAAGAGTCCTCCGGGAGATGATTCCCCTCTCTGGCAGGGTGCCGGAGGCAATCTCCTGAATCCCCGAGATGGGATTGGCGGCGGCGGCGTCTCGGAAGGTTTTCCGTATCGTGGCTCTCGTGCGGGGTTTCGCGACGAAGACTATTTGTAGGCGGATGGGTAGGTCAAGGGGCGACGCGAGGGCCCACACGGTCGCGCGGCCGGGGGCCAGGCCGCGCCGCCCTGTCCGCCTCGTCGCCCCACTTCGTTACGTCTTTGGTCTTCTGGAAGCTTCGTCGCAAAATAGGCCCCTGGGCGTTGATTTCGTCCAATTCCGAGAATATTTCCTTACTAGGATTTCTGAAACCAAAAACAGCAGAAAACAACAACTAGCTCTTCGGCATCTCGTTAATAGGTTAGTGCCGGAAAATGCATAAATACGACATAAAGTATGCATAAAACATGTAGATATCATCAATAATGTGGCATGGAACATAAGAAATTATCGATACGTCGGAGACGTATCAGCATCCCCAAGCTTAGTTCCTGCTCGTCCCGAGCAGGTAAACGATAACAAAGATAATTTCTGGAGTGACATGCCATCATAACCCTGATCATACTATTGTAAGCATATGTAATGAATGCAGCGATCAAAACAATAGTAATGACATGAGTAAACAAATGAATCATAAAGCAAAGACTTTTCATGAATAGTACTTCAAGACAAGCATCAATAAGTCTTGCATAAGAGTTAACTCATAAAGCAATAAATCAAAGTAAAGGTATTGAAGCAACACAAAAGAAGATTAAGTTTCAGCGGTTGCTTTCAACTTATAACATGTATATCTCATGGATATTGTCAACATAGAGTAATATAACAAGTGCAATATGCAAGTATGTAGGAATCAATGCACAGTTCACACAAGTGTTTGCTTCTTGAGGTGGAGAGAGATAGGTGAACTGACTCAACATAAAAGTAAAAGAATGGTCCTTCAAAGAGGAAAGCATCGATTGCTATATTTGTGCTAGAGCTTTGGTTTTGAAAACATGAAACAATTTTGTCAACGGTAGTAATAAAGCATATGTATCATGTAAATTATATCTTACAAGTTGCAAGCCTCATGCATAGTATACTAATAGTGCCCGCACCTTGTCCTAATTAGCTTGGATTACCGGGATCATCGCAATACACATGTTTTAACCAAGTGTCACAAAGGGGTACCTCCATGCGTACAAAGGTCTAAGGAGAAAGCTCGCATTTTGGATTTCTCGCTTTTGATTATTCTCAACTTAGACATCCATACCGGGACAACATGGACAACAGATAATGGACTCCTCTTTAATGCATAAGCATGTAGCAACATTAATGTTCTCATATGAGATTGAGGATATATGTCCAAAACTGAAACTTCCACCATGATTCATGGCTTTAGTTAGCGGCCCAATGTTCTTCTCTAACAATATGCATGCTCTAACCATTAAAGTGGTAGATCTCCCTTACTTCAGACAAGACGGACATGCATAGCAACTCAAATGATATTCAACAAAGGGTAGTTGATGGCGTCCCCAGAAACATGGTTATCGCACAACAAGCAACTTAATAAGAGATAATGTGCATAAGTACATATTCAATACCACAATAGTTTTTAAGGCTATTTTGTCCCATGAGCTATATATTGCAAAGGCGAATGATGGAAATTTTAAAGATAGCACTCAAGCAATTTACTTTGGAATGGCGGAGAAATACCATGTAGTAGGTAGGTATGGTGGACACAAATGGCATAGTGGTTGTCTCAAGGATTTTGGATGCATGAGAAGTATTCCCTCTCGATACAGGGTTTAGGCTAGCAAGGTTATTTGAAACAAACACAAGGATGAACCGGTGCAGCAAAACTCACATAAAAGACATATTGTAAACATTATAAGACTCTACACCGTCTTCCTTGTTGTTCAAAACTCAATACTAGAAATTATCTAGACTTTAGAGAGACCAAATATGCAAACCAAATTTTAGCAAGCTCTATGTATTTCTTCATTAATAGGTGCAAAGTATATGATGCAAGAGCTTAAACATGAGCACAACAATTGCCAAGTATCAAATTATTCAAGACATTTTAGAATTACTACATGTAGCATTTCCCGATTCCAACCATATAACAATTTAACGAAGAAGATTCAACCTTCGCCATGAATACTATGAGTAAAGCCTAAGGACATATTTGTCCATATGCAACGGAGCGTGTCTCTCTCCCACAAAGTGAATGCTAGGATCCATTTTATTCAAACAAAAACAAAAACAAAAACAAACCGACGCTCCAAGCAAAGCACATAAGATGTGATGGAATAAAAATATAGTTTCAGGAGGAACCTGATAATGTTGTCGATGAAGAAGGGAATGCCTTGGGCATCCCCAAGCTTAGACGCTTGAGTCTTCTTAATATATGCAGGGGTGAACCACCGGGGCATCCCCAAGCTTAGAGCTTTCACTCTCCTTGATCATATTGTATCATCTCCCTCTCTTGATCCTTGAAAACTTCCTCCACACCAAACTCGAAACAACTCATTAGAGGGTTAGTGCACAATAAAAATTTATATGTTCAGAGGTGACATAATCATTCTTAACACTTCTGGACATTGCATAAAGCTACTGGACATTAATGGATCAAAGAAATTCATCCAACATAGCAAAAGAGACAATGCGAAATAAAAGGCAGAATCTGTCAAAACAGAACAGTTCGTAAAGACGAATTTTAAATGGCAACAGACTTGCTCAAATGAAAATGCCCAAATTTAATGAAAGTTGCGTACATATCTGAGGATCACGCACGTAAATTGGCATATTTTTCTGAGCTACCTACAGAGAGGCAGGTCGAAATTCGTGACAGCAAAGAAATCTGTTACTGCGCAGTAATCCAAATCTAGTACGAACCTTACTATCAATAATTTAGGGAATATATGTCTACCCCCGGTGTAGAGGTGAATTTTAGGGTGCCTTCTCCCATATCTATGACTGCTCCCAATAATTTCAGCAGGGATCTTCCGAGTGTGATTTGTCCTGTTCCTTGCAGCGTGTCTTGATCTCCCCGGCAACGGCGCCAGAAATTTAGCTTGATGACGCGTAAAGCACACGCCCGTTGGGAACCCCAAGTGGAAGGTGTGATGCATACAGCAGCAAGTTTCCCTCAGTAAGAAACCAAGGTTTATCGAACCAGTAGGAGCCAAGAAGCACGTTGAAGGTTGATGGCGGGGGGATGTTGTGCGGCGCAACACCAGGGATTCCGGCGCCAACGTGGAACCTGCACAACACAACCAAAGTACTTTGCCCCAACGAAACAGTGAGGTTGTCAATCTCACCGGCTTGCTGTAACAAAGGATTAGATGTATAGTGTGGATGATGTTTGTTTGCAGAAAACAGTAGAACAAGTATTGCAGTAGATTGTATTCAATGTAAAAGAATGGACCGGGGTCCACAGTTCACTAGAGGTGTCTCTCCCATAAGATAAATAGCATGTTGGGTGAACAAATTACAGTCAGGCAAATAAAGAGGGCATGACCATGCACATACATGATATGATGAGTATTGTGAGATTTAATTGGGCATTACGACAAAGTACATAGACCGCTATCCCATGCATCTATGCCTAAAAAGTCCACCTTCAGGTTATCATCCGAACCCCTTCCAGTATTAAGTTGCAAACAACAGACAATTGCATTAAGTATGGTGCGTAATGTAATCAATAACTACATCCTCGGACATAGCATCAATGTTTTATCCCTAGTGGCAACAGCACATCCATAACCTTAGGGGTTTCTGTCACTCCAGATTCACGGAGACATGAACCCACTATCGAGCATAAATACTCCCTCTTGGAGTTAAGCGAAAACTTGGCCAGAGCCTCTACTAATAACGGAGAGCATGCAAGATCTTAAACAACACATAGGTAACAACTTGATAATTAACATAACATAGTATTCTCTATACATCGGATCCCGACAAACACAACATATAGAATTACAGATAGATGATCTTGATCATGTTAGGCAGCTCACAAGATCCAACAATGAAGCACAATGAGGAGAAGACAACCATCTAGCTACTGCTATGGACCCATAGTCCAGGGGTGAACTACTCACTCATCACTCCGGAGGCGACCATGGCGGTGAAGAGTCCTCCGGGAGATGAATCCCCTCTCCGGCAGGGTGCCGAGGAGATCTCCGAATCCCCGAGATGGGATTGGCGGCGGCGTCTCGAAGGTTTTCCGTATCGTGGCTCTCGGTACTGGGGGTTTCGCGACGGAGGCTTTAAGTAGGCGGAAGGGCAACGCGGGGGCCACACGAGGGCCCCACACCATAGGTCGGCGCGGCCGGGGCTGGGCCGCGCCGCCCTAGTGTGGCGGCGCCTCGTGGCCCCACTTCGACTCCTCTTCGGTCTTGGAAGCTTCGTGGCAAAATAGGACCCTGGGCGTTGATTTCGTCCAATTCCGAGAATATTTCGTTACTAGGATTTCTGAAACCAAAAACAGCAGAAAACAGCAACTGGCTCTTCGGCATCTTGTTAATAGGTTAGTTCGAGAAAATGCACGAATATGACATAAAGTGTGCATAAAACATGTAGATATCATCAATAATGTGGCATGGAACATAAGAAATTATCGATACGTCGGAGACGTATCAGCATCCCCAAGCTTAGTTCTGCTCGTCCCGAGCAGGTAAAACGATAACAAAGATAATTTCTGAAGTGACATGCCATCATAACCTTGATCATACTATTTGTAAACATATGTAATGAATGCAGCGATCAAAACAATGGTAATGACATGAGTAAACAAGTGAATCATAAAGCAAAGACTTTTCATGAATAGTACTTCAAGACAAGCATCAATATGTCTTGCATAAGAGTTAACTCATAAAGCAATAAATCAAAGTAAAGGTATTGAAGCAACACAAAGGAAGATTAAGTTTCAGCGGTTGCTTTCAACTTATAACATGTGTATCTCATGGATATTTGTCAACATAGAGTAATATAACAAGTGCAATATGCAAGTATGTAGGAATCAATGCAGTTCACACAAGTGTTTGCTTCTTGAGGTGGAGAGAAATAGGTGAACTGACTCAACATAAAAGTAAAAGAATGGTCCTTCAAAGAGGAAAGCATCGATTGCTATATTTGTGCTAGAGCTTTTATTTTGAAAACATGAAACAATTTTGTCAACGGTAGTAATAAAGCATGTGAGTTATGTAAATTATATCTTACAAGTTGCAAGCCTCATGCATAGTATACTAATAGTGCCCGCACCTTGTCCTAATTAGCTTGGACTACCGGATCATCGCAATACACATGTTTTAACCAAGTGTCACAATGGGGTACCTCCATGCCGCCTGTACAAAGGTCTAAGGAGAAAGCTCGCATTTTGGATTTCTCGCTTTTGATTATTCTCAACTTAGACATCCATACCGGGACAACATGGACAACAGATAATGGACTCCTCTTTAATGCATAAGCATGTGGCAACAATTATTATTCTCATATGAGATTGAGGATATATGTCCAAAACTGAAACTTCCACCATGAATCATGGCTTTAGTTAGCGGCCCAATGTTCTTCTCTAACAATATGCATGCTCCAACCATCAAGGTGGTAGATCTCTCTTACTTCAGACAAGACGGACATGCATAGCAACTCACATGATATTCAACAAAGAATAGTTGATGGCGTCCCCGAAACATGGTTATCGCACAACAAGCAACTTAATAAGAGATAAAGTGCATAAGTACATATTCAATACCACAATAGTTTTTAAGCTATTTGTCCCATGAGCTATATATTGCAAAGGCGAATGATGGAATTTTAAAGGTAGCAATCTAGCAATTTACTTTGGAATGGCGGAGAAATACCATGTAGTAGGTAGGTATGGTGGACACAAATGGCATAGTGGTTGGCTCAAGGATTTTGGATGCATGAGAAGCATTCCCTCTCGATACAAGGTTTAGGCTAGCAAGGTTATTTGAAACAAACACAAGGATGAACGGTGCAGCAAAACTCACATAAAAGACACATTGTAAACATTATAAGACTCTACACCGTCTTCCTTGTTGTTCAAAACTCAATACTAGAAATTATCTAGACTTGAGAGAAACCAAATATGCAAACCAAATTAGCAAGTTTCTTCATTAATGGGTGCAAAGTATATGATGCAAGAGCTTAAACATGAGCACAACAATTGCCAAGTATCAAATTATCCAAGATATTTTAAGAATTACTACATGTAGCATTTTCCAATTCCAACCATATAACAATTTAACGAAGAAGAAACTTCGCCATGAATACTATGAGTAAAGTGTGGGGACCCCGGACTAGCTGTCCGAAATACCCTGTTATGTATACAATTCACGATCCCATGATCAGTGCGTCGTGAACACATAACCGAACTGATATCAAATTACACCATCCATTACAAAGCGGAATAAGAAAAATTACAATAAGGTCACATGACCAAACTTACATAATAGCCTCGAAGGGCCTAACTAAACATCAGAGTAGTATCATCACTTCAACAGCGCGGAGCCCAAGTCATCTGCCATAAACCCTACAGGCAACTGACTGGGAAGACGTTCCTAGCTCGCATAGACGTCGCCAACTCCTTCTTCATCCGTCGTGTTCCTCCAAGTCTGGCCAAGTAAATAGCCAGGGACAAAGCCGTGAGTACATTTGAATTGTACTCGCAAACCATCAAGAAGGTGATAACAATTCTAACTATAAAAAAAAAGCAAGAGAGGAAGAATAGTTTCTCTTGTGGATATAGCATGTAGAAGAGAAGAGATGTTTTTGGTGGAGCTAGCATCCCAACTTCTCGATTGAAGGGGACACTTCGAGAATTTATCTAAGACATCTCTATATCTCTATTGAAGAAGATACTTCAAAA
Source organism: Lolium multiflorum (assembly GCA_030979885.1). Taxonomy (NCBI): domain Eukaryota; kingdom Viridiplantae; phylum Streptophyta; class Magnoliopsida; order Poales; family Poaceae; genus Lolium; species Lolium multiflorum. Next base: position 216,290,760 of record CM061748.1, read on the forward strand.
GAGTTCTACAACATAAAACACTAGGGAGGGGGTAACCCAATTTTGTTTCCTTTCCGACCATCTCCATATGGTCAACCAAACCATTCCCGTACCCTTCCGGTACTCCGAAAACAAGTTCCTTTCTTTCATTTTCCAAACAATTTTTGTAAACCAAAAACTCATCAGGCTAAGCAACAGCCATTCCAACCGTCCATGACCGCGGACACGGCTATTCGAATAGATTTGACTCTGCAGAGTTTGCACACTTTCCCCACAAGATCCGCGAGTTTATCATGTGGGCATCATCCCTGCATATCAACTATGCCATGACAAAAACTCGGACATAGCCTTTCGCCTATTCGTCTTAGCACGGGATCCTACCCTATGGAGTATGTACCTCCCCGGCACCGTGGCAGCTCACCTCACTTTGAGCGTGGCTCCACCGCCAAGCCAGGAGACCCATAGTGTCTTCCGGACGGGTCAGCCCCGAAGGCCTCCCGTTATACTATTGTCTCCACCAACGACAATCCGGATTCAGGGGTAACCTTACCCTTATATAGTTGTGCGGTGTCCCATGTTAAGAAGAACAAACTACGAGCTAAGCCCCGTCCCACTCCAGGGTAATGTGGTTGCGCGGGTTAATTGTCACGGGTGAATACTTAGGCGCCAAAGTTTTCGAAAACAAGATTTTCTTTCCAACCATCTTTGCCAAGATCCTTTCCTTTCATAAACACACGCTTGGGTAAGTCCAACTCACCCAAGGTTTTCAAAAATTCTTTTCAACAAGGTATTTTTCCAAGGGGGTTCCCAACCTATAGTTTTATGGATGAACTAAGATACATCAAGGCATGATGCTAGTCATCATACCACTAAGGATATGATAATTGAGGTGTCAAGGGGATCATACATACTTAGGATAAGCATGCATAGGGACATCATAAATAAGATGATTCAACAAGGGTCATGATGTTAATCATCATACCACTAAGAAGGTGACAATATAAGTGGTCAAGGGGGCATACATGCTTAGGGTAAGCATGCATAACATCAACAAGGGGTTCAACATACTTGGGAATAAGTACGCATAGAGTAGAGGACCAAACATCACACATGATACAAGGAACCAAGTATATAATGGAACAATGAACACAACAAGAAGGATAAATAGCAAGAGATCAAAAGATGGCTTGCCTTAGCTTATTTGTCCCTGGACTTCTTCAACTCCATCAATATAAGAATCCCATCAATATAAATAAAATCCTTATCCAAACCACTTCTTCTTCTCCAGAATTGTTCGCATCTATCGCCGGAAAATATTAAAGGAACACAATCAACACATGACACCAACAAACAAACATGAAACAATCATAAATCATCCATCAATAGCTAACCACTTTACTAAGATCTAACATACTAAGGATCACAATTCAACTTTAAATTTGATTTTAAGAACACCTAATTTATTCCTCCTAAATAAAGGCATGAGAGCTTTACAAAAGAGAAATTGCCTTCATGGTTATAACCAAGGTATGAATTAAACATCCCCTAATAGATAACACTATCAAGAATACTAGCGCAATGCTTTTCCCTCAAAAACATTCATCCTTTATTTTCAAAACATTTTTGAAGAGGTAGAAAACATTTGTCTCTTTTATTCTTAAACACTACACTAAAAATAGAAAGTAAACCATATACCCCAACAGTTGAAATCTTAAAAAAAAAACACAAGAAACTTGGTTTAAGTCTCAGAGAGTTTTGTTTTGCAAGAATGAAACATAGGTTGACCATTTTTTTTTAAAAAAAAAGAAGAGGTGGTCAAGGATTTTAAATAAGCAAAAGTTTTGGTACAACATTTCATGTGACACACACTTAGCACAAATAGTAGCCAAAACGTTATGAAAAGGGTCTAACACTAATTATTCTAGATGTTCAGTACTAAAACAAGGCTAACAAAATTGGATTCACTCAAAAAGGTTAATTTTTCAAATTTAGAAATTAGAGATACTAAACAATAACCAGTGATCATGTTTAATACATTAAAAATCGTACAAAAATCCTAAAAATATGAGGTCAGTGGCATTGGAATGGTAATGAAATTTCTGATCTAACGCAGTTGGTTTCACTCGATTTGGGTTTGTAGATCTGGAGTTATTCACCGAGGAGTGCCACTGGTTTTTATCACAACAAACAGCAATTTCCAAATTTTCCAACGAATTTCCTGGGCGGGAAAACAGTGGGCCGTGCGAATTTGAAACGTGGGCCGGCCCAGGAGATTTCCAGGTGGAGAGGTGGGGAGAAAAAGAAAAACAAAAGAAAAAGGGTGGGGCCTAGGCGGGCCAGGCCATGCATGGGCCGACGTGGCCATGTGGCCATGCGGCTGCATGTCCCAGGAGGGTCGAACGACCTGGGTCGTCGTTCTCCTCTGTCTACGAACGCTCGCGGCGGACGGAAAAAGGAGGGGCGGCTAGGGGCGTACCGGCAGGCAGCGGAGGGCGCCGGCGGAGCTCCGGCGGACGGTGGCGGGTCGAGGGCTTCCAGGCGCGGGCTCGGCGGCGACCCTCCTCCCTGCAGCGGCTGCTCCCGGTGGCTCCAAGCTCGCAGCAGTTTCCGGCCAACATCAACGGCGGCGTGCTCCGGCGGACCTGGGCGGCGCAGAGGGTAGGGTTAGGTTGAGCAGGACGGGCCAACGCAGTGGAAGGGAAGGAGGGAGAAGGGGGTGGCCAGCAGCGTCGCCAACCATCCGGCCACCCACGGTGACCACGGTGGACAGCCTCCGTGGCGAGCAGCGGTGGATGGGGAGGGCTTCGGCGCCCCTGGTGGAGTACTGGGAGGGGGAGGAGTGGTGTGGAGTGGAGAGGAGAGTGTGCAGGGGTGGGGCTTCTTATAGCCGAGCGGGCGGGGTGTGGGCGGTGGCTACGGCCAATGACTGGGCGTGCGGGAAGGCTTTGGCCAATGGCCACGAGTCTGCTGACGTTTGGGCGGTGCTGGGGCGTGACGTAGGAGGGCAGACGTCAGCAGGAGAGGGTGCAGGCGCGGGAAGGGAGAGGGAGGTCGAGCGGGAGAGGTTCCTGTGTGCCATTTTCGTTTTAGGGTTTTGGGTGGGTTGGGCTGCGGCATACACGGTTTGGGCTCGGTTAGGGAGAGATGAGAGGGTCCAGGGGGTGGTTCTCGAGGGGTTGGATCGAGCCCAGGTGTGGCATGAGCTTGGGCAGAGGTGGTACAAGTTTTGAATCAAAACTAGGCATTGGTCAACTCGTGTGAGTGAGAGAGAAAGATTATCTTTTGAGAGAAGAAGGGAAAGGTGAGGAAGGTGCTAGTTTTGTGCATGATGATGGTGTGTGGAGCAAGGTTTTCCATATGCCAAAGAGAAGTTTCAAATCGGAGAGGACTTTATTTAAAGTTTAAAGCTGAATTCTCCAAGTCTAGAGGAGAAGGAGTAGATGGTGGGTGTAGGTGGGGGGGGGTCAAGTGGTCCATGTGCATGCCAATTGTTGCAACAAGGTTTGCAAGGTTTGGAAAGAAACCAAAAATAAAAAGAGGGGTAACAAGGTGGTGGTGGTGATGCTGATAGTGCCCACTTGATATTTGAAAAGCAAAAAGGTAGGGAGGTGAAGAAGTGGTGATGATAGTCTAGATGATTATCAAAATGGTTAGGCCAAGTTGAAATTTTCTTGCAGAGATAGGTATACCAATGGAGATTGATTTGTTAGACAAAAAGTAATTTTCCAAGGTCAAGACTATATGGAGGTGTGATCTTGATTGATGGATATGTGAGATGTATTAATGTCAAAGGCAATGCCATGGGTATTTGATCATAGATTCAAATACCATTTAATTTGGTGTCTATGGCTTTGATTTTTATTTAAACAATTAGGCTTACTTGAAATATATATATTTTTTAAAAAAAGAGGGTTTTAGAAGAGTAGAATAATCCATGGAGGAATAGAAAATATGGATCATATCATTTTATAATTTTAAGAAACCAAAACTACATACAAAGGCTATCACAAGATTTTTTTAAAGTCCCATAAAGTAAGGGTAAGCCATTTGGTAAATACCTTGTGCCAAAATAAAACAATGTCTCTTGCAAACTCTTTTGTGATACCATGATCAAAGGTGAGCATAGTCAAATTTAAAACAAGGGTTTTTGACAAAATCCTTTGAATTAATATTTTGAGTCATAGGACAGAACCAAAAGAGGTTTTGGGGTTTAGGTCAAAAGGTTTGATTATTTGAAAGAGAGGAGGTTAAGGTAATACATGAGTGACCAAAACTTCACTATTTTCTGGAGACTAGAAATTGTGTGTTGAGGTATTTATGGGGAAAACACCAAGCATAGGGTTTATGCATTGGTAAAAGAATTTTCCAGGGCCACACATGTGTTTTATTAGGTGAGTTTCTTGTTTTACCACTAGAGGTGTTTTTCTTTGGGATAGCTCAAGACAAAACTCAACAATCAAGACAATTCATCTAAGAGCAGATCAAAGCAATTCATCATAACAAACAGATCAAGGCAATTCATCTTAATTAGTCTATAGAAAAAGTTTTTGTTCCCCCTAATTTTTGCACTTTGGATAATTAAACATGTTTGCAAAAGTTGGGGTGTTACAGATCTTCCACCCTTAAAATAATCTCGTCCCGAGATTACTAAGCGTAGGACTAGAGGGGTTGTAAAGTTTAACTAAAGTTAGACTCCATTCTTCTGTAGATGTGCCGTTGCCGAGAAGGTCGTTGCTTCATCTTCTGGGAGACATGATGGATTCCTGCCGATGGCGAGCTTCATGAAGAGGTTGACTACTCCATGTAGGTGTTAGATCTGTAGCTTCTAAGCGATCCTAGCGGGGGTTCAAGATTCTGGGAGAGTTAGTGCACTCCAGCGGTGCTTTAGCAGGGTTGAAAACTTTTTAGAGTTAACTTTAAATTTTTGTGGAAGACGAAGTCTTCCACCCTTAAATTGTTCATAGAGGGGGTTTAAAAACTCTAAGCTTCGGCCACGGTCTTGTCGGTGCTTTCGAAGAAGTGATCTTCTCTCGTCTTGAGTTGAAGCATCTTCAGGAAGCGAGGTGCAATCCACAGCTTCAAGAGGCACTCATGGTGTTTACTAAATCACATGACGCACGGTAAGTTAGGAGGTTGATGAAACGCCTGGTTGGTATCCACATGAAGCAGCAACAAAGGTCGTCGGAGACAAACTTCAGCTTGCGAGTCGGTGCTGACTTATACCAGTTAAGAAGTGAGCAGGTAACTACACCTAATCTTGAGTCTTGAGGTATCTTCACGAGCTTGACTTGATGAGGACCAGATGAACCATGTGATGTAGCTTGGCTTTGACGCTATTGCTCTCTCAGCTTGTTAGACGGTGTGTTAGAGGGTAGTTTTCAAAAAGTTATCCTTGAAGTTAGCGCGATTATACTCCAAGGTTAGATAAAGTTAGTATGTCTTCTCGCAGAGGTGCAGTCACTCTTGAAGGTAGGGGCTTCTGCTTTCTTGGCATAGTAGAGATGCTTCAGCTGATCTTGCAGGTAGTCAGTGTAGATAGGGGTTTGGGTTAGTTTTTCCTGACAGTTGAGAACAACTGCTAACGAGGTTAGAGTTAGAGCCTTTCGTTAATCTACCCAATTAACTAATAGTTAGTATTCTAACGGTGAGGTAGATGTGGGTGATAACATATTAGGGAGGCTTTCTACACTGGGTTATCACACTAAGAGTGTCTTTCAGACCTAAAGAGCAAGACAATCATACACACAACAAACAGATAAAAACACTCAAGGCAGCACACTAGGGAACTACAAGCAATCATCACACCAAACAAGGCACTCTAAGCATCTAGGGATGCCTAATACGCGGGAATATCTCAATCAAAGCGATTGAGTTTGTCCTATCCATCCTAGAGGTTTAGGGCTGGTCACACATGCTGATGTCTTCTTCTTGCTGATATCAACTTCAACAAAGATTCTCGAAGCAGTTGGTGGTGATGCGGCCTGGCGTTGATGTTGAGGCAGAGGCTAAAACTGCGTAGTCTTCTTGTTCAACATCCCGGGTACGTGAGGTCTTCGGAGGATTAGTTGCTGAAGAGCTCCATAGACGACAACTCCTCGTGATGAACCTAAAAATTACTAGCCAAGAAATTGAGGACTTGATCCTTGATGTCAAAAGTGCGGGTCCAAAGAGGAACAAGGTCAGCTCCCTGACAGACTTTGGTGACAAGCAAAGACATGATCTAATTATCCCTTTGTGGGCACACTAAGTTGGCCTCCAATCTTCAATAGCTGTTGTTGGAGATACATGAGTCTTCCAAAAAGTTTGGTCCATCTTTGACTTCGAGTCTCTGGGTCTGAGTCGGGGACATCGTCCAATATGTAGGTTTGAAGTGGATGAGACAATAGAGTAAGAATTTTCGAACATTTTTGATAATCGGAGAATGAGGTAAGAATTAGAAGTTTTGGAGAAACAAGAGGAGTAGAAGCTATGCTTCCGACTATAGAAAGAATTTATTTCGTAAATAGTTTTTCCAAGTACTTGTTTCCTAACTAAAGTCCATGCTAACTAAGGTCTCCTACAGTCAGGATAGCTCTGATACCAGCTCTGTGGGGACCCCGGACTAGCTGTCCGAAATACCCTGTTATGTATACAATTCACGATCCCATGATCAGTGCGTCGTGAACACATAACCGAACTGATATCAAATTACACCATCCATTACAAAGCGGAATAAGAAAAATTACAATAAGGTCACATGACCAAACTTACATAATAGCCTCGAAGGGCCTAACTAAACATCAGAGTAGTATCATCACTTCAACAGCGCGGAGCCCAAGTCATCTGCCATAAACCCTACAGGCAACTGACTGGGAAGACGTTCCTAGCTCGCATAGACGTCGCCAACTCCTTCTTCATCCGTCGTGTTCCTCCAAGTCTGGCCAAGTAAATAGCCAGGGACAAAGCCGTGAGTACATTTGAATTGTACTCGCAAACCATCAAGAAGGTGATAACAATTCTAACTATAAAAAAAAAGCAAGAGAGGAAGAATAGTTTCTCTTGTGGATATAGCATGTAGAAGAGAAGAGATGTTTTTGGTGGAGCTAGCATCCCAACTTCTCGATTGAAGGGGACACTTCGAGAATTTATCTAAGACATCTCTATATCTCTATTGAAGAAGATACTTCAAAAGAGTTCTACAACATAAAACACTAGGGAGGGGGTAACCCAATTTTGATTCCTTTCCGACCATCTCCATATGGTCAACCAAACCATTCCCGTACCCTTCCGGTACTCCGAAAACAAGTTCCTTTCTTTCATTTTCCAAACAATTTTTGTAAACCAAAAACTCATCAGGCTAAGCAACAGCCATTCCAACCGTCCATGACCGCGGACACGGCTATTCGAATAGATTTGACTCTGCAGAGTTTGCACACTTTCCCCACAAGATCCGCGAGTTTATCATGTGGGCACCATCCCTGCATATCAACTATGCCATGACAAAAACTCGGACATAGCCTTTCGCTTATTCGTCTTAGCACGGGATCCTACCCTATGGAGTATGTACCTCCCCGGCACCGTGGCAGCTCACCTCACTTTGAGCGTGGCTCCACCGCCAAGCCAGGAGACCCATAGTGTCTTCCGGACGGGTCAGCCCCGAAGGCCTCCCGTTATACTATTGTCTCCACCAACGACAATCCGGATTCAGGGGTAACCTTACCCTTATATAGTTGTGCGGTGTCCCATGTTAAGAAGAACAAACTACGAGCTAAGCCCCGTCCCACTCCAGGGTAATGTGGTTGCGCGGGTTAATTGTCATGGGTGAATACTTAGGCGCCAAAGTTTTCGAAAACAAGATTTTCTTTCCAACCATCTTTGCCAAGATCCTTTCCTTTCATAAACACACGCTTGGGTAAGTCCAACTCACCCAAGGTTTTCAAAAATTCTTTTCAACAAGGTATTTTTCCAAGGGGTTCCCAACCTATAGTTTTATGGATGAACTAAGATACATCAAGGCATGATGCTAGTCATCATACCACTAAGGATATGATAATTGAGGTGTCAAGGGGATCATACATACTTAGGATAAGCATGCATAGGGACATCATAAATAAGATGATTCAACAAGGTCCATGATGTTAATCATCATACCACTAAGAAGGTGACAATATAAGTGGTCAAGGGGGCATACATGCTTAGGGTAAGCATGCATAACATCAACAAGGGGTTCAACATACTTGGGAATAAGTACGCATAGAGTAGAGGACCAAACATCACACATGATACAAGGAACCAAGTATATAATGGAACAATGAACACAACAAGAAGGATAAATAGCAAGAGATCAAAAGATGGCTTGCCTTAGCTTATTTGTCCCTGGACTTCTTCAACTCCATCAATATAAGAATCCCATCAATATAAATAAAATCCTTATCCAAACCACTTCTTCTTCTCCAGAATTGTTCGCATCTATCGCCGAAAAATATTAAAGGAACACAATCAACACATGACACCAACAAACAAACATGAAACAATCATAAATCATCCATCAATAGCTAACCACTTTACTAAGATCTAACATACTAAGGATCACAATTCAACTTTAAATTTGATTTTAAGAACACCTAATTTATTCCTCCTAAATAAAGGCATGAGAGCTTTACAAAAGAGAAATTGCCTTCATGGTTATAACCAAGGTATGAATTAAACATTCCCTAATAGATAACACTATCAAGAATACTAGCGCAATGCTTTGCCCTCAAAAACATTCATCCTTTATTTTCAAAACATTTTTGAAGAGGTAGAAAACATTTGTCTCTTTTATTCTTAAACACTACACTAAAAATAGAAAGTAAACCATATACCCCAACAGTTGAAATCTTAAAAAAAAAACACAAGAAACTTGGTTTAAGTCTCAGAGAGTTTTGTTTTGCAAGAATGAAACATAGGTTGACCATTTTTTTTTTAAAAAAAAAGAAGAGGTGGTCAAGGATTTTAAATAAGCAAAAGTTTTGGTACAACATTTCATGTGACACACACTTAGCACAAATAGTAGCCAAAACGTTATGAAAAGGGTCTAACACTAATTATTCTAGATGTTCAGTACTAAAACAAGGCTAACAAAATTGGATTCACTCAAAAAGGTTAATTTTTCAAATTTAGAAATTAGAGATACTAAACAATAACCAGTGATCATGTTTAATACATTAAAAATCGTACAAAAATCCTAAAAATATGAGGTCAGTGGCATTGGAAAGGTAATGAAATTTCTGATCTAACGCAGTTGGTTTCACTCGATTTGGGTTTGTAGATCTGGAGTTATTCACCGAGGAGTGCCACTGGTTTTTATCACAACAAACAGCAATTTCCAAATTTTCCAACGAATTTCCTGGGCGGGAAAACAGTGGGCCGTGCGAATTTGAAACGTGGGCCGGCCCAGGAGATTTCCAGGTGGAGAGGTGGGGAGAAAAAGAAAAACAAAAGAAAAAGGGTGGGGCCTAGGCGGGCCAGGCCATGCATGGGCCGACGTGGCCATGTGGCCATGCGGCTGCATGTCCCAGGAGGGTCGAACGACCTGGGTCGTCGTTCTCCTCTGTCTACGAACGCTCGCGGCGGACGGAAAAAGGAGGGGCGGCTAGGGGCGTACCGGCAGGCAGCGGAGGGCGCCGGCGGAGCTCCGGCGGACGGTGGCGGGTCGAGGGCTTCCAGGCGCGGGCTCGGCGGCGACCCTCCTCCCTGCAGCGGCTGCTCCCGGTGGCTCCAAGCTCGCAGCAGTTTCCGGCCAACATCAACGGCGGCGTGCTCCGGCGGACCTGGGCGGCGCAGAGGGTAGGGTTAGGTTGAGCAGGACGGGCCAACGCAGTGGAAGGGAAGGAGGGAGAAGGGGGTGGCCAGCAGCGTCGCCAACCATCCGGCCACCCACGGTGACCACGGTGGACAGCCTCCGTGGCGAGCAGCGGTGGATGGGGAGGGCTTCGGCGCCCCTGGTGGAGTACTGGGAGGGGGAGGAGTGGTGTGGAGTGGAGAGGAGAGTGTGCAGGGGTGGGGCTTCTTATAGCCGAGCGGGCGGGGTGTGGGCGGTGGCTACGGCCAATGACTGGGCGTGCGGGAAGGCTTTGGCCAATGGCCACGAGTCTGCTGACGTTTGGGCGGTGCTGGGGCGTGACGTAGGAGGGCAGACGTCAGCAGGAGAGGGTGCAGGCGCGGGAAGGGAGAGGGAGGTCGAGCGGGAGAGGTTCCTGTGTGCCATTTTCGTTTTAGGGTTTTGGGTGGGTTGGGCTGCGGCATACACGGTTTGGGCTCGGTTAGGGAGAGATGAGAGGGTCCAGGGGGTGGTTCTCGAGGGGTTGGATCGAGCCCAGGTGTGGCATGAGCTTGGGCAGAGCCGCAGAGGTGGTACAAGTTTTGAATCAAAACTAGGCATTGGTCAACTCGTGTGAGTGAGAGAGAAAGATTATCTTTTGAGAGAAGAAGGGAAAGGTGAGGAAGGTGCTAGTTTTGTGCATGATGATGGTGTGTGGAGCAAGGTTTTCCATATGCCAAAGAGAAGTTTCAAATCGGAGAGGACTTTATTTAAAGTTTAAAGCTGAATTCTCCAAGTCTAGAGGAGAAGGAGTAGATGGTGGGTGTAGGTGGGGGGGGGTCAAGTGGTCCATGTGCATGCCAATTGTTGCAACAAGGTTTGCAAGGTTTGGAAAGAAACCAAAAAACCAAAGAAAAGACAAGGTGGTGGTGGTGATGATAGTGCCCACTTGATATTTGAAAAGCAAAAAGGTAGGGAGGTGAAGAAGTGGTGATGATAGTCTAGATGATTATCAAAATGGTTAGGCCAAGTTGAAATTTTCTTGCAGAGATAGGTATACCAATGGAGATTGATTTGTTAGACAAAAAGTAATTTTCCAAGGTCAAAACTATATGGAGGTGTGATCTTGATTGATGGGTATGTGAGATGTATTAAAGTCAAAGGCAATGCCATGGGTATTTGATCATAGATTCAAATACCATTTAATTTGGTGTCTATGGCTTTGATTTTTATTTAAACAATTAGGCTTACTTGAAATATATATATATTTTTTTAAAAGAGGGTTTTAGAAGAGTAGAATAATCCATGGAGGAATAGAAAATATGGATCATATCATTTTATAATTTTAAGAAACCAAAACTACCTACAAAGGCTATCACAAGATTTTTTTAAAGTCCCATAAAGTAAGGGTAAGCCATTTGGTAAATACCTTGTGCCAAAATAAAACAATGTCTCTTGCAAACTCTTTTGTGATACCATGATCAAAGGTGAGCATAGTCAAATTTAAAACAAGGGTTTTTGACAAAATCCTTTGAATTAATATTTTGAGTCATAGGACAGAACCAAAAGAGGTTTTGGGGTTTAGGTCAAAAGGTTTGATTATTTGAAAGAGAGGAGGTTAAGGTAATACATGAGTGACCAAAACTTCACTATTTTCTGGAGACTAGAAATTGTGTGTTGAGGTATTTATGGGGAAAACACCAAGCATAGGGTTTATGCATTGGTAAAAGAATTTTCCAGGGCCACACATGTGTTTTATTAGGTGAGTTTCTTGTTTTACCACTAGAGGTGTTTTTCTTTGGGATAGCTCAAGACAAAACTCAACAATCAAGACAATTCATCTACCAGCAGATCAAAGCAATTCATCATAACAAACAGATCAAGGCAATTCATCTTAATTAGTCTATAGAAAAAGTTTTTGTTCCCCCTAATTTTTGCACTTTGGATAATTAAACATGTTTGCAAAAGTTGGGGTGTTACATAAAGCCTAAGGGCATACTTGTCCATATACTACAGCGGAGCGTGTCTCTCTCCCATACAGTGAATGCTAGGATCCATTTTAGTCAAACAAAACAAAAACAAAAACAAACCGACGCTCCAAGCAAAGCACATAAGATGTGACGGAATAAAAATATAGTTTCAGGGGAGGAACCTGATAATGTTGTCGATGAAGAAGGGGATGCCTTGGGCATCCCCAAGCTTAGTCGCTTGAGTCTTCTTAGAATATGCAGGGGTGAACCATCGGGGCATCCCCAAGCATAGAGCTTTCACTCTCCTTGATCATATTGTATCATACTCCTCTCTTGATCCTTGAAAACTTCCTCCACACCAAACTCGAAACAACTCATTAGAGGGTTAGTGGACAATAAAAATTAACATGTTCAGAGGTGACACAATCATTCTTAACACTTCTGGACATTGCATAAAGCTACTGGACATTAATGGATCAAAGAAATTCATCCAACATAGCAAAAGAGGCAATGCGAAATAAAAGGCAGAATCTGTCAAAACAGAACAGTCCGTAAAGATGGATTTTATTGAGCCACCAGACTTGCTCAAATGAAAATGCCCAAATTGAATGAAAGTTGCGTACATATCTGAGGATCACTCAAGTAAATTGGCTTAATTTTCTGAGTTACTTACAGAGAATTAGACCCAGATTCGTGACAGCAAAGAAATCTGTTTCTGCGCAGTAATCCAAATCTAGTATTCACTTTACTATCAAAGACTTTACTTGGCACAACAAAACAAAAAACTAAGATAAGGAGAGGTTGCTACAGTAGTAAACAACTTCCAAGACTCAAATATAAAACAAAAATACTGTAGTAAAAACATGGGTTGTCTCCCATAAGCGCTTTTCTTTAACGCCTTTCAGCTAGGCGCAGAAAGTGTAAATCAAGTAACATCAAGAAACGAAGCATCAACATCATAATTTGTTCTAATAATAGAATCATAAGGTAACTTCATTCTCTTTCTAGGGAAGTGTTCCATACCTTTCTTGAGAGGAAATTGATATTTAATATTACCTTCCTTCATATCAATAGTAGCACCAACGGTTCGAAGAAAAGGTCTTCCCAATGTAATGGGGCAAGATGCATTGCATTCAATATCCAAGACAACAAAATCAACGGGGACAAGGTTATTGTTAACCATAATATGAACATTATCAACTTTCCCCAAAGGTTTCTTCTTAGCATTATCAGCGAGATTAACATCCAAATAACAATTTTTCAATGGTGGCAAGTCAAGCATATCATAGACTTTCTTAGGCATAACAGAAATACTTGCACCAAGATCACATAAAGCATTACAATCAAAATCATTGACCCTCATTTTAATGATGGGCTCCCAACCATCTTCTAGCTTTCTAGGAATAGAAGCTTCAAGTTTTAGTTTCTCTTCTCTAGCTTTTATGAGAGCATTTGTAATATGTTTTGTGAAAGCCAAGTTTACAGCGCTAGCATTGGGACTCTTAGCAAGTTTTTGTAAGAACTTTATAACTTCAGAGATGTGGCAATCATCAAAATCTAAATCATTATGAGCTACAGCAATGGGATTATCATCCCCAAGGTTGGAAAAAATTTCAGCAGTTTTATCACAGGCAGTTTTAGTTTTAGCAGTTTCAGGTAATTTTGCGCGCTTTGCACTAGGAGTAGTAACATTGCCAACACCAATTATTTTACCATTAATAGTAGGAGGTGCAGCAACATGTGAATCATTAACATTGCTAGTGGTGGTAATAGTCCAAACTTTAGCTACATTTTTCTCTTTAGCTAGTTTTTCATTTTCTTCTCTATCCCACCTAGCACGCAGTTCAGCCAGTAATCTTATATTCTCATTAATTCTAACTTGTATGGCATTTGCTGTAGTAACAATTTTATTTTCAATATCCCTATTAGGCATAACTTTCGATTTCAAAAGATCAACATCAGAGGCAAGACTATCAACCTTAGAAGCGAGAATATCAATTTTATTGAGCTTTTCCTCAACAGATTTGTTAAAGGCAGTTTGTGTACTAATAAATTCTTTAAGCATAGCTTCAAGTCCAGGGGGTGTGTTCCTATTATTATTGTAAGAATTCCCATAAGAATTAGCATAACCGTTACCATTATTATAAGGATATGGCCTATAGTTATTACTAGAATTGTTCCGATAAGCATTGTTGTTGAAATTATTATTTTTAATGAAGTTTACATCAACATGTTCTTCTTGGGCAACCAATGAAGCTAACGGAACATTATTAGGATCAACATTAGTCCTATCATTCACAAGCATAGACATAATAGCATCAATCTTATCATTCAAGGAAGAGGATTCTTCAACAGAATTTACCTTCTTACCTTGTGGACCTCTTTCCGTGTGCCATTCAGAGTAATTATGTAGGATAACGTTGCATAGAAAACAAAAATTTTCCTACGGCGAACACGCAATCCAAGCCAAGATGCAATCTAGAAGACGGTAGCAACGAGGGGGTATCGAGGCTCACCCTTGAAGAGATTCCAAAGCCTACAAGAGGAGGCTCTTGTTGCTGCGGTAGACGTTCACTTGCCGCTTGCAAAAGCGCGTAGAAGATCTTGATCACGATCGGTTCCGGCGCCACGAACGGGCAGCACCTCCGTACTCGGTCACACGTTCGGTTGTTGATGAAGACGACGTCCACCTCCCCGTTCCAGCGGGCAGCGGAAGTAGTAGCTCCTCTTGAATCCGACAGCACGACGGCGTGGTGTCGGTGGTGTAGAAGTCCGGCGGAGCTTCGCTAAGCTATGCGGGATGTGGAGGAGCGGGCGGCTAGGGTTTGGGGAGAGGGGGCGCCGGCCACTATGGGGTGCGGCCACCTTGGTGGTTCTTGGGTGGCCGGCCCCCTCCCCTTGGCCCCTCATTATATAGGTGGAACCCCAAGAGGTGGTGTCCAAGTCTTCGAATAAGACCCGAACCAAAAACCTTCCATAGGGAGGGGAAACCTAGCCAAGCTAGGACTCCCACCAAGGTGGGAGTTCCACCTCCCATATGGGGGGTGGCCGGCCCCCTGATGTCCGGGATCACATCCGGGACTCCGAACAAATATTCGAACTACATTCCATAATTCAAGTACTACCATTTCAACATCCAACTTTAAGTGTGTCACCCTACGGTTCGAGAACTATGCGGACATGGTTGAGTACTCACTCCGACCAATAACCAATAGCGGGATCTGGAGATCCATAATGGCTCCCACATATTCAACGATGACTTTAGTGATCGAATGAACCATTCACATATATTACCAATTCCCTTTGTCTCACGATATTTTACTTGTCCGAGGTTTGATCTTCGGTATCACTCTATACCTTGTTCAACCTCGTCTCCTGACAAGTACTCTTTACTCGTACCGTGGTATGTGGTCTCTTATGAACTCATTCATATGCTTGCAAGACATTAGACGACATTCCACCGAGAGGGCCCAGAGTATATCTATCCGTCATCGGGATGGACAAATCCCACTGTTGATCCATATGCCTCAACTCATACTTTCCGGATACTTAATCCCACCTTTATAGCCACCCATTTACGCAGTGGTGTTTGGTGTAATCAAAGTACCTTTCCGGTATAAGTGATTTACATGATCTCATGGTCATAAGGACTAGGTAACTATGTATCAAAAGCTTATAGCAAATAACTTAATGACGAGATCTTATGCTACGCTTAATTGGGTGTGTCCATTACATCATTCTCACAATGACATAACCTTGTTATTAATAACATCCAATGTTCATGATTATGAAACTAATCATCCATTAATCAACAAGCTAGTTTAAGAGGCATACTAGGGACTTCTTGTTTGTCTACATATCACACATGTACTAATGTTTCGGTTAATACAATTCTAGCATGATATATAAACATTTATCATAAACATAAAGATATGAATAATAACCACTTTATTATTGCCTCTAGGGCATATCTCCTTCAGTCTCCCACTTGCACTAGAGTCAATAATCTAGATTACATTGTAATATACCTAACACCCATGGCATTCTGGTGTTGGTCATGCTTTGCCCTAGGGAGAGCTTTAGTCAACGGATCTGCTACATTCAGATCAGTGTGTACTTTGCAAATCTTTACTTCTCCATCTTCGATGTACTCGCGAATCGAGTGGTAACGCAGCTTGATATGCTTCAGCCTCTTGTGTGACCTTGGCTCTTGTGCATTGGCTATGGCACCCATGTTATCACAGTAAATGATTAATGGGTCCAATGCACTAGGAACCACACCGAGCTCTACAATGAACCTCTTCATCCATACCTTCTGATGAAGCCTCTGAAGCCGCTATGTACTCGATTCGTTGAAGACTTCGCCACCGTGCACTGCTTCGAGCTTGCCCAGCTTACTGCAGCACCATTCAATATAAACACGTACCCAGATTGTGACTTAGAGTCATCGGGATCAGTGTTCCAACTTGCATCGGTGTAACCGTTTACAACGAGCTCTTGGTCACCTCCATAACAAAGAAACATATCCTTAGTTCTTTTTAAGTACTTCAGGATATTCTTGACCGCTGTCCAGTGTTCCATTCCTGGATCACTTTGATATCTGCTAGTCAAACTAACAACATGTGCTATATCCGGTCTAGTACATAGCATGGCATACATGATAGATCCTACTGCCGAGGCATAGGGGATGTTACTCATCCTTTCTCTTTCTTCTGCCGTAGCCGGTCCTTGAGTTTTACTCAATACCTTGCCTGGTAACATAGGTAAGAACCCTTTCTTACTTTCGTCCATTCTAAACTTCTTTAGAATCTTGTCCAGATATGTACTCTGTGATAGCCCTATTAGGCGTCTTGATCTATCTCTAAAAATCTTGATGCCTAATATATACGATGCTTCACCAAGGTCTTTCATTGAAAAACTATTATTCAAATAACCCTTAACACTGCTTAATAGTTCTATATCATTCCCGATCAATAATATGTCATCTACATATATCAGGAATGCTACAGAGCTCCCACTCACTTTCTTGTAAATACAGGCCTCTCCATGACACTGTATAAACCCGAAGTCTTTGATCACCTTATCAAAGCGTCGGTTCCAACTTCTTGATGCTTGCTTCAGTCCATAGATTGAACGCTGAAGTTTGCATACTTTGTCAGCATTTTTAGGATCGACAAAACCTTTGGGTTGTACCATATACAACTCTTCCTCAATGTCTCCATTAAGGAACGCCGTTTTGACATCCATCTGCCAAATCTCATAATCGAAAAATGCAGCTATTGCTAACAAAATCCTCACAGATTTTAGCTTCGCTACAGGTGAGAAAGTCTCATCGTAGTCAACTCCTTGAATTTGTCGGAAACCCTTTGCGACAAGTCGAGCTTTATAGACAGTAATATTACCATCAGCATCTGTTTTTCTCTTGAAGATCCATTTATTCTCGACAGCCTTTCGGCTATCAGGTAAGTCTACCAAAGTCCATACTTTGTTATCATACATGGATCCCATTTCGGATTTCATGGCTTCTTGCCATTTGTTGGAATCTGGGCTCATCATCGCTTCTTCATACGTCGCAGGGTCCTCATCATTGTTATCCACAATCATGACATTTAGACAAGGATCATACCAATCAGGAGTGGCACGTTCCCTTGTCGATCTGCGAGGTTCAGTAGTTTCCTCGTTCGAAGTTTCATGATCATTATCATTAGCTTCCTCTGTTGCCGGTGTAGGCGGTACAGGTACAACTTCCGGTACTGCGCTACTCTGATCAACGAGTATAGATTCATCAATCTCATCGAGTTCTACTTTTCTTCCAGTCACTTCTTTAGTGAGAAATTCTTTCTCAAGAAAGGTTCCGTTCTTAGCAACAAAGATTTTGCCTTCGGATTTGTGATAGAAAGTGTACCCTATAGTTTCCTTAGGGTAACCTATGAAGACGCATTTCTCCGCTTTGGGTTCTAGCTTGTCCGGTTGTAACTTCTTTACATAGGCTTCGCAACCCCAAACTTTAAGGAACGACAGCTTAGGTTTCTTATTAAACCATAATTCATACGGTGTCGTTTCTACGGATTTTGATGGTGCTCTATTTAAAGTGAATGCGGCTGTCTCTAATGCATAACTCCAAAATGATAACGGCAAATCAGTAAGAGACATCATACTACGAACCATATCTAAGAGAGTTCGATTACGACGTTCGGACACACCGTTACGTTGAGGTGTTCCCGGCGGTGTCAATTGTGAAAGTATTCCGCATTTCTTTAAATGCATGCCAAACTCATAACTCAGATATTCACCTCCACGATCAGATCGTAGAAATTTGATCTTCTTGTTACGTTGATTTTCTACTTCACTTTGAAATTCCTTAAACTTCTCGAAAGTTTCGGATTTATGTTTCATGAAATAGATATACCCATATCTACTCAGATCATCTGTGAAGGTTAGAACATAACGATAACCACCGCGCGATGCTACGCTCATTGGTCCACATACATCGGTATGTATGATTTCCAATAAGTCAGTAGCTCGCTCCATCATACCAGAAAATGGAGTCTTTGTCATTTTACCCATTAGACATGCTTCGCATCTATCAAGTGACTCAAAGTCAAGTGATTCAAGTAATCCATCAGTATGGAGTTTCTTCATGCGTTTCACTCCAATATGACCAAGACGACAGTGCCACATATAAGTAGAATTATCATTTAATTTAATTCGCTTAGCATCAATGTTATGTATATGCGTATCACTACTATCGAGATCTAACAGAAATAAGCCATTCTTTTGTGGTGCTCGACCATAAAAGATATTATTCATAAAAATAGAACAACCATTATTCTCAGACTTGAATGAATAACCGTCTTGCATTAAACAAGATCCAGATATAATGTTCATGCTCAACGCGGGTACAAAATAACAATTATTTAGGCTTAAAACTAATCCCGAAGGTAGATGTAGAGGAAGTGTGCCGACAGCGATCACATTGACTTTGGATCCATTTCCAACGCGCATCGTCACTTCATCTTTCAGTAGTCTTCGTTTATTCTTTAGTTCTGTTTCGAGTTACAGATATGAGCAACCGAACCAGTATCAAATACCCAGGTACTAGAACGAGAACCAGTGAGATAAACATCTATAACATGTATATCAGATATACCTTCTTTCTTCTTCTTGACAAGGCCGCTCTTCAGATCTGCCAGATACTTGGAGCAATTACGCTTCCAGTGTCCCTTCTCCTTGCAGTAATAGCACTCAGCATCAGGCTTAGGGCCGTTCTTAGGTTTCATAGGAGGCGTGGCAACTTTCTTGCCACCCTTCTTGAATTTTCCCTTAGACTTGCCCTGTTTCTTGAAACTGGTGGTCTTGTTGACCATCAACACTTGGTGCTCTTTCTTGATCTCAATCTCAGCAGCTTTTAGCATGCCAAAGAGTTCAGGTAACTCCTTGTTCATGTTCTGCATATTGTAGTTCATCACAAAGTTCTTGTAACTTGGTGGCAGTGATTGAAGGACACGATTAATCCCCAGTCTGTTAGGAATCACTATTCCCAAGTCACTGAGTTTCTTCGCATGCCCGGTCATGGCGAGCATGTGCTCACTAACGGAGCTGCCTTCTTCCATCATACAGCTGAAGAAATGTTTCGATGCTTCATAGCATTCCACGGCCGCATGAGTCTCGAATATAGCTTTTAGCTCATTCATCAACTCATGAGGATCATGGTGCTCAAAACGTTTTTGAAGATCGGATTCCAGACTGCACATGATGGCACACTGAACTTGAGAGTACCGAGTTTTCCGAGTTGCGTAAACAGCTTTTACTTCATCGGTTTCATCTTCTGCAGGAGGGTCACCTAGCGGTGCATCAAGCACAAATTGCAGATTTCCGCCAGAGAGGAAGATCCTCACATGACGGAACCAGTCGGTGAAGTTGCTACCGTTGCTCTTAAGTTTCTCTTTCTCTAGGAACTGATTAAAATTGATTGGGGACGCCATCTCTACAACATATATTTGCAATAGTTTAGACTAAGTTTATGACAAATTGAGTTCAAATTTTAATTCAACATAATTAAAATCCTAGGTGAACTCCCACTCAAAACAATATCCCTCGCATTGTCTTAGTGATCACACGAACCAAATCCACCGCACCTATGTCCGATCATCACGAGACAAGGTGTGATTTCAATGGCGAACACTCAAAGTGTTCATCATATCAACCATATGATTCATGCTCTACCTTTCGGTATCACGTGTTCCGAGACCATGTCTGTACATGCTAGGCTCGTCAAGGCCACCTTAGTATCCGCATGTGCAAAACTGTCTTGCACCCGTTGTATGCACTTGTTGATTCTATCACACCCGATCATCACGAGATGCTTCGAAACGACAAGTCTTGGCAACGGTGCTACTAAGGATGAACACTTTATTATCTTGAGATTTTAGTGAGGGATCATCTTATAATGCCATCGCGATCTAAGCAAAATAAGATGCATAAAAAGGATTAACATCACATGCAGTTCATATGTGATATGATATGGCCCTTTTGTCTTTGCGCCTTTGATCTTCATCTCCAAAGCACGGACATGATCTCCATCATCTTCGGGCATGATCTCCATCATCGTCGGCGAAGCACCAAGGTCAATGGTGCCGTCTTCATGATTGTCCTCCATGTAGCAACTATTACAACTACTTTGAAATACTACTCAACATGAAATTTAAAGACAACCATAAGGCTCCTGCCGGTTGCCACAATACAATAATGATCATCTCATACATATTCATCATCACATTATGGCCATATCACATCACCAAACCCTGCAAAAACAAGTTAGACGCTCTCTAATTTGGTTTGCATATTTTACGTGGTTTAGGGTTTTCGATATAGATCTAATCTACCTACGAACATGAACCACAACGTTGATACTAATGTTGTCAATAGAAGAGTAAATTGAATCTTTACTATAGTAGGAGAGACAGACACCCGCAAAGCCTCTTATGCAATACAAGTTGCATGTCGAACGAGGAACAAGTCTCATGAACGCGGTCATGTAAAGTTAGTCCGAGCCGCTTCATCCCACTATGCCATAAAGATGCAAAGTACTCAAACTAAAGATAACAAGAGCATCAACGCCCACAAACCATTGTGTTCTACTCGTGCAACCATCTATGCATAGACACGGCTCTGATACCACTGTAGGATAACGTTGCATAGAAAACAAAAAATTTCCTACGGCGAACACGCAATCCAAGCCAAGATGCAATCTAGAAGACGGTAGCAACGAGGGGGTATCGAGGCTCACCCTTGAAGAGATTCCAAAGCCTACAAGAGGAGGCTCTTGTTGCTGCGGTAGACGTTCACTTGCCGCTTGCAAAAGCGCGTAGAAGATCTTGATCACGATCGGTTCCGGCGCCACGAACGGGCAGCACCTCCGTACTCGGTCACACGTTCGGTTGTTGATGAAGACGACGTCCACCTCCCCGTTCCAGCGGGCAGCGGAAGTAGTAGCTCCTCTTGAATCCGACAGCACGACGGTGTGGTGTCGGTGGCGGTGTAGAAGTCCGGCGGAGCTTCGCTAAGCTATGCGGGATGTGGAGGAGCGGGCGGCTAGGGTTTGGGGAGAGGGGGCGCCGGCCACTATGGGGTGCGGCCACCTTGGTGGTTCTTGGGTGGCCGGCCCCCTCCCCTTGGCCCCTCATTATATAGGTGGAACCCCAAGAGGTGGTGTCCAAGTCTTCGAATAAGACCCGAACCAAAAACCTTCCATAGGGAGGGGAAACCTAGCCAAGCTAGGACTCCCACCAAGGTGGGAGTTCCACCTCCCATATGGGGGGTGGCCGGCCCCCTAAGGGGAGTCCACTTGGGACTCCTCCCCCACTAGGGTTGGCCGGCCATGGAGGTGGAGTCCCATGTGGACTCCACCTTCCTTGATGGTTTCTTCCGGACTTTTCTAGAACCTTCTAGAACCTTCCGTAGAACCTTCCGCGACATTTTTATTCACATAAAATGACATCCTATATATGAATCTTATTCTCCGGACCATTCCGAAACTCCTCGTGATGTCCGGGATCACATCCGGGACTCCGAACAAATATTCGAACTACATTCCATAATTCAAGTACTACCATTTCAACATCCAACTTTAAGTGTGTCACCCTACGGTTCGAGAACTATGCGGACATGGTTGAGTACTCACTCCGACCAATAACCAATAGCGGGATCTGGAGATCCATAATGGCTCCCACATATTCAACGATGACTTTAGTGATCGAATGAACCATTCACATATATTACCAATTCCCTTTGTCTCACGATATTTTACTTGTCCGAGGTTTGATCTTCGGTATCACTCTATACCTTGTTCAACCTCGTATCCTGACAAGTACTCTTTACTCGTACCGTGGTATGTGGTCTCTTATGAACTCATTCATATGCTTGCAAGACATTAGACGACATTCCACCGAGAGGGCCCAGAGTATATCTATCCGTCATCGGGATGGACAAATCCCACTGTTGATCCATATGCCTCAACTCATACTTTCCGGATACTTAATCCCACCTTTATAGCCACCCATTTACGCAGTGGTGTTTGGTGTAATCAAAGTACCTTTCCGGTATAAGTGATTTACATGATCTCATGGTCATAAGGACTAGGTAACTATGTATCAAAAGCTTATAGCAAATAACTTAATGACGAGATCTTATGCTACGCTTAATTGGGTGTGTCCATTACATCATTCTCACAATGACATAACCTTGTTATTAATAACATCCAATGTTCATGATTATGAAACTAATCATCCATTAATCAACAAGCTAGTTTAAGAGGCATACTAGGGACTTCTTGTTTGTCTACATATCACACATGTACTAATGTTTCGGTTAATACAATTCTAGCATGATATATAAACATTTATCATAAACATAAAGATATGAATAATAACCACTTTATTATTGCCTCTAGGGCATATCTCCTTCAAATTAACCATCATATCATCAAGAAGCTTTGTAGCCGCCCCCAAGGTGATGGACATAAAGGTACCTCCAGCAGCTGAATCCAATAAATTCCGCGAAGAAAAATTTAGTCCTGCATAGAAGGTTTGGATGATCATCCAAGTAGTCAGTCCATGGGTTGGGCAATTTTTAACCAAAGATTTCATTCTTTCCCAAGCTTGAGCAACATGTTCATTATCCAATTGTTTAAAATTCATTATGCTACTTCTCAAAGATATAATTTTAGCGGGGATAATATCTACCAATAAAAGCATCCTTGCATTTAGTCCATGAATCAATACTATTCTTAGGCAGAGATAGCAACCAATCTTTAGCTCTTCCTCTTAATGAGAAAGGAAACAATTTTAATTTAATAATATCACCATCTACATCCTTATACTTTTGCATTTCACACATAGTTCATCAAAATTATTAAGATGGGCAGCAGCATCATCAGAACTAACACCAGAAAATTGCTCTCGCATAACAAGATTCAGTAAAGCAGGTTTAATTTCAAAGAATTCTGCTGTAGTAGCAGGTGGAGCAATAGGTGTGCATAAGAAATCATTATTATTTGTGGTTGTGAAGTCACACAACTTAGTATTTTCAGGGGTAGCCATTTTAGCAGTAGTAAATAAAGCAAACTAGATAAAGTAAATGCAAGTAAACTAATTTTTTGTGTTTTTGATATAGAGTGCAAGACAGTAAATAAAGTAAAGCTAGCAACTAATTTTTTTGTGTTTTGATATAATGCAGCAAACAAAGTAGTAAATAAAATAAAGCAAGACAAAAACAAAGTAAAGAGATTGGGAAGTGGAGACTCCCCTTGCAGCGTGTCTTGATCTCAACGGCGCCAGAAATTTGCTTGATGCGTGTAATTGACACGTCCATTGGGAACCCCAAGAGGAAGGTGTGATGCGCACAGGCAAGTTTCCCTCGAAGAAACCAAGGTTTAATCGAACCAGTAGGAGTCAAGAAGCACGTTGAAGGTTGATGGCAGCGGGATGTAGTGCGGCGCAACACCGAGATTCGGCGCCAACGTGGAACCGCACAACACAACCATAGTACTTTGCCCCAACGAAACAGTGAGGTTGTCAATCTCACCGGCTTGCTGTAACAAAGGATTAACCGTATTGTGTGGAAGATGATTGCTTGCAAGAAAACAGTAAAACAAGTATTGCAGCAGATTTGTATTTCAGTATAAAAGAATGGACCGGGGTCCACAGTTCACTAGAGGTGTCTCTCCCATAAGATAAAAGCATGTTGGGTGAACAAATTACAGTCGGGCAATTGACAAATAGAGAGGGCATAACAATGCACATACATGTCATGATAAATATAGTGAGATTTAATTGGGCATTACGACAAAGTACATAGACCGCCATCCAACATGCATCTATGCCTAAAAAGTCCACCTTCAGGTTATCATCCGAACCCCTTCCAGTATTAAGTTGCAAAACAACAGACAATTGCATTAAGTATGGTGCGTAATGTAATCAATAACTACATCCTCGGACATAGCATCAATGTTTTATCCCTAGTGGCAACAGCACATCCATAACCTTAGGGGTTTCTCACTCCCAGATTCACGGAGACATGAACCCACTATCGAGCATAAATACTCCCTCTTGGAGTTAATAGCGAAAACTTGGCCAGAGCCTCTACTAATAACGTAGAGCATGCAAGATCTTAAACAACACATAGGTAATAACTTGATAATTAACATAACATAGTATTCTCTATCCATCGGATCCCGACAAACACAACATATAGCATTACAGATAGATGATCTTGATCATGTTAGGCAGCTCACAAGATGTAACAACCCAACTTTTTGTGCATTGGTTTAATCTCTTAAGTACAAAATTTTGGGCCAACAAAAACTTTTCTGTTTCTCAAAAATTGCATGCATATAGTTCCTCATACTCTTGCATTGTAGAGATTGTGTGTCAATTGCTTGAGAATGTTGTGTTGTGTGTGGATCCTTAAAACCCTAAACCTACCTATTAATTGTGAGAATTCCTTTTCTTATTAGGGAGCAATTAAAATTCCCATATAACCCTTGAGCATGTGATTATGCTCACATAAGATCTTCTAAGATCTAGTTCTTCTCCAATTTTTCTCCTCCATATCTATTTCTTCTTCTATCCATTTTCAAATCAGAAAACTCTCCAAGCAAGAGGACCATTGACTCATCACCTTGTATACCTAGGGTTGACTTAGATCATCTCCATGTGACCCCTTCAAAGTTTTCAACTTTTAATTAAATGAGTAGGGCCATGCCGGCCATGACCCTTCCCTCTCCCTTGATCATTCCATACACACCTCCCCCACACCATCACCAATCCTTGTGCATGAGATCATGCTCACATATGGTCTTCCTAGATCCTATTTATTGCAAATTTCTCTCCCCCATATCTCTTTATTCTTTTCTAAAATTTGATCTCTGAAAATTCTCCAAGGTAGCACACCCCTTGACTTATCATAGTTATGCTCTGAAACTATTTGGGAGCACATATATGTGGCTTGTTCAAAAATCCAAACTTGGTGAATAAGTGAGGATGGCCATGCCGGCCATGATCTCTTCCCTCTCTCTTGCTCACTCCTTTCACCCCATCTCCTCACCAACACTCACACACGACCTGGGGAAGCCACAGCACCACCCTGACCCCTCCCTGGGCCCACACTCGAACTCCCTCTCCCTTTCTCTCCCCATGGACACCACCTCGGGAACCAACGTGAGATCAAGGAGATCTCCCTCCCTACTCTATCCTTGGCTGCATCTGGACGTCCTGCTCGACCACCAGCTCTCTCACTCCCTCCCAGACAACCGCACGCGTGCCCTTCCACCCTTCCTCTTGCTGACCCGCGACAGCGACCCCCTATGGCCGACGAGCACGTCTGCCCGGCCACGCCCACGTCACCCACTCCACCACCCCTCTCCGGTGCATCTCAACATGTCTTCTGGACGTGCCCTGCACCACAGCGCCTCGGAGACATGCCCGCAGACCCCGCCCTTGACCCACCGGCGCTGCACGGCGACGTCCAGCTGCCTGGTCACCTCGCCGCGCGGCTGCTGGCAGGCACCCGTCGCGTCCTTTCCTCTCTGCCTCGCAGCACGACGTGCGCATCCCTCCAAAACCGCGGCACCGCCTTGCAGGCACGCAGCAGCACCGCCTCGCTCCCCCAATCCCTTGCTGCCGCCCACCGTGAACCGCCTCGCCGCACCGTGTCCACCATGCACCGCGCGGCCCGGTATAAAACGCAGCAGCCCTCCTCCATCCAGACCCTCTCGCCACCATAACCCCCTCCCACCACCAGCTCGTCTCCCAAGTGGAGAGGAGCTCCCCTTCTCCCTATCCTCCGTGAGCGAGCTCGACATCTGCAAGCCGCCGGTGAAGGTTGCCGTCGCGGGACTCCCCCGTTTTCCCTCTCCCTTAGCTCTCTGGAAGCTCCTTTCTCCCCTCTTTCTAACGCACGAACTTTCGTGTCCCAGGGTTCCCCGTAGACGACGCCGCGCCGAACAGCGTTTCCGCCGCCGTCGACGTTCGCCGGAAAACCCGTCGCTGTTTCCGCCGCCGCGACCACCAGTCGACAGAGCTTGCTCCGCCGCTTCCAAATCCAACGGCTGCATGCGCTCTGGGCGCTGGCCCGCGCGCCAGCTCGGACGCCACGTCCCCTGCGTTCAAACCGCTGGCTCCCGCGCTGCGGAGCCGTTGCTGGGCCAAATCCGGCGAGCCCAGCAACGCCGGCCCGTTTCCTCTTTTTCTTTTCTCCCCATTTAATCTGCCAGTAAATCATTGTCTCGTTTTTGAAATTCCATAAATTCATCCAGTAACCAAATGAGTTGGTTCAAAGTTCTAAATGCTCACAAATGAAATCTCTACCACAAATAATTACATGCATGTCATTTTGTGCTGTGAATATGTGCTGAAAAATATAAACCTAAAAAGTGTCTGATTGTGTAATTTATTTATTGTGTGATATTTATGCAACCTTTCTGCATGAGGTCAACTTGGTTGTGCAGTGTATGTAGATAGCTTCATTTTGGCACTAGTCCCACATGCAGGAGCTTCCTGTATTTAAACTGTTTTAGAAAACAAGATCTGTCCAGAGGGAGAGTAAATGATTTTTAATTTGAAAAATAATAATGATTTTGAAACAAAACCAAGTTATACTGGTAGATATACCTATAGGCTAATTTTGTGCCAAAGGAAATATTTTTAAGAGTTATAGTTTAATTCCAAGAATTTAATTACTGAAACAGTATACCTTTTCAGTATTTGATTTTTATAAAATCATTCACAAATCAGAAAAATACAAATCCAGTGGGGTTAGTTCACATTTGTTCTTAGCTATCCAGGGGTATGCTTTGTTTTGGTTGGAGATGCTCTGGTTAGTGTTGGTTTAAGTTTTGGAGTGCTCTGGTTTCTGTCTTGATTGAATTGTTTAGGATAGTAGAAATTTTATTTGCATATGATTCTTGTGCAGGTGTGTTCTACATGTCAATAGCTTTCTGTAGGTATGCTGCATGCATTTTTGTGACTTACAGAAAGATTTAGGTCATTTAATTGGTTCTTAAGTCAATTCTGGAATCGCAAAAATCATATCTTTTGTTTTAAAAATCAAAAATGGGTGAAACCACTTTCAGTAGTTTGCATTTGTCAACCTCTACCTACTGTGATTTTATCAGATTTTTGTGTGCATTATTCTGGAGATAGTTTGTTGATTTGTATGGTGTGTTTCTTTTATTTGCGCGACGATAGATTCGAACGCCGCCGGAGACGAAGGAGGAGGTGACTTTGGGGGATTTGAAGAAGAAGACCAGGGACACTTTGCTGAGCAAGGCAAGCCACCTCTTGATGCATCTCTGATCCTATATATCTTGTTCTTGCATTATTACAAGTTTTACAAAAAGTGCATGTCTTCTATTTATTTTGTCGGTGGTTAGTGCCACCCGGAGATTTATTAATCCACCATTAGGGTGCAGCCCTCGTTGATACCTACTGAACACCTCTCTATTAGTGATATGGTGCTTATCACCTTGTCGGCCTTGTCGCCATTTTTCAAAGAAGAACCGGACTATAGGTTGGGAGCCCTGGAAAAATGGTTACGAAAATGTTTTCCTGAAAAGAAGTTTTACGAAAACCTTGGAATGGGGTAGCCCTGCCCAAGTGTGAGTCTATACAATGAAAATGTTTATGAAAAGGAGATTTGCTGGAGGCAAGTGGAGAAAAGAAAGTGTTTTCGAAAACTTTAGCGCCTAAGTACTCACCCGGACTGAAAAACAGTGCAACCACATTACCCCAAAGTGGGCACGGGGCGTAGCGTAGTAGTTTGTCTCGCCTTAGTTTGGGTCCTGCAAATGTAAGGGGTAGTCCGAGCATGGACACCTATCGACCGTGGCCTTCCCGACGAACTGGGAACGCCTTTCCATTGCGTATCGATGGCAGGGGTACAACCTATGAGCTCCCATTGAATAATGCCCCGCAGTTGGTCGCGGCATTCCGGAGGGTCGAGCTGGTCGGGGAATTTGCTACTCCTGGGTAAACGACCCCTCGGACTCTGGTGTTGGGAGGTACAACTCTAGGCGGCATGTCTTAGGCTAAGGCGAGCAGGCGAAAAACTACGATCGAGTATTTGTCGTGGCATAGTTTTTTATGCAGGGATGATGCCCACACGATGAGTATCCGGATCTTGTGGGGAAAGTGTACAACCTCTGCAGAGTGAAAACTATTCGAATAGCCGTGTCCGCGGTTATGGACGGTCGGAAAGGCTGCTGCTTAGCACTAAAGAGTTTTTAGTTTCTAAAAGTGTTTTATCAATTATTGTTTTGGGAAAGTGACGCCAGTGGGTCTGGTGGAAAGGTACCTGCGAGGTACGGTGGAAAGCTGGAAAGGAAATGGCCATTTGAGATGGCTGAAAATTAAATTGGGTCACCCTTACCTATTAGTCTGCAAATGAAATGGTTTACCAAAAAGTTTTCAACAAAGTTATGGAACGGTCCTATTCTCGAGAGGAACCACCTCTCGCTCCTTGTCGCCCTAGATAGTGCCTTTTCCTTGCTACTGCCATATTGCATATCCTTTATTTCTCTCTAAGGTGGTTTGCGAGTACATTCAAAAGTACTCACTGGCATTGTTGTCCTGGTTATCTACTTGACCAGACTTTGAAGAAGAGTACTTCGAAGAAGAGGAGTACGACGCCGAAGACGCGAACTAGGACGCTCTCCCAGTCAGCCGCCTGTAGGGTAAAGGCCTGACTTGGGTTCCACCGCTTTTGGAGTCAAGTTGTTTCCGCTGCTGTTTGGTGAACTACGGCCTTGATGGCCTATGATGTAAGACTTCGTATTACTTAAATTCGGTACTGTAATGGATGATGTAATCTGGTATCAGTTCGGTTATGTATTCACGATGGAATGATCTTGGGATCGTGAAATTGAATGCATAACTGGAGTTCTGGACTGGTAAGTCCGGGGCCCCACAGAGCTGGTATCAGAGCCATCCTGACTGTAGGAGACCTTAGTTAGCATGGGCGTTAGAAATAGAACAAAAATTATTTTCTTAAACAAAAAGGTTGACTAAATGCTGAAAATGCTTAAGTCCCTTACCTCCTTCTATTTTCCAGAAACTTTACTTGCATTACTGTTTTATTATGCTTAAAATTTTGCACACTGTGGTCACTAACTTAATCTACTTTAAAATTTGTGTAGATGCCGATCGAGTACACGCACGTCCGTCAGGTTGGAGTGAGGCCGCCCCTCTACTTCTTCGAGCGGGCCTTAGCCGACCTGGCTATTCGCTGCGGACGTATGGTGCCCGAGATTAAGGGCGTCCGTACTGAGAGGTCCGCAGACTCGGAGATGGCCTGGCTGGTCACCTGCGTCGTCAGGGGGAGCGGGATTTCCCCCGCTACTGAGGAGTTCACCATCGACGTGATGGAGCGCACGTGGCTCGACGGGATGATTCGAGTCTCTCAGGAGGCACTTGCACGCCTTGCCTTTCTTCACCCGGAGGTTGTCGCCGACACTGGTTACCAGTACCTTGGCCAGCGCGACCTCGCGGGCCAGCCCGTGGCCGGCGCCCCACACGCCGACACCGCCCACCAGCTGCACCATATGGAGTACCTGCTTCACCACACTCAGACTCAGCAGGACCGCGCCCGTGAGAGGTGCGATCTGCAGGAGGATGAGATTGCTACACTTCGCGCTCAGCTTGCTGCTACACAGGCTGACCTTGCCAGTGAGCGCAAGCTGAGGGTTGCCGCACGCCGGAGGGTTACTCGCCTGAAGGCGAAGGTGACTTCGCTGGAGGCCCTGACTGCTCAGATGGAGGCCACTATTGAGGAGCTTGAGGACGACGGTGAGGATCTCCGCAAGGAGAACGAGGCTCTCCTTAGTGACGACGACGACTACGAGGACGAGGACTTCGATATGGAGCCTGATACTGAGGATGAGGCCTTCATCAACGATGAAGATGAGGAGCCCGAGCCACTGATGTCCGAGGAGGACCCCGAGGAGCCAGCCTTTGTTGAGGAGGACGCCCCACCTGCACCTGAGGTTCCTGTCGTGGACCTCGACGACTTCTAGAGCACCACCTTGGACTCGCACCACCTTACCTTAGGGCGATGAGATAGGCCCCCTTTTGCGATGCGAGTAGACTTGTGATGATGGTTCTATGAAACCATTCTTTTGGCTGTGTTGTATGAGACTTATGTGTGATGATGTATGCTACATTGTGCCATCGGCACCCCTGCTATGCTATGCTATCATTTGCCTACTTTGCATTTGTTGCGCCCGTTTTTGAATTTCCGTTTTTATTTGCAATCCCTCCCCTTTTAAGTGGCTGCCCATCTACTTGTTTCCTTTTTGTAAATCTGAATCCACCCTTCTTCAGGATGGTGGAAACCCGTAGAGGAGACCACAGCGGGGCAAACCGAGACCCACCTCCACCTCCACCTCCACCCCCACCCCTACCATGGCTCAACTCCTGCGCATTATGTTGGAAGACCGTGAGGCAGCCCGTGCGGAGCGTCAAGCTAATCTTGTTACCCTTCAGCACCTCGCTCAGCTTGCTACCGGTAACGCCAACAACAATAATGGCGGGGATGGAAATGGAGACCCCCGCTCCAAGCTGAAGGATTTTCAAAGCACCAACCCACCTGTCTTCTCCAAGTGCACTGAACCCCTCGACGCCGATGATTGGCTTCGCACCATTGAGAACAACTTGGAGGTTGCCGGAGTCGGCAATGATGAGAAGGTTCTGTTTGCCACTCATTACCTCTCCGGACCTGCCCGCGCTTGGTGGGAAAATGTCAAGGCTATTCAAGCTGAAGGACACGTCATCGGCTGGGAAGAATTCAAGACCAAGTTCCGCAAGACCCACATCCCTTCAGGACTGATCAAGCTCATGAAGGATAAGTTCATGAATTTGAAGCAGGGAAGCATGTCTGTGGTGGACTACATGGACAAATTCACCACTCTGTCCCGGTATGCTCCAGAAGACACCGACACTGAAGAGAAGAAGAAAGATCGCTTCTTGAATGGTCTGCATGATGAAATGCAGAGCATCTTGGTGGCCGTTCCATACCCAGACCTTGAGTCGCTGGTTGATGCCTCTATCATGGTGGAGAGCAAGCGCAAGAGTGCATTTGAGAACCGCAAGCGCAAGGCGATGATGCAGCAAGGCAGCTCCAGCACTCAGCGACCCCGCAGCTTTCCTCCTCCAAGGCCGGCGCCCCAGCAGCAGAGGGCACCACCCCCTGCACCTCGCCCCAACAACCCCAATCGCAACTACAACCCTCAGCGTTCTGGAGGAAGCAACTACAATCCCAATTACAACCGCCAGAACAACACTGTCCGCCCCGCCACCACTGGATGCTATACCTGCGGTCAACCGGGTCATTTCTCCAAGGAGTGCCCCAACCGAGCTACTTCTGGACAGCGCCCCAATGCGCCCAAGCCTAATCTAGGACAAGCTCGCACTGCTACTGGAAGGAACCTGAATCAGAAGAAGCCAGCTGGACCAGCTAGGGGACACCTCAACCACGTCAATGCTGAACAAGCTCAGGAAGCTCCGGATATTGTCCTGGGTACGTTCCCTGTCAACTCAATACCCGCCACTGTCTTGTTTGACTCCGGGGCATCGCACTCTTTTGTTACTAAGCCGTTCGCTAGGAAGAGCGGTTTGAGACCTACGATCATGCAACGTCCTATGTTAGTCCAAATTCCGAGATCCACCACCAAAACGGATCTATCCTGCAAGGAGGTTCCTATAGATATTCAGGGGAAGCGTTTCCACGCGGATCTGATCGTATTAGGAGAACAAGGTTTAGAAGTTATCCTTGGGATGAATTGGATGGTGAAGTACAAGGGTCACATAGATTGTGTTCGCCGAGCCATAACCTTGACTGCTGAGGACGGAGAAGTAGTTGAGCATGTGGCGACCATACCTTCATCAAAGGTCTTATGCAAGAAGAGTGTCGCCAGCCCAGCCCTGCATGAAGTACCCATAGCTTGTGAGTATCCTGAAGTTTTCCCCGATGAGCTACCCGGTATGCCCCCTGATCGGGATATCGAGTTTATCATCGAACTAGTCCCCGGAACCGCCCCCATCGCTCAGCGACCTTACCGGATGAACCCCCAAGAATTAGTTGAGTTGAAGAAGCAGTTGAATGATATGTTGAGGAAAGGTTTGATTCGCCCGAGTGCATCCCCCTGGGGATCTCCCGTTATCTTTGTGGATAAGCGGGACGGTACTATCCGCCTGTGCGTGGATTACCGGAAACTGAATGATGTCACCATCAAAAACAAATACCCCCTCCCGAAGATTGAAGATCTGTTCGACCAGATGAATGGCGCCCGAGTTTTCTCTAAAATAGATCTCCGAACTGGTTATCATCAACTCAAGGTTCGAGAGTCAGACATTCCCAAGACTGCCTTCACCACACGGTATGGACTTTTTGAATATACCGTGATGTCTTTCGGACTGACCAATGCCCCTGCCTATTTCATGAACCTCATGAACAAGGTGTTCATGAAGTACCTCGACAAGTTCGTTGTGGTTTTCATCGACGATATTCTGATCTACTCCAAGAGTGAAGAAGAGCATGCTGAACATCTGCGGATTGTTTTGGGAACGCTCAGAGACCATAAGCTTTACGCCAAGTTTAGTAAGTGTGAATTTTGGCTGAAAGAGGTAGGATTTTTAGGTCATGTCATATCTGCCGGAGGAGTGTCTGTCGACCCGTCCAAAATTCAGTCCATCATGGAGAAGAAAGCCCCTACCAATCAGACCGAAGTTCGCGCCTTTTTAGGATTGGCGGGTTATTACCGCAAGTTTGTTGAGGGATTCTCCAGCATTGCGAGGCCGTTAACGCAGCTATTGAAGAAGGATAAGAAGTTCGAGTGGACCGACAAATGTGAGGCCAGTTTTCAGGAACTCAAGAAGAGGTTAGTCACAGCCCCCGTTCTGACCATGCCCGATATTACCAAGGATTTTGATGTGTACTGCGATGCATCAAAGCTTGGATTGGGAAGTGTGCTGATGCAAGAAGGAAAGGTGATAGCTTATTTGTCAAGACAACTTCGACCGCACGAGATGAATTACCCCACGCATGACTTAGAGCTTGCCGCTGTAGTTCACGCCCTGAAGACCTGGCGCCACTACCTAGTGGGAAATCGTTGCGAAATCTACACCGACCACAAGAGTTTGAAGTACATCTTCACCCAGCGGGAGCTGAACATGAGGCAGAGCAGATGGATGGAGCTTATCAAGGATTACGACCTCGGCATTCATTATCATCCTGGTAAAGCTAATGTGGTAGCTGATGCCCTTAGTCGAGAGCCCTGTTCGTTGAACGCCCTTATCAAAATTGCTCAACCTAAGCTGTATGAAGAGCTGGAGGAGTTCGGCCTCGAGCTCGTTACCCATGGTTTTCTGGCAAATCTTGAATTGAAGCCTACCCTATTCGACCAAATCAAGGAAGCTCAAGTGGGTCATGAGAGTATTGAAGGAATCAAGCGTAGGATGAATAGGGAAGAAGTTCCTGGTTTTGAGGTCGACGCCAAAGGAGTTTTGTGGTACAAGGGACGCCTGTGTGTACCTAATGTTGAAGACCTGAAGCAACTCATCATGAAGGAAGCTCACGACACCCCATACTCAATCCACCCCGGAGGAACCAAGATGTACCAAGACCTGAAGAAACAATTCTGGTGGCACGGTATGAAGCGCGAGATCGCCTTTTTCATTGCTCGCTGCGATGTGTGCCAGAAAGTGAAGGCTGAACATCAGCGACCAGCTGGACTACTCCAACCCCTCCAAGTTCCCGAGTGGAAATGGGAAGAGGTTGGAATGGACTTTATCACCGGACTCCCTAAATCCCAGCGAGGCCATGACTCTATCTGGGTTATTGTTGACCGACTTACCAAAGTTGCTCATTTCATCCCCGTGAAAACCAAGTATAATAGTGCCAGACTAGCTGATCTATATGTATCCAGAATCGTGAGTCTCCACGGTGTTCCTAAGCGGATCGTATCGGATCGTGGTACCCAATTCACCTCGAGATTCTGGAAGAGCCTGCATGAAGCCCTCGGTACCAAGCTCGCCTTCAGCACTGCTTATCACCCGCAGACAGGTGGCCAGACCGAAAGAGTAAATCAGATTCTTGAAGATATGCTTCGTGCTTGTGTTCTCGCCTATGGAGCAAAATGGGAAGACTGTCTACCCTTCGCTGAGTTCTCTTACAACAATAGCTACCAAGCTAGTCTTCAGATGGCCCCCTTTGAAGCCCTTTATGGTCGCCGTTGCCGAACCCCTCTCAACTGGTCCGAGACCGGAGATAGTCAAGTTTTTGGACCTGATCATCTTCGAGAGGCTGAAGAACAAGTCCAACTGATCCGTGATCGCCTCAAAGCCGCTCAATCCCGCCAGAAGAGTTATGCTGATTCTAAGCGTCGCGAGTTGACATTCAATGTTGGTGATTATGCCTATCTTCGCGTCACTCCACTCAAGGGAATGCAGAGATTTCACGTCAAAGGGAAGCTTGCCCCAAGATATATTGGGCCCTTCAAGGTTCTCGCTCGTCGAGGTGAAGTATCCTATCAACTTGAACTGCCTGCTGAATTAGCGGATTTTCATGATGTGTTCCACATCTCTCTTCTTCGACGATGCCTCCAAGTGCCTGACAAGCCTGAGACATTCAAGAACATCGATTATCGCACCCTCGACCTCAACACCGACTTGACCTATCGAGAAGTACCCCTTCGGATCCTAGAAGAGGCTGTCCGTCTCACCCGTAGAAGGAAGATAAAATTTTGCAAGGTTCAGTGGACTAATCACTCCGAGGAGGAAGCCACTTGGGAAAGAGAAGATCAGCTCCGAAAGGACTTCCCCGCACTCTTCAGTTCTTAGCCACCGAATCTCGAGGACGAGATTCATTTTAAGGGGGGAAGGTTTGTAACAACCCAACTTTTTGTGCATTGGTTTAATCTCTTAAGTACAAAATTTTGGGCCAACAAAAACTTTTCTGTTTCTCAAAAATTGCATGCATATAGTTCCTCATACTCTTGCATTGTAGAGATTGTGTGTCAATTGCTTGAGAATGTTGTGTTGTGTGTGGATCCTTAAAACCCTAAACCTACCTATTAATTGTGAGAATTCCTTTTCTTATTAGGGAGCAATTAAAATTCCCATATAACCCTTGAGCATGTGATTATGCTCACATAAGATCTTCTAAGATCTAGTTCTTCTCCAATTTTTCTCCTCCATATCTATTTCTTCTTCTATCCATTTTCAAATCAGAAAACTCTCCAAGCAAGAGGACCATTGACTCATCACGTTGTATACCTAGGGTTGACTTAGATCATCTCCATGTGACCCCTTCAAAGTTTTCAACTTTTAATTAAATGAGTAGGTCCATGCCGGCCATGACCCTTCCCTCTCCCTTGATCATTCCATACACACCTCCCCCACACCATCACCAATCCTTGTGCATGAGATCATGCTCACATATGGTCTTCCTAGATCCTATTTATTGCAAATTTCTCTCCCCCATATCTCTTTATTCTTTTCTAAAATTTGATCTCTGAAAATTCTCCAAGGTAGCACACCCCTTGACTTATCATAGTTATGCTCTGAAACTATTTGGGAGCACATATATGTGGCTTGTTCAAAAATCCAAACTTGGTGAATAAGTGAGGATGGCCATGCCGGCCATGATCTCTTCCCTCTCTCTTGCTCACTCCTTTCACCCCATCTCCTCACCAACACTCACACACGACCTGGGGAAGCCACAGCACCACCCTGACCCCTCCCTGGGCCCACACTCGAACTCCCTCTCCCTTTCTCTCCCCATGGACACCACCTCGGGAACCAACGTGAGATCAAGGAGATCTCCCTCCCTACTCTATCCTTGGCTGCATCTGGACGTCCTGCTCGACCACCAGCTCTCTCACTCCCTCCCAGACAACCGCACGCGTGCCCTTCCACCCTTCCTCTTGCTGACCCGCGACAGCGACCCCCTATGGCCGACGAGCACGTCTGCCCGGCCACGCCCACGTCGCCCACTCCACCACCCCTCTCCGGTGCATCTCAACATGTCTTCTGGACGCGCCCTGCACCACAGCGCCTCGGAGACATGCCCGCAGACCCCGCCCTTGACCCACCGGCGCTGCACGGCGACGTCCAGCTGCCTGGTCACCTCGCCGCGCGGCTGCTGGCAGGCACCCGTCGCGTCCTTTCCTCTCTGCCTCGCAGCACGACGTGCGCATCCCTCCAAAACCGCGGCACCGCCTTGCAGGCACGCAGCAGCACCGCCTCGCTCCCCCAATCCCTTGCTGCCACCCACCGTGAACCGCCTCGCCGCACCGTGTCCACCATGCACCGCGCGGCCCGGTATAAAACGCAGCAGCCCTCCTCCATCCAGACCCTCTCGCCACCATAACCCCCTCCCACCACCAGCTCGTCTCCCAAGTGGAGAGGAGCTCCCCTTCTCCCTATCCTCCGTGAGCGAGCTCG
Organism: Lolium multiflorum; assembly: GCA_030979885.1. NCBI lineage: Eukaryota > Viridiplantae > Streptophyta > Magnoliopsida > Poales > Poaceae > Lolium > Lolium multiflorum. The sequence continues at coordinate 216,327,485 of CM061748.1, forward strand.
ACATCTGCAAGCCGCCGGTGAAGGTTGCCGTCGCGGGACTCCCCCGTTTTCCCTCTCCCTTAGCTCTCTGGAAGCTCCTTTCTCCCCTCTTTCTAACGCACGAACTTTCGTGTCCCAGGGTTCCCCGTAGACGACGCCGCGCCGAACAGCGTTTCCGCCGCCGTCGACGTCCGCCGGAAAACCCGTCGCTGTTTCCGCCGCCGCGACCACCAGTCGACAGAGCTTGCTCCGCCGCTTCCAAATCGCCACGGGTCGTCGTCATCTGCGCTACGTGGTGAGCACCCGAACCCCCGCCTGTTTCTAGGGTTCCCTGACGTTCTCCGCGTCGAGAGGAAGAAGGAGCAGCGGTGGCCGTTGGATGAAATCCAACGGCTGCATGCGCTCTGGGCGCTGGCCCGCGCGCCAGCTCGGATGCCACGTCCCCTGCGTTCAAACCGCTGGCTCCCGCGCTGCGGAGCCGTTGCTGGGCCAAATCCGGCGAGCCCAGCAACGCCGGCCCGTTTCCTCTTTTTCTTTTCTCCCCATTTAATCTGCCAGTAAATCATTGTCTCGTTTTTGAAATTCCATAAATTCATCCAGTAACCAAATGAGTTGGTTCAAAGTTCTAAATGCTCACAAATGAAATCTCTACCACAAATAATTACATGCATGTCATTTTGTGCTGTGAATATGTGCTGAAAAATATAAACCTAAAAAGTGTCTGATTGTGTAATTTATTTATTGTGTGATATTTATGCAACCTTTCTGCATGAGGTCAACTTGGTTGTGCAGTGTATGTAGATAGCTTCATTTTGGCACTAGTCCCACATGCAGGAGCTTCCTGTATTTAAACTGTTTTAGAAAACAAGATCTGTCCAGAGGGAGAGTAAATGATTTTTAATTTGAAAAATAATAATGATTTTGAAACAAAACCAAGTTATACTGGTAGATATACCTATAGGCTAATTTTGTGCCAAAGGAAATATTTTTAAGAGTTATAGTTTAATTCCAAGAATTTAATTACTGAAACAGTATACCTTTTCAGTATTTGATTTTTATAAAATCATTCACAAATCAGAAAAATACAAATCCAGTGGGGTTAGTTCACATTTGTTCTTAGCTATCCAGGGGTATGCTTTGTTTTGGTTGGAGATGCTCTGGTTAGTGTTGGTTTAAGTTTTGGAGTGCTCTGGTTTCTGTCTTGATTGAATTGTTTAGGACAGTAGAAATTTTATTTGCATATGATTCTTGTGCAGGTGTGTTCTACATGTCAATAGCTTTCTGTAGGTATGCTGCATGCATTTTTGTGACTTCCAGAAAGATTTAGGTCATTTAATCGGTTCTTAAGTCAATTCTGGAATCGCAAAAATCATATATTTTGTTTTAAAAATCAAAAATGGGTGAAACCACTTTCAGTAGTTTGCATTTGTCAACCTCTACCTACTGTGATTTTATCAGATTTTTGTGTGCATTATTCTGGAGATAGTTTGTTGATTTGTATGGTGTGTTTCTTTTATTTGCGCGACGATAGATTCGAACGCCGCCGGAGACGAAGGAGGAGGTGACTTTGGGGGATTTGAAGAAGAAGACCAGGGACACTTTGCTGAGCAAGGCAAGCCACCTCTTGATGCATCTCTGATCCTATATATCTTGTTCTTGCATTATTACAAGTTTTACAAAAAGTGCATGTCTTCTATTTATTTTGTCGGTGGTTAGTGCCACCCGGAGATTTATTAATCCACCATTAGGGTGCAGCCCTCGTTGATACCTACTGAACACCTCTCTATTAGTGATATGGTGCTTATCACCTTGTCGGCCTTGTCGCCATTTTTCAAAGAAGAACCGGACTATAGGTTGGGAGCCCTGGAAAAATGGTTACGAAAATGTTTTCCTGAAAAGAAGTTTTACGAAAACCTTGGAATGGGGTAGCCCTGCCCAAGTGTGAGTCTATACAATGAAAATGTTTATGAAAAGGAGATTTGCTGGAGGCAAGTGGAGAAAAGAAAGTGTTTTCGAAAACTTTAGCGCCTAAGTACTCACCCGGACTGAAAAACAGTGCAACCACATTACCCCAAAGTGGGCACGGGGCGTAGCGTAGTAGTTTGTCTCGCCTTAGTTTGGGTCCTGCAAATGTAAGGGGTAGTCCGAGCATGGACACCTATCGACCGTGGCCTTCCCGACGAACTGGGAACGCCTTTCCATTGCGTATCGATGGCAGGGGTACAACCTATGAGCTCCCATTGAATAATGCCCCGCAGTTGGTCGCGGCATTCCGGAGGGTCGAGCTGGTCGGGGAATTTGCTACTCCTGGGTAAACGACCCCTCGGACTCTGGTGTTGGGAGGTACAACTCTAGGCGGCATGTCTTAGGCTAAGGCGAGCAGGCGAAAAACTACGATCGAGTATTTGTCGTGGCATAGTTTTTTATGCAGGGATGATGCCCACACGATGAGTATCCGGATCTTGTGGGGAAAGTGTACAACCTCTGCAGAGTGAAAACTATTCGAATAGCCGTGTCCGCGGTTATGGACGGTCGGAAAGGCTGCTGCTTAGCACTAAAGAGTTTTTGGTTTCTAAAAGTGTTTTATCAATTATTGTTTTGGGAAAGTGACGCCAGTGGGTCTGGTGGAAAGGTACCTGCGAGGTACGGTGGAAAGCTGGAAAGGAAATGGCCATTTGAGATGGCTGAAAATTAAATTGGGTCACCCTTACCTATTAGTCTGCAAATGAAATGGTTTACCAAAAAGTTTTCAACAAAGTTATGGAAATGTCTTATTCTCGAGAGGAACCACCTCTCGCTCCTTGTCGCCCTAGATAGTGCCTTTTCCTTGCTACTGCCATATTGCATATCCTTTATTTCTCTCTAAGGTGGTTTGCGAGTACATTCAAAAGTACTCACTGGCATTGTTGTCCTGGTTATCTACTTGACCAGACTTTGAAGAAGAGTACTTCGAAGAAGAGGAGTACGACGCCGAAGACGCGAACTAGGACGCTCTCCCAGTCAGCCGCCTGTAGGGTAAAGGCCTGACTTGGGTTCCACCGCTTTTGGAGTCAAGTTGTTTCCGCTGCTGTTTGGTGAACTACGGCCTTGATGGCCTATGATGTAAGACTTCGTATTACTTAAATTCGGTACTGTAATGGATGATGTAATCTGGTATCAGTTCGGTTATGTATTCACGATGGAATGATCTTGGGATCGTGAAATTGAATGCATAACTGGAGTTCTGGACTGGTAAGTCCGGGGCCCCACACAAGATCCAACAATGAAGCACAATGAGGAGAAGACAACCATCTAGCTACTTCTATGGACCCATAGTCCAGGGGTGAACTACTCACTCATCAGCGACCATGGCGGTGAAGAGTCCTCCGGGAGATGAATCCCCTCTCCGACAGGGTGCCGGAGGAGATCTCCGAATCCCCGAGATGGGATTGGCGGCGGCGGCGTCTCGGAAGGTTTTCCGTATCGTGGCTCTCGGTACTGGGGGTTTCGCGACGGAGGCTTTAAGTAGGCGGAAGGGCAACGCGGGGGCCACACGAGGGCCCCACACCATAGGTCGGCGCGGCCAGGGCCTGGGCCGCGCCGCCCTAGTGTGGCGGCGCCTCGTGGCCCCACTTCGACTCCTCTTCGGTCTTCTGGAAGCTTCGTGGCAAAATAGGACCCCGGGCGTTGATTTCGTCCAATTCCGAGAATATTTCGTTACTAGGATTTCTGAAACCAAAAACAGCAGAAAACAGCAACTGGCTCTTCGGCATCTTGTTAATAGGTTAGTTCCACAAAATGCACGAATATGACATAAAGTGTGCATAAAACATGTAGATATCATCAATAATGTGGCATGGAACATAAGAAATTATCGATACGTCGGAGACGTATCAAGCATCAATGTTTTATCCCTAGTGGCAACAGCACATCCACAACCTTAGAACTTTCTGTCACTGTCCCAGATTTAATGGAGGCATGAACCCACTATCGAGCATAAGTACTCCCTCTTGGAGTTAAGAGCAAAAACTTGGCCAGAGCCTCTACTAATAACGGAGAGCATGCAAGATCATAAACAACACATAGGTAATAGATTGATAATCAACATAACATAGTATTCTCTATCCATCGGATCCCGACAAACACAAAATATAGAATTACAGATAGATGATCTTGATCATGTTAGGTGATGGCGTGTAACTCACACGTTCGTTGGGAACCCCAAGAGGAAGGTATGATGCGCACAACAGCAAGTTTTCCCTCAGAAAGAAACCAAGGTTTATCAAACCAGGAGGAGCCAAGAAGCACGTTGAAGGTTGATGGCGGCGGGATGTAGTGCGCAACACCAGGGATTCCGCGCCAACGTGGAACCTGCACAACACAACCAAAGTACTTTGCCCCAACGAAACAGTGAGGTTGTCAATCTCACCGGCTTGTTGTAACAAAGGATTAGATGTATAGTGTGGATGATGATTGTTTGCAGAAAACAGTAGAACAAGTATTGCGGTAGATTGTATTCAATGTAAAAGAATGGACCGGGGTCCACAGTTCACTAGAGGTGTCTCTCCCATAAGATAAATAGCATGTTGGGTGAACAAATTACAGTCGGGCAATTGACAAATAGAGAGGGCATGACCATGCACATACATGATATGATGAGTATTGTGAGATTTAATTGGGCATTACGACAAAGTACATAGACCGCTATCCAGCATGCATCTATGCCTAAAAAGTCCACCTTCAGGTTATCATCCGAACCCCTTCCAGTATTAAGTTGCGAACAACAGACAATTGCATTAAGTATGGTGCGTAATGTAATCAATAACTACATCCCCGGACATAGCATCTATGTTTTATCCCTAGTGGCAACAACACATCCACAACCTTAGAACTTTCTGTCACTGTCCCAGATTTAATGGAGGCATGAACCCACTATCGAGCATAAATACTCCCTCTTGGAGTTAAGAGCAAAAACTTGGCCAGAGCCTCTACTAATAACGGAGAGCATGCAAGATCATAAACAACACATAGGTAATAGATTGATAATCAACATAACATAGTATTCTCTATCCATCGGATCCCGACAAACACAACATATAGAATTACAGATAGATGATCTTGATCATGTTAGGCAGCTCACAAGATCCGACAATGAAGCACATGAGGAGAAGACAACCATCTAGCTACTGCTATGGACCCATAGTCCAGGGGTGAACTACTCACTCATCACTCCGGAGGCGACCATGGCGGTGAAGAGTCCTCCGGGAGATGATTCCCCTCTCCGGCAGGGTGCCGGAGGTGATCTCCAGAATCCCCCGAGATGGGATTGGCGGCGGCGGCGTCTCGAAGGTTTTCCGTATCATGGCTCTCGGTACGGGGTTTCGCGACGAAGGCTTTAAGTAGGCGGAAGGGCAACGCGGGGGCCACACGAGGCCCCACACGCCGGGCGCGCGGCCCAGGCCGCCGCCGCCGCCCCTGTTGTGTCCGCGTGGCCCCACTTCCTTTCCCCCTCGGTCTTCTGGAAGCTTCGTGCAAAAATAGGACCCTGGGCGTTGATTTCGTCCAATTCCGAGAATATTTCCTTACTAGGATTTCTGAAACCAAAAACAGCAGAAAACAGCAACTGGCTCTTCGGCATCTCGTTAATAGGTTAGTGCCGGAAAATGCATAAATACAACATATAATGTGTATAAAACATGTAGATATCATCAATAATGTGGCATGGAACATAAGAAATTATCGATACGTCGGAGACGTATCAGCATCCCCAAGCTTAGTTCTGCTCCCAGCAGGTAAACGTAACAAAGATAATTTCGAGTGACATGCCATCATAAACTTGATCATACTATTGTAAGCATATGTAATGAATGCAGCGATCAAAACAATGGTAATGACATGAGTAAACAAATGAATCATAAAGCAAAGACTTTTCATGAATAGTACTTCAAGACAAGCATCAATAAGTCTTGCATAAGAGTTAACTCATAAAGCAATAAATCAAAGTAAAGGTATTGAAGCAACACAAAAGAAGATTAAGTTTCAGCGGTTGCTTTCAACTTATAACATGTATATCTCATGGATATTGTCAATGTAAAGTAATATAACAAGTGCAATATGCAAGTATGTAGGAATCAATGCACAGTTCACACAAGTGTTTGCTTCTTGAGGTGGAGAGAAATAGGTGAACTGACTCAACATAAAAGTTAAAGAATGGTCCTTCAAAGAGGAAAGCATCGATTGCTATATTTGTGCTAGAGCTTTGGTTTTGAAAACATGAAACAATTTTGTCAACGGTAGTAATAGAGCATATGTATCATGTAAATTATATCTTACAAGTTGCAAGCCTCATGCATAGTATACTAATAGTGCCCGCACCTTGTCCTAATTAGCTCGGATTACCGGATTATCATCGCAATACACATGTTTTAACCAAGTGTCACAAAGGGGTACCTCTATGCCGCCTGTACAAAGGTCTAAGGAGAAAGCTCGCATTTGGATTTCTCGCTTTTGATTATTCTCAACTTAGACATCCATACCGGGACAACATAGACAACAGATAATGGACTCCTCTTTTATGCATAAGCATGTAGCAACAATTAATATTCTCATATGAGATTGAGGATATATGTCCAAAACTGAAACTTCCACCATGATTCATGGCTTTAGTTAGCGGCCCAATGTTCTTCTCTAACAATATGCATGCTCTAACCATTTAAATGAGTGGTAAATCTCCCTTACTTCAGACAAGACGGACATGCATAGCAACTCACATGATATTCAACAAAGAGTAGTTGATGGCGTCCCCAGAAACATGGTTATCGCACAACAAGCAACTTAATAAGAGATAAAGTGCATAAGTACATATTCAATACCACAATAGTTTTTAAGGCTATTTTGTCCCATGAGCTATATATTGCAAAGGCGAATGATGGAAATTTTAAAGATAGCACTCAAGCAATTTACTTTGGAATGGCGGAGAAATACCATGTAGTAGGTAGGTATGGTGGACACAAATGGCATAGTGGTTGGCTCAAGGATTTTGGATGCATGAGAAGTATTCCCTCTCGATACAAGGTTTAGGCTAGCAAGGTTATTTGAAACAAACACAAGGATGAACGGTGCAGCAAAACTCACATAAAAGACACATTGTAAACATTATAAGACTCTACACCGTCTTCCTTGTTGTTCAAAACTCAATACTAGAAATTATCTAGACTTTAGAGAGACCAAATATGCAAACCAAATTTTAGCAAGCTCTATGTATTTCTTCATTAATAGGTGCAAAGTATATGATGCAGGAGCTTAAACATGAGCACAACAATTGCCAAGTATCAAATTATTCAAGACATTTTAGAATTACTACATGTAGCATTTCCCGATTCCAACCATATAACAATTTATCGAAGAAGATTCAACCTTCGCATGAATACTATGAGTAAAGCCTAAGGACATATTTGTCCATATGCAACAGCGGAGCGTGTCTCTCTCCCACACAATGAATGCTAGGATCCATTTATTCAAACAAAAACAAAAAACAAAAACAAACCGACGCTCCAAGCAAAGTACATAAGATGTGATGGAATAAAAATATAGTTTCAGGGGAGGAACCTGATAATGTTGTCGATGAAGAAGGGGATGCCTTGGGCATCCCCAAGCTTAGACGCTTGAGTCTTCTTAAAATATGCAGGGGTGAACCACCGGGGCATCCCCAAGCTTTCACTCTCCTTGATCATATTGTATCACCCTCCTCTCTTGATCCTTGAAAACTTCCTCCACACCAAACTCGAAACAACTCATTAGAGGGTTAGTGCATAATAAAAATTTATATGTTCAGAGGTGACATAATCATTCTTAACACTTCTGGACATTGCATAAAGCTACTGGACATTAATGGATCAAAGAAATGCATCCTACATAGCAAAAGAGGCAATGTGAAATGAAAAGCAGAATCTGTCAAAACAGAACAGTTCGTAAAGACGAATTTTAAAATGGCACCAGACTTGCTCAAATGAAAAAGCCCAAATTGAATGAAAGTTGTGTACATATCTGAGGATCACGCACGTAAATTGGCATATTTTTCTGAGCTACCTACAGAGAGGCAGGTCGAAATTCGTGACAGCAAAGAAATCTGTTTCTGCGCAGTAATCCAAATCTAGTATGAACCTTACTATCAAAGACTTTACTTGGCACAACAATGCACAAAACTAAGATAAGGAGAGGTTTCTACAGTAGTAAACATCTTCCAAGACTCAAATATAAAATAAAGTACTGTAGTAAAAACATGGGTTGTCTCCCATAAGCGCTTTTCTTTAACGCCTTTCAGCTAGGCGCAGAAAGTGTGTATCAAGTGTTATCAAGAGATGAAGCATCGACAGCGGGGTTTGGAGTTTTCTCAACCATGCATAGTATGCTGGATACATAAGTTTCAGCGGCTCCCTTTTCATTAGTCTTGGGCTTGCTACTCTCATCAAACAAATTTTCAGGAACAAGCCAAGCATAATTATCATCTAGAGCTTCGTGCATCGCTAGGAGCTTACATGGTATTGGTGCTTTAATCTCCCCACCATCATTAATATTATTAGTGTACCTTATTCTATCCATGTCCATCTTTTCAAGTGTTCTTTTAAAATCTGGGAATGAACCAAGTTTCTTGTGCTTAATAAAAACTTTTCTAGCTTCTTTAACTATATCTTCAAATTCTCGCACTAAGACTTTTAGAACAAAATCTCTCTTCTCTCCCCGCTCCATATCAGAAAGTGTAAGAAACATGTGTTGTATCATGGGGTTGAGACTAATAAATCTAGTTTCTATCATGCGTACCAAACAAACAGAGGCATCTTCATAAGTAGGGACAGCTTTTGCAAGGGGTATATCTTTAAGATCTTCATGCATACTAACATGGGTGAAAAATTCTTCTATATTATCTCTTCCAATTATAGACCCTTGTCCCACAGGTATATCTTTTGCAGTAAAATTAAAAGGAAACATGTTGAAATAAGTAAAGCAAATGCAAGTAACTAATTTTTTGTGTTTTTGATATAGAGTGCAAGACAGTAAATAAAGTAAAACTAGCAACTAATTTTTTTGTGTTTTGATATAATGGAGCAAACAAGAAAGTAAATAAAATAAAGCAAGACAAAAACAAAGTAAAGAGATTGGATTGTGGAGACTCCCTTGCAGCGTGTCTTGATCTCCCCGGCAACGGCGCCGAAAAAGATGTTGCTGGCGTGTAGTTGACGTGGGAGTTAGAAATCTTGGTGGTGTAGCCGTTGCTTGGGAGATCAAGACACGCTGCAAGGGGAGTCTCCACAATCCAATCTCTTTACTTTGTTTTTGTCTTGCTTTATTTTATTTACTTTCTTGTTTGCTGCATTATATCAAAACACAAAAAAATTAGTTGCTAGCTTTACTTTATTTACTGTCTTGCACTCTATATCAAAAACACAAAAAAATAGTTACTTGCATTTTACTTTTGTTACCATGTCTAGTTCTGCACCTGTTACTTCTTCACCTGAGGAATTAGTCTTCACTTTTAAACAAGGGGATGAGGAGAGTTTTAAAGATGCTTGGTCCAGAATTTTTACTTCTTATCGTAAAGCTGAACCTCAAATGACTCTAAGTTTGCTCCTTAGTAATTTTTATTTTGGTCTTATGATTCGCTATAGATATGCCTTGGATGCTGTAGTGGGAGGAGATTTCCTTCATTGCAATGGGGATCAAGCTTTTAATGCCATAAAGAAGTTGGTTGCATCACATGATTCAGCTAATAACTTTGATTCAGCCCTTATTAGCATTTATAATAGATTAAACACTCTTGAGACAAGTGCATCTCGCTTGAATGAAAATTATAGATATGTTCGTAACCGTCTTGATCAAGTTTTAGTGAACTCTGAACCTTCATTATGGGATCCTACTATTAAAATTGTTATCGGTGACCAAACTCTTCATGCCAATTGTGATATTATGTCTGAATTTTGCCTAATGCCTAAGAGTATTCATGAATCTTTGAAACTTTGGGGATTCGTTGAAGGGGGAGAAGGAATAACTCTTATTGATAACTCTGTTATAATTCCTAAAGGAATAGCTGCGGGTGTGCATACAACCGTTCTTGGGAGAACAATATCTATTGATTATCTTGTTATTGAATGTGCAGGAACAGGACAAATCACACTCGGAAGATCCCTGCTGAAACTATTGGGAGCAGTCATAGATATGGGAGAAGGCACCCTAAAATTCACCTCTACACCCGGGGGTAGACATATATTCCCTAAATCAAAGAGTAAGAAAAATAACAAGAAAGGTAAGGGTAAAGCCCAAGGTAATGTTGATACTGCATCTCTTGATAACACTTGATATACACTTTCTGCGCCTAGCTGAAAGGCGTTAAAGAAAAGCGCTTATGGGAGACAACCCATGTTTTTACTACAGTACTTTTATTTTATATTTGAGTCTTGGAAGTTGTTACTACTATAGCAACCTCTCCTTATCTTAGTTTTGTGCATTGTTGTGCCAAGTAAAGTCTTTGATAGTAAGGTTCATACTAGATTTGGATTACTGCGCAGAAACAGATTTCTTTGCTGTCACGAATCTGGGCCTAATTCTCTATAGGTAACTCAGAAAATTATGCCAATTTACGTGAGTGATCCTCAGATATGTACGCAACTTTCATTCAATTTGAGCATTTTCATCTGAGCAAGTCTGGTGCCTCAATAAAATTCGTCTTTACGAACTGTTCTGTTTTGACAGATTCTGCCTTTTATTTCGCATTGCCTGTTTTGCTATGCTTGATGGATTTTTCTATTCCATTGACTTTCAGTAGCTTTGTGCAATGTTTAAGAATGATTATGTCACCTCTGAACATGTAAATTTTAATTGTGCACTAACCCTCTAATGAGTTGTTTTGAGTTTGGTGTGGAGGAAGTTTTCAAGGATCAAGAGAGGGAGATGATACAATATGATCAAGGTGAGTGAAAGCTCTAAGCTTGGGGATTCCCCGGTGGTTCACCCCTGCATATTTTAAGAAGACTCAAGCGTCTAAGCTTGGGGATGCCCAAGGCATCACCTTCTTCATCGACAACATTATCAGGTTCCTCCCCTGAAACTATATTTTTATTCCATCACATCTTATGTGCTTTGCTTAGAGCGTCGGTTTATTTTTGTTTTTGTTTTTGTTTGAATAAAATGGATCCTAGCATTCATTGTGTGGGAGAGAGACACGCTCCGCTGTTGCATATGGACAAATATGTCCTTAGGCTTTACTCATAGTATTCATGGCGAAGGTTGAATCTTCTTCGTTAAATTGTTATATGGTTGGAATCGGGAAATGCTACATGTAGTAATTCTAAAATGTCTTGAATAATTTGATACTTGGCAATTGTTGTGCTCATGTTTAAGCTCTTGCATCATATACTTTGCACCTATTAATGAAGAAATACATAGAGCTTGCTAAAATTTGGTTTGCATAATTGGTCTCTCTAAAGTCTAGATAATTTCTAGTATTGAGTTTGAACAACAAGGAAGACGGTGTAGAGTCTTATAATGTTTACAATATATCTTTTATGTGAGTTTTGCTGCACCGGTTCATCCTTGTGTTTGTTTCAAATAACCTTGCTAGCCTAAACCTTGTATCGAGAGGGAATACTTCTCATGCATCCAAAATCCTTGAGCCAACCACTATGCCATTTGTGTCCACCATACCTACCTACTACATGGTATTTCTCCGCCATTCCAAAGTAAATTGCTTGAGTGCTACCTTTAAAATTTCTATCCTTTACCTTTGCAATATATAGCTCATGGGACAAATAGCTTAAAAACTATTGTGGTATTGAATATGTACTTATGCACTTTATCTCTTATTAAGTTGTTTGTTGTGCGATAACCATGTTTCTGGGGACGCCATCAACTACTCTTTGTTGAATATCATGTGAGTTTCTATGCATGTCCGTCTTGTCTGAAGTAAGGGAGATTTACCACTCATTTAATGGTTAGAGCATGCATAATGTTAGAGAAGAACATTGGGCCGCTAACTAAAGCCATGATCCATGGTGGAAGTTTCAGTTTTGGACATATATCCTCAATCTCATATGAGAACATTAATTGTTGCTACATGCTTATGCATTAAAGAGGAGTCCATTATCTGTTGTCTATGTTGTCCCGGTATGGATGTCTAAGTTGAGAATAATCAAAAGCGAGAAATCCAATGCGAGCTTTCTCCTTAGACCTTTGTACAGGCGGCATAGAGGTACCCCTTTGTGACACTTGGTTAAAACATGTGTATTGCGATGACAATCCCGGTAATCCAAGCTAATTAGGACAAGGTGCGGGCACTATTAGTATACTATGCATGAGGCTTGCAACTTGTAAGATATAATTTACATAACACATATGCTTTATTACTACCGTTGACAAAATTGTTTCTTGTTTTCAAAACCAAAGCTCTAGCACAAATATAGCAATCAATGCTTCCCTCTGCGAAGGGCCTTTCTTTTACTTTTATGTTCACCTATCTCTCTCCACCTCAAGAAGCAAACACTTGTGTGAACTGTGCATTGATTCCTACATACTTGCATATTGCACTTGTTATATTACTTTACATTGACAATATCCATGAGATATACATGTTATAAGTTGAAAGCAACCGCTGAAACTTAATCTTCCTTTGTGTTGCTTCAATACCTTTACTTTGATTTATTGCTTTATGAGTTAACTCTTATGCAATACTTATTGATGCTTGTCTTGAAAGTACTATTCATGAAAAGTCTTTGCTTTATGATTCATTTGTTTACTCATGTCATTACCATTGTTTTGATCGCTGCATTCATTACATATGCTTACAATAGTATGATCAAGGTTATGATGGCATGTCACTCCAGAAATTATCTTTGTTATCGTTTACCTGCTCGGGACGAGCAGAACTAAGCTTGGGGATGCTGATACGTCTCCGACGTATCGATAATTTCTTATGTTCCATGCCACATTATTGATGATATCTACATGTTTTATGCATACTTTATGTCATATTTATGCATTTTCCGGCACTAACCTATTAACGAGATGCCGAAGAGCCAGTTGCTGTTTTCTGCTTTTTGGTTTCAGAAATCCTAGTAAGGAAATATTCTCGGAATTGGACGAAATCAACGCCGGGGCCTATTTTTACACGAAGCTTCCGAAGACCGGAGGACTTACGAAGTGGGGCCACGAGGCGCCGCCACAACAGGGCGGCGCGGCCCAGGCCTTGGCCGCGCGGCCTGGCGTGTGGGGCCCTCATGTGGCCCCCTGACCTGCCCTTCCGCCTACATATAGTCTTCGTCGCGAAACCCCCAGTACCGAGAGCCACGATACGGAAAACCTTACTGTGACGCCGCCGCCGCCAATCCCATCTCGGGGGATTCGGGAGATCGCCCGCACCCTACCGGAGAGGGGAATCATCTCCGGAGGACTCTTCACCGCCATGGTCGCCTCCGGAGTGATGAGTGAGTAGTTCACCCCTGGACTATGGGTCCATAGCAGTAGCTAGATGGTCGTCTTCTCCTTGTGTGCTTCATTGTCGGATCTTGTGAGCTGCCTAACATGATCAAGATCATCTATCTGTAATTCTATATGTTGTGTTTGTCGGGATCCGATGGATAGAGAATACTATGTTATGTTGATTATCAATCTATTACCTATGTGTTGTTTATGATCTTGCATGCTCTCCGTTATTAGTAGAGGCTCTGGCCAAGTTTTTACTCTTAACTCCAAGAGGGAGTATTTATGCTCGATAGTGGGTTCATGCCTCCATTAAATCTGGGAAGTGACAGAAAGTTCTAAGGTTGTGGATGTGCTGTTGCCACTAGGGATAAAACATTGATGCTATGTCCGAGGATGTAGTTATTGATTACATACGCACCATACTTAAGGCAATTGTCTGTTGTTTGCAACTTAATACTGGAAGGGGTTCGGATGATAACCTGAAGGTGGACTTTTTAGGCATAGATGCATGCTGGTGTTGCCTACCAAAACCCACCGGCGAGCAGCGACGGGCAACATGGAGAGCCGGGAGGCTCCCAGGACTGCTGGTGGATCCTGGTCCCTCGGGCAACGGCCCGTAATGCTCCGGCACACGTCCTGGCGGTTGCGAGGGCGTGCCACCTGACCTATACCTGGTCAGGAAGGTGATGGATTGCTTCGACTAGTTTCCTGCATGGCAAACACGTAAACATTAAATACGAGCCCCGATCGGCTCTTAGGTTGCCCTGTGGATCGGCTCAAAGAGCCGATTGCCCCATGGTTCACGTTAGATTTACAATGACATGGGGATCCTGCTTTATCGATATCAAGCTAAACTAATCTACGATAGTCTAGGGTTTTCACCGCATAACCGGAACATCCTACGTGTAGTTGAGCCTAGCAGATACGTAAGATGATGGAAAACCAGCCCTAAAGAGGCCTAAAAACCAACATGAAGTTGATCCCCGGAACAATCCCTCTAGGGCTTAATAAACCACACCTTACGCACTACCGGATCGTTCAACCCGTTTATAAGGCCTAACCATGCGGATATCAAACCAATCCTTGAAGAACAAGGAACAACTATAACGGATTAGATCTACTAAATAAAGAACAAGCAAGATGCTTCCCTTACACCTAAGATAGGTGTAAGGGCAGCTAGATATCGAGGGGTAGCGTAGCTAAGCAAGTACATCGTGAAAGCATCGACGTCAGCCCCAAAACATCTAAGATAAGGGTGTTGCTCGCCATCAAAAAGGCTTCAGCACGAGCAACACCAACAACGAATAAACTGATACTGCCTAGATCGCAAGATGCGATCTAAGCATGTTGCTTACCCGGGAGAAAGCCTCGAAACAAGGGGTGGCGATGCGCCTAGATTGATTTGTTGTGAACGTGATCGTCCTCCTTTCTCAATAACCCTAGATACATATTTATAGTCCGTAGACTTTCTAACTTGGGAATAAACCCAACCGTGTACGAGCTAAACTCTATCTCTTAATTCTAACCGACACGTAACCTACTATAATTTACAGATACACGGGCAATCTAGCCCAAACTTCTTATACAAGGCCGGTTCAGGAATATTTTCCGTGCATATTCTCTAAGCCCATTTAATCACGGCCCATCTCCGGACTTGGTTAAAATCTGGTGATAACACATGCCCCCTGGTTTTGGCAATGATAATTTCAAAACCACTCTTTTTCTTCGTAGGGTCACGTCGTGGCAGAGCAGAACCGTCGCAGTATCCTTCATCATGATGCCTTGCCTTCTCAACTTCTCTGCACGATTTGACAGTTCTTTGGCACCACTTCCTCGGAAACCGCTGTAACATTAAATCTCCACTATATCCCCTTTATTTAACCGCGCCGAGCAGTTCGCCTCTTCATCCTCTTGCTCCGTACTAGCCATCGGCAAAAAACCCCCTTCCTCTGTAGCCATGTCTTCCTCCTCCTCCTCTGCCTCATCGGGTCTCTCCTCCTCATCTTCTTCCTCCCGTGAGCCCACGCCGGAGTGGGACTCGCTGGCGGCGTACGACCTCCGCGCCCCGGAGAAGTGGGACATCGAGGACCATGATTCCTCCGTCTGGTCCGAGGACGACAAGTCCTTGACCGACGGAGAAGATGACTTCCAGTTCCTCGTCGATGGGGAGCTGGAGGCGGGGAGCGAGGACGACCGCTTCTCGTGGGACGACTTCACCTCCTCCGATGAGGAGGAGGAAGAGGAGGACGACGATTCCTCCGATGAATACTCGCCGGCGAAGCGCTTCCGCGCCGGGTCGGATGACGATGACGACGACGATGACGACGAGGAGGAGGAAGAGGCCCCCGTCAAGGGCTACGGGAGCAGCGACGAGGAGCCCGCCGGCAGCAGTGCCGGCGGCAGCAACGACGGCGACGACGAGGGCAGCGACGACCCTTAGATTAGGGACTACTAGTATAGGACTAGTAGTAGTAATCGGCTTTTGTTCTTTCTTCCTTGAGCAATCGGCTCTTCTTTCCTTATACGGAGGCTGAAAATTTTGAAAATCCAGTCTCCTTTAGGCTAGACAGCTTTGCCGATGACGCCAGCACTCGGCAATTGTATTCCATCATGATCCGTCCCTGCTTCCTTCCAGTTGGCATGAGCACCTCAAACAGGATCATCAAACCTGGTTATGAGTCTTATCAGCCGGTCGTAGCAGCCCGGCAATTTGGTCTTGGGCAGGTATCTCCCCATTTCTTCCTTCACCACTTGACAGAGAGCAGAGCTGAGCTGCCCGATGTCCTCACCAGTCAGAGGTGTTATTCCTTCTTTGATGCTCTAGCCATCCCAATTCCTCACAACCTTTCTTTTACCTCATCAACCGATGGTTTTGAGACTTGGTGGTCAATGTGGAAGACTCATGCCTTCAGGAGAGCTCTGGGACCATTGCTGAAACAACTTGATGCTGAATATGATATCCCTGCAGAACAGGTACCACTACTCACAAATTATCTTGAAGTGGCTTACAATGATTTCCTTTTATAACCTTGCTCTGTCTCCTTGCAGCAACAAGACGGTCCAGAACCTGTAGATGATGACGGCTCTCCTTTCAGATTCCTCCCACCGGCTCCGGTGGTCCTCTTCTGCAAAAACTCACCATCTTTGAAAAAGGTTGTGATGCAGAGCCAGCCGATGGCGCCAAAATCGGCTTCCAAAAGCAGAGTGTCTTATGGGCCAGCTGCCCCCCCCGAGCCTCAGTCAAGGCGAGAACAGCAGTGAGGAAGGTAGCTGCCAGGAAGACCTTGAAGCACCAAAGCCCTACTCCAGCTCAAGAAAGTTTGCACGTAAGTTGATCCATGCCTTGGCTGATTTCATCTATCCTTCTAGGCTTCTGCAACTTGTATTTCTTTTACAGGCCTCTACTGAAGAAAACTCCAGTGAGGATACACAGTCCAGTCGAAGGGACTCGAGCCCAGGCAATTCTGGGAAAACCACCACGCAGAGCCAGCCAGACTTGCCACCGTCGGCTTCCAAGAAAAGGTCGGCTCCTGAACCTGCTACTTCCCAAACTCCTATCAAAATAGGGCAGGGTAGTCTACGCACAAAGAACCGATGCATCAAGAGAGCTCGCAAGGAACCGCAAGCCTCTTCATTAGACCAGGAGATTTCAAATGTAATTCCCCTACATACTCTCCTTGGCTCATATTTCATGCTAACCCATTGCTGTTCTCATCGGCTAACCACTCCCTTTGCAGACTGATGACACCTCTAGTGGGGAAGTCGAGGAGGTACTGATGCCATCCGCCGCCCTGGACCTAGCAACTTCTAAAAGCGTAGCTGACAAGGTTGCCGACTTGGCCAAGCCCACAGCAGAAACACAAGAGCCGATCACCTCTTCATCAGCTGTTCCTCTGGTCCTAGGAGAGGTACAGTCCCTTCCTTTGGCTCTACCCTTCTCCTTTGCCGTATACTGACGTTGTTCTTGTTGTTCGTCAGGGTTATGACCTCTCAAGTTTGCTATCGTTCGACCCTGAATCCATCGAACCGGCTACTTCTAAAGCAAGTGAAGAGCCAGGACCTAGCGCTACACATGGTCAACTCCAGCATCTCAAGGCCCTGCTCTCCTCCTCAATTGAGACATTGGTTGAAGACCCCGAGGAAGTGAAGAGCGTTCTTGAAGACATCCAGCCTCATCTCCCGGTGACGTTGCAGGTGAAACTCTGGCCAGTTGTGACTCTGTCTGCCTACAGGTCAAGGGTGAAGTTAGCTCGTCAGAGAATCGACTTACGCCACACCCAGCTCCCGTTGAAAGCCGATATAGCAGACAAATGTCAGCGGCTTAATGAGAAGAAGGCAGCTCTGGACGCAAAAACTGACACCTCTGTCAGCACTGCCGAACTTGAGACCCTGCGAAAGGAGTTGGAGGACCTTGAAGAGAGGGTCCGGGCAACCAAACAGCTCATCCAAGATAAGGAAGCTCTTATTGCCCACTCCCACGAAGAAGCAGAAGGCCTCAAAGCCGAACTGAAAACTGATCTGGCCGAAATACGTGCCCTGAACAAGCAGCTGGTGGCAGGCAAGGACGAAGATGATGAGGCCGAAATCGCCGAGGTGGATCGTGTTCGTGCTGACGCCCTCCATGCCCTTGAGGCATTCCTTCAGTAGAGCCTCTCTGTGTAACCTGATAACTGCATCATTGAGCTTGTACCTCTAGAGTCGATGGCCGTGCATCGGCTTTTTAGTTCTAAAGTCGATGTCTGTGCATCGGCTATACTTGTATCCTGTATATATATTTTTTTTTACTGGCCGATTTCGTGCATCGGCCCCCATATTTCATTGTCCGTTATCCCATATTAGGTGCCCCCCGAGCCGAATCTTTCAAGTGATTGAAAATATCGGCTCTTGCTGATGAATGTTGGTCGTGGCTTATCCCCGAGACCAATGTCAATCTCTTCTAGCTCATCAGCCGATGTAAACCCATACCCTAGCTTTTCGTCGCCTGCTAAATCGATGCTGAACACAGGCAGAACGTATGGCGAGGATAATTTTGGCCGATTGCTGGAATCGGCCTCCATGTTGATTGTATTGCTCAATGAAGGTCTACGACTTCGTGACATGCCTGAAGTGGGATCCTTGCTTTTTTATTTTTTGGGGCCGATCGCAGGGATCGGCCTTGCCACGTATGTCGATGGATGTTGCTCTTGCTACTCTATCAGGCCGGTGGATAAGACCAGCCTCACCCCGTTTTTTGTCACCTCGATGCGATCACAGCCGTCCAAACTGACTCCAGAGAGCGGCTCTTGGTCTTCCGAGTCCCAAATGTTCATGCCGGCTATTGAGACATCGCATGCACGACCTCCATGTCGTCTCCATCCCATTGTATCAGGCATTGGTGCATTGTAGATGGAATGCAGCAGTTGGCGTGAATCCAATCCCTCCCTAGCAGGACAGCGTAGGTGCTCTTGCTGTCGACGATGAAGAACGTTGTTGGGATGGTCTTTCGGCCTACGGTTAGATCTACGTTCAGAACGCCTTGCGTCCCTGATGCTTGGCCGTTGAAGTCATTCAGTGTGATGTTGGTCTTGATCAAGTCTGCGCTAGAGCGTCCCAAACGCCGTAGCATGGAATATGGCATTATATTGACTGCCGCTCCCGTGTCAACCAACATCTTGCCGACAGGCTGCCCATTGATATAACCTTTTAGGTACAGGGCCTTCATATGTTTGTAGCCCTTCTCCCGTGGCTTTTCAAAGACGACTGGCCGTGGACCGCAGTCAAACTGTGCTATCGGCACTTCTTCAGTTCCTGGAGCACGGAACTCCGACGGAAGTATGAACACCATGTTCGTGCCAGCCGATGTACCCACATCGGCTTTTGCTTGCTTGGGACGCCAAACTTTCTTTGGTGAACGACTCTCCTCGTCCAAAGTCTGCTGAATTTTCACGGCCAGATCGGGCCGTGCTTTCCTCAACGTGTGCAAGTATTGTGCTTCGGCTTGCTCCAAGCTACGTAGCCGCTGAACCCTACGCTTTTGGGAGTGGCTGAGTCCATCGGGGCACCACCTTGGCCGGTGGTACCTATCCTCTTCTTCATCTTCTGACTCCTCAAAGTCTTCATCTTGAGATGACTCAGCTCGTTTGTTCTGTGGCGGGAGAGGCCCTAGACGCTTGAAAACTGAAACTTCCCCTGCATCCTTCTTCGTCTACACTCCGGGCAGTTGTCGACTGTAGGCAATCGGCTCATTCCTGAATCCCAGCAATGTTTAAAGAAGGGACATTCCCAGTGTCTATCCATGTCTTCCTGCTCCCTTGACCTCTCCTTAGCGCGGTGTTCATGTCCTTCGTCGTCTCTGTCATACCGACGATGTCTTCCATTGTCTACATCAGACCGATGATACCTCTCGTCATCTCTGTCGTACCGGCGACGTCGGTCATACTGATGCTCATATTTGTTAAGGAGATGCGTGGAGAGTGGTCGCTGATATCGCACGCTTCTCACTTGTTCCTCTGTGAGGTACCGCTTGTCATCATATCGGGGCCGGTCGCGTGGATCGGCCTCCTTCTTTTCCTTGCCACGGGAGTGACTGCTTTCCTCTTTATCCTTGCCACGGTGGTGCACAGGCCCTGCCATGTTAACATCGAATGAGAAATCTAGTCGACGCCTCGCGGAGTGACTGGGTTCCACCATGTTGACGCCAGGAAACGGATGTGTGTCCACCTTCATGGCGAACTGCCCAAAGAGCAATCGGCCTTGTTCTATCGCCGTTTGGATCTGCCGACGAAACTCCTTGCAGTCATTGGTGGTATGGGTGAACGAGTGATGCCACTTGCAGTACGGCCTCCCGTTTATCTCTTGCGTCGTAGGGATTTTATGGCCTTCGGGTAACTTCAGCCATTTTTCCCTGAGCAATAAATCAAATATCTGCTCGGCTTTGCTCACATCGAAGTCAAACCCTTTTGCAGGCCCTTGTGGTTTTACCCATTTGCAGGACACGGGATTTGCCCCCCGAGCCCATTCAGCTACAGCTACCTCCAGGTCTGGTGCAGGCTCTTCAGCTTCTTCCATCTCGACCAGGCCTACCGGACGCTTGAACTTGTCTTGGTACAATTCAGGGTGTCGCTGCTCATACAATGTGAGTTTCTGGACCATGTGCGACAGTGAACTGTACTCTACGTGGTAAGCCAGATCCTTGATCGGCGTTGCGAGGCCCAATGCTGCCAAATCGACTGCTTCTTTTTCAGTTAAACGAACCGAATAACATCGGTTCCTAACGGTTCTGAAACGTTGAATATATTCTGCCACTGTCTCTCGCTTCTGCACCTGCGTTAGATCGGCAATGCCAGCTTCGGTAGCTTCTGAGTGATATTGCACATGAAACTGTTCTTCCAGCTGCTTCCACGTGCGGACTGAGTTTGGTGGCAACGAGGTGTACCACCCAAAGGCTGATCCCGTGAGAGATTGTGCAAAAAACCTTACACGTAATGGATCTGATGCTGAAATCATGCCTAGTTGCGCCAAATATCAGCTCACGTGCTCTATTGAGCTAGACCCTTCTGCTCCATTGAATGAATTCAGGGAGCCGATATTTGGGTGGCAGCGGGATCAAGTCATACTCGTCTGGGTACGGCTTGGAATAGCCGATTATTTTCCTCTTCGGTAGGATGCCGAACTGATCTCTCAAGATGGTGCTGATTTGTTCCATGGTATTAGCTGTAGGGACCGAGCTCTCATGACTCGTTCCGGTAGCATATTTAGCTAACCATGCCTGTTTGTCGGCGTCTGCTCCAGAAATCCCTGCCGGTGCAATCTGGTTCGTGTGCGCCAAGGCATTGCAGTCCGGCACGTACGTGCACACGTATCCATGTGGGATCTCTTTAGGCGGCTCATAGGAACTGGCAATCGCTAGGATCGCCTCCCACCTTGTAGACGACGTACGCCGGTGAACCCTGTGGCTCTGGAGCTGCAAGCGCGAATGGTAGCGGCGGTTTGATTTGGAACGGTATCTCTCCCTGGTGAGTCCCTAGGGTAGGTCCTGATGGAGAATACTGATGCTTCATGATTTCCTGCACCACACGAACCGCAACGCGCTCGAAAGCGTTCACCAAGCTCTCAGAATGGCGGTGTAGAGAATGAGCCACCATGTAATTAATTTCCTGGCGTAGAGCTCTGGTGCGTTCCTCTGAAGGGCTAGATAGGTCCACTTCATCGAGAACGCCTTCGGGGGAGAATCCTTTCCACCTGACGCCATGTGAACGGGTCTTCATGAAGGAGCCGATGAGATCGGCTTCCAAGATGGCTTTCATCTCATCATATTTCTTCTTGTGCTCCTCAGGCAGATCGGCGTACGTGACTGGTTCGCCCACCACCTCATCCGCAGATTTAGACATGGTTGCTACAGATGTCGACGTAGTTGCTGTAGAGAGTCCCACCGTGCATGCCAGAATGTGTTGCCTACCAAAACCCACCGGCGAGCAGCGACGGGCAACACGGAGAGCCGGGAGGCTCCCAGGACGTGGATCCTGGTCCCTCGGGCAACGGCCCGTAATGCCCGGCGCACGTCCTGGCGGTTGCGAGGGCGTGCCACCTGACCTATACCTGGTCGGGAAGGTGATGGATTGCTTCGACTAGTTTGCATGGCAAACACGTAAACATTAAATACGAGCCCCGATCGGCTCTTAGTTTGCCCTGTGGATCGGCTCAAAGAGCCGATTGCCCCATGGTTCACGTTGGATTTACAATGACATGGGGATCCTGCTTTATCGATATCAAGCTAAACTAATCTACGATAGTCTAGGGTTTTCACCGCATAACCGGAACATCCTACGTGTAGTTGAGCCTAGCAGATACGTAAGATGATGGAAAACCAGCCCTAAAGAGGCCTAAAAACCAACATGAAGTTGATCCCCGGAACAATCCCTCTAGGGCTTAATAAACCACACCTTACGCACTACCGGATCGTTCAACCCGTTTATAAGGCCTAACCATGCGGATATCAAACCAATCCTTGAAGAACAAGGAACAACTATAACGGATTAGATCTACTAAATAAAGAACAAGCAAGATGCTTCCCTTACACCTAAGATAGGTGTAAGGGCAGCTAGATATCGAGGGGTAGCGTAGCTAAGCAAGTACATCGTGAAAGCATCGACGTCAGCCCCAAAACATCTAAGATAAGGGTGTTGCTCGCCATCAAAAAGGCTTCAGCACGAGCAACACCAACAACGAATAAACGATACTGCCTAGATCGCAAGATGCGATCTAGGCAGCATGTTGCTTACCCGGGAGAAACCCTCGAAACAAGGGGTGGCGATGCGCCTAGATTGATTTGTTGTGAACGTGATCGTCCTCCTTTCTCAATAACCCTAGATACATATTTATAGTCCGTAGACTTTCTAACTTGGGAATAAACCCAACCGTGTACGAGCTAAACTCTATCTCTTAATTCTAACCGACACGTAACCTACTATAATTTACAGATACACGGGCAATCTAGCCCAAACTTCTTATACAAGGCCGGTTCAGGAATATTTTCCATGCATATTCTCTAAGCCCATTTAATCACGGCCCATCTCCAGACTTGGTTAAAATCTGGTGATAACAGCTGGATAGCGGTCTATGTACTTTGTCGTAATGCCCAATTAAATCTCACTATACTCATTATATCATGTATGTGCATGGTCATGCCCTCTCTATTTGTCAATTGCCCAACGTAATTTGTTCACCCAACATGCTAATTATCTTATGGGAGAGACACCTCTAGTGAACTGTGGACCCCCATTCTTTTACATCGAATACAACTGCAATACTTGTTCTACTGTTTTCTGCAAACAATCATCATCCACACTATACATCTAATCCTTTGTTACAGCAAGCCGGTGAGATTGACAACCTCAGTTACGTTGGGGCAAAGTTCTGTGATTGTGTTGTGTTCCACGTTGGCGCCGGAATCCCGGTGTTGCGCCGCACTACATTCCGCCGCCATCAACCTTCGACGTGCTTCTTGACTCCTACTGGTTCGATTAAACCTTGGTTTCTTACTGAGGGAAACTTGCTGCTGTGCGCATCACACCTTCCTCTTGGGGTTCCCAACGGACGTGTCAACTACACGCATCACGCCACCTTGTGGTGAGGGCCCCTCCTGGCCCCACTTAGTCATCCCTTCCACTCATTCTACTCTCTCTCCCGAAAAAACTCGTACCAGTTCGTTCTCACTCGCGTTTTTGCTCAAGAGCTCAGGATTTCTCGATCTCTTTGCTCAGCCCAGATTTCTGTCTGAAATTTGGCACATTTGCTCTCCGGTATGTGACTCCTCGGATTATCCAAATAGAATTTTGTTTGGTTGAGTATATCTTGAGTATTTTGCTGCTGTAGGTGACATGTTAAGTGAGCTTGCATGCTTGTTCTAAGTTGTAAAAACTAGTTTTGATGCATGTTTTGTATGCTACCAAGTTCCTATAGTAGTTTCCCTCATTTATATGTCTCAAAACCAACTTTTATAATGATTGTTGAAAAATTTCAGAAAAGGAAGATGCATCACCACACCCTTGGAGAAGTGTTCGAGAGGGATACGACAAGGGCGGGAAGGCCCTCAAGGGCAGCCACTCGAGTTAGGCGATCCTTTGATGAGGAAGTCATTGCACCGAGCTTCGAAGTTGAAGAGGATAATGGAGTTCCTAATGCTTCATCCTTTCCATGCTATGACTTTTTGCGTAATGCAGGGCTACTTGATGACTTCTTGTTCCTCATCAATAATGTGGGCTTATCTACCTATATGGAAGATGAGAATGGTCAATTCTACAGGCTAATTAAAATCTTTGTTGAAAGCTTTAAATTCAACAACTCATCCTTCTCACCATCAGTTAAATTTAGGATTTATGACAGGCCTGTTACTATGAAGTTGAAGGATTTTTGTGCTGCATTGGATATTACTCCTGTAGGTACAGCGAAGAAGATCGAGAACAGTCCCAAAGCTTTGACGGAACTCTATCGAGAAGTTACCAACGATGATGCCGCACCATTCAGCGCGACAAGATAAGGAACATTCAACTCCCTGCCATTAGATATTTCACTTACTATCTTGCTACTAGCATTCTTGGTAGGGAGAACACTAGCAACATTTCTAGTTATCATCTTGCTTTTCTTGTTGCTGCACTTACTGGAAGTACACCTTATCATCTTGGTGCTCTCATTGCTCGTCGCTTAGCTAATAAGGGACCTATTTTTGGAGGAATTGTTGCCTCACGTATTGTTGCATATCTAGATCTTCCTCTTGATCCTATTGATGAGAAATTAACTCCTATTAGGTTTGATATTGCTGCTATAAAGAGTCACCAATTTGTCACAACCGACTCTAGTTTAGAAAATATTGTCTATAAAATGTTGTTTATTGACGGGGATGAGAGGGAAATCCCTTTGCCGCAGGCCGATTTGTTCAGTGTTTGCAGGAGACCGTGCTCGCGCTCCAAGGAGGAGATGGATGAGCAGCTGAGGATACGAGGTTTCCACCAGTAGCATGACTCCGAGGACACCGAGCCCTCCGACAGGTACACTGTCACGTATCCTGGTGCATCTTCCAGCACATACCAAGAACATGATCCTTCTTCATCATACTACGGAAGTGCCACCTCATGGGCACCGTGGGATTGATCTCCACTTGGGCCAAAAGCCTAAGCTTGGGGGGAGGTATGCCGGCATCACTCATTCATTGCATATTACAATTGCCGGATAATTGTACATACTTGTTTCGCTTCTTAAGGTGGCCTCTAATAAGAGGAGGATGGTATTTGGGGAAGTGCTGTCTAAAAACAGATTCTGGATTGATACTAAAAAAAATCCTAAAAACATCCACAACGTTATTTTGCGAAGCCAATTTTTGTGAATGTTTCCCAGGTTATTATCTAACTTTCATTAGTTGAGCACTTTTCGAGTTGGACAGCGGAAGATTTTCGTAAAAAATGATTACTGTACTGCTACCAAGTTTGACGAATTTCTGCTACTTTGTGTTTATGTGACTCTTTTAGTTTTCATTTTCTTGTTTTTGCTTTGTTTCTTTCCTAAAATACAAAAAGACCAAAAATATTTCTGTTGTTTCTCTTTACCATTTGTTTATTTTGGTTTCTTGTTCCTATTTTGCTTTATTTACTATCGTTGGTTTGCTATGAGAAAATCCAAAAAGATTTTGCTTTGTTTGCCTGTTTCCTTTTGTTCTTGTTTCCAATTCGAAAACACCAAAAATATTTGTTCTTCTTCTTTGGTTTTGTAAAGTTTATTGTGGAGTTCAGCGGTCTTCGGTGGCTGGAGCTTGGTTTTCATTTCATATTATTCAAGCTACACAAGTGAAAGGCAATAATGACGATCTACGACAATCTGATTGTGGTGAGAGGCTGGTATGAACTCTATTTGTTTTCATTTTTGTACATATACTCATCCATGTGAGCATGCTTAGTTGGTTCATGTGAGGTATATGTCATTTAATGAAAGTCTAGTAGTTCATGATCTCTCATGTTTAGCTCCAATTTATTAATATGAGTAGCATGTCATAAATATTTGCTTGCATTGGTTTATTCATAGATAGGTATGATATTGTGGTATCCTCCTCTAAATAATTCATTTGAATCGACTTGGCACATGCTCACGCATGCATATGACTGAACAAAAGTCAATTAAGCCTCGATGATTTACTTTGCCTCAGAGTTCTTGTATCACTTTTATGCCTCCGTTAATTTATTTTGTCGCAAGCATGATTATGACAGTTATTGCTCTCTTGGTTGTCGCTTCCCAGTCTATTGCTAGCCTTCACTTGTACTGAGCGGGAATGCTCGTGCTTCCAAACCCCTGAAAACCAAGTTATTCCAAAGTGTCCACCATAAATACCTAAGCATGGCATTTCAAACCATTCCAAGTAAATTCTCATGTGCTACCTTTAAACCTTCAAAATACTTCCAATTTGTGTCAACGTTTTATAGCTCATGAGGAAGTATGTGGTGTTTTATCTTTCAACCTTGTCATTTACTCTTGACAGACTTTCACCAATGGACTAGTGGCACATCCGCTTATCCAATAATTTTGCAAAAAGAGCTGGCAACGGGGTTCCCAGCCCCAATTAATTAACTTTCATCAATAATTCTCTTCACATGTTTTGCCCTGATTTATCAGTAAGCAACTTAATTTGCAAATAGACACTCCTCCATGGTATGTGAATGTTGGAAGGCACCCGAGGATTCGGTTAGCCATGGCTTGTGTAAGCAAAGGTTGGGGGAGTGTCATCCATAATGAAACTAAAGTACATGTGTAAACAAAAGAGAAGAGGGATGATTTACCTTGCTGGTAGAGATAACGTCCTTCATGGGAGCCGCTCTTGAAAGTCTGGTTGACGAGGTAGTTAGAGTGCCCACTACCATTCGTTGACAACAACAAACACCTCTCAAAACAATTTTACTTCTGTTTTAAAAATGAAAAGCTCTAGCGCATGTTAATCCCTGCTTCCCTCTGTGAAGGGCCTATCTTTTACTTTTATGTTGAGTCACCATCCTTTCTTTGAGCACCTTCTTGAGAGCACAACTGTCATTCTTAGTATAATATGCTTGTCCCAAAATATAGTTAACTGTGGTATAGCTTTGATGCTTTTATCTTTGATAATCTTTACTTCTAGTCTTTCCATGAATTTCAGAGGTGCCTGGGCATTTATGTTTTGCTGTACAAATACGGGCAAGCGAGATACCACTTTATCATATCTTTTTATGAACATTGCAATCCTGCTGATAGACATGATTCATGATGCTTATTATTAATTTGTTGGTATCTTTTTCATGATTGACATAGCTATTAGATGACCTTATTTGCATGTATCTTATTACGAATTGCCTGAGTACTTGTCCATATCATGAGAATATTTACATCATATGAACAAATGTGTTCGTGAAAGTTCTTTTATCGCACTCAGTTGTTAACTGAATTGCTTGAGGACAAGCAATAAGCTAAGCTTGGGGGGATTTGATACGTCCAAAACGTATCTACTTTCCCGAACATTTTTGCTATTGTTTTGCCTCTAATTTGTGTATTTTGGATACAACTAACACGGACTAACTGCCGCAGAATTGCCCTGGTGTCCTATTTTTGTGCAGAAACTCAACTTTCAGGAAAATCCCCGGGAATAATTGCAATGGGCCTATTTTCATAGAAGATGGACGG
The DNA here is from genome assembly GCA_030979885.1 of Lolium multiflorum. Taxonomy (NCBI): domain Eukaryota; kingdom Viridiplantae; phylum Streptophyta; class Magnoliopsida; order Poales; family Poaceae; genus Lolium; species Lolium multiflorum. The sequence continues at coordinate 216,355,085 of CM061748.1, forward strand.
AGCCAGAAGACGAGACGGAGGGGGGCCACGAGGCGCCCACGCCACAAGGCGGCGCGGTGGGCCCCTGGGCCGCGCCGGCTTATGGTGGCGGCGCCTCGGCCAGCCTCCGACGCTCCCCTCTGGACTACTTAAGCCCTCTGACCTAAAAACGCGAGGGGGTTCGACGAAATTGCCAGAAGACATCCAGAACTCCGCCGCCATCGCGAAACTCCGTTCTGGCACCCTGCCGGGACGGGGAATTGGAGGAGATCATCGCCATCGTCACCACCGACGCCTCTCCATCAACCATCCATGCTTCCCCCAACCATGTGTGAGTAATTCCCCCGCTGTAGGCTGAAGGGGATGGTAGGGATTGGATGAGATTGTTCATGTAATAGCATTAGATTGTTAGGGCATAGTGCGTAGTATCCGTTGTTGGTACTTTTATGATATTGTTGCAACTTGTTATGCTTAATGCTTGTCACTAGGGCCCGAGTGCCATGATTTCAGATATGAACATGTTATCGATTCATGATGATATTCATTGCTTTATGATCTTACCTGCAAGTTGTATACACATATTGTTGTCCGGAACCCGAGGCCCCAAAGTGACAGAAATTGGGATAACCGAAGGGGAAGGTGGTGATATGAGGATCACATGTGTTCACAGAGTGTTAATGCTTTGCTCCGGTGCTCTATTAAAAGGAGTACCTTAATTACCAGTAGATTCCCTAGAGGCCCGGCTGCCACCGGCTGGTAGGATAAAAGATGTTGTGCAAGTTTCTCATTGCGAGCACGTACGACTATATACGGAACACATGCCTATGGTTGTTTAGTACTTGGATACTGTTTTATTACTATCTGCAAATGCCATGCCTTGATTGTTACATGAGTTCTCTTATCCATGCATCGCCCGTTCATCCATCCCTGTGCCTACAATATTTTAATCCTGCTGTTTACTATAATCACTACTGCTGTCTTTGTTACTCGCTGCTATATTTCACTACTCGCTATGCTATAAAACTGTTGCACGATAAACTCTTGCGAGCAAGTCTGTTTCCAGTGCAGCTGAATTGACAACTCCGCTGTTAAGGCTTACAAATATTCTTTGGCTCCTCTTGTGTCGAATCAATAAATTGGGTTTTACTTCCCTCGAAGACTGTTGCGATCCCCTATACTTGTGGGTCATCAGTCGCCTTATCACTGACAATGTGTTGGTCGCATATGAAAGTGTGCATGCGATGAGGAAGAGGAAGAAAGGAAAAAATCATGTGAGTGCAGTCAAGCTAGATATGATGAAAGCATATGATCATGTTGAATGGCATTACTTGCAAGCGATGATGTTGAAACTTGGTTTCAGTGCAGAGTTTGTCAGGCTGATTATGAAGTGTGTAAGGATGGCAATGGGCAGGGTATGGGCAGGGTAGAGCAATACCATACCCATACCCGTATAGTCGATGGGTACAAACTTCTACCCATACCCGTGCCCATGGGTATAAAACTTTACCCATACCCATACCCGGCGGGTACCCGTACCCATTGGGTACCCGGTGGGTAGGTTATATTGTACATAAGTTTCTCGCAATTTTACATTTATTGATAATAAATTTGATTAAAAAATGAATTATCTCAACTCGATAACATGTAGTTGAGTACATAACAATTAAAAAATATAAAAATCTCATTCTCATATAGTAACTCATAAGTCAATAAAAGTAGACTTGTAACATAAGAAATTGACAATAAATGGGCAGGGTATGGGCATACCCGCGGGTACAAAACAATACTCGTGCCCTACCCATGACTTAATGGGCAGGGTATGGGTACTACCCATGGGCATAAAAATGTACCCATACCCTGCCCATGCGGGTACGGTACCCGCGGGTACCCGTACCCGTGGCTAATGGGGAATTGCTTCCATATTTTATTCCGACTAAGGCCTCAGGCAGGGAGACCCTATCTCTCCATTATTGTTCTTGCTATGTGCGGAGGGTTTTACTACCTTGCTGAATCTTTTTGGTGGAAATCGTGTTGACAGAGGGTTCGGGTGAGTCCCCGATCGCCATGGATTAACCACTTGTTATTTGCTGACGATAGCCTGATCTTCATGAAGGCAAATGCGGCAAGTGCGAATAAGTTGAATGAGATTTTGGTCATTTACGAGAATTGCTCTGGTCAGTGTGTTAATAGAGAGAAAAGCTCTATTTATTTCAGTCCAAACACACCACACACGCTCCGGCAATCTCTGAATAATTTGATGGGTATAGCAGTGATACGTCTCAAACGTATCTATAATTTCTTATGTTCCATGCTACTTTTATGACAATACTCACATGTTTTATACACACTTTATGTTATTATTATGCATTTTCCGGCACTAACCTATTGAAAAGATGTCGAAGAGCCAGTTGCTGTTTTCTGCTGTTTTTGGTTTCAGAAATCCTACAAAGGAAATATTCTCGGAATTGGACGAAATCAACGCCCATGGTCTTATATTTCCACGGAGCTTCCAGAAGACCGAAGAGCATACGAAGCGGGGCCACGAGGTGCCGTAACCATAGGGCGGCGCGGCCGAGGAGGGGCCCGCGCCGGCCTATGGTGTGGGCCCCTCGTCGGCCCTCCGACGCTGCCCTTGCGCCTACTTATACCCTCCATCGCGAAAACCCTATTACCGAGAGCCACGATACGGAAATAGTTCCAGAGACATCGCCGCTGCCAATCCCATCTCGGGGGATTCAGGAGATCGCCTCCGGCACCCTGCCGGAGAGGGGAATCATCTCCCGATGACTCTACATCACCATGATCGCCTCCGGACTGATGTGTGAGTAGTTCATCCTTGGACTATGGGTCCATAGCAGTAGCTAGATGGTTGTCTTCTCCTCATTGTGCTATCATGTTAGATCTTGTGAGCTGCCTATCATGATCAAGATCGTCTATTTGTAATGCTACATGTTGTGTTTGTTGGGATCCGATGAATATGGAATACTATCTCAAGTTGATTATCAATCTATCATATGTGTTGTTTATGATCTTGCATGCTCTCCGTTGCTAGTAGAGGCTCTGGCCAAGTTGATACTTGTAACTCCAAGAGGGAGTATTTATGCTCGATAGTGGGTTCATGCCTCCATTGAATCTGGGACAGTGACAGAAAGTTCTAAGGTTGTGGATGTGTTGTTGCCACTAGGGATAAAACATCAATGCTTTTTCTAAGGATATTTGTGTTGATTACATTATGCACCATACTTAATGTAATTGTCTGTTGTTTGCAACTTAATACTGGAAGGGGTGCGGATGCTAACCCGAAGGTGGACTTTTTAGGCATAGATGCATGCTGGATAGCGGTCTATGTACTTTGTCGTAATGCCCAATTAAATCTCATATTACTCATCATGATATGTATGTGCATTGTTATGCCCTCTTTATTTGTCAATTGCCCAACTGTAATTTGTTCACCCAACATGCTATTTCTTATTGGAGAGACACCACTAGTGAACTGTGGACCCCGGTCCATTCTTTTACATCTGAATACAATCTACTGCAATCATTGTTCTCTCTGTTCTTCGCAAACAAACATCATTTTCCACACCATAGGTTTAATCCTTTGTTTACAGCCGGTGAGATTGACAACCTCACCGTTAAGTTGGGGCAAAGTATTTTGATTGTGTTGTGCGGGTTCCACGTTGGCGCGGAATCCCTGGTGTTGTGCCGCACTACACCGTCACCGACAACCTTCACGTGCTCCTTGACTCCTACTGGTTCGATAACCTTGGTTTCTTACTGAGGAAAAACTTGCTGCTGTACGCATCACACCTTCCTCTTGGGTTTCCCAATGGGCGTGTGCTTTACGCGTCATCAAGCAGTAGAGGCCTTTAATGAACGATATCTGGGTCTGCCTACGGCTATGGGCCGCATCACTAGTGGTACTTTCGACCACCTAGGGGAAAGGATTCGCAGTAAAATACAAAGTGGTTCGGAGAGGTTGGTGTCGAGTGCTGGCAGGGAGATTTTTCTGAAGTCAGTGATTCAAGCCATTCCTTTATATGCTATGTGCTGCTTCTTGCTCTCGAAAAAAATATGCAAACAGTTGATCTCTTATATGGCAAGGTACTGGTGGAGCAGCTCCATTGATCGGCGTTCTTTACACTGGATTGATTGGGACTCGCTCACAGCACCAAAGAGCAAGGGAGGCATGGGTTTTCGGAATATAGAGATGTTTAATCGAGCTTTACTTGGGAAGCATGGGTGGCGCCTCATCACACACCCGGAATCCCTGTGCGCTCGGGTTCTGAAGACGAAGTACTTCCCTAGAACTGAATTTATGCAAGCCACGGTCCCTGCTAGAGCGTCCGCTACGTGGAGGGCCATTGTGGCCGGCAAACAGGCACTGTCTTGTGGCATAATTAAGCGCATCAGTGACGGGATTACAGTGTCCATCTGGAACGATAGGTGGATCCCTGGTTTGACAGAGATGAAGCCCTCAGTGCAGCTGGAGAACAAAGAACCTAATGTGCTCGTGATGGTTTCTGATCTGATTGATACTGAAAACTGGTCATGGAATTCCGCTCTGGTCAGAAGGAACTTTGTGGCACCGGAGGCAGACGCTATATTAAACATACCAATTAGACGTGATGGTGGGGAGGATTTTTTGGCCTGGAATCTTGAGAAGACGGGCACCTACTCTGTGAAATCAACGTACCACTCTCTAATGACGCGGAATGAGCTTGGCACTCTAGCGGAAGGGATGGTTACCGAGACTTCTAACTCTGAAAAGCAGATGTGGAATAAGCTATGGAAGCTACAGGTGGTTCCTAAAGTGCGTGTATTTTGGTGGCGTGTACTACGTGGTATATTAACAGTAGAAAGCACTCTCCAATATCGGCACATCACACCTCTAGCTCGTTGCAAAGTTTGCCTAGAGGCAAATGAGAATATGATGCATGCGCTCATCTACTGCAGCCATGCACAAAGATTTTGGATGGAGGCGAAAAGCTGGCTGGACCTTAAACTGCCGGACCTTCATCCAACTACCTGGAACAAAGATATTCTTTGTGATCCACGGATTGATGAGGGAGATCGCTCTAAGATCATTACGGTGATGTGGGCGATATGGACCTCTAGGAACAATGTTGTTCATGACAAAACAAGTTTAGATCATGTTCAGTCTATGAAGCTGACTCGTGATGCTCTTGCCTTACTGGAGCTCCCTCGTCAGTTTCCAAATACTCTGCTAGGGTTTGGCTGGAAACCACCTGATGATGACTGGATAAAGATTAATACAGATGCTGGTATCTCCTTTGATACAAGGATGGGTGGAGCGGGAGGGATTGCTAGATCGCCGATCGGCTTCATTGGAGCGTGGAGCAAACCATACCCAGGTATAACAGATCCGTTAATCGCTGAAGCTTTGGCATTGAGGGATGGTGTCATTTTCGCCAAGCTCCGAGGTTTTGCGCGAGTGGTTCTTGAAGTTGATTGCTTGTAGATGGTCAATCTCTGGGACTCGCGCGCTGTTTCGCGCTCAGTAGTAGCGCCTGAAGTCGATGGACTAGCCTCGTATTTTCTTTCTTTTTGTATTAAGCATGTAAAGAGAGCAGCCAATGTGCCGGCTCACCTGGTGTGCAAGATATGCATGCACGCAGGAGATCACCAGCTGTTGGATGAACTCAATCCCTGACTTCCTCACTACGTCCTGCCAGGCCGATAGTGCTGGAGGGAGTGTGTTTGAATAAAGGCCCGAGATCTTATACGCAAAAAAAAAACTACTAAATAACAACTTTTAGATTGCGATAATAATTATCACTAAATTACTGGATTTTGGCAAACAGCACTGCAAGTTTCAAAAATCAAAACCGAACAAAGCCATCCAAAGTAATTGGGCTGGTCCAGAAAAAAGTGGCTGGGCCAGACCGGCAAGATCGATATACACCATCCTATGCTCGGTATTCTCCCCGGAAACAAAGAAGCCAGAACCTGCCCCAATTCCTCGAATCCCAGAGGCCAAAACCCTCCTCCTCCCGACCCCCACCGCCGGCCATCTCCTCCACCGCCGATGGATCTCTCCACCGTGAACGCGGCGCTCGCCGCCAAGTCCTACCCCGACCTCGCCCCCATCTGCGACGACCTCTTCCTCCAGGTACGCGCGCGGCCCTCTCCTCCGCCCCACCCGCCCGCACAAGGGTTAGCGACGAAATCGTATCCCCAACTCCCCTCCCCTCCCCTCACGCGTTCCGCGAATCGGCTCGCAGGTCGCGTCCCAGGGCGCCGCCACCGACGGCTGGCCCTACGCCGTTCACCTACTCGCCCACCTCTACCTCAACGACCTGTATGTGATTTGCTCCCCACCCCACCCCCCCTGTTTTTGTTAATTTTGCCGCTTCCGGATTTGGGTTCCAACCTAGGGTTTATGTGCCAATGTTGTGCGGAGCAGGAACAGCGCGAGGTTTCTGTGGAAGACGGTGCCTCAGGAGGTCAAGGACGCGCATCCGGAGCTTGCCGCCGTCTGGAAGATTGGCCAGTGCCTCTGGAACCGCGACTACGCCGGCGTCTACACGAGCGCACAGGGGTTCGAGTGGGGCCCTGAGATCGCTGATTTTGTGGCCGCCTTCATAGGTATTTTGCTTGTGCTTTTAAACTGTTTAGCATGTTATATATGTTTTCTTCGCTAGTTGCATAATGTAGTGTAGCTTGGATTGCTTGTTCCTATAGAGCTGTGGTATTTTTATTTTGAGGTGAGGGTGGGGAGATGCAGATGAGTGGGTTGTGTCAGTGGAGTATTCATGGGGAAGATTTGTCTGTGTAATTGGGCAAGATCCTAGCTGAATATGAAGGAGACATTAGTAGTAAATGTCTTGTGCTATTATGGTCTGGTCTGCTTGTTGAAGAAGCTTACTACATATGAGAAAATATTTGGTCCCATAGTTGTCTGTCACACTGGCTTTATATATTAGTTATATCCACATGGGATTTTAGTGGTGTTTAGATAAGAGATTATTTTTTCGTGCCTAAGTACTGCAGATTTGGACCGTTTGTCTAATAAACAACATGATGCAACAAATGGAAGTAACTACTTTGCTAGTTGTGTAATGTAGTGTAGTTTGGATTACTTGCTTTGATGGAGTTGTGGGAGCTCTGTTTAGTGGTGGGGATGGGGGGCAGGGGATAAGTGGGTTATCTTTATAGAGTATTCATGGAGAAGATTTATCGGTGCAATAGGACAAGATCCTCACTCAATATGAATCAGACATTGGTAGTAGAGGTTTGTTCTACTATGGTCTGGCTGTTGAAGCTTCCTACATATATGAAATATTGGTCCCATAGATGGCTGTAACACCAGGTTTATGTCTCCAATGTATACACATGGTTTTCAACTTTTGATAGTGCTTAGATAAGAGATCTTTTTTTTCGTGCCTAAATACCGCAGATTTGGACAGTTTGTCTAATTAACAACATGATGCAACAAATAGAACACTTCAATGCATTCTTCGTCTGCTTGTAAAGTACAGTTATGCCACCTACAGTCCTTACGTGGCACTGATGTGGTATTTTAAACTGATATAGAGGTTATATGTTCTTTTATGAATCTTTACGCCAATTCCCTGTCCAAAAAAGGTTGACTTCTGTACTTATCACGTGGTTCAAATTTCCCTGTTGCTTGCATTGTCATCTGGTCTTGTCTTGAAGTTATAATACTTGGAACTTTGGAAGTAATGTATCATTGTTTTTGTTTGTGATTATGTTATTGCCTTACTGGTTAACTCAGAATTTGCACTTTTGTTTGCCATATGTAGAAAGCTACAGAAAGAGGATATTCGAGCTGTTGACTTCTGCATATTCCACAATCAGCGTTGCAGATGTGTCTCACTTCATGGGGATGAGCGAGGAGGATGCTACTAACTGTATGTTTTGAGAACCTGCTAGTTAATAGCGAACTTCCAAGTATTTTTTTTTACCTATTGAGCATTCTAACATGTTCATTTACTTGTTTTGTTTGAAGCATGCACACTGCATTTCTTCATCTTAGAATAGATCTTTCTGTATGAAGTGTTACCCTCATACGTAAAACAAACACTAATTTTGTTACCGAGTGAGGTGATTTCTTACAAAAGGTTAGTTTAGTTGTCAATTGAGTGTTGCTATCCTTGAGGAGCGTGTGTCATTAGCTGCACCATCAAACCTGACCATATTGAGATGGCTACCTTCCTTCATATTTTATTTGAATACTTCTCTCTGAACACATATTACTGGCCAGGAGGCCCAGATCCAGTTACCTCTTTCAGAAGTCCTAACCTTCTGATATCTAACTTACATTACGATAACAACAGACCATTCTTATTCTCTCCATCCATCTACTATTTAACCATCTACTGTGTATATATTTTACGTTCCTTTTGATAGTGATATGATTATGATTTATTTATAAAAAATACCGTGGGGGTCTCCCCTAGGCCAAAACGAACTGGTGCAGGTAGTTTATTGAAACCCTTGAATTCCGAATATGGGAAAGTAGCTCCGGGTTGGGGGACTACTCCTTTTATGGGGGTTGCAATGGCTTTATTCGCTATATTCCTAGCTATCATTTTAGAAATTTATAATTCTTCTGTTTTACTGAACGGAATTTTAACCATATGGTTTCATGGTCAAAAAAAATTTATGATTTATTTGGATGCACAAGTGCTCTGCTCCCCATTTAAAATATTGGTAGATTTGGATTTACGACCCCAAGGATTAGCACTTTATCATTTACCACCTCTTTCACTCTGACATGTTGCATGGGCCCTGGGACCTTATCTGGCGGTAAATCTTCAAGTGCCAATCTTTGGACATGAAGTGAATAATGGATGCCTCCTTAATTTTATGCCGGCATAATGTTCTTGTGCTATAAGGTTGCATTTAATACATTGCCCTTGACATGCTGGCTGAAGTTAACAGAGTCGAAATATTTCGTGTATGGCAACTAAATTCCATTTCAGGCTATCAAAAATGCTGTCCACATTTCTTCCTTGATTGGGCATTGGACATTCACAATGTTGTTTGCTTACCAACTTGTGAAGCAGTGCAGATTTTTTTGTTACCCAAATTTGAGCCATTGGTGGGCCCCAATCATTATTTATATATTTGTAGTTAAAATCTTCTTTTAGAAGCATAGTTAGGAGTAATTTTTTTCTGAAGTGATATAATATAATAGCTTATGCCTACACAAATAGTCTTGGATTTTTATACAAAATAGTGAGAGGTATTATTTCAAGATATCCACGTCAACTTGCCGTTAAGAACCACTGTGCAGAGTCAGTGGTCATGTTGGATGCAACCGACTACATTTGTATTTGCAGTTACACTTGAATTGTCTAGTGCATCCTGTGTTACCATTCCAGTTTTACTTGATTAGTTATTCAATTATATTATTGCACAGTTGCTTTTCCTTGATCGATATCACACATATAAAATAGTTATGCACGTGTTTTTCAATTATATATATTGTTGAACAGCTGCTTTTACTTATTTCAGTGCAGCTGATGACAATTGTTTCCTTTTTCCTCAATTCAGATGCCGTGCAAAATGGTTGGAGTCTGGATGCGGCAGCCAAGATGCTTACCGTCACAAAACAAAAGCCGCAGACGAACCAGAAGCTCGATGCAAGCAAACTGCAGCGTTTAACTGAGTGTGTTTTCCACCTGGAGCACTGATGTCCTGGCACCAGTTACTTTTTGTACTCTTAAGGCATAGTATTAATCATGCATGGTAACATAATACTGTATGACTAGATTGTGTTTTGGCTGGAAAGGAATCTCAGCCAGTACTTAATACGCTTCAGGGATTGTCTTCTGGTTATCGAGCTTGCCTTTTCTGTTTCATTTCCTTCTTATCATGGCAATTTGTGCAATCAAATGAACACTGAAGCGAGTGATGCTCTGCTTAGGTTGAACCAGAGGTTTGTGACGTCTGTTTTTGTTTTACTACCTCTGAAATATAAGCATTAGCTCTCTAAAAAGGCCTATATTTTGGAACTGACGTAATAGATCATAATTGATCTAAGATCTGATCGACCTGTCGTTTTTCTTCATTAGTCATATTCCTTAGCCTTGTTGATACAGTTTTGCCTTCGTTGTTTGCTTGTCGCAATTGGAATTTATATGATGACATTTCTATAAGCGTACATGATGCAACATTTGAAATCAACATATATGTATAGAAAAACGTATACCCCTATTTTGATTATCCACCACACGTTGCACATGTATCCTATCCACCCAATCTGGTAGAAGGATCAGGAGCCACACACTGTCCGTGACATGTTCAGTAGAACGATCTATCAGATTTGCTGAGAGGGGTCAGTTGTTCGGCACGACTTAATTCCTGATACCTTCCAAGACTACATACGCACACCACACGTCGCATGGCAAACGATACTTTGAACATTCATTCTCTAAGGGCTAACTTTCAGTTTGGTCCAGCTGTACCGCCGGTACGTGGCACCTTGAATGGAAGGGTGTGTCCTCTATTTTTATAGGGAAAAAAATGCGGGCAGGGTATGAGATTACTGGTTTGCCCTTGGCCCTCGGTGAGTAAATTCCAAGCAACTATCACAATTGCCACTAAGACTGCGGGCCAGTCACCCCATTACTGGAAACGTTTTGTCACTGCTCCTCTCTCCCAGGCGGCGGCGGCCAGATCCCATCTCCACCGGCGTGAGCTCTGGGCCCCTCTTCCTCCGCTTGCCGCTCCGGCGGCAGGAGGGGGAGGGGACCTCGTTCCTCCTCCGTTTTGTAGGCTTGTCTGTGGTGCGTCGTTGTGGTGGGAGCGGCGCCCGGGCAAATAAATCTGCCTCAACTCCACTCCCACACCGGCGGCGACCTTCACGGCGGCGTCTCGGAGTTGTTGGCAACGTGTGCTTGTCGATCTTTCAGGTCGGAGCTTGGTCTTCGCCGTTCTTCGGATCTGGCGAGATCTGTTTCTCGACGTGTCACTGGCGTTTGTCGTTGTCCACGACGGCCTGGGGGCCGGGGCGAGGTGGTTCTTCTGGAGCGAATATGTTGGTCCGGAGGTGGTGGATATGCCGTTCTTCTCCGACTTCGTCGATGGGAGGCGGCGTATCTTGGTCCAAGACAGCACGGGGACGTCCCCCGGTCGACGTGCCACAGCGACATGTGCCTCGCTGCTTACAGCAGGCCTGTTCATCGACTCACAAAGCCTCGTTGGCGATGGTGCTCTTTTGGATCTTGCAATGGTGGAGGCTCGGCGTCTCTTCTTGCGTTCGTCTCGGCGGCGTTGGAATTGGACGGCGGCCGCTGGCTACGGTGGTTGCAGGAAACCCTAGGGATCGTTTTGTATTTCTCGATCTTTTAGAATTTTATCTGCAAATTCAGGATAATCATTTTATCCCGGTTTGTCTTTTAGTTTCCACATGTGTTGCTTCATGTAACTTGATTTTCGATTAATGAAATATGTGGTTGCTCTAAAAAAAAAGACTGCGGGCCAGTCTGTTAATCTTTTTTTCTAAAAATGTACTCTACCACTTATGGAACCGGGAGCAACAAATAGCGCAACACTATCAGAGCATCTCCAGCCGCGTCCCCCAAAGCGTTCCCAAACCGCGCCGAATTGAGCGTTTGGGCGACGTGTTTTGTTCGTGCCGCGTTTGGGGGACGTCGCTCCCCAGCCGCGTCCCCCAAACGCCGTCCCCAAACATTTAAAATACTTCTTTTTAACACAGAACCATTTATCAAATATAGCATATGAATAAAAATGTTTGCGAGGATTGTTTTCAAATTAAATTACAACAAATAATAAAACAAGTAAACATTTATAATAAATAGGGCTATATGCTAGATCAAGGTGCCACAGTATTTTCTTTGATCCTCCACAAATGCTCAACGAGATCAGCTTGAAGTTGATCATGAACATTGCTGTCACGGATCTCTGCGTGCATGGCGAGAAAATCAGCAAAATCTGCAGGCAACTCATGATCAATCTCCGCAAGAGGCCCTGACACTCATAGGGACCAACATGTGTCCTGGCATGATTCTTGCGGTCATCCTCGATGATCATGTTGTGCATGATCACACAAGCCTGCATCACCTCCCACATTTGGTCGTGAGACCAGCTTAGAGCAGGGTACCGGACAATGGCAAATTATGCTTGAAGCACACCAAATGCCCGCTCGACATCCTTCCTGCAAGCCTCCTGTCGCATAGCAAAGTGGGAATTCTTTAGACCTGATGGATTCGATATTGTTTTGACAAAAGTGGTCCATTTTGGATATATACCATCGGCTAGATAATAGCCTTTGGTATATTGGTGGCCATTGATCTCATAGTTGCATGGTGGAGCATGCCCTTCCACTAGTCTGCTGAACACCGGAGACTGCTGCAACACGTTGATGTCATTGTGTGATCCCGCCATGCCAAAGAAAGAATGCCAAATCCACAAGTCATAATCTGCCACAGCTTCAAGCACCACACTGCAATATCCATGACGCCCTTTGTATATACCTTGCCAAGCAAACGGGCAGTTCTTCCATGCCCAGTGCATGCAATCGATGCTTCCAAGCATTCCAGGAATCCTCTGGCAGCATTTTGTGCCATGATCCTTGCAGTCTCTTCCTCAGTTGGCCCTCTCAAGTAGTATTTGCCAAACTTTCTCACCACAGCTCGGCAAAACTTGTACATGCACTCAATGGCAGTAGACTCACTCATGCGAAGGTAGTCGTCCTGTGTATCGGCAGGTGCTCCGTATGCAAGCATCCTCATGGCGGCGGTGCACTTCTGAATGGACGAGAACCCGACAACGCCTACAGCGTCGAGCTTGAGCTTGAAGTAGGGGTCGAACTCTCGAACGCCGTGGAGGATATTCATGAACATGCCCTTGCTCATCCTGTACCGGCGCCGAAAATTGTCTTCATGTGTTGCACCGTCTGCAAAGTAGTCGTTGTGCAGCATGGTATGCCCCTCCATCCTCTGCCGGGGCTTGGACTTCCTTCTCCCCGCCTTGATCCTCCGCGGCGCGGCCTCTTCCTCTTCTCCGCCTCGGCGTCAACCATGTCCTGGAGGGACGCGATGATCAGCAAATTCTCCTGCAGGTCGTCGTCGAAGGCTTGCTCGTCCTCCAGTAGCAGGGCAAGCATCTCATCGTCGCTGTCCATGGCTAAAGCAAAATCAATGGTTAAAATTGCGCCGAGGCAGACGACGCAACGAACAACGTGTTACCACCGGAATTTAGCCAGAGCAGGAGGTGGGCCGTGACCGAAGATGGGCTTAGAAGACATGTGTATTGAAGTGTCTCTGAACCGGCCTTGTACAAGAAATTTGGGCTTGACTGCCCGTGTATCTGTAAATTATAGTAGGTTACGTGTCGGTTAGAATTAAGAGATAGAGTTTAGCTCGTACACAGTTGGGTTTATTCCCAAGTTAGAAAGTCTACGGACTATAAATATGTATCTAGGGTTATTGAGAAGGAGGACGATCACGTTCACAACAAATCAATCTAGGCGCATCGCCACCCCTTGTTTCGAGGGTTTCTCCCGGGTAAGCATGCTGCCTAGATCGCATCTCGCGATCTAGGCAGTATCAGTTTATTCGTCGTTGGTGTTGCTCGTGCTGAAGCCTTTTTGATGGCAAGCAACACCCTTATCTTAGGTGTTCTGGGGCTGACGTCGATGCTTTCACGATGTACTTGTTTAGCTACGCTGCCCCTCGATACCTAGCTGCCCTCACACCTATCTTAGGTGTAAGGGCAGCATCTTGCTTGTTCTTTATTTAGTAGATCTAATCCGTTATAGTTGCTCCTTGTTCTTCAAGGATTGGTTTGATATCCGCATGGTTAGGCCTTATAAACGGGTTGAACGATCCGGGAGTGCGTAAGGTGTGGTTTATTAAGCCCTAAAGGGATTGTTCCGGGAATCAACTTCATGTTGGTTTTTAGGCCTCGTTAGGGCTGGTTTCCCATCATCTTACGTATCTGCTAGGCTCAATCACGAGTAGGATGTTCCGGTTATACGGTGAAAACCCTAGACTATCGTAGATTAGTTTAGCTTGATATTGATTAAGCATGATCCCCATGTCATTATAAATCTAACTTGAACCATGGGGCAATCGGCTCTTTGAGACGATCCACAGAACAACTTAAGAGCCGACCAGGGCTCGTATTTAATGTTTACGTGTTTGCCATGCAGGAAACTAGTCGAAGCAATCCATCACCTTCCTGACCAGGTATAGGTCAGGTGGCACGCCCTCGTAAACACCAGGACGTGTACCAGAAGGCATTGCGGGCCGTTGCCCGAGGGACCAGGGTCCACCGCAGTCCTGGGAGCCTCCCGGCTCTACGGTGTTGCCCGTCGTTACTCGCCGGTGGGTTTTTGACAGCAACACATTCTGGCACGCCCGGTGGGACCTTCTACAACAACAACAACATCGACATCTGCAGCAACCATGTCAAAAGCTGCGGATGAGGTGGTTGGCGAACCAGTCACGTACGCAGATCTGCCCGAAGAGCAAAAGAAGAAGTATGATGAGATGAAAGCCATCTTGGAAGCCGATCTCATCGGCTCCTTCATGAGGACCCGTTCACATGGCATAAGGTGGAAGGGGTTCTCCCCTGAAGGTGTTCTTGACGAAGTGGACCTGTCTACCCCTTCGGAGGAACGTACCAGAGCTCTGCGTCAGGAGATTAATTACATGGTGGATCATTCTCTACACCGCCATTCTGAGAGCTTGGTGAATGCTTTCGAGCGCGTCGCGGTTCGTGTGGTGCAGGAAATCATGAAGCATCAGTACTCCCCGTCAGGACCTACCCTAGGGACTCACCAGGGAGAAATACCGCTCCAGATCAGACCGCCGCTACCATTCGCGCTTGCAGCGCCAGAGCCACCAGGTTCACCGGCGTACGTCATCTACAAGGTTGGAGGTGATCCTAGCGATTGCCAATTCCTATATGAGCCGCCTAAAGAGATCCCACATGGATACGTGTGCACATACGTGCCGGACTGCAATACTTTGGCACGCACGAACCAGATTGCACCAACAGGGATTTCTGGAGCAGACGCTGACAAACAAGCATGGCTAGCTAAATATGCCACTGGAACGAGTTACGAGAGCTCGGTCCCTACGGCTAATACCATGGAACATATCAGCACCATCTTGAGAGATCAGTTCGGCATCTTGCCGAAGAGGAAGGCAATCGGCTATTCCAAGCCGTACCCCGACGAGTATGACCTGATCCCGCTGCCACCCAAATATCGGCTGAATTCTCAAAATCCAATGGAGCAGAAGGGTCTAGCTCAATAGAGCACGTGAGCCGATATTTGACATAGCTGGGCATGATTTCAGCATCAGATCCATTACGTGTGAGGTTTTTTGCACAATCTCTGACGGGATCAGCCTTTGGGTGGTACACCTCGTTGCCACCAAACTCAGTCCGCACATGGAAGCAGCTGGAGGAGTGCAATATCACTCAGAAGCTACCGAAGCTGGCATTGCCGATCTAACGCAGGTGCGGCAGAAGCGGGGAGAAACAGTGGCAGAATATATTCAACGTTTCAGAACCGTTAGGAACCGATGTTATTCGGTTCGTTTAACTGAAAAAGAAGCAGTCGGTTTGGCAGCATTGGGCCTCGCAACGCCGATCAAGGATCTGGCTTACCACGTAGAGTACAGTTCACGTCGCACATGGTCCAGAAACTCACATTGTATGAGCAGCGACACCCTGAATTGTACCAAGACAAGTTCAAGCGTCCGGTAGGCCTGGTCGAGATGGAAGAAGTTGAAGAGCCTGCACCAGACCTGGAGGTAGCTGTAGCTGAATGGGCTCGGGGGGCAAATCCCGTGTCCTGCAAATGGGTAAAACCACAAGGGCCTGCAAAAGGGTTTAACTTCGATTTGAGCAAAGCTGAGCAGATTTTCGATCTATTGCTTAAGGAAAAACAGCTGAAGTTACCCGAAGGCCATAAAATCCCTACATCACAAGAAATGAACGGGAGGCCGTACTGCAAATGGCATCACTCGTTCACCCATACCACCAATGACTGCAAGGGGTTTCGTCAGCAGATCCAAACGGCGATAGAACAAGGCCGACTGCTCTTTGGGCAGTTTGCCATGAAAGTGGACACACATCCGTTCCCTGGCGTCAACATGGTGGAACCCAACCACTCCGCGAGGCGTCGACTGGATTTCTCGTTCAATGTTAACATGGCGGGGCCTATGCGCCACCATGGCAAGGATAAAGAGGAAAGCAGTCACTCCCGCATCAAGGAAAAAGAGGAGGCCGATCCACGCGACCGGCCCCGATATGATGACAAGCGGTACCTCACCGAGGAACAAGTGAGAAGCGTGCGATATGAACGACCCCTCTCCACGCATCTCCTTAACAAATATGAGTATCAGTATGACCAACGTCGGCAGTACGACAGAGATGACAAGAGACATCATCGGTCTGACATGGACAATGGAAGACGTCGTCGGTATGATAGAGACGACGATGGATATGAGCACCGCGCTAAGGGGAGGCCAAGGGAGCAGGAGGACATGGATAGACACTGGGACTGTCCTTTCTTTAAACACTGCTGGGATTCAGGAATGAGCTGATTGCCTACAATCGACAACTGCCCGGAGTGTAGACGCCGGAAGAAGGATGCAGGGGAAGTTTCAGTTTTCAAGCGTCTAGGGCCTCTCCCGCCACAGAACAAACGAGCTGAGTCCTCTCAAGATGAAGACTTTGAGGAGTCAGAAGATGAAGAAGAGGATAGGTACCACCGGCCAAGGTGGTGCCCTGATGGACTCAGCCACTCCCAAAAGCGTAGGGTTCAGCGGCTACGTAGCTTGGAGCAAGCCGAAGCGCAATACTTGCACACGTTGAGGAAAGCGCGGCCCGATCTGGCCGTGAAAATTCAGCGGACGTTGGACGAGGAGAGTCGTCCACCAAAGAAAGTTTGGCGTCCCAAGCAAGTAAAAGCCGATGTGAGTACATCGGCTGGCACAAACATGGTGTTCATACTCCCATCGGAGTTCCGTCCGCCAGGAATTGAAGAAGTGCCGATAGCACAGTTTGACTGCGGTCCACGGCCAGTCATCTTTGAGAAGCCACGGGAGAAGGGCTACAAACACATGAAGGCCCTGTACCTAAAAGGTTATATCAATGGGCAGCCTGTCGGCAAGATGTTGGTTGACACGGGGGCGGCAGTCAATATAATGCCATACTCCATGCTACGGCGTTTGGGACGCTCTAGCGCAGACTTGATCAAGACCAACGTCACACTAAACGACTTCAACGGCCAAGCATCAGGGACGCAAGGTGTTTTGAATGTGGATCTAACCGTAGGCCGAAAGACCATCCCAACAACGTTCTTCATCGTCGACAGCAAGAGCACTGATACGTCTCCGACGTATCGATAATTTCTTATGTTCCATGCCACATTATTGATGATATCTACATGTTTTATGCATACTTTATGTCATATTTATGCGTTTCCGGAACTAACCTATTGACGAGATGCCGAAGGGCCAGTTGCTGTTTTCTGCTGTTTTTGGTTTCAGAAATCCTAGTAAGGAAATATTCTCGGAATCGGACGAAATCAACGCCCAGCATCTTAGGATTGCACGAAGCTTCCAGAACACCCGAGAGTCGCCGAGGGGCCACAGCCCACGATGGTAGGCCGGGCCAAGGGGGGCCTACGCCCCGTTGTGTCGTCGCCTCGTTGACCTTCTGACGCCGCCTCTTCGCCTATATAAAGGTCCCTGACCTAAAACCTCGAGACGGAAAAGCCACGGTACGAGAAACCTTCCAGAGCCGCCGCCATCTCGAAGCCAAGATCTGGGGGATAGGAGTCTCTGTTCCGCACGCCGCCGGACGGGGAAGTGCCCCGGAAGGCTTCTCCATCGACACCGCTGCCATCTCCACCGCCATCTTCATCAACGCTGCTGTCTCCCATGAGGAGGGAGTAGTTCTCCATCGAGGCTAAGGGCTGTACCGGTAGCTATGTGGTTAATCTCTCTCCTATGTACTTCAATACAATAATCTCATGAGCTGCCTTACATGATTGAGATTCATATGATGATGCTTGTAATCTAGATGTCATTATGCTAGTCAAGTGGATTTTACTTATGTGATCTCCGGAGACTCCTTGTCCCACGTGTGTAAAGGTGACAGTGTGTGCACCGTGTGGGTCTCTTAGGCTATATTTCACAGAATACTTATTCACTGTTATGAATGGCATAGTGAAGTGCTTATTTATATCTCTTTATGATTGCAATGTGTTTTGTATCACAATATATCTGTGTGCTACTCTAGTGATGTTATTAAAGTAGTTTATTCCTCCTGCACGGTGTAATGGTGACAGTGTGTGCATCGTGTAGTACTTGGCGTAGGCTATGATTGTGATCTCTTGTAGATTATGAAGTTAACTATTGCTATGATGGTATTGATGTGATCTATTCCTCCTTTCGTAGTGTGAAGGTGACAGTGTGCATGATATGTTAGTACTTGGTTTGGTTATGTTGATCTGTTATGCACTCTAAGGTTATTTAAATATGAACATTGAATATTGTGGAGCTTGTTAACTCCGGCATTGAGGGTTCGTGTAATCCTACACAGTTAGTGGTGTTCATCATCCAACAAGAGGGTGTAGAGTCTAGCATCTATCTATTTATTCTGTTATGTGATCAATGTTGAGAGTGTCCACTAGTGAAAGTATGATCCCTAGGCCTTGTTCCTAAATACTGATATCGCTGTTTGTTTACTGTTTTACTGCATCTATACTTCCCGCAATATTACCACCATCAACCACACACCAGGACAGCAAAGCACTTTTCGGTGCCGTTGCCGCTCGCATTTATTCATACCACCTGTATTTCACTATCTCTTCGCCGAACTAGTGCACCTATTAGGTGTGTTGGGGACACAAGAGACTTCTTGCTTTGTGGTTGCAGGGTTGCATGAGAGGGATATCTTTGACCTCTTCCTCCCTGAGTTCGATAAACCTTGGGTGATCCACTTAAGGGAAACTTGTTGCTGTTCTACAAACCTCTGCTCTTGGAGGCCCAACACTGTCTACAAGAATAGAAGCACCCGTAGACATCAAGCTATTTTCTGGCGCCGTTGCCGGGGAGGAAAGGTAAAAGGCTCTCATACTCCGGTCCCAGGTAAAGTACTTTTCTGGCGCCATTGTGTGTGTGCTCGAAGCTATTTCCTTTAGATCCTGCAATTGCATCTTTTTGTTTCTTGTTTACACTAGTTTGGCATAATGGATAACAATGAGCTTCTTATTCTATTTCCTGATTTAAAACATGGATTGTTTGATGCGAAAATTAAAAAACCTATGGAATGTTATTTGCATGCTGGTAGTAATATTAGTATGAACGCTTTGAACACCATTGTTGATAATGATATAGAAAGTTCTAAGCTTGGGGAAGCTGGTTTTCATGATCTTTTTAGTCCCCCAAGCATTGAGGAGAAAATTTTCTTTGATGGTACTTTGCCTCCTATTTATGATGATTATAATGATAGTGGTCTTTTGGTGCCACCTACTATGGAGAGTAAATTTTGTTGTGATTATACTATGCCTCCTACACTTGATGAGAATAATAATGATAGCTACTTTGTTGAATTTGCTCCCACTACAACTAATAAAATTAACTATGCTTATGTTGGGAGTAGTAATAATTTTATGCATGAGACTCATGATAAGAATGCTTTATGTGATAGTTATATTGTTGAGTTTGCTCATGTTGCTACTGAAAGTTATTATGAGAGAGGAAAATATGGTTGTAGAAATTTTCATGTTACTAAAATGCCTCTCTATGTGCTGAAATTTTTGAAGCTACACTTGTTCTATCTTCCTATGCTTGTTACTTTGCTCTTCATGAACTTGTTTATTTACAAGACTCCTATGCATAGGAAGCATGTTAGACTTAAATTTGTTTTGAATTTGCCTCTTGATGCTCTCTTTTGCTTCAACTACTATTTCTTGCGAGTGCATCATTAAAACTGCTGAGCCCATCTTAATGGCTATAAAGAAAGAACTTCTTGGGAGATAACCCATGTGTTTATTTTGCTACAACACATCTATTTTATATTTGTGTCTTGAAAGTTGTTAATACTGTAGCAACCTCTCCTTATCTTATTTTACTGCATTGTTGTGGCAAGTAAGGTCTTTGATAGAAAGGTTGATACTAGATTTGGATTACTGCGCAGAAACAGATTTCTTGCTGTCACCAATCTGGGCCTAATTCTCTGTAGGTAACTCAGAAAATTATGCCAATTTACGTGAGTGATCCTCAGATATGTACGCAACTTTCATTCAATTTGAGCATTTTCATTTGAGAAAGTCTGGTGCCTCAATAAAATTCGTCTTTACGGACTGTTCTGTTTTGACAGATTCTGCCTTTTATTTCGCATTGCCTCTTTTGCTGTGTTGGATGGATTTCTTTGTTCCATTACCTTCCAGTAGCCTTGTGCAATGTCCAGAAGTGTTAAGAATGATTGTGTCACCTCTGAACATGTGAATTTTTGATTATGCACTAACTCTCTAACGAGTTTGTTTCGAGTTTGGTGTGGAGGAAGTTTTCAAGGGTCAAGAGAGGAGGATGATACAATATGATCAAGAAGAGTGAAAAGTCTAAGCTTGGGGATGCCCCCGTGGTTCATCCCTGCATATTTCAAGAATACTCTAGCATCTAAGCTTGGGGATGCCCAAGGCATCCCCTTCTTCATCGACAACTTATCAGGTTCCTCTAGTGAAACTATATTTTTATTCCGTCACATCTTATGTACTTTACTTGGAGCGTCTGTTTGCTTTCATTTTTGTTTGTGTTTGAATAAATTCATGCTTATGTGGGAGAGAGACACGCTCCGCTGGTTCGTATGAACACATGTGTTCTTAGCTTTTAATGTTCATGGCGAAGGTTGAAACTACTTCGTTAATTGTTATATGGTTGGAAACGGAAAATGCTACATGTAGTAATTGGTAGAATGTCTTGAATAATTTGATACTTGGCAATTGTTGTGCTCATGTTTAAGCTCTTGCATCATATACTTTGCACCCATTAATGAAGAAACACCTAGAGCTTGCTAAAATTTGGTTTGCATATTTGGTCTCTCTAAAGTCTAGATAATTTCTAGTATTGAGTTTTGAACAACAAGGAAGACGGTGTAGAGTCTTATAATGTTTACAATATGTCTTTTATGTGAGTTTTACTGCACCGGTTCATCCTTGTGTTTGTTTCAAATAACCTTGCTAGCCTAAGCCTTGTATCGAGAGGGAATACTTCTCATGCATCCAAAATCCTTAAGCCAACCACTATGCCATTTGTGTCCACCATACCTACCTACTACATGGTATTTCTCCGCCATTCCAAAGTAAATTGCTTGAGTGCTACCTTTAAATAATTCAAAATTTATCACCTCTGATTTGTGTCAATGTTTTATAGCTCATGAGGAAGTATGTGGTGTTTATCTTTCATTCTTGTTGGGCAACTTTCACCAATGGACTAGTGGCTTCATCCGCTTATCCAATAATTTTGCATAAAGAGCTGGCAATGGGATTCCCAGTCCCAAATTAATTAACCTAAATAGAAACTCCTCCATGGTATGTGATTGTTGGACGGCACCCGAAGGATCGGTTAGCCATGGCTTGTGTAAGCAAAAGGTTGGGAGGAGTGTCATCATAATAAAACTAAAATAAAAAGGCACTCCTTCATGGTATGAGATTGTTGGCAGGCACCCGAGGATTCGGTTATCCATGGTTTGTGAAAGAAAGGTTGGAAGGGGTGCCACCCAAAAATAAAAATAATTCATGGGAGCCGCTCTTTGAAGGTTTGTCTGGCAAGGGGGTTAGAGTGCCCACTACCATTCGTTGACAACAACAAACACCTCTCAAAATTTTACTTTTATGCTCTCTTTATGTTTTCAAAACCAAAGCTCTAGCACAAATATAGCAATCGATGCTTTCCTCTTTGAAGGACCATTCTTTTACTTTTATGTTGAGTCAGTTCACCTATTTCTCTCCACCTCAAGAAGCAAACACTTGTGTGAACTGTGCATTGATTCCTACATACTTGCATATTGCACATGTTATATTACTCTATGTTGACAATTATCCATGAGATATACATGTTATAAGTTGAAAGCAACCGCTGAAACTTAATCTTCCTTTGTGTTGCTTCAATACCTTTACTTTGATTTATTGCTTTATGAGTTAACTCTTATGCAAGACTTATTGATGCTTGTCTTGAAGTACTATTCATGAAAAGTCTTTGCTTTATGATTCAGTTGTTTACTCATGTCATTACCATTGTTTTGATCGCTGCATTCATTACATATGCTTACAATAGTATGATCAAGGTTATGATGGCATGTCACTCCGAAATTATCTTTGTTATCGTTTACTGCTCGGGACGAGCAGAACTAAGCTTGGGGATGCTGATACGTCTCCGACGTATCGATAATTTATTATGTTCCATGCCACATTATTGATGATATCTACATGTTTTATGCATACTTTATGTCATATTTATGCGTTTTCCGAACTAACCTATTGACGAGATGCCGAAGGGCCGTTGTTTTCTGTTTTTGGTTTCAGAAATCCTAGTAAGGAAATATTCTCGGAATCGGACGAAATCAACGCCCAGCATCTTAGGATTTCACGAAGTTTCCAGAACACCCGAAAGTCGCCAGAGGGGGGCCACAGGCCCACCAGATGGTAGGCCGGCGCCAAGGGGCCCGCGCCTTGTGTCGTCGCCTCGTTGACCTTCTCGACGCCGCCTCTTCGCCTATATAAAGGTCCCCGACCTAAAACCTCGAGACGGAAAAGCCACGGTACGAGAAACCTTCCAGAGCCACCGCCATCGCGAAGCCAAGATCCGGGGACAGGAGTCTCTGTTTCGCACGCCGCCGGGACGGGGAAGTGCCCCGGAAGGCTTCTCCATCGACACCCCTACCATCTCCACCGCCATCTTCATCAACACTGTTGTCTCCCATGAGGAGGGAGTAGTTCTCCATCGAGGCTAAGGGCTGTACCGGTAGCTATGTGGTTAATCTCTCTCCTATGTACTTCAATACAATAATCTCATGAGCTGCCTTACATGATTGAGATTCATATGATGATGCTTGTAATCTAGATGTCATTATGCTAGTCAAGTGGATTTTACTTATGTGATCTCCGGAGACTCCTTGTCCCACGTGTGTAAAGGTGACAGTGTGTGCACCGTGTGGATCTCTTAGGCTATATTTCACAGAATACTTATTCACTGTTATGAATGGCATAGTGAAGTGTTTATTTATATCTCTTTATGATTGCAATGTGTTTTGTATCACAATATATCTGTGTGCTACTCTAGTGATGTTATTAAAGTAGTTTATTCCTCCTGCACGGTGTAATGGTGACAGTGTGTGCATAGTGTAGTACTTGGCATAGGCTATGATTGTGATCTCTTGTAGATTATGAAGTTACTATTGCTATGATGGTATTGATGTGATCTATTCCTCCTTTCGTAGTGTGAAGGTGACAGTGTGCATGCTATGTTAGTACTTGGTTTGGTTATGTTGATATGTTATGCACTCTAAGGTTATTTAAATATGAACATTGAATATTGTGGAGCTTGTTAACTCCGGCATTGAGGGTTCGTGTAATCCTACACAGTTAGTGGTGTTCATCATCCAACAAGAGGGTGTAGAGTCTAGCATCTATCTATTTATTCTGTTATGTGATCAATGTTGAGAGTGTCCACTAGTGAAAGTATGATCCCTAGGCCTTGTTCCTAAATACCGCTATCGCTGTTTGTTTACTGTTTTACTGTATCTATACTTCCTGCAATATTACCACCATCAAGCACACACCAGTCCTGGAGAGCAAAGCACTTTTCTGGTGCCGTTGCTACTTCTCGCATTTATTCATACCACCTGTATTTCACTATCTCTTCGCCGAACTAGTGCACCTATTAGGTGTGTTGGGGACACAAGAGACTTCTTGCTTTGTGGTTGCAGGGTTGCATGAGAGGGATATCTTTGACCTCTTCCTCCCTGAGTTCGATAAACCTTGGGTGATCCACTTAAGGGAAACTTGCTGCTGTTCTACAAACCTCTGCTCTTGGAGGCCCAACACTGTCTACAAGAATAGAAGCACCCGTAGACATCAAGCACCTACGCTGTCCTGCTAGGAAGGGATTGGATTCACGCCAACTGCTGCATTCCATCTACAATGCACCAATGCCTAATACAATGGGATGGAGACGACGTGGAAGTCGTACATGCAGATGACTCGATCAAGGTCTCAATAGCCGGCATGAACATTTGGGACTCGGAAGACCAAGAGCCGCTCTCTAGAATCAGTTTGGATGGCTGTGATCGCATCGAGGTGACAAAAAACGAGGTGAGGCTGGTCTTATCCACCGGCCTGATAGAGTAGCAAGAGCAACATCCATCGACATACGTGGCAAGGCCGATCCCTGCGATCGGCCCCAAAAAATAAAAAAGCGAGGATCCCACTTCAGGCATGTCACGAAGTCGTGGTGAGAAGACTCCCTCATGTGGGGGAGCGGAAACAAGTTGTAAGCTTTCATTGAGCAATACAATCAACATGGAGGCCGATTCCAGCAATCGGCCAAAATTATCCTCGCCATACGTGCTGCCTGTGTTTAGCATCGATCTAGCAGGCGACGGAAAGCTAGGGTATGGGTTTACGTCAGCTGATGAGCTGGAAGAGATTGACATTGGTCGTGGGGATAAGCCACGACCTACATTTATCAGCAAAAAGTTGGATCCGCATCTGAGGGGTCTGATGATAGCTTTGTTGAAAGAATACCCAGACTGTTTTGCCTGGGATTATACGGAGATGCCCGGGTTGGACAGGAGCATCATTGAGCATCGACTCCCTCTTAAGAAAGGATTTCGGCCGTTCCAGCAGCGAGTACGGCAGATGAAGGCCGAAATTCTAGAAGAAGTCAAGAAGGAGATTGAGAAGATGTTGAGCGCCGGGTTCATCAGGCCATGCAGGTATGCTGAGTGGATATCTAGCATCGTACCTGTAGAGAAGAAGGACGGCCGATGGCGCGTCGCCATAGATTTTCGTGATCTCAACAGAGCCACTCCGAAGGATGAGTACCCTATGCCGGTGGCCGAAACGTTGATCAATGCAGCTGCTGGTCATAAGGTTTTAAGCTTCATGGATGGCAATGCCGGTTACAACCAGATTTTCATGGCTCCAGAAGATATACACAAGACTGCCTTCAGAGTACCAGGTTCGGTGGGCTTGTTCGAGTATGTGGTCATGACATTTGGGCTGAAGAACGCCGGTGCAACGTACCAACGAGCCATGAATTACATATTTCATGATCTGATCGGCAAGTTGGTGGAGATCTACATTGATGACGTTGTGGTCAAGTCTGTCTCAGTGGAGGGACACCTGGAGGATTTGCGACGCATCCTGGACCGAACTAGAAAGTTCGGACTAAGAATGAATCCAAAGAAGTGTGCCTTTGGTGTGACGGCCGGTCAGTTCCTGGGTTTTCTAGTACATGAACGTGGAATTGAGATCGGCCTGAAAAGTCAAGAGGCAGTACGAACAATGAAGCCACCTACCACCAAGAAGGAACTCCAAAGTCTCATCGGCAAAATCAATTTCGTCAGAAGGTTCATCTCTAATCTGTCAGGACGAATTGAGCCATTCATGGGATTGGTAAAAATCAAACCTGATGAGGAGTTTCACTGGGGGGCAGAGCAACAGCGAGCGTTTGATGAGATTAAAGAATATCTAACGAAGCCGCCCGTGTTGGTTCCACCCCAGCAAGACAGGCCATTCTACATTTACCTGTCAGTAGCTGATACTTCCATCGCCTCAGTGGTAGTGCAAATCTATGATGGTATGGAAAGAGTCGCTTTCTACCCTAGCAGAAGGATGTTGGATGCCGAGACGTGGTATCCTGAGATTGAGAAGTTGTGCCTCTGCCTATTTTTTACCTGCACCAAGCTTCGTCACATCTTTCTGACAGCAGAAGTCGTCATCATCTGCAAATCAGACGTCATCAAGCACATGCTGTCGGCTCCTGTGTTGAAAGGCCGACTCGGTAAGTGGATATTTGCATTATCGGAATTGGACCTCCGGTATCAACCTGCGAAAGCAGTCAACGGACAGGCCTTGGCCGATTTGATCGCTGAGCGAATCAACACTGATATAGCAGCACTGTCTATACGTGCATGGGCCATGTTTTTCGATGGATCAGTTTGCGATGATGGTTGCGGCATCGGCATTCTACTCGTGTCGCCCCGGGGGGCAACCTACACCTTCTCCATCAGGCTATCTACCCCTTGCACCAATAATGTTGCTGAGTATGAAGCGGTACGTAAGGGGATGGAGTTGCTCATTGAAGCCGGGGCAGAAGCAGTGGAACTTTTTGGCGACTCAAAGTTAGTGATTTCCCAGCTCACTGACGAATATAAATGTGAGAGCGAGTCGCTTTTCCCATTATGGATGCAATGCCGTGAGCTGATGGCACAATTTCGGTACATAAACTTCAACTGGGTCCCGAGGTCGCAGAATATAGAGGCAAACGATCTCGCACAAATGGCGTCAGGCTACAAGGACATAGTAGATGAAGCCGATGTCCAGGTACAGTTCATGGAACCGGATGACTGGAGAGCCGATATCTTCAATTACTTGAAAGATTCGGCTCGGGGGCACCTAAACGGATAAGGTACAAGGCCATGAAGTATGTCCTTATTGGGGATGACATGTTCTACAGGACCTTGGAAGGGTTACTTCTCAAATGTTTGGGAACAGCCGAGGCAAATCGGCTCTTACACGAGGTACATGAAGGCGCCTGTGGAACTCATCAATCGGCTCATAAGATGAAGTGGTTGATCAGGCGATCAGGGTTTTATTGGCCCACCATGCTTGAGGACTGTTTTAATTACTATAAAGGGTGTCAAGCATGTCAGAAGTTTGGGAGCATTCAGATGGTACCTGCGTCAGCAATGAACCCTATCATCAAGCCTTGGCCATTTCGAGGATGGGGCATGGATATGATCGGCAAAATTCATCCTCCATCGAGCAAAGGCCATGAGTGGATTTTGGCCATCACAGATTATTTTACTAAATGGGTGGAGGCTGTCCCTATGAAGTCAGTGGCATCGAAAGATGTCATCAATTTTGTGAAGGAGCATGCCATTCATAGGTTCGGGGTTCCCCAGACTATCACGACCGATGGAGGTTCGGTCTTCGTCTCTCGCGAGTTTAGAGGGTTCTGCGAAGGCATGGGAATTAAGCTGATCCGATCGTCTCCATACTATGCTCAGGCAAATGGGCAAGCTGAAGCATCCAACAAGAGCCTTATCAAGCTGATTAAGAGGAAAATCGACGAGTACCCTAGACGTTGGCATGAGGTTTTGTCGGAGGCTTTGTGGGCTTATCGCATGTCATGTCATGGAGCGGTAAAATCCTCGCCATACCATCTGGTCTATGGACAAGAAGCCGTGTTACCCTGGGAGATCACGGCTGGGTCTAGACGTGTCACGTTTCAAAATGACTTAACAACTGAAGAATATGCAGCCCTTATGAGTGATAGCGTTGAGGATCTGACGGAACTTAGGCTTTGGTCACTTGAGAAAATTAAGGAGAACAAGGCCAAGGTGGCTCGTGCATATAATAAGAAGGTGAAGCCAAAGGAGTTCCACGTTGGTGATCTGGTATGGGAAGCTGTATTGCCGTTGGGGACTAAGGACAAGGCGTATGGTAAATGGTCTCCAAATTGGCACGGGCCGTACAGGGTTGACCAAGTCCTAAAGGGCAATGCATACATGCTCGAGCAGTTGGATGGTGTGAAGTTCCTAGTGGCCGTCAATGGCCAGCATCTCAAGAAGTATTTCCCAAGTATGTGGGATGATGGGCAGTGAAATATGGAGGCCGATGCACGAAATCGGCCGGTAAAAAAAATTTAATTAAATTTTCTTCCCAAGTATGGGGTGTTGAGCAGTGGAATATGGGGGCCGATGTAGGAAATCGGCCGATAAAAGGAAATATATGTGCAAAGCAACAGCCGATGTACAGACATCGACTTGAGAATAAAACAACCGATGCGCAGCCATCGACTCTAGAGCTACAAAATATTGTGAGCAGCCTTATGGGCGTTTGATGGTGAAAGACCGATACGCTGCTATCGGTTCTTGGTGCGTTGACTTACTTTGACAATCGGAAGATTTGAAATTGGACAATTGGAAAATCAAATTGGAGGAACATTCTTCATTGATTAACAGAGAGATTTTACAAGAAAGAGCCAATGGCTCTCAAAAGGATCATCCGATGCCTAATGCACTACTACTACTAGCCCTGCACTACTCCCTAATCTAAGGGCCGTCGCTGCCCTCATCGTCACCGGTGTAGCCGCCGTCGGTGCTGCTACTGGCGAGCTCCTCGTCGCTGTTGCCGTAGCCCTCAACAGGGGCTTCTTCCTCCTCATCATCGTCGTCTTCATCGTCATCCGACCCGGCGCGGAAGCGCTTGGCCGGTGGGTACTCCTCGGAGGAGGAGTCCTCCTCCGCTTCTTCTTCCTCCTCGTCGGAGGAGAGGTCCGCCTCCCATGAGAAGAGGTCGTCATCGCTTGCCGCCTCCAGCTCCCCATCAACGAGGAACTGGAGGTCTTCTTCTCCGTCGGTGAGGGGCTCGTCACCCTCTGACTCGATGGAGGAGTCCCAATCCCTCGCGTCCCAATACTCGGGGGCGAGGGCCTCGTATATCGCCATCAGGTTGACCTCCGGCTCTAGCTCACTGGAGGAGGAGGATTGGAAAGAAAGGCCTGAGGAGACAGAGGAGGAAGAGGAATCCATGGCGGCTGGGATGGGTTTTTTGCCGATGGCTAGTGCGGAACAGAGGATGAGGAGGCGATGAGGAAGTGAACTGCTCGATGTGGTTAAATAAAGGGAATATAGTGGAGATTTAATGTTTGAGCAGTTTTCGAGGACGCGGTGCCCGAATGGTCAATCGTGCAGAAGTTGGGAAGACAGGGCATCATGATGGAAAGACACCGAAGCGGTTCTGCTCTGCCACGACATGACCTTACGAAGGAGAAACAAAGTGGTTTTGGAATTATCATTGCCAAAACCAGGGGGGCATGTGTTACCACCGGAATTTAGCCAGAGCAGGAGGTGGGCCGTGACCGAAGATGGGCTTAGAAGACATGTGTATTGAAGTGTCTCTGAACCGGCCTTGTACAAGAAATTTGGGCTTGACTGCCCGTGTATCTGTAAATTATAGTAGGTTACGTGTCGGTTAGAATTAAGAGATAGAGTTTAGCTCGTACACGGTTGGGTTTATTCCCAAGTTAGAAAGTCTACGGACTATAAATATGTATCTAGGGTTATTGAGAAGGAGGACGATCACGTTCACAACAAATCAATCTAGGCGCATCGCCACCCCTTGTTTTGAGGGTTTCTCCCGGGTAAGTGATACGTCCAATTTGCATCACTATTTTATATCATAATTTGCTGTTATTCATTGATATATTTCATATTGGGACACAATACTTATGTTATTTCATCTATTTGCATGTTTCATGATTATTTGGAGATCGCGCACCGGAGCCAGGATTCTGCTGGAAAAAGCACCGTCAGGATGCAATATTTCGGAAGATCAACTGTGGAAGGAAATTACACCAAAAATCCTATTTTTCCAGATGACGGAGAAGGCCAGAAGGGGGAGCCGAGAAGACCCAAGGTGGGGCCAGACCACAGGCCGGCGCGGCCCATGGCCTGGCCGCGCCACCTTGTGGTGTGGGGGCCCCACAGCCCCTTTCGCCTCCTTTTCTTCGCGAAACCCTTCGTCCCGAAAACCTAAGCTCCAGAGGGTACGTCGCGAAGAGCCACAGCCTCTGCGGGGCGGAGAACACCAGAGAGAAAGAGCTCTCCGGCGGGCAGGAATCCGCCGGGGAAATTCCCTCCGGAGGGGGAAATCGACGCCATCGTCACCGCCATCGAGCTGGACATCATCTCCATCACCATCACCATCATCTTCATCATCATCACCGCCATCTCCACCGCTGCACCTCGTCACCGCTGTAACAATTTGGGTTTGATCTTGATTGTTTGATAGGGGAAACTCTCCCGGTGTTGATTTCTACTTGTTATTGATGCTATTGAGTGAAACCATTGAACCAAGGTTTATGTTCAGATTGTTATTCATCATCATATCACCTCTGATCATGTTCCATATGATGTCTCGTGAGTAGTTCGTTTAGTTCTTGAGGACATGGGTGAAGTCTAAATGTTAGTAGTGAATTATGGTTGAGTAATATTCAATGTTATGATATTTAAGTTGTGGTGTCATTCTTCTAGTGGTGTCGTGTGAACGTCGACTACATGATACTTCACCATTTATGGGACTAGGGGAATGCATCTTGTACTCATTTGCCAATTGCGGGGTTGCCGGAGTGACAGAAACCTAAGCCCCCGTTGGTATATCGATGCAGGAGGGATCGCAGGATCTCAGAGTTTAAGGCTGTGGTTAGATTTATCTTAATTACTTTCTTGTAGTTGCGGATGCTTGCAAGGGGTATAATCACAAGTATGTATTAGTCCTAGGAAGGGCGGTACATTAGCATAGGTTCACCCACACAACACTTATCAAAACAATGAAGATTAATCAGCTGCATGTAGCGAAAGCACTAGACTAAAATCCCGTGTCTCCTCAAGAACGCTTGGTCATAATAAGTAAACAAACCGGCTTGTCCTTTGAGCTAAAAAGGATTGGGCCACTCGCTGCAATTATTTCTCTCGCATTTTACTTACTTGTACTTTATTCATCTGTTACATCAAAACCCCCTGAATACTTGTCTGTGAGCATTTACGTGAATCCTTCATCGAAACTGCTTGTCAACACCTTCTGCTCCTCGTTGGGTTCGACACTCTTATTTATCGAAAGTACTACGATACACGCCCTATACTTGTGGGTCATCAAGACTATTTTCTGGCGCCGTTGCCGGGGAGTGAAGCGCTATTGGTAAGTGGAATTGGTAAGGAAACCTTTACTGTTTGTGCTGATTTTATTTCTGCCTGCTGCTATAAGTCATTATGGAGAGATCTTCTCTTCAATTTCTATTTGGGAAATCTACTACTACTGCAACGGTAGTGGATGAGGCGCCAGGTGAGGAAGTAATACCATATAAAATACCTATGAAAATTATTGAACGTGTTATGGATAACCGCTATGAAGGGGATGGAA
Organism: Lolium multiflorum; assembly: GCA_030979885.1. Classification (NCBI taxonomy): domain Eukaryota; kingdom Viridiplantae; phylum Streptophyta; class Magnoliopsida; order Poales; family Poaceae; genus Lolium; species Lolium multiflorum. The sequence continues at coordinate 216,386,253 of CM061748.1, forward strand.
CTGTCCATCCTGGTGATCATTTACTGTTTTTGCATGAATTATGCGGTTTATTCAAATGTGCAGGTATTGCTATGAATGAAGTTAGAAAGAAACTATTCTCTATATCGCTGTCTGGTAAAGCGGCGCATTGGTATAAATTGCTGAAGAATGGTGATTCTCTTGATTGGGAGGACATTGTGCCTTTATTTTATTCCAAATTTTATCCTCCAAGTGAAATTCACAAAGATCGGAACCGCATATATAATTTCTGGCCTCATGATGGAGAGAGTATTTCCCAAGCTTGGGGGAGATTGAAGTCTTTAATGCTCAAATGCCCCATTCATGAGCTTCCTGGTAATGTTATTATTGATAATTTCTATGCAAGACTTTCTTTTCAAGACAAGACCTTGCTGGATACTTCTTGTTCTGGATCATTTACACGCAACAAAGAAGAGTTTAAAAGGGACCTTCTTGATCGGATCCAAGAAAATACTGAAGGTTGGGAGAACGACAAGGATAGAGAATCAGGTATAATTTATGATTATAAATGCATTGAAGCTTTTATGGATACTGATAAATTTCGTAATATGAGTGCTACATATGGTCTTGATTCTCAAGTTGCTGCAAATCTTTATAAAGCTTTTGCCTCTCATTATGAATTGCCTAAGAAGAATTTTGACAAGTATCATGAACCGTATAAAGATAAAATTGATTCATCTATTAATAAGTGTGTTGTAGTTGAAACTGCTGATCATGTTATTCCTGAAGCTTATATTGAAAAAACTCCTTTTCCTGCTAAAATGAAGGAGTACTCTGTTATAAATAGTGCGGTTCATAAAAGTGAAAAGAAACCTATAGAACCTGAAGAACAAATAAAAGTTGAACCTGCTGTTGCAATAGTTAAAGATCTTGTGACTGAAAATGTGGAGGATGGTCATATTATTTTCTGTGAAGATGCTTCTAATATTGTTTCACATCCTAATAAACCTAAACAAGTTAGTGTTCCTATGCTATCTGTTAGAATTGGTGATCATTGCTATTATGGTTTATGTGATATTGGTGCAAGTGTTAGTGCTATACCTTATGAGCTTTACACGGAGATTATGCACGAAATTGATTCTTGTGAACTTGAAGATATTGATGTGGTTATTCAGCTGGCTAATAGAGAAACTATTTCTCCAATTGGTATTGTTCGAGATGTGGAAGTTCTATGTGGTAAGATTAAATATCCTGCTGACTTTTTGGTACTTGGTTCTGCTGCTAGTGATTATTGTCCTATCATTTTTGGTAGACCTTTTCTAAATACTTGTGGAGCTATTATAGATTGCAAGAAAGAGAAAATTTTGACTAAATTTGCTGGTGAATCTTATGAGTTTAACTTCTCTAAATTTACCAAAACTCCTTATAAAGCTGATTTGCCTAGTGATGATTTTAAGATGGAGCAGTGTGCATCCATTGTTCTTGTTCCTAATAATCCTTTGCAGCAACATTTGGAGAATAGCGAGAGTGAAGTTTTTAGGAAAGAAAGAGATGAGCTTGAGGAGATTTTTCTTCGCCAACCTATTCTCAAGCATGATTTACCGGTGGAAGATTTGGGTACAACACCGCCACCAAAGGAAGATCCTGTTTTTGATTTAAAGCCTTTGCCTGATAATCTTAAATATGCTCATATTGATGATAAGAAAATATATCCTGTTATTATTAGTTCTAAGCTTACAGAGTTTGAAGAAGAAAGATTATTGCAAATATTGAAGAAACACCGAGGTGCTATTGGCTATACTCTTGATGACTTGAAGGGGATTTCTCCCTCTATTTGCCAACACGCCATTAATATGGAAGATGATGCGAAGCCTGTTGTTGAACCTCAGCGTCGTCTAATTCCTAAGATGAAGGATGTGGTAAGAAATGAGGTATTACGACTTCTTGAAGCTGGTATTATATATCCTATTGCTGATAGTAGATGGGTTAGTCCTGTGCATTGTGTTCCTAAGAAAGGAGGAATGACTGTTGTGCCTAATGATAATGATGAGCTCATCCCTCAAAGAGTAGTTGTAGGGTATAGAATGTGCATTGATTATCGAAAAGTTAATAAGGTTACTAAAAAAGATCATTACCCTTTACCATTTATTGATCAAATGCTAGAAAGGTTGTCTAAAAATACTCATTTTTGTTTTCTTGATGGTTATTCTGGGTTTTCACAAATTGCTGTTAAAACTAAAGATCAAGAGAAAACCACTTTTACTTGTCCCTATGGAACTTATGCTTATAGGCGTATGCCTTTTGGTTTATGTAATGCTCCTGCTACTTTTCAAAGATGCATGTCTGCTATTTTTCATGGCTTTTGTGAGAGTATTGTGGAAGTATTCATGGATGATTTTTCCGTCTATGGGAATTCTTTTGATAGTTGCTTGCGAAACCTTGATAAAGTTTTGCAGAGATGTGAAGAAACTAACCTTGTTCTTAATTGGGAGAAATGCCACTTTATGGTTAATGAAGGAATTGTATTGGGACATAAAATTTTGAGAGAGGTATTGAAGTTGATAGAGCTAAAGTTGAAGCCATTGAGAAGATGCCCTATCCGATGGATGTTAAAGGTATTCGTAGTGTTCTTGGTCATGCTGGGTTTTATAGGAGATTTATTAAAGATTTCTCCAAGATTTCAAAGCCTCTTACTAATCTTCTTCAAAAAGATGTACCTTTTGTTTTTGATGATGATTGTAAGGAAGCTTTTGAAACTCTAAAGAAAGCCTTAACAACTGCTCCTGTAGTTGAACCTCCTGATTGGAATTTGCCTTTTGAGATTATGTGTGATGCTAGTGATTTTGCTGTAGGCGCTGTTCTTGGACAGCGAGTAGATAAAAAATTAAATGTTATTCATTATGCTAGTAAAACTCTTGATGCTGCTCAAAGAAATTATGCTACTACTGAAAAAGAATTGTTAGCTGTAGTCTTTGCTTGTGATAAATTTAGATCTTATATTGTTGATTCAAAAGTTACAATTCATACTGATCATGCTGCAATTAGATACCTTATGACAAAGAAAGATGCTAAGCCGAGGCTTATTAGATGGGTACTTCTTTTGCAAGAATTTGATTTACATATTGTAGATAGGAAAGGTGCTGATAATCCTGTTGCTGATAATTTGTCTAGATTGGAAAATATTGCTTATGATCCTGTTCCTGTTAATGATAGTTTTCCAAATGAACAATTGGCTGTAATAAAGGTGAGCTCGCGAGACAGTCCTTGGTATGCTGATTATGCTAACTTTATTGTTTCCAAGTACTTGCCTCCAACCTTTTCAGCTCAGCAGAGGAGGAAATTCTTTTATGACTTGAGGCACTATTTCTGGGATGACCCACACTTATATAAAGAAGGAGTGGATGGTATTCTGCGAAGGTGTGTTCCCGAATATGAACAACAAGAGATATTGAGTAAATGTCATGGTAGTGCTTATGGAGGACATCACGCCGGAGATAGAACCGCGCAAAAGGTTCTACAATCAGGTTTTTATTGGCCAACTCTCTTCAAAGATGCAAGGAAGTTTATTTTATCTTGTGATGAATGTCAAAGGGTTGGTAATATCTCCAGACGCAATGAAATGCCTATGAATTATACTCTTGTTATTGAACCATTTGATTGTTGGGGATTTGACTTCATGGGACCTTTTCCCTCTTCAGAAGGTAACACTCATATACTTGTTGTTGTTGATTATGTTACTAAATGGGTGGAAGCCATACCTACAAAAAGTGCTGATGGTGAGACCTCTTTAAAAATGCTTTTAGATATTATTTTTCCTAGATTTGGAGTACCTAGATATATTATGACTGATGGAGGTTCTCATTTTATTCATGGAGGTTTTAGAAAAACTCTTGCTAGGTATGGTATTAATCATAGAATTGCTTCCGCTTATCACCCTCAAACTAGTGGTCAAGTAGAATTATCAAATAGGGAGATTAAATCTATTTTGGGAAAGACCGTTAATAAATCTAGAAAGAATTGGGCTAGTAAATTGAAAGATGCACTATGGGCTTATAGAACTGCTTATAAAAACCCCATGGGAATGTCACCTTATAAAATGGTTTACGGAAAAGCTTGTCATTTACCTTTAGAACTAGAACACAAAGCTTATTGGGCTGTTAGAGAATTAAATAAAGATCCTAAACTTGCCGGTAATAAGAGGTTGCTACAATTAAGTTCTCTAGATGAATGGAGAAGTGAAGCTTATGAAAATGCTAAACTCTTTAAAGAGAAAGTTAAGAAATGGCATGATAGAAGGATCATCAAAAGAGAGTTTAATATTGGGGATAAAGTCCTATTGTATCGGTCTCGTCTCAGATTCTTTGCAGGGAAATTACTCTCGAAATGGGAAGGACCATATGTTGTTGAGGAGGTGTATCGTTCAGGAGCAATTAAAATTAGCTCTCTCCAAGGCAATGCTACGCAAGTGGTGAATGGACAAAGACTCAAGCATTATATCTCGGTGATTCTTATAATGTTGATGTTGATATTATTCAAGTGGAAACACCGGAGGCTTTCATTAAAGGACAAATTGACAGTCCGCCAGAACTCGACTTTGAATAGGTAACAGTACTGGTAATGAAAAGTTCGCAATTTACTTTCCGAACAATATTTTTGCTGTTTTTGGAAAATATGAAAAATTACGAGATCGAAACGGAGTGGAGGAGACGCACGAGGGCGTGCCCCCATAGGCCGGCGCGGGCCCCAGCCTGGCCGCGCCGACCTATGAGGACACCGCCTCGTCGCCCCTTTCCGACTCTAGTTCGACCTGGTACTTTCCGTTTGTTCTGAATTTTTTTATTATATAATCCCCCGGACCCCTGGAGGTCCGTATATCGTTTTCTCGACGTGTTTTGTTTCGAGCTGTTTCTGCCAGGATCTATTTTCAATCTAGGAGCACCATGGCCTCCGACAACAAGGGCAAAGGGCCTTCGAAGGAAGAAGTGAAAAGGGTGTCGTCAAAACAAGAGCAACAAGCTGTTGGGAGTAAGCAAATCTTGGTGGGATCTGTTGACACTCGACGTTCTTTCTCTCATAACTTGCAGGGACCCTTACCACCTGCTCTTGGCCTCGACTCTTTCCCTGTGCTGGAAGAAGCTCTACGGACTACCGATGAGTTTTGTGGTCAATACCGGGCTCTAAGAAGAGAAGTGGAGATACTCAGGGAGGAGAATTACCGACTCCGTAGAATGCTGGGATATTACTTGATGCCCGTCACAGGGTCGCCATCGCCGACTTCAGATAACAATGAATCTCTTCGAGACTTAGTGCAGATTTGCCAAGCTGAGAAGCTGAAGCTGAAGGAGATCTGTAAGAAGCGCATGAGGAATTCATCACCACCATCGCCAAAGGAGTAACTCATCATCGGTATTGGCATCCCCTTGGTTTGTTCCAAGCTTGGGGGAGTGTATCACATCATCACTACCTTTTACTTTTTACTATCAAGTAGTGTCATATCATGAGTAGGGAAGTTATCGTATAAGATGGGTTGCAGTGTGGAAGTATCTCTCCTTTAGTTTGTCTATGTATCCCTTGGTGTGAGTTATCGTTATGGAATATTAATGAGAAGTCTTATCATTTACATATTGCACACCTTATTTTAGTTTGCAATTTCTACTATATGATTGATCTTGATTTTAGTATTGGTACCACTTTGGGAGCATTGAGTAAATCTATTTGGTTTTGGCAAACTTAGCATTGGTCAATAGCAACAACACCTTGAGGTTTAAGTAGAAAAGAGAAATACATATAGTTGTTTCATTGTCTTCCTTTCTTGTTAGCTCATAGCTTATTAATATGAAGTTAAGATTGTTTGTACTTACAAGTAAGATGCATGATTGTTTCTATCACATGTATATTTGTTTGTTTCCCTCAACTCTTATGCTTGCTATTTAACCTTGCTAGCCAAAGACCTGTACTGAGAGGGAATACTTCTCGTGCATCCAAACCTGAACCCAAACCTATGCCATTTGTGTCCACCATATCTACCTACTGCATGGTATTTTCTGCCACTCCAAGTAAATACTTCATGTGCTACCTTTAAACAATTCAAAATTTATTACTCTTTATTTGTGTCAATGTTTTATAGCTCATGAGGAAGTATGTGGTGTTTTATCTTTCAGTCTTGTTAGGCAGCCTCCACTAATGGACTAGTGGCTTCATCCACTTATCCTATAATTTTGCAATAAGAGCTGGCAACGGGGTTCCCAGCCCCAATTAATCAACTTTCATTAATAATTCTCTTCACATGTTTTGCCCTGATTCATCAGTAAGCAACTTAATTTTGCAATAAACACTCCTCCATGGTATGAGATTGTTGGAAGGCACCCGAGGATTCGGTTAGCCATGGCTTGTGTAAGCAAAGGTTGGGGGAGTGTCATCCTTAAATAAACTAAAGTACATGTGTAAACAAAAGAGAAGAGGGATGATCTACCTTGCTGGTAGAGATAACATCCTTCATGGGAGCCGCTCTTTGGAGGTCTGTTTGGCAAGGGGTTAGAGTACCCGCTACCATACGTTGACAACGACAAACACCTCTCAAAACTTTACTTTTATTCTCTTTATATGATTTCAAAACTGAAAAAGCTCTAGCACATGATTTAATCCCTGCTTCCCTCTGCGAAGGGCCTGTCTTTTACTTTATGTTGAGTCAGTAAACCTATTTCCCTCCATCTCAAGCAAGCATTTGAGTTGTTGTGATCAAACTATTATATTGTGATTTGCTTCATCATGTCTTTACTCTTTCTTGTTTAGTACAAGTTTTACCTGAATGAATATAGCTTTGAAGGTCATCAATGATTAATATGATTGAGTATGCAAGTTTACCATAAGCTTTAATATGAGAGCGCTGCTCAATAGATAAATATAATCTGTTAAATGTTCTCTGACCAAGAACAAAGTTTGCCATCACCAATTATGATTCCTTATGCACCTTTATTTGTGATTACCTTATACTTGTTTCAAGTTGAGTTATATGAGGAAGTTGTTTACTATAATGTCTTGTGTGAATGAATATGATGCTTCTTGTCCGTATTTTATTTATCGACTCTTCACTCCATAAACATGTGGTCCTGTTTACCGAGTTCAGTTTCGCTTGGGGACAAGCGAAGTCTAAGCTTGGGGGAGTTGATACGTCCAATTTGCATCACTATTTTATATCATAATTTGCTGTTATTCATTGATATATTTCATATTGGGACACAATACTTATGTTATTTCATCTATTTTGCATGTTTCATGATTATTTGGAGATCGCGCACCGGAGCCAGGATTCTGCTGGAAAAAGCACCGTCAGGATGCAATATTTCGGAAGATCAACTGTGGAAGGAAATTACACCAAAAATCCTATTTTTCCAGATGACGGAGAAGGCCAGAAGGGGGAGCCGAGAAGACCCAAGGTGGGGCCAGACCACAGGCCGGCGCGGCCCATGGCTGGTCCGCGCCACCTTGTGGTGTGGGGGCCCCACAGCCCCTTTCGCCTTTTCTTCGCGAAACCCTTCGTCCCGAAAACCTAAGCTCCAGAAGGTACGTCGCGAAGAGCCACAGCCGCCTCTGCGGAGAACACCAGAGAGAAAAGAGCTCTCCGGCGGGCAGGAATCCCTCCCTGAGGGGGAATCGACGCCATCGTCACCGCCATCGAGCTGGACATCATCTCCATCACCATCACCATCATCTTCATCATCATCACCGCCATCTCCACCGCTGCACCTCGTCACCGCTGTAACAATTTGGGTTTGATCTTGATTGTTTGATAGGGGAAACTCTCCCGGTGTTGATTTCTACTTGTTATTGATGCTATTGAGTGAAACCATTGAACCAAGGTTTATGTTCAGATTGTTATTCATCATCATATCACCTCTGATCATGTTCCATATGATGTCTCGTGAGTAGTTCGTTTAGTTCTTGAGGACATGGGTGAAGTCTAAATGTTAGTAGTGAATTATGGTTGAGTAATATTCAATGTTATGATATTTAAATTGTGGTGTCATTCTTCTAGTGGTGTCGTGTGAACGTCGACTACACGATACTTCACCATTTATGGGCCTAGGGGAATGCATCTTGTACTCGTTTGCCAATTGCGGGGTTGCCGGAGTGACAGAAACCTAAGCCCCCGTTGGTATATCGATGCAGGAGGGATCGCAGGATCTCAGAGTTTAAGGCTGTGGTTAGATTTATCTTAATTACTTTCTTGTAGTTGCGGATGCTTGCAAGGGGTATAATCACAAGTATGTATTAGTCCTAGGAAGGGCGGTACATTAGCATAGGTTCACCCACACAACACTTATCAAAACAATGAAGATTAATCAGCTGCATGTAGCGAAAGCACTAGACTAAAATCCCGTGTGTCCTCAAGAACGCTTGGTCATAATAAGTAAACAAACCGGCTTGTCCTTTGAGCTAAAAAGGATTGGGCCACTCGCTGCAATTATTTCTCTCGCATTTTACTTACTTGTACTTTGTTCATCTGTTACATCAAAACCCCCTGAATACTTGTCTGTGAGCATTTACAGTGAATCCTTCATCGAAACTGCTTGTCAACACCTTCTGCTCCTCGTTGGGTTCGACACTCTTATTTATCGAAAGTACTACGATACACCCCCTATACTTGTGGGGAGTTGATACGTCGAATTTGCATCACTATTTTATATCATAATTTGCTGTTATTCATTGATATATTTCATATTGGGACACAATACTTATGTTATTTCATCTATTTTGCATGTTTCATGATTATTTGGAGATCGCGCACCGGAGCCAGGATTCTGCTGGAAAAAGCACCGTCAGGATGCAATATTTCGGAAGATCAACTGTGGAAGGAAATTACACCAAAAATCCTATTTTTCCAGATGACGGAGAAGGCCAGAAGGGGGAGAAGACCCAAGGTGGGGCCAGACCACAGGCCGGCGCGGCCCATGGCCTGGCCGCGCCACCTTGTGGTGTGGGGCCCCACAGCCCCTTTCGCCTCCTTTTCTTCGCGAAACCCTTCGTCCCGAAAACCTAAGCTCCAGAGGGTACGTCGCGAAGAGCCACAGCCGCCTCTGCGGGGCGGAGAACACCAGAGAGAAAAGAGCTCTCCGGCGGGCAGGAATCCGCCGGGGAAATTCCCTCCCGGAGGGGGAAATCGACGCCATCGTCACCGCCATCGAGCTGGACATCATCTCCATCACCATCACCATCATCTTCATCATCATCACCGCCATCTCCACCGCTGCACCTCGTCACCGCTGTAACAATTTGGGTTTGATCTTGATTGTTTGATAGGGGAAACTCTCCCGGTGTTGATTTCTACTTGTTATTGATGCTATTGAGTGAAACCATTGAACCAAGGTTTATGTTCAGATTGTTATTCATCATCATATCACCTCTGATCATGTTCCATATGATGTCTCGTGAGTAGTTCGTTTAGTTCTTGAGGACATGGGTGAAGTCTAAATGTTAGTAGTGAATTATGGTTGAGTAATATTCAATGTTATGATATTTAAGTTGTGGTGTCATTCTTCTAGTGGTGTCGTGTGAACGTCGACTACACGATACTTCACCATTTATGGGCCTAGGGGAATGCATCTTGTACTCGTTTGCCAATTGCGGGGTTGCCGGAGTGACAGAAACCTAAGCCCCCGTTGGTATATCGATGGAGGGATCGCAGGATCTCAGAGTTTAAGGCTGTGGTTAGATTTATCTTAATTACTTTCTTGTAGTTGCGGATGCTTGCAAGGGGTATAATCACAAGTATGTATTAGTCCTAGGAAGGGTGGTACATTAGCATAGGTTCACCCACACAACACTTATCAAAACAATGAAGATTAATCAGCTGCATGTAGCGAAAGCACTAGACTAAAATCCCGTGTGTCCTCAAGAACGCTTGGTCATAATAAGTAAACAAACCGGCTTGTCCTTTGAGCTAAAAAGGATTGGGCCACTCGCTGCAATTATTTCTCTCGCATTTTACTTACTTGTACTTTATTCATCTGCATCAAAACCCCCCGAATACTTGTCCGTGAGCATTTACAGTGAATCCTTCATCGAAACTGCTTGTCAACACCTTCGCTCCTCGTTGGGTTCGACACTCTTATTTATCGAAAGTACTACGATACACCCCCTATACTTGTGGGTCATCAGTAAGCAATATTCTGCCTAGATCGCATCTCGCGATCTAGGCAGTATCAGTTTATTCGTCGTTGGTGTTGCTCGTGCTGAAGCCTTTTTGATGGCGAGCAACACCCTTATCTTAGGTGTTCTGGGGCTGACGTCGATGCTTTCACGATGTACTTGTTTAGCTACGCTGCCCCTCGATACCTAGCTGCCCTCACACCTATCTTTGGTGTAAGGGCAGCATCTTGCTTGTTCTTTATTTAGTAGATCTAATCCGTTATAGTTGCTCCTTGTTCTTCAAGGATTGGTTTGATATCCGCATGGTTAGGCCTTATAAACGGGTTGAACGATCCGGTAGTGCGTAAGGTGTGGTTTATTAAGCCCTAAAGGGATTGTTCCGGGAATCAACTTCATGTTGGTTTTTAGGCCTCGTTAGGGCTGGTTTTCCATCATCTTACGTATCTGCTAGGCTCAATCACGAGTAGGATGTTCCGGTTATGCGGTGAAAACCCTAGACTATCGTAGATTAGTTTAGCTTGATATTGATTAAGCATGATCCCCATGTCATTATAAATCTAACGTGAACCATGGGGCAATCGGCTCTTTGAGCCGATCCACAGAACAACTTAAGAGCCGATCGGGGCTCGTATTTAATTTTTACGTGTTTGCCATGCAGGAAACTAGTCGAAGCAATCCATCACCTTCCTGACCAGGTATAGGTCAGGTGGCACGCCCTCGTAAACACCAGGACGTGTACCAGAAGGCATTGCGGGCCGTTGCCCGAGGGACCAGGGTCCACCGCAGTCCTGGGAGCCTCCCGGCTCTACGGTGTTGCCCGTCGCTACTCGCCGGTGGGTTTTTGACAGAAACACAACGGCCAATCGCGCCTACCTGGCAAGTTGTCGAGCACCTTGTGTGCGCGGAGGTGGGGCGGATTTGATGGCGCGTTCTGGGACGTGCTGACGAAGCGGCGGCGGCACGACCGGCGGGAGCTCCAGCCGCGACGACGGCGCCGACTCTCAGCAGAGATCAGGCGTCCAAACGGCCGAGAAATCCAGTGGCGGCGGAGGGGTAGGAGGTGCGGGAAGGAAGGAGCGACGAGAAAAAAGGCGCGAACCAACGGTTTATGCAAATAGTCACCGACATGTGGGAGCCCGTCTCGCTTTTCGTTGTGTCCGGCGTGCCCGGAGCGTCCCCTGTGGGACGGGGACAGGCTCGGGGCGCCGGACACCGTATCGGGCCGCGCCGGACAAAAATGAGTTTTAGGGGACGCGGCTGAAACAGATTTTTGGTCCGGCGCGCTCCAAATTGCTTTGAGGGACGTTTTGGAGGACGCGGCTGGAGATGCTCTCAATGTGGCCAAACGGCTGCCGCCCCGCAGTTTATGCTCGTGCCGGTTAGAAGATGGAGCTGAGGGCGAGATCAGCAAGGAGCATGCACATGGTAGGACACGCGAAGAGCTGCCGCATCCACCACGTTTCTGAAGAAGCGTTGTGACAACGCTGCCACCTCACGCGTCCACGAGTTAGCATACCCGTTATCATAGCCATGGCTGCTGCTGAGCCGCTCGTCGTCGGCGGCCGCCTAGATTAGCTTGTGTTGGTGGAAGAGTTGTTGTAGCATGAAAATTGATCGCGGTGTTGGTAAGGTAACTAAATTCAGGAATACTACTACCGCTTCCGCTCTCGGGTCGATCCCCCGTGAGCGGCTCCAGGGCGACCAAAACCCTAACTCCCCGTCCGTCCTCCTCCACTCCCCCCTCGCCGCCGCCGCCGGCGAGAGCCGCCGGCAAAGCCCGGTCGGTGCCGGCGGTGGTGGCTCTTCCTCTTCTCGGCGCAGGACCTCCCCAGGCGGGGCTGGCGGTCAGGCGGCGGCGGACCTCACCCTCGGCGGCGGCGGCGGTGCTGCGTGGCGGCTGGCAGTGGAGGCGGCGGTTTTGGTGCGCGGTGTGGCTGCGTCGTGTCGCGACGGCGCCGGAGCGGCGGGGCGTTGCGGTGCAGTGGCGGCGGCCGGGTTCCACCGCCCGATGGCCCCGCTGGGCCCTTCTAGACTTGGTCGGGCCTGGGTGCTCGCCGGCGTCGTCTCCGGTGCGGATGTGGTTGCAGCGGTGGTGCTGCGGTGCAGGCAAGGCGGGCCCGGCGCGCGCTCAGGCTCAGCGGTGCAGCAAGGCGGGCCGGCTCGAGATCGTCCCCGGTCGTGCTGCTCGGCCCGTGGGCGGGGGCTGAGGCGTTGCCTTCGGCTGGGGAGGCCGCGGTGGGCGGCGGGGCGCGCGGGTGTGTTGGAGCTCATGGCTGCGGTCTTCGGCGTTCGTCGTCGAGCCCCGTGTTGGTGTTGGTCGGCGCCCCCTCTATGTGGCGTTCCGGCGGCGCCCACGGTGCTTCTCGGCGGTACTTCGTTTGCTACAGGCTGTCGGCGGCTCGGGATGGATGAGGCTTGTGCCCGCGGGGCTCCGGGTTGCGGATGCAGGTGGTGGTCTGTTCCGGTCCTTGTTGGGCGGGCGCGAGGTTTCGGGACTCTTCGCTAGGCGAAAGCTTTGTCTTGGAAACGGAAAATGCTACATGTAGTAATTGGTAGAATGTCTTGAATAATTTGATACTTGGCAATTGTTGTGCTCATGTTTAAGCTCTTGCATCATATACTTTGCACCCATTAATGAAGAAATACATAGAGCTTGCTAAAATTTGGTTTGCATAATTGGTCTCTCTAAGGTCTAGATAATTTCTAGTATTGAGTTTTGAACAACAAGGAAGACGGTGTAGAGTCTTATAATGTTTACAATATGTCTTTTATGTGAGTTTTGCTGCACCGGTTCATCCTTGTGTTTGTTTCAAATAACCTTGCTAGCCTAAACCTTGTATCGAGAGGGAATACTTCTCATGCATCCAAAATCCTTGAGCCAACCACTATGCCATTTGTGTCCACCATACCTACCTACTACATGGTATTTCTCCGCCATTCCAAAGTAAATTGCTTGAGTGCTACCTTTAAATAATTCAAAATTTATCACCTCTTATTTGTGTCAATGTTTTATAGCTCATGAGGAAGTATGTGGTGTTTTATCTTTCGATCTTGTCATTTACTTTTGATAGACTTTCACAATGGACTAGTGGCTTCATCCGCTTATCCAATAATTTTGCAAAAAGAGCTGGCAATGGGGTTCCCAGCCCCGATTAATTAACTTGCATTAATAATTCTCTTGACATGTTTTGCTCTGATTCATCAGTAAGCAACTTAATTTTGCAAATAGACACCCCTCCATGGTATGTGAATGTTGGAAGGCACCCGAGGATTCGGTTAGCCATGGCTTGTGTAAGCAAAAGGTTGGGAGGAGTGTCATCCATAAATAAAGAAAAACTAAACTAAAGTACATGTGTAAACAAAAGAGAAGAGGGATGATCTACCTTGCTGGTAGAGATAACGTCCTTCATGGGAGGCGCTCTTGAAAGTCTGGTTGATAAGGTAGTTAGAGTGCCAACTACCATTCGTTGACAACAACAAACACCTCTCAAAATTTTACTTTTATGCTCTCTTTATGTTTTCAAAACCAAAGCTCTAGCACAAATATAGCAATCAATGCTTTCCTCTGCGAAGGACCTTTCTTTTACCTTTTATGTTGAGTCAGTTCACCTATCTCTCTCCACCTCAAGAAGCAAACACTTGTGTGAACTGTGCATTGATTCTTACATACTTGCTTATTGCACTTGTTATATTGCTTTGCATTGACAATTATCCATGAGATATACATGTTACAAGTTGAAAGCAACCGCTGAGACTTAATCTTCCATTGTGTTGCTTCAATGTCTTTACTTTAAATTATTGCTTTATGAGTTAACTCTTATGCAAGACTTATTGATGCCTGTCTTGAAAGTGCTATTCATGAAAAGTCATTGCTTTATGATTCAGTTGTTTACTCATGTCATTACCATTGTTTTGATCGCTGCATTCATTACATATGTTTACAATATGATCAAGTTTATGATGGCATGTCACTCCAGAAATTATCTTTGTTATCGTTTACCTGCTCGGGACGAGCAAACTAAGCTTGGGGATGCTGATACGTCTCCGACGTATCGATAATTTCTTATGTTCCATGCCACATTATTGATGATATCTACATGTTTTATGCACACTTTATGTCATATTCGTGCATTTTCTGGAACTAACCTATTAACAAGATGCCGAAGTGCCAGTTTGTTTTCTGCTGTTTTTGGTTTCAGAAATCCTAGTAACGAAATATTCTCGGAATTGGACGAAATCAACGCCCAGGTTCCTATTTTCACCGGAAGCATCCAGAACACCCGAGAGCCGCCAGAGGGGGGCCACAGGGCCCCCAGATGATAGGGTGGCGCGGCCCACCCCCTGGCCGCGCGGCCCTATGGTTGAAGGAGATATGCCCTAGAGGCAATAATAAAGTGGTTATTATTCATATCTTTATGTTTATGATAAATGTTTATATATCATGCTAGAATTGTATTAACCGAAACATTAGTACATGTGTGATATGTAGACAAACAAGAAGTCCCTAGTATGCCTCTTAAACTAGCTTGTTGATTAATGGATGATTAGTTTCATAATCATGAACATTGGATGTTATTAATAACAAGGTTATGTCATTGTGAGAATGATGTAATGGACACACCCAATTAAGCGTAGCATAAGATCTCGTCATTAAGTTATTTGCTATAAGCTTTTGATACATAGTTACCTAGTCCTTATGACCATGAGATCATGTAAATCACTTATACCGGAAAGGTACTTTGATTACACCAAACACCACTGCGTAAATGGGTGGCTATAAAGGTGGGATTAAGTATCCGGAAAGTATGAGTTGAGGCATATGGATCAACAGTGGGATTTGTCCATCCCGATGACGGATAGATATACTCTGGGCCCTCTCGGTGGAATGTCGTCTAATGTCTTGCAAGCATATGAATGAGTTCATAAGAGACCACATACCACGGTACGAGTAAAGAGTACTTGTCAGGAGACGAGGTTGAACAAGGTATAGAGTGATACCGAAGATCAAACCTCGGACAAGTAAAATATCGTGAGACAAAGGGAATTGGTAATATATGTGAATGGTTCATTCGATCACTAAAGTCATCGTTGAATATGTGGGAGCCATTATGGATCTCCAGATCCCGCTATTGGTTATTGGTCGAGTGAGTACTCAACCATGTCCGCATAGTTCTCGAACCGTAGGGTGACACACTTAAAGTTGGATGTTGAAATGGTAGTACTTGAATTATGGAATGTAGTTCGAATATTTGTTCGGAGTCCCGGATGTGATCCCGGACATCACGAGGAGTTTCGGAATGGTCCGGAGAATAAGATTCATATATAGGATGTCATTTTATGTGAATAAAAATGTCGCGGAAGGTTCTACGGAAGGTTCTAGAAGGTTCTAGAAAAGTCCGGAAGAAACCATCAAGGAAGGTGGAGTCCACATGGGACTCCACCTCCATGGCCGGCCAACCCTAGTGGGGGAGGAGTCCCAAGTGGACTCCCCCTTAGGGGGCCGGCCACCCCCCCATATGGGAGGTGGAACTCCCACCTTGGTGGGAGTCCTAGCTTGGCTAGGTTTCCCCTCCCTATGGAAGGTTTTTGGTTCGGGTCTTATTCGAAGACTTGGACACCACCTCTTGGGGTTCCACCTATATAATGAGGGGCCAAGGGGAGGGGGCCGGCCACCCAAGAACCACCAAGGTGGCCGCACCCCTATAGTGGCCGGCGCCCCCCTCACCCAAACCCTAGCCGCCCCGCTCCTCCACTTCCCGCATAGCTTAGCGAAGCTCCGCCGGACTTCTACACCGCCACCGACACCACGCCGTCGTGCTGTCGGATTCAAGAGGAGCTACTACTTCCGCTGCCCGCTGGAACGGGGAGGTGGACGTCGTCTTCATCAACAACCGAACGTGTGACCGAGTACGGAGGTGCTGCCCGTTCGTGGCGCCGGAACCGATCGTGATCAAGATCTTCTACGCGCTTTTGCAAGCGGCAAGTGAACGTCTACCGCAGCAACAAGAGCCTCCTCTTGTAGGCTTTGGAATCTCTTCAAGGGTGAGCCTCGATACCCCCTCGTTGCTACCATCTTCTAGATTGCATCTTGGCTTGGATTGCGTGTTCGCCGTAGGAAAATTTTTGTTTTCTATGCAACGTTATCCTACAGTGGTATCAGAGCCGTGTCTATGCATAGATGGTTGCACGAGTAGAACACAATGGTTTGTGGGCGTTGATGCTCTTGTTATATTTAGTTTGAGTACTTTGCATCTTTATGGCATAGTGGGATGAAGCGGCTCGGACTAACTTTACATGACCGCGTTCATGAGACTTGTTCCTCGTTCGACATGCAACTTGTATTGCATAAGAGGCTTTGCGGGTGTCTGTCTCTCCTACTATAGTAAAGATTCAATTTACTCTTCTATTGACAACATTAGTATCAACGTTGTGGTTCATGTTCGTAGGTAGATTAGATCTATATCGAAAACCCTAAACCACGTAAAATATGCAAACCAAATTAGAGAGCGTCTAACTTGTTTTTGCAGGGTTTGGTGATGTGATATGGCCATAATGTGATGATGAATATGTATGAGATGATCATTATTGTATTGTGGCAACCGGCAGGAGCCTTATGGTTGTCTTTAAATTTCATGTTGAGTAGTATTTCAAAGTAGTTGTAATAGTTGCTACATGGAGGACAATCATGAAGACGGCACCATTGACCTTGGTGCTTCGCCGACGATGATGGAGATCATGCCCGAAGATGATGGAGATCATGTCCGTGCTTTGGAGATGAAGATCAAAGGCGCAAAGACAAAAGGGCCATATCATATCACATATGAACTGCATGTGATGTTAATCCTTTTTATGCATCTTATTTTGCTTAGATCGCGACGGTAGCATTATAAGATGATCCCTCACTAAAATCTCAAGATAATAAAGTGTTCATCCTTAGTAGCACCGTTGCCAAGACTTGTCGTTTCGAAGCATCTCGTGATGATCGGGTGTGATAGAATCAACAAGTGCATACAACGGGTGCAAGACAGTTTTGCACATGCGGATACTAAGGTGGCCTTGACGAGCCTAGCATGTACAGACATGGTCTCGGAACACGTGATACCGAAAGGTAGAGCATGAATCATATGGTTGATATGATGAACACTTTGAGTGTTCGCCATTGAAATCACACCTTGTCTCGTGATGATCGGACATAGGTGCGGTGGATTTGGTTCGTGTGATCACTAAGACAATGCGAGGGATATTGTTTTGAGTGGGAGTTCACCTAGGATTTTAATTATGTTGAATTAAAATTTGAACTCAATTTGTCATAAACTTAGTCTAAACTATTGCAAATATATGTTGTAGAGATGGCGTCCCCAATCAATTTTAATCAGTTCCTAGAGAAAGAGAAACTTAAGAGCAACGGTAGCAACTTCACCGACTGGTTCCGTCATGTGAGGATCTTCCTCTCTGGCGGAAATCTGCAATTTGTGCTTGATGCACCGCTAGGTGACCCTCCTGCAGAAGATGAAACCGATGAAGTAAAAGCTGTTTACGCAACTCGGAAAACTCGGTACTCTCAAGTTCAGTGTGCCATCCTGTGCAGTCTGGAATCCGATCTTCAAAAACGTTTTGAGCACCATGATCCTCATGAGTTGATGAATGAGCTGAAAGCTATATTCGAGACTCATGCGGCCGTGGAATGCTATGAAGCATCGAAACATTTCTTCAGCTGTATGATGGAAGAAGGCAGCTCCGTTAGTGAGCACATGCTCGCCATGACCGGGCATGCGAAGAAACTCAGTGACTTGGGAATAGTGATTCCTAACAGACTGGGGATTAATCGTGTCCTTCAATCACTGCCACCAAGTTACAAGAACTTTGTGATGAACTACAATATGCAGAACATGAACAAGGAGTTACCTGAACTCTTTGGCATGCTAAAAGCTGCTGAGATTGAGATCAAGAAAGAGCACCAAGTGTTGATGGTCAACAAGACCACCAGTTTCAAGAAACAGGGCAAGTCTAAGGGAAAATTCAAGAAGGGTGGCAAGAAAGTTGCCATGCCTCCTATGAAACCTAAGAACGGCCCTAAGCCTGATGCTGAGTGCTATTACTGCAAGGAGAAGGGACACTGGAAGCGTAATTGCTCCAAGTATCTGGCGATCTGAAGAGCGGCCTTGTCAAGAAGAAGAAAGAAGGTATATCGATATACATGTTATAGATGTTTATCTCACTGGTTCTCGTTCTAGTACCTGGGTATTTGATACTGGTTCGGTTGCTCATATCTGTAACTCGAAACAGGAACTAAAGAATAAACGAAGACTACTGAAATATGAAGTGACGATGCGCGTTGGAAATGGATCCAAAGTCGATGTGATCGCTGTCGGCACACTTCCTCTACATCTACCTTCGGGATTAGTTTTAAGCCTAAATAATTGTTATTTTGTACCCGCGTTGAGCATGAACATTATATCTGGATCTTGTTTAATGCAAGACGGTTATTCATTCAAGTCTGAGAATAATGGTTGTTCTATTTTTATGAATAATATCTTTTATGGTCGAGCACCACAAAAGAATGGCTTATTTCTGTTAGATCTCGATAGTAGTGATACGCATATACATAACATTGATGCTAAGCGAATTAAATTAAATGATAATTCTACTTATATGTGGCACTGTCGTCTTGGTCATATTGGAGTGAAACGCATGAAGAAACTCCATACTGATGGATTACTTGAATCACTTGACTTTGAGTCACTTGATAGATGCGAAGCATGTCTAATGGGTAAAATGACAAAGACTCCATTTTCTGGTATGATGGAGCGAGCTACTGACTTATTGGAAATCATACATACCGATGTATGTGGACCAATGAGCGTAGCATCGCGCGGTGGTTATCGTTATGTTCTAACCTTCACAGATGATCTGAGTAGATATGGGTATATCTATTTCATGAAACATAAATCCGAAACTTTCGAGAAGTTTAAGGAATTTCAAAGTGAAGTAGAAAATCAACGTAACAAGAAGATCAAATTTCTACGATCTGATCGTGGAGGTGAATATCTGAGTTATGAGTTTGGCATGCATTTAAAGAAATGCGGAATACCTTCACAATTGACACCGCCGGGAACACCTCAACGTAACGGTGTGTCCGAACGTCGTAATCGAACTCTCTTAGATATGGTTCGTAGTATGATGTCTCTTACTGATTTGCCGTTATCATTTTGGAGTTATGCATTAGAGACAGCCGCATTCACTTTAAATAGAGCACCATCAAAATCCGTAGAAACGACACCGTATGAATTATGGTTTAATAAGAAACCTAAGCTGTCGTTCCTGAAAGTTTGGGGTTGCGAAGCCTATGTAAAGAAGTTACAACCGGACAAGCTAGAACCCAAAGCGGAGAAATGCGTCTTCATAGGTTACCCTAAGGAAACTATAGGGTACACTTTCTATCACAAATCCGAAGGCAAAATCTTTGTTGCTAAGAACGGAACCTTTCTTGAGAAAGAATTTCTCACTAAAGAAGTGACTGGAAGAAAAGTAGAACTCGATGAGATTGATGAATCTATACTCGTTGATCAGAGTAGCGCAGTACCGGAAGTTGTACCTGTACCGCCTACACCGGCAACAGAGGAAGCTAATGATAATGATCATGAAACTTCGAACGAGGAAACTACTGAACCTCGCAGATCGACAAGGGAACGTGCCACTCCTGATTGGTATGATCCTTGTCTAAATGTCATGATTGTGGATAACAATGATGAGGACCCTGCGACGTATGAAGAAGCGATGATGAGCCCAGATTCCAACAAATGGCAAGAAGCCATGAAATCCGAAATGGGATCCATGTATGATAACAAAGTATGGACTTTGGTAGACTTACCTGATAGCCGAAAGGCTGTCGAGAATAAATGGATCTTCAAGAGAAAAACAGATGCTGATGGTAATATTACTGTCTATAAAGCTCGACTTGTCGCAAAGGGTTTCCGACAAATTCAAGGAGTTGACTACGATGAGACTTTCTCACCTGTAGCGAAGCTAAAATCTGTGAGGATTTTGTTAGCAATAGCTGCATTTTTCGATTATGAGATTTGGCAGATGGATGTCAAAACGGCGTTCCTTAATGGAGACATTGAGGAAGAGTTGTATATGGTACAACCCAAAGGTTTTATCAATCCTAAAAATGCTGACAAAGTATGCAAACTTCAGCGTTCAATCTATGGACTGAAGCAAGCATCAAGAAGTTGGAACCGACGCTTTGATAAGGTGATCAAAGACTTCGGGTTTATACAGTGTCATGGAGAGGCCTGTATTTACAAGAAAGTGAGTGGGAGCTCTGTAGCATTCCTGATATTATATGTAGATGACATATTATTGACCGGGAATGATATAGAACTATTAAGCAGTGTTAAGGGTTATTTGAATAATAGTTTTTCAATGAAAGACCTTGGTGAAGCATCGTATATATTAGGCATCAAGATTTATAGAGATAGATCAAGACGCCTAATAGGGCTATCACAGAGTACATATCTGGACAAGATTCTAAAGAAGTTTAGAATGGACGAAAGTAAGAAAGGGTTCTTACCTATGTTACCAGGCAAGGTATTGAGTAAAACTCAAGGACCGGCTACGGCAGAAGAAAGAGAAAGGATGAGTAACATCCCCTATGCCTCGGCAGTAGGATCTATCATGTATGCCATGCTATGTACTAGACCGGATATAGCACATGCTGTTAGTTTGACTAGCAGATATCAAAGTGATCCAGGAATGGAACACTGGACAGCGGTCAAGAATATCCTGAAGTACTTAAAAAGAACTAAGGATATGTTTCTTTGTTATGGAGGTGACCAAGAGCTCGTTGTAAACGGTTACACCGATGCAAGTTGGAACACTGATCCTGATGACTCTAAGTCACAATCTGGGTACGTGTTTATATTGAATGGTGCTGCAGTAAGCTGGGCAAGCTCGAAGCAGTGCACGGTGGCAAAGTCTTCAACAGAATCAGAGTACATAGCGGCTTCAGAGGCTTCATCAGAAGCGGTATGGATGAAGAGGTTCATTGTAGAGCTCGGTGTGGTTCCTAGTGCATTGGACCCATTAATCATTTACTGTGATAACATGGGTGCCATCGCCAATGCACAAGAGCCAAGGTCACACAAGAGGCTGAAGCATATCAAGCTGCGTTACCACTCGATTCGCGAGTACATCGAAGATGGAGAAGTAAAGATTTGCAAAGTACACACTGATCTGAATGTAGCAGATCCGTTGACTAAAGCTCTCCCTAGGGCAAAGCATGACCAACACCAGAATGCCATGGGTGTTAGGTATATTACAATGTAATCTAGATTATTGACTCTAGTGCAAGTGGGAGACTGAAGGAGATATGCCCTAGAGGCAATAATAAAGTGGTTATTATTCATATCTTTATGTTTATGATAAATGTTTATATATCATGCTAGAATTGTATTAACCGAAACATTAGTACATGTGTGATATGTAGACAAACAAGAAGTCCCTAGTATGCCTCTTAAACTAGCTTGTTGATTAATGGATGATTAGTTTCATAATCATGAACATTGGATGTTATTAATAACAAGGTTATGTCATTGTGAGAATGATGTAATGGACACACCCAATTAAGCGTAGCATAAGATCTCGTCATTAAGTTATTTGCTATAAGCTTTTGATACATAGTTACCTAGTCCTTATGACCATGAGATCATGTAAATCACTTATACCGGAAAGGTACTTTGATTACACCAAACACCACTGCGTAAATGGGTGGCTATAAAGGTGGGATTAAGTATCCGGAAAGTATGAGTTGAGGCATATGGATCAACAGTGGGATTTGTCCATCCCGATGACGGATAGATATACTCTGGGCCCTCTCGGTGGAATGTCGTCTAATGTCTTGCAAGCATATGAATGAGTTCATAAGAGACCACATACCACGGTACGAGTAAAGAGTACTTGTCAGGAGACGAGGTTGAACAAGGTATAGAGTGATACCGAAGATCAAACCTCGGACAAGTAAAATATCGTGAGACAAAGGGAATTGGTAATATATGTGAATGGTTCATTCGATCACTAAAGTCATCGTTGAATATGTGGGAGCCATTATGGATCTCCAGATCCCGCTATTGGTTATTGGTCGGAGTGAGTACTCAACCATGTCCGCATAGTTCTCGAACCGTAGGGTGACACACTTAAAGTTGGATGTTGAAATGGTAGTACTTGAATTATGGAATGTAGTTCGAATATTTGTTCGGAGTCCCGGATGTGATCCCGGACATCACGAGGAGTTTCGGAATGGTCCGGAGAATAAGATTCATATATAGGATGTCATTTTATGTGAATAAAAATGTCGCGGAAGGTTCTACGGAAGGTTCTAGAAGGTTCTAGAAAAGTCCGGAAGAAACCATCAAGGAAGGTGGAGTCCACATGGGACTCCACCTCCATGGCCGGCCAACCCTAGTGGGGAGGAGTCCCAAGTGGACTCCCCCTTAGGGGGCCGGCCCCCCATATGGGAGGTGGAACTCCCACCTTGGTGGGAGTCCTAGCTTGGCTAGGTTTCCCCTCCCTATGGAAGGTTTTTGGTTCGGGTCTTATTCGAAGACTTGGACACCACCTCTTGGGGTTCCACCTATATAATGAGGGGAGGGGAGGGGGCCGGCCACCCAAGAACCACCAAGGTGGCCGCACCCCTATAGTGGCCGGCGCCCCCCTCACCCAAACCCTAGCCGCCCCGCTCCTCCACTTCCCGCATAGCTTAGCGAAGCTCCGCCGGACTTCTACACCGCCACCGACACCACGCCGTCGTGCTGTCGGATTCAAGAGGAGCTACTACTTCCGCTGCCCGCTGGAACGGGGAGGTGGACGTCGTCTTCATCAACAACCGAACGTGTGACCGAGTACGGAGGTGCTGCCCGTTCGTGGCGCCGGAACCGATCGTGATCAAGATCTTCTACGCGCTTTTGCAAGCGGCAAGTGAACGTCTACCGCAGCAACAAGAGCCTCCTCTTGTAGGCTTTGGAATCTCTTCAAGGGTGAGCCTCGATACCCCTCGTTGCTACCATCTTCTAGATTGCATCTTGGCTTGGATTGCGTGTTCGCCGTAGGAAATTTTTTGTTTTCTATGCAACGTTATCCTACAATGGTGTCGTCGCCCCTTCGACCTTCTGACGCCGCCTCTTCGCCTATATAAAGGTCCCAGACCTAAAACCTCGAGACGAAAAAGCCACGGTACGAGAAACCTTCCAGAGCCACCGCCATCGCGAAGCCAAGATCTGGGGGACAGGAGTCTCTGTTCCAGCACGCCGCCGGGACGGGGAAGTGCCCCCGGAAGGCTTCTCCATCAACACCACCGCCATCTCCATCAACGCTGCTGTCTCCCATGAGGAGGGAGTAGTTCTCCATCGAGGCTCGGGCTGTACCGGTAGCTATGTGGTTAATCTCTCTCCTATGTACTTCAATACAATGATCTCATGAGCTGCTTTACATGATTGAGATCCATATGATGAGCTTTGTATCGCTACTAGTTGTGTGCTACTCATGTGATGTTATTAAAGTAGCCTATTCCTCCTGCATGGTGTAAAGGTGACTAGTGTGTGCACCGTGTGGTTCTTGTCGTAGGCTATGATCATGATCTCTTGTAGATTGTGGAGTTAATTATCATTATGATAGTATTGATGTGATCTATTCCTCCTTCATAGTGTAATGTGGACAGTGTGTGCACTATGTTAGTTCTTGGTTTATTTTGCAATGATCTATTATGCTCTAAGGTTATTTAAATATGAACATTGAATTGTGGAGCTTGTTAACTCCGGCATTGAGGGTTCGTGTAATCCTACGCAATGTGTTCATCATCCAACAAAAGAGTGTATGTAGCACATATGAGAAAGAGTTATTTATTATGCGATCAATGTTGAGAGTGTCCACTAGTGAAAGTGTAATCCCTAGGCCTTGTTCCTAAATACTGCTATTGCTGCTTGTTTACTGTTTTACTGCGTTACTACTGCTGCGTTACTACTGCTCATACTTATTCATACCACCTGTATTTCACTATCTCTTCGCCAAACTAGTGCACCTATTAGGTGTGTTGGGGACACAAGAGACTTCTTGCTTTGTGGTTGCAGGGTTGCATGAGAGGGATATCTTTGACCTCTTCCTCCCTGAGTTCGATAAACCTTGGGTGATCCACTTAAGGGAAACTTGCTGCTGTTCTACAAACCTCTGCTCTTGGAGGCCCAACACTGTCTACAAGAATAGAAGCACCCGTAGACATCAGTAGCTTGGGGATAAGCTTTGGGGACAAAGTTTATTTCCACATTGCTAATTGCAAGAGAGTTGGAGTGGTTTATAAGAGTTGTTGTTCTAGTCACTTTAAGTGCGTGAGAACAGAAGGAGTATACGCGCACTCCTCCTCCGTCACCCGCCTCGCCTCACATCGCAAGCGTGAAGCTTTGTGGAAGCCTAGATTTTTTGCTTGGTGCACCAACTAGGTTAGGTATGTGTCAGCCTGCATGTATGCATGCTCGACGCGTGTACATGTCTTCCAGCGCGTGGTATTTCCGGTCGGCGGCTCCCCTCACAAGATATACCAGGAGAAGAGAGACGTAACACTCCACTTGCCTCTGTCTCTCTCGTGACCAAGTTTCTTTGCTGCGCCGACCTTTAGTCTTCCTCATCTCGGTGACCATGTGCACAACCACCACGATCTGCAACCCCTGGCACCTTCGACACCGGACCCACCGCCACCGCGGCCTTCTCCGGCGGTAGGGGAGGCCACCATGGACTTGTCTTCGGCGGCGCTAGGATTTCGGCCTAGTGTCGCCTTGGGGAAATGGGCCTAACTCAACTGGCTCGGAGTGTGGATGTACAAGTCCAACACCTAAATGCAAATTCTCACGAACTTGAATTTAGGTTCCTATTTATACCGGATGCACATAGTGTTCATGCAATTTATCTTAAGACTAGACGTCTTAATAAAGATTAAAAATTCTAGTATACTCATATTTAATTTTCCCCCCTCATTCCTGGCACCCGTTACCTTTTCTACTCTTAAGACACCTATTAATCATAGTACATGGCAGCATAATACGGCGATTTACACAAAAATAACCTAAAAGTGAAAGAAAAACACAGACTAACCCTCCGGCGAAACTATTTCACCAATCTAACCCTTTTGTGTGGCGCCGTTGGGAGGGGCGCCACACTAGCATTTGTGGCGCCAGTGGGAAGGGCGCCACACATGGACTTGTGTTAAAAACATGAAAAATCCTACCAAACTCCAACAGTTACGAGTACAACATTGGACACAACAAGTAGCAATTTCATGACATACACATATAACACTTCATAGGTCACATTGTAGCACGTAGATTCAAACAACAAGTAGCATTACAGACCATGGTTCGAAATGACATAGGGTTCACAAATCGATACTTATGAATATAGAGTTCACAACAACACGTAGCACATCCTAGTAGCGTCCTCGACGTGCCGTCCTCGCGGGCTGCTTCCGGACGGCCATCCTCTTCGTCCGCTGCCGTGGCTGTTGTTGCTGCTGCTCCTGCTCCTCGTCCTGCTCCTCCTGCTCCTCCTCATCCTCCTCCTCATCTGAAGAGAACGGCTCGTCGTTCCTCATCCTCGACAAAGCTGATCTCCGCGGCGGCCCGTCATCCTCCTCAGTGACAACCTTCTTTCCTCGGTTGACATAATCTTCCGGAGTGTACCGGTTTGGAGCCTTGCCCCTTGGCTTCAACTGGTAAGCTGATCGTGGGGCTTGCTTGGAGGTATGCTTTGGAAGTATGCCTTGACTCAGAATTAGGTCGTCCTCAGGAGGAATCTTCAAAGGGTGAAGATCCGTTCCCCTCTCCGTCATATGAACAGTCCGGTGCATCCTGTCGTACTCTTCATCCAGAAGCCACACCATCCTACATGTTTACACAACCATATTATGAGTCATTCCACTAACAAAAATGAGCAACACATACATGAGAGTTCATATCCAAATACATGAGAGTTCCATACATACACACATACATTCATATCTAGGGTTCCAACAAATATTTGGTTCAAATATGAGTTATTCCATCACAAATAGTAGACATTTCAAGACATACATACATAGAATTTGAACACATACATAGCCATTTTATATCTACATAGCCAAATCTAGGGTTCATATCCAAATCCACCAACATATCCAAATCTAGGGTTCATATCCAAATCCACTAACATATCTAGGGTTCCTACACATACACATTCAACACTTACATAGCCATTTCAACACATACATAGCCATTTCAACACATACATGTAAAATTTCATATCTAGGGTTCATATCCAAATCCACCAAATCCACCAACAATAGTGGACGAATCAGAGGGAATCGAAGGGGAATACCTTGAGGAATGGAGGAGGAAGGACTTGGCCGGATAGATCTGACGATTCCTTGGTCGATTTGGTGGGGGGCCGAAGGGGAGGCGGGCGGCGGCGGCGGTTGGGGAGGAGAAGCAGAGAGGAAGAGAAAGAAGAAAGAGAGGGTCGGGCTGGGCGCGGGCGCCACACTTAAGTGGATGTGTGGCGCCCGTGGCATCGGCGCCACACTGCTAGTGTGGCGCCCGTGGCATCGGCGCCACACATCGAGCCTCGCAAAACGGCTAAGTCCCAGAGGATTTGTCTCACAGTATGTTTTGGGCAATTCCAAGTGCATGTGTGGCGCCGTTGGGAGGGGCGCCACACATGCTGCCACGTCGGATGGGCGCACCAGCTCAGCCGCGAGGGGGCCACGTCGGCTGGGTCAGTGGCGCCGGCAGGAGGGGAGCCACATGGCCATGTGTGGCGCCCGTGGGAGGGGCGCCACACAAAAGGGTTAGATTGGTGAAATAGTTTCGCCGGAGGGTTAGTCTGTGCTTTTCTTTCACTTTTGGGTTATTTTTGTGTAAATCGCCGCATAATACTGCACAGCAAGATTGTGTTTTGGCTGGAAAGGAATGCCAGCCAGTACTTAATATGCGTCCACGATTATCTTCTGGTTAGCGAGTTTTCCTTTTCTGTCCCATTTGCTCGTTAACATGGCAGTCTATGCAATCAAATGTACAATGCTGCGAGTGATACTGAGCTTAGATTGAACAAGATGTTTGTGTTCATGTTTTAATTAGTAGATACGAAGTTTTGAATTGTTTTGGTGGGACAGAAAGTTACTGCTAATTCACTTCCCCTAGGGAACTGGCGAACTGCTACAGATCATGCGACTACCTTTGTTCTACTCCCTAGTAGATAACAATTGAGATCTAACGGGCCATCTTTTTTCTCCATTAGAGCATCTCCAACGAGGGCGCAACGTATTTTGGACAACCAAAAGTGATCGCGAACGTTCGTTTCCGTCGCCCCGCGAATATATTTTATCCGCGCGTCCGTTTGCGTATGGGTGTGCTCCCAGCAGGACGATCCATTTTTAGATTCGCAACATATTTAAAAAACATAGAAACTACTACATAGAAACTATACAAAGTAGTTGTAGAAAACTAGATTACTTGCTGCCTGACGGCCCGGCCCATCGTTGCGTCCCTTCTTCGTCTGGTTCTCCGCCGCCTGCCATGCTCACATCTTTACCATTGTATCAAGGAAGAAAATGCAAAAGTTTATGGTTGACACATCTTTACCATTGTATCAAGGAAGACGACTTTGTATTTGATGTTCAATCTGTGTTCTTTCCTCAATCGGAACATCACTGCCAATAGCCGTTTTAGATCATTCCTTTGATCTGCACAAAGGGATCAGAGTGCATATTCTGCTTTTAATTCTTAACAACAAAACAATTGAGAAATAAAATTAATGACTTGCTACATACTATACTTTTACAATATACGGTGGCTCGGGGTATTTCCCCGCCGATGTTGCGCCGGATGGTTACTGCGGTTCTTCAAGGCAGCTTTGCTGCGGACGGGCTCCGGTTGGCTCTGGATCGGTGGTGCGCTTGCCTGGTGCGCTTGCCGTCTTCGTCTTTGGCGCCGTTTGGGCGGTGCTGCTGTTCGTAGACCTCAGGCTGTGTGGTGGTTCTCCAGTTTGCTTTGTTTGCTTCAGTGTGTGTGCGTGTGTTGTAATCTTCTTCAGGTCTGAACACGTACACTTTGCTCAAAAAAAATCAAAAATATTTGGTTCTAGCTGAAATAGAACACTTCATTTCGCGTATTTCATACGCAAAATAAGCTCACTTATATCTGACAACAAAAAGGAAATATCTCCTAACACTATTATATGCATAAGCCGTAAATAATGCATTCCTTTGTTTGGGATACCTGGTTTTGCTGGATCCAACCATTCATCAGAGATGTGCTCAATAGCATGACAAGCTGGACTACATAGTCCACAACTTTCTTGGTACTAATTCAAACAAAAGATACATATCTGATTGCCGTGAAAGATTGAGATAAACCATGAACATATATTGGAATTGAGATGGGTCAAGAACTGACTATATGCCCTAAATATGAACGTGGAGAACTACTGGCATTGCAATTTCCTAACAAAAAAAAGAAGAAATAACTGCGAACAAATCGAAATAATTGAAAAAGTTAAATGCAGTAACAGTTAACTGGCTCATGCAAAACCTTTGCAAGATTATAATTGGATAGGTCTTAGGAATAATTGAAGAAGTCAAATGCAGTAACAATTATAGGGCTAATCAAAGCCTATCAGTAAAGAATATTCAAGAAGAAAAAGGAAGCATCCTAGGAGCATATTTGAACTGGCAAATGCAAATTACAGGCCCAACAAATCATACATGCACTTTCTTCAGAGTAAATATATGTCTAATTCTCTGTAAATTCACATCTATAATTTTCATGCACGATTGCAATAAAATAGCAGCTCCTACTACTTCCGTGAAAAAAAGGGCTTACACATACATAAAAATCAGAATGGATAGATCATGGTTAAGAGTATGTTAGGAATCTCTCCGGCTCCGTCAAACCCGAGGAGACCGCAGAGCTCAGTTTCACCCACTCCGGGAAAATGACCTGCAACTCCGTCCGCTCTGAGAGCGCACTTGAGGAGCGGAGAGGATCCGAACAACAATGGCATAAAGTGCTTAGGGAAGGCTGTTTAATTTCTACCAAAAGAACTGATACACACAGATCAGAGCATGGAGTTTCTTCCATCAGTGTCATAACACATCATAGGCCAACTTGAAGGCAAGAATTTGAATCAGATGAAACATTGCAAAATCAGGTGTGGAGAAACAACTAAACTGTCAAACTATCCACCATTTACCTATATACTCTTCAACCAAATAATCTGCTATCACTGTAATGTCAAAAAGGCTGCATCATCTACCAAAAAAGTGAGATCGCGGGAGGGGGGCGTCTAACACTGTTTTACTGGCAATCTGAGCCGTTGGATTAAATGAATAGATGGTTTAGATGATTTGGATTTGCCGCTCTGTCTCCTTTAATAGTAGTGGAGATTCAAATGAACATCTAACCAAAAGCACTTGTAGGATTACTTCTATATCCATTCAATTCAAATCTTGCACTTTTTTCAACCTCTGAGGAAGAAGTGACTTCCTTTGTCGCAAGGAGAACTCACTGGCCTGGCAGGACTGAATTCCCGACACCTTCCAAGGATACATACACACACCGGTACACTACGTGTGCATGACAAACCATGCTTTGAACATGCATTGTCTACTCTAGCTTACGACTCTCACTTCGCTTCGTGGTACACTATCTCCGACCCCGAGCTCTCACCTGTTTTTTTTGGAGCAGGCACGTAGCCGCGTCATGATATAGTTGCCGACCTGTTTTTTTAGTAGCCTGATGCAACAAATAAATGACTATGTATACGCATGCAGTTGAACAGTCATCAATTTGAATGTTCATTTAATTAGGTATGAATACTCCATAGAGTAGTATCTTCATTAATTAGGTATGAATATGATATTGGTAAATTTTAGACTAGTCACAATGGGAGTAGTATCATGCATTCCATGTATGCAAAATGCTGATGTGGCAGTGCAATTAAGGATGAGAGAAAGGGTATTAGTATCATAGGTAGATACTGTATCATAGCACATACTACTAGAAAAATTAATGTCAAGTAAATCTTGTACATATATTTGCATTGAGATTCTACAAAACAATTAATATATGGAGACTATGATACTAATATATGATATCATGCATTGTGAAGATAGTAACATCTAGTAGTATCATACGCATGATCTTCTATATGATACTATGCATTGTGACTAGTCTTAGGGCGGTCACAATGCAGATACGATGAAATCGTATCTAACCCCGTCCAGCTCAGTGCATGCTAAATTAGATACACAACTCAGCAATGGGTTGTATCTACGTGTGGGCCCAGGTATTAACTATATCTGCTTTCGTTTGGGTCAGTGATTGGGGGAGGGCAAGCGCATGGAGAAAAAGCGAGCAGGGGAGGACGCCGGATTGGGTTGAACTTTAATTCACCTCGAATGAGTCAATAAGATTCGTATCGTTAACAAGATACGGTCCTTCTCTCTTTCCTCTTAATTGCTATTACACCTAAGCAAATAATCTGAGCTGGCTGGTTTAGATACAGTCCAGCGTGTAGCGTTGGGGACGCCCTTATATGGATGTAGCCATGTGTGTTTTTCAATATGCCAGTAGCCAAAAAGGATTCATTCGTGTAGAGCAAACTAAGGGTTGTTTTTCAAAGCTGTGTTGGCTATTGATCTTTCACACACACACGCTTGAGATGCCAGAACTCTCACCTAATGAAGCCTGTGCGCCATGTGTTTCTCCCATCCCCTCTTGACTCTCTCATGTCTTCCTCTCCGGCAAGGGCTGTCATCATCAACGAGTGCCAGCAGTTGCATATTAGACGTGGAGCGTCACGTATGACACAATTTTCAGATTACAAATATCCAACTCTATGAATTGCTTTCAACTTCATCATACCAACTTCAACCGTGAACTTCAGAGTCTCAAAACTGAACCAGTATTAACTTCTACATATACTAAGTATAATCAGAAGAATCTATCTTGTAACTAAATTGGTAACTATTTTAAACTCCTGAAAGATACAAAGCTCCAACTCACAAAACCAAAATATCATCTAAATAAAATGAACTTTTGACTCACAAGGTCAATGTTTCATCCAAGGAATGGAAGTAAAAAAAAGTACAGAATCAAATTGATGATCTTTTTAGGGGATCAAATTGATGATCTTAATAAGTTAATATGTAATTAGTCTGCGCCAACCGGCTACAATGATAGGCAGTTTAGGAATTGTCAGTCAGTAGACTTTGATAACATGTCCTGAATTTCAAGGACCTTCGTGATTGTCCAGTTGATTAGCGTGACAGACCTCTGTACTTGCCAACAGTTTTATTTTGATTACTTTGCATTTTCCTCAAAATAAGTCATAAGTGTTTCACATACCAATGTCCAGAGAAATAAAATCTTACTATCCGACTGTCATTGACGCCAATGGTGATCTATTTCCCTAATCAATACGCTCACTAGTAGAAAAAGAGGCTTCCGTCCACCCCCATTAGTCCCGGAAATATTCGAACCGCGACTAAAGGGGGCTTTAGTCGCGGTTCGGGAGGCGACCCGCGACTAATGATCCATCCGAGACGAAAGGGTACCCCTTTAGTCGCGGTTGGTAACACCAACCGGGACTAAAGGGCTATGGAGGGATGCGGCCGGCGGAAACCCCTTTAGTCGCGGTTGGTGTCCCCAACCGCGACTAAAGGTTTTTCCGAGTTTTTTTACTCCCACGCACCCTGCACCCCCCCCCATCGCTTTTTTTGGTTTGTAAAATACAAAAGAAAATGATAGAAAATTCAAAAAAAATTGTTTTCAGATTCTTGTATGTTATGCAACCTACTATTTGGAGAAATTAAGAAATTCGAATTTTCACTTTTTTTTGCAAAAAAAGTTTAAAAAATGTAAAACCGCAATAACTTTTGCATACGACGTCGGAAAAAAACGTATAATATATCAAAAAAATCCTGGGAAAAAGTTACATCCGAATTCACCTGGGTTTACCCGGTTAGCCAATTTTTAGATTCTCAAAATTCCAAATGAAAATACGAAAGCAGGAAGATTTTAGTTTTTGCTATAAATTATGGATTTTCTATTTTTTAAATTTTTCAAAAAAATAAAATTAATAATTGCATCCATCATAAAGATTACTATTACTTTTACCCAAATTTTAGATTTTCAAATTTTTAGGTTTTGGCAAAAAAAAAATTTAAAAAATTAGAAAAATTAAAAATTAAAAAGTTAATGTTTATTTATTTATTCACGATTATTATTACATCATTATTTTTGTTTATGAAAAAAATTAGTTGAAATTCAAACAATAAAAAAATGTGACATCGACCAACATGTTAATAGGATTGATATGATACTAGTATCACATACATGTGCGCGTAGCACTTGGATGCGGGACGGAATGGAACTCGGAAGTTAAGCGTGCTAGAGGTGGAGTAGTGGGAGGATGGGTGACCGAGCGGGAAGTTTAACCACAAGTAAGTAATTTGACTAGAGATAAGTGTAGTTAGAGATAGAGACTAACCTATGCAAATAACTGAAATAATAGAAATTCTGAAAAAAAAGAAAAAAGAAACGGAGTGAAAAAAAATTAGAAACCCAAATGAATTAAAAAAATTAACGAAATAGCCTTTAGTCTCGGTTGGGGACACCAACCGCGACTAAAGGTCCTTCGCCCAGGCGCACGCTAGCCGCCCACGTGAACGGGCCTTTAGTCACGGTTCGTAAGCAACCGCGACTAAAGGGGGGGCCTTTAGTCGCGCTTAATTGGTCGCGGTTGCGCAACCGCGACTAATGGCAGTTGCGAACCGCGACTAAAGGCCATTTTTCTACCGGTGGCTGCATAATCTCACGGGTGAAACCGTGAAAGTAGCCATCTAAAGTCAGCCCAATACCGAAGGAATTTCTCCATTCTATCGCAGCTGTGATTTTGTGGTTGTTTCTAGTTAGCTTCTGGTTTTATCGCTGCAATACTGAGCTTCCGAATGCCTTTGTGCATGAAGGTTGCGTTTGGGTGGAGTGAAACTGAAGACTCGCTGCTTCCATATTCTTAGGCATGTGTAATTATGGCATTTCAACAGAAAGTAAGGGCTGATGTGCATTTCATAGCCGGGGTGTTTTCAGAAGCTATGAAAAGCTATAGCCGAGCTATAGCTGGCTAAGTCTATATACCGGTTTAGATAAATAATGAACAGTAATGTACGAAATTTGGGTAACATATTTTTGTGTATATAGCAATAATTTATAGATGCATAATTAAACTAACATGGTCAAATAGGTACACAAATAACTAGAAGTTATGTCAACATATTACAACATTAACTAGCAACAACATAACAGAGAATGGGAAGTGGGGGTCTCGGCAGATAGGGTTAGCGACATGGTTGATTTTGGCTGAGAAATAAGACCACGTAGGAAATTTGGGTCCAAATTTTTTTGCCACCCAGCGGGAAGCATAACAGCTAAGGGTCTAAATTGGAGCTAAATCAATATAGCAAGACTATTAGCGGCTATTCTTGTTTTAGCCTACGAAAGTCATAGCCGTAGCCAGAGGCTTCCTGAAAGGTTATAGCCGGCTTATTTAAAACAGAGGCTGATGATGATACTTCCGAGTTCATAGTGTACATAGATAGAGGAAACTTTAGAGTGTTCGGAGTGATAAGTGTATAGTAGCTAATGTTTTTGCCATGTGCTCCAGTGCATTCTGAAAGTTTTTTTGCACGACTTTTAAAGCAAAGAGCAAAGGCTGTGATTACAAGAACTAATCCACCTGCTTTCATTGGGAATGGGCCATCCGGTCACTGCACGTCCATTGCGGTTACTACACGTCTTTAATATCCACGTGAGAGCGAGGCATGAACTGCACCGTGTGCAACTACACGTCTACACAATACCCACGATCCATCATCCATGCACTCTGCCAAACAAAGCTTCACGGCCGTTGCCGGCGGCCGGACGCGGTGGAGATGAAGTTAATTACACATCTAGCCTATCTAGTGCGGCCAGCGCGACCACCGCCTCAGACCAACATCGTACATGGCTTCTCTCTCACGACGTATTCCCGTGTTGATGAAGAGTTGAAGACTGACAAATGATCAGCCATCTCCTCTATGTCTGGCCGCCGGCCTTGACTTAATACGGCAGCCATTAGAACGAGTACGGGGGTTGTGGGCAGTTGCGCACGCTGCGGTTTCGGCCCTGCTGTGGAGTGGATATTAACGAACGGCAACTAACGCGTAGTGACTAAATTGCCCCTTTCCTTAATGAACGCAGGTGGATTATCTCTTCTAATCACAGCCTTTTGCTTTAGATGTCGTGCAAATAAATGCTGGAAAGCACAGAAGCATTCAAGTATACACCCTGAAAGTATATTAATCATATACTCCCTCCGGTCTGATTAAATTGACGCGAAAGTGCACAGCGCCTAGCT
Organism: Lolium multiflorum; assembly: GCA_030979885.1. Taxonomy (NCBI): domain Eukaryota; kingdom Viridiplantae; phylum Streptophyta; class Magnoliopsida; order Poales; family Poaceae; genus Lolium; species Lolium multiflorum. The sequence goes on from CM061748.1 coordinate 216,420,831, forward strand.
TAGTTAGTACTGACATCCGCGTCGATTAAATAAGTACAGAGGTAGTAGAAGATATGTCAAGTGCCATGAATAACGCCCAAGACGGCAAGTCATGATGTCAATAAAAAGTTACAGCTCACTAGATCAAAAGGAATTACTCTGACAAAGTTGAAGGGAAGCCAAATGTTGCGCACTTATAGAGCCTTGCCACCATCAAAGCTCAAACTGTGCCCTGATCTTGTTTCTTACTGTTCTGACTGCTATCGAGACATTGTTTGGAGATCACATCATCATGATGGCGCCATAAGCACCAGAAGGAGGATGATGGCTGTCCAGAAGTCTCTCCTACCAGAGCATCAAGTTGGTGTGTCCTGCTCGTGCTCGGATTGACAGTCCGGTTTTTGCCAATGAGCCAACACCCATGTGTGTTGGGGAGGAGCCAAGTCGAAGACATCAATGGTGCCACTCCTTCAAATTTAGGGTGTCATTTCACATTCAAAAAAATATTTATTCATTTAAAAAGAGAAATCGTTAAATTTTTGTTGGCGTCATTTGACACCAAGCAATACGTGCTGACCTCCACCTCCAGACCTACCGCGCAAACACACATCCAAGGAGAAGGTGTTGCACAATCTCTTGGATGGTTGGACCTAACCACCGAACGGGCAATCCTCCGGATGCAGCAGACCACGACAATGCAGCCTGTCGAAGTTTTGATCACGGCAGATGCTACGAGGTAGCACATGAGAGATGTAGAGCAAGGCGGCGTTGAAGATTCCGGAAACGAGTCGGCACACGATGTACCCAGGTTCACGTCCCCACGGTGGAGGATCGCTACGTCCTGCTATAAATCACTATGATCATACTGTCGCCAGCGTTAGGCGACTTGCTTTGTGGTAGCTGCCGGAGGCGGGGGAGAGATTGTATGTCTAATCTGAGGTTATGTGTGGGAACCCGTCTCAAGGAGGTACCCCTGGTGGCTTTATATATGCAGCCACCGAGGGTTTACAGGTATAAGGTCTCTTGGGCCACTACGCTTCCTTCATGGGCCTGCATGGTCCAGTCGTCCGGGCTTCAGTCGCTAGGGCGCATGGCCCAGTCGCCCGCCGACTGGGGCTGTCCTGCGCTCTTCTCAACTGGCGAGTGAGCTGGGTGATGGGCCCCCTTGGGCGTATCCCCATCAGTAGTCCCCGAGCGCGTCGTGGATTCGGCGCGGGCTTGAGGCAAGGAGCGAAGAGGCTTGGCGATGGGTCGAGGTGAATCGGCGACGAGCTCCTGAAATAGAGGAAACAATCGTGAAACAAGAGGCAGTCGAAACGAGCCAGTCGGCGTAGGCCAATCAGCGTGAACCAATTGGCGTGAACCAGTCGGTGAGAGCCAGTCGGCGTAGGCCAATCGGCGTGAACCAGTCGGCGAGGGCCAGTCGGCGTGAACCAGTCGGTGAGAGCCAGTCGGCGTAGGCCAATCGGCGTGAACCAGTCGGCGAGGGCCAGTCGACGTAGGCCAATCGGCGTGAATCAGTCGGCGTGAGCCAGTTGGCGAGAGCCAGTCGGCGTCGATGGAGTGCAGGTGCTGAAATAGACTGTAGCTGTCGGAGCAGTGTTATTGTAGGTGAAGAAGTCGGTGAAGTCGCCAAGTTGACGGTGATGCGACCAAGCCATGCTAGATGGTGCTGGTGTACTTGGCACTGATATCAGACGGAGTCGCAAAGATGAAGTTGGCCGATCCTCAGTCGAACGAATTCACGACGACGGAGTAGCAGCGTCTTCCGGACTTGATGCCGTAACTGATCGCTGATCATTGAGCTAGTGCGGTCTTCATGTTTTGGAGCATCAGAACCAGAGAACCTCCCGAGCTAAGTTGTCCAATCATGCGTGCAGCCCACTTTGCTTAAACCTTATATCACTTGGACTGCTACGTGCCTTGGTACTCGTGTAGTATGATTGGCTTTAGATTACATCACGTACATGACCTCTTGAATTTCAGTTTCTCCCGTAGGCCTATCGGCGAGGTAATCAGGCAGTATTCTAGACTGTAAATTCAGCCGAGCGAAATCTGGCATGCAGACGCGTGGATGAGCAATGCTGGTGTTGAGCCCCCCGGCATGTGCATTTCTCTGTGACTCTGTGATGATGTATGATGTTGGTGAAGTTGTTGATGTAGACGTGATGGATATAATAGGCTGCGGCCAAGGGCAAGCGTTGATGTCGAATCCTCGGACGCAGCAGTCACAACTTGTTGGTGAGATATCATTGCGCTGGATATGCGCTCAGTATATCTAGTGGATGCAGTCCCCGAGGCTCGAGGCGGCTTCGATGAAGGCGGCTTGAGTCTTCTTTTTCTTGATATCTCGGTGTGTCATCCAAGCGAAGTGAGTCTGCGAGTGCGGCGAGAGCGAATCTCGGAGAGCAGCGACTGGTGAATCCCCGAGCGTGGCGATGACGAGCTGCGGAGGCCGATGATGACGAGCCCGGGAGACCGGCGACCGGCGATGATGAGCCCGGGAGACTGACGACCGGCGAGTCCCCGACCGTGGCGATGACGAGCCCGGGAGACTGGCGACCGGCGAGTCCCCGACCGTGGCGATGATGAGGTCGGTCGATTGGCGAGTAGCGCTGTCTGTAGCGCGCCGAGTCCCCGAGCATGGCGAGTGGCGAGCCGCGGAGGTTAGCGAGTGGCGAACCGTGGAGGCTGGCGACTGGCGAGTCCTGGAGACAGTCGTCCGACCAGTCCCTGAGCGTGGCAAAGGTGCAGGCGATGCTGATGACAAGGATGGTGAGTAGGTCGCCACTGCTGGTGCTGTTCCTGCGGAAAGAAAGTAAAACAATTGTTTTGTATGGGCCAGTGTTAGGGCGTTGAATTTGTAAAAATGTAATGAGCAGTGTCGCTATGTTTCCCAGTCGCTTAAGCGATCCTGATGAAGGCTACCGCTTGACTGTTTTCCTTGCTTGCCGAGCCGGGCGTCCCCAGTCGTAGTACGTAGTCATATAGCGCGAGTAGCAGCCTCATGGGTGGCGTTTATTTGACGATGTATCTTATAGCGTGCCTCTCGTCGTGGCCCGTGGGGCCAGTCGCGTGGCGACTCCAAAGGGGTTCTTGATTTGGCGTGTTTTCCTTGGCGAGCCGCGGGTCCGTTTTGCGGGGTCCCTGGTCGAAGTACTTAGCCGTTCAAGTCACCTGCCTACGGTAGAGGAGGACGATTTCTTTGCGTGATGATTGTGTCAGGTCGATCATCTTGACCCGTAAGGCCAGTCGCTGGCGACTCCAGGGCGGCTCCGTACTCGTCGTTTTTCCTAGATGCCGGGGGTCGCGTGTGGCGAGTCCTCGAGCATAGTACTTAGCTTTTCGGGTCGCTTCAATCGTGGATGATGACGACAAGGGGGTGTGCTGTATTTCAAGCGGTACCACACACCGTGACCCATTGGGCTAGTCGCGGCAGGCGGTTTTCACGAATGCGCCGGGGTTCGTGTTGCGAGTCCCGGGGCATGTTACTTAGCCGTGCGAGCGCTCTATCCAGGGATGGTGAGGGCTTATCTTCAATAGCTGCGGAAGCGAGTCGCATCTCGTGGCCCGGGAGGCCAGTCGCTTGGCGACCCCAAGGAAGGCTCCGTACTCGGCGTATTTCCTGGACGCGTTGGGCCACTGTGGCGGCCTCGCTAGCGCAGTACTTAGCTTTCCAGGTCGCTCTGTCCAAGGTAGAGAGGGACATGGGTGCCCGGAGGCAGAGCCGAGCCGGTCATCTTGGCCCGTAAGGCCAGTCGAGCGTGTTACTCCAATGGAGGTCCTTCCACTGGCGTCGTAGTGGTCGAGCTGGAGCTCGCACTACTTAGCCAGTTCGGGCTTCTCTGCCAAAGGTTGGTGACGGCAATTGAAATTTCATCCCGAAGGAAGAGGACACCCAGTGGTGAGGTGCGTGGCATGGCGCAGAGCTCTCTTTGGCGACTCGGAGTTGGCGAAGTCGACACGGCGGACTGGGCACGCTGTGGCGAGTCCATGTTAGGCGAATCGGCGATAGGCGAGCCGGCGGCGGGCGAGTCGGCGATAGGCGAGCTGGCGGCGGGCGACTCCCCGAGCGTGGCGGATGGCGGGCTCGGGCGACCGGCGAGCGGCGCTTTCTAGAGCGCGCCGAGTCCCTGAGCGTGGCGGATGGCGAGCTCAGGCGACCGGCGAGCGGCGCTGTCTGGAACACGCCGAGTCCCCGAGCGTGGCGGATGGCGAGGTTGGGCGACTGGCGAGTAGCGCTGTCTGTAGCGCGCCGAGTCCCCGAGCGTGGCGAATGGCGAGGTCGGGCGATCGGCGAGTAGCGCTGTCTGTAGCGCCGAGTCCCCGAGCGTGGAGAGTGAAGAGGTCGGGCGACTGGCGCTGTCTGTAGCGTGCCGAGTCCCCGAGCGTGTCGAGTGGCGAGCTCAGGCGACCGGCGGGCGGCGCTGCCTGGAGCGCGCCGAGTCCCCGAGCGTGGCGGATGGCGAGCTCGGGTGACGGGCGAGCGGCGCTGCCGGGAGCACGCTGAGTCCCCGAGCGTGGCGGATGGTGAGGTCGGGCGACTAGCGAGTAGCGCTGTCTGTAGCGCGCCGAGTCCCCAAGCGTGGCGAGGGGTGAGCTCGGGCGACCGGCGGGCGGCGCTGTCTGGAGCGCGCCGAGTCCCCGAGCGTGGCGGATGGTGAGGTCGGGCGACTGGCGAGTAGCGCTGTCTGTAGCGCGCCGAGTCCCCGAGCGTGGCGAATGGCGAGGTCGGCGACCGGCGAGTAGCGCTGTCTGTTGCGCCGAGTCCCCGAGCGTGGAGAGTGGCGAGGTCGGGCGACTGGCGCTGTCTGTAGCGTGCCGAGTCCCCGAGCGTGTCGAGTGGCGAGGAAGACACCAGACCATTTTGCTGAGAAGGAGAAACAAGTACAACTGCAATAAGGTGTATTTATGAAATATAATAAACACTTGTAAAAACATACGACTTGTAGATAAAACGTGCATTGTTAAATTGATCAGTTAACAGTATGAAAGGTTTATCTTTTCATGAGTAGGCAGACCTCCAGCATCAAACGCTTGCCGGGTAACAGGGACGCGATGCCAGCCGTTGAACCCGGAGACAAGGTCGGCCTTTGGTACCCAGCCTCACTACTTCGACGGACGTAAATAAACAGCAGACAAAACCGAAACCGATCCTAATTATTGTTATGTAGTCCCCTTAGAGGGGTTATATGCGACTATGTGGTCGGCTTTAGAGATCGAACGTACAGGCGGATATGTTTTGTACTTATATAACATGTACGAATATAAATAAACTTAGCTGTTAAATGCTACGAATATAAATAAACTTAGCTGTTAAATGCTGGCAGAGTCGGCGTGGCTGGCGAGTCGCCAAGCGCGGCGAGCTGATGATGACGAGTCTGCGGCGGGCGAGCTCCCGAGCGTGGCGAACCGGTGATGGCGAGTCCACGGCGAGCGAGTCGGCTACTGGCGTGTCGAGTCCGCGCTGGCGAGACCGTGTTGGGCGACAGGCCGCGGAGACTGTTGACGGAAAGTACCCGAGCGAGTGGCGAGACGGCAGACTAACAACTGCGAAATTTTGACAAAAATAACCACCTGCCCCAATAAATTGCCAAAAAAGACCACTTCTCAAAAATATTGCCAAAATGGACCACCTCTCTGTGGCGGCAGGGCCTGCCAGCCGACATGTGGCGCCTGCCGCCGGCAGCTGTGGCGGCAAGCCCTGCCGCCGTTCGGGATGGCGGCACGTTTAGTCGAGTTGAACGGCTGTTAGGGGCGATGGACAGCGCTGGGCCTTGCCGCCACGCCCGCAGAAGGGAGCTTGCTCGTGCACATGCAGGCACGCACGGGATTCTTGGCTAGGCCAGCCTATTGGTTGGTCCGCTCTTTCTTTTTCATCTTTAACATTTTTTCCCTTTTTCTATTTTCTATTTCTTTGTAGAATTTGTTCATAATTTCAAATTCAGCCAAATAAATTTGAAGAAAAAATTCTTAATTTATAAAGTGCGGGACGCGAGATCGGGGGCGCGGACACAACACGGACGTCGCGAGTGTACTCATCCTCCCAACTCGGGCCAGCCTGTTAGAGCAGCTCTAGCAGACCCCCCATCCGACCCCCATCCAGAAAATAACCGTTGTTTTCCAGTTTTAGGCGGAAAAAAGGGCCAGTCCAGAAACCGCATCGGACCCAAGGTCCAGCAGCCGCCGCCACTGCTCCGCCTCGTCCCTCTCCCAGTCCTGCCTGGACCAGGCGAGCGCCGCGTCCATCGGCAGGGCGTCGTCGGCGAGCACGAGGTCTTGGAGGGACCTCACGATCTCCTTGGCCACCGCCGCGTCCTTGGCCCGCGCGGCCTCCTCAGCGGCGATGTCAGACGCAGCAGCCGCCGCTACGGCCTCCTTCTTCAGGTTCCTCTTCCTCCCGCGTGTCGGTGACGACGAGGCGCGCGCCCCCTCGCGGATGACGAGGGCCCGCCTGGCAGCGAGCCTGTATCGAGCGCATCGCTTCCGCGGCCATCGCTTCTGCGATCAGCGCTTCCGCGTTTGTGCCGCAACCTTTGCCATCAATGTTGCAGATGCCTCTTCTGCGCGCGCACTGGCGGGCAGCGGCTGGGCTTCTACGCCGCCTTCAATGGCATCGTTTGCCGCGCGCCGCCGGCCTTAAAAGTCGACCGGCATAGTTCCTGCCATCGCTCACACCTCCACCGCGGTAGCTGCCGCCGGGCCTCGGCGCCGATCCCGCCTACGCCATCGACTCCGACAGCCGGCGCAGCTATCTCGAGTTCGAGAAGGATCCGGGGAGGAGGGTGGGGTTTCTGGGCGACAGGGACTTCCCCTTCGACCGTCCAACGGCGCCTCGTCATGGAAGACGGCAGACACCGACGCCTGCGTAGGACGACCACGACGACGACGACGGCGACGACGATGAGGACTACAGCGAGGCGCTCGCATACCACAACGAGGAGGCCATGGACGACAGCGACGACTACGTCGCGTGCATTTTTCAGGAATGGCAGTTGGCCATGGCGGAGGGCTGGAAGTTTGAGTTCCCGGACAACATGACGGAGGAGAACTAGTAGGCGCAGGCGTTCTTAGGTTTTTTTTCCTTTCTTTTACTATGTAAATTTTGTTTTCATGTTATAAAAAATGGAAATTCGAGAAAAATGCGTCGTTGGACGGGGACGATGTCGGCGGCCGGGAGGAGTAGACGTGTATGGCCCCGTTTTATTTTCAGTTTAGGTGCGAGCATTTTTGTAACTAACTAGAGGACCGCGGCGTCCGGAGGCTCGCACACCGGATCTTCATCGGCCGTCGCCCGCACGCGCTCGGCCGTCGCCCGCACACCCTCGGCCGGGCCCGCGCCTCCTTCCGGAGGCATCGTTATCCGCGACGGGGAGCGAGGCGCGCGTCCTCTGCTCTGGGCTGTTGGACGACGGGGTTGGGCCACCACCGCCGCCTCAAGGAGGAGGACACTGCAGCCTCGCCACCGCTTCCGTCGGCGAAGAAGAAATGGTGGGAGAAGGAGGCCGAGGCACAGGCGGCCCTCCGTCGCGACGATGACGAGGGGGAGTTCCCCGGCATGAACTTCATGGTCGGCCGTTCCGTCGACGAAGACTACCGGCATATCGCGATCGACCCACGGCAGGTGGCGGTGTGGTCCTCCAGGGACCACGGTGCCAACTTCGTCGACCTCGACGGGCCTTCCGAGCTGCCGGCGCCAAAGGAGGAGAAGGCTGACGAGGAGGAGGCCGACGATGATGACAACTAGTCCTTCGGGGCATCCAGCGACGATGGCGACGACTTGGACTTCAACGCCTTCGACTCCCGGCACCGCTGGATGTTTTTTTAGTTTTTAAGTTTAAATTTGTACAAATTTCGTTCTACCGGGGCCACCGGTTTGGGGGCACCGGTGTGGGAGCAGCATCCCCAAATAGAGAATGCAGTACCGGCGCCCCCAATACGGCAGTACCGATGCCCCTGTCGACGCCTATTTGCGAGCATTGTCGCACATCGTCCACGCCGACACATCCATTTCCCAAATTTGGTGAACGGATGGGTCGGGGCGGAGGAGTCGGTCTGTTTGGGTCGTCCTGCTGGAGCGTGCTCGGCCATTCCGTCTGTCTACGCGAACCTACTCAGACACGCTCGGACCAGATTCAGCGGTCACTCGGCGCAACCACGAAGACGCAAACTCGATGCATATTTGGGATCTGCGGACAGCACGGTCACTGTTCATCGAGCCGTTGGGGCCTGATCCAAAACGCATTTTTTGAGTCGTTGGAGATGGCCTGAGTCAAAACTCCAATAACAGGGCCACCACTGTCACGCCCACGGATCCAGCGACACGGAGCCATCCAGAAAACAAGGCAACGAGTAAAACCCAACTGCAATGAGACGAAATCTAATTTTCTACTTCGATCCGTAGTACAGTTGCTCTCATCTATAGCTAGGTAGCTGCTGGGTGGTCGGCCACGGAAGCGCACGGGTGCCGGCGTGAGCTTCGACGGCATGGCCCACTGCCTCAACGCCTGGCTAACGGAGCGGGCCTGACCTCCTAACGTGCCGCCAGTCAGAGCGGCGGCAGGCCTTGCCGCCACAAGGAACGGCGGCAGGTGCCACATGTCGCCTGGCACGTCCTGCCGCCATAGGAAGGTGGTCTCTTTTGTCAATTTTTTTCGCAGGTGGTCTTTTCTCACAATTTGTTGGGGCATGTGGTCCTTTTCGGCAAAAATTCAACAACTGCCTTTGTTTGGAGCGTGCCGTCTTCGCGGCGACTGTGGCGACTGGCGGTGCAGTTTGTACGATTGATGTTGAAGTAGATAAGCAGACTAGTGGCAATTTTGTAGGTTCGTTCTGTTGCGGGCGAGGGCGGTGCAGCAATCGTGACGGACCGGCGAGCCCTTCTTCTTGACTAGATTTAGATGTGCGCCTTGGCGCACGATCCCGTGAAATTCGTGCCGATGTACACTTTATGTACCATTGCTAAAAAAATAGGTGGAAGCTGATAATCCATTTTTTCGGTTTTAGAAAACGAATCGATCGAATAATCTTAGGATAAATCAAACGAAATTAAGTAGAAATATTTATATACAACCAAGGAAACAAAAGGAATACATTATACTAGCAAAACACTCAATGACTATGTCAAGAACAACATAAGCAAGAAAGGAACAACAAAAGCAACATCTACATAAGTCGGACCATCTATAATAAAAGGAATAATTTTGATGTTGGTAAATTTGATTTAATGAAATCCGCAAGAGCAATGAAATTAGGATCCTCACCCATGTTTGATCTAGGATTTCCATCTACTTCAGAGATACCAATGTAGCTAGTGAATGTATATATCTGAAATACTAACCGTGCACACTCTTATCCAAAAATAGATATTAACATATTTTTCCGCTGCATTAAGTCCTACCCTTTATCACTTGGGCTATGATACGTCTCCGACGTATCGATAATTTCTTATGTTCCATGCCACATTATTGATGTTATCTACATGTTTTATGCACACTTTATGTCGTATTCGTGCATTTTCTGGAACTAACCTATTAACAAGATGTCGAAGTGGCCTGTTTTCTTGTTTTTGGTTTCAGAAATTCTATTAATGAAATATTCTCGGAATCGGACGAAATCAACGCCAAAGATCTTAGAATCCCCGGAAGCATCCAGAACACACCGAGAGAAGTCGAGGGGGCCACAGCCCACCAACCACGTGGCGCGGCCAGAGGGGCCGCGCCGCCCTATAGTCTGGCCCCCCGTCAGCCCTCGCGCGCCTCTTCGCCTATATAAAGCCCCTGGATCGAAAACCCGAAACGATTGACGAAACCCACAAACCTTCCGAGCCGCCGCCATCGCGAAGCCAAGATCCGGGGGACAGATCTCTGTTCCGCACGCCGCCGGAGCGGGGAAGTGCCCCGGAAGGCTTCTCCATCGACACCGCTGCCATCTCCACCGCCATCTTCATCACCGCTGCTGCTCTCCATGAGGAGGGAGTAGTTCTCCATCGAGGCTCGGGCTGTACCGGTAGCTATGTGGTTCATCTCTCTCCCATGTACCTCAATACAATAATCTCATGAGCTGCTTTACATGATTGAGATTCATATGAGTTTTGTATCATAATTCATCTATGTGCTACTATAGTGATGTTATTAAAGTAGTCTATTCCTCCTCCATGATGTAATGTTGGCAGTGTGTGCATCATGAAGTACTTGGTTTATGCTATGATCATGATCTTTTGTAGATTGCGAAGTTAACTATTGCTATGATAATATTGATGTGATCTATTCCTCCTACATATGCATGAAGGTTACGGTGTGCATGCTATGCTAGTACTTGGTTTAGTAGCGTTGATCTATCTTACACTAAAGGTTACTAAAACATGAGCATTATTGTGGAGCTTGTTAACTCCGGCATTGAGGGTTCGTGTAATCCTACGCAATGTGTTCATCATCCAACAAAAGTGTAGAGTATGCATTTATCTATTCTGTTATGTGATCAATGTTGAGAGTGTCCACTAGTGAAAGTGTAATCCCTAGGCCTTGTTCCTAAATACTGCTGAGTTACTACTGCTTGTTTATTGTTTTACTGTGTTACTACTGCTGCAATACCACCACCATCAACTACGCGCCAAGCACTTTTCTGGCACCGTTGCTACTGCTCATATATATTTATACCACCTGTATTTCACTATCTCTTCGCCGAACTAGTGCACCTATTTGGTGTGTTGGGGACACAAGAGACTTCTTGCTTTGTGGTTGGGTTGCATGAGAGGGATATCTTTGACCTCTTCCTCCCGAGTTCGATAAACCTTGGGTATCCACTTAAGGGAAACTTGCTGCTGTTCTACAAACCTCTGCTCTTGGAAGCCCAACACTGTCTACAGGAAAGGAGGGGGAACGTAGACATCAAGCACTTTTCTGGCGCCGTTGCCGGGGATCCCATCTCGGGGGATCCAGGAGATCGCCTCCGGCACCCTGCCGGAGAGGGGAATCATCTCCCGGAGGACTCTACGCCGCCATGGTCGCCTCCGGTGTGATGTGTGAGTAGTCTACCCCTGGACTATGGGTCCATAGCAGTAGCTAGATGGTTGTCTTCCCCATTGTGCTATCATTGTCGGATCTTGTGAGCTGCCTAACATGATCAAGATCATCTATCTGTAATTCTATATGTTGCGTTTGTTGGGATCCGATGAATAGAGAATACTTGTCATGTTGATTATCAAAGTTATATCTATGTGTTGTTTATGATCTTGCATGCTCTCCGTTATTAGTAGATGCTTTGGCCAAGTTGATGCTAGTAACTCCAAGAGGGAGTATTTATGCTCGATAGTGGGTTCATGCCTCCGTGAATCTGGAGGAGTGACAAGAACCACTAAGGTTATGGATGTGCTGTTGCCACTAGGGATAAAACATTAGTGCTATGTTCAAGGATGTAGTCACTAGTTACATTACGCGCAATACTTAATGCAATTGTCTGTTGTTAGCAACTTAATACTGGAGGGGGTTCGGACGATAACCTGAAGGTGGACTTTTTAGGCATAGATGCAGTTGGATGGCGGTCTATGTACTTTGTCGTAATGCCCAATTACATCTCACTATACTCATCATGATATGTATGTGCATTGTCATGCTCTCTTTATTTGTCAATTGCCCAACTGTAATTTGTTCACCCAACATGCTGTTTATCTTATGGGAGAGACACCTCTAGTGAACTGTGGACCCCGGTCCAATTCTCTTTACTGCAATACAATCTACTGCAATACTTGTTTTACTGTTTTCGCAAACAATCATCTTCCACACAATACGGTTAATCCTTTGTTACAGCAAGCCGGTGAGATTGACAACCTCACTGTTTCGTTGGGGCAAAGTACTTTGGTTGTGTTGTGCAGGTTCCACGTTGGCGCCGGAATCCCTGGTGTTGCGCCGCACTACATCCCGCCGCCATCAACCTTCAACGTGCTTCTTGGCTCCTCCTGGTTCGATAAACCTTGGTTTCTTTCGAGGGAAAACTTGCTGCTGTGCGCATCATACCTTCCTCTTGGGGTTCCCAACGAACGTGTGAGTTACACGCCATCAAGCATATTTTCTGGCGCCGTTGCCGGGGAGATCAAGACACGCTGCAAGGGGAGTCTCCACTTCTCAATCTCTTTACTTTGTTTTGTCTTGCTTAGTTTTATTTACTACTTTGTTTGCTGCACTAAATCAAAATACAAAAAAATTAGTTGCTAGTTTTACTTTATTTGCTATCTTGTTAGCTATATCAAAAACACAAAAAAATTAGTTTACTTGCATTTACTTTATCTAGTTTGCTTTATTTACTACTGCTGAAATGAGTAATCCTGAAGTTGAAGTTCGTTCATTTAAGCAACAAGGGGGAGAATGTTTAAAAGATGCTTGGTATAGAATTAGTGATGCCCATAATAGGTGCACTAAGAAACACTCCACCACTATCCTACTCAGGAATTTTTATGTTGGTATCTCTAGCTGGAATAGATATGTTCTTGATTGTCTCGCGGGAGGTAACTTCCTAGGCGCTCCCGCTTTAGAAGCTAGTTGCATTATTGAGAGTTTATTTGGAACACCACCTGTTAATGAAATTAAAATTGAAATCTCTCTTGAGGATGTTTGGAAACCATAGAGAAAAATTTTCCGAGTTTAGAAACTAAATTGGAGATGTTACTTGATAAAACTGATGAACTTGATAAATCCTTAGGAGGAATTGATGAAAGAATTAGTGTCCTAGGAACTTTTGCTGTCCATGATGATCAACTCAATAGGATTGACGAACTTGAAACGGCTATGGGAACCTTGGGTTCAACATTTTCTTCTCTTAAATATAAGGAGAAAGCTTATGTGGGTAAGGAGCAAAAGTTTATGTATGTCTCTAAAGTGCCTAGACCAAAGAAGTATTATTATAGGCCTAAAATTGACAAAGCCCTTAGTACCACTACGGATGGGGGAACTCATGTTAACAATGCACCACCCTCCGATAATACTTGATACACACTTTCTGCGCCTAGCTGAAAGGCGTTAAAGAAAAGCGCTTATGGGAGACAACCCATGTTTTTACCTACAGTATTTTGTTTTTATTTTGTGTCTTGGAAGTTGTTTACTACTGTAGCAACCTCTCCTTATCTTAGTTTTGTGTTTTGTTGTGCCAAGTTAAGCCGTTGATAGAAAAGTAAGTACTAGATTTGGATTACTGCGCAGTTCCAGATTTCTTTGCTGTCACGAATCTGAGTCCACCGCCCTGTAGGTAGCTCAGAAAATTATGCCAATTTACGTGCATGATCCTCAGATATGTACGCAACTTTCATTCAATTTGAGCATTTTCATTTGAGCAAGTCTGGTGCCATTTTAAAATTCGTCAATACGAACTGTTCTGTTTTGACAGATTCTGCCTTTTATTTCGCATTGCCTTTTTCGCTATGTTGGATGAATTTCTTTGATCCACTAATGTCCAGTAGCATTATGCAATGTCCAGAAGTGTTAAGAATGATTGTGTGACCTCTGAATATGTCAATTTATATTGTGCACTAACCCTCTAATGAGTTGTTTCGAGTTTGGTGTGGAGGAAGTTTTCAAGGGTCAAGAGAGGAGGATGATATACTATGATCAAGAAGAGTGAAAGCTCTAAGCTTGGGGATGCACCCGGTGGTTCACCCCTGCATATATCAAGAAGACTCAAGCATCTAAGCTTGGGGATGCCCAAGGCATCCCCTTCTTCATCGACAAATTATCAGGTTCCTTCTCTTGAAACTATATTTTTATTCGGTCACATCTTATGTACTTTACTTGGAGCGTCTGTGTGCTTTTGTTTTTGTTTATATTTGAATAAATTGGATTACATCATGCTTGTGTGGGAGAGAGACACGCTCCGCTGGTTCGTATGAACACATGTGTTCTTAGCTCATAATATTCATGGCGAAGTTTCCTCTTCGTTAAATTGTTATATGGTTGGAATTGGAAAATGATACATGTAGTAATTGCTATAATGTCTTGGGTAATGTGATACTTGGCAATTGTTGTGCTCATGTTTAAGCTCTTGCATCATATGCTCTGCACCCATTAATGAAGAAATACATAGAGCATGCTAAAATTTGGTTTGCATAATTGGTCTCTCTAAGGTCTAGATAATTTCTAGTGAGGTGTTTGGACAACAAGGAAGACGATATATAGTCTTATAATGCTTGTAATATGTCTTTTATGTGAGTTTTGCTGTACTAGTTCATCCTTATGTTTGCTTCAAACAACCTTGCTAGCCTAAACCTTGTATCGAGAGGGAATACTTCTCATGCATCCAAATCCTTGAGCCAAACAACACTATGCCATTTGTGTCCACCATACCTACCTACTACATGGTATTTCCTGCCATTCCAAAGTAAATTGCTTGAGTGCTACCTTTAAACAATTCAAAATTTATTACCTCTGATTTGTGTCAATGTTTTATAGCTCATGAGGAAGTATGTGGTGTTTATCTTTCAATATTGTTGGGCAACTTTCACCAATGGACTAGTGGCTTCATCCGCTTATCCAATAATTTTGCAAAAAGAGCTGGCAATGGGATTCCCAGTCCCAAATTAATTAACAAAAATAGACACTCCTCCATGGTATGTGATTGTTGGACGGCACCCGAAGGATTCGGTTAGCCATGGCTTGTGTAAGCAAAGGTTGGGAGGAGTGTCATCATAACAAAACTAAAATAAAAAAAAAGCACTCCTTCATGGTATGAGATTGTTGGCAGGCACCCGAGGATTCGGTTAGCCATGGTTTGTGAAAGAAAGGTTGAAGGGAGTGCAATCCAAAAATAAAATAAAATGGGAGCCGCTCTTTGAAGGTTTGTCTGGCAAGGGGGTTAGAGTACCCGCTACCATTCGTTGACAACAACATACACCTCTCAAAACTTTATTTTTATGCTCTCTTTATGTTTTCAAAATCAAAGCTCTAGCACAAATATAGCAATCGATGCTTTCCTCTTTGAAGGACCATTCTTTTACTTTTATGTTGAGTCAGTTCACCTATCTCTCTCCACCTCAAGAAGCAAACATTTGTGTGAACTGTGCATTGATTCTTACATACTTGCTTATTGCATTTGTTATATTGCTTTGCATTGACAACTATCCATGAGATATACATGTTATAAGTTGAAAGCAACCGCTGAAACTTCATCTTCCATTGTGTTGCTTCAATGTCTTTACTTTGAATTATTGCTTTATGAGTTAACTCTTATGCAAGACTTATTGATGCTTGTCTTGAAGTGCTATTCATGAAAAGTCTTTGCTATATGATTCACTTGTTTACTCATGTCATATACATTGTTTTGATCGCTGCATTCACTACATATGCTTTACAAATAGTATGATCAAGATTATGATGGCATGTCACTCCAGAAATTATCTTTGTTATCGTTTTACCTGCTCGGGACGAGCAGAACTAAGCTTGGGGATGCTGATACGTCTCGACGTATCGATAATTTCTTATGTTCCATGCCACATTATTGATGTTATCTACATGTTTTATGCACACTTTATGTCGTATTCGTGCATTTTCGGAACTAACCTATTAACAAGATGCCAGCGCCAGTTTGCTGTTTTTGGTTTCAGAAATCCTAGTAACGAAATATTCTCGGAATCGGACGAAATCAACACCAAAGATCTTAGAATCCCGGAAGCATCCGAACACACAGAAGTCGAGGGCCAAGGCCCACCAAACTACACGGCGCGGGAGGGGGCCGCCGCCTATAGTCTGGCCCCTGTCAGCCCTCCTGCGCCGCCTCTTCGCCTATATAAAGCCCCTGGATCGAAAACCCTGAAACGATTGACGAAACCCACAGAAACCTTCCAGAGCCGCCGCCATCGCGAAGCCAAGATCTGGGGGACAGGATCTCTGTTCCGGCACGCTGCCGGAGCGGGGAAGTGCCCCGGAAGGCTTCTCCATCGACACCGCTGCCATCTCCACCGCCATCTTCATCACCGCTGCTGCTCCCATGAGGAGGGAGTAGTTCTCCATCGAGGCTCGGGGCTGTACCGGTAGCTATGTGGTTCTCTCTCCCATGTACCTCAATACAATAATCTCATGAGCTGCTTTACATGATTGAGATTCATATGAGTTTTGTATCACAATTCATCTATGTGCTACTATAGTGATGTTATTAAAGTAGTCTATTCCTCCTCCATGATGTAATGTTGGCAGTGTGTGCATCATGAAGTACTTGGTTTATGCTATGATCATGATCTCTTGTAGATTGCGAAGTTAACTATTGCTATGATAATATTGATGTGATCTATTCCTCCTACATATGCATGAAGGTTACGGTGTGCATGCTATGCTAGTACTTGGTTTAGTAGCGTTGATCTATCTTACACTAAAGGTTACTAAAACATGAGCATTATTGTGGAGCTTGTTAACTCCGGCATTGAGGGTTCGTGTAATCCTACGCAATGTGTTCATCATCCAACAAAAGTGTAGAGTATGCATTTATCTATTCTGTTATGTGATCAATGTTGAGAGTGTCCACTAGTGAAAGTGTAATCCCTAGGCCTTGTTCCTAAATACTGCTGAGTTACTACTGCTTGTTTATTGTTTTACTGTGTTACTACTGCTGCAATACCACCACCATCAACTACGCGCCAAGCACTTTTCTGGCACCGTTGCTACTGCTCATATATATTTATACCACCTGTATTTCACTATCTCTTCACCGAACTAGTGCACCTATTTGGTGTGTTGGGGACACAAGAGACTTCTTGCTTTGTGGTTTGGGGTTGCATGAGAGGGATATCTTTGACCTCTTCCTCCCTGAGTTCGATAAACCTTGGGTATCCACTTAAGGGAAACTTGCTGCTGTTCTACAAACCTCTGCTCTTGGAGGCCCAACACTGTCTACAGGAAAGGAGGGGGAACGTAGACATCAGGCTACTCTTCCCAACCGACTTTTTGTAACTTCCCATAATTACTCTCAAGAATGACCCTGACTTGAAGATGGCATATTGGCTCAATCTTTACAAAAGAAGACCATGAAATGGAGGCAGATTAGAATTTTGATAGATGACTGGCGCAATCTCTATTTATCAGTGCAAGTAACCTGGAATAACTATTTTAGTCTCACGATAAACACCACAAAATGCAAGTAGATCAGAATGTTGATTAAAAGTAAGATGAACCTTGACATGGTTTATAAGAAGCAAATAGTTGGGCCTAGGTTGTCGGAGTGAGGGATCATACATGTTGCCCCTTCTCACAGTCTATGTATCCGTTGATGCCTACCGATAGATAATTGTATGCTCTGAAATCAAGTAATTATAGATAATTGAGGCTTCGTCTGGAATGATGTAAAATTAGTGCACCCACTCCTGAGTGAAATAAGTTCTTAATATCAAAATGATCTAAAAAAAAATGCATGTCCCATGTATGTACATGCAAACTTTAGTGAAGATAACTTTTCTATCATATACTAAAAAATATTTATGTTTCCAAAATGGCAGTTTCAAGGCACCCATCTTTATTTTGTTCTCCAGGGGCACAAAATATGTCTTTCATGAAACCTTCCATTCAGATGGAATAAGGGATATATTTTTTGTAAAAGAAATGATTATCATTTATTTTTCAAACATTTTAAATGATTTTACCGTTCAAAGAGGGGCTTGCTCTCATGGGAGTTGCCAGTATAAAGTTAGAGGTGCGTCGAGGTGTGCCTTGACGCACGATCCCGTAGAGCCTAATGCCAATGTACATTCTGTATACATGATTTGGCGTCTTTCGCATTGTTGAGCGAAAACTAAAAGACTATGTTAAATATGTATACAAATCGATAACAAATAAATTTCCGCAATACATATATACAAAGAACATATATACATATATTGTTAAAAGGATATCACTTTTATGGATACTAATGCAGAAACCCGTGGGAAAAGGATATCACTCATTGCATAATTACTCCTGTAGTAGGCTATTACATGGGTCAATGATAAATCAAAAGATTTTTTAGGAAAAAAATGGTGAACACACAATACAGGCTCTACCTAGGAAAACAAACCAAAAGCAATGTCAACTACAAAAATGTTTGCGTGGTCCAAACCATGTAAACGGTAATACTTTTTTAGCTTTTACAAATCATTGCGAACGACAGTAAATTGCAAACAGGACAAAAATAGTGGAACTCATGCCGATGAACAATCTGTATAAATACGATAAAATAGGTTAGAAAATAATAATATGTTTCTTAGATTTCATAAAATGGAGTCGATAGAATGAAATTTGGAGTGATCATCAACATTCTCAAATTCACCAATATATCATACTGTCGGAAAAGCATCGTCGCTTCATCAGCCTATGTACACATGTACATCATAGTTGACATACTTTTCTTTAGTATAAGTCGGGTCGCGCAAAAATTATTCCGAGAAAAGACCAAACATAAGTATTTTGACATGATAACCTAACAGAAAGCAAATACACCAGAGATACTCATAGAAGTGGCAGTTGGTACTTGGCAGTCAGTTTAGTGTGTTACTCCAATATTACTACTACAATGATCTCGGTCTTGTAAGGTTCCAAGAATGGAATGTCTGCAATTTTATACAAAATATGGTAGATCTCCTGAAGTATGCAAACCAAATCAGTTAGCGATAACATGCAAGCAGTGATATATGAAGTTTACGATAACAACAATATTCTGAATATACAGAAAGAAAACTAAATCTAATAAGTGGCATGAAGAGAACAACAGTAACACATGTAGTGGTATATGAGAAGTGGCATTTGAAAAACTGAGTACAAAATCAACACTACAATAAGCAGCCTAAGCAACGGTTAGATGGCAAGGAGATTTATGGCTGTCACATGGCAGTAAGTGATACATCTATCCAGAAAAACTGAAAAACAGGCCCGTAGAGTAAACTCTTAGATCTCATATGGTATAAATTTTGAAAAATATTTCGTTTCTTGAACAATATTTTCAAGATTCCTTATTCAAGATTCGTTTCTTGAACAATATTTCGTTTCTTGTACACAGAAAAGTTGTTGCTAAAGAAGTTAACTATGAAAACTGTAAGAACACTCTGGACATGTTCACCGTATACACCCCTTGTAGAGAAGCATGCAGCGATTGCTTAAACCATCACTACATCATACAAAGAGCAGGGCAAGGGTGTACCGAAAAACAAGTGGCCACGCAACATCGCATGGTTGAGCAAGGTAGGGTCGTAGAGAAAATCTTCTGGCACGACCTCCTCGTGGTCAGGCACATGGGCGGAGCTACATGGGGACATGGGTGTACAAATGTACACCCATTATTTTTGAAAAAAGCTTGAATAGATGTGTATAGTTCAGATATATAGAGTAATCTACATAAAATAAATTATAAAGCATGACTAAACTATGCTTTTTAGATAAGTGTGTACACCCATTATTTGGATGCTCCCTCCGGCCATGGTCGGGCAGGAGATTGAGGTGGCAAGGTGTGAGGGGTGTCTTGGGAGACGACGGCAACCAGCCCAGCTCCTACATCGCTGACCCTATCACCCACATCCATGTCCATTTAATAATCAATTTACTGCATAAAACCAAAAGAAACGTGATGAACAAAAAATGAATAAAACATGCAGATGATTAAAAAAGACAAGTAGCCTGCACTCCAAACAAGACACCATCCTTAGTTTTACCGTGTTATGTGAATGAACTTTTTGATGTCCATGCCTCGCATTCATGCAGCCTAATTAAAGGAATGTCAAAAAATGGCAATAGACTATCCAATAGGAAAACATGGATTTCAAGATTAACTCATTGTCAAAGAGGACCTGGTTCATGCTCAAAAACATGTAAAAAGGAAGAATCCTGAGCATCCCGAGCTCCATCATGTGAATAAGAACATCCTGAGCTCCTTTACGTACCTTGCTCTTGTTTGAAACTAAAGATTCTATATACGTCAAGATAAGGTTACATCCTGAAATACGACAAAAAACGGTGACCTGGGCCAGCTATGTTTGTATACAACAATATCTATTCAATTGACATGGGTATACCACTATATAAGCTCTGCAAGCAACAAACTTCATCTTAGTACTTATATGACTTACAAATTTTGAGAAAGCAAAGAGTACAAAGAAACTGTTCTTCAAGAAACCATGCAAGGGTCAAAGCAAATGATCTAATACCTCTGATATTTCACGTTAATAAAGTCACAAAAACATGAGTATGTTATAACTCAATTTCAAATAAATAAAACAGGGTTAGCCATTGAACAATTAATAAAAAATGCAATATTTTACTCTTAATGTGAGAGCTATAATGCAACTGGTATATTAAAACCACGCATTACCTCTCTAGGGAATAATTGTGTTCGAAACTGAGAAACCATAAAGCGACTCATTAAAACAGAACAAAGGAAGGCAATCAAGCTTCCTCAGATGAGTGAACTGTAGGTGCTTTAGCACGTACTCATGTATCCATTTATGATTTCCCTCAAAGAAAATATATGCAAATGTTTTTTGCATGTTCTTTCTCTAAAAAAAAATGCTAGAATCGCTTAGCCATCACGACACTTAAACATATAACACAGCTGGAACTAAAGCAATGACATCACTAAACCATGCTTTACAGAAATATAACATCTACATTTTAAATTTTAGAAGCCATCTAAAGCTTCCTTGATTTCAAGAAATTCAGATCATTTGGTGCCGTAACTGGACAATCATTTGATGTGTAGTGTTTATGCAGCTCACTTTGAACAGAAAAGGTAGACTTTTGCGTATTTTTCTCTCCTATCAATAACCTGAGTGGGCTTCCTTTAACTGCTACCATAATTAAGAAAGATCACTGATTAGAGCCCTAGTAACCTGAGTTGACTACCTACACAAATTGAAATGAAATCACTGTTCGTGACTTCGGAACAGTGAATAATAAGATACAAAAATCTTACGCAATACTAAAACTTTATTCTGGAGGATGAAAATAAGCATATGAGCGCTGACCCGATGGAGTGCTTAAATTTGAATGGTGGTCGTGGTAGACTTTCGCCAGAAAATCTTCACCACATGGCACGGTCTGAAATGCTCGTGTTGGCTTGAAGACCCAACTGAAAATCACTTCTGCCATAGTCCACCCTACACATTTCAGAGAATTTAGCATAAGACTGTGCAAGCAGAAAAGGCACATAGGAGCGTCATGACAGAATGAACATCTAAATGACCACTGCCTCCTATGACAACATGGAAAGTATGTGCACCTAATGCTACAAAAAATCAGCATGATAATCAAACACTACTTGCAGGGTTTGTCTCAAGTCAATCCAATGCAAATGTCATGTCATTGTTCTATTCGACATCTTTCAACCAAAAAGATGGTGAAAAAGGATATCCCTATCATTTGCATGATAAATCATCCCGAATTACGCGAGGGAACTCCTCAAGGATTCATCCATCTAAAGACTTGCTAGTGAAAACCATGTTACCCTCCTTCTAATCATAGACATTACAGACAAAAGAAGGTAGATCATGGATTCCTAACCAAAGAATGTGATGATTCAGCTATTTGGTAGACCTTTCCATTTGCTCACCGATATTAGAACCAATCTCGAGCAGCACCGGTGGGCGCTGCACCTCAATCTGCCAGAGAGGACCTCCAAAAGCTGTGATTTGGTCAAGGTGAGCTGATCAAGATGTGTAGTACCTTTCTGAATTTCGCATTGGAGACATCCACTATCTGCTAGACATTGCCATTTGCATTGGAGACATCCACTATGAAACCATCTCAACACTTAATAAGCTCTTTAATCTTCTGGTCCTTCTCCTTTATATATAAGCATCTACAAAACGATAAAGCAACATCCGGAAAATTGCAATTCAATGAATAAATATCTAGAACAGGTACAGAGAAACCAAAAAAAAAAGGATTAGCTCGCAATGGTTGGTTCATCGATGTGAATAATGTGGTGAGGAGATGATTCATGGCCTATAGGAATGAAATGGACACGAAAAAATACGACAATTCATGACGTGAAACAATCACCTTTTCCCAATCTGTCCACCAAAAATGAAAGAAATATAACTACTGCACTGCTAAAATAATATATATGGGTTTCTACAATCATAGAACTAAAATGATGGTGTATGCCACATCATATTAAAGCACGTGACTATATATACAGAAGTATCAGTTCAGTGAGTTGATTGGGAAGGACAGTTATTATGGATATAATCTGATGGTGTATCATGGCGAGGCATTATCACTAATTCTTTCCATTGAGACCATATATCAGAAAAGTAGTTGAGAGGATAATCCTTCTTGGATTGACATCTTCTCTTCTCCCCATCTCCTGGTTCGCAGGTTTACAAAAACATTATGTATCTGTTATGCTCCCAGTAAATTTATAGCAGTCCTCATGCAAGAACATAAGGTGCTAAATGAAGATTACTGAAATTACAAAGAAAATAAGTCTAATCCAGAACCAATTCAGCTATTTCCGAAACATGACAATTAATGTCAAATAGAGAGCTTATACCTAATTCTGTAGCGAAAGAGGTAAGGCATCTCGTCTATCCTCGTCTAGCTGGGACATCGGCCGCGCCAAGTAGTGTGCCAGTCATAAGTGTTTGACGCCGGCCACGTCAAGTAGACTGTGGAGATCTTGGTTGTCTCCAGCGAGCCTATGAGCAGAGCCCGCGCCAGTTGCTGGCATCTCCCATGCCAACTACTCTGAACAACTACAAAGAAGACATAGATCAATTAGCTAGAACTGGTGAAATAAAGTGAAAGAGCAAAGTCTAAACCCCGTGTTTTGTGTGTTTGATGACAACACTTGAGTTATCTCACCGTGTACCTTGAGTATCATTGCTAGATTTGCAAGTGCACGGTGACCTCGCTGGACACGTCAAGATCGGAGGACTGAAGCGTAGTTATGGGTAGCTGTAGGTTTTCTGGTTTTGTGTGTGTTTCGCGAGGTGACATGGCTGGAGAGAAAAAGGGAAGAAAACCAGTTTTAGCCAGGCCGGTACTACCGGTACCTGTAGCGGTAGTACCGCTACCCCTATAGGTACCGCCTCACGGTACCGCTCTGAGTTCTGCGCTAGATTTGTCCCTCAGTACGAGTTACGATACCTCTGCGGTACCTGGAGCGGTAGTACCACTCACGAGCGGTAGTACCGCCCAAGTACCGTAACTAGTTACGGCAGTACCGCTCTGGTACCGCTCCGGTACCGCTTTGGATCCAGAAGGTTTGGACCCCATTGCGGTACCTCGAGCGGTACCTCTAGCGGTAGTACCGCTCGGGTCCACGTGGACCAGATCTGGGGAATTCGAACTCAGAGCGGTAGTACCGCTTCCAAAGCGGTAGTACCGCTTAGGCAAAACTGGACATAACGGTTGGATTTGGAGGAGCCTATTTAAGGGCCCCTTCTTCCCCAATTCGTTTTCATCTCTTCTCTCTCTCTCATCCATTGTTGCTGAGCTTAATCCTTGAGGATCTCCCCAACCATCCAACCAATCTTGCTCAAATTTTGAGGAGTGGTGGAGGAGACCTCGATCTATAGTTCTACCAAGAGAGATTTCACCAATACTTGCTACTCCTTAGTGGATCTTGGTGTTAGGGTTCCTATTGTGGGACTTTGGAGAAAGTGCATCCATGGAGGCTAGCTTGGTGTTGTACTAGCTCCATGGATTGTTGGGAGCCTCCTTGTGGTGTGGAGCTCGCCCCAACCTTGTGAAGGAATCACCGCCTCGACCGGTGCCTTAGTGGAGAAGGGGGAGCACCTTTGTGGAGCTCTCTCGAGGAAGAAGGTGATGCCTTCCTTCGTGGTGTGGCCGTCTAGTCTCTTGTGTGAGGCTAGCACCTCCTCAACGCAGACGTACTCCCTTTTGTGGGAGGAACTGCGGGAAACAAACCTCGCCTCGTCTCCGCGCCCTCCGGTTGTCCCGCTCCTTACTCTTACTATCTTGTGATTGTTCCTTTGCTTGTTGCACTTGTTCTAGGATCATTGTAGGATCACCAACACCACTAAAGCAATCACCTTTATCTTCCGTTGCACTAAAATTGAAAAAGACTAAAACTTGACGTAGCAACCATTCACCCCCCTCTTGTTCGCTACAATCCATTCAATTGGTATCAGAGCAAGGTTTTCTTGCTCGGGCTTTACCGCCTAAGAAATGGCCGAACAAGATGCGGGTGTGGCGAATGGGTCACCTTCCCTTGTGCCACCCGCTCCATCATCTCCCGTCGATACCACAACGGCTACGTTGGATGACCTCAAGAAATTGGAGTCATCCATCGTTAACCAAATGAAGGCGATGATGATGGAGTTGGTTGCTCAAAAACCAAACCCTAGTGTTGATCCTCAAGCAAGTGCCGAGAACCCCCCACCAAAAGCTACCCTCCTTCCTCTTGTTGATTTTGTCGCGCAAGCGACAAAAGATCCACAAAAGGAAGGGCTTGGGGAGACCGGCACTTCAACAAAGGGGAAGGATGAGACACCGGTTGCGGAACGTCTAGGGGGTTATCATGAGGTGCCACCACCAAGTGATTACACCATAAACATTCCAATACCTATGCCACATATCTTGTCACATGGTTCACCACCGTTACTTGAGTCAAATAACTTTGAAAATTGGCAATTCTTGATGAAATCTCATGTGCGCAGCGCATCTGCCGAGCTTTGGCGCATGATACGTCTCCGACGTATCGATAATTTCTTATGTTCCATGCCACATTATTGATGATATATACATGTTTTATACACATTATATGTCATTATTATGCGTTTTCCGGAACTAACCTATTGACGAGATGCCGAAGTGCCAGTTCCTGTTTTCTGCTGTTTTTGGTTTCAGAAATCCTAGTAACGAAATATTCTCGGAATTGGACGAAATCAACGCCCGGTTCCTATTTTCACCGGAAGCATCCAGAACACCCGAGAGCCGCCAGAGGGCCCTGTGGGCCCCAGACGACAGGGTGGCGTGGCCTGGGCCCTGGCCGCCCCCTATGGTGTCGTCGCCCCTTCGACCTTCTGACGCCGCCTCTTCGCCTATATAAAGGTCCCAGACCTAAAACTTCGATACGAAAAAGCGACGGTACGAGAAACCTTCCAGCCGCCGCCATCGCGAAGCCAAGATCTGGGGGACAGGAGTCTCTGTTCCGGCACGCCGGGGCGGGAAGTGCCCCGGAAGGCTCCTCCATCGACACCACCGCCATCTCCATCAACGCTGCTGTCTTCCATGAGGAGGGAGTAGTTCTCCATGGAGGCTCGGGGCTGTACCGGTAGCTATGTGGTTCATCTCTCTCCTATGTACTTCAATACAATAATCTCATGAGCTGCCTTACATGATTGAGATTCATATGATGATGCTTGTAATCTAGATGTCATTATGCTAGTCAAGTGGGTTTTACTTATGTGATCTCCGGAGACTCCTTGTCCCACGTGTGTAAAGGTGACAGTGTGTGCACCGTGTGGGTCTCTTAGGCTATATTTCACAGAATACTTATTCACTGTTATGAATGGCGTAGTGAAGTGCTTATTTATATCTCTTTATGATTGCAATGTGTTTTGTGTCACAATTTATCTATGTGCTACTCTAGTGATGTTATTAAAGTAGTTTTATTCCTCCTGCACGGTGTAATGGTGACAGTGTGTGCATCCGTGTTAGTACTTGGCGTAGGCTATGATTGTGATCTCTTGTAGATTATGAAGTTAACTATTGCTATGATAGTATTGATGTGATCTATTCCTCCTTTCGTAGCGTGAAGGTGACAGTGTGCATGCTATGTTAGTACTTGGTTTAGTCGTGTTGATCTTTCATGCACTCTAAGGTTATTTAAATATGAACATTGAATTGTGGAGCTTGTTAACTCCGGCATTGAGGGTTCGTGTAATCCTACGCAATGTGTTCATCATCCAACAAAAGAGTGTAGAGTATGCATTTATCTATTCTGTTATGTGATCAAAGTTGAGAGTGTCCACTAGTGAAAGTCTATTCCCTAGGCCTTGTTCCTAAATACTGCTATCGCTGCTTGTTTACTATTTTACTGCGTTACTACTGCTACCATATTACCACCATCAACTACACGCCAGCAAGCTATTTTCTGGCGCCGTTACTACTGCTCATATTCATTCATACCACTGTATTTCACTATCTCTTCGCCGAACTAGTGCACCTATTAGGTGTGTTGGGGACACAAGAGACTTCTTGCTTTGTGGTTGCAGGGTTGCATGAGAGGGATATCTTTGACCTCTTCCTCCCTGATTCGATAAACCTTGGGTGATCCACTTAAGGGAAACTTGCTGCTGTTCTACAAACCTCTGCTCTTGGAGGCCCAACACTGTCTACAAGAATAGAAGCTCCCGTAGACATCAAGCACTTTTCTGGCGCCGTTGCCGGGGAACGAATCAAGACACTCCATCAAGCCCGTCAATCGCCATCAAACCTCCCACGTCAACCACGCGCCAGTTGTGGACAACAAGCACTTTTCTGGCGCCGTTGCCGGGGAGGAAAGGTAAAAGGTACTCACACTCCGGATCGCGGCTACTAAGCTATTTTCGCTGTTGTAAGTACTCGAAGCTATTTCCTTTAGATCCTGCAATTGCATCTTTTTGTTTCTTGTTTACACTAGTTTGGCATAATGGACAACAATGAGCTTCTTATTCTATTTCCTGATTTAAGACATGGATGGTTTGATGCGAAAATTAAAAAACCTATGGAACATATTAGTATGAACGCTTTGAACACCATTGTTGCTAATGATATGGAAAATTCTAAGCTTGGGGAAGCTGGTTTTGATGAGCATGATCTTTTTAGTCCCCCAAGCATTGATGAGAAAATTTTCTTTGATGATACTTTGCCTCCTATTTATGATGATTATAATGATAGTGGTCTTTTGGTGCCACCTACTATGGAGAGTAAATTTTTTTGTGATTATACTATGCCTCCTACACTTGATGAGAATAATAATGATAGCTACTTTGTTGAATTTGCTCCCACTATTACTAATAAAATTGACTATGCCTATGTGGAGAGTAATAATTTTATGCATGAGACTCATGATAAGAATGCTTTATGTGATAGTTATATTGTTGAGTTTGCTCATGATGCTACTGAAAGTTATTATGAGAGAGGAAAATATGGTTGTAGAAATTTTCATGTTACTAAAACACCTCTCTATGTGCTGAAATTTTTGAAGCTACACTTGTTATATCTTCCTATGCTTGTTACTTTGCTCTTCATGAACTTGTTTACTTACAAGATTCCTATGCATAGGAAGCATGTTAGACTTAAATATGTTTTGAATTTGCCTTTTGCTCTCTTTTGCTTCAAATACTATTTCTTGCGAGTGCATCATTAAAACTGCTGAGCCCATCTTAATGGCTATAAAGAAAGAACTTCTTGGGAGATAACCCATGTGTTATTTTGCTACAGTATTTTTGTTTTATATTTGAGTCTTGGAAGTTGTTTACTACTGTAGCAACCTCTCCTTATCTTAGTTTTGAGTTTTGTTGTGCCAAGTAAAGTCTTTGATAGTAAAGTAAGTACTAGATTTGGATTACTGCGCAGTTCCAGATTTCTTTGCTGTCACGAATCTGGGTCTACCTCCCTGTAGGTAGCTCAGAAAATTAAGCCAATTTACGTGCATGATCCTCAGATATGTACGCAACTTTCATTCAATTTGGGCATTTTCATTTGAGCAAGTCTGGTGCCTTAATAAAATCCATCTTTACGGACTGTTCTGTTTTCACAGATTCTGCCTTTTATTTCGCATTGCCTCTTTTGCTATGTTGGATGAATTTCTTTGATCCATTAATGTCCAGTAGCTTTATGCAATGTCCAGAAGTGTTAAGAATGATTGTGTCACCTCTGAACATGTGAATTTTTGATTATGCACTAACCCTCTAATGAGTTTGTTTTGAGTTTGGTGTGGAGGAAGTTTTCAAGGGTCAAGAGAGGATGATGATATACTATGATCAAGAAGAGTGAAAGCTCTAAGATTGGGGATGCCCCGGTGGTTCACCCCTGCATATTCTAAGAAGACTCAAGCGTCTAAGCTTGGGGATGCCCAAGGCATCCCCTTCTTCATCGACAAATTATCAGGTTCCTTCTCTTGAAACTATATTTTTATTCGGTCACATCTTATGTACTTTACTTGGAGTGTCTGTGTGCTTTTATTTTTGTTTTGTTATTTTCATTCTCTGAATAAATACATGCTTGTGTGGGAGAGAGACACGCTCCGCTGGTTCATATGAACACATGTGTTCTTCGCTTTATCTTTTAGTGTTCATGGCGAAGGTTAAAACTGCTTCGTTCATTTTTATATGGTTGGAAACGGAAAATGCTACATGTAGTAATTGATAAAATGTCTTGGATAATGTGATACTTGGCAATTGTTGTGCTCATGTTTAAGCTCTTGCATCATATACTTTGCACCCATTAATGAAGAAATACATAGAGCTTGCTAAAATTTGGTTTGCATAATTGGTCTCTCTAAGGTCTAGATAATTTCTAGTATTGAGTTTTGAACAACAAGGAAGACGGTGTAGAGTCTTATAATGTTTACAATATGTCTTTTATGTGAGTTTTGCTGCACCGGTTCATCTTTGTGTTTGTTTCAAATAACCTTGCTAGCCTAAACCTTGTATCGAGAGGGAATACTTCTCATGCATCCAAAATCCTTGAGCCAACCACTATGCCATTTATGTCCACCATACCTACCTACTACATGGTATTTCTCCGCCATTCCAAAGTAAATTGCTTGAGTGCTACCTTTAAATAATTCAAAATTTATCACCTCTGATTTGTGTCAATGTTTTATAGCTCATGAGGAAGTATGTGGTGTTTATCTTTCATTCTTGTTGGGCAACTTTCACCAATGGACTAGTGGCTTCATCCGCTTATCCAATAATTTTGCAAAAAGAGCTGGCAATGGGATTCCCAGTCCCAAATTAATTAACCAAAATAGACACTCCTCCATGGTATGTGATTGTTGGACGGCACCCGAAGGATTCGGTTAGCCATGGCTTGAGAAAGCAAAGGTGGGGAGGAGTGTCATCATAATAAAACTAAAATAAAAAGGCACTCCTTCATGGTATGAGATTGTTGGCAGGCACCCGAGGATTCGGTTAGCCATGGTTTGTGAAAGAAAGGTTGGAAGGAGTGCCACACAAAAATAAAAATAATTCATGGGAGCCGCTCTTTGAAGGTTTGTCTGGCAAGGGGGTTAGAGTGCCCACTACCATTCGTTGACAACAACAAACACCTCTCAAAATTTTAATTTTATGCTCTCTATATGTTTTCAAAACCAAAGCTCTAGCACAAATATAGCAATCGATGCTTTTCCTCTTTGAAGGACCTTTCTTTTACTTTTATGTTGAGTCAGTTCACCTATTTCTCTCCACCTCAAGAAGCAAACACTTGTGTGAACTGTGCATTGATTCCTACATACTTGCATATTGCGCTTGTTATATTACTTTACATTGACAATATCCATGAGATATACATGTTATAAGTTGAAAGCAACCGCTGAAACTTAATCTTCCTTTGTGTTGCTTCAATACCTTTACTTTGATTTATTGCTTTATGAGTTAACTCTTATGCAAGACTTATTGATGCTTGTCTTGAAAGTACTATTCATGAAAAGTATTTGCTTTATGATTCATTTGTTTACTCATGTCATTACCATTGTTTTGATCGCTGCATTCATTACATATGCTTACAACAATATGATCAAGTTTATGATGGCATGTCACTCCAGAAATTATCTTTGTTATCGTTTACCTGCTTGGGACGAGCAGAACTAAGCTTGGGGATGCTAATACGTCTCCGACGTATCGATAATTTCTTATGTTCCATGCCACATTATTGATGATATCTACATGTTTTATACACATTATATGTCATTATTATGCGTTTCCGGAACTAACCTATTGACGAGATGCCGAAGTGCCAGTTCCTTCTGCTGTTTTTGGTTTCAGAAATCCTAGTAACGAAATATTCTCGGAATTGGACGAAATCAACGCCAGGTTCCTATTTTCACCGGAAGCATCCAACACCCGAGAGCCGCGAGGGGCCCTGTGGGCCCCAGACGACAGGGTGGCGCGGCCTGGGCCCTGGCCGCGCCCCCCTATGGTGTCGTCGCCCCTTCGACCTTCTGACGCCGCGTCTTCGCCTATATAAAGGTCCCAGACCTAAAACTTCGATACGAAAAAGCGACGGTACGAGAAACCTTCTAGAGCCGCCGCCATCGCGAAGCCAAGATCTGGGGGACAGGAGTCTCTGTTCCGGCACGCCGCCGGGCGGGGAAGTGCCCCGGAAGGCTCCTCCATCGACACCACCGCCATCTCCATCAACGCTGCTGTCTCCCATGAGGAGGGAGTAGTTCTCCATCGAGGCTCGGGGCTGTACCGGTAGCTATGTGGTTCATCTCTCTCCTATGTACTTCAATACAATAATCTCATGAGCTGCCTTACATGATTGAGATTCATATGATGATGCTTGTAATCTAGATGTCATTATGCTAGTCAAGTGGGTTTTACTTATGTGATCTCCGGAGACTCCTTGTCCCACGTGTGTAAAGGTGACAGTGTGTGCACCGTGTGGGTCTCTTAGGCTATATTTCACAGAATACTTATTCACTGTTATGAATGGCGTAGTGAAGTGCTTATTTATATCTCTTTATGATTGCAATGTGTTTTGTGTCACAATTTATCTATGTGCTACTCTAGTGATGTTATTAAAGTAGTTTTATTCCTCCTGCACGGTGTAATGGTGACAGTGTGTGCATCCGTGTTAGTACTTGGCGTAGGCTATGATTGTGATCTCTTGTAGATTATGAAGTTAACTATTGCTATGATAGTATTGATGTGATCTATTCCTCCTTTCGTAGCGTGAAGGTGACAGTGTGCATGCTATGTTAGTACTTGGTTTAGTCGTGTTGATCTTTCATGCACTCTAAGGTTATTTAAATATGAACATTGAATTGTGGAGCTTGTTAACTCCGGCATTGAGGGTTCGTGTAATCCTACGCAATGTGTTCATCATCCAACAAAAGAGTGTAGAGTATGCATTTATCTCTTCTGTTATGTGATCAAAGTTGAGAGTGTCCACTAGTGAAAGTCTATTCCCTAGGCCTTGTTCCTAAATATTGCTATCGCTGCTTGTTTACTGTTTTACTGCGTTACTACTGCTACCATATTACCACCATCAACTACACGCCAGCAAGCTATTTTCTGGCGCCGTTACTACTGCTCATATTCATTCATACCACCTGTATTTCACTATCTCTTCGCCGAACTAGTGCACCTATTAGGTGTGTTGGGGACACAAGAGACTTCTTGCTTTGTGGTTGCAGGGTTGCATGAGAGGGATATCTTTGACCTCTTCCTCCCTGAGTTCGATAAACCTTGGGTGATCCACATAAGGGAAACTTGCTGCTGTTCTACAAATGCTCTTGGAGGCCCAACGCGTCTACCGAAGCTTTGGCGCATCATTGAGGAAGGCTACTCACCACGAGATCCAAAGAAATTGACAAGAAGAGATGTGGTGGATGACCAACTCAACGCCACCGCCATCAACATGATTCACATGGCCGTCACGCCAAAGGACCGCGCTCATATCCGCTCGCTCAAGACCGCCAAGGAAGCATGGGATAAACTCGACAAGCTCTTCCTCGGAAATGCGAGCATCCAAAGCTCTCGTTTCGATGAAGTGAACAATATGGCCGACAATTTCGTCATGATTGAAGGAGAGACCCCCGAAGAAATGTACCGGCGCCTCATCGCTCTTGCCGTACAAATGCAAGATCTTGGAGCAACGTTTGTGGATGACCATTGGATCAAGCGCAAGTTCCACTACAAGAAAAGTTGCCATGGCCGACGAAGTTGAAGTCGCGCCGTGGTTGCTGGTGTACCATGGCCGACGATTTTGGTCCCTCCGTGGTGCATGTCAAAACTTTTTTTCTCGTTTTTGAGGCCACCTAGCCCGACGAAAGCGGCCAAAACGTCGCGTATGGTGGCCCGGGACGTGGTGCATCGCGAATTCTCGGGTTCGCCGGCCGAGTCAACGCAAATCCGCACCGCCGAGGGATGTAGGGCCCAGATGGCAGCCTCTCTGGCATTGTTTTTTTCTCGATCGCGCCATCTCGTTCAACGTTCTCCGATCGAGCCGTTTACGATGCAGGATCATGGGTCCCGCATGTCATCCTCTATGAACCAAAATTCTTTCTATTCTTGGATTTTTTTGACCCCCTGATTTCTGGCTACTTCCTTTTTCTTTTGATCCCTTGCCGCCTTGGAAACGTTGAGACCGCTGCTGCTAAATGGGACCCGCATGTCATCCTCTATGTGCAATCAACTTTCTTTTCTTGGAGTTTTTTTGGCACCTCAAATTTGGTCACTTGCCTTTTTCTTTCGATCCCCTGCCGCCTCTCAAACGGTGATACCGCTGCTGCTAACTGGGACCCGCATGTCATCCTCTATGCACTATAAAACTTTCTTTTCTTGGAGTTTTTTTTGGCACCTCAAATTTGGTCACTTGCCTTTTTCTTTCGATCCTGCCGCCTCTCAAACGGTGATACCGCTGCTGCTAAATGGGACCCGCATGTCATCCTCTATGTACTATAAAACTTTCTTTTCTTGGAGTTTTTTTTGGCACCTCAAATTTGGTCACTTGCCTTTTTCTTTCCCCTGCCGCCTCTCAAACGGTGATACCGCTGCTAAATGGGTCCCGCATGTCATCCTCTATGTACTATAAAACTTTCTTTTCTTGAATTTTTTTGGCACCTCATATTTGGTCACTTACCTTTTTCTTTCGATCCCCTGCCGCCTCTCAAACGGTGATACCGCTGCTAAATGGGACCCGCATGTCATCCTCTATGTACTATAAAACTTTCTTTTCTTGAATTATTTTTGGCTCCTGATATTTGGTCACTTGCCTTTTCTTTCGATCTCATGCCACGTTTGAAACGTTGAGGAACCTGCTGGCTCATGGGACCCGCATGTCATCCTCTATGTGCTATAAAAGTTTCCTTTGTTGGATTTTTTTTCACCCGCTGATTTTTGGCTTGCCTTTTTCTTTTGATCCCCTGCCCCCTTTGAAACGTCGAGTAAGCTGCTGGCTCAAGGGACCCGCATGTCATCCTCTATGTCCATCAACTTTCTTTTCTTGGATTTTTTTGACCCCCTAATTACTAGCTACTTTCTTTTTCTTTTGATCTCAAGCCGCATTTCAAACATTGAGACCGCTGCTGCAAAATGGGACCCACATGTCATCCTCTATGTACAATAAATCTTGGATTATTTTTGGCTCCCGATATTTGGTCACTTGCCTTTTTCTTTCGATCTCATGCCGCCTTTGAAACGTTGAGTAAGCTGCTGGCTCATGGGTCCCGCATGTCATCCTCTACGAACAATAAAAGTTTCCTTTCTTGGAGTTATTTTTGACCCCTAATTTCTGGCTATTTGCCTTTTTATTTCGATCCTGCCCCCTTTGAAACGATGAGGACTGTTGGCAGGTCGGTCCCACATGTCATCCTCTATGAACAATAAAAGTTTCCTTTGGTGGATTTATTTTTTACCCCTAATTAATTTCTGGCTATTTCCTTTTTTTCTTTTGATCCCCTGCCGCCTTGGAAATGTTGAGGATGCTGCTGCTTCATCGGTCCAGCATGTCATCCTCTCAGAACGATAAATGTTTTCTTTTCTTGGATTTTTTACCAACTGATTTTTATTTTTTTTATTTTCGACCCCCTGCCTTTGAAACGTTGACGACGCTGCTGGCTCATGGGTCCCCGATGTCAGCCTCCCCGTACAAGAAACATGTGATATCTTGATTATTTTGCAGACAATAAACAGTGTATTTCGCTCTGAGCTATTGCAAACGGATAAATTAAATCTTTATTTTTACAACTTATATCTTGAATCTCCTTGTTTTTTGTTTTGGCGAAGCATAGGACTTTCCTTTTTTTTTTGAGAAAAATCCGAACTTTCATGTTCTGGAGTGGGCTGAAATTGTACGAGTCAAAAGGCCCAGAAGGATAGTTCGAAGGCCCAGATGTC
This sequence comes from Lolium multiflorum, assembly GCA_030979885.1. NCBI lineage: Eukaryota > Viridiplantae > Streptophyta > Magnoliopsida > Poales > Poaceae > Lolium > Lolium multiflorum. The sequence goes on from CM061748.1 coordinate 216,454,822, forward strand.
CAGATCCAGCCCAATTGAAATCTTTATTTTCTTGGATTTTTTTCACCCCCTGATTTCTGGCTACATCATTTTTCTTTTGGTCCTGTGCCGCCTTGGAAACGTTGAGACCGCTGCTGCAAAATGGGACCCGCATGTCATCCTCTATGTACAATAAAGTTTCTTTTCTTGGATTATTTTTGGCTCCTGATATTTGGTCACTTGCCTTTTTCTTTCGATCTCATGCCACGTTTGAAACGTTGAGGAACCTGCTGGCTCATGGGACCCGCATGTCATCCTCTATGTGCTATAAAACTTTCCTTTGTTGGATTTTTTTTACCCTCTGATTTTTGGCTTGCCTTTTTCTTTTGATCCCCTCCCCTTTGAAACGTTGAGTAAGCTGCTGGCTCAAGGGACCCGCATGTCATCCTCTATGTCCATCAACTTTCTTTTCTTGGATTTTTTTGACCCCCTAATTACTAGCTACTTTCTTTTTCTTTTGATCTCAAGCCGCATTTCAAACATTGAGACCGCTGCTGCAAAATGGGACCCACATGTCATCCTCTATGTACAATAAATCTTGGATTATTTTTGGCTCCTGATATTTGGTCACTTGCCTTTTTCTTTCGATCTCATGCCGCCTTTGAAACGTTGAGTAAGCTGCTGGCTCATGGGTCCCGCATGTCATCCTCTACGAACAATAAAAGTTTCCTTTCTTGGAGTTATTTTTGACCCCTAATTTCTGGCTATTTGCCTTTTTCTTTGATCCCCTGCCCCTTTGAAACGATGAGGACGCTGTTGGCAGGTCGGTCCCACATGTCATCCTCTATGAACAATAAAAGTTTCCTTTGGTGGATTTATTTTTGACCCCTAATTAATTTCTGGATATTTCCTTTTATTCTTTTGAACCCCTGGCGCCTTGGAATCGTTAAGGATGCTGCTGCCTCATGGGTCCCGCATGTCATCCTCTCAGAAAGGTTAATGTTTCTTTTCTTGGATTTTGTTTACCAACTGATTTTTGGCTTTTTTTTCTTCTTTCGATCTCCTGCCGCCTTTAAAACGTTGACGACGCTGCTGGCTCACGGGTCCCACATGTCAGCCTCTATAAACAATAAACGTTGAGGATGCTGCTGCCTCATGGGTCCCGCAGGTCATCCTCTCAGAATGATAAATGTTTTCTTTTCTTGGATTTTTTTACCAACTTATTTTTGGTTTTTTTATTTTCGATCCCCTGCCGCCTTTGAAACGTTGACGACGCTGCTGGCTCATGGGTCCCCGATGTCAGCCTCCCCGTACAAGAAACATGTGATATCTTATTTTGCAGACAATAAACATTGTATTTCGCTCTGAGCTATTGCAAACTGATAAATTAAATCTTTATATTTACATAAACAAACTTATATGTTGAATCTCCTTGTTTTTTGTTTTTGCGAAGCATAGGACTTTCCTGTTTTTTTTAAAAATCCGAACTTTCCTGTTTTGGAGTGGGCTGAAATTGTACGAGTCAAAAGGCCCAGCAAGATAGTTCGAAGGCCCAGATGTCCAGATGCAGCCCAATTGAAATCTTTCTTTTCTTGGATTTTTTCAACCCCTGATTTCTGGCTACTTCATTTTTCTTTTGGTCCTGTGCCGCCTTGGAAGCGTTGAGACCGCTGCTACAAAATGGGACCCGCATGTCATACTCTATGTACTATAAAACTTTCTTTTCTTGGAATTTTTTGGCACCTCATATTTGGTCACTTGCCTTTTTCTTTCGATCCCTGCCGCCTCTCAAACGTTGATACAGCTGCTGCTAAATGGGACCCGCATGTCATCCTCTATGTACATTCAAGTTTCTTTTCTTGGATTATTTTTGGCTCTTGATATTTGGTCACTTGCCTTTTTCTTTCGATCTCATGCCACGTTTGAAACGTTGAGGAACCTGCTGCTAAATGGGACCCGCATGTCATCCTCTATGTGTTATAAAAGTTTATTTTCTTGGATTTTTTTCACCCTCTGATTTTTGGCTATTTCCTTTTTCTTTTCATCCCCTGCCGCCTTGGAAACGTTGAGTAAGCTGGCTCATGGGACCCGCATGTCATTCTCTATGTCCATCAACTTTCTTTTCTTGGATTTTTTTGAGCCCCTAATTTCTAGCTACTTTCTTTTTCTTTTGATCTCAAGACGCATTTGAAACATTGAGACCGCTGCTTCAAAATGGGACCCGCATGTCATCCTCTATGTACAATAAATCTTGGATTATTTTTGGCTCCTGATATTTGGTCACTTGCCTTTTTCTTTTGATCACCTGCCGCCTTTGAAACGTTGAGGAATCTGCTGCTCATGGGTCCCACATGTCAGCCTCTATGAACAATAAAGTTTCTTTTCTTGGATTATCTTTGGCTCCTGATATTTTGTCACTTGCCTTTTTCTTTCGATCTCATGCCACGTTGAGTAACCTGCTGGCTCATGGGTCCCGCATGTCATCCTCTACGAACAATAAAAGTTTCCTTTCTTGGAGTTATTTTTGACCCCTAATTTCTGGCTATTTGCCTTTTTCTTTTGATCCCCTGCCCCTTTGAAACGATGAGGACGCTGTTGGCAGGTCGGTCCCACATGTCATCCTCTATGAACAATAAAAGTTTCCTTTGGTGGATTTATTTTTGACCCCTAATTAATTTCTGGCTATTTCCTTTTTTTCTTTTGATCCCCTTCTCAAACGGTGATACCGCTGATGCTAAATGGGACCCGCATGTCATCCTCTATGTACTATAAAACTTTCTTTTCTTGGATTTTTTTGGCACCTCATATTTGGTCACTTGCCTTTTTCGATCGCCCGCCGCCTCCAAACGTGATACCGCTGCTGCTAAATGGGACCCGCATGTCATCCTCTATGTACAATAAAGTTTCTTTTCTTGGATTATCTTTGGCTCCTGATATTTGGTCACTTGCCTTTTTCTTTCGATCTCATGCCGACTTTGAAACGTTGAGGCTGCTGGCTCATGGGTCCCGCATGTCATCCTCTATGAACAATAAAAGTTTCCTTTGTTGGATTTATTTTTTACCCTACTTAATTTCTGGCTATTTCCTTTTTCTTTTGATCCCCTGCCGCCTTGGAATAGTTGAGGATGCTGCTGCCTCATGGGTCCCGCATGTCATCCCCTCAGAAAGGTAAATGTTTCTTTTCTTGGTTTTGTTTACCAACTGATTTTTGCCTTATTTTTTCTTTCGATCTCCTGCCGCCTTTAAAACGTTGACGACGCTGCTGGCTCATGGGTCCCCGATGTCAGCCTCCCCGTACAAGAAACATGTGATATCTTGATTATTTTGCAGACAATAAACAGTGTATTTCGCTCTGAGCTATTGCAAAGGGATAAATTAAATCTTTGTTTTTACATAAACAAACTTATATGTTGAATCTCCTTGTTTTTTGTTTTTGCCAAGCATTGGACTTTCCTGTTTTGGAGTGGGCTTAAATTGTACGAGTCAAAAGGCTTCCAGCACGATAGTTCGAAGGCCCAGATGTCCAGATGCAGCCCAATTGAAATCTTTCTTTTCATGGATTTTTTGACACCCTGATTTCTGGCTACTTCCTTTTTCTTTTGATCCTGTGCCGCCTGGAAACTATGAGACCGCTATTGCAAAATGGGACCCACATGTCATCCTCTATGTACAATAAAAGTTTCTTTTCGTGGATTATTTTTGGCTCCTGATATTTGGTCACTTGCCTTTTTTCTTTCGATCCCGTGCAAAATGGGACCCGCATGTCGTCCTCTATTTACAAAAAAAGTTTCCTTTCTTGGAGTTATTTTTTACCCTAATTTGTGGCTACTTCATTTTTTTTTGATTCCCTGCCGCCTTTGAAACGTTGAGGACTCTGCTGGCTCATGGGCCCCACATGTCAGCCTCTGTGAACAATAAACCTTTCCTCTGTGAACACTAGCATTGACGAACTGAATGTGAACAAGGCTTTTTTTAGTAAATTTTGTCAACCAATTGCTAGCTTCTGTATATATCACTAGTAGTACATACATCGCGAAAGCATTAGAATATTAGACCATGTTCACAAGAATAACATCAAGTCTGAACTACATTAACAGAGTGATAAAATATATTGTTCAGACCAGTACAAAATATAGGGAGTTAAACTAACACTATGCAGAAATTGGCCCATCTCTTGCATATATCCCTCTAGCAAAGGGATCAGCCACTGACAAGTCATGTACCAACCAGCTAAGAACACCGTCCGAGCTGAACTTATCTAAGGATGGTAAATATCCAAACTGAAAATCAACATCTCTATAAGCGGTGTTCTTCAGGTCTAGCTGCTTGAACTGGGTATCCCACCAGATCTTCTTGTGATGATATCTTACACCAAAATTCATTACTTTGAGCATTCTAGTGTTCTGTATAAAGAACCTGGAGACAATAACATCATTTCTCCTTCCTCGGTAGTCAGAAATCGAAATTTCTTTGAGGTGGAGATCAAGGCATTCAATGGGACAGGCTGGCTCATTATGCAGCACATGAACCTTATTGCCGGTTCTATAAAACTGCAAAGAAGTCAAATTAAGTAGTCAGTACAATAACAAAGTACTTCATAGCTATCAACTAATGAATATCTCAGGTGAGTTGAATCATGTGTTAATTGAGGACCGTGGAACAACATAATCCCCTGACACGTTCCAATTTGATAGATGCACTTTTTTACATCTGTTATTGTCATTGTAAAGTTGGGGAAAGGTTACCAACATGGGAAACTCCAATCCGCAACTAGTTGCGGGTGCACCCCATTTTTCTTTTGACACTTCCAAGTTTCCAAAAAAAATGTAAACTAAAAGTCTGGACATACATTGTGTTCTATCATGTGCTTCTGTGAAGTTTCATCCAAAAATATGATAATATGTGATCTACACAAAAAAAGAACAAATGATGTGTAAATAGTAAGTCACACTATTTACATATGTCTTCTCTTTTTTACACAGATCACATATTATCATGTGTTTATATGAAACTTCACAGATGCACAAGATACAACACATTGTATGACAAGAAGTTTAGTTTTGAACCAACATAATATAACTCCATTGTGGATGTTCTTCTAGTACAATTGTTCAACTGATCTAGGCTAATAACAGGTTAACTCCATGTAACTCTACAGTTTTTGCTCATAGTGGTAAACAGTTAACAACAACGAATTTACCTGGATATATAGCTTCTCCGTGCAGGGAAAGCATCTAAGAAATGCAAGTAGTTGATCCAGACGAGGGCCGTCAGATTTTAGAACCAAGTTCTTCACTGTGCACAGAGAATTTTCCAAGCTTATGGGCATCATCCTCTACAGGACAATGGTACATATGTCAAAAAAAATAACAAAAATGTGAGTTAATTCAACAAGAAGAAGGCTGTTCTACCAAAAAGTTTATGCGTCCAATAACAAGTTGGCAGCCAGGGTACGACGCAAAGCCCAACACCATCAACTTTGGTGCGTTGGCGACCTGGATTAGTAGTGGAACATCATGAACGCATATGACCAATCTCTCGAGGCAAGATGCATCCATAATTTGCACCGTGTCTAACTGAATAAGTTCGGTGGTGTTGCGTTTCCAATAGCTAGCCACACTAATTGTACGAAGATTTGGCATTTGAATGTTGAGTTGGGTGAACCCGTGGACCCCCTCAAGGTGAAGTGCCTCGAGCACAATACAGCGGGTGAACAGGCGGTCGATGTTCGTCGCCTTACAGATGTAGACGTCATAGAGCAAGAGCCTTTTGAGTTGGGGGAAAAGAAGCATGGAGTTGGCATGAATCTCGGGCAAATAGCAAGTAGAAATGCTGACAATGCGCAGCGTGGGCGCGCAGCGGAACGCGGACAGCGGGAAGGAGCGCATCACTGTTCCAGCATCGAATCTGAGGTTCTCGACGCAAGATAGGGTGCTGGACCGGAACCAGCTGTCGAGCGTGGTGTCGACCTTGCAAGTGGTTCTGAAGGGGTCGATTGACACGCTTCTGGCGGGGCCAGGGTGAGCGGCGAGGATACTGGAGACCGCGGCGATGCGTTTGTGGTTTTGCTTGGCGAGTTGGTCGTCGATCTCGAGGTTAAGTGGGACGGAGTGCCAGAGGTGGCGCCACCGTTTGGAGACCAAGGTTGTGCTTACAGCGGATATAGTGGGCAGGTGGGAGATGATGATGTGGAGAATCTGGTCCGGTAGGCGGCTGATGAGGTCGTTGTCGCCGACGAGGAGGTTAAGTGGGACGGAGCGCCAGAGGTGGCGCCACCGTTTGGAGAGCAATGTTGTCCTTACAGCGGATATCATGGGCAGGAGGGAGATGATGATGTGCAGCATCTCGTCGGGGAGGCGGCTGATGAGGTCGAGGCTCGACGGAGGCTCTTCCCGATCTGGCTCGACCCGCCTTCGGGAGTTGAGCGGCTCCGCCTCCATCTGACACGGCGGCGACACACGCAACGCCGCAGTCGTCTGCTCGAAGTGTGTAGCAGGTAGCGGAGCGGATCTGCTGGACAGGGGAATAGGCGCAGCGGCGGTGGTGAGGACAGAAAGGTACTCGGCGGTGGATTTAGGTGGATGGCGGATGCAAGTGCGCTGGGGGTTTTTGGAGGAGACGGCAAGCGCTATGCAAGGAACTATTGCGGCGGGCGGCCAGCCGGGGTGCCTGAGGAGAGAAAGGTATACTACTAATGATGCGGTGCGGCGTTTGCGTCTCCCTTCCCCACGCGTGCAGCCTTCACATTTCACAAGACGTGCGAGTTTTTCAACAGAGATTATCAAGTGGAGAGACTTTCCCAATGCAATTGTCTCTCCACTTGATAATCACTCTTGAAAACACCGAGAAGATGGCGGTGAAGAAGACGGAGAGGCAAGGAAAAAAACAATATGAATTGAAATCAAATATAATACGGGCGTTCCTTCTCTCTCTGGTCTCTGCTGCACTTACTGCACCTGTGGTGCAGGCGTGTGACCCGAGAAGAAGCTAATGTACTGTATAGCCGTCCCTTGCACGCCGTGTAGCTGTATTTTGTCTCGTCAAATCAGCTCGGGACAGTTTCAGCAGAGTTTTTTCTTGCCATCATCATAATAGGCGAACATTACCACGGGCACACGGTAGTGCACATCCAACTTCTACTACTCAATCCTCCATATGCTGCACAAACCACCACTTTAACTTTTTCTTCGCAGTTTTCATGATTTTTAGCAGTTTCCACCATGTGGTGGTCTAATCTGTTGCAATTTTTACCACTTGGTCATCTGATCAGTTATTTTGTCATGTCGATAGCAAAATCAACAAGTGGATGCCAACTTTTTTGAAGGGCTACTCTCTAAAACACAGTTTGCATTATGGCATGTTTGGTATTTTCCCTAGGTAGTACATCCAAAAAAAATTGACTACATGCTTTTATTTGCCTATTTTAAGCACCTTTTACCATGATTTCAAATTTAGGTCAAACTCACGGGGGCCATAGGATGCACGGCATTTATTTGGCAATTGTTTCAGTATGGCCAACTAGTTAGGCCTCCTTTGGTTCATAGGAAATGGAAAGTATAGGAAAAGGAAAATCATAGAATTGGGATGTCATGTCTACTTGAATCCTATGGGAATCGTGCTCCTTTGATTCATATGATTGTCATAGGAATTATGTTGGATTTGGTTCTTATGGGAAAAATTCCTATACAAGTCATTTGATTCATAGGAACTATTCATATAGGAATCTTGTAGTGCAAATCTTATAGGAAAAAACCATTAGCTAATACCTCATGGAAAAGTTCCTTTGCCACAATCAAAGACACATCATGCCGAAGTTTTGTTCTAGGACATGGACACGTTCAAACTAATCATGGTAATAGATGATACAACATCGCACACATAAATAGACGACATGTCTAAAATCATACATTTTTTGAACACAGAAATGTCCCGAAGGACCTCGCGACACTGCTTTTATATTATGATGACGGTGGGATTACAGACTGCAAGCTAGGAGGACCCTCCAAGTAAAAGGAAACTACAGACAAGACATCCAAAAGTACAAAAAGAACTCTAGTTCTAGAAAAGGAAACTCCATCCGGTCCTTCTCCACCGAGCTCAGATTAGCCTCAAAGCGCGATCATCTTCTCCATCGAGACCGGCAAGATCAACCACCTACCGTCTCGTTGGCGCATGCGGGCACGTCGCCTCATGTTGAAAGTATTCGAGCAAGTCGCCGCTCATGTCGCAACCATCGTTGCTGCAATCCACCTTAAACAAGGAGGCAAATCTACTTAAATCCTCATCCTCTTCGTAGATGTCGTCGCAGTTCGGGCACACGAGACTGGGCAGGTTTCTTAAGCAGCTTCCGCATGCAATGTGATGTCCCTCCCCCATGCGAATGCACTGCTTAATACAAGGAAATTTACATGACTGTTGGCCCAAAGAAAAATACAGCTGGGTGGAACCTAGTGAAGAAAGTACTAACCCGGTATAGTGGACGTCGTGCGATTTGAGAGCACAAACCGCAGATGAACGTTCTTCTCACCACATTCTTTTCCATAACACATTCACGGGAAAAGTCCATGCTTTCAGATGGAGGACTTTCACCTTGGAAGACGCCCTGGCATCCCGGGCACGCGCCACCGGGCAGGTTCCTAGCGCAGCTGTCGCATGCAACCTTCTTGCACGAACAACACTGCTTAATACAAGGAAATTAACACGACTGTTAGCCCAAATTAAAATACATCTTGATGAACCTAGTGAAGAAAGTACTAACCCGCCAAAATGGAGGTTGTGCGGATTGAGAGCACAAACCGCAGGTGAGCAGTCTTCTCAATTTAGCATCGTCGACAAAAGCTCTAAAGCTACCAGGGGGGACCTCCATGCCCAACGATTCTAAATGGGAATATGAATTTAGAGGATGTGAAGGAGATAGGGATAGAGGGTCGTAGTCTTCGACTTGTATAGTATATATAGGCGAGGGAATTGCAGATTCCACCAAGGAACGAGATCCAGTGACTTCACTGGCGACTTGTACGTGAGTCATTCGATCAAGATCCAACGCACATGGTTGATCCAAATTTTAAACTTAAAATTAAACTCAATTTTCAAAGAGTAACGTCTGACAATTTTCTACGGAATTCACCTTACGGACATACGTGGAGGCCAAGGGAGGGATTGAGGTCCTAGAATCATGGGAGGTGGGAGGGATTCAGCCAATCACACAAGGAGGAGGCAGTCCGTAAGGTTGGTCCTCAATTTTCAAATGAAGTAAAACTTTACCAGAATACTTAAGAAAGATATATATCTTACTGTAATGTTTTCGATTTTTTTCGAGCAACTTAAAATGTGACTACAAATTCTGGATCAACTGTGTCCGTTGGATCTTGATCCGATGGCTCATGTACGTAAAGTTGCATTTTGGAGTAAGTAAAGTCACTGGCCTCAAGTTCCACCACCTCATACTTCGTATGTTGCACAAAAACACCATTTGGAAGGATATTTTGCGGTTTCCACCATGTACTGCTCCAATCTGTTGTGATTTCACCACTTAATCTTCTAATCAACCAATTATACTGGTAAATATTCTCTTACTTTGCATCTCAAACATTTCCCTGACTTTGAGTCCCTGAACGCGCGCTAGTACACTCAATAAAGACAGAGAGAGAGAGAGACGCTGAGGAGGACTTTGAGTTCTAGTACCTCACCTGCCCGAAATAAGTACGCTGGCAGCCTGACCTGCCCTAAGTACGTCCGGTCAAATCGATGCCTTGCCTTGCACGCCGTCTGCGCGCATCCATGTCTTCCCGATGAAATTGTCAGTCCAATAAAATCGGAAATTTAATTCGGCTATTGGGCGGATATGCTACCTCGACCCAAAAAAACATATTTTTAATTTTCAAAAAATTCTAACAAAAAAATCCGCATGTACTTCTCGATAATCTATGTGTGTTCGTGTAGTTTCGTGAAAAGCCGATATTTTTTGTGGTTGATGTAAGAAGACAAAAGCAAGTACTCCGTATTACAAACAGCTTTATTTTTAGCAATAAATTTTATCTTTTTTACATAGCCCAAACGACAATTTAGTTTTTTATGGAAAGACTTTATGCGCTCTTAGCATGTGAAGATGAAAAGATTAATTTTTTGTTTGGAATTTTTTTACATTTCAAAATATATAGATGTTGCAGTTCAAACTAAAGGGAGCATACGCAACCAGGAGCCAAAACATCCTCCCCCAAAAAATATGATTTGTTTTCTATTTGCGACGCTTCCGCGATGCCTATCACATGTCTGTATAGCCGCAGCTAGCACCATCGAGCACGCCCCAATGCTCTGTGTATTGTCTTGTCAATTCAATGGTCAAGGTAATCTGACCAAAAGATACGTCTTGGAGTACGCGTGCGCCTTATTCCTTGAAATGGAGGTAGTGTGGCCCAAATGCGAAAAGTGTTACTCCTCCTATTCTAGTATACCATACTACGTATTACTCAAAACAAGTTAGAAGTTATGTCAAGTATGACTAGTGCAAATAAACCCTCTGGCATTAAGAGTATGTTAGAAGTTCGGATCATGATGAACAAGTTAAATGTAATCTTCAAAACGTACAGCTATGTCAAGTATGACTAGTGCAAATAAACCCTCTGGCATTAAGAGAAACATCAAATAGTACAAAACACCTGAACAAAAACGAAATTACAACAAAATCCTTGAGATGCCCTTCGTCTTCAACCTCCAGACCGTGTCGACAGCACCATGGCCGACACTAATCCAACCCAGGAAGCCAGAATCCTAGGATAAGCAAGCTCGGAAGGTAGGTGGCCACGGAAGCTCTAGCACGTACCAATTCAGCACGCGCGAGGGCCCGCCCAGCATCTCAATCGGCACGGTGTGAAGCCAGTCCTCGTCTCGAGCTCTCTCGAAGCGTGAGAGCTCGCCGGATTCTCTGTCGAGAGCAAGAATGAAGTTTCCGAGCCCACCGAACACGTACCACTGGAAGAAACGGGCGTTGCACCCCACAAAGAGGATATCCGACCGGCCTGTGTGCGTGGCGTGGAGAGGCACGATGGCGCCGGAGGAGGTCCAAGCGTGGCCACCAGGGCCAGGCGAGAACACGCAGGTCTTGCAGATGCCGTCATGATAGATCAGGCACGTCACCCTGTAATTTGACAGACTGATGCGCGCCGCAGCGTCCTCGCCATGGAGGGCGGCGCCCAGGAACAAGCTTACGAATGTTGTGTGCGAAACAGCAGGGGGTGGAGGGACCGTCACGTACTGACCTGCCAGGGGATCGCAGACGACGAGACGTGAAGGCTGCTCGAAAGGCTTTCCGTGTTCGGTGTGGTCGAAGTCCGCAAGGAGTAGGAGGCCGCCCCGAGAGTCGGCGAGCTCCAAACTGAGGTCGCCGTTTGGCGCCCGTGGGAGGAAGTCGAGCGCGAGATTATTTGCGGCGACCCCGGCCCAACATGACGAGGAAGAGGGAACGAAGTGGGGCAGCAAGCCAGACGGCCGATAGTGACAATGGGAGAAGCTGATGTGGTAGTGGCCGGCGACTATGGAGGATGGCGCGCCGTGGCGAGCGGAGAGGACACGGAAGTCCTCCGCCGCGATGACCTTGCGCCAGCTCCTGCAGGCGAACGCGGCGCGGACGAGATCCAGAGGCGAGGTGAGGCGCAGGAACACCAGCCCGAGAAGTTCATCCGGGATGGCGTCACCCTTGTCCTCCTGCCCGGACTTCCTCTGAGCATTCTTCCAGCGGGGGCGGCTGTGCCCCATCTCCGGCTGGACCTAGCTCGCGTACGGGGGCGAGGTGTGCTGTAGGGAGGAAGCTAGGGAAGTAGCGAGGCGGCCGGCTTGGTAGAGACTAGAGGAGTTAAGGAGGAGACTTATGTACTGAAAAAGTTCCGTGGAATCAAATTCCTATATTGGTTAATTACATGCAAGGATGAGCAGAGTAGTTGGTTGTGTAATTGAGACGAGATTACGAGCTTGATCCCCACACACGAACCACATCGTAAAGCTTCATGAAAGAAAAATAGGAAAACAACAAAATTGTGTGGCACAACAGTTGCTTTCTCCAAGTTCCTATAGAGGGAGTACTATGAACATATTCAAACTAGACAAATCATGTATCTACCCCCTAACCCCTAAAACTCAGTCTTATGAAATCTAGCATAAAGAGATCGAAGTCGTTTTGGGTTTCAAACATGGAAATTTCAAGAACATCCCAAAAGCTTTATTTTAGAGTGACTAAGAAGGATCCATGCTTACCTTTTCATGTTCATGTTTTAAACTTGTTTAAATCATGGTCAAACCTAGGAGTTGACCAAGATTCAAATGGGCCTAAAAATTCAGAAAAAATCAAAAGAATGAAAAACCAAAGCACATATATAGCATTCTTATGCCATATATATAGTAAGCATTCAAGTTGATAAACAAGGTCTAGACATATATATTCAAACCAGAAAAATCATGTATATATCTACCCCTAAAACCCTAAACTCTGTCTTATGAAGTCAATCATGAAGAGAAGTGGTTTTGGGTTTCAAACATGGAAATTTCAAGAACCTCCGAAAGCTTCATTTTAGAGTGACTAAGAAGGATCCAGGCTTATCTTTTCATTTCATGTTTTAAACTTGTTTAAATCCTGGTAAAACCTAGGATTTGATGAAGATACAAATGGGTGGGCACAATATTCAAAAAAATCAGAAAAATGAAAAACCAAATCACATTGTCTTCTTATGACATATCGTAACCATTCAAGTTGATAAACAAGGTATAGATATATCCAAACCAGACAAATCATGTATCTACCCCCTGTCGATCTTATGAAGTCTAGCATGAAGGGAAGTCGTTTTCGGTTTCAAACATGGAAATTTCAAGAACATCCCAAAAGCTTCCATTTTAGAGTGACTAAGAAGGATACAGACTTCCTTTTTTATTTTCATGTTTTAAACTTGTTTAAATCTTGGTCAAACCAAGGATTTGACCAAGATTCAAATGGGCCTAAAAATTTAGAAAAAAATCAAAAGAGAATGAAAAAACAAAGCACATAGCATTCTTATGTCATATGTATAGTAAGCATTCAAGTTGATAAACAAGGTCTAGACATATTCAAAGCAGAAAAATCATGTATATATCTACCCCTAAAACCCTAAACTCTGTCTTATGAAGTCAATCATGAAGAGAAGTGGTTTTGGGTTTCAAACATGGAAATTTCAAGAACCTCCCAAAAGATTTATTTTAGAGTGACTAATAAGGATCCATGCTTACCTTTTCATTTTCATAATTTAAACTTGTTTAATCTGTGTCAAACCTAGGATTTGACCAAGATTCAAATATATGGGCATAAAATTCAAAAAATTCAGAAAAATGAAAAACAAAAGCATATAGTCTTCTTATGTCATATAGTAAGCATTCAAGTTTAACCTATTTAATTATAGATTCGTAGGTTGATTTTTCTACCTTTTTATTATTATACTATGCAGCACATGTGTGTTTGCCCGTCGAGTGAAACTCGGAGGAAGAGGGATCACTCGGAAGGAGAGAAGAAGGGAGAGCATTATGGTGTCTCCCCTTTTTCGGGTGATGATGTTGACTTTTGTGCAGGGTTTGTCAGTGAGCAGGAGGTGCGAGCGAGCGAGCGAGCGAGTCGAGCGAGGCCGAGAATGAGAGAGATTTGTTTTTTTTGTGAGAGGGACAACCGAAGGATCCGGAAGGACCCACAGGCTTCAATACGCATCCTGATGCCGTGATGCGTCTTCTCTTGACAAAGAAGATGGCTGGGAGTTTGCGTACCTATTGCACGTGACTTGTGCTCACTGAAGTGTGGGACCTCACGCGTGGGCACCACACGTAAGTGACAGACCTGTTGGTGTAAAAACTCGGTTGATTATTATAGTGCATTAGAACAAAGTTTCCTATGGATTCAAGGGTAGGAAATCCAAGTTAACTCATTTACATGACATTATTCTTCTTATGTCATATAGTAAGCATATTCAAGTTGATAAACAAGGTTTGGACATATTCAAACCATACAAATCATGTATCTATACCCCCTAACCCTAAACTTTGTCTTATGAAGTCAAGCATGAAGAGAAGTGGTTTTGGGTTTCAAACATGGAAATTTCAAAAACCTCCCAAAAACTTCATTTTAGAGTGACTGAGAAGGATACATGCTCCCCTTTTCATTTTCATGTTTTAAACTTGTTTTAATTATCTTGGTCAAACCTAGGATTTCATGAAGATACAAATGGGTGGGCACAATATTCAAAAAAATCAGAAAAATGAAAAACCAAATCACATTGTCTTCTTATGTCATATCGTAAGCATTCAAGTTGATAAACAAGGTCTAGATATATCCAAACCAGACAAACCATACAAACCAGACAAATCATGTATCTACAGGCTTCCCCTTTTCATTTTCATGTTGTATACTTGTTTAAATCTTGGTCAAACCTAGGATTTGACAAAGATTCAAATGTGCATCAAAATAAAAAATCAGAAAAATTAAAAACCAAAGCACATAGTTTTCTTATGTCATATAGTTAGCATTAAAGTTGATATAAACAAGGTCTAGATATATTCAAACAAGAAAAATCATGTATCTACCCCTAACCCTAAACTTTGTATGTCTTATGTAGTCAAGCATGAAGAGAAGTGGTTTTGGGTTTCAAACTTGGAAATTTCAAGAACCCCCTAAAAGCTTCATTTTAGAGTGACTAAAGGATCCAGGTCGGGCTTACCTTTTATTTTCATGTTTTAAAATTGTTCAAATCTTGGTCAAACCGTACCTAGGATTTGATCAAGATTCAAAAATGGGCATAAAATTTCAAAAAAAATGAAAAACCAAAGCATATAGCCTTCTTATGTCATATAGTAAGCACTCAAGTTGATAAACAAGGTCTAGACATATTCAAACCAGAAAAATCATGTTTCTACCCCTAGCCCTAAACTTTGTCTTAATTATGAAGTCAAGCACGAAGAGAAGTCGTTTTGGATTTCAAACATGGAAATTTCAAAAACCTTCCCAAAAGCTTCATTTTGGAGTGAGTAATTAAGAAGGATACAGGCTTACCTTTTCATTTTCATGTTTTAAACTTGTTTAAATATTGGATAAGCCTAGGATTTGACCAAGATCAAATGGGCATAAAAATTCAGAAAAAATCAAAAAAATGAAAACCAAAGCACATAGTATTATTATGTCATATAGTAAGCATTCAAGTTGATAAACAAGGTCTAAACAACAAACTAGACAAATCATGTACCTACCCCCTAACCCTAAATTAACTTTGTCTTATGAAGTCAAGCATGAAGAGAAGTGGTTTTGGGTTTCAAACATGGAAATTTCAAAAAACTCCCAAAAGCTTCTCATTTTAGAGTGACTAAGAAGGATTCAGGCTTACCTTTTCATTTTCATGTTTTAAACTTGTTCAAATCTTGGTCAAACTTAGGATTTGACCAAGATTCAAATGGGCATAAAAATTGGGAGGAAGGGTATGAATTACAATTCAAAAAACAAGGTAACTTAAATACTTGGATGCCCCAAAGATGTGTGGAAGCCCAAAACAATGGCAAAACATGTGCGCACGCTGCATCCAATTCAAGTAGAACACATAGTAGGCATCGATAGTTTGACCTAAATTTGAAATCAAAGAGAAGGTGGTTAGAAAAAATCGAAATTGGCAAAGCAAAGCATGACGTACTAAGAAGGATACATGCTTACATTTTCAACAACCCCCCTAAAAGCTTCATTATAGAGTGACTAAGAAGGATCCAGTCTGGCGGGCTTACCTTTTATTTTCTTGTTTTAAACTTGTTCAAATCTCGGTCAAACCTAGGATTTGACCAAGATTCAAAATGTGCATCAAAATTCAAAAAAAATTATAAAAATTAAAAACCAAATTAAAGCACATAGTGTTCTTATGTCATATAGTAAGCATTAAAGTTGATAAACAAGGTCTAGACACATATTCAAACAAGACAAATCATGTATCTATACCCCTAACCCCTAAACTCTATCTTATGAAGTCAACAACATGAAGAGAAGTGGTTTTGGGTTTCAAACATGGAAATTTCAAAAACCTCCCAAAAGCTTCATTTTAGAGTGACTAATATATATAAGAAGGATCCATGCCTGCTTACCACCTTTTCATTTTCATATTTTAAACTTGTTTAAATCCGTGTCAAATTAAACCAAGGATTTGACCAAAAGATTCAAATGGGCATAAAATTTAAAAAAAATCAGAAAAATGAAAAACAAAAGCATATAGTCTTCTTATGTCATATACTAAGCATTCAAGTTGATAAACAAGGTTTGGACATGCATATTCAAACCTAGGCAAATCATGTATCTATCCCCTAGCCCCTAAACTATATCTTATGAAGTCAAGCATGAAGAGAAGTGGTTTTGGGTTTCAAACATGAAAATTTCAAGAACATCCCAAAAACTTCATTTTAGAGTGACTAAGAAGGATACAGGCTTCCCCTTTTCATTTTCATGTTGTATACTTGTTTAAATCTTGGTCAAACCTAGGATTTGACAAAGATTCAAATGTGCATCAAAATAAAAAATCAGAAAAATTAAAAACCAAAGCACATAGTTTTCTTATGTCATATAGTTAGCATTAAAGTTGATATAAACAAGGTCTAGATATATTCAAACAAGAAAAATCATGTATCTACCCCTAACCCTAAACTTTGTATGTCTTATGTAGTCAAGCATGAAGAGAAGTGGTTTTGGGTTTCAAACTTGGAAATTTCAAGAACCCCCAAAAGCTTCATTTTAGAGTGACTAAAGGATCCAGGTCGGGCTTACCTTTTATTTTCATGTTTTAAAATTGTTCAAATCTTGGTCAAACCGTACCTAAGATTTGATCAAGATTCAAAAATGGGCATAAAATTTCAAAAAAATATGAAAAACCAAAGCATATAGCCTTCTTATGTCATATAGTGAGCACTCAAGTTGATAAACAAGGTCTAGACATATTCAAACCAGAAAAATCATGTTTCTACCCCTAGCCCTAAACTTTGTCTTATGAAGTCAAGCACGAAGAGAAGTCGTTTTGGATTTCAAACATGGAAATTTCAAAAACCTTCCCAAAAGCTTCATTTTGGAGTGACTAATTAAGAAGGATACAGGCTTACCTTTTCATTTTCATGTTTTAAACTTGTTTAAATATTGGTTAAGCCTAGGATTTGACCAAGATCAAATGGGCATAAAAATTCAGAAAAAATCAAAAAAATGAAAACCAAAGCACATAGTATTATTATGTCATATAGTAAGCATTCAAGTTGATAAACAAAAGGTCTAAACAACAAACTAGACAAATCATGTATCTACCTCCTAACCCTAAATTAACTCTGTCTTATGAAGTCAAGCATGAAGAGAAGTGGTTTTGGGTTTCAAACATGGAAATTTCAAAAAACTCCCAAAAGCTTCTCATTTTAGAGTGACTAATTAAGAAGGATTCAGGCTTACCTTTTCATTTTCATGTTTTAAACTTGTTCAAATCTTGGTCAAACTTAGGATTTGACCAAGATTCAAATGGGCATAAAAATTGGGAGGAAGGGTATGAATTACAATTCAAAAAAACAAGGTAACTTAAATACTTGGATGCCCCAAAGATGTGTGGAAGCCCAAAACAATGGCAAAACATGTGCGCACGCTGCATCCAATTCAAGTAGAACACATAGTAGGCATCGATAGTTTGACCTAAATTTGAAATCAAAGAGAAGGTGGTTAGAAAAAATCGAAATTGGCAAAGCAAAGCATGAAATCATAAATTTGTGATGCACTATAGCTATGAAAAGTATCATTTTTAGAAATTTCAAGAACCCCCCAAAAGATTTATTTTAAAGTGACTAATAAGGATCCATGCTTACCTTTTCATTTTCATGTTTTAAACTTGTTTAAATCTTTGTCAAACCTAGGATTTGACCAAGATTCAAATATATGGGCATAAAATTAAAAAAAATCAGAAAAATGAAAAACAAAAGCATATAGTCTTCTTATGTCATATAGTAAGCATTCAAGTTGATAAATTAACAAGGTTTGGACATATTCAAACCATACAAATCATGTATCTACCCTAACCCTAAACTCGATCTTATGAAGTCTAGCATGAAGAGAGGTCGTTTTGGGTTTCAAACATGGAAATTTCAAGAACATCCCAAAAGCTTCATTTTAGAGTGACTAAGAAGGATCCAGGCTTACTTATTCGTTTTCACGTGTTAAACTTGTTTAAATCTTGGTCAAACCTAGGATTTGACCAAGATTCAAATGCGCAGAAAATTAAAAAAATCAGAAAAATGAAAACCAAAGTACATAGTCTTCTTATATATGTCATATAGTAAGCATATTCAAGTTGATAAACAAGGTTTGAACCTTGATCTGTAGTACTGGGCAAAACCCTAGTTTAACCTATTTAATTATAGATTCGTAGGTTGATTTTTCTACCTTTTTATTATTATACTATGCAGCACATGTGTGTTTGCCCGTCGAGTGAAACTCGGAGGAAGAGGGATCACTCGGAAGGAGAGAAGAAGGGAGAGCATTATGGTGTCTCCCTTTTTCGGGTGATGATGTTGACTTTTGTGCAGGGTTTGTCAGTGAGCAGGAGGTGCGAGCGAGCGAGCGAGCGAGCGAGTCGAGCGAGGCCGAGAATGAGAGAGATTTGTTTTTTTTGTGAGAGGGACAACCGAAGGATCCAGAAGGACCCACAGACTTCCAATACGCATCCTGATGCGTCTTCTCTTGACAAAGAAGATGGCTGGGAGTTTGCGTACCTATTGCACGTGACTTGTGCTCACTGAAGTGTGGGACCTCACGCGTGGGCACCACACGTAAGTGACAGACCTGTTGGTGTAAAAACTCGGTTGATTATTATAGTGCATTAGAACAAAGTTTCCTATGGATTCAAGGGTAGGAAATCCAAGTTAACTCATTTACATGACATTATTCTTCTTATGTCATATAGTAAGCATATTCAAGTTGATAAACAAGGTTTGGACATATTCAAACCATACAAATCATGTATCTATACCCCTAACCCTAAACTTTGTCTTATGAAGTCAAGCATGAAGAGAAGTGGTTTTGGGTTTCAAACATGGAAATTTCAAAAACCTCCCAAAAACTTCATTTTAGAGTGACTGAGAAGGATACATGCTCCCCTTTTCATTTTCATGTTTTAAACTTGTTTTAATTATCTTGGTCAAACCTAGGATTTCATGAAGATACAAATGGGTGGGCACAATATTCAAAAAAATCAGAAAAATGAAAAACCAAATCACATTGTCTTCTTATGTCATATCGTAAGCATTCAAGTTGCTAAACAAGGTCTAGATATATCCAAACCAGACAAATCATGTATCTACCCCCTGTCGATCTTATGAAGTCTAGCATGAATGGAAGTCGTTTTGGGTTTCAAACATGGAAATTTCAAGAACATCCCAAAAGCTTCATTTTATAGTAAATAAGAAGGATAGAGACTTCCCTTTTAATTTTCATGTTTTAAACATGTTTAAATCTTGGTCAAACCAAGGATTTGACCAAGATTCAAATGGCCCTAAAAATTCAGAAAAAATCAAAAGAATGAAAAACCAAAGCACATAACATTCTTATGTCATATGTATAGTAAGCATTCATGTTGATAAACAAGGTCTAGACATATATATTCAAACCAGAAAAATAATGTATATATCTACCCCTAAAACCCAAATTGAACTCAGTCAATCATGAAGAGAAGTGGTTTTGGGTTTCAAACATGGAAATTTCAAGAACCTCCCAAAAGCTTCATTTTAGAGTGACGACTAAGAAGGATCCAGGCTTACTTATTCGTTTTCACGTGTTAAACTTGTCTAAATCTTGGTCAAACCTAGGATTTGACCAAGATATGATTCAAATGCGCAGAAAATTAAAAAAATCAGAAAAATGAAAAACCAAAGTACATCATATTCAAACCATACAAATCATGTATCTATACCCCCTAACCCTAAACTTTGTCTTATGAAGTCAAGCATGAAGAGAAGTGGTTTTGGGTTTCAAACATGGAAATTTCAAAAACCTCCCAAAAACTTCATTTTAAAGTGACTGAGAAGGTTACATGCTTCCCTTTTCATTTTCATGTTTTAAACTTGTTTAAATTATCTTGGTCAAACCTAGGATTTCATGAAGATACAAATGGGTGGGCACAATATTCAAAAAAATCAGAAAAATGGAAAACCAAATCACATTGTCTTCTTATGTCATATCGTAAGCATTCAAGTTGATAAACAAGGTCTAGATATATCCAAACGAGACAAATCATGTATCTACCCCCTGTCGATCTTATGAAGTCTAGCATTAAGGGAAGTCATTTTCGGTTTCAAACATGGAAATTTCAATAACATCCCAAAAGCTTCCATTTTAGAGTGACTAAGAAGGATACAGACTTCCCTTTTCATTTTCATGTTTTAAACATGTTTAAATCCTTGTCAAACCAAAGATTTGACCAAGATTCAAATGGGGGCCTAAAAAGAAAAAAAATCAAAAGAGAATGAAAAACCAAAGCACATAGCATTCTTATGTCATATGTATAGTAAGCATTCAAGTTGATAAACCAGGTCTAGACATATATATTCAAACCAGAAAAATCATGTATATATCTACCCCTAAAACCCTAAACTCTGTCTTATGAAGTCAATCATGAAGAGAAGTGGTTTTGGGTTTCAAACATGGAAATTTCAAGAACCTCCCAAAAGATTTATTTTAGAGTGACTAATAAGGATCCATGCTTACCTTTTCATTTTCATAATTTAAACTTGTTTAATCTGTGTCAAACCTAGGATTTGACCAAGATTCAAATATATGGGCATAAAATTCAAAAAAATCAGAAAAATGAAAAACAAAAGCATATAGTCTTCTTATGTCATATAGTAAGCATTCAAGTTTAACCTATTTAATTATAGATTCGTAGGTTGATTTTTCTACCTTTTTATTTTTTACTATGCAGCACATGTGTGTTTGCCCGTCGAGTGAAACTCGGAGGAAGAGGGATCACTCGGAAGGAGAGAAGAAGGGAGAGCATTATGGTGTCTCCCCTTTTTCGGGTGATGATGTTGACTTTTGTGCAGGGTTTGTCAGTGAGCAGGAGGTGCGAGCGAGCGAGCGAGCGAGCGAGTCGAGCGAGGCCGAGAATGAGAGAGATTTGTTTTTTTTTGTGAGAGGGACAACCGAAGGATCCAGAAGGACCCACAGGCTTCCAATACGCATCCTGATGCCGTGATGCGTCTTCTCTTGACAAAGAAGATGGCTGGGAGTTTGCGTACCTATTGCACGTGACTTGTGCTCACTGAAGTGTGGGACCTCACGCGTGGGCACCACACGTAAGTGACAGACCTGTTGGTGTAAAAACTCGGTTGATTATTATAGTGCATTAGAACAAAGTTTCCTATGGATTCAAGGGTAGGAAATCCAAGTTAACTCATTTACATGACATTATTCTTCTTATGTCATATAGTAAGCATATTCAAGTTGATAAACAAGGTTTGGACATATTCAAACCATACAAATCATGTATCTATACCCCTAACCCTAAACTTTGTCTTATGAAGTCAAGCATGAAGAGAAGTGGTTTTGGGTTTCAAACATGGAAATTTCAAAAACCTCCCAAAAACTTCATTTTAGAGTGACTGAGAAGGATACATGCTTCCCTTTTCATTTTCATGTTTTAAACTTGTTTTAATTATCTTGGTCAAACCTAGGATTTCATGAAGATACAAATGGGTGGGCACAATATTCAAAAAAATCAGAAAAATGAAAAACCAAATCACATTGTCTTCTTATGTCATATCGTAAGCATTCAAGTTGATAAACAAGGTCTAGATATATCCAAACCAGACAAACCAGACAAATCATGTATCTACAGGCTTCCCCTTTTCATTTTCATGTTGTATACTTGTTTAAATCTTGGTCAAACCTAGGATTTGACAAAGATTCAAATGTGCATCAAAATAAAAAATCAGAAAAATTAAAAACCAAAGCACATAGTTTTCTTATGTCATATAGTTAGCATTAAAGTTGATATAAACAAGGTCTAGATATATTCAAACAAGAAAAATCATGTATCTACCCCTAACCCTAAACTTTGTATGTCTTATGTAGTCAAGCATGAAGAGAAGTGGTTTTGGGTTTCAAACTTGGAAATTTCAAGAACCCCCTAAAAGCTTCATTTTAGAGTGACTAAAGGATCCAGGTCGGGCTTACCTTTTATTTTCATGTTTTAAAATTGTTCAAATCTTGGTCAAACCGTACCTAGGATTTGATCAAGATTCAAAAATGGGCATAAAATTTCAAAAAAAAAAGAAAAACCAAAGCATATAGCCTTCTTATGTCATATAGTAAGCACTCAAGTTGATAAACAAGGTCTAGACATATTCAAACCAGAAAAATCATGTTTCTACCCCTAGCCCTAAACTTTGTCTTAATTATGAAGTCAAGCACGAAGAGAAGTCGTTTTGGATTTCAAACATGGAAATTTCAAAAACCTTCCCAAAAGCTTCATTTTGGAGTGATTAAGAAGGATACAGGCTTACCTTTTCATTTTCATGTTTTAAACTTGTTTAAATATTGGTTAAGCCTAGGATTTGACCAAGATCAAATGGGCATAAAAATTCAGAAAAAATCAAAAAAATGAAAACCAAAGCACATAGTATTATTATGTCATATAGTAAGCATTCAAGTTGATAAACAAGGTCTAAACAACAAACTAGACAAATCATGTACCTACCCCCTAACCCTAAATTAACTCTTATGAAGTCAAGCATGAAGAGAAGTGGTTTTGGGTTTCAAACATGGAAATTTCAAAAAACTCCCAAAAGCTTCTCATTTTAGAGTGACTAAGAAGGATTCTTACCTTTTCATTTTCATGTTTTAAACTTGTTCAAATCTTGGTCAAACTTAGGATTTGACCAAGATTCAAATGGGCATAAAAATTGGGAGGAAGGGTATGAATTACAATTCAAAAAAACAAGGTAACTTAAATACTTGGATGCCCCAAAGATGTGTGGAAGCCCAAAACAATGGCAAAACATGTGCGCACGCTGCATCCAATTCAAGTAGAACACATAGTAGGCATCGATAGTTTGACCTAAATTTGAAATCAAAGAGAAGGTGGTTAGAAAAAATCGAAATTGGCAAAGCAAAGCATGAAATCATAAATTTGTGATGCACTATAGCTATGAAAAGTATCAAACAATGCATACCAAAATGATTTTTTAGAGGAATACTAGTTCAACTTATTTTAATTTTATATTAGTAGCCCAAAATCGAACTAGTAGTTGGATATTTTTGAACTTGATCTGTAGTAGTGGGCAAAACCCTAGTTTAACCTATTTAATCATAGATTCGTAGGTCGATTTTTCTACTTTTTTATTATTACTATGCAGCACATGTGTGTTTGCCCGTCGAGTGAAACTCGGAGGAAGAGGGATCACTCGGAAGGAGAGAAGAAGGGAGAGAATTATGGTGTCTCCCCTTTTTCGTGTGATGATGTTGACTTTTGTGCAGGGTTTGTCAGTGAGCAGGAGCGAGCGAGCGAGCGAGCGAGTCGAGCGAGGCCGAGAATGAGAGAGATTTGTTTTTTTTTGTGAGAGGGACAACCGAAGGATCCAGAAGGACCCACATACTTCCGATACGCATCCTGATGCGTCTTCTCTTGACAAAGAAAATGGCTGGGAGTTTGCGTACCTATTGCACGTGACTTGTGCTCACTGAAGTGTGGGACCTCACGCATGGGCACCACACGTAAGTGACAGACCTGTTGATGTAAAAACTCGGTTGATTATTATACTACTACATTTATACAAAGTTTCCTATGGATTCAAGGGTACGAAAGCCAAGTTAAATCATTTACATGACATTATTTTTTCCATGAAGCCAAGTTAACTCATTTATCAATTGGTACATTTTGGAGTGACTAAGAAGGATCCAGGCTTACTTTTTCATTTTCATGTTTTAAACATGTTTAAATCTTGGTCAAACCTATGACTTGACCAAGATTCAAATGGGCATAAAAATTCAAAAAAAATCAAAAAAAAAGAAAAAACAAAAGCACGCCGTCTTCCTATGTCATATAGTAAGCATTCAAGGTGATAAACAAGGTCTGGCATATTCAAACCACAAAAATCATGTATCTACCCCCTAACCCTAAACAAGGATCCAGGCTTACCCTTTTCATTTTCATGTTTTAAACTTGTTCAAATCTTGGTCAAACTTAGGATTTGACGAAGATTCAAATGGGCGTAAAAATACTTAGAAAAATCATGTACGTATCTACCCCAAACCCTAAACTCTATCTTACGAAGCCAAGCATGAAGAGAAGTGGTTTTGGGTTTCAAACATGGAAATTTCAAAAACCTCCCAAAAGCTTCATTTTAGAGTGACTAAGAAGGATCCATGCTTACCTTTTATTTTCATGTTTTAAACATGTTCAAATCTTGGTCAAACCGTACGTACCTAGGATTTGACCAGGATTCAAATGGGCATAAAAATTCAAAAAAAATGAAAAACCAAAGCACATAGCCTAGCTTCTTATATATGCCATATAGTAAGCACTCAAGTTGATAAACAAAGTCTAGACATATTCAAACCAGAAAAATCATGTATCTACCCCTAACCCTAAACTTTGTCTTAATTATGAAGTCAAGCACGAAGAGAAGTCGTTTTGGGTTTCAAACATGGACATTTAAAAAACCCTCCCAAAAGCTTCATTGTGGTGTGACGTACTAAGAAGGATACATGCTTACATTTTCAACAACCCCCCTAAAAGCTTCATTATAGAGTGACTAAGAAGGATCCAGTCTGGCGGGCTTACCTTTTATTTTCTTGTTTTAAACTTGTTCAAATCTCGGTCAAACCTAGGATTTGACCAAGATTCAAAATGTGCATCAAAATTCAAAAAAAATTATAAAAATTAAAAACCAAATTAAAGCACATAGTGTTCGTATGTCATATAGTAAGCATTAAAGTTGATAAACAAGGTCTAGACACATATTCAAACAAGACAAATCATGTATCTATACCCCTAACCCCTAAACTCTATCTTATGAAGTCAACAACATGAAGAGAAGTGGTTTTGGGTTTCAAACATGGAAATTTCAAAAACCTCCCAAAAGCTTCATTTTAGAGTGACTAATATATATAAGAAGGATACATGCCTGCTTACCACCTTTTCATTTTCATATTTTAAACTTGTTTAAATCCGTGTCAAATTAAACCAAGGATTTGACCAAAAGATTCAAATGGGCATAAAATTTAAAAAAAATCAGAAAAATGAAAAACAAAAGCATATAGTCTTCTTATGTCATATACTAAGCATTCAAGTTGATAAACAAGGTTTGGACATGCATATTCAAACCTAGGCAAATCATGTATCTATCCCCTAGCCCCTAAACTATATCTTATGAAGTCAAGCATGAAGAGAAGTGGTTTTGGGTTTCAAACATGAAAATTTCAAGAACATCCCAAAAACTTCATTTTAGAGTGACTAAGAAGGATACAGGCTTCCCCTTTTCATTTTCATGTTGTATACTTGTTTAAATCTTGGTCAAACCTAGGATTTGACAAAGATTCAAATGTGCATCAAAATAAAAAATCAGAAAAATTAAAAACCAAAGCACATAGTTTTCTTATGTCATATAGTTAGCATTAAAGTTGATATAAACAAGGTCTAGATATATTCAAACAAGAAAAATCATGTATCTACCCCTAACCCTAAACTTTGTATGTCTTATGTAGTCAAGCATGAAGAGAAGTGGTTTTGGGTTTCAAACTTGGAAATTTCAAGAACCCCCAAAAGCTTCATTTTAGAGTGACTAAAGGATCCAGGTCGGGCTTACCTTTTATTTTCATGTTTTAAAATTGTTCAAATCTTGGTCAAACCGTACCTAAGATTTGATCAAGATTCAAAAATGGGCATAAAATTTCAAAAAAAATGAAAAACCAAAGCATATAGCCTTCTTATGTCATATAGTAAGCACTCAAGTTGATAAACAAGGTCTAGACATATTCAAACCAGAAAAATCATGTTTCTACCCCTAGCCCTAAACTTTGTCTTATGAAGTCAAGCACGAAGAGAAGTCGTTTTGGATTTCAAACATGGAAATTTCAAAAACCTTCCCAAAAGCTTCATTTTGGAGTGACTAATTAAGAAGGATACAGGCTTACCTTTTCATTTTCATGTTTTAAACTTGTTTAAATATTGGTTAATCCTAGGATTTGACCAAGATCAAATGGGCATAAAAATTCAGAAAAAATCAAAAAAAATGAAAACCAAAGCACATAGTATTATTATGTCATATAGTAAGCATTCAAGTTGATAAACAAAAGGTCTAAACAACAAACTAGACAAATCATGTATCTACCTCCTAACCCTAAATTAACTCTGTCTTATGAAGTCAAGCATGAAGAGAAGTGGTTTTGGGTTTCAAACATGGAAATTTCAAAAAACTCCCAAAAGCTTCTCATTTTAGAGTGACTAAGAAGGATTCAGGCTTACCTTTTCATTTTCATGTTTTAAACTTGTTCAAATCTTGGTCAAACTTAGGATTTGACCAAGATTCAAATGGGCATAAAAATTGGGAGGAAGGGTATGAATTACAATTCAAAAAAACAAGGTAACTTAAATACTTGGATGCCCCAAAGATGTGTGGAAGCCCAAAACAATGGCAAAACATGTGCGCACGCTGCATCCAATTCAAGTAGAACACATAGTAGGCATCGATAGTTTGACCTAAATTTGAAATCAAAGAGAAGGTGGTTAGAAAAAATCGAAATTGGCAAAGCAAAGCATGAAATCATAAATTTGTGATGCACTATAGCTATGAAAAGTATCATTTTTAGAAATTTCAAGAACCCCCCAAAAGATTTATTTTAAAGTGACTAATAAGGATCCATGCTTACCTTTTCATTTTCATGTTTTAAACTTGTTTAAATCTTTGTCAAACCTAGGATTTGACCAAGATTCAAATAAATGGGCATAAAATTAAAAAAATCAGAAAAATGAAAAACAAAAGCATATAGTCTTCTTATGTCATATAGTAAGCATTCAAGTTGATAAATTAACAAGGTTTGGACATATTCAAACCATACAAATCATGTATCTACCCCTAACCCTAAACTCGGTCGATCTTATGAAGTCTAGCATGAAGAGAGGTCGTTTTGGGTTTCAAACATGGAAATTTCAAGAACATCCCAAAAGCTTCATTTTAGAGTGACTAAGAAGGATCCAGGCTTACTTATTCGTTTTCACGTGTTAAACTTGTCTAAATCTTGGTCAAACCTAGGATTTGACCAAGATTCAAATGCGCAGAAAATTAAAAAAATCAGAAAAATGAAAACCAAAGTACATAGTCTTCTTATATATGTCATATAGTAAGCATATTCAAGTTGATAAACAAGGTTTGAACCTTGATCTGTAGTACTGGGCAAAACCCTAGTTTAACCTATTTAATTATAGATTCGTAGGTTGATTTTTCTACCTTTTTATTATTATACTATGCAGCACATGTGTGTTTGCCCGTCGAGTGAAACTCGGAGGAAGAGGGATCACTCGGAAGGAGAGAAGAAGGGAGAGCATTATGGTGTCTCCCCTTTTTTGGGTGATGATGTTGACTTTTGTGCAGGGTTTGTCAGTGAGCAGGAGGTGCGAGCGAGCGAGCGAGCGAGTCGAGCGAGGCCGAGAATGAGAGAGATTTGTTTTTTTTTGTGAGAGGGACAACCGAAGGATCCAGAAGGACCCACAGGCTTCCAATACGCATCCTGATGCCGTGATGCTCTTGACAAAGAAGATGGCTGGGAGTTTGCGTACCTATTGCACGTGACTTGTGCTCACTGAAGTGTGGGACCTCACGCGTGGGCACACACAGACCTGTTGGTGTAAAAACTCGGTTGATTATTATAGTGCATTAGAACAAAGTTTCCTATGGATTCAAGGGTAGGAAATCCAAGTTAACTCATTTACATGACATTATTCTTCTTATGTCATATAGTAAGCATATTCAAGTTGATAAACAAGGTTTGGACATATTCAAACCATACAAATCATGTATCTATACCCCCTAACCCTAAACTTTGTCTTATGAAGTCAAGCATGAAGAGAAGTGGTTTTGGGTTTCAAACATGGAAATTTCAAAAACCTCCCAAAAGCTTCATTTTAGAGTGACTAATATATATAAGAAGGATCCATGCCTGCTTGATGACCCACAAGTATAGGGGATCGCAACAGTCTTCGAGGGAAGTATTACCCAATTTATTGATTCGACACAAGGGGAGACAAAGAACACTTGGAAGCCTTAACAACGGAGTTGTCAATTCAGTTGCACCTGGAAACAGACTTGCTCGCAAGAGTTTATCGTAACAGTTTTATAGCAGTAGTGAAATAACAGCAGCAGAGTAACAAAGACAGCAGTAGTGATTATAGTAAACAGCAGGATTAAAATACTGTAGGCACGGGGACGGATAACGGGCGTTGCATGGATGAGAGAAACTCATGTAACAATCATAGCAGGGCATTTGCAGATAATAATAAAACGGTGTCCAAGTACAAAGCAATCAATAGGCATGTGTTCCATATATAGTCGTGCGTGCTCGCAATGAGAAACTTGCACAACATCTTTTGTCCTACCAGCCGGTGGCAGCCGGGCCTCAAGGGAAACTACTGGATATTAAGGTACTCCTTTTAATAGAGTACCGGAGCAAAGCATTAACATTCCGTGAACACATGTGATCCTCACATCACTACCATCCCCTCCGGTTGTCCCGATTTCTGTCACTTCGGGGCCATTGGTTCCGGACAGCGACATGTGTATACAACTTATAGGTAAGACCATAAACAATGAATATCTTGATGAAGCAATAACATGTTCAGATCTGAGATCATGGCACTCGGGCCCTAGTGACAAGCATTAAGCATAACAAGTTGCAACAATATCATCAAAGTACCAATTACGGACACTAGGCACTATGCCCTAACAATCTTATGCTATTACATGACCAATCTCATCCAATCCCTACCATCCCCTTCACCTACAGCGGGGGAATTACTCACACATGGATGGGGGAAACATTGCTGGTTGATGGAGAGGCGTTGGCGGTGATGGCGGTGATGATCTCCTCCAATTCCCCGTCCGGCGGAGTGCCAGAACGGAGACTTCTGGCTCCCGCGACGGAGTTTCGCGATGTGGCGGCGTTCTGGAGGGTTTCTGCGACTTCTCCCCGTGCGTTTTTAGGTCGAGGCGAATAAGTAGTCCAAAGGAGGGCGTCGGAGGCCGGCCGAGGGGGCCACACCACAGGGCCGCGCGGGCCCCCCTGGGCCGCGCCGCCCTATGGTGTGGGGCCCTCGGGCCTCCACTTCAATTGCCCTTCTGGCTCCGTTAGTTTCCTGGGAAAATAGGGCCTTCTGCATAAATTCCGAGGTTTTTCCCGAAAGTTGGATTTCTGCACAAAAACGAGACACCAGAGCAGTTCTGCTGAAAACAGCGTTAGTCCGTGTTAGTTGCATCCAAAATACACAAATTAGAGGCCAAACAATAGCAAAAGTGTTCGGGAAAGTAGATACGTTTTGGACGTATCAACTCCCCCAAGCTTAGCTTATTGCTTGTCCTCAAGCAATTCAGTTAACAACTGAGTGATAAAAGAACTTTCACGAACACATTTGCTCATATGATGTATATATTCTCATGCTATGGCTAATACTTAAGCAGTTCATAATGAGATACATGCAAATAAGATCATCTAACAGCTATGTCAATCATGGAGAGGTACCAACAATTAATAATAAGCATCATGAATCATGTATATAAGCAGGATTGCAATGTTCATAAGAGAGTATGATAAAGTGGTATCTCGCTTGCCTGTATTTGATTGGCAAAACATAAATGCCCGGGCACCTCTGGAGTTCATAGAAAGACTAGAAGTAGTGATTGTCAAAAGATAAATGCATCAAAGTTATACCACAATCAATCATATTTTGAGACAAGCATATTGTACTAAGAATGACAGTTGTGCTCTCAAGATAGTGCTCAAAGAAAGGATGGAGACACAACATAAAAGTAAAAGATTGACCCTTCGCAGAGGGAAGCAGGGATTAACATGCGCTAGAGCTTTTCATTTTTATAAATCAGGAGTAAAATTATTTTGAGAGGTGTTTGTTGTTGTCAACGAATGGTAATGGGTACACTAACTACCTCGCCAACCGGACTTTCAAGAGCGGCTCCCATGAATTATTGCATATTTATTTGGCACTCCTTCCAACCTTTCTTGCACAAACCATGGCTAACCGAATCCTCGGGTGCCTGCCAACAATCTCATACCATGAAGGAGTGCCTTTTTATTTTAGTTTTATTATGATGATGACACTCCCCCAACCTTTGCTTACACAAGCCATGGCTAACCGAATCCTTCGGGTGCCGTCCAACAATCACAAACCATGGAGGAGTGTCTATTTAAGTTAATTAATTCGGGACTGGGAATCCCATTGCCAGCTCTTTTTGCAAAATTATTGGATAAGCGGATGTGCCACTAGTCCATATGAGAGTCCGTCAAAAGTAAATGACAAGGTTGAAAGCTAAACACCACATACTTCCTCATGAGCTATGAAACATTAACACAAATTAAGAAGCATTTTGAAGATTTTAAAGGTAGCGCATGAGAATTTACTTGGAATGGTTTGAAATGCCATGCATAGGTATTTATGGTGGACACTCTGGAATAACTTGGTTTTCATGTGTTTGGAGGCACGAGCAGCGTTCCCGCTCAGTACAAGTGAAGGCTAGCAAAAGACTAGGGAGCGACAAATCAAGAGAGCAGTAACTGTCATAATCATGCTTGCGGCAAAATAAATTAACAGAGGCATAAAAGTGATACAAGAACTCTGAAGCAATATAGATCATCGAGGCTTAATTGACTTTTTGTTCAGTCATATGCATGCGTGAGCATGTGCCAAGTCGATATAAATGAATTATTCAGAGGAGGATACCACAATGCCATACTTACTTATGAATAAAACAATGCAAGCAAACATCCATGACATGCTACTCATATTAATAGATTGGAGCTAAACATGAGAGATCATAAACTACTAGACTTTCTCAAATAACATATACCTCACATGAACCAACTAAGCATGCTCACATGGATGAGTATATGTACAAAAATGAAAACAAATAGAGTTCATACCAGCCTCTCACCACAATCAGATTGTCGTAGATCGTCATTATCGCCTTTTCACTTGTGTAGCTTGGATAATATGAAATGAAAACCACGCTCCAGCCACCGAAGACCATTGAACTCATAAAGAACTTTACAAACCAAAGAAGAACAGCAAATATTTTTGGTGTTTTCAAATTGCAAACAAGAACAAAAGGAAACAAGCAAACAAAGCAAAATCTTTTTGGGTTTTCTTATAGCAAACTAGCAATAGCAAATAAAGTGAAACAAATGCAAGAAACCAAAGCAAACAAATGGTGAAGAGAAACAACAGAAATATTTTTGGTCTTTTTGTGTTTTGGAAAGGAAACAAAGCAAAAACAAGAAATAGCAAACTAAAAGAAACACAGAAAAGCGAGATGGCAGAAATCTGCCAAAACCTGACAGCAGTACAGAAATCGATTTTTACAAAAATCTTACGTTGCTCAGTTCAAAAAGTGTTCAACTAATGAAAGTTAGATAACAACCTGGGGAACCTGCACAAAAATTTGCAGCTCAAAATGACGCTCTGGCTATTTTTGAGAATTTTTACGGTAACGTTCCAGAATCTGTTTTCAGGCAGCACTTCCCCAAATATCATCTTCCTCTCATTAGAAAACCACTCAAAGAGACTAAACAAGTATATACAAGTATCCAGCAACCATAATATGCAAAGAATGAGTGATGCCGGTATACCTCCCCCCAAGCTTAGGCTTTTGGCCTAAGTGGAGTTCAACCCCAACGAGGGTCGTTGTTCCTCGCCGGTGGGTAGTCCATGGAGTAGTCATAGTAAAGCTCCTGTGCAGAAGAAAAGCGTGGAGGCTCCGCATATCCACCATGTTGATGCGAGGAACTTGCTGCATCGGATGATGAGTCGAGGTGCTCCTCGACCTCTATGTCGTCTCTTGCATGATGGCCTCCTCTCTCTATGTGTGCATCCAGTGCACCTTCTGTGACCGACCAATCTCCCCTGGAATCAAGGTTAGACAGAACAGGCGCAGGCAATCTTACTAGTTTCTCAGTTTTCTTAGTTATTCTCCAAACTTTCTTATAAAATATCATCTTGTAATACAGGTTACCCAAGTTGGAGGAATCTGAAACGAATTCATGTTTGATCATAGAGGCTATGTCAAGTTTTTCTATGGGGAACGGAATATCAAAATGATGAGGTTCTACATTATGAAAAGCTAGTAAACGGGAGGCGATGAGACCTCCACACATTCCACCTTTCTCACGGTTAGTAGCAAGTCTATAAGCTATTAATGCTCCCAAATTATAAGACCTACTATTTTGCAGTGCTGCAGCTAGAAAAGCCAAATCCGGGATAGAAAGTTTACCACCAATCCTTTTAGCGAGAACGCATTTGGTAATAAAATAAGCAAAGTAGCGGATAGCCGGGAGCTGAATACTAGTGATTTTACCACTTTCACCTGAGAAACTCCTTCCATCGCAAATCATCTTGTAAAGATCCGAGAGTTCTTGCGGCGATCCCCTTATCTTCTCGCACGACCCCCATTGCGGTATTCTAATTGCTGCACAAAAAGCACTAAATGGCAAGTTGACAGTTTTATTGTAAATTTTATACTGGACCGTGGGGTTAGATCGCGACCAATTAAACTTGAAGTCCTGCACAAAAGCCATAGTTAATTTTACATATTGTCTTGGCTCTCCTTCAACAAAGTCACTCAGCCCTGCACGAGAAATTAGAGTTTGAACATCTTCAAATATCCCCGCGCTTCTCATGAAATCCGCGCACGGGTAGTAAGAGGGGTATACTCCCTCTTCACGATTGACTATCATAACTTGTTGGACTTCCAATTCTTGCTGGTTCAAGTGATATCTATTCCATTCCATTTTCTGAAATTTCAACAACCAATATAAAAATTTGATTTGGTGACATAAAATTGAGGGAAACTACCATAGGAACTTGCTAGAGTACTAATCATGCATCAAAACTAGTTTCTACCACTTAGAACAAGCATGCAAGCTCACTAAACATGTTACCTACAGCAGCAAAATATTCAAGATATACTCAACCAAACGAAATTCTACTTGGATGGGTGGAGGAGTCACATACCGAAGAGCAAATGTGCCAAATTTCAGACAGAAATCTGGGCTGAGCAAAGAGATCGAGAAATCTGGAGCTCTGGAGCAAAAACGCGAGAGAGATGAACTTGGTACGAGTTTTTTCGGGAGAGAGAAGGTGCTGGGAGGAAGAGATGGCAAAGTGGGGCAGAGGGGGGCCCACACCACATGGTGGCGCGGCCACCTCCTTGGCCGCGCCGGCCAGTGGTGTGGCGCCCTCTGGTGCCCCACAGGTCATCCTCTGGTACTCCCAGGTGCCTCGTCGAAAAATAGGACCAACGGTATAATTTTCGCGAATTTTTGAAAACTTTGAAAAATGCACATTTTCTGGGTATTAATATTATTATTACTGGCCAGGAAATTTTTTGAAATCTCCAAATAACCAAAGAACTTTGCAAATTAAAAGTGCTACAGCAACTAGAGCAAGTGGAGGAAGAAAGAGATGTTGTTTACCTCCTCTATGCATATAAAAAGTATTTGTTAACAAGGTTGATCAAGTCTTGCCACCAAATAAATTTTACATAGCATATGAAGAAATAAACCTCAAATCAATCATGTTACCTTGAATTGTATTGATATGGATCCAATCACAAGAGTTTGATATTCTTCTTTAGGCTCATATATAGGACAATCGATGGTTCCCACTTTGATAGTTCTCACATGAGAAATAGTATTAACTCCACACGCTTTCTCAATCCTCTTGGGGAAATAAACGGTGTGTTCCTTATCATCAACATTGAAAGTAACCTTTCCTTTATTGCAATCAATAACAGCCCCTGCGGTGTTAAGAAAAGGTCTCCCAAGAATAATAGACATATTATCATCTTCCGGCATTTCCAACACAACAAAATCAGTTAATATCAAGCAGTTAGTAGTAACTTGAACAGGAACATTCTCACATATACCAACAGGAATAGCAGTAGATTTATCAGCCATTTGCAAAGATATATCAGTAGGTATCAACTTATCTAGATAAAGTCTCTTATAAAGAGAAAAAGGCATAACACTAACACCGGCTCCCAAATCACATAGAGCAGTTTTAACATAATTATTCTTGATAGAACAAGGAATAGTAGGTATACCTGGGTCGCCCAACTTCTTTGGAATTTTGCCATTGAAAGAGTAATTAGCAAGCATAGTGGAAATTTCCTCATTGGGGATTTTCCTTTTGTTAGTAACAATATCTTTCATATACTTTGAATAAGGAGGCAATTTAATAGCATCAGTTAAAGGGATTTGCAAGAATAAAGGTTTCATCCAATCGCAGAATTTATTATAGTGTTCTTCTTCCTTTGATTTTAGTTTCTTAGCAGGAAAAGGCATTTGCTTTTGCACCCAAGGTTCTCTTTCATTACCATGTTTCTCAGCAATAAAGTCTTCTTTAGTGTACTTTTTATTTTTAGCATGCTTTTCAGGTTCTTCTTCAACCTCTTCTTTATCAGGAGTATCATTCTTATCATTATCTTTATCATTATCATGTTCATTACCACTTTCAGTTTCAGCATCAGAAATAGAAATACTATTAGGATCATTAGCAGGTTCAGAGGATTCTACAACATTTTTATGTTTCTTCTTCTTTTTCTTCTTAGAATGAGCACTAGGTTCAATGCGTTGAGAATCTTGTTCAATTCTTTTGGGATGCCCTTCAGGATATAGAGGATCCTGGGTAGAGACACCACCTCTAGTTGTTACTTCATAAGCATGTTTCTCTTTAGAATTATTCCCTAACAAGTCATTTTGCACTTTAGTGAGTTGATCAATTTGAGTTTGAATCATATGAAAATGTTTAACAAGCATCTTAACATCATTGGAGGTTCTCTCCACAATATCATGCAATTGACTAATAGCTTGAGAATTTTCCATTAAATGATTCTCTACTCTCATATTAAAATTTTCTTGCTTAACAATATAATTATCAAACTCATCTAAGCATTGTGCAGGAGGTTTTGAATACGGAATATCTTCCCTAGTAAAGCGTTGAAGGGAATTTACCTCAATCATGGATGAAGGGGGAATTATCTCACATATATCTTCTATAGGAGGTAGATTCTTCACATCTTCAGATTTAATACCTTTCTCCTTGAGAGACTTCTTGGCTTCCCTCATATCTTCATCATTCAATTTAATTAAACCCCTCTTCTTCACTATTGGCGTTGGAGTTGGTTCAGGCGTATTCCAATCATCATAATTCCGGCCTATTTTAGCCAATAATTCTTCAGCGTCGTCTGGAGTTCTTTTCCTGAAAACACAACCAGCACAACTATCCAGGTATGCCCTAGAATCAATGGTTAGTCCACTATAAAATATATCAAGTAATTCATGCTTTTCTAAATCATGGTCAGGCAAAGCTCTAATAAGAGAGCAAAATCTTGCCCAAGCCTCAGGCAATTTCTCTTCATCTCCCTGATCAAAACTATAAACTCTCTGCAAAGCAGCATGTTGAGCACTAGCAGGAAAATATTTCCGAAAGAAAACAGCAAGCAATTCTTTTGGACTTTTAATAGAACCAGGTGGCAAATTATTATACCAAGTTTTAGCGTCATCCTTTAATGAGAATGGAAAGATTTTAGCAACAAAGTAAGTACGCTTCTTAACATCATCAGAAAACAAGCTACTCAAAGTAGATAACTCAGTCATGTGTTCAACAGCACTTTCTTTTTCAGTACCACAAAAGGGTGTTTTCTCAACAATAGCTATATGAGATAGATCAAGAGAAAAATCATAATCTTTATCCCTAATGTTTATAGGAGATGTGGCAAATTTAGGATCAGGAGACAGTTTATATCTAACAGCATGTTCTGCAAGCAACTTTTTAATTTTTCTTGCATCAGTAGTAGCATTGCATTTTTCAATAAAATCATCATCAAGCTCCACATAATCTTCCTCAGGATCATCACTAAAATAATCAAGTTCAGGTGAACTAACAGGTGTAGTAGCATTAGGAGTTTCAGTATTTTCAATTTGTCTAGACTTAGCAATTGTAGCATCTAGAAAAGATCCCAATGAACCACTATCATCAAGCACAGCAGAAATATTATCAATATCATGAGAGTGTTCAGATTCAGCAGATGTACCCGCATGCGAAGCATGTGGCGGTGAAACAAGTTTATCAATCACAGATGGTGAATCAAGTGTAGCGGAGGTACTCAGAATTGTACCTTTTCTTGTAGTGGATGGTAATATGGCGATCTTAGTATCGCGAGGTTTACCCATGATGGAGAATTTGCAGCGAACAATATTAATCCAAGTGAACTTCCAAATAAAGCTATGCTCCCCGGCAACGGCGCCAGAAAATAGTCTTGATGACCCACAAGTATAGGGGATCGCAACAGTCTTCGAGGGAAGTATTACCCAATTTATTGATTCGACACAAGGGGAGACAAAGAACACTTGGAAGCCTTAACAACGGAGTTGTCAATTCAGTTGCACCTGGAAACAGACTTGCTCGCAAGAGTTTATCAGTAGTAACAGTTTTATAGCAGTAGCAGTAGTGAAATAACAGCAGAGTAACAAAGACAGCAGTAGTGATTATAGTAAACAGCAGGATTAAAATACTGTAGGCACGGGGACGGATAACGGGCGTTGCATGGATGAGAGAAACTCATGTAACAATCATAGCAGGGCATTTGCAGATAATAATAAAACGGTGTCCAAGTACAAAGCAATCAATAGGCATGTGTTCCATATATAGTCGTGCGTGCTCGCAATGAGAAACTTGCACAACATCTTTTGTCCTACCAGCCGGTGGCAGCCGGGCCTCAAGGGAAACTACTGGATATTAAGGTACTCCTTTTAATAGAGTACCGGAGCAAAGCATTAACATTCCGTGAACACATGTGATCCTCACATCACTACCATCCCCTCCGGTTGTCCCGATTTCTGTCACTTCGGGGCCATTGGTTCCGGACAGCGACATGTGTATACAACTTATAGGTAAGACCATAAACAATGAATATCTTGATGAAGCAATAACATGTTCAGATCTGAGATCATGGCACTCGGGCCCTAGTGACAAGCATTAAGCATAACAAGTTGCAACAATATCATCAAAGTACCAATTACGGACACTAGGCACTATGCCCTAACAATCTTATGCTATTACATGACCAATCTCATCCAATCCCTACCATCCCCTTCACCTACAGCGGGGGAATTACTCACACATGGATGGGGGAAACATTGCTGGTTGATGGAGAGGCGTTGGCGGTGATGGCGGTGATGATCTCCTCCAATTCCCCGTCCCGGCGGAGTGCCAGAACGGAGACTTCTGGCTCCCGCGACGGAGTTTCGCGATGTGGCGGCGTTCTGGAGGGTTTCTGGCGACTTCGACTTCTCTCCGTGCGTTTTTAGGTCGAGGCGAATAAGTAGTCCAAAGGAGGGCGTCGGAGGCCGGCCGAGGGGGCCACACCACAGGGCCGCGCGGGCCCCCCCTGGGCCGCGCCGCCCTATGGTGTGGGGCCCTCGGGCCTCCACTTCAATTGCCCTTCTGGCTCCGTTAGTTTCCTGGGAAAATAGGGCCTTCTGCATAAATTCCGAGGTTTTTCCCGAAAGTTGGATTTCTGCACAAAAACGAGACACCAGAGCAGTTCTGCTGAAAACAGCGTTAGTCCGTGTTAGTTGCATCCAAAATACACAAATTAGAGGCCAAACAATAGCAAAAGTGTTCGGGAAAGTAGATACGTTTTGGACGTATCACTTACCACCTTTTCATTTTCATATTTTAAACTTGTTTAAATCCGTGTCAAATTAAACCAAGGATTTGACCAAAAGATTCAAATGGGCATAAAATTAAAAAAATTAGAAAAATGAAAAACAAAAGCATATAGTCTTCTTATGTCATATACTAAGCATTCAAGTTGATAAACAAGGTTTGGACATGCATATTCAAACCTAGGCAAATCATGTATCTATCCCCTAGCCCCTAAACTATATCTTATGAAGTCAAGCATGAAGAGAAGTGGTTTTGGGTTTCAAACATGAAAATTTCAAGAACATCCCAAAAACTTCATTTTAGAGTGACTAAGAAGGATACAGGCTTCCCCTTTTCATTTTCATGTTGTATACTTGTTTAAATCTTGGTCAAACCTAGGATTTGACAAAGATTCAAATGTGCATCAAAATAAAAAATCAGAAAAATTAAAAACCAAAGCACATAGTTTTCTTATGTCATATAGTTAGCATTAAAGTTGATATAAACAAGGTCTAGATATATTCAAACAAGAAAAATCATGTATCTACCCCTAACCCTAAACTTTGTATGTCTTATGTAGTCAAGCATGAAGAGAAGTGGTTTTGGGTTTCAAACTTGGAAATTTCAAGAACCCCCAAAAGCTTCATTTTAGAGTGACTAAAGGATCCAGGTCGGGCTTACCTTTTATTTTCATGTTTTAAAATTGTTCAAATCTTGGTCAAACCGTACCTAAGATTTGATCAAGATTCAAAAATGGGCATAAAATTTCAAAAAAATGAAAAACCAAAGCATATAGCCTTCTTATGTCATATAGTAAGCACTCAAGTTGATAAACAAGGTCTAGACATATTCAAACCAGAAAAATCATGTTTCTACCCCTAGCCCTAAACTTTGTCTTATGAAGTCAAGCACGAAGAGAAGTCGTTTTGGATTTCAAACATGGAAATTTCAAAAACCTTCCCAAAAGCTTCATTTTGGAGTGACTAATTAAGAAGGATACAGGCTTACCTTTTCATTTTCATGTTTTAAACTTGTTTAAATATTGGTTAAGCCTAGGATTTGACCAAGATCAAATGGGCATAAAAATTCAGAAAAAATCAAAAAAAATGAAAACCAAAGCACATAGTATTATTATGTCATATAGTAAGCATTCAAGTTGATAAACAAAAGGTCTAAACAACAAACTAGACAAATCATGTATCTACCTCCTAACCCTAAATTAACTCTGTCTTATGAAGTCAAGCATGAAGAGAAGTGGTTTTGGGTTTCAAACATGGAAATTTCAAAAAACTCCCAAAAGCTTCTCATTTTAGAGTGACTAATTAAGAAGGATTCAGGCTTACCTTTTCATTTTCATGTTTTAAACTTGTTCAAATCTTGGTCAAACTTAGGATTTGACCAAGATTCAAATGGGCATAAAAATTGGGAGGAAGGGTATGAATTACAATTCAAAAAAACAAGGTAACTTAAATACTTGGATGCCCCAAAGATGTGTGGAAGCCCAAAACAATGGCAAAACATGTGCGCACGCTGCATCCAATTCAAGTAGAACACATAGTAGGCATCGATAGTTTGACCTAAATTTGAAATCAAAGAGAAGGTGGTTAGAAAAAATCGAAATTGGCAAAGCAAAGCATGAAATCATAAATTTGTGATGCACTATAGCTATGAAAAGTATCATTTTTAGAAATTTCAAGAACCCCCCAAAAGATTTATTTTAAAGTGACTAATAAGGATCCATGCTTACCTTTTCATTTTCATGTTTTAAACTTGTTTAAATCTTTGTCAAACCTAGGATTTGACCAAGATTCAAATATATGGGCATAAAATTAAAAAAAATCAGAAAAATGAAAAACAAAAGCATATAGTCTTCTTATGTCATATAGTAAGCATTCAAGTTGATAAATTAACAAGGTTTGGACATATTCAAACTATACAAATCATGTATCTACCCCTAACCCTAAACTCAGTCGATCTTATGAAGTCTAGCATGAAGAGAGGTCGTTTTGGGTTTCAAACATGGAAATTTCAAGAACATCCCAAAAGCTTCATTTTAGAGTGACTAAGAAGGATCCAGGCTTACTTATTCGTTTTCACGTGTTAAACTTGTCTAAATCTTGGTCAAACCTAGGATTTGACCAAGATTCAAATGGGTGGGCACAATATTCAAAAAAAATCAAAAAATGAAAAACCAAATCACATTGTCTTCTTATGTCATATCGTAAGCATTCAAGTTGCTAAACAAGGTCTAGATATATCCAAACCAGACAAATCATGTATCTACCCCCGTCGATCTTATGAAGTCTAGCATGAAGGGAAGTCGTTTTGGGTTTCAAACATGGAAATTTCAAGAACATCCCAAAAGCTTCATTTTAGAGTAAATAAGAAGGATACAGACTTCCCTTTTAATTTTCATGTTTTAAACATGTTTAAATCTTGGTCAAACCAAGGATTTGATGAAGATACAAATGGGTGGGCACAATATTCAAAAAAATCAGAAAAATGAAAAACCAAATCACATTGTCTTCTTATGTCATATAGTTAGCATTAAAGTTGTTAAACAAGGTCTGAACATATTCAAACTAGACAAACCACATGTATCTACACCCCCTGACCCCTAAACTCTATCTTATGAAGTCAGGCATGAAGAGAAGTGGCTTTGGGTTTCAAACATGGAAATTTCAAAAACCTCCCAAAAACTTCATTTTAAAGTGACTGAGAAGGTTACATGCTTCCCTTTTCATTTTCATGTTTTAAACTTGTTTAAATTATCTTGGTCAAACCTAGGATTTCATGAAGATACAAATGGGTGGGCACAATATTCAAAAAAATCAGAAAAATGAAAAACCAAATCACATTGTCTTCTTATGTCATATCGTAAGCATTCAAGTTGATAAACAAGGTCTAGATATATCCAAACGAGACAAATCATGTATCTACCCCCTGTCGATCTTATGAAGTCTAGCATGAAGGGAAGTCATTTTTGGTTTCAAACATGGAAATTTCAAGAACATCCCAAAAGCTTCCATTTTAGAGTGACTAAGAAGGATACAGACTTCCCTTTTCATTTTCATGTTTTAAACTTGTTTAAATTCTTGTCAAACCAAAGATTTGACCAAGATTCAAATGGGGGCCTAAAAATTTAGAAAAAAAAACCAAAAAGAATGAAAAACCAAAGCACATAGCATTCTTATGTCATATGTATAGTAAGCATTCAAGTTGATAAACCAGGTCTAGACATATATATTCAAACCAGACAAATCATGTATATATCTACCCCTAAAACCCTAAACTCTGTCTTATGAATTCAAGCATGAAGAGAAGTGGTTTTGGGTTTTAAACATGGAAATTTCAAGAACCTCCCAAAAGCTTCGTTTTAGAGTGACTAAGAAGGACCCAGGCTTCCCTTTTCATTTTCATGTTTTAAACTTGTTTAAATTATCTGTGTCAAACCTAGGATTTCATGAAGATACAAATGGGTGGGCACAATATTCCTAAAAATCAGAAAAATGAAAAACCAAATCACATAGTCTTCTCATGTCATATCGTAAGCATTCAAGTTGATAAACAGGGTCTAGATATATCCAAACCAGACAAATCATGTATCTATACCCCCTAACCCTATAGTTTGAGGCCATTTGGATGAGGTCGAAAAAATTCTTGGATTAGAATCGTGTTGTTCGAACCCCGTAGTTGGATTTTTTGAACCTTGATCTGTAGTACTGGGCAAAACCCTAGTTTAACCTATTTAATTATAGATTCGTATATCAATTTTTCTACCTAGGATTTGACCAAGATTTATGGGCATAAAATTCAAAAAAATCAGAAAAATGAAAAACCAAAGCACATAGTCTTCTTATGTCATATAGTTAGCATTAAATTTGTTAAACAAGGTCTGGACATATTCAAACTAGACAAACCACATGTATCTACACCCCCTGACCCCTAAACTCTATCTTATGAAGTCAGGCATGAAGAGAAGTGGCTTTGGGTTTCAAACATGGAATTTTCAAAAACCTCCCAAAAACTTCATTTTAGAGTGACTAATAAGAAGTATACATGCTTCCCTTTTCATATTCATGTTTTAAACTTGTTTAAATTATCTTGGTCAAACCTAGGATTTGACAAGATTCAAATGGGCATCAAAATTAAAAAAATCAGAAAAATGAAAAACAAAAGCAAATAGTTTTCTTATGTCATATAATAAGCATTCAAGTTGATAAACAAGGTCTAGACATATTCAAACCAGAAAAATCATGTATATATCTACCCCTAACCCTAAACTAATCTGTCGATCTTATGAAGTCAATCATGCAGAGAAGTGGTTTTGGGTTTCAAACATGGAAATTTCAAGAACCTCCCAAAAGCTTCATTTTAGAGTGACTAAGAAGGATCCAGGCTTACTTATTCGTTTTCACGTGTTAAACTTGTCTAAATCTTGGTCAAATTTAGGATTTTACCAAGATTCAAATGCGCAGAAAATTAAAAAAATCAGAAAAATGAAAAACCAAAGTACATAGTCTTCTTATGTCATATAGTAAGCATATTCAAGTTGATAAACAAGGTCTAGACATATTCAAAGTTTCAAACTAGACAAACCATGTATCTACCCCCTAACCCCTAAACTCTGTCTTATGAAGTAAAGCATGAAGAGAAGTGGTTTTGGGTTTCAGACATGGAAATTTCAAAAACCTCCCAAAACGTCATTTTAGAGTGACTAAGAAGGATACATGCTTCCCTTTTCATTTCCATGTTTTAAACTTGTTTAAATTATCTTGGTCAAACCTAGGATTTGACAAGATTCAAATGGGCATCAAAATTCAAAAAAAAGAAAAATGGAAAACCAAAGCAAATAGTTTTCTTATGTCATATAGTAAGAATTAAAGTTGATAAACAAGGTCTAGACATATTCAAACCAAACAAATCATGTATATATCTACCCCTAACCCTAAACTCTGTCTTATGAAGTCAAGCATGGAAATTTCAAGAACATCCCAAAAGCTTCATTTTAGAGTGACTATGAAGGATCCATGCTTACCTTTTCATATATTTTAAACTTGTTTAAATCTTTGTCAAACCTAGGATTTGACCAAAAGATTCAAATGGGCATAAAATTCAAAAAAATCAGAAAAATGAAAAACACTACGAACAGTGAACAATACTGTTTCGCGTCCCTACAGTACACCATGGACAGTGTTGCGAGTGACCTGTGTCCTTCACGGATAGAGATCAGGTGACATGCACCTTT
The DNA here is from genome assembly GCA_030979885.1 of Lolium multiflorum. Lineage (NCBI taxonomy): Eukaryota > Viridiplantae > Streptophyta > Magnoliopsida > Poales > Poaceae > Lolium > Lolium multiflorum. The sequence goes on from CM061748.1 coordinate 216,498,004, forward strand.
CGCATGTCACCTGGTGACATGCGGCTTAAATCTAAATTTAAATATTGCGAAAAAATCATGTCCCAACCTATAGCCCTCTCGATTTATAGGCCCCTGCCGCCTCTCCCCATTCACTTCACTTCTCGCTACCTCACTCCTCTCGATTTATAGGCCCCTGCCGCCTCTCCCCATTCATCTTCAAAATCCTATAGCCCCAACCTGTACAGTGCTCGTCGGCGGCTGTACCATCCACAACCTCTGTATTAGCGCCTCCCTGCACCCCCATCTTCCGGCGATGAATCCCACGAGTGGACAAGGGGGCCTGTTAGGTGTGCGGCCCACCGTCGTAATCCCCCAGCAGCAACTACAGGACCTCGCCGCCAACTCGCACGCCCCCCTACAGCTGCTGCAGCAGGCGCATGGCGGCCTCGCCGTTGAGTCTGATGTGCCCACCAAGCGGCAGCGGATCAACGACCTCTCCGTGGGCTCAGACGTGACAGTCCTGCTGCAGCTGCAAGACAACCTCGCCGTCGCCGGGGAGTCGGTCCTCTCCAAGGAGGAGAGCTTCGAGGTCAGTGGTTAATGTAGTTTAATCATTGGTTTAAAACTAGTTAGCCCCCTACTGAGTATTATTCGGAGGGGATTTGATGCAAAATACTTCATTCACCATGTTTTGGCGTGAGTATTTGCGGCAGATCAGGACAACCTGAGAGATAGCCTGTCCTGGGGCATTATTAGTTTTTTTTTGAGGGGTTCCTCGGGCCTTATTAGTGAAGCGTCCAATTTCTATTCACGTAATCCATGCCAGCAGGCCTCAGGACTTGTAATTTTGCATTGGAATCAATCCCTCAGCCTGATCCATGCTAGAACGGGGTGGATGCCTGGAAGGAGAAGCAGCAATCGGAGCACGTATGTGGAACGACCAGAAACGCGAGAGCATAGAGGTGTTGCGGTTCCACGTCCACCCGACGTGCGCGGAAGTGTTTCCTGAGGATCCCCGCGACTCTGATCCTGTCCAATACTCTTCTGCCAAACAGATAAAATGTGTTCTTATTAAGAAAGACCCAGATATTACTCACTGAACCATGTGAAAACACGTCAACCAAACAAGGCACAAGGGATTTCTACTGCACTAATACTAGCTGCATTACCACTTTCGAACTTCAATGCAAACTTGAAACTTCACTGCAGTCTTTTTCCCCCTTTCGAACTTGAGATCCAGCCTCTCCATCGATTGATGCATAGGGCAAACTTTATTACTAGTTCATGTTTCGTTCTTAGTTTGAAACTTTATTACTCCAAGCTCCGGAGTACTCATATTACTACAGTATTGCAATTGAAATTTATACATATTACAATTACTATTGAAGTTAGTCTTGTACATATTACTATGAGTATTGAAGTTTAAGTCCTGCAAACTTTCGGAGTACTATATTTTTACTATTGAAGTTACACTCTTGCACTTTATTAGTATAATATCATGTGTCACACAGGGTCGCTCTGTGAATCTACCATCTAATGAAGGACGACAACATGAAGCGTCTCTGCAAGTAATCCGGCGGTCGCTCCTGGATGAGTCGCGCGAGTTGATTGACCATGCGTCCAAGCTCCGAGATGTGAACGCACATCTGGTAAACCGTGCTATGAAGCTATGGAATGAGTATGCCGTACTCTTGAATGAGCACTCATCTCTATCAAAGGAGAACTCATCTCTATCGAAGGAGAACCTCTCCATGGTAAATCAGAACGGGTCTCTAACGAAGGAGAACATCTCCATCCTAAAAGAGAACTCATCTCTGAAAAAGGAGAACATCTCCATCCTAAAAGAGAATTCATCTCTGAAAAAGGAGCACACCTACTACAAGTGGCGGAGCATGACAGGAAACAAGTAATCTTCTTCGGGTGTGAAGAAGTTGTACCCATATGTGCATGTAGAGAGGTGGAGACGGTTGCCGATGAGACAAGTGAGTAGATTGAGGAGGGCAGCACACAACCCACAACGTTTGTAGTTACAAATCTTCTATCATAAAAGTAGTAGTATCGAAATTAATATGTATCCCTTAATATATGTGGTGTTTGGCAATATATAGTTTAACATGCAAGGACTCTGCAATGTAATTTGTATCAGTTTGATTGGCTTTCTACCCAAGTGAGCATGTGTCATATTTGTCCAAGGTTTGATTTTTGCATCTTATCATATTTTGTTGAATACCATACTAAAAAATTCCATGTGCATCATTTTGATGCAGAGGCTGGGGGTCTCAACTTCCATTACGAAAAGGATTTGTCAAGACATGAAACATTGGATAAAATCCTTGACTGTACCCTGCAAGTGTGGCACCTAGAAACAATGATTAAAATTCAAAGCTGCATCTCCTACCAATACAAATGGTATATCAGACAATTTTGAAACAAATTGAATCCAACCCGAAATAAATTAAATTATATTTGGAAGAAGATATGTAGAAGTACCCCTGTACAGTAGGACGCTATGTGCAATGCACGACATATTGGCAAAAAATTACCCGCATGTACCAAAGGCATGGGCACCAAGATCTGATGCAAATTTGAATTCGGCCAAAGGAGGGTACTAGCAAAGATTTCGATCGTGTCAGCGATCCAGACATTCTTATGAAGTAAAGGGAATTTGATCATCTTGGTCTTGCAAGTAATGAAATGTGGGGACTCCTAAGATCGACGCCTTCAACACTGATGTTTCTTTTTCATCAGAAGCTAGTGGCTGACAACTTTGATTCCTATTCGGCTGATGCAGATATCCATGAGATCATCAAGAGGATCTTGGAACATGTTGAAGCACGTGTCGACATTCTGCTCTCGTGCTTGAAGGCAGATGATTTTGATAGGGTGATGCAAAAGCCGCCATATGGTCAATAGATTGTTATTATATACAAGGATGTTTCTTGGGTCATCATCTAGATCTTTTGTTTTCTTATGTGTTAGCAGTACTTTATGGAAACTATGTTAGTATTGTCTTATACTGAATTGTTGCTATATCTGGACACCGGATGCTTATGTTCTATGACATTATGGAATGTATGGAAAAAAGATGACACCTTTTTAGCTATTCAGAAAAGGCAAAAAAACAACAACAATTTGTTTCCCACAATAAAATGAAATCTTATTGCACCTTTCCCCAAAACGGTAATGCACATTTTACCTTGGGCATTTTCGTTAAGACCCATGGTTTTTTATATAAAATGGTAGGCCATATTTTGAAGCTAGTTTTTTTTAAAACATATCAAAATTCAAGCTTATCATTTTATAGCCACAAGTTCACTTTTTTTTCTTCATTTTTTCCAAAACAGGGTGGGAATCGACTGCATGCCATTCCTTGCAAACATTGGCGAATGTCGGAAATAATCTTAGATAGGGCAAACTCTAAAAGAAGAGGTAAATACCGAAATAGTCCCGAGACATTGTGATGCATGTAATTCTAACGCAATCCCAATAAACCAAAACATATTTTATTATAAGTAGAACCTATATACATACCAATTATGTGATCAATGGCAAAACTTTAGTTCTTTTGAAAATCATTTTGTAATTCGATCGATCAAGAATTTTTTCAATATCTTTTGCTCGATGCACAACTCGGAATTTATGATCTTTGTTGTCGAGCCATTTCAGGAGTCCTTTAAGTCATAGGATAGGAAAAACGTATGTACATCTTGTCTATTTGAATCCTATGGGAATATGAGTTTCTTTGATTGTACCAAAGGGATTTTTCCCTGAGGGATGACCTAATGTTTTGTTCATATAGGATTTGTAGTACAAGATTCATATGGGATATGTTCCCTATGAATATAACCAATAGTGTAGAATAATTCCCGTAGGATCTAAATCCTATAAATCAAAGGAGCCTCAGTTGTTTTCGTCACCACATATAAAATCAGCGCCAACTCAATGAGATGATAAATGTTGTCGGATGAAACATGGCGTTTCTTTCAAATATAAAGAAATATCTGAAGTCTTCAATTCTACGCGTATGATAATGAATAGCTCAAGGTTATTTTACATATACTAAGATCCATGATACATCAATCTTTTTAATGCGGAGAACGAGTCTATATATGTTTTTTGGTACCTAGTCCATGTTTTGTTTTCGAAATCGGCTCCACGCAGTGTTCACTAAAATAGGCGCAACTTTGTCATATGAAGTCCGTTTTAAGTACTCAAATGTTCAGAAAAAAACACATATATATGAATGGATATTCACTAAAAATCAAGGTAGGATGGCTGCCGTACCGCCCATGCTTACAAATGAGACCTTGATGGGGTCGGACCGCGTCCATTTTTTTTCGCGCATCCACCAAACCATTTCAACGAAGCGCCAAAACACCGGCGAAAATAGCTCGGGTTGCCGCCTCCAATTTTCAAATGTTCGAATTTCCCATCTTATCCTTTCATCAAAAACGTCCCCAGCGGTTCTTCTCTTATTCGGGCCAAGGCCAATCTCACCCCAGCCATTAAAACATACCACCGGCACAGGCGCCGAATCCCACATCTCTCACGCGTCACCCACCGAATCGGAGCATCTCGCCCGACGACGGCAGTGCACCACCGTCCCACCTCGCCACCACAGCCTCCTGACCAGCCGCTGTAGTGTCCGAGAAGACGTTGTCAAGCAAGCCGGAGCCGCTTCCCCGACGAAGGCGCACACCGCACCATTTGTGCTCCACCGTAGCCGACGCCCACCGCGCCGGATCCTGCTCAGGGACGCCGTCCACCTCCGCCGCTGCGTCGGATCTGCTTCCCGACTCCCTGGTCTACCGCACGGTGAAATGGGTAGACCCCGCGCCCAACCGGTCCACCGCGCGAAACCAAAGCGTAAAGCCGTCCACTCCCCATGCGAAGGTTGGTGTTTAGCCGCTTCCGTTATGCATTTCATTTCCGAACATCAGTTTCGTGCGATCTGTTTTAGGGCTTGTTTGGTACTAGAGTTTTACTGGGATTAGCAGGGATAATCCGCTCCAAACTTTAAATCCCCACTTATCCCCAATGCATGTTTGGTGCTAGAGTATGAGCGAGTTTAATCCCCACTTGTCCCTACTTTTCCGCAAAATTTAGTGTATTTTTTCAATCCCCAATACTCTACCCCTACCTAGTGGATTGGGGATGGGGTTTTGTGGGTATTGGGTGAATTCTGCTGTCACCCAATACTCTAGAGTATTATCCCCACTAATCCCCACTAAAACACTGGACAGAGATCAGGTGACATGCAATAGGCATGTCACCTGAGAACAGTGTTGTGACATGCGACCATGTTCTGATCGTTGGACTGAAAATGGAGGGCCAGATCAACATGAACAGTAGACGCTACATGGACAATCCACAGTGCATCGCTACAGGGACAAATCTACAGTGCATCGATACAATACATCTGCTACAGGGTCATCTACAGTACATCACTACAGTGCTTGATCTTGTCTACTCATTTTCGATCCAACGGCCGAAAGTGCATGTTACGGCACTGTTCATCGGTGACATGCCTATGGTATGACTGTAGTAGAAGTCAAGCCTGCAGAGTGATTAGTCGACATTATTAAACTGCATGTTTATAAATCTTGTAATCATCAATTGGCATGCACAGGGAAATCATTTATTTTTGATCTACGCTTTATTCCTTTTTGAGCTATCATCTACTTGCTACTACTAATTTGCCCTTCTACTGCTCTACTCAAAGTTCCATGATAAATCTCGTTAGCATTTTTTTCTAATGCATGCTAAAGATACTGTAGTAGAGTACAAAGAGGGCCGGAGAGAAAATATAGGCATCACCAGTGAACAATCAAACACCTCTCCTGTCTCCATCGATGACAATCAATTTTCTTATTCAGAACTTGATCCTACTGAACAAGAGTCTGAGGGAGACCTGAGTAAAGAGGATGCCCTTGTCAAGCACCCTACTCCACCCCCAAGGTGATTGCTCGCTCTTTTCATTGGCATTATTGTTGCATCTTCAATAACTGTGATGTATCTGTCCAACCCAGCCCAAGTTATAGCATTATCATCTGCTCAGTTAACACATAATAATAACATATGTTTCATCATGTCTTGGCTTGCTGTTCTTATGTTCCATAATCGTATCAAGCATGTATATGATTTTGTTGATTGAAGTACCGTTTATCTCTGGCAGGCATCAGGGACTTCACGTAAGGACGTTTCAAATACCAACAAGGTGAAGAACATAGTTCAACAGGAAGATCAATATCTGACAGCTCACCTAAAAATAAAAAGGGTTCAAGCTGGTCATGTCAGATCACAAACAAATGCAGTGAACAGAGTAAAAACAAGGTCTCAGACTCAGAGTCACTCTAATCTAGTTGAAAATGATGACCAGGCAAAAAAATATTGTAATGCGAAACACCAACATAAAAAGCTTCGACCTAACCCCACATCGGTTGGTCTAAAAGCTGTAGACGGAGCAAATACCAAACCACATGTTCCCCAGCCACCTGTTGCCAATCCAGTTACCCAAGAACAATTCACAGCAGACCCAGTTTCAACAGCAGGTTCTCAACACCTAACTAATCACGATCGCCCGCTGACATTTAGTCCTGCCAGAGACAACTTCTTCCTTAAAGATGATGGTGGGGCCGAATTAGGTACGTGTTCCCTTACATGCTCCGTTACATAAATACCTTGATAGCTTGATGTAATGCTTAAATTTGCAGTTCCACCACGACCAAGAAAACGAAGGGGGCCAACGACTTTGAAATCACTTAAAAATAAGATTGCCCGAATGGGAACAAGATTTCCCATCACATCAGTTATAGCAGGTATCAGAAGGCCACTGGATCCACAAGAATCATCTAATATAGCATCGATCACAGGCGTTTTTGTCAGGACTCAAATTCCTATCTTTCCATCATGGAAACAACACGTAAACACCCCTTCCCATTTTGAAGGTTTACTGCACATGTTACATGTAAGTCATTTTCGTAAACAATACCATGTTGCTCGTTCACATTCCCTCTAGCTTTCTGTTGGCTAGCTATCTAACACATGAACGGTTCCCATTGTTGTAAACAGACATGTCTTGAGTTTGATGATGACATGAAGAATGTAATCACTGTTATCAGGAGCATATTCTCTTCAGCGTTGCGCCAGGAGCGCCATAGGCTAAAGATGAGATACTTTGCTGGGAGGACTCCTAGCGATATTCCAACAACCTCTCCTATACTACAGATGACTGATGATCAATGGTGTGATCTTGTTGAGTATTGGTCTGCTCAAAAGAATTTGGTATGTTCTGTGAAGACAGTGAGACAAGATCACATTACTGATTCCTTTTTAAGCATGTGTCTCACAAGTCTTCATTTGTAGTTCATCGCTCGAAGTAACATGCGTGCTCGTAATAATGTACGTTTACAACAGCGTACAGGATCTCGTAGCTTGATTGGACACCTCTACTGTATGGTAAGGAATGTTATCTGTACAACTATATTTAAATTAGTAAATCATTTAGAATTTATAGATGCACAATATACATCGTAAATTGATGTCTCTGTTTTTTTTTGAAAACTTTCAATTGTCGCATGTCGGCATGTGACGTGGTTGTGAAACTAATTTATATTTTCTCTTGCCAAAATATCAGAAGGCAAGGCAAGCATACTGTGAGAGTACAGACAGAGAGATGAGTCTACTTGAGCAATTCAAGGTGTGCCAGACGAGCAGAAATGGTTTGACTGGACATTTTGCACAGAGTGTTATTGTAAGTATTCTCTACTAATGTCAGTTATGGTTTTCAATTGTATGCAGAAATATCTTGTCATATTTGTCAAGCTTCATGCACTAGCCAACACAACCAAATGTCCGAACTGGTGGAAAGGGCTAGTACAATTCACTTATATACTTCTCAGCAATATCATGCACATTACGAATTCTACACATGGATCCATGCATATTTTTATAGTCCTGCTATTACGTGTTAGCAATAGAAGACATGTCAATATGATGTAACATGCTCTTACTAAAATGTATATGCGGTAATCAGCCATGCCAGTTTGTAGGATTATTAGAGGTAGTTCATACACATGTCTTCACATTATAATCTCTTCTCTTACACATGTGTAACAACTGAAAACTCCTCAGTCTGACATGAAAGTGGAGCTGGCAAAACCAAAGAAAGATGGTATAGAAAAAACCCAGGAAGAATGTCTGAATTCATTTTCCAAGGTACTACAATGTCATGGTATAGCCAACAACACATTCCTGCGTAATGCTGGGTTCACAACTAATTTGTCGAGGTCCAAGTCCAAGTCAAAGCCCAAGCGCAGGTTGAGGTCCAAGTCATTGTCTTTTTATGTTCTCGAGGAACTACTCAAAGAGGAACGAGCAATAGTGGCTGCACAAAGAGTAGTCATCCACCGTATAACTGCAGGATTAGAAGCAAGTCAAGCCCACCTGGGCAACATCCTGAGAAACTGTGGGAGATGCTGAATACCACAGTGAACACTGACAGTCAAAGGTGTCCCTGGTTGTGTGAAAGGGTTTGTGATGCTGAACTATTTTGTTGGTGCTTCTATCTGCACTTGTTATGTACCTGGTGGTTGTTTCCTTGGTGATGTGGATTAAATGAAAACTGAATGGATTGGATGCACCAATATTTAATCAAGGTTTAATCTGATTTGTAGTATTTTTTATATTGCGCTGCATGGGAAAAGTATAACTATTAGTTGGCCCATTGGTGACCATTTTCATACATTATTTTAGTTGATGGGTCCTTGTCCTTGTATCCCTGAAAGGAGGCAGTACTACAGTAAGCTACCAATTTTTCTAGTACAGTATTTTTTTAGCGCCAGCTAAATTGAAAATATCTGTCAAGCGCTACAATCTCCCGCCAATAAAATCCAAAATATTCGCTACGCGTTTTTAAATTTAAGTTTTTTTAGGAGATAGTACATGGGAACTGATTTTGGTTGTGATTATGACTTGATGTGACCGTATAGTAGTGTCATGCGCATGCGGGAGTGGTGTTTTGAAACATAGGAGCATATGCTCCCTCCATTTTGAAATGCATCTTACACATATTTTGAATTTCAAAAAAAATGAAACAAAAAATTCGCATGTACATCTTCTCGTGCTACGCCCTTACAAAGTTGCGACTTGTCATGTGACGTGTGTAAAAAGATAAAATACAGTACTAAAAATAATGCTTTTCACAAGATAAGTTTTCTCTTTTTGACATAGACCACAAAAAATATTGGTTTTTCGTGAAACTTGACGAACGAACATATATTATGAATATGTACATGTAAATTTTTTTGCTAATATTTTCGACATTTTAAAATATGATTTTTTTGGTAGAGGGAGCATATGCACCCGGGAGCCAAATTGAATTTCCGCATGCATATGACACTACTCTATGTTACTACCTTCATAATGCATAGTAACTTAGATGTAGTACTATCATGCATGATTGTTTTAGTTAGTATGTAGACTCATTCTATCTTGAAAAGTGTTATGGTAACATAGCTAGTTACCACAACCAGCTCTATGTTAATACTCCTTAGTTACTCCCACTATGAGTAGTCTAAGTAGCATGGTCTACCCCGGAAGTAGATCCTCTAACGTGCAACAGACAAGTCGGGTAAGCTACACCTCTCTAATTTTCCTTCTCCACATCTACATGATTAAGTCTAATTTGATCTAAATTAACTTCCATAATATATGTAAGCCATATGCATTTACGATAATTAGTAACAATCAAAATTATGACTATCTTTTTTTAATATTTATACGATTTTTTATACAGTAAAAATATACAGTGGTTGCTACAGTAAATACGTACAGTATTTGTTACATTTTCCTGATTTTTCTTCTACGTTTTGCACTACTTAAGCACTGTGCTTACCTGACTTGTCATCTCTACGTTAGAGGATATGGTTCCGGTCTACCCCTGGCCTTATATTACAATCACGAGTATATTACTTGGACCATCTGTACAACATACTTTTGTTGCTCCTTGCAAAAAAAAAATACTTTTGTTGCCACTGGATTATTAATGAAGGCCGTGTGCATCACCACGATGCAGAGGCTGGGGTCATATCCCCTTTTCGAAGAAAAAAATTACTTAGACCATAGCCTTATTCAAAATCAATTCTTAGTCAAGCTGCAAAATCTCCTAGTACCAATCCCGAAATATTTCAGAAGGGCTTTTCAAAATTGATTTTCAAGATATATCATGATTATGATCGTGGTAACCGATTTTGAACGTGATGATGACTTGATGTGACACTTGGCCGTACTAGTACGGTCTCATATTTTTGTATTACTTGGACTGTAGCCAAATTCGAAATCTCATTCCAGCGGCAAAACTTCCCGCCCGAAAAATACAAATATTTCACACGCCTCTAACTTCCCATTCTACCCTCGTAAAGATGACAACAATGTCCATGCATAAGTCGGTTGGTGGGGGGTCTACCCGTCATTTTTTTCGATCACCACCTCCCTAGCTCCGAAACTCCCCGAAAAAAATTCATTTCCCTCACTCTCTCCTCTGAGACCACCCACCGGAACTTCCCAAGTCCCTCTCTCTCCCACCTCCACGACCACCGCACCGGAACATCCCCGCCGGACTTCCCTGGCCTACCCGAGGCCTCGCGATCCTCGTCATCCGGCTGCCTGCCGGAGCCGCTTCATCGACGCCGTCATCAACCGGACTGGATCATCCCCGCCGAACCTCGAAACCATATACTCATCCAGCAGTCTACCGCAGTCGCTTCAGCTGCGGTATCGTCCACCCCACCGGAGCCGCTTCGCCGGATCCGTCGTCCACCGCATCGGATCTAGCTCACCGACACCGCTGTGCATGAACCGGATCTGCTTCACCGGCGCCTTGCATGATCTAAACTCTTCTACTGTCGCTTTTCTATTGCTTGCCTGCAAGTTCTTGTTTAATCTTGGGGGAACCTGTTTGTGCTAACGACGCGCCGTTACATTTTTGCAGATGAGATGAGTAATCATGAAGTGTAATGGCCGTCTCTCCAACCCCAAGTAGCACATGTAGCGTACTTCATCACCGGATCTATCAACCCCAGGAAGATCTGCTGTGACTCCCACAGAGTGCTTCTCCTAATGTAAGTCCCTTGTTTTAGCGCCATGTTCTGGGTTCAGATGCTTGTTTGTCTGAAGCTCTTTTAGTTCATTCCTAGCTATGACCGTAACATGTTGCTATTTTCTACTTCATTGCTAACTTTAAGCGATTGAACATTTTGGTTTGCATTCCCTGCTCTGTAGATGTAGCCATCATAACTTCTATCTTGCTCAGTCGTTGTTACAAAAATTATAGGTATTATAGTAACATCCTGCTATTATTTAGTTCATGGCCAATTTTAAGTAATTGCACATGTTGGTTCGCATTCCCTGCTCTATAGCTTTTGGCATCGTAACTTCTATATTTGGTTTACATTCCCTGCTCTGTAGATCTAGCCATCATAACTTTATCTTGCTCAGTCGTTGTTACAAAAATTATGGCCTGCTACTATGTTGTTTGTGCCAATTTTTTACTCCATGAACATGTTGGCTTGCATTCCCTGTACTACAGGTGATGCCATTGTTTTGTATCTAGTTCATTGTAAGCTAACAAAGTAAGGACTTAGTTTGGCATGCTATCACTCTGCTATCTAGCCTGTAGTACAAATAAACTTGTCATACTACTAGATAATAATTTTGCGTGCCATCTTGTTCTTCAAAAGCTGCATTATTGACTTGTTTCTCTGACTTGGCATGACGCTCACATATGGAAAGCTGAACATATTGGTTTGCATTCCCTCTTATACAAGTTCACAGGTGATCCCACTATATTCTGTATCTGGTCCATCCTAAGCTCCAGCATTAACTATCCTCTATGTGTTGCTCATTACAAGTTTATATCCCGAAACATCTTGATTTGCATCCCCTTCACTATAAGTTCAGGAGTATTATTTAGTTCACGGCCAAAATTAAGTAATTGCACTTGGCACATGTTGGTTCACATTCCCTCCTCTTTAGCTTTTGCCATCGTAACTTCTATTTTTGGTTTACATTCCCTGCTCTGTAGATGTAGCCATCATAACTTCATCTTGCTCAGTCGTTGTTACAAAATTTATAGCCTGCTACTATGTTGTTCATGCCAATTTTGTACTCCCTGAACATGTTGGTTTGCATGGGACTCGACAGTAGTAAGTCTGCTGTTTCATTCTAACATGCTCTGTTATATTGGCTGTTGGTATGCGGCATGCACTCTTTGTTTGCTTATTGTGCGCATTACAATGATCTTGTTATAACGACGAAATGATGAGTTCCAAATTCTTTGGCAAACAATATTGCAGTGTCTTTGCGTTTCCATTGTTGCTGTCTTAACTTGTAATGTCTTTGTTTCAGATATAGGTGCTGCATGGACAACTTAAAAGATTGCCGGATCGCTTCATTGTATTGCTAGGTTTAATTACCATTCAATTTCTCTGGGTTCTGTAATATTTTTTCAAAGCCTTGCAGCTGATGTAATATTTAGTTAGTTTTTATAGTTCTTTCGCGCATTTTTTCTTTGGTGCTTGTCGTAAGTGAGGCTATCCGACAGAAATCAATGCTGCGTAAATATTCTCAGTATCTAAATCACGAATTCCCATCCCTTAAACGGCCCAATTAAGCGAAATCACATACGTGCCGGCCCGCAAAATCCTAAAGCGCCTTTTACGCCGGCATATAAACAGCAACTAAACGGGCTGGCCCACTTACTTATTGGGCCAGCCCACTTGATTAACTGTGGACCCCACACTTTTATTGGGCCGGCCCACTTGCTTTAAGGTGGACCCCACCCACTACCGGGCCGGCCCACCAACTAGTTGGGCCAGCCCAATTGCTTTTGTGGTGGTCCCCACGCACTAAACGGCCCTTTAAGACGAATGTGGGACCCACTGTTTTTGGCCCGGCCCACTAGCGTGGGCCGGCCCACTTGCTCTATGGTGGACCCCACATACTAAATGGGCCGGCCCTTTTACAGGAAAGTGGGACCCACCTGTGTTTTTGGCCCGGCCCACTGCGTGGGCCGGCCCACTAGCGTGTTGGGCCTATGGTGGACCCCACATACTAAATGGGCCGGCCCTTTAACCGGAAAGTGGGACCAGATTTTGGCCCGCCCACTATCTTGTTGGGCCGGCCCACTTGCTATATGGTGGACCCCACATACTAAATGGGCTGGCCCTTAGGGAAGTGGGACCCACATTGGCCGGCCCACTATCTTGTTGGGCCGCCCACTCGCTCTATGGTGGACCCCACATGATAAATGGGCCCCCCGTAACAGAAAGTGGGACCCACTGTGTTTTTTGCCCGGCCCACTATCTTGTTGGGCCGGCCCACTTGCTATATGGTGGACCCCACATACTAAATGGGCTGGCCTTTTAACAGGAAAGTGGGACCCACATGCTAATTGGGCCGGACCACTAACTTCTTGGGCCGGCCCAGTTGCTTTAATGTGGACCCCACTTTGTAAATGGGCTAGCCCGATAACAAGAAAGTGGGACCCGCATGTCTTGTGGGTCGGCCCTTTTGCCTGTTGACCGGTCAAACGAGTGCATTCGGCCCGGCCCACATGCTTAGTGGGCCGGCCCATTAAAGTTTTGACCAGTCAACCTTAGAGGTTAGGCCCGGCCCACGTAACTAATGGACCAGCCCAGCTATATAGTTGACCGGTCAAACTATGTCACTGGCCCGGCCCGCAAACTTATTGGGCCGGCCCGCTTAAGACGTGGCAGGCCTCGTGTGGGCCTACCATCTACCACGGGGTTTCGGTTAACGCCAACCGCGTTAACGGCTCGCCACGTGTCGGTTGCATGACGTCGCAGTCAACGGGCTCCCGAAACACTTGGGCAACGGTCCGATTTTTGGCGGAAGGGCGCCCAAGCGCGACGGACCGAAAAAATCGTCAGGACTTTGCCTGACGCAGCCCACAGAACCCATATCGTCGGGTTAGGCCCATAGGCGACGAAAAATACCCCTTAGCGGACGATTTTGAGACGTTGTCTATCAGAACTTTTCTTGTAGTGTTCTACAACGCTCTCCTCCCTTATGAGGAAGTGAAATTGACGGCCATCCGCCAAAACGCCTCCTTCCGTGCTATGACCTCCGATGAAGTTCTTAGTGAAGTCATCGCTTTGGACATCTCCAAGAAGAATGCGGAGGATCTTGTTGCTCGCGCCCACAACACACGCAAGCCCAACCTTGCATTGAAGATGAAGGTACATGAGGCTAGTGATAGTGATGAGGATCCTATTGAGTGGGGACCGGATGACCTCAAGATCAATTATCATGAGCACATGGCTCTCGCCGCCAAGAAATTTTGGGATGGAAACAAGTCCCGAAACACAAGACCAAGAAGATCACGTGACTCTCCAAGAAGTTTCTCCAAGAGCCCAAGGGAGGGGCAAAAGGGAAGAACTTGCTACAATTGCGGCGACAAGAGTCATTTTGTCGCGGATTGTATGTTTGAGAGAAGAGAAGATCATGGTGGAAGACTTATCCGCAAGGAAAAGTTCAAGTCACTCTCAAAAGGATTCTCCAAGTTCTCCCCCAAGTCCGATGACGACAAGGTCTCCTTCACCAAGAAGCCTAGAGCCTTCATTATTCGAGAAGAATACTCCTCCGATGAGGATGAAGAACGTGGGGACAAGAGCTCCAACAAGGAAGGAGAGGGAGTGGCCGCCATCGCCATTACCACTCCCTCTATCTCCCTCTTCGACTCTCCAAATGAGAACCTCGCCACCAACAATGCTCGTTGCCTTATGGCAAAGGCATCCTCGGAGGTAAAATCCCCCTCCAAACCATCATCCTTGACTAATGCTCTATATATTGATGATGCCACTAGTCTCACCGTTAAACGTGAGATTATGGGTTTGGATACTTTTCTCACTAACATGCAAGGGGATACCAAGACTCATGTTGGGGCTCTCTTGAGCCAACTTGGTGCGGCACAAGACCTCATAGAGGAGAAGGAAGGGTTGGAAAGGGAAGCGGCAAATGAGATTGCCTCACTCAAAGTGGAGCTTGAAGATGAACTAAATTTGCGCATGTCCCTTGAAGCTAGTGTGATTGTCCTCGAAGACACCAACAAGGCTATTGTCTCCCAACTCATCAAGGACCGAGATCACACTCTTGGTTTGATGGGTGAGCTCAAAAAGAAGATGCTCTCTCTCGAGGAAGCTAACAAAGAGAAAGATGATGAAGACCCCAACTCTTGCCATGACGAGCTTGTTGATCAAGTTGCTTCTTTGAGAAAGCACAATGCTCTTCTCTTGGAAGTCAATGCTCTTCAAGAAGAAGCCTTGGATGAATATTACCGCTTGTGTAAAGAGAAGACCTCATGTTGCAACCATGAAGAAGAAATTGCCACTCTTGAGACCACCAAGGCCAAGCTATTGAGTTTGAGTAGCATGCAAGAAGAGTCTTTGAAGGAATGTCTCCGTATGAGCAAGGAGAAGGCCACTTGTTGTGATCATGAGGAGGAAATAGCCGCCTTGAAGAGGAGGGAAGCCAAGCTCATGGAGGTCAATACCATGCAAGAGGAAGCTTTGAAGGAATATTTTCCTTTGAGCAAGGACCGTGTGTGTTGCACTCATGAAAGTGATGTTGCCAAGATGGAAAGTGACAAGCGCTTACTCATGAAGATGAATGCTCTCCAAGAAGAAGCCTTGATGGAACATTTCCGGGTGAACAAGGCAAAGGAAGTCCAAGTGTTTGATATTTGCCACCCTCATCCGGAGCATGAAGAGGAAGTCAATCGTTTGAAGGCCAAAGTTGATAGACTCCAAGTTCAAGCCAAGTACTTAGAAGGAGTCATTGAAGCTAAAGATGGAGCCAAAGAGGGCTCTTACAATGAAGGAGGAGTGGCTACCAAGCCAAAGAGGAAGAGGAATAAGAGGACCAAGAAGAAGAAGAACATGGAGAATCAACCTTGAGGAGAGCAATGCTAGCTCAAGAAGGGATGGAGTACCCAACTCCACCTCGAAGGGTTTCGCCGGCTCTAACAACCCTTCTCATGTTCTTTTTGTTGATTACTATGGACATATTCGTGCTCGCTTTATTGGTCCTCAAAAGGACAATGTTGATTGGACTATTTGGGTTCCCAAACCCCTTGTTACTAACATGCTAGGACCCATTGAAAAATGGGTACCTAAATCCAAGACTTGATTCCTTGTAGGACTATGCTTCCGGTGGTGCTAAATGGGTGGTTGATAGTGGAGCCACAAGTCATATGACCGGAAGCAAGAATATTGTTGTCGACCTCGAGCCTTCCTACTCTACCGTATCATATGGCGACAACACGTGCTCTAAGGTATTGGGTCTTGGCAAGGTGGTGGTAACACCCGACATCTCACTTGTGAATGTCCTCCTTGTCGAGACCCTTGGTTACAACTTACTCTCCGTTCATCAAATTGCTCGCATGGGTCTATGTACTTTCTTTGATGAACATATGGTGGTCCTCTTGTGGAGCAAGACACTCCATGTAGCTTTTGTTGGATATGTAGAGAACGGATTATATGTTGTTGACTTCTCCGGAAAGACAACATCCTCCGCTCTTTGCCTATTTGCCAAAGGTGACAAGGGTTGGTTATGGCATCGCCGACTAGCCCATGTCAACATGAGGACTTTGCAAAGTCTCCACAAGGGTGGCCACATTCTCGGACTAAAAGAAGATGTCTCTTTTTGTAAGGATCGTGTTTGTAGGGCTTGCGTACAAGGAAAAATGCATGGAGCTCCTCACAAGGCCAAGACTATCATCTCTACCACAAGATGCTTGGAGCTCTTACATGTTGATCTCTTCGGTCCACCGTCTCATGAAAGTCTTGGAGGAAAGAAGTATTGCCTCGTCATTGTCGATGACTATTCACGCTATTGTTGGGTATTCTTCTTCAAGTACAAGAGTGAGACTCAACGGACCATGATGGAGTTTGCCAATCAAGTTCAACGCAAGTACGACAACAAGATCCTCGCAATAAGGAGCGACAATGGAACGGAGTTCAAGAACTATACTTTGGATGACTTCCTCGGCGAAGAAGGAATCCAACACCAATACTCCACGCCATATACTCCCCAACAAAATGGGGTTGCCGAAAGGAAGAATCGAACCTTGATCGAAGCCGCTCGAACCATGATGATGGAGTACAACTCTAACTACAATTTTTGGGCGGAAGCTATCTCTACCGCATGCCATGCTACTAATCGTCTCTACTTCCGCGAAGGCCTAGAGAAGACACCATATGAGATTCTCACCGGAAACAAGCCCAATGTGTCATACTTCAAGGTCTTCGGATGCAAATGCTATGTGCTTGTCAAAGACACCCGTCTATCCAAGTTTGATTCAAGAGCTCAAGAAGGAATTTTCGTTGGCTATGCTACGGATTCTCACGCCTATAGAGTCTTCAACAAGTCAAATGGGCGGGTTGTAGAATCTTGTGACGTGACATTCGATGAAGATGATAGATCTTTGGAGGAGCGAAGTGCTTCTTGTGAGAAAGGAGATGCAATTCCCCCGGATGCCATAGGAAGGATGGGTGTTGGCATTCGCCGACCCCAAGAGCTACCTTCTATGAGTACCGGGGAAGGACCAAGTTCCACCCAAGTGGAGCCATCTACACCACAAGGCCAAGCTTCTTCCATTGATCTTACAAATGCAAGCCAACCTCTACCACAACCTCAAGTTCAACCTCAACATCTACAACAACAATCAAGTACGAGCTCACTTCAACAAGCTCAAGTACAACATCTACCACAAGATCAAGAACAACATCTATCACAAGCTCAAGAACAACACTCACCACAAGCTCATCTACAACAACAACCGACATCAAGTGACCAAGGCCAAGCTTCAAGTTCTTCTCCGAATGGTTCGGGGATGATCTATATGGACAATACCATTCCTAGTACCCCCGAGTCATCCGGATCTCATGATGATGATGTCCACTTCAACAACAATGAAGGTCAAGGCGAGGACCTAAACCATGATGAAAGCCAAGAGGACCCACATGAATCTACTCCTTTAGCCGTCACTCGCCGTGAAGATCCTATTGCAAGACACTTGCGCCTCAAGTCCCATTCTTTGAGTAACATCATTGGTGATCTAAAGGGCAAAGTAACTACCCGAAGACAACTAGCAAGCTTTTGTGAGCACCACGCCTTTGTCTCTATGGTGGAACCACTCAAAGTTGATGAAGCTCTTAAAGATCCGGATTGGTTGAATGCGATGCAAGAGGAACTCAACAACTTCAAGAGGAATGATGTGTGGACTCTCATGAAGCGACCCGATCATTGCCGCAATGTTATCGGCACAAAATGGATCTTCAAGAACAAGCAAGATGAACGTGGCATGGTCATCCGCAATAAAGCAAGATTGGTGGCACAAGGCTATTCTCAAGTTGAAGGTGTGGACTTTGGTGAAAACTTTGCACCCGTTGCAAGGCTCGAGTCCATCCGTTTGAGATGTCAATGATGGGTGAACTCAAGTACTTCCTCGGGTTTGAGATCAAGCAAATGGAACAAGGCACCTTCATCAATCAAGCGAAATATCTCCAAGACATGCTCAACCGCTTCGACATGAAGGGCGCCAAGGGAATTGGAACTCCAATGCATCTCAAGTGTCAACTCTCACTTGACGAGACCGGCAAGGCGGTGGATCCCAAGCTCTACCGTTCGATGATAGGTTCGCTTCTTTACCTTTGTGCCTCTCGCCCGGATATAATGTTGAGCGTTGGTATGTGTGCACGGTTTCAAGCAAGCCCGAAGGAAAGCCACGTTGTGGCGGTCAAGAGGATCTTTCGATATTTAGTTGATACCCCACACTTCGGACTATGGTACCCAAGGGACACGGACTTTGCTTTGGTGGGCTTCACCGACTCCGATTGGGCGGGAGACAAGGTTGATAGGAAGTCTACATCCGGAGCGTGTCACTTTCTTGGAAGATCTTTGGTGTGTTGGTCCTCGAAGAAGCAAAATTGTGTCTCCGTCTCCACCGCGGAAGCCGAATATGTCGCCGCGGCAAGTAGTTGTGCGCAAATCTTATGGATGAGGCAAACCTTGCGGGACTACGGCCTCGAGTATAGCAAGGTTCCTCTATTATGCGATAATGAGAGCGCCATCAAGATCGCCTACAACCCGGTTCTTCATGGGAAGACGAAGCATATTGAGATAAGGAACCACTTCATTCGAGATCACATTGCACGTGGAGACATTGTTCTATCCTTCATTGGCACCAAGGAGCAATTGGCGGACATCTTCACAAAGCCCTTGGACGAGAAGCGTTTCATTGAGTTGAGGCATGAGCTAAATATCATTGATCCGTCGAACTTTGCTTGACCGTCGTGCACACATACCACTCTCAAACTATATATCTAGATGAAAGGCACGCATGAACATAGGGGGAGTGCGGTTTAAATATATTGAGCTATCCCTCCCCCCATAATGCATAAAGAAATCCAAAACATATGCTATTTGTCAATTGAGTGACTTATGAGCTTCATGTTGAGTTGTAGTCCGTGAGTCCTAGATACATCTACGCGACCTCACACTATTACACTCTTACACGGTGGCTTCGGCCACCAACATCCTCCTTGAGGAGTCTTTCGGTTCTTTGTGTTTCTTTGTGACCTTCTTTTTGTCCTTCTTCTTTTCTATCTTTTTCTTTATCTTTTTGGAGCATCTCAATCACGCTTGTTTTCCCTTTTGGTTTTTGCAAGCTTGGTTGTATGTTATTGGTTCTCCATCCTCCTAGTTTCTCTACTCTCCTTTTTGGTGTTCCGATGCCAAAGGGGGAGAAGTTCCTATGTGGGTGGGGACCTTTGTTGTTTGTAGCCTTGTGATCCTAGTTGCTTATCTTGTCTTATGGCTACATCAACAACTCTATGGAGGTATCTTATGGTGAGTTTGGGTATTCTCAAGGCTATGGTATGATAACTTCACCCAAATCTTCCTACATGATCTTATGTTACCTCCATATTGCGCATATGTTATTTGAGCATGATCTTGTATCCTTGTTACATATGTGTGATACATCCAAAACGTATCTACTTTCCCGAACACTTTTGCTGTTGTTTTGCCTCTAATTTGTGTATTTTGGATGCAACTAACACGGACTAACGCTGTTTTCAGCAGAACTGTTCTGGTGTCTCGTTTTTGTGCAGAAATCCAACTTTTAGGAAAAACCTCGGAATTTATACAAAAGGCCCTATTTTCCCAGAATACTTACGGAGCCAGAAGGGCAAGTCAGGGGGAGGCCCGAGGGCCCCACACCCTAGGGCGGCGCGGCCCAGGAGGGGGGCGCGCGGCCCTAGCGTGTGGCCCCGTCGGCCGGCCTCCGACGCCCTCCTTCGGACTACTTATCGGCCTCGACCTAAAAACGCACGGAGAGAGGTGGAAGTCGCCAGAAACCCTCCAGAACGCCGCCACATCGCGAAACTCCGTCTCGGGAGCCAGAAGTCTCCGTTCGGCACTCGCCGGGACGGGGAATTGGAGGAGATCATCGCCATCATCACCACCGACGCCTCTCCATCAACCAGCCATGTTTCCCCCATCCATGTGTGAGTAATTCCCCCGCTGTAGGCTGAAGGGGATGGTAGGGATTGGATGAGATTGGTCATGTAATAGTGTAAGATTGTTAGGGCATAGTGCCTAGTGTCCGTAATTGGTACTTTGATGATATTGTTGCAACTTGTTATGCTTAATGCTTGTCACTAGGGCCCGAGTGCCATGATCTCAGATCTGAACATGTTATTACTTCATCATGATATTCATTGTTTATGGTCTTACCTGCAAGTTGTATACACATGTCGCTGTCCGGAACCAATGGCCCCGAAGTGACAGAAATCGGGACAACCGGAGGGGATGGTAGTGATGTGAGGATCACATGTGTTCACGGAGTGTTAATGCTTTGCTCCGGTACTCTATTAAAAGGAGTACCTTAATATCCAGTAGATTCCCTTGAGGCCCGGCTGCCACCGGCTGGTAGGACAAAAGATGTTGTGCAAGTTTCTCATTGCGAGCACGTACGACTATAATTGGAACACATGCCTATTGATTGCTTTGTACTTAGACACCGTTTTATTATTATCTGCAAATGCCCTGCTTGATTGTTACATGAGTTTCTCTCATCCATGCAACGCCCGTTATCCGTCCCCGTGCCTACAGTATTTTAATCCTGCTGTTTACTATAATCACTACTGTCTCTGTTACTTCTGCTGTTATTTTACTACGCTACTGCTATAAAACTCTATTACTGATAAACTCTTGCGAGCAAGTCTGTTTCAGTGCAGCTGAATTGACAACTCCGCTGTTAAGGCTTTCAAGTATTCTTTGTCTCCCCTTGTGTCGAATCAATAAATTTGGGTTTTACTTCCCTCGAAGACTGCTGCGATCCCCTATACTTGTGGGTTATCAATGTGCTTGGCTTGTAAAATCAAGGGGGAGTTATGCCTCTAAGACGTGTGTATTTGTATTCAAATACATATTCAAAGTATGCACACGTTTAGGGGGAGCTTCGTCGAGATTTTACAAATCTAAGAATCTCATCATAATATCATATGCTTTTGAAAAGTCTTGTGTTGTCATCAAACACCAAAAAGGGGGAGATTGAAAGAGCAAAGTCTAAACCCCGTGTTTTGTGTGTTTGATGACAACACTTGAGTTATCTCACCGTGTACCTTGAGTATCATTGCTAGATTTGCAAGTGCACGGTGACCTCGCTGGACACGTCAAGATCGGAGGACTGAAGCGTAGTTATGGGTAGCTGTAGGTTTTCTGGTTTTGTGTGTGTTTCGCGAGGTGACATGGCTGGAGAGAAAAAGGGAAGAAAACCAGTTTTAGCCAGGCCGGTACTACCGGTACCTGTAGCGGTAGTACCGCTACCCCTATAGGTACCGTCTCCTGGTACCGCTCTGAGTTCTGCGCTGGATTTGTCCCTTAGTACGAGTTACGGTACCTCTGCGGTACCTGGAGCGGTAGTACCGCTCACGAGCGGTAGTATCGCCCATGGTACCGCCCAGTACCGTAACTAGTTACGGCAGTACCGCTCTGGTACCGCTCCGGTACCGCTTTGGATCCAGTAAGGTTTGGACCCCATTGCGGTACCTCGAGCGGTACCTCTAGCGGTAGTACCGCTCTGGGTCCACGTGGACCAAATCTGGGGAATTCGAACTCAGAGCGGTAGTACCGCTTTCCAAAAGCGGTAGTACCGCTTAGGCAAAAACTGGACATAACGGTTGGATTTGGAGGAGCCTATTTAAGGGCCCCTTCTTCCCCAATTCGTTTTTCTCTCTCTCTCTCTCCTCCATTGTTGCTGAGCTTAATCCTTGAGGATCTCCCCAACCATCCAACCAATCTTGCTCAAATTTTGAGGAGTGGTGGAGGAGACCTCGATCTATAGTTCTACCAAGAGAGATTTCACCAATACTTGCTACTCCTTAGTGGATCTTGGTGTTAGGGTTCCTATTGTGGGACTTTGGAGAAAGTGCATCCATGGAGGCTAGCTTGGTGTTGTACTAGCTCCATGGATTGTTGGGAGCCTCCTTGTGGTGTGGAGCTCGCCCCAACCTTGTGAAGGAATCACCGCCTCGACCGGTGCCTTAGTGGAGAAGGGGGAGCACCTTTGTGGAGCTCTCTCGAGGAAGAAGGTGAGGCCTTCCTTCGTGGTGTGGCCGTCTAGTCTCTTGTGTGAGGCTAGCACCTCCTCAACGCAGACGTACTCCCTTTTGTGGGAGGAACTGCGGGAAACAAACCTCGCCTCATCTCCGCGCCCTCCGGTTGTCCCGCTCCTTACTCTTACTATCTTGTGATTGTTCCTTTGCTTGTTGCACTTGTTCTAGGATCATTGTAGGATCACCAACACCACTAAAGCAATCACCTTTATCTTCCGTTGCACTAAAATTTAAAAAGACTAAAACTTGACGTAGCAACCATTCACCCCCCCCTCTTGTTCGCTACGATCCATTCATAAAGCCAAGCAAGTACAGTCATACAAATGAGAGATCAAGATCAGGAACACTACGAATTGAGATAAATAGTTTTGTGCAGTATTTATTGTACTATATATGCTTGCATACTCCATTTCAATTCGGTCATTTTTATTTGTAGAAACAAATACGGGCGCCTACATACACATTCGACCACTCTGTCGCCTGGCAACAATGCCACCATCCTCCAAGACAGGACATACACCAAATCAAAGTAGATTACTGAATGTAAAAGGATCGTGCATACCTGATGAAACATTATATGAACTCTACCATTATAGACATCTTTGTATCAATTTAACATCACTCAGCAATAGAAGTAATAAGCTGAACTGCACAACTCTACTAATTCTATCATTGTATCGATTAATGGAAGATGATTCGTCTATGCTATAGTATACTGAATTAGCAACCCAGGTCTTATATCAACGTGGGCATTGTTTTAACAAATATATCCTAATGATCGGTTCAGCCAAGAGACTACGATTAACCAATTTCCTGAACTCTTTCCACTAAGCAACTTTTCAAAAAAAAAATGGGGAGCTTGTAATGTGCTTTCTTTCATAGATCGAATAGCTACATGTTTCTTTTTACGAGGAGGATACTACCTGATATACTACAGCGCGTCTCACAAACTGTAAAGGAACAATTGCAATAGAACACACATTGACAGACTGCAAAACAAATGTGCTGCAAGCTATAGCCAACATAAGTAGAACAAAGAATGGTGTCCATCACCAACAAACTTACCAGAGAAAGGCAAATGAGATTTCTGTAATTAAAGTCGAAACCTTACCATTCTCTTCCAATCATGGATGTTGACTGTATCCATGGATCGAACAATAACCCTCTATGATATCCAGATCTGACAACTGAGTGCACTCCACCAGGAAACAAAAGCTTGTAAATAGTCTTTCAGAATATTGCATCAACAAAAGGAGTTACAGGGCATATCAATAAAAAGAGAGGTCCTACACCAACTTATATTTGTTATCAAGTTGTAGAGAATGCAAAGCGCTGCCAAGTAGGCCAACCATCACACTTCTTTATATGCGAGAACTAAGAGGATCCATCACATAACATGACTCAATTCCACTACTTGAATGCAGAGCCTCACAAAGTAACAATTTGAAGCCAAAAGTTACACTCGTCAGGCCAACTATTTACCATATGTGATGAACCTCTAACTATGTAGCATATTGATATTTTAAATTAATATTAATAAATCCCCATGTATATTTCAATTTTCATGTCAGCATGTGCATTAGCAGATCTAAACTCGACCTGAGAACATGTAGGAAACCCCAGTGTTCATTTCCTCAAAACATCAATATACACGGTAATATTACATTGATGATATGCATAGGGATAGTATACATTGTATGAATACCATGTCGTTTCCAAATCCAAGGCATGTAAGCTTCTGCATTAGTTGTTGGAGGGTATTTACCGATCTTGTCTTGCTTGTATGCTCCTGACATAAAATATATTGATATGAGCATATTGCCGGGAGATGTAATTTCTAAAATATTCATTAGAAAATAAGCCTGCAAATAATATGGAAATGAAAATCAGGAAGATGACAGTGGTTCCTAGTTGTATTATTTCAGAGTTACATCTTTTACCTCAAAAAAAGGGTCCAAATTTCAGTTCTTAATTTCATTAAATCACAAATGCACGCATTGAGGTTGTGTTTCCTATTTCACATGCTGGCTGTCTCTGACAATAAAAAAAAACATGCATAGAAATAGATGATGTTCAGAGACTCAATCAGCTTCAACAACCGCGAATAGGTTCAATGAGCAAGGTGGAGCCGTTGAGTGCAAGGTAGAGAGGTTGCAAACTCCCAAGGGAAAAACAAAAGCACTTCTCAGTTTAGCACACCAGTACACCACACAGCAGATCAACTTGGATCAAAATTAGATATGCTCTCTCCAGCTCGGATGAAAGGCAACCTACCGCCATTTTCTGCTTAGGGAAAATTTGCATGTTCAAAAATTATCTCGTCCCCGTATACCCAATCAGAGGCAGAGGAGAAAGATCAAGGAACGAAAAGCTAGAGAGATAAACCTAAGATGGACGTACACTCAGCTTTGTTGATGCAAGCACGATGGCGGGAAGACGGATAACTGTGTTGTCCTCGGGCATACACAACATCACCCACCAGATCCCGCGGCACATTGCCGTCACTCGTACCTGGATCACCGCAGTCTGGCTAGGATAGAAAATAATATGATCTGAGGCGAAGAAGAGTAGCCGTATGAGATCAAGGACGGGGATAGTAATGGCGTACACATACAAAATTAGCAACATCACCTAGCCATCTCGTACAGCCACCTCGCGCCGCAACAGATTTCTCTGCCTCCATGAATCTGAAACAAGCAACAAAATGCACGGATATAGTTTAGCCTTCATGAGGTAAATCAAGTGGCTCAAAATTTCAAGATAATCCACCTGCACCATAATAACAAAAGGAAAAATATCAAGGTGAAGCTTTCAAATAAAAATTGCAAATGTTTTAATAAGAAGATTAATACTTTTAACAGAGATCATAACATATCCGAAAAATCAGCAAAAGTTATTTATAGCTCTTATTTTTAGTAAGCAAGGAATATTCATCCCAAATTTGTACTTGTGATTTTATTCAGCTATCATTATTTTAGAGATCTTCCTTTTAGTTAGCAATGTTGACCACAATATAAGATGCAGAAATAGATCAATACACAGGGGACAACTACTCTAGAAATTGCTAGCATGGAAAACCTTCAGAGCAGCTATGTCTATGTCACTTCCAATCTGAAAAATAGAAGCTAATCTTCTTGAGATTGACATTACAGAGAGAGATGGACATAATAGAGATAGGGTGGGGAGAGGAAGACGAACCTGACATGGAGGTTGGGGAAGCTGTCGCACTTTCCCTATCTGCCCAACCAGGTGAGGCACTTCCACTCCCGTCCCTCTCCACCCAGGAGCACAACGAAATTTCGCATCCCGCGAGCTGCTTCCACTCCCCCATCTATGTGTCCTCCCAGCGCCGCCCCTTTTCTTCGTTGGCTGGGAGGGTGCGGTGGTGACCGGGGCGCTGGAAACTGCCTCGCGGCCCACGAATCCCCATTGGCGTAGCTCCCACGCTACGTGTACGGCCGCCGGGCTCCTTCTACCAGATCTAGAGTTGGAGGAAGTGAGGAGAGAGGATAGGGGAGGGCACGGACTTGCCAGGGCCGGTCACGCCGCTGCATCCGCTCGTCTGGTGAGCCTCCACCTCCGCGCTGCCGCATCCGGCCGCCCGCCAGCGTTGCGGCCGGCCGTCCGGCGAGCCAGCGCCGCTGCATCCGTTCGTCTGGTGAACCTCCACCTCCGCGCTGCCGCGTCCGACCGTCCGTCGCGGCCAGCACCACTGTCGTTGGATCTGGAGCTCGAGGCGGGGGGCAGCGGGTCGAGACGGCGCCGGCCGCTGCGGCACACGCAAGGGAGCGGGAGGGGAGGAGACGAGCAGAGGAACGGGATTGTGGGGCTAGGGTTTGACGGGGATTGGAGGAGAAGGCCTTTTTGTCTCAATGGGGGGATTTTTTTGTCCGGCCAGTCTTCATGCACCGAAGCCAACCACACCTACGGCCACTGACGGGCGGGCCCGGATATTGGTGGGACCCACGACCAGCCTCAGACGGGTAGGACATGTCTGTTGCATGGATTTATCTAGCAGCTGTGAGCCAAAAAGCAACGGGCGAGATTCGCTAGGCAGGACGATCCGACGGCCACGAGGCGCAAATCGCTGTGAGGCCCCCTATGGGGGCATCATATATACCTTCAGATTTCTCATGAGTTGCTGCTGCAGCGTGCGTGGAGCGTCGCTGATATCAAGGTTGTCGTCAAGGTAGATCATCGTGGAGGCATGGCCTGCGTCTTCTTCACCGGTAGAATTCACTAGCGCAGCCGCCGGCTCCCACGATACGACGTGTGTGCATGATGTTGTATGTCCCGATCTTGTACTCAGGATCAGCTCTCCAAGCAATACGTACATGCCATCACAAATCCATGCAAAGGTTAGATCCAAATAAAATAATTACTTGATATGATAAGTAATTGGAGAGAGAAGGACATAATTGGACAGAGTAGACACTGGTGGAAAAAGGACCTTTGGTCGCGGTTCGCAACTGCCATTAGTCGCGGTTGCGCAACCGCGACCAAAGTAGCGCGACTAAAGGCCCCCCCTTTAGTCGCGGTCGCTTACGAACCGCGACTAAAGGCCCGTCCACGTGGGCGTCAGGCAACCGTCGGGGTGGAGGCCCTTTAGTCGCGGTTCTTCTGGCCGACCGCGACTAAAGGCCGCCGCAGGTTTAGGGTTTTAGCCCCCCCCTAAACCTGTTTTCTGTTTAATTTGTATTGTTTTATTTCTTTTGTGCTTTATTTGTAATTTTGAAGGAGTACGTTTCACATATTCTACGGTACTACATACATGCATGCATATGAATGTACAATTTCAAACAAATTTGAAATTAGAACCAAAAAAATTCAAGAGGAATATACAATATATATTCAATATCATCGGATGACCATATACAAGTTTGAACAAGTTTCCATACATAATTTAATGCATGTATAGTTCTACGTCCTCTACGTAGTGTTTTCCTGTAGGATCGATGACTTCCCTCGTGAACCATCCAGCTAGTTCCTCCTGAAGTGGTCGGAAGCGAGCTTCTGGACTAAGCGTCATCCGGAGGTTATTCCTCTTGATGTTGAGCTCATCCGACTGGTCCCGCTCATTGGTGTATCTCCGGATCCTCTCACAAACATAGTATCCACATAGATTGGTCCCCGGTGGCTGAATATCCCCAGTCGTCCGCACTGCCCTTTTAAAATGTAGCTCTTTTTTGAATTCACCGACCTTTTCATCTACGAACCGTCTCCAAACCCTACGAGGCAAAGAAAATTAAATGAACAAGAGAGTTATTAATTAGTTACTTGATATTAGGAAATGATGAACGAAATAGGCCGATCGATATAGAGCGCAAATGAATGAAAACAATTACTTTTGCATCATTTTTCTCATGTCGGTCCAAAGCGCCGCATCCATATTCAGAGAGTCGTGGACGAGAACTGTGGAGGTGTGAATTTGAATTACCATCAGAATCCAGTGGAACCTGCGGACACGATACATGCACATTCATGCATATATAACTCATCGATTAGCCACATACCATGCATGGAGAGTAAACAAATGAGAATGTGCTCAAGACAGAAACACTCACCCAAAATGGTAAGGAAATAGAATATCACTTTTGAGTTGCTGTTTTCTAATAAACCGAAACAGGTCTTCCTCCACGTCGGCGGGGTGGTGTTCTAACACATATGAATTAACGATGTGTGGGTCAATGAACCCAACATCATTGATGTTCCTTATTTGCATTTCCAGCTTCTTCATTCTGCATAATAGCGTAGACAACAAGATAGTTAGGACAATATATAGTGCAGGCAATGAACGAGATGGGGTAGAAATTAATAAATCACTTACAGAACGTAGCAACTGATGATAGATTTGTCGAGGTCGCGCAGATTGAATAGCTGGAACAATTCACTCCGATGAATTGTTATATAGTAATGTTTGAAGTGATGCTCAACTCTAACTTCCGCATAAATATAGTCTTTGGTGTTTTTAAGTTTTATGTAACTCTTGTACCAATTTAGCAGACCTTTCATTTGTCGAGGTAGATCCTCTTCCTGCGCAGGCTCGACGAGAGGGCCATTCTTCACATATGTAAAAACTACGTCCTTCATTGGCGCCTCATCAAGGCCTAACAGTGCACGAAGAGTGATACCTAAGTCGGCCGCTTGTTCTCTGGCACTCGTTACAGTCAATCCATGTGCTGCCGCAGCTGCTATGATATCGGGGGCATCCGGACCGGCGGCTTGCACTATGAGCGGGGCGATCGATTGTTTACTTTGTTCCCCGAGCTGGGCAACTTCTTTCCCCCTTTCTAATTTTTTCTCGGCCTCCTCCAAGGCTTTCTTCTCCGCCAAATCTTGGTTCCTCTTGAACGCGAGTGCTTGCCTACGAAGTTCACGTGCATAGTCGTCAGGCAGATTCTTTGCGGCTTGGGACGGTGTGTTCAAAAATGACTTAGCCCACTTCTTTTGCTCATCAGAATATACTGGCTTGGGCTCGCCCTCTATTTTCTTCTTGCAGCTCGCCTTCCATTTCTCTAAATCAGCAGCCGCGCCCGCCTCGACTTCCTCGGCACTACTTTCCCAAGGCCTCGTGGGGAGAGGCTTCAGTGATACCTCCGGTACCTTTGTTTTCTTAGGTACGTAAGGGTCCGGGTTAATAATCCAGGACTGCTGCTTCTGCTTCTTCGCCGGAGGTGGATTGGGGGGCGGCGTCTGCTTACCCGCCCGGGGCGGACTAGGGGGCGGCGGCTGCTTACCCGGTGAATTGGGGGGCGGCGTCGGCCCTCGTGAAGGAGGTGTAGGTGAAGCACCACCACCACCACCGCCACCGCCGCCACCACCACCACCGTAGGGGGGTGGACTTGTTGGCGCCTCGCCTGGAAACTTGATAAACTTCTTCTGCCATAGAATGAACTGGCGCTTGACATCTCCAAGTCTTGTCGCTTCCGAGATCCAATGGATGATCTTCATGCTGCGCCCGAGCTGCTTCTCCGCTTCTGGCCGCTTCCGAGATCCAATGGATGATCTTCATGCTGCGCCCGAGCTGCATCTCTTTCGGCTACTAGTACACTCACGGTTTTCTTCATGACATCCATTTCCGATGCCAACCGCGCCACAACATCTTTTTCCCGATCCATCTTTCTCTTACGGCTTCTGTAACCGTACGGGTCATCGTTCTGGGGGAACCCTATTTTCCACGGAATGTGCCCCATGCCTCGTACACGTCCTCCGTGTTCAGGATTCCCGAGGGCTTTTGTCAGGGCGTCGTTCTCTCTGTTGAACTTGATCCTCCCCTCTTGAGCATCCCTCATTGCCTCAATAAGCTTTTGGGTGGGTGTAATTATTTTGCCCTGGTAAACACACTCCCCTGTCTCCGGGTTCAGCGATCCCCCATGCCCGTACCACCAGCTTTTGGCCCTTGGGTCCCATCCCTCCGTACCTGGACGGATTCCTCGCGCCCTCAGCTCGTTCTCCATCTTCTCCCACCTAGGCTGCCAAAAGCGATACCCTCCTGGCCCCATTTTATGATTGTACTCCTTCTTGGCCGCATTTTCCTTATTTTTTCGATAGTTCAAGGAACTGCTCCGATTTCTTTTGCTTCACAAATTCTGGCCAATCATGTTGCAGTTTCTCATATTGTCCTTTGAAATCCGGAGTCTTGCCCTGGTTGACAAAGTCATGGGCTAGATTTTGCTTGTATTTCCGGAATGCGTTGGCCATCCTAGAAAGAGCGAACTGTTTGACTAGCTTGCGCCTCTTCTTGTTTTCCGCAATCTTGTTACCCTCCTCATCGTATTTGCGGTATTCCGGAGGTAGAACGAAATGTTCCATAAGCTTGTTGAAGCAATCTTTTTTTGTTCTCTTATCGACAAAAGTGAAACCAACATGTGCCTTCTTTGGCTCATTCCACTCCTGGAGGGTGATCGAGACGTTGTCTCTAACAACGGCTCCGCATTGGCTGACAAACTTGGTGGCGTTCTTGCTGGGCTCCAGCGGCCTGCCGGTTGCTTCGTCGACAACATCGATGGTGCATGTTTCTCCTGCTTTCATCGTCTTGGTTGCGCCACGCTTTGACGACGACGTACTCGATTGTTTCGACGATCCGGCCGAGGGCTAAAATAAGAAAGAGAGGCGCGCGCGTTAGTACACACATATTTATTCAAATCAGTGAGTTTGTATCACCAGAGGCTCAATGTATATATATATACCTCGGCGCCGGAGGTGGTTGCTACTTTCAACTGAAGATTATCGTCGTTTATCGACGTTCCTTCGGCACCATCTTGCTGACCATGCCCTTCATCTTCACCCTCAAAGTTCAGATAAGAATCGATATCATCTTCTTCTTGTCCGGTCGGCACATATAGAACATCGCCTTTTATGATGCCGAAGATTTGTTCTTCAGCGTCCGGATCATAGTTGTCCATAATCGGGTCAGCTCTATCGTCCGCCATATGTCAGTCCTGAAAACATGTAGTCAAAACAAATTAATTGTGTATATGCATTATCACATCTCTTCTACATATAAAGAGAGAAGACGACGAGGGAGGCGAGAGGGGGGACGCAGTGACCGCGTGACCGAGAGACCGGTGGCGGTGGCGAAAGGGCGGTGGCGAAAGGGCGGTGGCGGTGCCGAGGACACATAATCCTCGCCGCCCTCTCTCGATCCCAAAAAAACACCGCGCGTAGGAGGCGGTGCGCTACGGGATCATCATATCATCGGTGCGTGTGGTGCGTGACGCGTGAGGTCTGAATACGAACACCAGTTCGACTCGGAGTTGTGGATTCTCGACCCGGTTCCGTTTGTTTCTGTTTCTACTTCTCCGGAACTGCCACGGCTAGATGGACTTACCAAGATTCATGGAGTTGCTCAATGAAAAATAAATACGGGGCTAGGTTAAAAAACAAAGAAACTCTCTTGGAAAAAAAGAGTTGTAGTTCAAAATGCATTTGATATATAGTCCAAAAACTAGTACAATTCCAACAATTGAGGAAACGAAATTATCGAAGCATATTTAGTTGCGAAATATTTTGGCTTTCTCATCGGAACAAAGACAATGCTGAAAATGTATATTGATTTGCGTTTCCATTCATGAGCGTCAACTTTTAAAATTTTAGAAATGCCCGACGACAGCGACGACAGCAGCGACGACGACGCCGGCAACTTAGAAGGCGACGACTACCAGTACAACGGCGGCGGCTATGAAGACTACGAGTATGCATATTATACGCCTAGGCAGGAGTATGACTAAATCACTCCAAATTTCATGTATGCAGGAGTATGACTTAGTCACTCCAAATTTCCTGTATGCAGGAGTATGACTTAGTCACTCCAAATTTCCTGTATGCAGGAGTATGACTTAGTCACTCCAAATTTCATGTATGCAGGAGTATGACTTAGTCACTCCAAATTTCATGTATCATCAGTGCTATCTCGAGTCAATTGAATCATTCGAAAATGGACACCAAACACATCACGGGTAATATAATTCACATGATCCATTCAACAAAGTTTGGTACAATAAATTATTACACATCATTTCTTTCCTTGTGTCCCTGCTTGCTTACGATTGTGCCGTATCCATGGAGCATCCTCATCATTTAACTTAATGCTTGGGTCGGTGTTCACTTTGAAGGGCGGAATTTCAGCAAACATATTATAATCTTCTGACATGTCTGTCTTGTCCTCCACTCCCATGATGTTTCTTTTCCCTGAAAGAACAATGTGGCGCTTTGGATCATCGCATGATGTACTGATCGTTTTCTTATCTTTCCGTTTCCTCGGTTTGCTACTCATGTCCTTCACATAGAAAACCTGAGCGACATCTTTCGCTAGGACGAATGGTTCGTCAAGGTAACCAAGATTGTTGAAATCCACCATTGTCATTCCGTATTGCTGGTCCACCTTTACCCCACCTCCTGTTAGCTTGAACCATTTGCACCGGAACAAAGGGACCCTAAAGGAGGGTCCATAGTCAAGTTCCCATATCTCCTCTATGTAACCATAATATGTGACCTTTTGCCCATTCTCGGTTGCTGCATCAAAGCGGACACCACTGTTTTGGTTGGTGCTCTTTTTATCTTGGGCGATCGTGTAAAATGTATTCCCATTTATCTCGGACCCTTGGAAAGTCGTTATAGTCGAAGATGGTGTCTTGGCCAACATGTACAGCTGATCTACAACATGTTCGTCACTCATTAAATGTTTTCTCAACCAACTGCCGAAAGTCTCCATGTGGGCCTTCCTAATCCAGGATTCAGGCTTCCCCGGGTTGTCCGAGCGTAAAATATTCTTGTGTTTCTCAAAGTACGGAGCCACCAAGCTGGAATTGGTCAGAACTGTGTGGTGTGCTTCAGTCAGAGAATGGCCGTCCATACATATCGTTGATTTCCTTCCGATCGTGCCTTTTCCACTTAGTCTCCCCTCGTGCCGCGATCGAGGAAGACCAATCGGCTTAAGGTTAGGAACAAAGTCAACACAAAACTCAATTACCTCCTCATTTCCATAGCCCTTGGCGATGCTTCCTTCTGGCCTAGCACGGTTACGAACATATTTCTTTAATATTCCCATGAACCTCTCGAAGGGGAACATATTGTGTAGAAATACAGGACCGAGAATGGAAATCTCATCGACTAGGTGAACCAGGAGGTGCGTCATAATATTGAAGAAGGATGGCGGGAACACCAACTCGAAACTGACAAGACATTGGATCACATCGTTCTGTAACCGTGGTAGAACTTCTGGATTGATTACCTTCTGAGAGATTGCATTGAGGAATGCACATAGCTTCACAATGGCTACTCGAACATTTTCCGGCAGGAGCCCCCTCAAAGCAATCGGAAGCAATTGCGTCATAATCACGTGGCAGTCGTGAGACTTCAGGTTTTGGAACTTTTTCTCCGCCATGTTTATTATTCCCTTTATATTGGACGAGAATCCTGACGGGACCTTCATACTGCTCAGGCATTCAAAAAAGATGACCTTCTCTTCTTTGGTCAGAGCGTAGCTGGCACGACCTTGAAACCGTTCCGGATGCCGGTCATCAGGGTCTTTCAAACTTTGCTGGTCCTGCCGTGCTTCCTTTGTATCATTTGACTTCCCATACACGCCCAAGAAGCTTAGGATGTTCACGCAAATATTCTTCGTAACGTGCATCACGTCGATTGCAGAGCGGACTTCTAGGACTTTCCAATATTCTAGCTCCCAGAATATAGATTTCTTCTTCCACATGGCTACGTGCCCGTCAGCTCCCTTCGGAACTGATTGTCCGCCAGGACCCTTTCCAAAGATGACTTTCAAATCCTTGACCATATCAAATACCTCAGCACCAGTGTGTTCCGCAGGCTTCGGCCGGTGATCTGCCTTGCCGTTGTAATGCTTGCCTTTCTTTCTTACTGGATGACCTTTCGGAAGAAATCGACGATGCCCAAGGTACACGTTCTTCTTACAATTTGGCAAATGTACACTTTCAGTCTCATGTAAGCAGTGCGTGCATGCATTGTATCCCTTATTTGACAGTCCCGAAAGGTTACTAAGAGCAGGCCAATTGTTGATGGTTACGAAAAGCAACGCTCGTAGGTCAAATTCCTCTTCTTTGTGCTCATCCCACACATGGACACCAGGTCTGCCCCACAGCTGTAAAAGCTCATCAACTAATGGCCTTAGGTACACATCGATGTCGTTGCCGGGTTGCTTCGGACCTTGGATGAGCACTGGCATCATAATGAACTTCCGCTTCATGCACAACCAAGGAGGAAGGTTGTAGATGCATAGAGTCACGGGCCAGGTGCTATGGCTGGAGCTCTGCTCGCCAAAAGGATTCATGCCATCCGTACTTAGACCAAATCTTATGTTCCTTGCGTCAGCTGCAAAATCTTTGAACTCTCTGTCGATCTTTCTCCATTGCGTTCCATCTGCGGGGTGTCTCAACTCCCGTCCGACTTACGGTCCTCTTTGTGCCATCGCAACAACTTGGCATGCTCTTTGTTCCTGAACAGACGTTTCAACCGTGGTATTATAGGAGCATACCACATCACCTTGGCGGGAACCCTCTTCCTGGGTTTCTGGCCCTCAACAGGGTCATCGCCTCTGATCTTATAACGCAATGCAGTGCATACCGGGCATTCATTCAAATTCTCGTATTCACCGCGGTAGAGGATGCAGTCGTTGATGCATGCATGTATCTTCAGAACCTCTAAACCTAGAGGGCAGACAACCTTCTTTGCTTCGTACGTACTGGCGGGCAACTCGTTATTCTTTGGAAACATATTCTTCAACATTTTCAGCAAGTTTTCAAATGCCGAGTCAGCTACACCTGCCTGTGCCTTCCATTTCAGCAAATCCAGTGTGCAGCCCAGCTTTTTCAGACCATCATCGCATCCGGGGTACAGCGCCTTCCTGTGATCCTCTAACATGCGATCCAAATTCTCCCTCTCCTTTTCAGTTTCGCAGCGTCTCCGTGCATCAGCAATGGTCCTACCAAGATCATCAACGGGATCCTCTTCTTCACCTTCCCCTTCACCTTCCCCTTCACCTTCAGCATCCTCCATGAAAGTATCACCGAAATGAGAAAGATAGCTTTCATCGATGAAATCATCCCCTTCTTCATCTTCTTCCATTATAACCCCTCTTTCTCCATGCTTGGTCCAACAATTATAGCTTGGCATGAAACCGTGCCGAAGCAGGTGCATGTGAACATCTCTTGAGGAAGAGTAACCCTTCTGATTCTTACACTTAACACATGGACAGATAACAAAACCCCCCTGCTTGTTCGCATTAGCCACTACGAGGAAATCTTTCAAACCCGTACTGAACTCGCCGGAGAGTCGGTTACCGTACATCCATTGCCGATTCATCTGCATTATTATAATATAAAATATATAATTAACCATCATGCATTTGTTAAACTAACTAGCTACAAACAATATAAATTAAACAATGAACTACACACACATGCATATTGTATCAATGACGACACATCAAAGGTTCAAGTTGCTAACCGCGATCGAGGAGGAAAAAATAAATGAGAAAGCTCAAGTGTGGCTCCAACACTTCATATCATGTTTGTTTCATGCTCTTGGGGCATTTCATCAAACACCTTATGTGCATAAGAGGAACCAAAAGCAAACCTAACACTCACTTGTGAAGTTTGTGAAGAGAATGGCTCCAAATGGCTAAGTGTTGGCTCCAAATGGCTGGATGGGTATATATAGGGGAGGGGCTTTAGTCCCGGTTGGCCTGGCCAACCGCGACTAAAGGCCTTCGGGCACCTTTAGTCGCGGTTGGCCTGGCCAACCGCGACTAAAGCCCCCCACGTGCACCAGCTGGCCACCGTGCGCCCTGGGCCCAGGCCTTTGGTCGCGGTTCGCCACACGAACCGCGACTAAAGACCCCATTAGTCGCGGTTCCTTTACCTTCGCGACTTATGGGGCTTCCCGGAAGCCTGTTTTTCTACCAGTGAGAAAGGATCCGATCAAGCTTGGGCTGCATCGGGAATTTCACCGATTAGTATTCTACTTCCTGCAATGCTGCTGGCATAGCGCGTGCGCATTACTGAAAGGCTGCCACCTCCTTGCGTTAAGACTAGCCACAATGGAAATATCATAAGTAGTATCATGCATGCCATGTTGGCAAAAATCTGATGTGGCACACCAATTAATGAGGTGAGAGATGAAAGTGGTATCGATACCGTATCATAGTACGTAAAACTAGAAAAATTAATGGCAAACACATCATGTACATACATGTGCATTGAAATTCTACAAAACATTAAATATTATGATACTATCTTATGATACTATGCATTGAGGGATTAGTATTATAAACTAGTATCATGTGCATGATACTAGTGTATGATACTTCCCATTGTGACTAGTCTAAATCCAGAGCAGAAAACACTTTCAGATTGCCACGGGTGATCCGAACCGGCGGCTTAGCAAGAAGCAGTCTAGGTAAAATAATCAATTGACTAAAGCAATCAAAGAGGGAAAGAATGGATGGATTCCGTCACCACGTGGTGGGCTCAGTTTACGAGCCCGCGTATGGGTGTAGCGCCAGTCGCTGACCGCGCCGCCGGCAGCCAGATGCAATCTGACGATCGAAGACGACGAGGGGTCTCGCCCGAATCACCACTCCAAGAGCCGCATGCCCCACGGTGGACGCCACTATCGAGGTTTTGACCACGGCAGATGCTACGGGTAGCACATGAGAGATGTAGAGCAAGGCGGTGTTGGAGATTCCGGAAACGAGTCGGCACACGATGTACCCAGGTTCACGTCCGCTCGGCGGAGGATCGCTACGTCCTGCTATAAATCACTATGATCATACTGTCGCCAACGTTAGGCGACTTGCTTTGTGGTAGCCGCCGGAGACGGGGGGAGAGATTGTATGTCTAATCTGAGGTTATGTGTGGGAATCCGTCTCAAGGAGGTACCCCTGGTGGCTTTATATATGCAGCCACCTAGGGTTTACAGGTATAAGCCCTCTTGGGCCACTACGCTTCCTTCATGGGCCTGCATGGTCCAGTCGTCCGGGCTTCAGTCGCTAGGGCGCATGGCCCAGTTGCCCGCCGACTGGGGCTGTCCTGCGCTCTTCTCAACTGGCGAGTGAGCTGGGTGATGGGCCCCCTTGGGCGTATCCCCATCACAACGATCTGCTGTCCAATATCGGTTGCGGGCCACAAATCATGCAAAAGAAACGACAGCTATATGTGGCACTTTTTCGGGAAATATATTAATATCAGAAGATACAATTACACTTAGTCTCTGCAACAACGCAATATCCTAATAACATTAGGAATGCACACAGCTAAAAAAGAGAAAAAAAAACTAAGAAATAAAAGTCCCGCTATAGTATCTGGGCCTTTGCAACAATAATACATCCACCACCAATACAACACCTGAAATTCGGACTCTTCAAAAGCAACGCCTCCGAGAAGTGAACAGTGCACGGGCATTATCGTCACCCGATCAAAGATCTTAGGTTTTCACCCTGAAGATGGTCTCCGCCCTCAAAACAATGTCTTCAACAAGGACATTTTCATGCACAACTAGTTAAGGCAAGACCTTGGATTTTCATCCTGAAAGGTAAAACTTCAAACTAGTTGTGCATGAAAGGTAAAACTTTCATTTTCGCCGAAGTTTCTCGCGGCAGATCGGGATGGGACTGTTGGAACTAATCTTGTTAGTTTGTGTTAATTCATGTTTGAAGTTTTTTGAGTAAGGCATGTAGACCACTATGCTGCGGCAATATTCACGTGAAGATGCGGAACGTGTGTACATGCAAGTTTTAGTGGGCTATTTAGTTAGAAATAAAAGTATTAGTTGCTAGCTGATCTAGTTAGGCTTAGTTGAGGACCGAGTATTCAGCAGAAGAGTGGGACGTTGGCAGACTTGCGTGGCTACGTCAAAGAGCTGTTACTCGTGGCCTAGATATCAGCTAGTGGAGTGATCTTCGGATCAGGCAAGTGCGAGCCTGGCCGTTGTGTGAGTGTGTGCTATTTATAGTCGTGTAATCAACTCAGTTTAGTTAATGAGAATAGAAGAGAAAATGTAGCACTTGTGGCTGCCAAGGGAGAGTCTCACGGCAAAGCTGTTTTGTTCCTCCTTGGCTTATGCGTGCGTGTGTGGAGTTTCTCAACGCGTGTGTTCTTAGTCTTCTTCCACCTTGTGTTTGTGTGAGAGATTGAGAGAAGAGGTAGAAGAAGAGGGGCTGCAAGATTGCAGCTCCTTCATTTGGTATCAGAGCCTCGTTTGTCGAGGTCCGCTCTCCATCGTCGTCGAGCTGCGTCACGAGCGAAAGAGAACGGCGTGCTGCCCGGTAAGTTGTGTCACCGGCGGCAAGGAGGTGATGGCCATGGCGTGGAGGCCATTGCCATGAGGAGTTCATCGTCCATGTCCGAGTCGTCGACAAGGTGCGTCATCGGCGGCAACATGGAGGCGAGTCACCGGCGAGGTGTGGCACCGGTGGCGAATAAGGAGGCAAGTCGCCGGCGAGCTGCGACACCGGCGGCAAACTTGTGGCTGCGAGCGTGTCACGGCGGCGCGCTCGTGGTGAAGGCGTAGGAGGTGCGTCTCTCGGTGAGGCCAACGACGACGACGACAATCGGTGTGACAAGATGACATTGGCGGTCATCTGCGACGTGCACCGACGTACATCGACGTCCATGGGCTTCAAGAGAGAAATAATAATAACAAGATTAGGGAGGTGATTGTTGGAACTAATCTTGTTAGTTTGTGTTAATTCATGTTTGAAGTTTTTTGAGTAAGGCATGTAGACCACTATGCTGCGGCAATATTCACGTGAAGATGCGGAACGTGTGTACATGCAAGTTTTAGTGGGCTATTTAGTTAGAAATAAAAGTATTAGTTGCTAGCTGATCTAGTTAGGCTTAGTTGAGGACCGAGTATTCAGCAGAAGAGTGGGACGTTGGCAGACTTGCGTGGCTACGTCAAAGAGCTGTTACTCGTGGCCTAGATATCAGCTAGTGGAGTGATCTTCGGATCAGGCAAGTGCGAGCCTGGCCGTTGTGTGAGTGTGTGCTATTTATAGTCGTGTAATCAACTCAGTTTAGTTAATGAGAATAGAAGAGAAAATGTAGCACTTGTGGCTGCCAAGGGAGAGTCTCACGGCAAAGCTGTTTTGTTCCTCCTTGGCTTATGCGTGCGTGTGTGGAGTTTCTCAACGCGTGTGTTCTTAGTCTTCTTCCACCTTGTGTTTGTGTGAGAGATTGAGAGAAGAGGTAGAAGAAGAGGGGCTGCAAGATTGCAGCTCCTTCAGGGACCTGGTGGGGGGCAGCCCTGCGTGCGGTTCTCCGGGTGTAAGGCGTCGCGGCCCGGCGAGCGGCGGTGGGTGCCTCCGGCGGCGTGCCTGGCCGGCGGCAGAGGTATGGGTTGGGGCGGGCTGGATGGGGTCAAACCCTAGGTCCTCTCCTCCTTGCCTTCTCCGTGGTGTCGGCGGCCGGCGGTGGAGGGCTGGCTATGGGGCTGCT
Source organism: Lolium multiflorum (assembly GCA_030979885.1). Classification (NCBI taxonomy): domain Eukaryota; kingdom Viridiplantae; phylum Streptophyta; class Magnoliopsida; order Poales; family Poaceae; genus Lolium; species Lolium multiflorum. Next base: position 216,537,632 of record CM061748.1, read on the forward strand.
ACGTTGCCCCGGCGGGTGCGGCGTCTCCGGACTTCGTGTCTCCGGCGATAGGGGGTCGGGAGCCAAGTAAAATATGTGGCACTTGGCTCGTTCCTTTCCTTTATCATCCCTGCGAAGAGGGCGGTGTAGACAGATTTGGTCGAATACCGACCGTTGTTGGTCCAACTGCAGATGAGAAAATTTGGTTGTTCTTGTTTTTTAGTATCCGCAGGAAATCTACATGTTTTACATTAAGGTCGAAGGAAAAGGGAAAGAGCTCCAACATGGCGATACAATTCACCCCATCACGATCCTGGATTCACCAAGATGCACTCGCAGAAGATAAGATTAAGCTCTATTTCGCTGTACCTGACCTCTACTTGCTACCTTGCTAAGAGCATCTCTAACAGAGCCTTGCTAAGAGCATCTCTAATAGAGCCCGTAAACGTGCAAACCGTAAAACATGAGTTCAGGCCACTGAACTCGCGTTTACGGTCGAAAAAGTGATGGTGCAGATCAGAACCCGTAAAATAAAACTGTAAAAAGGAATATTGTAGAATATGCCACTGGACCCACTTTTTTTTCCCTTTTTTCATCACTTCGTCTTCTTCCCTGTGTGCACAATCCGTCCAGGTCCAGCCCCGGCCGCTCCGCCCAGGCCCCACCCACGCTCCGGCCGTGCCGGCCGCCACGCTCGCGCCGCGCTCCGTCCCCGTCGCCCAGGCCCGTGCGCGCCGCCCCAGCCTCGTCCCCGCGCCCCACGCCTGCCGCCCCAGCTCCGGCCACGCGTCTGCCGTCCTAGCCCCTGCCCCGCGTGCGCCGCCCCGCCACGCAAGCGCCGCGCGGTGCTACTCGGCCCCACCCGGCAGCACCGCCCCGCCCCGGCCCCGTGCTGCTCCGCCCTGCCCTGCCCTAGCCCCGCCCTGCCCCGCCCAACATCGCCATGGCGAGCTCAACCCCGCCCCGCCTCGTCACGGACGCCTCCAAGGCCGTCCTGGCCGTGCCCGGCGAACTCGTGGCCAGTCGGCTGTCCGCTCTCCCTTCCCCGAGCTCGCAACGCATGGCTCCGCCGAAATTTGGTTGACATTTGGCCGGATTTTATCGAATTTGGTCATATTCCGGTAGTCCTCGTGCGGAAGTGTACTGTTTGGAGCTGAAGTTTCAGCCCGCCAAAACACCACTAGAAGTACAGTTCAGCGTTCAGGTCGACCTTTCGACCCCTACAAATAGGGGCCAGAGTTTGGTTTCAGTCTCGGCCCGTAATTTTTTTTTCGGTTTTGTCCCGTTTACAGTAACTGATCTGCGTCGATTTTCGAACTGAACCCGTAAATTGGCAGTTATTTTTCGGTTTTGGGCCTTTTACGGGCTCTGTTGGAGATGCTCTAACCCAAACCTCAGCGGCTCTATCCACCACATCGGCTGGCGGCGAGCTCCGGGTCTAAGAGCATCTCCACTCGTCCCCCCGACGAGGCCCCCGAGCGACGAGTTTCCCGTCCGGACGGCGAAATTCGGCCCAGTCGCGCCCCCGGTTCCTCGTTTTCGTCCGGATTTGGCCCTTCATCCATCCGGCGAGCCCACGCCATCCCCGGCCCCCGGGGACCTATCGGGGACTCCGGACGAGTGAAAACCGGGGAAGGGCCCGATCTGTCGGTGACTCGACACACGAACCCCACCTCCACCCCTCGTATCTCTCTCGCCGCCGGCACCACCCCGCCGGCTTGTTGCCCAGATTCCGCCGTCCCTCCTTCCCCACCTGCCTATATTCCGCCGTCTTTCGACGACGGCCTATCTGGCTGCTCTTCCGCCGGCCTGTTTTCCGACTTTGGCCTGCTCCTCGTCGCTCGCGGCTCGGGTTGCCTCGACCACGCCCGTCAGGTGTTCGTCCATTTGCCTCGCTGGCCATGGACTCGGACGAAGAGGAGGAGCAGATGTTCGTCGAGCTTATGCAAGAAGAGATGGCAGCAGCCGCCCAAGACGACGAGCACATGATGATCCTCGGTTGCTTGGCAAGCATGTACGCCGGACTGGCAACTGGTCGACGTGGTGGGTCGGCACCAGGTCGCCGGAAGTGCAAGCCGAGACATCGAATGGAGGGCTACTGCATGTTGTACGCCGACTACTTCGCCGATAATCCATTGCACGGTGAGAGTGTTTTCCGGCGTCGTTTCAGGATGAGCAGAAAGCTATTTCTGGAAATTGTGTATGCCATCCGAGACTTTGATCCCTACTTCAGATGCAAGGCGGATTGCACTGGTTTGGTTGGATTTTCGTCACTGCAGAAGTGCACAGTGGCTATGAGGATGCTGGCGTATGGAGCTCCCGGTGATACTGCAGATGACTATCTTCGGATGGCGGAGTCCACCGCCCTTGATTGTTTCTACCGGTTCTGCAGGGCCGTCATAGCAGTGTTCGGGGACTATTACTTGAGATCACCCACTGTCGAAGACACTCAGAGGATCCTTGCAACAAATGAAGCTAGAGGTTTTCCAGGGATGCTTGGAAGCATTGACTGCATGCATTGGCAATGGAAGAACTGTCCGTTTGCGTGGCAGAGAATGTACAAGGGTCACAAAAAAGGTTGCACTGTGATACTTGAAGCAGTGGCTACCCATGATCTCTGGATTTGGCACTCTTTCTTTGGTATGCCTGGATCCAACAATGACATCAACGTCCTAAACTGCTCCCCGGTCTTTTCCAAGCTTGTTGAGGGTCATGCTCCCCCGGTGGACTATGTGATCAATGGTCGGCACTACAACAAAGGATACTACCTTGCAGACGGTATCTATCCAAAGTGAGCAACATTTGTGAAGACTATCTCGAACCCTAGCACCCCCAAACTTTGCGAGTTTGTCAAGAAACAAGAAGCTTGCCGAAAAGACGTCGAGCGTGCATTTGGTGTCCTCCAGCAGAGATTTGCTGTCGTCCGGTTCCCCGCTATGACTTGGTCCAAAGATCAGATGTGGGAGGTGATGAACTGCTGTGTGTGCCTACACAATATGATTATTGAAAATGAGCGAAAGCATCCGGTTCCTCTGGCTGAGCAAGAAGCACCATATGAGAGAGAGGGTCCTCTTGCACAGCCTAATCACCAGGTGCCTCCATCATGGGCCGCCTTCATTGCTATGCGCCAGGAGATTCGAGACTCTACAATGCATCAGCTGCTGCAAGATGATCTGGTGGAGCACATATGGAGGCTCCGAGGCAACGCCAACGCCGACGCCAACTAGTCTGTCTTAATTTGTTTGAAAAATTGTGAAATTGTGTGCTTCATTTGTTTCAGCACTTGTTAAACATTGTACTGATTATCGCCGAATTTGTTTCAGCAATTTTCGTACTCTTGGTCGCCGAACTTGTTAAATTTTATGTTAAATTTGTTTGAAATATGTCAAATGGTCGAGGTTGGGGGTTTCCTGCCGGGGGGACGGCTGGAACTTCGGCGCTCCCCACGCCAAATCTTTCTCCAATCCGGACGAAAATTTCGCTGGATTTGAGCGTGGGGAGCGCCAACGAGTGGGGATGCTCTAACTGCTCTTTAGTGAGTCTATCCCAATGTAGTACCTCCACGGCCAGGTTTGGGCCACAGTTCGAAAGCCACTCACTCGACATTATATCTTGGACAGTCAGAGAAGTGAAGTCCTGATACCACCCAAGACCACAACGACGAAGATATATATACTATGGCCGACGCATGCGTCCTCATTTGGTCATTCCTTCATTAACTAGCCAGCAATTTTGGCGTTGCATAATTTCCCTCGGAACTTGGCCAATTTATAGGCTATATATTTCATGTAGGAGTACGCGTATTTACTTCCGTCAGCCTTTTATGGTGGTGATATTATTATTACGAGAGGGGAAAGGTGCTCCATGGCATCACAAATACACAGATACGACTCATATATATATATATGTTCCTGCCTCAGACCTTGCAGTTGGGGAGAGGCACATGGCCGCTACAGATTAATTTTTTCCCCTCAATGTAGCTTAAGCACATGCAATTAAAATTGGGTTGTGGTCCGACTATGAGTTGGAGTTGTACTACTTTCTACTTTTTCCGCAACCCATGAAATGTAAAGGCGGAATGCTGCATTCCCGTCACTATATATAGAGTACTCCGCACTTGAGGGTGCACATAGCCAATAATCTAGTAGTTTTTTGCTTTTTGATGAAACCGTTTTACTGTGCCATTTTAAACAGGTTCGGTGATCTTTGGCTACTGAACTTTCTCTAAAGCACACTTTTCGTAATAAAGTTTTTATAATATCCAAAACGATCCCTGAACTTCATGTGGTCGGTTGGCATTGACTTCATGTGGTCGATGATGTCATGCGCGACAATGTGCACTCCTAGACTTTTAGCCTGTTCTAGCAAGATTGCAGAATTACTCTGAGAGCCAAGTTTTGTTTTCTTTCTTGGTTTTTCTCTCTTTACCATCAAATCTGAACAGGTAGTGACCACCCCCAGAGGCAACACCTGCTTCTATTGCAGGCATGTATGTTGTTTTGTAGCTAGTATACTTAAGATGTCCAAGTGGAAGACATTGAGATACAAGATTATGCATGTGATGAGGAAACAATGGTTGAGTTGAATATATATACATATCAAGGACATACGATAAGGAAAAAGGTGGAGTTCTTTGCATAAAACTATCACTTTTGCATAAAACTATCAGAAGGGAAATGCCAGCATTGACGGAATCAAGACCCAGATAGCCGCAGGAAAAGCACCGGGATTCACTGTAGATGAAGAAAGAGTTCTTTGGTACAATGAACGCCTGTGTGTACCGTCAGACTCAGAGTTCAAGCAAGTCATTTTGAAAGAAGCCCATGACACCTTATACTCTATTCATCCCGGAGGTACCAAGATGTATCAAGACTTGAAGGAACAATTCTGGTGGCATGGAATGAAGAGGGAGATCGGAAGCTACATCGCCAAGTGTGATATCTGTCAGCGAGTCAAGGCAGAACATCAGCGACCCGCAGGACTGCTGCAACCCCTACAGATTCCAGAATGGAAGTGGGACTCTGTAGGAATGGACTTTATCACAGGTTTGCCCAAATCCAGCAAAGGCAATGATTCCATATGGGTAGTTGTTGATAGATTGACCAAGGTAGCCCATTTCATCGCTGTCAAGACCACCTACCAAGGCCCCAAGTTAGCTGAGCTGTATATTTCTAGAATAGTAGCACTGCACGGAACCCCGAAGTCGATAGTGTCAGATAGAGGATCACAATTCACCTCAAGATTCTGGCAGAAGGTGCATGAAGGACTAGGAACCCGTCTGAATTTCAGCACCGCCTATCACCCGCAGACCGATGGACAAACCGAGAGAGTCAACCAGATATTAGAGGACATGCTGAGAGCATGTGTACTGGAATATGGATCCAAGTGGGAAGACTGCCTGCCGTACGCAGAATTCTCTTACAACAACAGTTACCAAGCCAGTTTACAGATGACCCCCTTTGAAGCCCTGTACGGAAGGAAGTGCCATACCCCCCTGAATTGGTCGGAAGTCGGAGAGAGTCAAGTCTTTGGACCTGATGTTCTTCGTGAAGCTGAAGAGAAGGTGCACAAGATCCGCGAATACCTCAAGACGGCGCAATCAAGGCAGAAGAGTTACGCCGACAAGAGACGCCGAGAGATGACCTTCGAGATCGGAGATTTTGTCTATCTCAAAGTATCCCCCCTGAAAGGAATGCAGAGATTTCAGCTGAAAGGAAAGCTTGCACCCCGATATGTCGGACCCTTCAAAGTTCTGAGTCGCCGAGGAGAAGTATCTTATCAACTGGAGTTGCCTGAAGAAATGTCGGCTGTGCACGACGTATTTCACATCTCACTCCTCCGGAAGTGCCTTGAAGTCCCTGAGAAGACCGAGGTGTTCAAGAACATCGATCACCGTTCGGTGGATATCAACCAGGACCTGACATACCGTGAAGTGCCGATTCGCATTTTGGAAGAAGCATACAGAACCACCCGCACCCGAAGCATCAAGTTTTTGAAGATACAATGGAGCAATCATACTGAAGATGAAGCCACCTGGGAGCGAGAGGAAGACATGAAGAAAGAATACCCAGATCTCTTTAGTACCTAACTTTTCTTTAAGATCTCGGGACGAGATCTTTTGTAAGAGGGAAGGGTTTGTAACATCCCAAAATTCAATAAAAGGAAGAAGAGGAATTCCAGAGATCCAAATTTGAGAACCAACAAAAACTTTTAAACTTGCATATAGTACCCTGCATAGGACTTGTGCATTTTGAGTGCTATGCCTTGATGTGTAGGCTAACGTTGCATAGAAAACAAAAAATTTCCTACCGCGAACACGCAATCCAAGCCAAGATGCAATCTAAAAGATGGTAGCAACGAGGGGGTATCGAGTCTCACCCTTGAAGAGATTCCAAATCCTACAAGATGAGGCTCTTGTTGCTGAGGTAGACGTTCACTTGCCGCTTGCAAAAGCGCATAGAAGATCTTGATTACGATCGCTTCCGGCGCCACGAACAGGCAGCACCTCCGTACTCGGTCACACGTTCGGTTGTTGATGAAGACGACGTCCACCTCCCCGTTCCAGCGGGCAGCGAAAGTAGTAGCTCCTCTTGAATTCGACAGCACGACGGCGTGGTGTCGGTGGTGGTGGAGAAATCCGGCGGAGCTTCGCTAAGCGTGCGGGATGTGGTGGAGGAGAGAGACCGCTTGGGGAGAGAGGGGGGTTGGGCGCCGGCCCTCTAAGGGGTGCGGCCAAGGCTGAGGCTTGAAGTGGTCAGCCCCCTCTCCTATGCCCCTCATTATATAGGTGGAAGCACCAAGAGTTCTAGTCCAAGTCTTCGAATAAGACCCCAACACTAAAACCTCCCATATGTGGGAAACCTACTCAAGGAGGGAGTCCTACCCAAGGTGGGACTCCCACCTTTCCTTGAGGTGGGTTGGCCGGCCACCCTAGGGGAGTCCACCTTGGACTCCTCCCCTTTAGGGTTGGCTGGTCATGCAAGGTGGAGTCCCTCCGGGACTCTACTTTCCATGGTGATTTCTGATGGCGTGTATTTCACACGTTCGTTGGGCAACCCCAAGAGGAAGGTATGATGCGCACAGCAGCAAGTTTTCCCTCAGAAAGAAACCAAGGTTTATCGAACCAGGAGGAGCCAAGAAGCACGTTGAAGGTTGATGGCGGCGAGATGTAGTGCGGCGCAACACCAGGGATTCCGGTGCCAACATGGAACCTGCACAACACAACCAAAGTACTTTGCCCCAACGAAACAGTGAGGTTGTCAATCTCACCGGCTTGCTGTAACAAAGGATTAACCGTATTGTGTGGAAGATGATTGTTTGCAGAAAACAGTAGAACAAGTATTGCAGTAGATTGTATTTCAGTAAAGAGAATTGGACCGGGGTCCACAGTTCACTAGAGGTGTCTCTCCCATAAGATAAACAGCATGTTGGGTGAACAAATTACAGTTGGGCAATTGACAAATAAAGAGAGCATGACCATGCACATACATATCATGATGAGTATAGTGAGATTTAATTGGGCATTACGACAAAGTACATAGACCGCCATCCAACTGCATCTATGCCTAAAAAGTCCACCTTCAGGTTATCATCCGAACCCCCTCCAGTATTAAGTTGCAAGCAACAGACAATTGCATTAAGTATGGTGCGTAATGTAATCAACAACTACATCCTTAGACATAGCATCAATGTTTTATCCCTAGTGGCAACAGCACAACACAACCTTAGAACTTTCTGTCACTGTCCCAGGTGTCAGTGCAGGCATGAACCCACTATCGAGCATAAGTACTCCCTCTTGGAGTTAAAAGCATCTACTTGGCCAGAGCATCTACTAGTAACGGAGAGCATGCAAGATCATAAATAACACATAAGCATAACTTTGATAATCAACATAACAAGTATTCTCTATTCATCGGATCCCAACAAACGCAACATATAGAATTACAGATAGATGATCTTGATCATGTTAGGCAGCTCACAAGATCCGACAATGATAGCACAATGGGGAGAAGACAACCATCTAGCTACTGCTATGGACCCATAGTCCAGGGGTAGACTACTCACACATCACACCGGAGGCGACCATGGCGGCGTAGAGTCCTCCGGGAGATGATTCCCCTCTCCGGCAGGGTGCCGGAGGCGATCTCCTGGATCCCCCGAGATGGGATCGGCGGCGGCGTCTCTGGAAGGTTTTCCGTATCGTGGTTCTCGGTACTGGGGGTTTCGTCACGGAGGCTATTTGTAGGCGGAAGGGCAGGTCAAGAGGCGGCACGGGGCCCCACACCACAGGGCCGCGCGCCAAGGGGGGCCGCGCCGCCTAGGGTGTGGCCCCTCCGTGGCCCCTTCGTCTCTCCTTCGGACTTCCGGAAGCTTCGTGGAAAAATAGGCCCCTGGGCTTTGATTTCGTCCAATTCCGAGAATATTTCCTTACTAGGATTTCTGAAACCAAAAACAGCAGAAAACAGAATGGCACTTCGGCATCTTGTTAATAGGTTAGTTCCAGAAAATGCACGAATATGACATAAAGTGTGCATAAAATATGTAGATAACATCAATAATGTGGCATGGAACATAAGAAATTATCGATACGTCGGAGACGTATCAGCATCCCAAGCTTAGTTCTGCTCGTCCCGAGGTAAAACGATAACACAGATAATTTATGGAGTGACATGCCATCATAATCTTGATCATACTATTTGTAAAGCATATGTAGTGAATGCAGCGATCAAAACAATGTGTATGACATGAGTAAACAAGTGAATCATAAAGCAAAGACTTTTCATGAATAGCACTTCAAGACAAGCATCAATAAGTCTTGCATAAGAGTTAACTCATAAAGCAATAATTCAAAGTAAAGGCATTGAAGCAACATAAAAGAAGATTAAGTTTCAGCGGTTGCTTTCAACTTGTAACATGTATATCTCATGGATATTGTCAACATAGAGTAATATAATAAGTGCAATAAGCAAGTATGTAGGAATCAATGCACAGTTCACACAAGTGTTTGCTTCTTGAGGTGGAGAGAAATAGGTGAACTGACTCAACATTGAAAGTAAAAGAATGGTCCTCATAGAGGAAAAGCATCGATTGCTATATTTGTGCTAGAGCTTTGATTTTGAAAACATGAAACAATTTTGTCAACGGTAGTAATAAAGCATATGCATCATGTAAATTATATCTTATAAGTTGCAAGCCTCATGCATAGTTTACCAATAGTGCCCGCACCTTGTCCTAATTAGCTTGGACTACCTGGATTATCACCGCAATACATATGCTTTAACCAAGTTTCACAAAGGGGTACCTCTATGCCGCCTGTACAAAGGTCTAAGGAGAAAGCTCGCATTTGGATTTCTCGCTTTTGATTATTCTCAACTTAGACATCCATACCGGGACAACATAGACAACAGATAATGGACTCCTCTTTTAATGCTTAAGCATTCAACAACAATTAATTCTTTTCTCATTAGAGACTTGAGGATATTTGTCCAAAACTGAAACTTCCACCATGAATCATGGCTTTAGTTAGCGGCCCAATGTTCTTCTCTCACAATATGCATGCTCAAACCATTCAACTCAGTGTAGATCGCCCTTACTTCAGACAAGACGAACATGCATAGAAACTCACATGAAATTCAACAACGAATAGTTGATGGCGTTCCCAGTAAACATGGTTATCGCACAACAAGCAACTTAATAAGAGATAAAGTGCATAATTACATATTCAATACCACAATAGTTTTTAAGCTATTTGTCCCATGAGCTATATATTGCAAAGGTGAATGATGGAATTTTAAAGGTAGCACTCAAGCAATTTACTTTGGAATGGCGGGAAAATACCATGTAGTATAGGTAGGTATGGTGGACACAAATGGCATAGTGGTTGGCTCAAGTATTTTGGATGCATGAGAAGTATTCCCTTTCGATACAAGGTTTAGGCTAGCAAGGTTTATTTGAAACAAACACAAGGATGAATCGGTGCAGCAAAACTCACATAAAAGACATATTGAAAACATTATAAGACTCTACACCGTCTTCCTTGTTGTTCAAACTCAATACTAGAAATTATCTAGACCTTAGAGAAACCAAATATGCAAACCAAATTTTAGCATGCTCTATGTATTTCTTCATTAATGGGTGCAAAGCATATGATGCAAGAGCTTAAACATGAGCACAACAATTGCCAAGTATCACATTATCCAAGACATTTATAGCAATTACTACATGTATCATTTTCCAATTCCAACCATATAACAATTTAACGAAGGAGAAACTTCGCCATGAATACTATAAGTAGAAACCAAGGACATACTTGTCCATATGCTACAGCGGAGCGTGTATCTCTCCCATAAAGTGAATGCTAGGATCCATTTTATTCAAACAAAACAAAAAACAAAAACAAACCGACGCTCCAAGAAAAAGCACATAAGATGTGATGGAATAAAAATATAGTTTCAGGGGAGGAACCTGATAATGTTGTCGATGAAGAAGGGGATGCCTTGGGCATCCCCAAGCTTAGACGCTTGAGTCTTCTTGATATATGCAGGGGTGAACCACGGGTGCATCCCCAAGCTTAGAGCTTTCACTCTCCTTGATCATGTTGCATCATACTCCTCTCTTGATCCTTGAAAACTTCCTCCACACCAAACTCGAAACAACTCATTAGAGGGTTAGTGCACAATATAAATTGACATATTCAGAGGTGAAACAATCATTCTTAACACTTCTGGACATTGCATAATGCTACTGGACATTAGTGGATCAAAGAAATTCATCCAACATAGCGAAAGAGGCAATGCGAAATAAAAGGCAGAATCTGTCAAAACAGAACAGTTCGTATTGACGAATTTTAAAATGGCACCAGACTTGCTCAAATGAAAATGCTCAAATTGAATGAAAGTTGCGTACATATCTGAGGATCATGCACGTAAATTGGCTTAATTTTCTGAGCTACCTACAGGGAGGTGGACCCAGATTCGTGACAGCAAAGAAATCTGGAACTGCGCAGTAATCCAAATCTAGTACTTACTTTTCTATCAACGGCTTAACTTGGCACAACAAAACACAAAACTAAGATAAGGAGAGGTTGCTACAGTAGTAAACAACTTCCAAGACACAAAATAAAAACAAAGTACTGTAGGTAAAAACATGGGTTGTCTCCCATAAGCGCTTTTCTTTCAGCTAGGCGCAGAAAGTGTGTATCAAGTATTATCAAGAGACGAAGTGTCAACATCATAATTTGTTCTCATAATGGAATCAAAAGGGTACTTCATTATCTTTCTAGGGAAGTGTTCCATACCTTTCTTGAGAGGAAATTGATATTTTATATTACCTTCCTTCATATCAATAATAGCACCAACAGTTCGAAGAAAAGGTCTTCCCAATATAATGGGACAAGATGCATTGCATTCAATATCCAAGACAACAAAATCAACGGGAACAAGATTATTGTTAACGGTAATGCGAACATTATCAACTTTACCCAAAGGTTTCTTTGTAGAATGATCAGCAAGATTAACATCCAAATAACAATTTTTCAGCGGTGGCAAGTCAAGCATATTATAAATTTTCTTAGGCATAACAGAAATACTTGCACCAAGATCACATAAGGCATTACAATCAAAATCTTTAACCTTCATCTTAATGATGGGCTCCCAACCATCCTCTAGCTTTTTAGGAATAGAGGCTTCGCGCTCTAGTTTCTCTTCTCTAGCTTTTATGAGAGCATTTGTAATATGATGCGTGAAAGCCAAATTTATAGCACTAGCATTAGGACTTTTAGCAAGTTTTTGCAAGAACTTTATAACTTCAGAGATGTGGCAATCATCAAAATTCAAACCATTATAATCTAAAGTAATGGGATCATCATCCCCAATGTTGGAAAAAATTTCAGCAGCTTTATCACAGGCAGTTTTAGCAGTTTCAGGCAGTTTTTCGCGCTTTGCATTAGAAGTGGAAACATTGCTAACACCAATTCTTTTATTAGTATTAGTAGGAGGTGCAGCAACATGTGTAGCATTAGCATTACTAGTGGTGGTAATAGTCCAAACTTTAGCTATATTCTTCTCTTTAGCTAGTTTTTCATTTTCTTCTCTATCCCACCTAGCACGCAATTCAGCCATTAATCTTATATTCTCATTAATTCTAACTTGAATGGCATTTGCTGTAGTAGTAATTTTATTATGATGATTCTCATTAGGCAAAACTTTTGATTTCAAAAGATCAACATCAGCAGCAAGACTATCAACTTTAGAAGCAAGTATATCAATTTTCCCAAGCTTTTCTTCAACAGATTTGTTAAAAGCAGTTTGTGTACTAATAAATTCTTTAAGCATGGCTTCAAGTCCAGGGGGTGAATTCCTATTATTGTTGTAAGAATTCCCATAAGAATTACCATAGCCGTTGCCATTATTATAAGGATATGGCCTATAGTTGTTACTAGAATTGTTCCGGTAAGCATTGTTGTTGAAATTATTATTTTTAATGAAGTTTACATCAACATGTTCTTCTTGTGCAACCAATGAAGCTAACGGAACATTATTAGGATCAATATTAGTCCTATCATTCACAAGCATAGACATAATAGCATCAATCTTATCATTCAAGGAAGAGGTTTCTTCGACAGAATTTACCTTCTTACCTTGTGGAGCTCTTTCCGTGTGCCATTCAGAGTAGTTGATCATCATATTGTCAAGAAGCTTTGTTGCTTCACCAAGAGTGATGGACATAAAGGTACCTCCAGCAGCTGAATCCAATAAATTCCGCGAAGAAAAATTTAGTCCTGCATAGAAGGTTTGGATGATCATCCAAGTAGTCAGTCCATGGGTTGGGCAGTTTTTAACCAAAGATTTCATTCTTTCCCAAGCTTGAGCAACATGTTCAGTATCTAATTGTTTAAAATTCATTATGCTACTCCTCAAAGATATAATTTTAGCAGGGGGATAATATCTACCAATAAAAGCATCCTTGCATTTAGTCCATGAATCAATACTATTCTTAGGCAGAGATAGCAACCAATCTTTAGCTCTTCCTCTTAATGAGAAAGGGAACAATTTTAGTTTAATAATATCACCATCTACATCTTTATATTTTTGCATTTCACATAGTTCAACAAAATTATTACGATGGGCAGCAGCATCATCAGAACTAATTCCAGAAAATTGATCTTTCATAACAAGATTCAGTAAAGCAGGTTTAATTTCAAAGAATTCTGCTGTAGTAGCAGGTGGAGCAATAGGTGTGCATAAGAAATCATTATTATTTGTGGTTGTGAAGTCACACAACTTAGTATTTTCAGCGTTGGCCATTTTAGCAACAGTAAATAAAACAAACTAGATAAAGTAAATGCAAGTAAACTAATTTTTTTGTGTTTTTGATATAGCGAACAAGATAGCAAATAAAGTAAAACTAGCAACTAATTTTTTGTATTTTGATTTAGTGCAGCAAACAAAGTAGTAAATAAAACTAAGCAACACAAAAACAAAGTAAAGAGATTGAGAAGTGGAGACTCCCCTTGCAGCGTGTCTTGATCTCCCGGCAACGGCGCCAAAAGAGCTTGATGGCGTGTATTTCACACGTTCGTTGGGCAACCCCAAGAGGAAGGTATGATGCGCACAGCAGCAAGTTTTCCCTCAGAAAGAAACCAAGGTTTATCGAACCAGGAGGAGCCAAGAAGCACGTTGAAGGTTGATAGCGGCGAGATGTAGTGCGGCGCAACACCAGGGATTCCGGCGCCAACGTGGAACCTGCACAACACAACCAAAGTACTTTGCCCCAACGAAACAGTGAGGTTGTCAATCTCACCGGCTTGCTGTAACAAAGGATTAACCGTATTGTGTGGAAGATGATTGTTTGCAGAAAACAGTAGAACAAGTATTGCAGTAGATTGTATTTCAGTAAAGAGAATTGGACCGGGGTCCACAGTTCACTAGAGGTGTCTCTCCCATAAGATAAACAGCATGTTGGGTGAACAAATTACAGTTGGGCAATTGACAAATAAAGAGAGCATGACCATGCACATACATATCATGATGAGTATAGTGAGATTTAATTGGGCATTACGACAAAGTACATAGACCGCCATCCAACTGCATCTATGCCTAAAAAGTCCACCTTCAGGTTATCATCCGAACCCCTCCAGTATTAAGTTGCAAGCAACAGACAATTGCATTAAGTATGGTGCGTAATGTAATCAACAACTACATCCTTAGACATAGCATCAATGTTTTATCCCTAGTGGCAACAGCACAACACAACCTTAGAACTTTCTGTCACTGTCCCAGGTGTCAATGCAGGCATGAACCCACTATCGAGCATAAGTACTCCCTCTTGGAGTTAAAAGCATCTACTTGGCCAGAGCATCTACTAGTAACGGAGAGCATGCAAGATCATAAATAACACATAAGCATAACTTTGATAATCAACATAACAAGTATTCTCTATTCATCGGATCCCAACAAACGCAACCATCTAGCTACTGCTATGGACCCATAGTCCAGGGGTAGACTACTCACACATCACACCGGAGGCGACCATGGCGGGGTAGAGTCCTCCGGGAGATGATTCCCCTCTCCGGCAGGCGAGGCGATCTCTGGATCCCCCGAGATGGGATCGGCGGCGACGGCGTCTCTGGAAGGTTTTCCGTATCGTGGTTCTCTGACTGGGGTCGTCACGGAGGCTATTTGTAGGCGGAAGGGCAGGTCAAGAGGCGGCACGGGGGCCCCACACCACAGGGCCGCGCGGCCAAGGGGGCCGCGCCGCCCTAGGGTGTGGCCCCTCCGTGGCCCCTCTTCGTCTCTCCTTCGGACTTCTGGAAGCTTCGTGGAAAAATAGGCCCCTGGGCTTTGATTTCGTCCAATTCCGAGAATATTTCCTTACTAGGATTTCTGAAACCAAAAACAGCAGAAAACAGAACTGGCACTTCGGCATCTTGTTAATAGGTTAGTTCCAGAAAATGCACGAATATGACATAAAGTGTGCATAAAATATGTAGATAACATCAATAATGTGGCATGGAACATAAGAAATTATCGATACGTCGGAGACGTATCAATTTCTTCCGGACTTTTCTAGAACCTTCTAAAACCTGCCATAAATGCACCGGATCATTTCCAAACTTGGAATATGACTTCCTATATATGAATCTTATTCTCCGGACCATTCCGGAACTCCTCGTGATGTCCGGGATCTCATCCGGGACTCCGAACAAATATTCGAACTCCATTCCATATTCAAGTTCTACCATTTCAACATCCAACTTTAAGTGTGTCACCCTACGGTTCGTGAACTATGCGGACATGGTTGAGTACTCACTCCGACCAATAACCAATAGCGGGATCTGGAGATCCATAATGGCTCCCACATATTCAACGATGACTTTAGTGATCGAATGAACCATTCACATACGATAATTCCCTTTGTCACGCGATATTTTACTTGTCCGAGGTTTGATCTTCGGTATCACTCTATACCTTGTTCATCCTCGTCTCCTGACAAGTACTCTTTACTCGTACCGTGGTATGTGGTCTCTAATGAACTTATTCATATGCTTGCAAGACATTAGACGACATTCCACCGAGAGGGCCCAGAGTATATCTATCCGTCATCGGGATGGACAAATCCCACTGTTGATCCATATGCCTCAACTCATACTTTCCGGATACTTAATCCCACCTTTATAACCACCCATTTACGCAGTGGCGTTTGATGTAATCAAAGTACCTTTCCGGTATAAGTGATTTACATGATCTCATGGTCATAAGGACTAGGTAACTATGTATCGAAAGCTTATAGCAAATAACTTAATGACGAGATCTTATGCTACGCTTAATTGGGTGTGTCCATTACATCATTCATACAATGATATAACCTTGTTATTAATAACATCCAATGTTCATGATTATGAAACTAATCATCCATTAATCAACAAGCTAGTTAAGAGGCATACTAGGGACTCTTTGTTTGTCTACATATCACACATGTACTAATGTTTCGGTTAATACAATTATAGCATGATATATAAACATTTATCATAAACATAAACATATAAATAATAACCACTTTATTATTGCCTCTAGGGCATATCTCCTTCAGTCTCCCACTTGCACTAGAGTCAATAATCTAGTTTACATTTGTAAAGATATAACACCTTGGCCTTATGGTGCTTTATCATGTATTGCTCACGGGAGAGGTTTTTAGTCAACGGATCTGACACGCTCAGAAACGTATGTATTTTGTAATTCATTTGCGTCTCAACGCATCACTCATTTCCAAATGAGTCGGCATTAAATATGTTTGGTCTTTTGGTGGAACCTTAATTCCGCGGTCTGAAATATGTCACTAATATTGTCACACACAATATAGCTTCAAAGTTCTGACTCTGTCGGAAATACACCAAGTTCTCAAAGAACCTCTTGACTTAACATCCTTTGTCATTGTCAAAACAATGACATACTCTGCCTTCTTTTGTAGAATCCGTCACAATATTTAGAACTCTTCTAAATCTAGCATAGACAACTTCTAGCTCATTGTGCTACCTTTTAAACAACACTTAATCTAATTTGAGATTGAAATTATATTTTATATGTGACAAAACCAATATCGGTGTAACACCTTACAGCGATTTGTTTGTCATTTCTTCATACAAAAAAATATATATATCCTTAGTTCTTCTAAAGTACTCAAGGATATTCTTACTGTCGTCCAATGATCATCATATGAATCATTCTGGTATATGCTCATAACACTTTATAGCACATGATATCTGATTGTGTACATATTATTCGTGATCTATAATCACTCATGTGTTTTTACTCATTGAGTGTCAGATACACTCAAGTCTTGTTAAAACTTCACATGACAAGAATATTTTCTTAATATTTCTATATTGAACTATTTTCAATATCCATTGTATGTACTTTTGATACGTCTCCGACGTATCGATAATTTCTTATGTTCTATGCCACATTATTGATGTTATCTACATGTTTTATGCACACTTTATGTCATATTCGTGCATTTTCTGGAACTAACCTATTAACAAGATGCCGAAGTGCCGTTGCTGTTTTCTGCTGTTTTTGGTTTCAGAAATCCTAGTAAAGAAATATTCTCGGAATTGGACGAAATCCAAGCCCAGGGGCCTATTTTTCCACGAAGCTTCCAGAAGTCCGAAGACGAGACGAAGAGGGGCCACAGGGTGGCCAAACCCTAGGGCGGCGCGGCCCCACCCCTGGCCGCCCGGCCTGTGGTTTGGGCCCCCGTGCCGCCTCTTGACTTGCCCTTCCGCCTACTTAAAGCCTCCGTGACGAAACCCCACCGAGAGCCACGATACGGAAAACCTTCGAGGCGCCGTCGCCGCCGATCCCATCTCGGGGATCCAGAGATCGCCTCCGGCACCCTGCCGGAGAGGGGAATCATCTCCCGGAGGACTCTACGCCGCCATGGTCGCCTCCGGTGTGATGTGTGAGTAGTCTACCCCTGGACTATGGGTCCATAGCAGTAGCTAGATGGTTGTCTTCTCCCCATTGTGCTATCATTGTCGGATCTTGTGAGCTGCCTAACATGATCAAGATCATCTATCTGTAATTCTATATGTTGCGTTTGTTGGGATCCGATGAATAGAGAATACTTGTCATGTTGATTATCAAAGTTATATCTATGTGTTGTTTATGATCTTGCATGCTCTCCGTTATTAGTAGATGCTTTGGCCAAGTTGATGCTAGTAACTCCAAGAGGGAGTATTTATGCTCGATAGTGGGTTCATGCCTCCGTGAATCTGGAGGAGTGACAAGAACCACTAAGGTTATGGATGTGCTGTTGCCACTAGGGATAAAACATTAGTGCTATGTTCAAGGATGTAGTCACTAGTTACATTACGCGCAATACTTAATGCAATTGTCTGTTGTTAGCAACTTAATACCGGAGGGGGTTCGGACGATAACCTGAAGGTGGACTTTTTAGGCATAGATGCAGTTGGATGGCGGTCTATGTACTTTGTCGTAATGCCCAATTAAATCTCACTATACTCATCATGATATGTATGTGCATTGTCATGCTCTCTTTATTTGTCAATTGCCCAACTGTAATTTGTTCACCCAACATGCTGTTTATCTTATGGGAGAGACACCTCTAGTGAACTGTGGACCCCGGTCCAATTCTTTACTGCAATACAATCTACTGCAATACTTGTTCTACTGTTTTCTCGCAAACAATCATCTTCCACACAATACGGTTAATCCTTTGTTACAGCAAGCCGGTGAGATTGACAACCTCACTGTTTCGTTGGGGCAAAGTACTTTGGTTGTGTTGTGCAGGTTCCACGTTGGCGCCGGAATCCCTGGTGTTGCGCCGCACTACATCCCGCCACCATCAACCTTCAACGTGCTTCTTGGCTCCTCCTGGTTCGATAAACCTTGGTTTCTTTCTGAGGGAAAACTTGCTGTTGTGCGCATCATACCTTCCTCTTGGGGTTCCCAACGAACGTGTGAGTTACACGCCATCAAGCATATTTTCTGGCGCCGTTGCCGGGGAGATCAAGACACGCTGCAAGGGGAGTCTCCACTTCTCAATCTCTTTACTTTGTTTTTGTCTTGCTTTATTTTATTTACTACTTTGTTTGCTGCACTAAATCAAAATACAAAAAAATTAGTTGCTAGTTTTACTTTGTTTGCTATCTTGTTTGCTATATCAAAAACACAAAAAAATTAGTTTACTTGCATTTACTTTATCTAGTTTGTTTTATTTACTGTTGCTAAAATGGCCAATGCTGAAAATACTAAGTTGTGTGACTTCACTAGCACAAATAATAATGATTTCTTATGCACACCTATTGCTCCACCTGCTACTACAGCAGAATTCTTTGAAATTAAACCTGCTTTACTGAATCTTGTTATGAACAATCAATTTTCTGGAATTAGTTCTGATGATGCTGCTGCCCATCTTAATAATTTTGTTGAACTATGTGAAATGCAAAAATATAAAGATGTATATGGTGATATTATTAAACTAAAATTGTTCCCTTTCTCATTAAGAGGAAGAGCTAAAGATTGGTTGCTATCTCTGCCTAAGAATAGTATTGATTCATGGACTAAATGCAAGGATGCTTTTATTGGTAGATATTATCCCCCTGCTAAAATTATATCTTTGAGGAGTAGCATAATGAATTTTAAACAATTAGATACTGAACATGTTGCTCAAGCTTGGGAAAGAATGAAATCTCTGGTTAAAAATTGCCCAACCCATGGACTGACTACTTGGATGATCATCCAAACCTTCTATGCAGGACTAAATTTTTCTTCGCGGAATTTATTGGATTCAGCTGCTGGAGGTACCTTTATGTCCATTACTCTTGGTGAAGCAACAAGGCTTCTTGATAATATGATGATCAATTACTCTGAATGGCACACGGAAAGAGCTCCACAAGGTAAGAAGGTAAATTCTGTCGACGAATCCTCTTCCTTGAATGATAAGGTTGATGCTATTATGTCTATGCTTGCGAATGATAGGACTAATATTGATCCTAATAATGTTCCATTAGCTTCATTGGTTGCACAAGAAGAACATGTTGATGTAAACTTCATTAAAAATAATAATTTCAACAACAATGCTTATCGGAACAATTCTAGTAACAACTATAGGCCATATCCTTATAATAATGGCAACGGCTATGGTAATTCTTATGGAAATTCTTAAACAATAATAGGAATTCACCCCCTGGACTTGAATCCATGCTTAAAGAATTTATTAGTACACAAACTGCTTTTAACAAATCTGTTGAAGAAAAGCTTGGGAAAATTGATATACTTGCTTCTAAAGTTGATAGTCTTGCTGCTGATGTTGATCTTTTGAAATCAAAAGTTTTGCCTAATGAGAATCATCATAATAAGATTGTTACTACAGCAAATGCCATTCAAGTTAGAATTAATGAGAATATAAGATTAATGGCTGAACTGCGTGCTAGGTGGGATAGAGAAGAAAATGAAAAACTAGCTAAAGAGAAGAATATAGCTAAAGTTTGGACTATTACCACCACTAGTAATGCTAATGCTACACATGTTGCTGCACCTCCTACTAATACTAATAAAAGAATTGGTGTTAGCAATGTTTCCACTTCTAATGCAAAGCGCGAAAAACTGCCTGAAACTGCTAAAACTGCTGAAACTGCCTGTGATAAAGCTGCTGAAATTTTTTCCAACATTGGGGATGATGATCACATTGCTTTAGATTATAATGGTTTGAATTTTGATGATTGCCACATCTCTGAAGTTATAAAGTTCTTGCAAAAACTTGCTAAAAGTCCTAATGCTAGTGCTATAAATTTGGCTTTCACGCATCATATTACAAATGCTCTCATAAAAGCTAGAGAAGAGAAACTAGAGCGCGAAGCCTCTATTCCTAAAAAGCTAGAGGATGGTTGGGAGCCCATCATTAAGATGAAGGTTAAAGATTTTGATTGTAATGCCTTATGTGATCTTGGTGCAAGTATTTCTGTTATGCCTAAGAAAATTTATAATATGCTTGACTTGCCACCGCTGAAAAATTGTTATTTGGATGTTAATCTTGCTGATCATTCTACAAAGAAACCTTTGGGTAAAGTTGATAATGTTCGCATTACCGTTAACAATAATCTTGTTCCCGTTGATTTTGTTGTCTTGGATATTGAATGCAATGCATCTTGTCCCATTATATTGGGAAGACCTTTTCTTCGAACTGTTGGTGCTATCATTGATATGAGGGAAGGTAATATAAAATATCAATTTCCTCTCAAGAAAGGTATGGAACACTTCCCTAGAAAGAGAATGAAGGTACCTTATGATTCTATTATTAGAACAAATTATGATGTTGACACTTCATCTCTTGATAATACTTGATACACACTTTCTGCGCCTAGCTGAAAGGCGTTAAAGAAAAGCGCTTATGGGAGACAACCCATGTTTTTACCTACAGTACTTTGTTTTTATTTTGTGTCTTGGAAGTTGTTTACTACTGTAGCAACCTCTCCTTATCTTAGTTTTGAGTTTTGTTGTGCCAAGTTAAGCCGTTGATAGAAAAGTAAGTACTAGATTTGGATTACTGCGCAGTTCCAGATTTCTTTGCTGTCACGAATCTGAGTCCACCTCCCTGTAGGTAGCTCAGAAAATTATGCCAATTTACGTGCATGATCCTCAGATATGTACGCAACTTTCATTCAATTTGAGCATTTTCATTTGAGCAAGTCTGGTGCCATTTTAAAATTCGTCAATACGAACTGTTCTGTTTTGACAGATTCTGCCTTTTATTTCGCATTGCCTTTTTCGCTATGTTGGATGAATTTCTTTGATCCACTAATGTCCAGTAGCATTATGCAATGTCCAGAAGTGTTAATAATGATTGTGTCACCTCTGAATATGTCAATTTATATTGTGCACTAACCCTCTAATGAGTTGTTTCGAGTTTGGTGTGGAGGAAGTTTTCAAGGATCAAGAGAGGAGTATGATGCAACATGATCAAGGAGAGTGAAAGCTCTAAGCTTGGGGATGCACCCGGCGGTTCACCCCTGCATATATCAAGAAGACTCAAGCGTCTAAGCTTGGGATGCCCAAGGCATCCCCTTCTTCATCGACAACATTATCAGGTTCCTCCCCTGAAACTATATTTTTATTCCATCACATCTTATGTGCTTTTTCTTGGAGCGTCGGTTTGTTTTGTTTTTTGTTTTGTTTGAATAAAATGGATCCTAGCATTCACTTTATGGGAGAGATACACGCTCCGCTGTAGCATATGGACAAGTATGTCCTTGGTTTCTACTCATAGTATTCATGGCGAAGTTTCTCCTTCGTTAAATTGTTATATGGTTGGAATTGGAAAATGATACATGTAGTAATTGCTATAAATGTCTTGGGTAATGTGATACTTGGCAATTGTTGTGCTCATGTTTAAGCTCTTGCATCATATGCTTTGCACCCATTAATGAAGAAATACATAGAGCATGCTAAAATTTGGTTTGCATATTTGGTTTCTCTAAGGTCTAGATAATTTCTAGTATTGAGTTTGAACAACAAGGAAGACGGTGTAGAGTCTTATAATGTTTTCAATATGTCTTTTATGTGAGTTTTGCTGCACCGGTTCATCCTTGTGTTTGTTTCAAATAAGCCTTGCTAGCCTAAACCTTGTATCGAGAGGGAATACTTCTCATGCATCGAAAATACTTGAGCCAACCACTATGCCAATTGTGTCCACCATACCTACCTATACTACATGGTATTTTTCCGCCATTCCAAAGTAAATTGCTTGAGTGCTACCTTTAAAATTCCATCATTCACCTTTGCAATATATAGCTCATGGGACAAATAGCTTAAAAACTATCGTGGTATTGAATATGTAATTATGCACTTTATCTCTTATTAAGTTGCTTGTTGTGCGATAACCATGTTTCTGGGGAACGCCATCAACTCATTGTTGAATTTCATGTGAGTTGCTATGCATGTTCGTCTTGTCTGAAGTAAGGGCGATCTACACTGAGTTGAATGGTTTGAGCATGCATATTGTGAGAGAAGAACATTGGGCCGCTAACTAAAGCCATGATTCATGGTGGAAGTTTCAGTTTTGGACAAATATCCTCAAATCTCTAATGAGAAAAGAATTAATTGTTGTCAAATGCTTAAAGCATTAAAAGAGGAGTCCATTATCTGTTGTCTATGTTGTCCCGGTATGGATGTCTAAGTTGAGAATAATCAAAAGCGAGAAATCCAAATGCGAGCTTTCTCCTTAGACCTTTGTACAGGCGGCATAGAGGTACCCCTTTGTGAAACTTGGTTAAAGCATATGTATTGCGGTGATAATCCAGGTAGTCCAAGCTAATTAGGACAAGGTGCGGGCACTATTAGTACACTATGCATGAGGCTTGCAACTTATAAGATATAATTTACATGATGCATATGCTTTATTACTACCGTTGACAAAATTGTTTCATGTTTTCAAAATCAAAGATCTAGCACAAATATAGCAATCGATGCTTTTCCTCTATGAGGATCATTCTTTTACTTTCAATGTTGAGTCAGTTCACCTATTTCTCTCCACCTCAAGAAGCAAACACTTGTGTGAACTGTGCATTGATTCTTACATATTTGCATATTGCACTTATTATATTACTCTATGTTGACAATATCCATGAGATATACATGTTACAAGTTGAAAGCAACCGCTGAAACTTAATCTTCTTTTGTGTTGCTTCAATACCTT
Organism: Lolium multiflorum; assembly: GCA_030979885.1. Lineage (NCBI taxonomy): Eukaryota > Viridiplantae > Streptophyta > Magnoliopsida > Poales > Poaceae > Lolium > Lolium multiflorum. The sequence goes on from CM061748.1 coordinate 216,560,825, forward strand.
TACTTTGAATTATTGCTTTATGAGTTAACTCTTATGCAAGACTTATTGATGCTTGTCTTGAAGTGCTATTCATGAAAAGTCTTTGCTTTATGATTCACTTGTTTACTCATGTCATACACATTGTTTTGATCGCTGCATTCACTACATATGCTTTACAAATAGTATGATCAAGATTATGGTGGCATGTCACTCCAGAAATTATCTGTGTTATCGTTTTACCTGCTCGGGACGAGCAGAACTAAGCTTGGGGATGCTGATACGTCTCCGACGTATCGATAATTTCTTATGTTCTATGCCACATTATTGATGTTATCTACATGTTTTATGCACACTTTATGTCATATTCGTGCATTTTCTGGAACTAACCTATTAACAAGATGCCGAAGTGCCAGTTGCTGTTTTCTGCTGTTTTTGGTTTCAGAAATCCTAGTAAAGAAATATTCTCGGAATTGGACGAAATCAAAGCCCAGGGGCCTATTTTTCCACGAAGCTTCCAGGTCCGAAGACGAGACGAAGAGGGGCCACAGGGTGGCCAAACCCTAGGCGGCGCGGCCCCACCCCGGCCGCGCCGGCCTGTGGTTTGGGCCCCCGTGCCGCCTCTTGACTTGCCCTTCCGCCTACTTAAAGCCTCCGTGACGAAACCCCCGCACCGAGAGCCACGATACGGAAAATCTTCCGAGGCGCCGCCGCCCGATCCCATCTCGGGGGATCCAGAGATCGCCTCCGGCACCCTGCCGGAGAGGGGAATCATCTCCCGGAGGACTCTACGCCGCCATGGTCGCCTCCGGTGTGATGTGTGAGTAGTCTACCCCTGGACTATGGGTCCATAGCAGTAGCTAGATGGTTGTCTTCTCCCCATTGTGCTATCATTGTCGGATCTTGTGAGCTGCCTAACATGATCAAGATCATCTATCTGTAATTCTATATGTTGCGTTTGTTGGGATCCGATGAATAGAGAATACTTGTCATGTTGATTATCAAAGTTATATCTATGTGTTGTTTATGATCTTGCATGCTCTCCGTTATTAGTAGATGCTTTGGCCAAGTTGATGCTAGTAACTCCAAGAGGGAGTATTTATGCTCGATAGTGGGTTCATGCCTCCGTGAATCTGGAGGAGTGACAAGAACCACTAAGGTTATGGATGTGCTGTTGCCACTAGGGATAAAACATTAGTGCTATGTTCAAGGATGTAGTCACTAGTTACATTACGCGCAATACTTAATGCAATTGTCTGTTGTTAGCAACTTAATACCGGAGGGGGTTCGGACGATAACCTGAAGGTGGACTTTTTAGGCATAGATGCAGTTGGATGGCGGTCTATGTACTTTGTCGTAATGCCCAATTAAATCTCACTATACTCATCATGATATGTATGTGCATTGTCATGCTCTCTTTATTTGTCAATTGCCCAACTGTAATTTGTTCACCCAACATGCTGTTTATCTTATGGGAGAGACACCTCTAGTGAACTGTGGACCCCGGTCCAATTCTCTTTACTGCAATACAATCTACTGCAATACTTGTTCTACTGTTTTCTGCAAACAATCATCTTCCACACAATACGGTTAATCCTTTGTTACAGCAAGCCGGTGATATTGACAACCTCACTGTTTCGTTGGGGCAAAGTACTTTGGTTGTGTTGTGCAGGTTCCACGTTGGCGCCGGAATCCCTGGTGTTGCGCCGCACTACATCCCGTCGCCATCAACCTTCAACGTGCTTCTTGGCTCCTCCTGGTTCGATAAACCTTGGTTTCTTTCTGAGGGAAAACTTGCTGCTGTGCGCATCATACCTTCCTCTTGGGATTCCCAACGAACGTGTGAGTTACACGCCATCAACTTTGACTTAAACTTATTTTGTGTTTTAATCTATCTTCATAGATCTTGACACTAGATATGTTTCAGTCCATATCCTTTCATTGAAATTAATTTCTCAATGAAACCTTTTAATCAAGTATATAATTACATCATTTATAACTAACTATATGTCACCTACATAAAGTATTATAAATGTGTCTTAGCGCTCCCACTTAATTTCTTGCAAATGCAAGCCTCTTCATCGTCTCTGATGAAATCAAAAACTCTTTGACTATTTCATCTGGTGAAGATTCCAACTCCGCAATACTTACTTCATCCAATTGAAGTTCGTATACCTATCTAGTATTCCACGGACCAGCAAAACTCTTGGTTGTATCTTGTATACACTTTTAATACATACTTCTGATAAGTAATGTATTTTGCCATCCTACTAGCATATCTCATAAAAGAAATATGTAGTGATTACTAGAATAATCCACATAGACTATAAGCATTGCTACGGAAGATCTAATCTTATCGTAGTCAACTCTTTGAACTTTGTCGTAAACAATTTTTCAACAAGTCGAGCTTCTTCAAAGATATTTCATCCAAGTCTATAGATCCATTTACTTTCAAAAAGTATTCATCTATTATGGATTTCATGGTGCATGGCCATTTTAACGGAGTCAGGGCCCATCATAACTTCTTTGCTTGTAGTTGGTTTATCATTGTTCAAAATCAATCCTTTGTTCACAAATCATTTATTTGATCACAAAGTAAACCATACCTACAAGGTTCAATATGTACTTCGATCTCCATGGCTAAAACACTTTGTAGTCATAGGAGCCATGATCGTCGTGGCCGCTTCCGGAACCAATTCCGATGCTGCGCTACTCTGATCATTATGCTCAGGTTCATAAACCTTATCAAGTTCTATTGTCCTCCCACTCAAAAACTTCGCTAGAAACAATTTCTTGGAAATAAGAAACATTGACAAACACTTTTGTCTTTGTCTCCATTGTGGGAAGAATTCCCAATCAATTCTCTGGGATAACCAACAAAGACATTCATCCGATTTTGGTTGTAAACTTATTTACTTATGCTATGCATACAAAAATTTAAGAAAAGACTATTAGGGTTTATACCCATGTCATAACTCGTATGATGTCATTTCAACGGATCATGATGATGCTCTATTCAGTGTAAAGCGGTAGTCTCTAAAGCATAATTCACAAAAATATAATGGCATTAATATTTTATCTCATCATTGACCCAACTAGGTTTGGATACATCTCTCGGATACTTCATCATCACTATGATACTCCAAGAAATGTGAGTTGTAGAACAATTTCATAACTCTCTTAGATGTTCGCTAAAACTAGTAATTCAAATATTTCCACTATGATCCAATCATAGATATTTGACTTTTCTATTACGATGATTTCTACTTCATGCTGAAATTTATTTGAATCCATTCAAATGTTTCAAACTTCTTCCTTATCGAATATATCCACATATATATACTCAATTCATTGTTTGAAGTTTTCATGAAGTATAAGAATCTCCCGCACACAACTATGCCCAGTGATCCATATACATCATCATGTATGTTTCCACTAAGTTAGTTGCCCGTTCAAAACTTGGCCTATGAACGGTATTTTAGTCATTCTCTTTTAGAAAAGATTTGCAAGCGCCAAACGATTCAAAAAATCAAATGACTCCAAAAATCCATTTGCATGGAGTTTCTTCATGCGTTCCTTTCCAACATGACCTAAATGGCGGTTCCACAAATAAGTGGAATTCAAATCATTTGCCTTATGGCATTTTAGCGTCAGTGTTATGTATGTGTGTTTCACCATTAAGATTTATAATAACTTATCCATCGTACATGGAGTAATGTCATAATTTAAACAACTCATTGTTTTCATTTGACCAGAGCAAAATAACAATTATTAAGTTCTTTATTATAAATTCTAAGGGCTAGATAGAATGCCAATGATGAACATAATAACACTTTATTTTTGTTCCAGGCGTGCATTCCTATCATATTCCTTGTCAGTCACTTAGGCCATTGAATTCTTGTATTGCGTTGTTTTTGTATGACACTTCATACCAACCAATATAGTACTAATACCCAAGAATTTCATAGTGTGACCTAACTAGGAATACAATCATAACATGTATATCATTTATATACACCTGAGCTAGACTTTCTAGTCTTTTCTTTCTTTCTGCCAAAATATCTTTTGCAGTTTCTCTTTTAGCTTTCCTCATTATTCAGAAAAACACTTCAACATTAATAACTTCTAGGTTTGTTGGTCTGATACCAATAACCTTGAGGTTCTTATTTTGAAATGACAAGTGTTCCGGATTTCACTATTAGTAACCTTGTAATATGATGAACAATTTCACTCATAATTTTATCCATCATATCATGACGACTTTCCGAGACCATGTCTGTACATGCTAGGCTCGTAAAGTTTTAACCTTGGTATTTGCATGTGCAAATCTAGCTTGCACCCGTTGTATGCACACGTAGAATCTATCACACCCGATCATCACGTGATGCTTCGAAACGACGAGTCTTAGCAACGGTGCATATTAAGGATGGTCACTTCATGGATATGCGAATATCGTTAGTGCCCCAATAGTTGGAGGATTGTGACGCCTTGCGTCTTCAACCTTCGTACATTCCCATAAAACTTATGAGTTCATGTAGTCTCACCAAATTATATTCTATCATCTTGCAATAAGGTCTTAGATATCACATATATCTCATACCTTGATTATTTCTGAAAACTAAATTTTCAGCTCCTTACTTTTCAAACAGATTTGAACTTCAAGTTTCACGGAGACAAGATAACTTTAGGTACTAATTGAAACCATAGCTCTTTGAATCAACAATGTGAGGTTTACTAAAAGTTTGCAATAGGACTTAATCAATTCTTGATTCTTTAACAATACGGTACCAATCCGTAAAGTTTCTTGTCAGATTTTAACAGTATTTCTATCTCAATTACAAGACTAGCGCATGGTAGAAAACGGATGCCAATACTACAAAATTAATTCAAAATACTACTCAGACTATGTTTATGATAATTAGTTCATGTTTTAATCTAATTACTAATGAACTCCCACTTAATACAACATCCCTCATAGTTGTTAAGTGGTACACGATCCAAATCCACTACACCAAAACCGATCATCACGTGAGATGATGTAGCTTCAATAGTGAACATCAAAATGTTGATCATATCATCCATATGACTCGTGTTCAACCTTTCGGTTTCCGTTGTCCCGAGGCCATGTCTGTACATGCTAGGCTCGTCAAGCAAACCCAAGTATTCCGTGTGCAACATGGCTTACACCCGTTGTATGTGAACGTTGAGTCTATCACATCCGATCATCACGAGATGCTTCGAAACGACGAACTGTACAACGGTGCATACTAGGGGAGAACACTTTATTATCTTGATATTAATGTGAGGGATCATCTTATAATGCTACCGTCGCGATCTAAGCAAAATAAGATGCATAAAAGGATTAACATCACATGCAGTTCATATGTGATATGATATGGCCCTTTTGTCTTTGCGCCTTCGATCTTCATCTCTAAAGCACGGACATGATCTCCATCATCAACGGGCATGATCTCCATCATCGTCGGCGTAGCATCAAGGTTCATGGCGCCGTCTTCATGGTTGTTCACCTCATGTAGCAACTATTACAACTACTTTGAAATACTATTCAACATGAAATTAAAGACAACCATAAGGCTCCTGCCGGTTTCCACAATACAATAATGATCATCTCATACATATTCATCATCACATTATGGCCATATCACATCACCAAACCCTGCAAAAACAAGTTAGACGTCTCTAATTTGGTTTGCATATTTTACGTGGTTTAGGGTTTTCGAGTAAGATCTAATCTACCTACGAACATGAACCACAACGGTGATACTAGTGTTGTCAATAGAAGAGTAAATTGAATCTTCACTATAGTAGGAGAGACAGACACCCGCAAAGCCTCTTATGCAATACAAGTTGCATGTCGAACGAGGAACAAGTCTCATGAACGCGGTCATGTAAAGTTAGTCCGAGCCGCTTCATCCTACTATGCCACAAAGATGCAAAGTACTCAAACTAAAGATAACAAGAGCATCAACGCCCACAAAACCATTGTGTTCTACTCGTGCAACCATCTATGCATAAACCTGGCTCTGATACCACTGTAGGATAACGTTGCATAGAAAACAAAAAATTTCCTACCGCGAACACGCAATCCAAGCCAAGATGCAATCTAAAAGATGGTAGCAACGAGGGGGTATCGAGTCTCACCCTTGAAGAGATTCCAAATCCTACAAGATGAGGCTCTTGTTGCTGCGGTAGACGTTCACTTGCCGCTTGCAAAAGCGCGTAGAAGATCTTGATCACGATCGCTTCCGGCGCCACGAACAGGCAGCACCTCCGTACTCGGTCACATGTTCGGTTGTTGATGAAGACGACGTCCACCTCCCCGTTCCAGCGGGCAGCGAAAGTAGTAGCTCCTCTTGAATTCGACAGCACGACGGCGTGGTGTCGGTGGTGGTGGAGAAATCCGGCGGAGCTTCGCTTAAGCGTGCGGGATGTGGTGGAGGAGAGAGACCGCTAGGGTTTGGGAGAGAGGGGGTTGGGCGCCGGCCCTCTAAGGGGTGCGGCCAAGGCTGAGGCTTGAAGTGGTCAGCCCCCTCTCCTATGCCCCTCATTATATAGGTGGAAGCACCAAGAGTTCTAGTCCAAGTCTTCGAATAAGACCCCAACACTAAAACCTCCCATATGTGGGAAACCTACTCAAGGAGGGAGTCCTACCCAAGGTGGGACTCCCACCTTTCCTTGAGGTGGGTTGGCCGGCCACCCTAGGGGAGTCCACCTTGGACTCCTCCCCTTTAGGGTTGGCTGGTCATGCAAGGTGGAGTCCCTCCGGGACTCTACTTTCCATGGTGATTTCTTCCGGACTTTTCTAGAACCTTCTAGAACCTGCCATAAATGCACCGGATCATTTCCAAACTTGGAATATGACTTCCTATATATGAATCTTATTCTCCGGACCATTCCGGAACTCCTCGTAATGTCCGGGATCTCATCCGGGACTCCGAACAAATATTCGAACTCCATTCCATATTCAAGTTCTACCATTTCAACATCCAACTTTAAGTGTGTCACCCTACGGTTCGTGAACTATGCGGACATGGTTGAGTACTCACTCCGACCAATAACCAATAGCGGGATCTGGAGATCCATAATGGCTCCCACATATTCAACGATGACTTTAGTGATCGAATGAACCATTCACATACGATACCAATTCCCTTTGTCACGCGATATTTTACTTGTCCGAGGTTTGATCTTCGGTATCACTCTATACCTTGTTCACCTCGTCTCCTGACAAGTACTCTTTACTCGTACCGTGGTATGTGGTCTCTTATGAACTTATTCATATGCTTGCAAGACATTAGACGACATTCCACCGAGAGGGCCCAAAGTATATCTATCCGTCATCGGGATGGACAAATCCCACGTTGATCCATATGCCTCAACTCATACTTTCCGGATACTTAATCCCACCTTTATAACCACCCATTTACGCAGTGGCGTTTGACGTAATCAAAGTACCTTTCCGGTATAAGTGATTTACATGATCTCATGGTCATAAGGACTAGGTAACTATGTATCGAAAGCTTATAGCAAATAACTTAATGACGAGATCTTATGCTACGCTTAATTGGGTGTGTCCATTACATCATTCATACAATGATATAACCTTGTTATTAATAACATCCAATGTTCATGATTATGAAACTAATCATCCATTAATCAACAAGCTAGTTAAGAGGCATACTAGGGACTCTTTGTTTGTCTACATATCACACATGTACTAATGTTTCGGTTAATACAATTATAGTATGATATATAAACATTTATCATAAACATAAACATATAAATAATAAACACTTTATTATTGCCTCTAGGGCATATCTCCTTCATGATGATTGTTTTATTGTTTATGTGATGAATTCTAAAACCCTAAAATGATCAAGTGAAGATCATCAAACAAATAAAGCAAAAAGAGAAAGAAATCAAATATAAATAAAACCCTAAAAACCCTAACATATGGCATATGCCATTTTTGCAAATTTGATCTTAAACCTATTTGATCTCCACCATGATTTGCAATATGATATTAAAGAGTTAATACAACTTTGAGAATCAAAGAAATACCATTTAAACCAAATTCACAAATCAAAATATGATCACATGAGATAATGGTCATTTTTGACTTTTACATTCTGGGCACCACTTTGAGCCTCTATATTTCAAGATTTCTAAACTAAACAAATTCAAATCTTTGCATGTCATCCAAGTACACAACAAGATGAACAACTTTTGTAAAGGTCAGCCTACCAAATTCTTTTTGGATCAAGAGTTATGATCAAGTAAAGATGAGACATTGAAACATATGTAAGATTCACAATTTTTCAAATGTGATCAAACCTGGCCAACTCTTGACCACCACTTGCCCTAGCATTGAACCCTGGACACTCCTACACCTAGCCATGCCAAGGAAACACCAGGAGAGGGCCAGACATGGCGTGGACATGGCCATGCCGGCCACGTTCCACCTCGACACCTTCCCCTCTCTTTCTCTCCACGATCGGCCTCGCCACCATGTCCAGTAGCTCGCCCTTGATCCCAGAAGATCTCCCGTACGCGCCATTGACCGAGAGGACGACGACAGGACCCGGACGACGCGCGCCCAGTACGTCCCAGGTACGCCGCCAGCGGCATGGCGACGTCATCGGCGCACGGACGCGCGCGACACGGCCACGCGGCGCTCGCCGTACCTCGTCGTACCCCGACCATCTCCGCGCACCCTGGTACCCTCCTCGCCACGCGGAGCTCGCCGGACACGCTCGCGTCATGCCTTGGCGACCACGGACGCCGGAGAGGACGAGCGCGCCCGCCATTGCCGCGCCAGTACATGCACGGCCCCGACCACCCTACGCGTCCCCTTGCCGCGCCGTTCATGCTCCTAGCCTCGCCGTGACGTCGTGAAAATGACCCCGTCGTCGCCTAGCCCTCTAGCCCACCGGAGCGGCCGCGCTCTTGTCGCCCTTGCCGCAGCACCCACGGCCACCCTCGCGCCTATAAAAGGAGGCATCGCCTCGACGATCCCTTCACACCACCACACTCCCCTCTCCTTCCTCGACTTCCTCGCCACCTCGCCATGCTCGATTAGCTACCAGACGCTCCCAATTGCTAGATCGCCGCCGCCCACAGTAGCCGACGATCGCCGGAGAAGGAAGCCGCCCCTGGAGCTGCCGCCGGTACCAGGAGCTTCGCCGTCGTCCACAACGTCCCCAAGCACACTGCCCACCCTAGCTGGAGCCACGGTGAGCCCTCCGACCCCCTACCTGAGCCGCCGGCGAGCCCCTCTCTCGCCGTCGACGACGATGAACGTGCGCCGTTAGATGCTCTAATCCAACGCGCCTCGTTGATCCATACCGCTTCGGGCGTTAAGCGTCGCTGACGGGTGGAGCCCCTTGTCAGGCAGCCCAAGCGTGCGTGGACGCGTGGTGGGCTGGCCTTGAGCCGTTTTAATCGTTTAGGCCCAGTTAGTTTTCCCGCCGGCCTTTTTAATTCAAAACTCGTTTAATAAATTTCATTCGAATTCAATACTGAACCCAACTTTGAAAATTCATAGAATCCGTTTGGCTTGGCCAAATTTGACAAACTTTATATTGTTGGAAAGCTAGTAAAAAGATCTACAATATGCCACTGGTCTCACCTCGAGATCTGTTGTGGAGATAAAATGATAAAAAGAAGAAGGCAGGGACTTTTTCATATTTAAATAATTATTAAAAATCAACCAGAATAGATATTGAAGTAATTCCAACTCCAATAGCTCACATTTGACTTACACTAATTGCTTATGCAAGAAAATGGGGTGGTCACTTTGCATGATCATGCCCTAGTTTAATTAAGGGACAATATGGCTAGTTTAGTTAAGTGATATTGTCCAAAATTATTATGTAAATCATATGAAGTATTTTACTTCATTTAAATCTTGTCTCAAGAGAATTCATGTGATGTTTGAACCCCTGGTCAAACACTCTTATATGAATACTTGGAGATTTAAATCATTTGTAGAATTATTAAAAGGGTATGAGGTGATCTACCTCATTTAAATCATTTTCTCAAATGATGATAATGAATGTTTGACCTAGGTCAATATGAATTCATGTATGATTATTTGAGAAGTTAAATCTTAAGAAGATTTCAATGAGAGGAAATTATTTCTCTCAAGAACTAAATAGAAATTATTAATTACATATGTAATGAGAGGAAATTACTTTTCTTTAATAAAGAAAACCAATGCACCTAATTATTTTATGTGTGTGCTTAGCATAGTTTGGGTGAAGTAATGATGTGCTTAGTCTAGCTCTTGAGCTTGTTAAGTGATTATACCTCGTATTCAAATTTAGACGCTAGCACCGGAGATTACCAAGAGGAAGAAGGATTCTACCCAGAAGAAGAAGGAGAAAACCTAGAGAACTACCAATGCAAGCTAATACTCTTGCAAAGTGCAAAGCCCTCTTTGGGCAAGGCACCATGATTCTTACCTTTCTTAACACAAGCCTATCCTAAGTTTATACCATACCAGTTTTACTTGTTGTTTTCAAAGAGTAAATTCAACTTGGTCTAAATAGAGAAGATTACTAGAGTAGCAAAGTTAGTAGCAAGGATAGCAAAGCAATGTAGCACCCCTCATGACTAGTGCTAGTGCTAAAATACTAAAACTTGACTACTCTAGATGGGAACATATGAATTGTTGAATTTGAAACCTTGGAATGATGAAACATTCCATTGAATGATTTGAGGTTGAATGTGAACAAGAGAAGATAGTGATTTTTGAAAACCTGATACTGGTTTGAATGCGATACCTTTCCAATTTTTGAGTACCCCCACAATACATGATTATGGGTAGGGCTTAACTGGAAGTTTATAGATTTTAGTATGGGTTCCCTCTGAACACACATCATAGGGGTTATGCCGAGGCTACCTCCGTTGTTGAGAAATGATGTGAATTGAGGTGAAATTGTACGGCCAAGCCCTGTGCAGTTCCCAGGTTAACAGTTGGTTTTCACTGGGAGGCCAAGCTCATGGGGAGAGGTGCTCATACTAGGATTTGTAAGTGAAAGGTTATGGTTGATGATCCGCGTACTGTGTTACGATGATTCGGAGTTATTCCGACGGATGAAATCAAATGTTGTGGCACAAGTGTGCAACCTCCGCAGAGTGTAAATCTATTCGAATAGCCGTGTCCACGGTTACAGACGGTTGGAAAGGCCATACAGTTTCCGATGTCAGATTGTTGAAAAACCTTAGTGAATGTGAATGGTCACTTGGTGACTTGTTGGATTTACCACCAATGTTGTGGGAATGACACTAATGTTCCCACTTGAGTTAGTTAGCACATGATCAATTGCTTGTGAACTAAAATTTGGCTTATGCAAATTAAACTAGAGCTTAGCACATTTATTCAAAGAGTTGGCATTTACATTAGTGTTAGCTTGCAAGTACTTAAAGTACTTACGGCTTTGTCCCTGGCTATTCAAATGGCCAGAGTACGATGATGAACAGAACTATCCCGAAGATGACCCGCAGGACGCCTACGACAACTAGGGGTTTCTGACGTCAAATGTTGGCCTGTGGACTAGAGAGTCCATTGTTCGTTACGCTTCCGCTATGTATGAACTTGTGTATGTATGTTGATCGATATATCGACTATTTGTGTAAGATGAATCATGTGATTCAATGTTGTAAGACATTATGGCTTGTAATAAATAATGACTGTGATATTCGACTATTATGCCTCGCAACAACATTATCCTGGGATTGCGATGAATGACATAATAGGCATCCGGACTTAAAAATCTGGGTGTTGACAATTGACAACGTTTCTAACTTGTGAGATCTACTTGTCAGGACCAATTAGCTAAGGTGAACTGGGTCCCACTTGTTAGCCCAATTCTAAAAAGTAAAAAACCAAAGGTCACACATGTCAGCAAACTAAAAAAACAAAAAATATAAAAAATCCAAAAATAAGGGGGACAATTGGTTATTTACCCAAAAGTCCCCAATAAGAAGATTACTTGTGTTTATGATCTACCCAAAAAGGGTTTTGTGTAAAGTGTAAACTGGCTATTGAGTACAATACGTTAGAAGGAACACCCTACAGCAGTGCAGTTTAGAAGCGAGAGCACAATTCAAGGAAATAACAACAGAAATCAGGGAGGAGCATACATGATAGCACTGCAGTTAACAAGTCGTATCAGCTAAAAGCTCACAATCATAGGAGGATAACGGGTGCCTATGGAATCTCTGGCTTCATGTCTTACGAATATATACTCTTCATGATTGAATGCAAAATTAGTCTTTATAAGTTTTCAACTAACAATATTTTTAGTAATACACTAGATGATTGGCTATGTGCACCCTCAAGTGCGGAGACCCGGGCAATTTTTTCATTTTAAAAGAAAATTATAGAACCCAAGACATAAAATTAAAAAATTCTAGATAATAATTTATTTATAAAAAATACATTCTAATAGACTTTCGAGGAAGACAAACCATGTCAAGGAAAGATAATGTTTACATTAATATCACATAATTAATTTAGTTCATACTAGTAAAATTTTATTTGTATTATGGAGTAAAAAAATAGGGGTATTGGTCAAATGGTCATTCTACTTATGTGAACACAAGCGTCCAACATGATGTGCTCGTATGCGTCAGACGTGACATGAACATAGCGTTGCGACAAATATCGATATCTTACTTTGCCTTTCTCCTATCCTTTGACCACTTTGCACGGTTTTGAAAGAAACGAATGACGACACATTCAACACAATCTCTTGCAATAAATAATGAAGGCGAGAGGAACGTCACAATTCAGCGAGCGCTGATCGAACCGGTGGCTGGCTCAGCGTACAGCCACCGCATGAATTGAAGCAATTGGAGAAGGGATTAAGCAAGACGAATTACAACAAGAGAACGTTCGGATTGTAGTCCTGGAGGGGACGACTTGCCAGCCGTTCGATTTTTTAGTGGACGGTGGATAACAACTTGCAGCAGAACAAGTTAAAATAAGTTACCGCGTGGCAATGGGGATGGACAGGGAGAAGAGTATTAGGGGGTGGATTTGGCAATTTGTACAAATCTCCTGTACACATGTAACTCAGAAAAGTTGAAATCATAAAAACATGCAGTATAATGGCGAATGTAGGATGATACGCCTTACATGACACAACGAGCTCCGTGAAACATAGAGGTGAGCATACAAAGCGCTCAACTTTCTTGTAGATAGAAAACAAAATAATTGCACACAAGAAGGCGTGCAAAAAACAAAAAATTTAAGAGAGCTCCATATGTGGCAGAAATAAGACATGATCTTCTGAAACCCATTATTCATGCTGATGCTTACGACGCTTACATTATTTGTTTCCAAATTCCAATCCTAATACAATCTCAGCATCAGAACACATCCTAAATCATATCCGGTTCCATGCCGAGCTCTAGTGCCATGCGCTTGATCTTCACCTGCAGCTGCTTGTTCACCAGTTTCTTCCTTTCGTTCTCCAGCCGCATCTTCTCCAGCTCCATGTTCTTCCTCCAGCTCGCAATGGCCCACTTCGCGCGCTTCTCCTCCAGCCTCAGCCTCCTGGCGTCGAGTTCAAGCTCGTTTTTCTTGATCTCCAACAATGAAACTGCCCGGTGTGGCGCCGAGCGCTTACCACCGGTGGTGGCCGGAGGGCTTTCGATGTCGTTGTCGTCGTGGTGTGGCTCCTTGTTGATGTCGATGGCGAAATCATTGTATCGCTTCAGCTTCTTGGTAGCGTTGGTTTCCTTACCGTGGTCTTCGGTGTTGGCTTCCTTGTCGTTGTCGGTGCTCTGTTGCGCCCGACGCACCGCCCTGTTCTTGCAAGCGCGGTCGTGCGGCTTGTCGAGGTCGCTCTCCGGTCGCTTGCCGGCAATGTCGGGGACGGGCCTCGCTGGATCCGTGGCGCTGGGAGTCATCATATTGTTATGGGAACTTAGGTTGCACTATTATGAACCGGAGGCTGCGGTATGCCTGCACTTAAATAGGAGAAGGGACCTTGGATGAATTAGTGGTTGGGCGGCATACATTTATTTGTTTCTTGTTCTTCATTTCACCTGGATTGATAACCCAAATCTTTAGAATTAATGCTCCAAATTATTTTGTTTAGATCTCTCGCGCATGAATTACACCTGGATAGTGCAAAACCTTGCTACGCATACACAGTTGTACTCTTCTGTTTTACTCCTTAAATGATGGTACGCACATGAGCTGGAATACACCTGTACTATATCCCTTCAGGTTTGCAAAATGGATGGATGTGGAAGATGCAGTGCAAACAACAAGAAACATAAATTTCCAAGTGACAGACTAGACAGCTACTGCATGACGGTTAAGAAATAAACACCCTTGTATTTTCAGAGAATACGGAAACAGCTAGCTGGAGATATAATCCATTTCTAACACGTATAAACTTAAATAAAAGTATAAAACTTATACTATACTAGCCACCAGCCCACCATGCCCGAGCGTTGCCACGAAACAATAACAATTTAATTTTAATTTTTTTAGATGATGAACGCAATATGCTATGCATGTTTACCATACCTTGTAATAATGTGCACTATGAACATAAATTCTTTTGAAAAAATAGTTCCTCCATTCCATAAAAAAAGTCGGCTGATTTGTCTAGAAACACACGTATTTAGTTGTTTTTGTTTAGTGTGTAAATACAAGCAAATCTAGAGAAATCCATGTCAATTAATTTGAAAAGAAGGAAGTATTTTTTAAAAAAAATATTTATGCAAGTTTAGACATCACAATGCGACCAAATTAAGGTGAACCATTTTTATAAAACAACCACATGAGCGATCAACCAATTTTATGTCAAACTAGCAAAAGTGCCCGTGCGTTGCGACGGGATAGTGAAAAGTCTTCATTAAGAAGATACACAATGGTACACTCCAATGAAAGCGAAGCCTAGGCCTTCGCAGCCCCATCAAATTTGGTTAAGTTCGATGTAGGATTAGGACAAACTTTTAGATATAAAAAATGTTAGCACAACCAAAGTAGGGTGCCTCATAGTCTAGCAAATTTCGGTAAAACTGGGGGTGGTACCACATGTTTGGTACATTAATTTTCGGAGGTGGTACCACATGTTTAGTACATTAATTTTTAGACGTTATAGCATAGCTATTGCTAGCTGATTGTAACCCTATGTTCATGGAATAAAATCTCGAGTGTTTTCCCAAAAGGAAAAGACAAATTCTGCCCCATTATCAGTGCGCCCCCGAGTACAACACACAACACAAATTATTCAGATGTACCCACTAATAAATAAAATCCTTAATAATTAGGAATATGTATTTGATCTAATTATATTGATCAGAGTTGGTGACTTTGCCCGGATTTGTATCTGTTATTTAAGCAAGAAGATGTAATGTTGTCAAGGTCATAGAAAGGGCTCCGACTGAGATCGAGCAGTTTTTATTGTCCTTTGTAGCGCGACGCACGGCCAAACACTGAACATGTCGTTAAATTATCTATGGAGAAGCAGCAGTTATGTACGTACTTACATAAACCTCCTGAACACAGAGCAACCTTCAAACCAAACTGCACAACGACCGTGGTGTCCAGCGGAATGTACATATAGCTGATCTGTACCTGAAATTGTACAGAAATTTAGTTCTTCAAACGCATCTTCAGACTAAACTGAACATGGATGATGTCTGTCCTGCAGCCGCCGAGCGACATGCCTGTTTGATGTGCAAAGTTGGCTAGCTTGACGTAGAGATTGAACTGCTTGCTTATGTGGACTTGCTTCTAGCCGAAACCCACAACCACAAGAAAATTGATTGCCGCGCGCGTGTCTCCCAAGATCGCCCGACCGATCCATCACCGTGGCCCAGCCACGCGCGAGGGCATACGCGTCGTTGTGTTCCTGGGTCTGGAGCATGGCCACATCGATTTAGCCAAGCGCCTCATCACGCCAGTCCACCTGGTCTCCACGCCGGCCAACCTCATGCCCCTCGCACGGCACCAGCCAGCTCGTAGTGCTTCATCTCCCGGTGCTCAGCTCAATTCAAGGTCCTCCGACTCGATCTTGATGATATAGAAGCTCCGGCTCACGCGTGATCGAGAGTTTGGCAGACGGCCACTCCGGCGAGCGGCGACTCGAGTTGCTCTAAGCGGTGCTGTTGCTTGTGCGCCTGTGCCTGTCCTACTGTTTAGTGCGTCGGAGGCTTGCAGAGGGCGAACCGTCGATCCAGGCTTTCCTTGCCGACGGAAATCTCGATTTCAAGATTCGGTGGCGAACGAATTCCGGGCGATGTGTTGCGGTTTATTTCGTTCGTCTTTTTACAGGGTTTATGTAGGAATCATCCAGGGAGGAGAGGGACTATATATGGTAGATTTTATTTATTGGCGAGCAGGCGATTCGATTTGGAAAGAATCGTGGAGTTCGGTAACAACTCGTTCCGCTTTTCTATTGTTGCATGGTCGTGCATGTTCTGTAGCGATCATCATTGGTTTTACACCTGGCCGGGTCCACTACAGCAATCATGTTTTTAACGCTGCCGGTTTCCAGACGACGCACGGAAGCATTGCCAAAGGAAGATCGGTTTCCGGACGAGCTACAACACAAATCAAGGCGACGACAAAAGAAAAGTTACGGACGAAAGCGCCTAGCGGTCGGACGAAGGCGTAAATTAGCGGACCAAACCACGGAAACGTTAGCCCCTTTATTATTAGGTATAGATATAGATATAGATATAGAATATAGATTCATTAGGGGATACACAACAATATGTAATATTCAAATAGGTACCTCCAGCCAGTCACCGGCCTCCCTACATAGCTGATGATAAATCTCCTTCCATCCAGTAATGGCGGATGAACACATCTCCCTGCTGTGCAAAAAACATGGAGGGAAGAAATCTTGTCGGATATATGTCTCTGATGTGCTAAAAACTCCACGCTGAGGTTTGGACATGGCCTCCGCTGCGGCAGCTCCGGCTCCGTGGCGGCTCCGGCTCTGTAGTGACCATGACACAGTGTTCATGGCGGCTACAGACCTACAGTTACGTAGGCCCATGGGCACGGCGGTTGGCCTCAATTGCGGCAGGTTCCCTCCGCGCGCAGCGACGGCGCGAGGCGGTAGGCTTCTCTCCAAATCGCGAGTAACCCCTCGATGCGCCGCCGCCCAGGTCTGTGTTCCGGCCGCGCCAATCCTCAATTTTCTAGTGGAGGCGCTAGGCGGCGAGGCCAGCGGCGCCAAGAACTGCTCAGCGTTGAGATCGGCGAAAATAGTGACCTCGGAATTTGCGAGCGAGGATATGTGTTCAACCTGGTTTTGTTCGATCTTGATTGTAATCGGTGTAGGCACGCTAAGAGCATCTCCAGTCGGGTCTCCCAAAGCTTTTCTCAAACCGCGCTGGATTGAGCGTTTAGGGCACGTGTTTCGTTGTGTCGTGTTTGGCGGACGTCGCTCCCCAGCCGCGTTCAAACATTAAAAATACTTTTTTTTGACATTTTTATTTCAGTTTCCACAAACTAATACATAATTGGGAACGTGGTTTACACGAAGACATAATTAGGAACATGATTTTCCACAAACTAATACATAGTTTGAAGTTTGAACCATGGTGGACACAAATATAAAATATTGCAAAAAATAAACCTAGCTAGGGTGCATCGAAGGTTTCGTGTGTTCGCTGCCAAGAAAGAACACTCGAGGTTACACCCAGTCACCTAAACTGGAAAATCCAGCAGGAGACGGTGTCCTTATTGGTTCTACCGAGGAAGAACAGACAGAGACCTCCGTGCACGTATTCGCTGCGAAGAAACAACACTCTTCATCAATCGTCCTCCTCGTCGGTGTTGTCGCCGTGGTAGTCCCGGCGGCAGCGCGTCTCGTCGAAGACCTTGACGCTCATGTCCCTATCGCCAAAGTAGGAGAACAGGAGGACGAAGCCGGCTTCGAGGCTGTGGTGGCGCGCGAACTTCTCCCAGCCGATGTGGAGGTACATCTTGCCGCGCGCGTCGTAGATCACGTTGACGATCCACCGGTAGTAGCCGCACGAAGCCTCCCGCAGATGCATCGTCGCCGGCGACGTACTCGGCGAAGGAGTCCGGCAGCCTTTGGATGCCGCGTGGGTCGCCCTTGAGGACGAGGACGAACTCGAACAGCACGCCCGCCTCCACGTCCATCTCCGACGATGAAGACGATGGCGTGGCAGGCGACGGCGAGCGTGCACCTCTGCCGTGGCCACGACCACGACCACGAGCTCGACCTCTGCCTCTCCCAGCCATGGCGTCGACTCTTGTTGAGATGGTGGCGGCTAGGGCTGGGGAGAGAGGCGCTATGGTTTGTGTGTGAGAGGGACGATGAGAGGCGGCCCTTTCTATAGGCCGAAGGGAGGCGGGGGAGCGGTGGCGCTCATTAACACCGACACGCAGAGCTAGGCTCGACGAGATGCGTCGCTGCGCCTCTGCAGGAACTGCACCGTCGCTGCGCCTCTGCGGGAAATGCACCATCGCTGCGCGCCAATAACTTCCGTCGCGAGGTAGGCGACGGTTAGGTTAAAATTTATTGTGCCGCTGATGGGTCGGGCCCGCGTCGCTTCGACTCGCTTTTCGTTGTGTCCGACGTCCCCGGTGCATCCCCTGTGGGGCGGGGACGGGCTCGGGGCACCGGACACCGTATCGGGGCGCGCCAGACAAAAAACGGGTTTGGGGGACGAGGCTGGAAGCGTCTTTTTGTCCGGCGCGCTCCAAATAGCTTTGGGGGACGCGACTAGAGATGCTCTAATATAGTAAACCTGGGATGCTATGCAAGAAATTGGGCCGAAACAGAAAAAAATCGCTTCGGCTTGTTTGTGAGCCTCGTTCGTGACACCGGCCAGCCACCTATCCCAATTTAATAGTAAAGATTGCCACTAAGATTGCGGCCGGTATATTAATTTTTTTCTTCTAAAAATGTACTACTCATACCACTTATGGAATCGGGAGCAACAAACAGCGCAAAGGAGCCGCGTCTTCAAGTTCATCATCCATCGCGTGCCGACGTGACCTAGGCGACTAGGGTTCCTGTCCGAGCTCGACTCCGAGCCCATCTCTCTTCCGATCTCCCAGTGGAGGCTCGGGTTTCTTAGTCTTCTCCTCGGCAGCGGGTTCTTGCAGTCTGTTCCCTCTTTCGTGGCAGAGCACCAGGAGCGCCCTCGTTGATCGTCTCATCTGATCGAAGGGGTTCCGATGGCGGAGCCGGCGGCGACGTCTTCAGCAGGTAGCGGAAATATAGCGAGTGGATTGGGATGCAAAAAGGATGAATCCCTGGACGATATGCTTCAACGTCTAGGGTTTGCCGATGGGGAGATTAACGATCTGGTCTTCGAAGAGGAGCATGAGGTTCCGAAGGAAGGGGTTAAGTGGCTTGCCCTAGCGCGAGTTCACACGTCAAATTACTTCAGCAGCCAGACCTTTGAACAACACATGACGACGGCATGGAGTCCAGCGCGTGAGGTGAAATTCCGTGCCCTAGAAGAAAATCTTTTCACAATCCAGTGCTTCTGTCTTAGCGACTGGATTAAGGTGACTGAGGGAGGGCCGTGGTTGTTCCGGCAGAACGTAGTTATCATCGAGCCCTACGACGGCCTGGTGCCTGAGAAATCGATCGAATTAAAGAGCTTTTCGTCCTGGGTGCAAATTCACAATATGCTAGAAGGGTACAGGAAAGAGAATCTGATAAAAAATCTTGCAGCAAAGAAATTTGCCAGCGTTGATAAGGTGGAGACTATGCTTCAAGGCCTAGGTAATTTTGTGCGCATCAATGTAAGAGTAAAAGTGGAATCTGTTCTCCCTCGGTTTGTAATTATATCGAGGAGTGGCCAACGTGAGTTCTACAAGATCCTCTATGATAAATTTCCTAGATTTTGCGGTGCATGTGGCCTCCTGGGACATGTCCATACTGAATGCGGGACGGGTGAGCATGATGAGTCTAAGCTAAGATAGGGTGGCTGGCTCAAGGTTGATCGTGAGAATTGGCGACGTTTTGCGTCTAGTGGAGGTCGTGGTGGGCGTGGTGATATGGGGGGCCGTAGAGGAGGAAGAGATGCCGGTGGGCGTGGTCGAGGTAGAGGTGATTGGGTGGACTGGAGGTCTCATCCACAGAGACATCGGGAGAATGACAATGAGCTGATTGACACTGCTACTAGTCCGATCAAAACGAAGGACTCTGAGATGACCGACGCTGAAAAGGCTGCAAAACGCAGGCTTGAATTTGGTGAACGAGTTAATCCTATTCCAAATATTATAGGAGATAATAATGGGACTTTGATGGTGATCGATGATAAACGCAATGATTCAAATGGCCCTACATCTGAATCAGAAGGTCTGGGAAAACGTTTTTGCTTCCATACGCACCCACCACAAACTCGCCAAACCGCGAAAACACGTGGACGGTTAGGATTCGTTCATACCGATTCGGGTCTGGGGGCATGATCGTCATTTCCTGTGTACTTCGGGTTTGGCTGGGTTCGTATCAGCCCACGTACAAGCCCGTATGACCCATACCTCTATGTATTATACGCCTACGTGTCCACGCGCGGCCACGACGGAACCGCCGAGATATAAATATCTTTCTCCCCTGTCCTCTTCAGCACATCTATCCAAAGCAAAAGCAATCCCCAAATCGGGCAAAAAACCCTAGGTCAAGAACAGCAGAGCTCGCTCTCGTGCTCGCTCGCGCTCGTCCATGGAGAGGGGGAAGGGGAAGGAGGGGAAGGGCAAGGAGGCGGCGGTTGAGGAAACCCAGTTGGCCGCTTCATCGGCGGGCGGAGCTGCCCCAGATCTGAGCTCCGCTTGGGGCCAGAGGACGGTGGCTGCACCGGCGAGCAAGAAGCGTGCGCACGAGACAGAGGCGCAGAAGCGGCGGCGCAAGAAGAAGAATCTGAAGAACCGCGAGAGGCAGGAGAGGAAGGCGGCGGGGCTCAAGATCAACAGCCCCGACGACGTGCCCACCTTCGACGAATCCGACTCCGCCGACCCGTCCGAGGTAAATTTCTCCGCCGACCCCGACGACATGCAGGAATGCCTTGCTCGCTCGCAAGCTTGTACGAAATCCGTGGATTTGGCTAATCTATATGCTGTGAATTTGTTGTAGTACCAAGCCATTTTGATATTTCTAGTAGTTCCAGAGATGAATTTGAGCTTGCTCAAGTGTTCATCTGAGGTTCTTGCTTGGTTGGGTTCCCTGTAATCCCTATCTGCTGATAAATAAGGCTATCTAGTTTGATTAGCTTGCTATTATGACTGGTTCCTAGCAATTATATGGATCTAGGCACTGGATGATTCACTTATCACTTGTGCCTGCTTGCAATTGATGTCTAGACAGGTTTTAGATTAACTGCTACTACATTGTATGGACACAGAAGTTGAAATGTGGCTCCAATACTTGCAGATGTTGCCTGTTAATCACTGCATGGAAGCCTTGATTTCTTGACTGGAGCTTTGCCTTCACTAGAGTGTCATGTGCAAGTCATGCTACTGTAAACTTGATCATTTGGTGTTGTTATTGTTACTAATTGAACTATGGTTGCTTGCTGTGTAAGGATATTCACTGTAATTCTTTATTGATGAACTATGTATTGGTAATGATTCAATTTGTTTGAGAAGAATGGATGGATGCCAACTATTGTTGGATTAATATTCATCACAATCTGAATCTGTCCATATTATGATGATTGATGCTATGGCTGTGGCTTACTAGGTTTGATGTGACCTCAGTAGCTCTTGGTACTGCTACTGGTTGCTCACCTTGATGGATAAACTGTTGGTTTTTATTAATAGAGATCCTCACAGTAGGGTATCATACATATGAATGCCACTATGATTGTTTTATGAAGAAAATAAGGGTTTCTGATGGTTTAATAGCTAGGTGGTGCTAGGTGGTGTATGTGGCTGTCAAAGCTTTGTGTGTATCTGGTTTATACTTGGATATGCTTGTATTTCATACTATTTTGCATATCTTCATCAACTGGGCACTCCAAGTTTTTGTTTGCCTCAAATATTGCTAGCATCACTTGGTCTATACGAAGTGATGACTAATACCTTTTGAGCATCTGCTCATTGGTGTGATTTGAGCATGCATATTGATGGATTGGATCCTCTGGATCCTTTCCAGGTATCAAGTATACCTTTCTCCAGCATCTAGACATAGTGTTTTTCTTCTGTGATGGTATTGCCACTTGTTCCATTCCAAACACTAGTTTTTGTTTAAATTAGATATGGTATGTATAGTTACTAACTAATGTGCATTTATACAAATAATTACTTTGCATTGTTTTCATTCCTTTTCTATTTATAGTCATTACATTGTTTGTATGCAATAGCAGCTAATTAACCTAATTTACTTCATCTAACAGGAGGATCCTTCGGATGAAGTCGGTTCTGACCGGGAGGATAGGGACCAGAAGAGCAGGCATGTTCTCCGCAGGCTTAGGTCTGGGGAGATTCGCTACCTTCTTGGCCCAGGGAGGTTCAAGTGCCCCTGGTGCAGCCGCAAGGAAATGCCGACGGACTTCCTCGGCATGTACCAGCATGCCACCTACACTGGTGTTGGCAGCGGGCAGACACCCGCACACCTCAGGGCCAAGCATGCCGCCTACGGCCTGTTCCTCAAGAAGTACGCCCCCCGGCAGTAGGAGCATGCGGAGGATGGTGCCGACCTGCCTGCCTACCTGCCTGCCGACCTGCCTGCCTACCTGATGCCTCTTTCTTTAGTTGTGTGTTTATGTTAAACTCTGTCGTGCTTGTGGTGTTAAAACTTGGTTAATGCTGTTGTGAACTATGTTTCTATTTAAGTATGTGTGAACTATGTTTCTAATTAAGTATGCTTAGTGTTTAAGCATGTGTATGATGTGCTTACTACATATGCTGATGTGTTGTGCATGCTTGGCCCTGTTGTGTGCTTGGATGCTAGGTAAGCATGTTCTATTTGCTGCTGTTGATCTAGCCTGTTAGCATGATGTAGTGACAAAGATTTTTTTTTAGATCAACACGGGTTGCCCCCCAGCCCCAATTTCATTGAAAAAGAAGCCAAGTCTATTACAGGATTAAAACTAGACACCAACAAAATAAAAGGAAAACAGGGTTTACTGGGGAGATTGGCTGCCATCCCAACCAACTCCGAAATACCAGGAAAGCCTGGAACAGGTTTAGAGCAGTGATCACACACTGAAAACAACCGCCATCTAAATCCATTACACAAACCAAACAGATAGGTAGGACACACTAGCACAACTCCCATGCTTCAATTCACCAAGTGACAAAGATTTTGCCAAAGTAAGCGTTTGATTATAGGAAATGTATTGTCAGTTTTGCTCAGTTGTGTTGCAGACGATTTGTACATAATTGATAAGGTATTTTCCAGTGGAAATGGGGGAAAACCTCTGGTAATCTAAAATAAAGACGGCGTGTTGGCAGTAGGGTGGAGTTGTTATCTTATGTGATACTTGACAGCAACAAATCTCTCAGTCAACAACAACAAATAGCTCATTTCACAGCTACAACACTCACAGCAGACAGCAGCCCAATCTAGACTTGACTAATGGGCCAACTCCATCCAATTAGGCCCATTAGGCTACATATAAAACAGGAACAACTATCTCATTTAACAGCAACAATAATCGCAGCGGATAGCCCAATCTAGATTTGACTAATGGGCCATCTCCAACCAAATTAGGCCCATTAGGCTAGTTGAGGTGGTACATATTAAATATCAAAAAAAATGAAGCAAAAAATGGGTGTTGCCGCGACTCGAACCGCACACCTCGTGGGAAGTCGTCTCGCAGGGGTAGTCTGGTAACCAGTGGGACGGATAGATACATATTGACACTCACAAGTAATAAAGGTATCTATAGTCATTTTATCACTTCCGTTAGGTTATTAAATGCATGTTTGTACATTTTTCAACACACAGATCTTTGTGTAGTCTATTATATACAATTCACTAATTCACTAATTGAATATGAAATAGATAATTCAATATGAATCTTAACACTAAATTTGTAATATATATGAATAACAACTTAAAAAATTGAAAATAGCTAAAATTCTAGTCTTAGTGGATTAGAATTTTTTTGTTTTTTTGTTGGGTTTTGTAAACAATTTGGTACAAGAAATAGTAGTCATTTGAGGACGAACAGGTTTGAACACACATAGAGACTCACTTAGATTACATAAATATGTCACTTACATAAATAAGGATGTAAACAAGTACCACCGTCGTTACATAGATAAGTCCAGGGACACGACACGGTACAATATATAAAAACACGGCATTTTAAATAAACACGATAAAACTAAAAAGTAGAGAAACGTGCATGACAAGCTTCACGAAATTCCTCCTCAACTTTCTTCCACCCTGGCCGCGCTACTCGACCACCGTACGTCATCAACACCTCACTCCTCGTAGGGGAGGCAGTGCATCTGGTTTTCGGTGGGGAAGATGCACTCGCAGTTGGTGAAGATGTTGTACGTCGTGAAGAAGATTGACTCGCAGCCGCACCAGAACACTTGGCCGAGGAGCTCGTACGCGTCCCACGGGTTGGTGAGGGTGACCGTGAGCAACTTGAGGGTGACGCCGTCACGAACCTCCTCGAGGTGGAACATCGGCGGCGAGCCCGGTGGGAGGTGGGCGAAGCCGGCGGTGAAGAATGCGTCGGCGAGCTCGACGGGGCTCCTCCACCTGGATTGCGCCCACACACGGAGCGTGCGCTCGACGAGGACGCCCGGCGGGTAGCGCAGCTCTGGCACGGTAGGCGGCCGAACGAAGGTCGGTCCGACGTACTGCATCTTCTGGTGGTGCTTTGGCGTTCTAGGAAAGGATGAAGGGCGTCGTGTCTGGAGTGGAGCTGGGTGGTGTGTGGGAGAGGAATGTAGACGTATAAATAGGCTAGGAAAATGTGGTGTGGGAGACGAAGATTGTTGTTTGGCGATGAAACGACGCGAGTGACGCGTGCATGTAGCCGTTGCCGTTTCGCACATTAATCGAGGGGGTGTCCCGTG
Source organism: Lolium multiflorum (assembly GCA_030979885.1). Classification (NCBI taxonomy): domain Eukaryota; kingdom Viridiplantae; phylum Streptophyta; class Magnoliopsida; order Poales; family Poaceae; genus Lolium; species Lolium multiflorum. Next base: position 216,585,825 of record CM061748.1, read on the forward strand.
TCGTTGTCGTTTTACACTGAAACGGGGCGGCGCGTCTGCTATCAGCTGAATCGACCGCACTGAAACGGGGCTTGCTGGCTCATTCATGGCGACGTCGTGGCGATGCATGCATAGCTGAGTCACTGCTGCGGGGCGCATGCATGCCGTCGTCGTCGCTTCCCGCGCATGCAGGCCTAGGCCGGCGCATTGCACAACGGGCACAAGGCCAGACCGCAACACGGCCCAACAGTCCATCTAGCGTGCCCGCTCGGAACCCCCACCCGTGTTCAGGAAAAAAAAGGAGTCCAGCCAATCAGATTGCTGTATATTCAAATATTCCTAAAAATTTCAGAGAAAATCTAAAAAAAATAAAATCTTCAAAAACAGTCTATACATATCAAGTAGATGTCTAGGAAATTTATTTGGGTCATTTAGACAAGGTCGAAAAAAAACATGCTTAGAAATGAGGCCGTTTACCCTACCTTTGGAGCCTGTTTCTGGCACTTTTTTGACCAACCCTGGGATGACCCCATATTGTCGGCAGTGGTGCACCATGTCATTTAACACACTTCAAGCCATGAGTTTTGCAATTTGCATGTGTGAATGCACTTGTTCATGTGGTGTACACCCCTCAAATACGGTGTCAAAACAGTGGATCGTCTGACGGCGCGTGTGCATGGTGGTCCAATCTTTTGGGATCTGCTTCACCATGGCATCCAAACACCACTTACATCACCATCCATGGAAGAAATCATGTGCTCCTTGCCTAGCTACCTCACGGGAGCCCGCACACATGGTTTACGTGCAAAACGGCTCTACCCAGGCCACAAAGTGGGCCCACAACCCTTGGGTGACCCCATGTGGTGGGCACTGGTGCACCATGTCATCCCACCCACTCCTAGCCATGGGTTTAGGGTTGTGCATGTGTGAATGCCCATGTTCATGTGGTGTAGACCCCTGAAATATAGGGTTCTCGTCAGAACGAGGTGTCAAAACAGTGGATCGTCTGACGGCGCGTGTGCATGGTGGTCCAATCTTTTGGGATCTGCTTCACCATGGCATCCAAACACCACTTACATCACCATCCATTGAATAAATCATGTGCTCCTTGCCTAGCTACCTCACGGGAGCCCGCACACATGGTTTACGTGCAAAACGGCTCTACCCAGGCCACAAAGTGGGCCCACAACCCTTGGGTGACCCCATGTGGTGGGCACTGGTGCACCATGTCATCCCACCCACTCCTAGCCATGGGTTTAGGGTTGTGCATGTGTGAATGCCCATGTTCATGTGGTGTAGACCCCTGAAATATAGGGTTCTCGTCAGAACGAGGTGTCAAAACAGTGGATCGTCTGACGGCGCGTGTGCATGGTGGTCCAATCTTTTGGGATCTGCTTCACCATGACATCCAAACACCACTTACATCACCATCCATGGAAGAAATCATGTGCTCCTTGCCTAGCTACCTCACGGGAGCCCGCACACATGGTTTACGTGCAAAACGGCTCTACCCAGGCCACAAAGTGGGCCCACAACCCTTGGGTGACCCCATGTGGTGGGCACTGGTGCACCATGTCATCCCACCCACTCCTAGCCATGGGTTTAGGGTTGTGCATGTGTGAATGCCCATGTTCATGTGGTGTAGACCCCTGAAATATAGGGTTCTCGTCAGAACGAGGTGTCAAAACAGTGGATCGTCTGACGGCGCGTGTGCATGGTGGTCCAATCTTTTGGGATCTGCTTCACCATGTCATCCAAACACCACTTACATCACCATCCATGGAAGAAATCATGTGTTCCTTGCCTAGCTACCTCACGAGAGCCCGCACGCATGATTTACGTGCAAAACGGCTCTACCCAGGCCACAAAGTGGGCCCACAACCCTTGGGTGACCCCTTGTGGCGGGCACTGGTGCACCATGTCATCCCACCCACTCCAAGCCATGGGTTTAGGGTTGTGCATGTGTGAATGCCCATGTTCATGTGGTGTAGACCCCTGAAATATAGGGTTCTCGTCAGAAAAAGGTGTCAAAACAGTGGATCGTCTGACGGCGCGTGTGCATAGTGGTCCCATCTTTTGGGATCTGCTTCACCATGGCATCCAAACACCACTTACATCACCATCCATGGAAGAAATCATGTGCTCCTTGCCTAGCTACCTCACGGGAGCCCGCACACATGGTTTACGTGCAAAACGGCTCTACCCAGGCCACAAAGTGGGCCCACAACCCTTGGGTGACCCCATGTTGTGGGCACTGGTGCACCATGTCATCCCACCCACTCCAAGCTATGGGTTTAGGGTTGTGCATTTGTGAATGCCCATGTTCATGTGGTGTAGACCCTGAAATATAGGGTTCTCGTCAGAAAAAGGTGTGAAAACAGTGAATCGTCTGACGGCGCGTGTGCATGGTGGTCCCATCTTTTGGGATCTGCTTCACCATGGCATCCAAACACCACTTACATCACCATCCATTGAAGAAATTATGTGCTCCTTGCCTAGCTACCTCACGGGAGCCCGCACACATGGTTTACGTGCAAAACGGCTCTACCAGGCCACAAAGTGGGCCCACAACCCTTGGGTGACCCCATGTGGTGGGCACTGGTGCACCATGTCATCCCACCCACTCCTAGCCATGGGTTTAGGGTTGTGCATGTGTGAATGCCCATGTTCATGTGGTGTAGACCCCTGAAATATAGGGTTCTCGTCAGAACGAGGTGTCAAAACAGTGGATCGTCTGACGGCGCGTGTGCATGGTGGTCCCATCTTTTGGGATCTGCTTCACCATGGCATCCAAACACCACTTACATCACCATCCATGGAAGAAATCATGTGCTCCTTGCCTAGCTACCTCACGGGAGCCCGCACACATGGTTTACGTGCAAAACGGCTCTACCCAGGCCACAAAGTGGGCCCACAACCCTTGGGTGACCCCATGTGGTGGGCACTGGTGCACCATGTCATCCCACCCACTCCTAGCCATGGGTTTAGGGTTGTGCATGTGTGAATGCCCATGTTCATGTGGTGTAGACCCCTGAAATATAGGGTTCTCGTCAGAAAAAGGTGTCAAAACAGTGGATCGTCTGACGGCGCGTGTGCATGGTGGTCCCATCTTTTGGGATCTGCTTCACCATGGCATCCAAACACCACTTACATCACCATCCATGGAAGAAATCATGTGCTCCTTGCCTAGCTACCTCACGGGAGCCCGCACACATGGTTTACGTGCAAAACGGCTCTACCCAGGCCACAAAGTGGGCCCACAACCCTTGGGTGACCCCATGTGGTGGGCACTGGTGCACCATGTCATCCCACCCACTCCTAGCCATGGGTTTAGGGTTGTGCATGTGTGAATTCCCATGTTCATGTGGTGTAGACCCCTGAAATATAGGGTTCTCAAAGGTGTCAAAACAGTGGATCGTCTGACGGCGCGTGTGCATGGTGGTCCCATCTTTTGGGATCTGCTTCACCATGGCATCCAAACACCACTTACATCACCATCCATGGAAGAAATCATGTGCTCCTTGCCTAGCTACCTCACGGGAGCCCACACACATGGTTTACGTGCAAAACGGCTCTACCCAGGCCACAAAGTGGGCCCACAACCCTTGGGTGACCCCATGTGGTGGGCACTGGTGCACCATGTCATCCCACCCACTCCTAGCCATGGGTTTAGGGTTGTGCATGTGTGAATGCCCATGTTCATGTGGTGTAGACCCCTGAAATATAGGGTTCTCGTCAGAACGAGGTGTCAAAACAGTGGATCGTCTGACGGCGCGTGTGCATGGTGGTCCAATCTTTTGGGATCTGCTTCACCATGGCATCCAAACACCACTTACATCACCATCCATGGAAGAAATCATGTGCTCCTTGCCTAGCTACCTCACGGGAGCCCGCACACATGGTTTACGTGCAAAACGGCTCTACCCAGGCCACAAAGTGGGCCCACAACCCTTGGGTGACCCCATGTGGTGGGCACTGGTGCACCATGTCATCCCACCCACTCCTAGCCATGGGTTTAGGGTTGTGCATGTGTGAATGCCCATGTTCATGTGGTGTAGACCCCTGAAATATAGGGTTCTCGTCAGAACGAGGTGTCAAAACAGTGGATCGTCTGACGGCGCGTGTGCATGGTGGTCCCATCTTTTGGGATCTGCTTCACCATGGCATCCAAACACCACTTACATCACCATCCATGGAAGAAATCATGTGCTCCTTGCCTAGCTACCTCACGGGAGCCCGCACACATGGTTTACGTGCAAAACGGCTCTACCCAGGCCACAAAGTGGGCCCACAACCCTTGGGTGAAACCAACAAAAAGATGACTACCAAAAACCTAACATAATCAACTGAAAACACTACTTTTTTAAAAAACTCCACGCATAGATCGGGTTCCCCACTCCTCCCGACACCGACGAAGCCGGCCGGAAGAGGGGGAACCCAATCTATGGAGGAGACTGAGGTGGAGGCGGCTAGGGTTTTGGAGAGGAGGCGGCGGCTGTACCTAGGAAAAAGTTTATCTTCTTCTTACTTTCAGACTATTTTTAATTCAGACAATTGTTTGTAATTCAGACTATTTCTAATGTCACACGGTTTTTAGGGCGTAATAGGTTGTTTAATTTGAGAAAGGCAGAGACAGAGATATAACCGCTGGGCCGCTCGCGCGTCAAAGCTTTGCCAACTGGCCCGTCTAGGCCTGCCTCCGCCTGCTGCAGCCCTCGATCAGGTCACCACCTTTACATGCATGCGCCATGCAGCACGCTATTAAATTACCCGCGCCACGCTCTCATGCATGCCAACCACCGTTTCAGCACCGTGACATCGTCTCAGAGGTTGCCCTCGTCTCAGCGTGCCATCGAGTTGGCTGGCATCAGTATTAAAGTGAAATTTGTGTGCATTATTTAAGTGAATTTTACAAACTCCCCCGTCTATATATAAGGGCACCTCTTCTTCCTCTTCTCTCACACATCTCACGCACTCTTCTGCTTCATCCATCTACCACCGCATCCGTGGACTAGCCACAGAAACACCAAACCCTAGCCGCCACCATGGAGTTCTTTGGCCCAACTTACCGTCGCCCGGCCACCGTGCGCGAGAGGGAGTGGCCGGAGGGTGTCATCGTGGAGAACGAGCTGCGCATCTGGGCGATATCGAGGTGGAGGAGCGACAGGGCGCTAGCCGAGTTCTTTCTCTCGCAGGGCTACCGCCACCTCAACCTCCCTCTAGGCTCGCCGCCCATGTACACGATCGAGTCCCACTTCGACGGCAACAGCAACCATGAGATAGGCCTCTTCGTCCACTTCAGGAACCCCTTCGACGCGCACCACCTCCTCGGGCAGGTGTTCTGGTGTGGTTGTGAGTTTATCGCTTTCACTACCTACAATATCTTCACCAACTTCCACGTCATCTTTCCCGACCGTTTCAACATGCACTGCCTCCCATACCGCTACCACATTGACGGCCCCGTCGGTGATGAGGAGGAGTAAAACAGCGAAGGAGGAGCAAGGGGAATGAACATCCTAGGAGGGACGACGGCGTTGCCTCATCTTTATCAAGTATCTAGTTTCATGAGTGTTTTTAGAGCTGTTTTATTATCTATGTCTTGTTGTCGTGTCTGTGGGCCCGGGGTTTGTTGTGTGCTTCGGTATCGTACGTGTGATGGAATTCCTATGTAAGGTTTGTACTATCTAGCTCTATATATCAATGTTTTTACAGTCCGTGCTACAACAACACACCATAAAAATTCAAAAGCTTAGAAATGAGGCCGTTTACCCTACCTTTAGAGCCTGTTTAAAGCAAATTTTCATGCGCCAGGGATAGTGAGAAGAAAGTGCCACGGTGTGCGCCACGCGGGCGGAAATTACCACGCGCCTCGTTACTTGAAACCGCGCGCGCACGACCTGAGGCGTCGCGGCTCTTTAAACACCGGAATGGCAACGGCCGCCCTCTACCATTACCGCGTTGCCTTGCATACAAGTACGGTGCCAACGCTAGCGGTTCGCATATCTTCCAGACCCGCTCCCCACCGTCGTCAACCACCCGCGGCGCGACCATGAGTGACGTTTCCTGGCCGTCCGACTCCGACAGCGACGGAAAGCCGCCTGGGTGGCGCCACTGGTGGGAAAGGGAACCACCGCGGAGCGCCGATCAGTCGGACGGTGCTGACGAGGAGGAGGACGCCGCGGACGGCTCGGAGCCCGACGGCTCGGAGCCCGACGACTCGGAGCCCGACGACGCCGACGACGCGGACGAGGAGGAGGGCGCCGCCGACGACGCGGACGCGGAGGAACATGCCGTCGACGACGCGGACGACGAGGAACCCGCCGCCGACGATGCGGAAGAGGACGAGGACTCCGACGCGAAGTGGGCGCGGCTGGAGGAGGCCTTGGCCGCCGATGAGAAGGCGGCCGCGAAAAAGAAGGCTCGCGCGAAGAAGGCAGCCGTGGCGCGGGCGCGGGCGCGGGCCGAGGTGACGGACGAGGAGGAGGAGTACAACGGCTCTTCGGAGTACTCCTCGTCAGAAGATGACTCGTCGGAGTCCACCTCGTCGGACGACAGCTCCTCGTCGGAGAAGGCTTCTCGCAAACGGGGGCGCCCGGACGACGACGAGGCAGAGTCGTCGTACAAACGTTCCAAGTAGACGACGAGGCAGCTCCTCTATATTTTTATCTGCATTTTTATCTGCATTTGTAGTATTGTGTGCGGACCATATATTTTCTGCATTTTAATTATTGTAAGAGGTAATTATGCTATGTACTTCTCCTCATCAGCTTTTCACTGTCGAAAAAGAAATTTTTATTTCTGGACATGATCACATTACTGAATTCACTGTTGCCCAACCATAACATCTAGGCCGAGCATTTTAAAAGCCCTGACATCGCGATTATAACGGCTACTAGAATAATAATAGCACACAAGGCGTACTGAAGAAACAATTCCCGTTGGAGAGCATATTTTTTGACCTTATTTATCTTCAACCTTGTTGTCGCCCTTGTTTCGTTTTTACTAATGTTGTGTTCATCGATGATATCAGCCATCATCAACTCGATTCGGCCTTTCTCTTCCAGAAGTGTTTCTATTTTTTTGTTGGTAGTCATCAATGCTTGTTCCATCTTCCGAATTGTCTCATGAGCCACCCCGAGCTTCTCTTTGACAATCCTCAATTCTTCATCAATCTTCATTTTCTCCTCTCTTTTAAAATTTAGTTCTTCTAGGAGAACAATTTTTGCTTGTAGACAATGTTGAAACTGGGCACAGCCATCCCGAATACCACACTCACATATTGATTCCTACAATAAAATGGAAAACATATTAAATTCGACATAACTTATGAACTGCACATACCGATGACTGATACGTCTCCGACGTATCGATAATTTCTTATGTTCCATGCCACATTATTGATGATATCTACATGTTTTATGCACACTTTATGTCATTATTATGCGTTTTTCGGAACTAACCTATTGACGAGATGCCGAACCTGTTTTCTGCTGTTTTTGGTTTCAGAAATCCTAGTAAGGAAATATTCTCGGAATTGGACGAAATCAACGCCCAGGGTCCTATTTTCACACGAAGCTTCCAAGGCCGGAGGAGATACGAAGGGCCACGAGGTGGCGCCACACTAAGGCGGGCCAGGCTAGGGCCCGCGCCGTTATGTGGGTCCCTCGTGACTCCACCGACCTTGCCCTTCCGCCTACTTAAAGTCACCGTCGCGAAAACCCTACCACGTTCGACGAAACCAGAGAAAACCTTCCGAGCCGCCGCCATCGCGAAGCCAAGATCCGGGGGACAGGAGTCTCTGTTCGGCACGCCGCCGGGACGGGGAAGTGCCCCCGGAAGGCTTCTCCATCGACACCACCGCCATCTTCACCAACGCTGATGTCTCCCATGAGGAGGGAGTAGTTCTCCATCGAGGCTAAGGGCTGTTGACATGGGCATACCCTTCGGGTACCCATTATTAGTATACCTGGCTCGGCCCAATATGGAGAAGACCAAATATGGAGAAGGCCCAACAAGGCAACCCGAAGAAGTAGTCGACTAGGATTCTTGTAAAACCCTAGGCTGGTTGCATATATAAAGCTAGCCAGGGCACCCGAAATAAAGAGAAAAAGAGATAGATAGACAGAATATAGACAACATAGCTCCGCATATGGCGGCACCCTGTAAAACATATGATCATATACTGGATTGCTAGCAGCACGTAGGGATCCTCCACCAAGGGGACCCGAAGCTGGGTACGTCGTGTGCCTAATCTCGTCCCCGGAATCTCCATCGTCGCTCTCTCCCGAAACCCTAGTCTACAATACGTAGGCATTGCCGAGGTAATCCTCTATCAATTGGCGCCGTCTGTGGGGATTGCGACGACTGGATTTTGTGATCCGGGCGGGATCCATCGAGTTCGTCATCTGCAAGACAGAAGATGAGAAAAAACCAGATTGCATCTAGCTTATGTACTTCAGAAGCGCTCAAATCCACCATCAAGAAGTTGCAGTATCGGGCAAGCAGCGCCTGATCAAGTGAACCGAAGTTTCCTGGGATCCAAGCGTTTACCGTGGAAAGAGGAAAAAGTAAGGCATGATGCTGCTTCGCGTGGAGATCAGATCAAATTTTCAGACAAAAACTACGTATCTATTCAAGACTAAATTCAATATGGAATTCGAAGCTCTCGCGCCGATCAAGAAAAGTAGGCCAGGAGATGTCCTCCCGTAGCCAGTAGCGTACGTCTGTGCTGTCCGTTAAAAAAGAAGGAAAGCAAAAACAGGACCAGAAAAGCCAAGTTCCTAGTAGATGTTTGATGCGAGCAAACCAAAAGGAAAAGAGCAAGAAAGCAAAACAGGATCACGTACTCACAGAGTCAGGAAGCATTGAATAAAGAACTCATTGATCAGACTTTGGATGCTCACGCTGCCGATGACAATATTGAGTTATCGGGCTGGGCGGACATCGCAAGAAAAGAACTTCGTTGACTTCCTAATAACCGCGGACTACGTAACGGAGCCGCTAGTGCGCGCCTGCCAATACGCACTCGTCATCATGAAGTCTTCATCCGACGCAAAAAATATCAGGTCGACCGCACCCTCTGACGCGCACTTGCCGTACTCGGGGGCTTGCAAGTCATAGACCCGACATTATTAACTAAATATATTCGGGTGCTCACCTGTTGCGGGACCGATACATTGATTTGCATCATCTTCATCGACTACTTCCGGCCAGGCGACGCGTGGCTACAGACTGCATCTGAGGCACGACTTGCGTCCACATCGGCTTCTCTGCACCCGATAAAAAGCTAAGTTTTCTTCCTCCTCCAACGTTTAATTATTTATTTACTTTTGCCACACCCGAATACTTGGGGGCTGCAACATTGCATTATTACAATAAATTCACCCAAACAATTGGGGCTGCACCTTTACTTCGTTATCACAAATATACTCGGTTACTTGGTGAATTTCTTTTCTTCGGCTTAGTGAAATTATATTCTCCGGCATTGTGAAATTATATTCTCCGGCTCAGTGGAATTATTTTCTCCGGCTCAGTGGAATTATCTTCTTCGGCTCAGTGGATTTATTTTCTTCGGATTACTGGATTGGTTTTCTTTGAGTGATTATTGGTTCACTTATACAATACTACCCGATGCGTTTCCGGGTCAATGGATTCATCTTCTATGGTTATTACTGGAACTATTTTCTTCGGGTCAATTGATTCATCCTCTATCAAGGGATTCATCTTCTATGGTTATTACGGGATTCTTTGGTTCAATGGGTTCATCCTCTATGATATCGGCGGATTCATCTTTAATATATGATCTATATTTAATGGCATAATCTTCAATATGGATTCATCTCAAATACTTCATCTTGGATTCATCTTCATGGGCTCATATTATATTATGAACAATGGCTTCATCCTAAATGGCTTTACCCTATATGACGCGCGACTCCATCAATTTCTTTCGATATCATAGCAAACACTCGGGGGCTCGACCATGATTTCGCCTCGGGTCGCAACTGCGACACAACATCTAAGCAATAATCATCATATCACCCCAGCAGCGCTCGGGGGCTCGGCTATTTCTTCATCAACAAATATGGTGGTATTTGCTTTCGCTGTTTGGTGTTTTCTACTTCAGCTTGACTTCTTCTCGGCACTCAAAGACTTCATCGCATCGACTCTGTCGTGCCCAATAAGCTAAGTGTTCTTTTTTACGCAAAGTTGATTATCATTTACTTTCATCGCACCCGACACTCGGGGGCTGCGCGGCATATATTCACTTTACATATCATCGAATCTGAGCATCTGACACCGCATGCGAAAAAGATAGTCAAGGGAAAGATAGAAAAAGTTTATTTATTTGTGCAGGAGAAAGATTCAAAGAGAGCACCCGACGAAATCTTCTTCAGGGAGGAACCCGATAAAATTGTGAGAGAACCCGACGAAATTTTCTTCAAAAGAGAACCCGATGAAATTTTATTCAGGGAGGACCCGAAGAATTATCTTCAAGGGGAGCCGAAAAATTATCGTCAAGGAGGTGCCGAAGAATTATCCTCAAGGAGTTGCCGAAGAATTATCTTCAAGGAGGTGCCGAAAAATTATCTTCAAGGAGATCCCGAAGATTTATCTTTAAGGAGGTCCCGAAAAATTATCTTCAAGGAGATCCCGAAGAATTATCTTCAAGGAGGTGCCAAAAAATTATCTTCAAGGAGGTCCCGAAGAATTATCCTCAAGGAGGTCTCGAAGAATTATCTTCAAAGAGGACCCAAAGAATTGTCCTCAAAGAGGACCCGAAGAAATTTTCCTGAAGAAGGAACTCGACAAAATTTTCATCAAGGAGAAACATACAAAAAAAAAGGAGAGATGGACAAATCTTCGGGTCCATTGACTCGTCATATTCTTCCTAGCAAGAGCATCGGTGATGAACCCGACAATATAGAAGAATCCAATATATTCGGCTGTCTCATCACGCCCGAGAAAAATATAGATAAACCCGCAAAATGGGTCATTGCATCAGCCGAACAAGGCACTTGACAAAATATTCTCAGAACGCCAAAGTTGCGAACAATTTCTGAATGCCGCAAAACTCTGCGAAGGTAAGACCCAGATCCGTTCTGTGTGGCGTGGCATCGCCAAAGACTGCGCTCACTTTTATCCGTATCAACAGATACGAAGAAAAATCCTAACGGACGCGTTAGGTACCCGATAAAATATGACTGGGCTCGATAGAATGGTAAGACCTTAAGCGGCACCTGTCGAGTTAACACCAGTATCCCGGGATCATGTCCAGGGACGTGATCTTGAAGTAGGTTTTTGCGGATTGCCACTAGAGCAGTTAACTAGTACCTGATCCGTCAGATGAACTAGCCCCAACTACGTACCATTATCCCTGTAAAATATAGATATCGATGTCAAATAAAAATAGCAACGGTCTGGAGTCGATAAAAAGAGGGGCTGCGCCAAGTTCTTTATAAGTAGTACAACTTGAGCCTATGCCTAGGTGCAAGCACCTGCTCATAGGCTCGGGGGCTACTCTTATCGAGAGTATTGTTCACCCTCCCGATAAGAAAGAGGAAAAATTGTGGAGTCAATTACAAGCAAGTTGAGCCTACACCCAAGTGCAAACACTTGGCTGTAGCCTCGGGGGCTACTCCCATCGGGAGCGCTGGTCGCGCACCCGATAAATGTGAAAAGCTCAAGAAAGAATGACAATATAGCGGCATAAAGCGTTGAGCCTACAACCAAGCACAAGTCCTTGGCTGTAGCCTCGGGGGCTACTCCCATCGGGAGCGCTGGTCGCGCACCCGATAGAAAATAACTTTGACAGCATCTACAACAATCAAGGTTTGTAGACTCAACTCGATTCTACGACTCGAGTGGAGCCTACTCCCATCGGGAACACCTGGATTTCATCAAGTTCTCCGGAAAATTTGTTAAGTTCTTCATCGAGTAGTACAACTTGAGTCTATGCCCAAGTGCAAGCACTTGCCCATAGACTCGGGGGCTACTCCCATCGGGAGCACTGCCGCGCACCCGATAATTTCAAGAATCGTCGACATCATCTACGCTACACATGATCTACGACATGGACCTCGCCTTGTATTTCTTCGACTTCGGAGATGGTTATGCTTGGAGTTTCTACGCAAGTCTTCGACTTCCCTATAAACTCGGGGGCTACTGACATGGGCATACCCTTCGGGTACCCATTATTAGTATACCTGGCTCGGCCCAATATGGAGAAGACCAAATATGGAGAAGGCCCAACAAGGCAACCCGAAGAAGTAGTCGACTAGGATTCTTGTAAAACCCTAGGCTGGTTGCATATATAAAGCTAGCCAGGGCACCCGAAATAAAGAGAAAAAGAGATAGATAGACAGAATATAGACAACATAGCTCCGCATATGGCGGCACCCTGTAAAACATATGATCATATACTGGATTGCTAGCAGCACGTAGGGATCCTCCACCGAGGGGACCCGAAGCTGGGTACGTCGTGTGCCTAATCTCGTCCCCGGAATCTCCATCGTCGCTCTCTCCCAAAACCCTAGTGTACAATACGTAGGCATTGCCGAGGTAATCCCTCGTCAGCTGTACCGGTAGCTATGTGGTTAATCTCTCTCCTATGTACTTCAATACAATAATCTCATGAGCTGCCTTACATGATTGAGATTCATATGATGATGCTTGTAATCTAGATGTCATTATGCTAGTCAAGTGGATTTTACTTATGTGATCTCCGGAGACTCCTTGTCCCACGTGTGTAAAGGTGACAGTGTGTGCACCGTGTGGGTCTCTTAGGCTATATTTCACAGAATACTTATTCACTGTTATGAATGGCATAGTGAAGTGCTTATTTATATCTCTTTATGATTGCAATGTGTTTTGTATCACAATTTATCTGTGTGCTACTCTAGTGATGTTATTAAAGTAGTTTATTCCTCCCGCACGGTGTAATGGTGACAGTGTGTGCATCGTGTAGTACTTGGCGTAGGCTATGATTGTGATCTCTTGTAGATTATGAAGTTAACTATTGCTATGATAGTATTGATGTGATCTGTTCCTCCTTTCGTAGTGTGAAGGTGACAGTGTGCATGCTATGTTAGTACTTGGTTTGGTTATGTTGATCTGTTATGCACTCTAAGGTTATTTAAATATGAACATTGAATATTGTGGAGCTTGTTAACTCCGGCATTGAGGGTTCGTGTAATCCTACACTTAGTGGTGTTCATCATCCAACAAGAGGGTGTAGAGTCTAGCATCTATTTATTTGTTATGTGATCAATGTTGAGAGTGTCCACTAGTGAAAGTATGATCCCTAGGCCTTGTTCCTAAATACTGCTATCGCTGCTTGTTTACTGTTTTACTGCATTTTACTTCCTGCAATATTACTACCATCAACTGCACGCCAGCAAGCACTTTTCTGGCGCCGTACTACTGCTCATATTCATTCATACCACTTGTATTTCACTATCTCTTCGCCGAACTAGTGCACCTATTAGGTGTGTTGGGGACACAAGAGACTTCTTGCTTTGTGGTTGCAGGGTTGCATGAGAGGGATATCTTTGACCTCTTCCTCCCTGAGTTCGATAAACCTTGGGTGATCCACTTAAGGGAAACTTGCTGCTGTTCTACAAACCTCTGCTCTTGGAGGCCCGACATAACTTATGAACTGCACATACCGATGACTCTTCAAGATATTTAGAATCCCATGAGATGAAGACGTTAACTTAGAATCATACCTCATCCGATGAGTTGTGCATGGGTTCGACGCGGTCGATGTCGTCCATAGCCGAAATCACCATGGCGGCGGCGACCTGTAGGTGGAGGCAGGATGGAGATGCTGATGAGATAACGGGCCGAGGGATCCATCTTTTCGTTTGTGGTATGCTTCTTTATGCTCCTCGTGGGCCGCAATTGAGGCCCATCCTGGCCCAGCCTTTTATTTAGGTATTTAACTGCCGTACTAATCCTCAAATCTAATTCCCAAACGATCTATCTCCTCAACGCCTCCTCTGATCTACGACTGGACGCCGACTGCGTCCTCGAAGACGTTGGTTACGAGCTGACTCGGATCTCATCGCCATGGATGTAAGTATAGTTCGCTCACCTCGTGCCATGCACCTAATTTTTTTATGAACTCTTGCCTGACAACATATGTAGACGCGGTAGATCGTCTTTACTTTGATCTGCCCAAGTTAGATCTGGTCGTCTAATCTTACTTCCCTTGGTTGGGTCGCTTGGGAAAAAAATATCGGCCGACTTAATTAGATCTAGTGGTTAATTTGATCGTACGTATATGACATATGAGAACATTGACATTGATCAGCCATTCCTTGCTACGCCTGCCCAGCTTCGTGCTTTACCGAATTGGAGGAAAAGGCCTATTATAAGGGGTAAGTCTGTTTATGGCACTCAATGAGAACACAGTGTTATGAACAACTTAATTTAGAATTAATTGATGTCCCTTATGTTTTTTAATATTACATGTAGGTCCTGGAGAAGAGGAAGAGTATGATTTTGAAGCTTTCATAGAGTATGCAAATCGAGTTAAGATGAATTATGACGATTTTGATGCACTCGAACGACTAGTTGCGAAAACCCTACCAGTAATTCCATTGTACGTGTGCACCATCAAGAAATCACACATCGTGAAGAATAAAGCAAAGATGGTAATTAATTTTGATTTCCATCATTTCTTACTACTAACCAAGATATGCCGATAATTGACTGTCAAATTTATGTGTAGTACTTCTCAAGGAGGTTCACCCTCAAGCACATTCTGCCCAATATTCAGCTACCAGCAACAATAAAGCTCTACTCACCAGGTGCCAATGTTACAGAAGTTACGATGGTGATGAACATGTCAACGGTGAAAGGAGTACCAAAAGGAGGTGCCATGATAACATCACACTGGATGGATGTGGTGAGGCAGAATGGCATGAAGAAAAATCAGAAATACGTGTTCTGGTTCCGTAAGCAAGGAGAAGGTGGTCTGAAGATTATGCTTGACTGTGTGTGAGAGCAGCCCGGTTCAGACTTCGCTCGTGAAGACTACTATAGCTATCTAATTTTTTTGTTTATGTCATGTCCGTTGGTACACTTTTAGTATGGTGCAAATTTATGTCATTTTTAATGGTTTCACACTTTTATGACAATGTGTGAAGAGTTCGATCGTGAATGCTTATTAATTATATCCAGCTTATTTCTCTACAAGTGTTGTATGAGGGTTGTAGCATTGTGAAATTTGTTGATGCCCCACTCGACAGTGGCACTATAGATATGTCAATTATGTACATTGCAGATCTAGTAATGTGCAAAAAAGACCATATTTTTTTAAAAATTCTTCGTTACAAACAATTGAAATCGTAATTAAAAAATATTTTGCACCGTCGTACTAGCTACAAGCCATTGTTGTGTGGTGCCATGCGGAACCATGGTATGCTTGTAGGTGATCAGCACCTTTGAACATGTATATATTGTTGCTCCAAAAGAGAGAGGGAGAAGTAAGTTATCGATGCGTCTGCCGAATGCAAAGCAGTGTCTTATCACATGCATAGAGTGGCCTCCGTGTATGGGCTGGGTACTAACGGGCTGGCCCAGATATCCATCGAGAGCTTGCCTAATTATAGTATTAACAGCAGATGCCCTAGTTAGCGGCACGTCCGACGCACAACGTCTAACTACCCACGATTTCTTCTTCAAGTCAACGTCGCCTTCCATCGCCGTCTGGAGAAGATAGGAGTCCTTTCGTCGGCGGAGCCTACAGCTCAATCTAACGACGGCAACATCCGTGTTCCAGCCTTCCAGGTGCGCGCGTTTGCAATCTCGTTTATCATCGATCCTTTCGCCCACTTGATCTAGAGTGCGCTTGATCTAAACCTTCATTCTTTGCCGGACGTGTAAGTTTTAGGTTGACATTTACGCTGTAGATGGTTAGGAGATTTTCTATGTCGGCAATAATTGTTGTTTGTATATGTTATTTGCAGAATGGATGAATTAGATGGCCCGGTCTATTGTGACTACACATTGTGGACGGATCTCGTAGCCACTTTCTCAGGACCTCAACGTGCGAGGTTTAGCTCTACTAGTTTGCGGACGATGTTGCAACTGCCAGCCTTCGCCACGCGCACAAATATGATTAGATTTATGATAGAGCTATATGATCCTAAAACTGAGACATTCGTCGTACAAGACAAGGCAGGAGCGATAACTGCAACCTCTGTAGACATAGAATGCATTTATGGTCTACGTAATGAGGGTTATTCCGCTTTTGATATAATTGATCAAGAATGTCTAACAAGTAGAAGGAAAATACCGCCTAGTTATCTCAGCAAGTCTAGTGGAAATCTAGTTATTTCCGACTTGATTGCTGACATACAGAGAGAGAAAGCTTCCGATGATGACTTTGTGCGGAAAGCAGTGCTTGTGCTAATTGGCACGGTTCTTGCGCCATCTGGCCCAAAAACAGTCGATAGAGATCACTACTGTTTAGTGGAGGATGTTCCTAGACTGTTTAACATTAACTGGAATCACTTCACATTGCGTTACCTCCTTGATAATTTGTCTGCTTACACAAGATCAGCAGCAAAAGGTAGGGGATGGCCGGTTGGAAATCTTTGTCTCACTCAGGTATGCAAACATGATTAGCACTATATTTGATGTATGTGACAATTTGAAACTTATTTCATTTAAAATGTGTTGTTTGTAGCTACTATACTGGGAAAAGGTGGTAGTCGTCGATGATCCTACGTATATTCCACACAAGTCTATTCGGCCACTAATGAAAAACTGGACTGAAGCGGAAGCGGAAAGGAGGTCGCAGTACGACTATGCAAATGGTCGTGGGAGAGGCAAAGTGAAGGTTTTGTTTTTATCACTACTTCTAGCTACATTATATCATAGTCGACGTTGTGTTGTTATATTAATTTATGACATTTGTTTTCTAATTTGACATGCAGATTATTAATGATCTTACAACTCAAGCCAATGCCAGAGCGCAAACAAAGCAAAACACATCGCAGAATGGTGAACAGTCACGTTCGACACGTTCGAGACAGAGGCTTAGTAACAAGGACATAATATTGGAAAGTTTGAAGAAGGAACTGACGGATCACATTGACAAACAATTAGCACTTGTACCAAAGAGATGTGCAGAGGTGAGGAGCCATACATTTTACAAACACGAAAGTATTACATTATCAGTAATGAATAATTATGGTACTACTTGTTTTGCAGGAAGTCCTAAAAATGCTAAATAAGAATGGTGTCATGTACAAACCGGTTGAAGGATCAGAGTCAGGGAAAGGAGGAGATGAGGAAGAAGAGACTTCTAATCACATCGATGATTCGTCTAAGAAAGAATTCATGTACAAGAACAGTTCTGACGAGTTAGATGCTTTAATTAGCAATTTAACAAAGAATTCTGGTAAGTTTGTCACACCTCCTAAGCATAATGGGGTGCCGGAGGCAGGAGATAATGTGTACGTCACACCAGGAAACCTCGGTAACACGGAGGGTACACAAGATAATCCTTTTATCTTAAATGATACCACAAAACCGGCATCATCCTCGGATATACCGGATGACATTTTCGCAAGATCTACCACCAAGGTGAATGCTGGACAGAAGGATGACCTACATGACGGTGAACATGAAGTTATGAGTACTCATAGTGTTGAAACAATGGGACGAGAGGCTAGTAGGAAGAAGGGCAATACAGCAAAGTGTGCAAATAGTAATGGTAGAAGGAGAAACGCAGCGGCGGTACAAGTTGGAGGGAAAAGGAAACGGACGACGAATCAAAAATATGGATCACCATATGTGGTCGCGAAACCTAGAGCAAAACGTCAAAGCCGTGTAAAGAAAGGTAACACCATTTATTCGTTATTTCTTTGTTGGCAAATAAATGATGCTGCAACCTGTAACACATATGTTATTACTATTATGTGCATCAGGGTTGTTTGCAGAACATGAAGTTGGGGTATCTTCGGCAGTACCAACACAGCAGGAAATAGAAGCTGCCGCTTTATATGTTAAAACAATATCCAAGCTACCAAAACAAGCATCTAAAGGAGTGTACAAGAATGAATATGGCGCCAGCTTGTCTTCAGAAAAGCTTAACGTCGTTCTTGCGCACGAATGGCTATCTGATGATGTAAGTCTTCAAAACCAAAAGTTTGCGTTATACTCGTAATTAAACTATTTGAATTTGAAAATATTGTTGTTGCTATCAGATTATTGATGCTGCTATTGGGTATTTGTCTCTCCGTGTTGGGTCTGATCGAATGTTATGTCCTGCGTGGAGGACAAACTATCTCCTTGAACAAGCAGAAAAACAATACAGAAAAAATACAATATTAGAAATATAGATGAGGTAGTTACAAGACCAGGAGCCTTAGGTAGGGTTATGGATGAATATTTCAAGCGTGAGAAGGTAACAGCAGTTTCTTTCAATGTTTCATGCGAAATTAGAATAAAACAATATGATAATTGACAAAGTTTTTTCCTTCTCTTGTAGACATTTTTCGCACTGAACATACGGAAAACTCATTACATAACTGTTGTCATGCATACAAAGAAGAAGGAATTCCAGGTCCTTGATCCTCTGTTTGTTTTAGGGCTGTCAAAATCAGTTGTGGAAGACTTGGTATTACACTCTCTACATACATGTCTTTGTGTACTTTGTCATGTCTGTGCAGTAATATATTTGTTGTTTCGTAGATTGGGCAAATTTCACAGGACATACAAGAAGCAAACAATACTTGTGACACAGAATATCCTGATGTCGACGAATGGCCTATTAAAAGCTATGACATCCCTAAGCAAACCGATACGTAAGTACCTATATTGCATTACACATAAAGAAAGTCGGTTTTGTATATGCGGACACTTTTAAATTTTGTCACATTATATACCAGCAATTCATGCGGATTATGGGTATTGCAATGTATGGAGCACTGGGACGGAGATCAGATGACTTGCCCGGTTTCTCAGGTTGGCTATACTATGTTCCATGCACTCGGTTAATTTTAACAATGTTAACAAGCCATGTGTATAACACCTTATAATGTTTTGGCAGGCCACAGTCGATGAATCGAGAGAAAGTACAGTTGCAAACATTGTTTTATCACCACACAACATTCTTGACAGGGTGAAAAACAAAGTGAGATTGCTAGCAAAGACCAGGAAAATATAAATTTGATAGTGTGACTGTTCGGTTTGCTCCCGCAGAAGGTTTCCGGACACATGTAATATTGAATTTTTAATTGTCTTCGGTTGTAAACAATATTTATTCGGTTATGATTATCTACAAAATTTTGTAACATTGATTTTATTTCCCATTATCGAAAGTATGCAATTATTTTTATCTTTGTACATGCATGCTATGATGATTATAAGGAAATGCCTACTTCACAATATATAATGTCTTTTGCCATTTTTACAAAAGAACACCAGAGAATTAAGAACATCAGTACAAAATAAAAACATCAGTACGTTGCAAACATTAACAACTCCATCAAATACAAAGCTATAGTCGTCCCATTCATAATTAAGGAAATTTACTGCCCTTTAGATAACTATGAAAGAACTACCCTTCCTGCTGCAGCACATTCCTGCACATGTTCACAGACATAAAATTACACAACAACTCATATGAATCTTTTAAAGTATATGAAACAAAATGGCAGAAAAACTTACTTCGGATGAAATATGCATATTGGGTTTCTTCTGTTATGCCCTTCTCCTTGGCATGCCCCGCACACCTGCACCCTGCGTTCCTTGTGTCCTAGTGGTCTTCCATTTTTAGTCATTGGAGATTTCTGCGCTTCTTGCCTAGGTGCACCCTTAGTGGACACTTTCAAAGGATCACCAACAACAATATCGCATGGTCCACTAGCATCTTCATTTTCATGCACCGACCTGAGGGGACCATATGCTTTACCTTTAGCATACCCCTCTCTTCTAGAAATTATGCCATCAATGGTACTGTTCAGCAGATCATATTCCTCTGAATTGTTTAATGCAATATGCATAGCCTGTGATACCTTAATATTCATCCTGCTGTATTTCATCCGCTCCTCTGCCCCAGACCAACCCCACCCAAACATGTCGCTGGTGCGTTTAGCTGGCAACCCTAACCTGGCATTTTTTGTGAATCGTCGTAGAGCACAACATTGTGGAATTTCAGTAAATTTCAAGAAATGCAGCACATGCAGTATGTGCTTGCAAGGGATCCCCTTTCTAATCATCCTTTGACAGCTGCACCTTATAATTTCTGCCTCCTTGGGTCTATATTCCACGTAGAACCTGGTCCTTACATGATTCCTCCATGCCACAATGAAGATGTTTGAGTCTCCTGCCTGCATTTTTTCTAAGATCTCTATGCCGCCAATCTTTGAAAGCTCACCTTGAATAATATAGAACACAGCAGGAGTGAAGATTTTTGCAGCAGCAACCTCTAGTTCTCTGAAATTAGTAATTGCCACTGGTGTAGTCTGTGAAGCCGTGCAGTCGTCGTGGGCTTCGTTCTCACGGAGACGGACAATTGCGTTGTCGTAGTGCATAATCATATCAACAATTGTCATTTCCCCATCTAGGTGCAGGTGCAGACAAGAGTTTAAACTTTCACTCCGCTGGTTACTTTTCATACCCAGCCAGAATCCTTGAGAGAGATACGCTGCAGCCCAAAGTTTCCTCTTGGTGTACATCCTCTTCATCCATGTTCTGGTTTTTGGGGATTGCCATTTTCTGTAAAATGCATGCCATCGCTCCTCAAATACTTGCTCTGAGGTGGTGTAATACAAAAGAGTCCTGAACTCGTTCAGTGACTTGTTAGGTAGATGCATCTCCATATTTTTTTCAATGTGGAAGCTGCAGATGCGATGCGACACACCAGAAAATACTTCGCCGATTGCGGCGATCATCGCGGCATCTGCATCCGTGATTACTGCCTTTGGCTTCTGTTGACACATCGCTTTGAGGAAAGTCTTTAGAAGCCAAACATATGTTTGTTCATTCTCACTTGAAAGGATGGCACACCCAAAAACCGTTGTCCTACGGTGGTTGTTCAAGCCCACAAAAGGAACAAATGGCATCTTATATTTATTCATCTTGTATGTGCTATCAAACACCAGCACATCTCCGTAGTCCTGGTAATCCCTACGTGACTGGGAATCACACCAGAACATGTGCTTCAGACGGCCTTTTTCATCAACGTCATATTCAAAGAAAAATTCAGGGTCCCTCTTTTTCCTCTTTGACATAATGCGGATGGCTGTGGTAGCGTCACCGTCGAAAAGCAGCCTCCTCCTCTCCCTAGAGCACATGTTGTACAAATCCTTTCTTGTGAATCCAACACCAGCAAATGAACCGGAGCCTGCAATGAATTTTCTCATAATGAGGTGCTTCCTGATCCCCATGGATCCCATTGATAATATCTCAGATCTCTGCGCGTCGTTGATCGTCCTATGGGACCGAAGAAACGGAGTCTGACATGGTTCAGCTGGGTCATGGTTATGTTTGTCACGAAAATCTTCAACAACCCAGAAACCAGTTCTTCCATCAAACTTGACCACCAAACGTGCCTTGCAGCCGCAGCGAGACTCAGGTCTGTGCCTATATACACGGCCTTCCGTGGTCAGTTGGTTTTTGGGACGTCTGCCCTGTCTGGAACACACAAAACGCCTTAACCGAATTACTCCATCATCAAACCGCTTAACCTGGTCAAGCCGGACGCTGAACCCATAATCTTTAGCATATCTGTTGTAGAAAGAATATGCTGCTGCTTCAGAAATAAAAGTCATCTCTTTTATCATCCAGTATAAATCCCGATCACTATCAGGATATTCATTGCCATTGCTACCTTTCTGTGGTTTCTCAGGCTGACTAGCGCTTGGCGTCGCCTGCAAGTAGAAAACGTAGGCATTAATTAAAACTATAAATTTATGTGTTCCAGCTATATAAGACTGATAAAAAAGAGATAACAACCTGGCTCATGTCAACAGAATCCTCAGGAACTGATGCACCTTCCACATCATCAGTGTGGCCCGTGTCCAAGTCAGATTCACCGTAATAGTCGTACTCAAGCTGCGTGTCAAATTGTGCCTGAAATTTATTAATGCATTGCGAAATTTAGTAACCGTAAATTTTACAGTTGCCATCATTTCATGCATCATTTTATGTCATTGTATGAGTCACTACACATACCTCACTAGTATTTAGACTGTCTGTGTGTTCACCATGGTTCTCATCATTTTGATCGTCTGTGTGTTCACCATGGTTGTCATCATTATCAAATTCATCGTACGCAATCTGCATAAATTATGACATGAGGAACCATATATAATTTGATGATGCTGGACTGCTGGTAATCGAAATGAAAAATAGTGGCTCACATCAAACTCGTCTTCGCTCCAGCCGGCTTCGTGCTGCAAATTTTCCTCCATTTCAGAGTCATCGGAATTATAGCCGACGTACTCGTTTTGTTCCTCAATCATACCAGATATAGAGTTCTCCATATTCTGTAGTATTGGACCATAATTAGAATTGAAAAACCGGCAGAATTGCGTCCTCTTACTATGCTACAAGATGAAGTCATGGTACCTGTAATTTTAAACCCTAGCGGGGAAGATGCCGAGCCGGTGGCGCGCCTTTCCAAGGTCGTCGATCTGCGGGGGGGCTTCGCGCGCGGTCGGCGGCGTCGAGATGCGAAACAACCACCGGCGGCGACGGACGTGCCGGCAACAACCGCCGACGGCCGGGCCGGCAACAACCGCTTGCGTTTAACCTAGCGACGGCGTGGAACAGCTCGATCAGATCTCCAGTGCCGATGAAAACGATGCATGCAATGGGAGCTAATCACGGTGATTAGCTTAGCACGTGGGACCCACCCACGTGGGGTCGTCCGTATAGATACGCCCAGGCCCTGTATACCCATACGAGTCTTGCACTGGGCTTGGATATGGGTTTCGGCGGGCAGCACAAAAAAAACAAAATCGGGACCACCGTACCCCTTCGGCGATAAGTCGCGAGTTTGGAGAGGGTGCGCACCGAAGCACACCCCCTGGGAAAAGGATTAGATAACAAGAGGCATAAGGGAGAGAGCGGTAATTCGCAGTCACTTTCTACTTCATCGGCGGGCTCGTTCGACGGGCTCCGCCGGGAGCAATGATCATCATCTGATGGAACTACCGAGGGATGCGTAAGACCTCGCCAGTTCGTGCGCTCCTAGAGCTCCAGGCGCGTCTCAAACTGGATGTGCTTTTCTTGTCCGAAGCGCATTTGTGTAAAGCAAGGGCAGAAAATCTTCGTAGGTGTTTGGGTTTTGATAACATGCTTGTGTCTGTCACCGAAGGCTGGAGTGGTGGCTTTTTTTTTTGAATAATGATATCCATGTTACATCAAGCGAAGTTACTCCTAATTTCATCGACATCCGCATCAATGAACACAGTGAGGGGGGATGGTGCCTTACTGGTTTATACGGGGAACCGAGAAGTGAAAACAAATATCTAACTTGGGAGTATATTCCTACTTTGCATGCAGCTGTTGATCTTCCAGGGTTATGCTTGGGAACTTCAACAAGATCTTGTATGGGGCTGAAAAGGAGGGGGAAATGCCCGCCCTCAAAGATGCATGCAGGCATTCAGATCAGCTCTGAACGACTGCAACCTGGAGGACCTGGGTTTCAATGGGGATATTTTTACTTGGAGACGTGGGAAGATCAGGGAAAGACTGGATCGTGCGGTCTGTAACTCGAGTTGGTCTCTTATGTTCCCGTTGGCAGGTGTGGTGAATGAGGATTTTGGTAAGTCTGATCATAGACCTGTGTTGATCAACACAAAATTCAATTCTGGCATAAATATTCATTACCAAAAGAGTCCGATGAGATTTGAAGCACGTTGGATTTGTGAAGAATCAGTGGATAATATAATTGAAACAGCTTGGGAGAAGGCAAAGCTACTGCATGCTGATGCGTCATTAAGTGTTCACACTCAAGAGGTTCATGAGGCTCTCCATAAGTGGGACACAGAGATTTTGAAGGGACCTAGGAGGAGGCTTCGAGAATTGCAAGTGGAACTTAATGTTGTCATGACTGGGGCTCTCACTGATGAATCGATTGTGAAACAAAAGGAAATCCAACTAAAGATGGAAAATCTTTTGGAACAGGAAGAGCTCTACTAGGTACAGAGGGGTAGAGTGAATTGGTTGCGTCATGGTGACCAAAATACCGCTTTCTTCATAGGTCCGCAACAGCTAGGATGAAGCGAAATTTTATAAAGGAGTTAAAACCGATAGTAGAGATATTATCGATGATCAGGATCAGCTTCTTATGATGGCCTCGGCCTATTTCAACAATCTCTTCACGTCGGAGGTTTAGAACCCGCTGCAGTCTGTTCTGGACATAGTTAAACCGTGTGTATCTCAAGTGATGAATGATATATTATTGGCAGCATATTCTAGAGAGGAGGTCAAGAAAGCTATGTTTAATATAGGTGATCTGAAGGCGCCGGGTCCGGATGGACTCCACGCAGTTTTCTATAAGCGATTCTGGCATATTATTGGGGAAGACCTCACTGATGAGGTTTTAGCTGCATTGAATTATCGTAAAATACCGGAGGGTTGGAATGATACCACTCTTGTTTTGATCTCAAAAATTGAGAACCCGGAATTCATTACTCAGTTAGGCCGATCTCCTTGTGTAATGTGATGTATAAGGTGATTTCTAAGTTGCTTGCTCTGAGATTGAAGAATCTCCTGCCGGACATTATGGTTGCGTATGAGTGCTACCATGCTATAAAGAATAAGAAGGTGGGAAAGTTTGGTACATGTGCAGTAAAACTAGATATGCAGAAGGCCTATGATAGAGTTGAATGGTGCTTTCTCGAGAAAATTCTGCAACGTGTAGGATTTGATCACCCATGGGTCGATCTTATTATGGCCCGCGTTTCGTCGGTGAGGTATCAAGTAAGGCTAAATAATTCTTTGTCTGAGTATATATACCCTTCGAGGGGTCTTCGCCAGGGGGACCCCATCTCGCCATACTTGTTTCTTCTCTGTGCAGAGGGTTTATCTAGCCTTTTAAGGCATGAAGAGGAGGCGGGAAATATTATTGGGGTTAAGGTTTGCAGATCTTCCCCGGAGGTTTCCCACCTGTTATTCGCGGATGACTCCCTTATTTTGATGAGAGCCGATTCTGATAATGCTACAAAGCTAAAACAGATCCTTGATGATTATTGTTCGGCTTCAAGCCAGATGATTAGTGCTGCCAAGTCAAGTATCTTCTTTCGTCTTTGTACAAATGTTGATGTGAAGGCAGAAATATGTGTGATCCTAAATATTATGACTGAGGCAATAACAGATAAGTATCTGGGGTTGCCGCCGCTGATTGGTGTGGACAGATCGGATTGTTTCCAACATCTGATTGATCGAGTTTATAAGCTCCTTAGTGGCTGTAAGGTGAAGAACTTATCTTTTGGAGGGAAGGAAGTATTAATCAAAGCTGTCATTCAAGCCATTCATGCATTTGCTATGTCAGTTTTCAAGCTACCCAAACAGATCATCAAAGAGATAATCAAAGCAATATCTCAGTTCTGGTGGGGAGATGATGACCAACAGAGACACATGCACTGGTTTGCGTGGTGGAAAATGTGTGTTCCTAAGAATGAACATGGCATGGGGTTTAGGGACCTCAGTTGTTTTAATTTGGTTTACTCGCTAAACAAAGCTGGAGGTTGATCTCGGAACTTGACTCTCTGTGCTCAAAAGTTCTCAGGGCTAAGTACTTTTCCTCAGGCAATTTGCTAAATTGTGAGTTGAAGAAGGCGAGTTCCTATACTTGGCAAAGCATTTGGGCAGGTATTCAAAAGTTTAAGCGTGGCCATATTTGGCGAGTGGGTGATGGTGCCCAAATAAATATTTGGAATGACCCCTGGGTCCCTAGTAGCCCGTCGAGGAAAGTTGTAACAAGAAGAGGTAATGTTGTCTACACTACGGTGTCTGAATTGATCGATCTTGACACTGGGACATGGGATGAAGAAACCTTGAGAGATATTTTCTGGTCTATTGATGTCCAACGGATCATGCATATTCCGTTGGCAACAAACATGATGCAAGATTTCGTATCATGGCATCTCTCAAAGAATGGCATATTTTCAGTCAAATCGCCGTATCACATGAAGTGGGAGTTCCAACATGGGGCTAAGCTTCGGCGGACTAGTAACTATGGTTCATCTTCAACCTTGCTGGTATGGAAAACAATTTGGTCGCTCAAGGTCCCGGCCAAGATTAAAACTATCAATATATTAGGAAAGATGTATTTCCTTGCCGGGAAAAAAAACTCAACCATCAGCACTATGTGCTCACGCTAATGAAGGTATCAATCTTGATTGCTACAAATCAATTAGGAAGATTTATTTCCTCTTATGGAAAAAATAAATTTCGCAACCATCTCCGCCACCTCCCCACGTCCCGCCTCCACTTCTATCGTCACTGCCTCGCACCGCGTCTCGACGCCGCCTTGCACCGTTTCCCGACGCCGCCTTGTACCGCGTCCCTCCCCAGCCACACTACGTCACGATCCGTCGCCGCCACGACACGGCGTCCCTATCGTCTCTCCCATGATTTTTCTCTCCCTGGTCGAATGGTGCGGTGGCTTCAAAGGGCACATGATTGCGCTGCGGAGGCCGGTCTCTATGCATGGTGGCTTGAGGAGGAACATTCCTTAGTATGCACGGCTATTTCTTTAGTTCGTTTGCCAGGGTGGCTGAACTACGGTGCATATCCCTTCTCCTTCGTCATCATCTTCACATGCATATCTAGGTTCGGCCTCTTCGGATGACGAAAGGGGCACACAAAATTATGAGTTACACGACGATGACGGGTGGAAGAGGAGGATTGAGCTCTCTTCCTACTATTGGAATGAAAAGAGGAGGAGAAGGGTGGAGATGGAGGACCGACAACTCCGCAATTTCATATGGAAGCATGCCAGCCGTCAAAATGTCATCGTGGTGAACAGACAGATGCCATAGGATGGCTTAAGTTGGGGCCGAATGGGCACTAGAGGATTCGGGGGAGGGTTTTGGTTATATGGGATGGATTTCCAGATGAACTTGGCCTTGGCCAGAGGTAGAAGAAGAAGAACACAAGGGCAGAATCATTTCTAGATCTCTCTATTTCTTGATCATACAAGATTACAGGTTTTCGTACATGAGGTTCGACGTTCCCAAGATGGGGTGTGCCCCCTCTCCTTATATAGGGGAGAGGGTGGCTTACAGGGGAAGAAACCCTAGGAAACCCTAATGGCATCTTTGACTAGACAAACTACTTTACAAAGCCTCTTTGGCTACCGGTGACGCCGGTATGTCTTTAATCAGGAGGAGTGACATCCTCCGGTACCTTTTACGTCATCATCTTCTTTTGCCTCAGAGCTTCGATTAAAGCTGAAGTGCTTCGCTCATCTTTGTCTCCTAGCTCCTTAGAGAATCTTTGACCAGTCTTGTCGACGTGCTACAGTGTAGCCTGTACCGATAATCCGGTACGTTCTTAGCTCTTTCCGGTATACCCCTCTGGGGATACCAGTATAGATTCACCTAGCCAAAAGATTAGATTCACAACCCGGAATAATAATCTTTAAACCGGTATCTTGATAGCTCAAACCATCCGGTTTGGCATGCCTTTGGCATACTGGGGGTCATTGATACGTCTCAAACGTATCTATAATTTCTTATGTTCCATGCTAGTTTTATGACAATACTCACATGTTTTATATACACTTTATATCATTTATATGCATTTTTCGGCACTAACCTATTAACGAGATGCCGAAGCGCCAGTTCCTGTTTTGTGCTGTTTTTGGTTTCAAAAATCCTACACAGGAAATATTCTCGGAATTGGACGAAACGAACGCCCAGGGTCTTATTTTTCCACGGAGCTTCCAGAAGACCGAAGGAGATACGAAGTGGGGCCACGAGGTGGCGACACCACATGGCGGCGCGACCAAGGAGGGGCCCGCGCCACCCTATGGTGTGGGTCCCTCGTGAGCCCTCTGACTCTGCCCTTCCGCCTACTTAAACTCTCCGTCGCTAAAACCCTATTACCGAGAGCCACGATACGGAAAAAGTTCCAGAGACGCCGCCGCCAATCCCATCTCGGGGATTCAGGAGATCGCCCGGCACCCTGCCGGAGAGGGGAATCATCACCCGGAGGACTCTACATCACCATGATCGCCTTCGGATTGATGTGTGAGTAGTTCATCCTTGGATTATGGGTCCATAGCAGTAGCTAGATGGTTGTCTTCTCCTCTTGTGCTATCATGTTAGATCTTGTGAGCTGCCTATCATGATCAAGATCATCTATTTGTAATGCTACATGTTGTGTTTGTTGGGATCCAATAATATTGAATACTATGCCAAGTTGATTATCAATCTATCATATATGTGTTGTTTATGTTCTTGCATGCTCTCCGTTGCTAGTAGAGGCTCTGGCCAAGTTGATACTTGTGACTCCAAGAGGGAGTATTTATGCTCGATAGTGGGTTCATGCCTCCATTGAATTTGGGACAGTGACAGAAAGTTCTAAGGTTGTGGATGTGCTGTTGCCACTAGGGATAAAACATCAATGCTTTATCTAAGGATATTTGTGTTGATTACATTACGCACCATACTTAATGCAATTTTCTGTTGTTTGTAACTTAATACTGGAAGGGGTGCGGATGCTAACCCAAAGGTGGACTTTTTAGGCATAGATGCATGCTGGATAGCGGTCTATGTACTTTGTCGTAATGCCCTAAGGAAATTTCATAGTAGTCATCATGATATGTATGTGCATTGTTATGCCCTCTCTATTTGTCAATTGCCCAGCTGTAATTTGTTCACCCAACATGCTATTTATCTTATTGGAGAGACACCACTAGTGAATTGTGGACCCCGGTCCATTCTTTTACATCTGAAATACAATCAACTATAAACTCTGTTCTCTGTTGTTCTTCGCAAACAAACATCATTCTCCACACCATACGTTTAATCCTTTGTTTACAGCAACCGGTGAGATTGACAACCTCACTGTTAAGTTGGGCCAAAGTATTTTGATTGTGTTGTGCAGGTTCCACGTTGGCGTCGGAATCCCTGGTGTTGCGCCGCACTACACTCTTCCACCAACAACCTTCACGTGGCCTTCATCTCCTACTGGTTCGATAAACCTTGGTTTCTTACTGAGGGAAACTTGCTGCTGTACGCATCACACCTTCCACTTGGGGTTCCCAACGGGCGTGTGCTTTACGCGTCAACAAGCTAAATTTCTGGCGCCGTTGCCAGGGAGATCAAGACACGCTGCAAGGGGAGTCTCTCGCATCTAATCTCTTTACTTTGTTTATTGTCTTGCTTTACTTTACTTTATTTTCTGTTTTGTTTGCTTTCTCTATATCAAAAATACAAAAAAATTAGTTACTTGTTTTACTTTACTTAATTTAGTTTGCTTTACTTGTTTTTATTACTGTTAAAATGAATACTCCTGAGAACACTAAGTTGTGTGACTTCACTAGCACCAATAATAATGATTTTATATGCACTCCTATTGCTCCACCTGCTACTATAGCAGAATTTTATGAAATTAAACCTGCTTTACTAAATCTTGTTATGAGAGAGCAATTTTCTGGTGTTAGTTCTGATGATGCTGCTGCCCATCTTAATAATTTTGTTGAACTTTGTGAAATGCAAAAGTATAAGGATGTAGATGGGGACATTATAAAACTGAAATTGTTTCCTTTCTCCTTAAGAGGAAGAGCTAAAGATTGGTTGCTATCTTTGCCTAAGTATAGTATTGATTGATGGACTAAATGTAAAGATGCTTTCATTGGTAGATATTATCCTCCCGCTAAAATTATATCTTTGAGAAGTAGAATTATGAATTTTAAGCAATTGGATAATGAGCATGTTGCCCAAGCATGGGAAAGAATGAAATCTTTGGTAAAGAATTGCCCTACCCATGGACTAACTACTTGGATGATCATCCAAACCTTTTATGCAGGACTGAATTTTTCTTCACGGAACCTATTGGATTCAGCTGCTGGAGGTACTTTTATGTCCATCACTTTGGGGGCGGCAACAAAGTTTCTTGATAATATGATGATCAATTACTCTGAATGGCACACAGAAATGGCTCCACAAGGTAAGAAGGTAAATTCTGTTGAAGAAACCTCTTATTTGAGTGGTAAGATTGATGTTATTATGTCTATGCTTGTGAATGGTAGATCTAATGTTGATCCTAATAATGTTCCTTTAGCTTCATTGGTTGCCCAAGAAGAACATGTTGATGTTAACTTCATTAAAAATAATAATTTCAACAACAATGCTTATAGGAATAATTCTGGTAACAACTATAGGCCATATCCTTCTAATAATAGTAATGGTTATGGTAATTCTTATGGTAATTATTACAACAATAGTAGGAGTGTACCCTCTGGTCTTGAGGTCATGCTTAAAGAATTTATTAGTACACAAACTGCTTTTAACAAATCTGTTGAGGAAAGCTTGGTAAAATTGATATTCTTGCTTCTAAGGTTGATAATCTTGTTGCTGATGTTGATCTTTTAAAATTGAAAGCTATGCCTAATGAAACTAAAGATATTAAGTCATTTGCTACAGCAAACGCCATACAAGTTCGAATTAATGAAAATATTAGATTGATGGCTGAATTGCATGCTAGGTGGGAAAGAGAAGAAAAACTAGCTAAAGAGGATAATGTAGCTAAAGTTTGGACTATTACCACCACTAGTAATGATGATGCTTCACATGTTGCTAAACCTCCTACTATCAATGGTAAAATAATTGGTGTTGGCAATGTTTATACTCCTAATGCAAAGCATGCAAAACTGCATGAAACTGCTAAAACTGCTGAAACTGTTTGTGATAAAACTGCTGAAATTTTTCAAAATATTGGGGACAATCATCCCATTGCTGTAGATCATAATGGTTTAGATTTTGATGATTGTCATATCTCTGAAGTTATTAAGTTCTTACAAAAAACTTGCTAGAAGTCCTAATGCTAGTGCTATAAATTTGGCCTTTACAAAACACATTACAAATGCTCTTATAAAAGCTAGAGAAGAGAAATTAAAACTTGAAACTTCTATTCCTAGGAAGTTGGAAGATGGTTGGGAGCCCATATTAAGATGAAGGTCAATGATTTTGATTGTAATGCTTTATGTGATCTTGGTGCAAGTATTTCTGTTATGCCTAAAAAACTCTATAATATGCTTGACTTGCCACCATTGAAAAATTGTTATTTGGATGTTAACCTCACTGATAATTCTACAAAGAAATCTTTGGGGAGGATTGATAATGTTCGCATTACGGTTAACAATAACCTTGTCCCCGTTGATTTTGTTGTCTTAGATATTGAATGCAATGCATCTTGTCCCATTATTTTGGGAAGACCTTTTCTTCGAACTGTTGGTGTTATTATTGATATGAAGGAAGGAAATATTAAATATGAATTCCCGCTCAAGAAAGGTATGGAACACTTCCCTAGAAAGAGAATGAAGTTACCTTTTGATTCTATTATTAGAACAAATTATGATGTTGATGCTTCATCTTTCGATAATACTTGATTCACACTTTCTGCGCCTAGCTGAAAGGCGTTAAAGAAAAGCGCTTATGGGAGACAACCCATTATTTTAATACAACAATTTTGTTTTATATTTGAGTCTTGGAAGTTGTTACTACTGTAGAAACCTCTCCTTATCTTTATTTTATTGCATTTTTGTGCCAAGTAAAGTCTTTGATAGTAAGGTTGATACTAGATTTGGATTACTGCGCAGAAACAGATTTTTACCTGTCACAAATTTGAGTAGATCTCTCTGTAGAAAACTCGTAAAATGCAGCAAATTTTCGTGTGTGATCCTCAGATATGTACGCAACTTTCATTCAATTTGAGATTTTTCATATGAGTAAGTTAAGTGCCCCTAAAAAATTTGTCTTTACGGACTGTTCTGTTTTGACAGATTCTGCCTTTTATTTCGCATTGCCTCTTTTGCTATGTTGAATGGATTTCTTTGTTCCATTAACTTTCAGTAGCTTTGGGCAATGTCCAGAAGTGTTAAGAATGATTATGTCACCTCTGAATATGTGAATTTTTGATTATGCACTAACCCTCTAATGAGTTCATTTTGAGTTTGGTATGGAGGAAGTTTTCAAGGATCAAGAGAGGAGGATGATACAATATGATCAAGAAGAGTGAAAAGTCTAAGCTTGGGGATGCCCCGTGGTTCATCCCTGCATATTTCAAGAAGACTCAAGCATCTAAGCTTGGGGATGCCCAAGGCATCCCCTTCTTCATCGACAACTTATCAGGTCACCTCTAGTGAAACTATATTTTTATTCCGTCACATCTTATGTGCTTTACTTGGAGCATCTGTATGTTTTTGTTTTTGTTTGTGTTTGAATAAAATCGGATCCTAGCATTCTTTGTTTGGGAGAGAGACACGCTCCGCTCGTTCATATGAACACTAGTGTTCTTAGCTTTACTTTTAATGTTCATGGCGAAGGTTGAAACTGCTTCGTTCATTGTTATTTGGTTGGAAACAGAAAATGCTTCATGTGGTAATTGGTATATTGTCTTGAATAATTTGATACTTGGAAATTGTTTTTCTCAAATAGATCATGTTTAAGCTCTTGCATCATGTACTTTGCACCTATTAATGAAGAACTACCATAGAGCTTGTTGAAATTTGGCTTGCATGATTGGTCTCTCTAAAGTCTAGATATTTTCTGGTGAAGTGTTTGAACAACAAGGAAGACAGTGTAGAGTGTTATAATGCTTGCAATATGTTCTTATGTAAGTTTTGCTATACCGGTTCATACTTGTGTTTGCTTCAAACAACCCTGCTAGCCAAAGCCTTGTACTGAGAGGGAATACTTCTCGTGCATCCAAAACCTTGAGTCAAAACCTATGCCATTTGTGTCCACCATACCTACCTACTATGTGGTATTTCTCTGCCATTCCAAAGTAAATTGCTTGAGTGCTACCTTTAAAATTCCATTCCTTGTCTTTGCAATATATAGCTCATGGGAGAATAGCCTTAAAAACTATTGTGGTAAAGAATATGTAGCTTATGTATCTTGTTTCTTATAAGTTGCTTGTTGAGCGGTAACCATGTTTCTGGGGACGCCATCAACTATTACACCTTTGTTAAAATATCATGTGAGTTGCTATGCATGTTCGTCTTGTCTAAGTAAGGGTGATTTATCATGATCAAATGGTTTGAATATGCATATTGTTAGAGAAGAACATTGGGCCGCTAACTAAAGCCATGAATCATGGTGGAAGTTTCAGTTTGGACATTAATCCTCAATCTCTTATGAGAATATTATCTGTTGTTGAATGCTTATGCATTAAAGAGCAGTCCATTATCTGTTTTCTATGTTGTCCCAGTATGGATGTCCTTAGTTGAGATTTATCAAAAACGAGAAATCAAATGCGATCTATCTCCTTGGACCTTTGTACAGGCGGCATAGAGGTACCCCTTTGTGACACTTGGTTGAAACATATGTTATATATGCAATGATAATCCATGTAAATCCAAGCTAATTAGGACAAGGTGCGAGCACTATTGGTATTCTATGCATGAGGCTTGCAACTTATAGGATGTCTTATGCATAACACATATGAATTATTACTACCATTGACAAAATTGTTTCTATGTTTTCAAAATAAAAGCTCTAGCACAAAAATAGTAATCCATGCTTCCCTCTGCGAAGGGCCATTCTTTTACTTTATGTTGAGTCAGTTTACCTACTTCTTTCTATCTTAGAAGCAAACACTTGTGTCAACTGTGCATTGATTCCTACATACTTGCTTATTTGCATTCATCATATTACTTTGTGTTGACAATTATCCATGAGATATACATGTTGAAGTTGAAAGCAACTGCTAAAACTTATATCTTCCTTTGTATTGCTTCAAAACTTTCTACTAAGAATTTATTGCTTTATGAGTTAACTCCTATGCAAGTCTTATTGATGCTTGTCTTGAAAGTACTATTCATGAAAAGTCTTTGCTATATGATTCAGTTGTTTTCATTGTCTTTACTATTGCTTCGAATCACTTCATTCACTTCATATGCTTTACAATAGTATTGATCAAGATTATGATAGCATGTCACTTCAGAAATTATCCTTGTTATCGTTTACCTACTCGAGGGCGAGTAGGAACTAAGCTTGGGGATGCTTGATACGTCTCAAACGTATCTATAATTTCTTATGTTCCATGCTAGTTTTATGAAAATACTCACATGTTTTATATACAGTGTATATCATTTATATGCATTTTCCGGCACTAACATATTAACGAGATACCGAAGCGCCGCTCCTTTTTGTGCTGTTTTTGGTTTCAGAAATCCTACACAGAAATATTCTGAATTGGACGAAACGAACGCCAGGGTCTTATTTTTCCACGGAGCTTCCAGAAGACCTAAGGAGATACGAAGTGGGGCCACGAGGTGGCGACACCACATGGCGGCGCGGCCAAGGAGGGGCCCGCGCCGCCCTATGGTGTGGGTCCCTCGTGAGCCCTCCGGCTTGTCCCCGTTGATTTTGTTGTCTTAGATATTGAATGCAATGCATCTTGTCCCATTATTTTGGGAAGACCTTTTCTTCGAACTGTTGGTGTTATTATTGATATGAAGGAAGGAAATATTAAATATGAATTTCCCCTCAAGAAAGGTATGGAACACTTCCCTAGAAAGAGAATGAAGTTACCTTTTGATTCTATTATTAGAACAAATTATGATGTTGATGCTTCCTCTCTTCGATAATACTTGATTCACACTCTTCGCCTAGCTGAAAGGCGTTAAAGAAAAGCGCTTATGGGAGACAACCCATTATTTTAATACAACAATTTTGTTTTATATTTGAGTCTTGGAAGTTGTTACTACTGTAGAAACCTCTCCTTATCTTTATTTTATTGCATTTTTGTGCCAAGTAAAGTCTTTGATAGTAAGGTTGATACTAGATTTGGATTATCGCAGAAAAATTTTTTACTCGTCACGAATTTGAGTAGATCTCTCTAGAAAACTCGTAAAATGCAGCAAATTTTCGTGTGTGATCCTCAGTACGCAACTTTCATTCAATTTGGGCTTTTTCATATGAGTAAGTTAAGTGCCCTAAAAATTCGTCTTTACTCTGTTTTGACAGATTCTGCCTTTTATTTCACATTGCCTCTTTTGCTATGTTGAATGGATTTCTTTGTTCCATTAACTTTCAGTAGCATTGGGCAATGTCCAGAAGTGTTAAGAATGATTATGTCACCTCTGAATATGTGAATTTTTGATTATGCACTAACCCTCTAATGAGTTCATTTTGAGTTTGGTATGGAGGAAGTTTTCAAGGATCAAGAGAGGAGGATGATACAATATGATCAAGAAGAGTGAAAAGTCTAAGCTTGGGGATGCCCCGTGGTTCATCCCTGCATATTTCAAGAAGACTCAAGCATCTAAGCTTGGGGATGCCCAAGGCATCCCCTTCTTCATCGACAACTTATCAGTCACCTCTAGTGAAACTATATTTTTATTCCGTCACGTCTTATGTGCTTTACTTGGAGCGTCTGTATGTTTTTGTTTTTGTTTTGTTTGAATAAAATCGGATCCTAGCATTCTTTGTTTGGGAGAGAGACACGCTCCGCTCGTTCATATGAACACTGGTGTTCTTAGCTTTACTTTTAATGTTCATGGCGAAGGTTGAAACTGCTTCGTTCATTGTTATTTGGTTGGAAAAAATGCTTCATGTGGTAATTGGTATATTGTCTTGAATAATTTGATACTTGGAAATTGTTTTGCTCAAATAGATCATGTTTAAGCTCTTGCATCATGTACTTTGCACCTATTAATGAAGAACTACCATAGAGCTTGTTGAAATTTGGCTTGCATGATTGGTCTCTCTAAAGTCTAGATATTTTCTGGTGAAGTGTTTGAACAACAAGGAAGACAGTGTAGAGTCTTATAATGCTTGCAATATGTTCTTATGTAAGTTTTGCTGTACCGGTTCATACTTGTGTTTGCTTCAAACAACCCTGCTAGCCAAAGCCTTGTACTGAGAGGGAATACTTCTCGTGCATCCAAAACCTTGAGTCAAAACCTATGCCATTTGTGTCCACCATACCTACCTACTATGTGGTATTTCTCTGCCATTCCAAAGTAAATTGCTTGAGTGCTACCTTTAAAATTTCATTCCTTGTCTTTGCAATATATAGCTCATGGGAAAATAGCCTTAAAAACTATTGTGGTAAAGAATATGTAGCTTATGTATCTTGTTTCTTATAAGTTGCTTGTTGAGCGGTAACCATGTTTCTGGGGACGCCATCAACTATTACACCTTTGTTAAAATATCATGTGAGTTGCTATGCATGTTCGTCTTGTCTGAAGTAAGGGTGATTTATAATGATCAAATGGTTTGAATATGCATATTGTTAGAGAAGAACATTGGGCCGCTAACTAAAGCCATGAATCATGGTGGAAGTTTCAGTTTGGACATTAATCCTCAATCTCTTATGAGAATATTATCTGTTGTTGAATGCTTATGCATTAAAGAGCAGTCCATTATCTGTTTTCTATGTTGTCCCAGTATGGATGTCCTTAGTTGAGATTTATCAAAAACGAGAAATCAAATGCGATCTATCTCCTTGGACCTTTGTACAGGCGGCATAGAGGTACCCCTTTGTGACACTTGGTTGAAACATATGTTATATATGCAATGATAATCCATGTAAATCCAAGCTAATTAGGACAAGGTGCGAGCACTATTGGTATTCTATGCATGAGGCTTGCAACTTATAGGATGTCTTATGCATAACACATATGAATTATTACTACCGTTGACAAAATTGTTTCTATGTTTTCAAAATAAAAGCTCTAGCACAAAAATAGTAATCCATGCTTCCTCTGCGAAGGGCCATTCTTTTACTTTATGTTGAGTCAGTTTACCTACTTCTTTCTATCTTAGAAGCAAACACTTGTGTCAACTGTGTGCATTGATTCCTACATACTTGCTTATTTGCATTCATCATATTACTTTGTGTTGACAATTATCCATGAGATATACATGTTGAAGTTGAAAGCAACTGCTGAAACTTATATCTTCCTTTGTATTGCTTCAAAACTTTCTACTAAGAATTTATTGCTTTATGAGTTAACTCCTATGCAAGTCTTATTGATGCTTGTCTTGAAAGTACTATTCATGAAAAGTCTTTGCTATATGATTTAGTTGTTTAACCATTGTCTTTACCATTGCTTCGAATCACTTCATTCACTTCATATGCTTTACAATAGTATTGATCAAGATTATGATAGCATGTCACTTCAGAAATTATCCTTGTTATCGTTTACCTACTCGAGGGCGTGTAGGAACTAAGCTTGGGGATGCTTGATACGTCTCAAACGTATCTATAATTTCTTATGTTCCATGCTAGTTTTATGAAAATACTCAGATGTTTTATATACAGTGTATATCATTTATATGCATTTTCCGGCACTAACCTATTAACGAGATGCCGAAGCGCCGCCTCTTTTGTGCTGTTTTGGTTTCAGAAATCCTACACAGGAAATATTCTCGGATTTGGACGAAACGAACACCCAGGTTCTTATTTTTCCACGGAGCTTCCAGAAGACCGAAGGAGATACGAAGTGGGGCCACGAGATGGCGACACCACATGGCGGCGCGGCCAAGGAGGGGCCCGCGCCGCCCTATGGTGTGGGTCCCTCGTGAGCCCTCCGGCTCTGCCCTTCCGCCTACTTAAACTCTCCGTCGCTAAAACCCTATTACCGAGAGCCACGATACGGAAAATGTTCCAGAGACGCCGCCGCCGCCAATCCCATCTCGGGGGATTCAGGAGATCGCCGACACCCTGCCGGAGAGGGGAATCATCACCCGGAGGACTCTACATCACCATGATCGCCTCCGGATTGATGTGTGAGTAGTTCATCCTTGGACTATGGGTCCATAGCAGTAGCTAGATGGTTGTGTTCTCCTCTTGTGTTATCATGTTAGATCTTGTGAGCTGCCTATCTTGATCAAGATCACCTATTTGTAATGCTACATGTTGTGTTTGTTGGGATCCGATGAATATTGAATACTATGTCAAGTTGATTATCAATCTATCATATATGTGTTGTTTATGCTCTTGCATGCTCTCCGTTGTTAGTAGAGGCTCTGGCCAAGTTGATACTTGTGACTCCAAGAGGGAGTATTTATGCTCGATAGTGGGTTCATGCTTCCATTGAATCTGGGACAGTGACAGAAAGTTCTAAGGTTGTGGATGTGCTGTTGCCACTAGGGATAAAACATCAATGCTTTGTCTAAGGATATTTGTGTTGATTACATTACGCACCATACTTAATGCAATTGTCTGTTGTTTGCAACTTAATACTGGAAGGGGTGCGGATGCTAACCCGAAGGTGGACTTTTTAGGCATAGATGCATGCTGGATAGCGGTCTATGTACTTTGTCGTAATGCCCTAAGTAAATCTCATAGTAGTCATCATCATATGTATGTGCATTGTTATGCCCTCTCTATTTGTCAATTACCCAACTGTAATTTTTTCACCCAACATGCTATTGATCTTATTGGAGAGACACCACTAGTGAACTGTGGACCCCGGTCCATTCTTTTACATCTGAAATACAATCAACTGCAAACTCTGTTCTCTGTTGTTCTTCGCAAACAAACATCATTCTCCACACCATACGTTTAATCCTTTGTTTACAGCAAGCCGGTGAGATTGACAACCTCACTGTTAAGTTGGGGCAAAGTATTTTGATTGTGTTGTGCAGGTTCCACGTTGGCGCCGGAATCCCTGGTGTTGCGCCGCACTACACTCCTCCGCCAACAACCTTCACGTGGCCTTCATCTCCTACTGGTTCGATAAACCTTGGTTTCTTACTGAGGGAAACTTGCTGCTGTACGCATCACACCTTCCACTTGGGGTTCCCAACGGGCGTGTGCTTTACGCGTCAACAGTCATCCCCCAACATTAGTCCCCGAAGCTGGTATACTCCGGTGGATCCTATCCAACGGACCATGCCAGGTTCACACCACTCAAGGTACCGGTTTGAACTTCCCGGCACCCGGTTCAAGTTTTCTGGCATCTTGGCCAAACTTATCTCTCCATACCGAGCTTTTCGGCATCTTTGTCATTAAACCCTCCTCGGCGAAGTCGAGAACATCTCGGGTACAGTGCCTGTCAGAGACATGCGCACTGCGCCAGTGCCAGGGGTCACTTCCCTTCGGCTTCTACGCCCGCATTTAATGTGCCACACCGGATCCCCACCGCCGTTCCGGATCCGTGCGGCCTCCCTGTGGCTTTTTGGTTCCTTGCGTGTACTCCCATGCCACGTGGCGGCCCACGAGATGAACCGTCGCGGCCCAGCGGTTGCCAGCCCACTACTCCTTCTCCCTATTTAAGGGTGAAGCGGTTCCTTCTCCTCTTCTTCTTCGCATTCACAGCTTGTTATGCGCTCCAAGCCTTTGCTCTCTTGCGCTCTCGCCATCGTTGCTCATCCCCAGCGCATCACCCACCGGCGAACTTCGCAGCAACTCCGCCGAGCTCCGCTCCGCAGAGATTCTCCGTTGCGCCTCCGCCGTTGCTGCATCGGGCACCTCTCGGCAACCTCCGTCCTCCTTCGTCGTTCGTCTTCCTCGTCTGCAAGTTCGCCTCCTGTCCGGCGGCCGTTGTCCTCGACTCCCTCCGCCGCCTCAGGTTAGCTTCGACGCTTTTATACTCTCCTCTTTTTGCCTCCTAGTTCTTGGGCCGATAGGGGACTTACTTTTCCCTTTTCTCTTGGTTTTTCTCTTACTCGTAGATCTTCGCGCGTGGCTAGATCTTGGGAGAACTGTTTGGGGGTAGGTTTGGGCACTTTTAGACTTGTATGTCTACCAAAGATTATCTGTCCGAACCAGCCGCCAACAGCCTTCACAGCGAGATATCTTTTGTGGAACAAATCTCAGCCGACGCCACTCGAGGCTGAACTCCCCGGATGGAACCGCTGAAGCCGGAAGGAGCCAGGAGGCCAGCAGCTCCGGCCAAGGTTCCGGAGTGGACTTGGCTACGATCACCCGCGGAGCCTGGAAGGGCTCAGATGTGATGCAGCCGGATATCGATTGGCTGTACCGCTCCCGGAGGATACCGGCACAGGTGTCTTGCCGGATTCCACGCGACGAGGTGGAACCCGCGCCTGAACCCGGAGAGTTCGTAGTTTTCCTCGCTCACTTCAAGCGCGGCTTCGGCCTTCCGGCCTCCGATTTCTTTCGCCAATTTCTTGACTTTTACCAACTCCAACCTCATCACCTTCCTGGCAATGCCATTTTTTATCTTTCTTGCTTTGTGTCTTTCATGGAGGCTTACATAGGTCTCCTCCCTACTCGCGAAGCTTTCTCTCGCTTCTTCTGCCTTCGGATCAACTCGGTCCAAGGCAAAAACATTCCCAAACCCAAACCTCCAGTCCAATGCGGATCTTGCATTGTGGGCGCCCGCCAGGGGAGCCCTTTCTTCAAATTCTCCGGTCTGGAGTCATGCCGGGCATGGCAAGAGACCTTCTTTTATGTGAGGAACAAGGGTGCCGCAGATTTTATCAACCTGCCGGCCTACCATCCGGGAACACCATCGAAGGCCAACTGGAGCTACAATCCGGGGAATGGCCATATCGAAACCAACCGGATTGTTCGCTTCATGGAGCAGCTCATGAAGGATACGGACATCTATTCCGACGATATCATCCACGCATTCATCTCCCGCCGGGTGCTCCCCCTCCAGCGTCGGGCTGACAAGATGAGACAGATGTGCGGCCCCCGCGATCCCACTAAGATCACCGGCTGCACACTAAGCAAAGAGGACGTGGTCCTTAAGGCTAGGAAAATTTGCCAAATCGACATGCCGATGGACTGGGAGTGGGGCTTCCTTCCCCTCAGCTCCACCAACCCTCCAACTACCGAAGTAAGAGCTTATGCAATCCGGATTGTTTTTCCGGTAGCCTTTTGATGTGTAGCTAACTATCCTTTTTCTATTTTACAGGCCTGCGAACGCTTCCCTCGCATTGCTGCGGAGGCACGAGGCCCTTGCCGCAAGCGCGACTTGGACGAGGTGGACCCGGATCCTTACGTGCCTTGGACCAAACTCAAGATGGGCCGGACCCATACTTCGCGCTCCGGTAACTTTTCAACCAACGACTCCGGTTCTGACGACGAGGTCACTGTTCTTGAGGTACTTTGTTCTTTCGCTTCCTCATATATTGTCTTTCTGTAGATGCTCCCTCAGCCAGCGCCAACCCACAGGTTGTGGAGCACGCTGTTCCGCTACAGGCCGAGGTTGGCCAGGAGTTCCTGGACAATCTCACCTCTCGGGGCCAAAAGAACAAGGCACCGGCGCCCGAAGCCGGTTCGAGCCATGCTCCTCCCGCCAAGCGCCCCAAGAAGGGCACCGGCGGCAAGCCCTACACCTCCAAGCGCTACCATAGCCAGATGCCGGTAGCCAGCGGGTGAGCTTCCGTTTTCTTCTTTGCTTTTGTTCAGTGAATCTCTCTTTTCCAGTTGCTTTTTCTAACTCTCTTTTTCTTTCGTTTCAGGCCTGCGCTCAAGCTTACCAAAAGCGCCACCGGCATGAGGCCGGAGACCTCGGAGGATGCCGCCAGGGTCTCACCTCCTCCTCAACCAAGTCCGGTACCATCTGGTGCTGGCAAATCTCCTGCCTCCCCTTTGGGAGGCGCCACAAGTGTGGGGCGCGCGGCCCCTGATACGTCTCCGACGTATCGATAATTTCTTATGTTCCATGCCACATTATTGATGTTATCTACATGTTTTATGCACACTTTATGTCATATTCGTGCATTTTCTGGAACTAACCTATTAACAAGATGCCGAAGTGCCGTTTTCTGTTGTTTTTGGTTTTAGAAATCCTAGTAAGGAAATATTCTCGGAATTGGACGAAATCAAAGCCCAGGGCCTATTTTTCCACGAAGCTTCCAGAAGTCCGAAGACGAGACGAAGAGGGGCCACGGGGTGGCCAAACCCTAGGGCGGCGCGGCCCCACCCCTGGCCGCGCCGGCCTATGGTGTGGGCCCCCCGTGCCGCCTCTTGACTTGCCCTTCCGCCTACTTAATGCCTCCGTGACGAAACCCCCAATACCGAGAGCCACGATACGGAAAACCTTCCTGAGACGCCGTCGCCGCCGATCCCATCTCGGGGATCCAGGAGATCGCCTCCGGCACCCTGCCGGAGAGGGGAATCATCTCCCGGAGGACTCTACGCCGCCATGGTCGCCTCCGGTGTGATGTGTGAGTAGTCTACCCCTGGACTATGGGTCCATAGCAGTAGCTAGATGGTTGTCTTCTCCCATTGTGCTATCATTGTCGGATCTTGTGAGCTGCCTAACATGATCAAGATCATCTATCTGTAATTCTATATGTTGCGTTTGTTGGGATCCGATGAATAGAGAATACTTGTTATGTTGATTATCAAAGTTATCTATGTGTTGTTTATGATCTTGCATGCTCTCCGTTATTAGTAGATGCTCTGGCCAAGTTGATGCTAGTAACTCCAAGAGGGAGTATTTATGCTCGATAGTGGGTTCATGCCTCCGTGAATCTGGAGGAGTGACAAGAACCACTAAGGTTATGGATGTGTTGTTGCCACTAGGGATAAAACATTGGTGCTATGTTCAAGGATGTAGTCACTAGTTACATTACGCGCAATACTTAATGCAATTGTCTGTTGTTAGCAACTTAATACTGGAGGGGGTTCGGATGATAACCTGAAGGTGGACTTTTTAGGCATAGATGCAGTTGGATGGCGGTCTATGTACTTTGTCGTAATGCCCAATTAAATATCACTATACTCATCATGATATGTATGTGCATGGTCATGCTCTCTTTATTTGTCAATTGCCCAACTGTAATTTGTTCACCCAACATGCTGTTCGTCTTATGGGAGAGACACCTCTAGTGAACTGTGGACCCCGGTCCAATTCTCTTTACTGAAATACAACCTACTGCAATACTTGTTCTACTGTTTTCTGCAAACAATCATCTTCCACACAATACGGTTAATCCTTTGTTACAGCAAGCCGGTGAGATTGACAACCTGGTGTTGCGCCGCACTACATCTCGCCGCCATCAACCTTCAACGTGCTTCTTGACTCCTACTGGTCCGATTAAACCTTGGTTTCTTACTGAGGGAAACTTGCCGCTGTGCGCATCACACCTTCCTCTTGGGGTTCCCAACGGACGTGCCAACCACACGCATCAAGCAAATTTCTGGCGCCGTTGCCGGGGAGATCAAGACACGCTGCAAGGGGAGTCTCCACTTCTCAATCTCTTTACTTTGTTTTTGTCTTGCTTAGTTTTATTTACTACTTTGTTTGCTGCACTAAATCAAAATACAAAAAAATTAGTTGCTAGTTTTACTTTATTTGCTATCTTGTTTGCTATATCAAAAACACAAAAATTAGTTTACTTGCATTTACTTTATCTAGTTTGCTTTATTTACTGTTGCTAAAATGGCCAACGCTGAAAATACTAAGTTGTGTGACTTCACAACCACAAATAATAATGATTTCTTATGCACACCTATTGCTCCACCTGCTACTACAGCAGAATTCTCGAAATTAAACCTGCTTTACTGAATCTTGTTATGAAAGATCAAT
Organism: Lolium multiflorum; assembly: GCA_030979885.1. Classification (NCBI taxonomy): domain Eukaryota; kingdom Viridiplantae; phylum Streptophyta; class Magnoliopsida; order Poales; family Poaceae; genus Lolium; species Lolium multiflorum. Next base: position 216,629,470 of record CM061748.1, read on the forward strand.
TTTCTGGAATTAGTTCTGATGATGCTGCTGCCCATCTTAATAATTTTGTTGAACTATGTGAAATGCAAAAATATAAAGATGTAGATGGTGACATTATAAAATTAAAATTGTTCCCTTTCTCATTAAGAGGAAGAGCTAAAGATTGGTTGCTATCTCTGCCTAAGAATAGTATTGATTCATGGACTAAATGCAAGGATGCTTTTATTGGTAGATATTATCCCCCTGCTAAAATTATATCTTTGAGGAGTAGCATAATGAATTTTAAACAATTAGATACTGAACATGTTGCTCAAGCTTGGGAAAGAATGAAATCTCTGGTTAAAAATTGCCCAACCCATGGACTGACTACTTGGATGATCATCCAAACCTTCTATGCAGGACTAAATTTTTCTTCTCGGAATTTATTGGATTCAGCTGCTGGAGGTACCTTTATGTCCATCACTCTTGGTGAAGCAACAAAGCTTCTTGATAATATGATGATCAACTACTCTGAATGGCACACGGAAAGAGCTCCACAAGGTAAGAAGGTAAATTCTGTCGAAGGAACCTCTTCCTTGAGTGATAAGATTGATGCTATTATGTCTATGCTTGTGAATGATAGGACTAATATTGATCCTAATAATGTTCCGTTAGCTTCATTGGTTGCACAAGAAGAACATGTTGATGTAAACTTCATTAAAAATAATAATTTCAACAACAATGCTTACCGGAACAATTCTAGTAACAACTATAGGCCATATCCTTATAATAATGGCAACGGCTATGGTAATTCTTATGGTAATTCTTACAACAATAATAGGATTCACCCCCTGGACTTGAAGCCATGCTTAAAGAATTTATTAGTACGCAAACTGCTTTTAACAAATCTGTTGAAGAAAAGCTTGGGAAAATTGATATACTTGCTTCTAAAGTTGATAGTCTTGCTGCTGATGTTGATCTTTTGAAATCAAAAGTTTTGCCTAATGAGAATCATCATAATAAAATTACTACTACAGCAAATGCCATTCAAGTCTTATATTTACTAATTGGAGGCACCATACGAGACACCACATTAAGCCACATCATTAAAATAATTAAGACAATTAGATTTAAAATTAATGGCTAGGATTTATCAAGAAAATTGTTATTTATAATGTCACATAGATGTTACGTAGGCACGTATAGCTAGCAGGTTGTACCACGTTTAATCTAAAAGGAACGCTGAAAATATGGGATTTGAAATCTTAAATCTAAGTCTAAACAGACGGCATGATAGTATACAAACTCAAAAGATATGCATGGCTAAAGATATAGAGCGTGATTTTATTGTCATCTGCACACATATATTTAAATATGATATGCTAGAGATCGTGGCAAACCCATTATAGCTGGTACGAATGAGGTCTCAAGAGTCCAAGCTATACACGTCTTGAGGAGAAAATTGATCTCAGATTTTTCATCCCACGATAACTGGAAAAAAGAGTCCGGGTTTTCTCCTACTCCCTAGATATGGTTGTGTTGAAAAAAAGAACAGACTGCATGTACGCAATACCTCCTGATATTTTTACAATGGAATCTGGACGCCTTCTCACAAAATTCAAATACACACACGCGGTTATGGATGACAAACACATATGTCTGCAGATATAAATTATAAGTGTTAACAGTGCTTAGAAATTTAATATCAAGAAACCAAAATCCATATTAACTATGTTACATACGTGAATTATAAGAAAATATAATAACGTATTTTTTTGTGTCTGTCTAGATTATCATGTGGGATACAGAATACTGGTCCAAACAGCTGATTCTCTATTACATACGAGATAAAATAATCCAGGATTGATTTTGTAATTTAAAATTCATGGATCATAAGTTCACTAAATTTTAATATTTAATTACACAGTAGTTTATAAACGAATAGAAGAAGCACCTATTTTTTCATATGTTGGTACCTAGGTATGACAGTCCACCTATGTTGCATGCTCATCTTTTCAAATTTCCTTTGAATTTGAGGACTCTTGCCATTACATAATAAGAAATAATTTAGATATACTAATGACCATAGAAGAAGCGTCATATAACGACAAAACCTGATCACGAACTATCTCGCAAAAAATCGAATTGATCGCAAATTTGTGGAAGCAATATAACTGCTTTTTCGTGTACCCTTTATGTCTAACAAAAACAAAAAAAGGCACATCATTTCTTAGTAGTTATAAAAATAAAAATTATTTTATTTGATATTTTTGATTGAGATAAAATTCTAATATAATAATTAATTACACAGTAGTTTATAAACGAATAGAAGAAGCACCTATTTTTTCATATGTTGGTACCTAGGTATGACAGTCCACCTATGTTGCATGCTCATCTTTTCAAATTTCCTTTGAATTTGAGGACTGTTGCCATTACATAATAAGAAATAATTTAGATATACTAATGACCATAGAAGAAGCGTCATATAACGACAAAACCTGATCACGAACTATCTCGCAAAAAATCGAATTGATCGCAAATTTGTCGAAGCAATATAACTGCTTTTTCGTGTATCCTTTATGTCTAACAAAAACATAAAAAGGCACATCATTTCTTAGTAGTTATAAAAAAATTTTATTTTATTTGATATTTTTGATTGAGATAAAATTCTAATATAATAATTACACAAATATAGAATTAGATAGGTCGTGCAAGTGCACGGGATGATGACTAGTTAGAATTAATGAGAATATAAGATTAATGGCTGAGCTGCGTGCTAGGTGGGATAGAGAAGAAAATGAAAAACTAGCTAAAGAGAAGAATGTAGCTAAAGTTTGGACTATTACCACCACTAGTAATGGTAATGCTACACATGTTGCTGCACCTCCTACTAATACTAATAAAAGAATTGGTGTTAGCAATGTTTCCACTTCTAATGCAAAGCGCGAAAAACTGCCTGAAACTGCTAAAACTGCTGAAACTGCCTGTGATAAAGCTGCTGAAATTTTTTCCAACATTGGGGATGATGATCCCATTGCTTTAGATTATAATGGTTTGAATTTTGATGATTGCCACATCTCTGAAGTTATAAAGTTCTTGCAAAAACTTGCTAAAAGTCCTAATGCTAGTGCTATAAATTTGGCTTTCACGCATCATATTACAAATGCTCTCATAAAAGTTAGAGAAGAGAAACTAGAGCGCGAAGCCTCTATTCCTAAAAAGCTAGAGGATGGTTGGGAGCCCATCATTAAGATGAAGGTTAAAGATTTTGATTGTAATGCTTTATGTGATCTTGGTGCAAGTATTTCTGTTATGCCTAAGAAAATTTATAATATGCTTGACTTGCCACCGCTGAAAAATTGTTATTTGGATGTTAATCTTGCTGATCATTCTACAAAGAAACCTTTGGGGAAAGTTGATAATGTTCACATTACCGTTAACAATAACTTTGTTCCCGTTGATTTTGTTGTCTTGGATATTGAATGCAATGCAGCTTGTCCCATTATATTGGGAAGACCTTTTCTTCGAACTGTTGGTGCTATTATTGATATGAGGGAAGGTAATATAAAATATCAATTTCCTCTCAAGAAAGGTATGGAACACTTCCCTAGAAAGAGAATGAAGTACCCTTTTGATTCCATTATGAGAACAAATTATGATGTTGACACTTCGTCTCTTGATAATACTTGATACACACTTTCTGCGCCTAGCTGAAAGGCGTTAAAGAAAAGCGCTTATGGGAGACAACCCATGTTTTTACCTATAGTACTTTGTTTTTATTTTGTGTCTTGGAAGTTGTTTACTACTGTAGCAACCTCTCCTTATCTTAGTTTTGTGTTTTGTTGTGCCAAGTTAAGCCGTTGATAGAAAAGTAAGTACTAGATTTGGATTACTGCGCAGTTCCAGATTTCTTTGCTGTCACGAATCTGGGTCCACCGCCCTGTAGGTAGCTCAGAAAATTATGCCAATTTACGTGCATGATCCTCAGATATGTACGCAACTTTCATTCAATTTGAGCATTTTCATTTGAGCAAGTCTGGTGCCATTTTAAAATTCGTCAATACGAACTGTTCTGTTTAGACAGATTCTGCCTTTTATTTCGCATTGCCTCTTTCGCTATGTTGGATGAATTTCTTTGATCCACTAATGTCCAGTAGCATTATGCAATGTCCAGAAGTGTTAAGAATGATTGTGTCACCTCTGAATATGTCAATTTATATTGTGCACTAACCCTCTAATGAGTTGTTTCGAGTTTGGTGTGGAGGAAGTTTTCAAGGATCAAGAGAGGAGTATGATGCAACATGATCAAGGAGAGTGAAAGCTCTAAGCTTGGGGATGCACCCGGTGGTTCACCCCTGCATATATCAAGAAGACTCAAGCGTCTAAGCTTGGGGATGCCCAAGGCATCCCCTTCATCGACAACATTATCAGGTTCCTCCCCTGAAACTATATTTTTATTCCATCACATCTTATGTGCTTTTTCTTGGAGCGTCGGTTTGTTTTTGTTTTTTGTTTTGTTTGAATAAAATGGATCCTAGCATTCACTTCATGGGAGAGACACGCTCCGCTGTAGCATATGGACAAGTATGTCCTTGGTTTCTACTCATAGTATTCATGGCGAAGTTTCTCCTTCGTCAAATTGTTATATGGTTGGAATTGAAAATGATACATGTAGTAATTGTTATAAATGTCTTGGGTAATGTGATACTTGGCAATTGTTGTGCTCATGTTTAAGCTCTTGCATCATATGCTTTGCACCCATTAATGAAGAAATACATAGAGCATGCTAAAATTTGGTTTGCATATTTGGTTTCTCTAAGGTCTAGATAATTTCTAGTATTGAGTTTGAACAACAAGGAAGACGGTGTAGAGACTTATAATGTTTTCAATATGTCTTTTATGTGAGTTTTGCTGCACCGGTTCATCCTTGTGTTTGTTTCAAATAAGTCTTGCTAGCCTAAACCTTGTATCGAGAGGGAATACTTCTCATGCATCCAAAATACTTGAGCCAACCACTATGCCATTTGTGTCCACCATACCTACCTATACTACATGGTATTTTCCCGCCATTCCAAAGTAAATTGCTTGAGTGCTACCTTTAAAATTCCATCATTCACCTTTGCAATATATAGCTCATGGGACAAATAGCTTAAAAACTATTGTGGTATTGAATATGTAATTATGCACTTTATCTCTTATTAAGTTGCTTGTTGTGCGATAACCATGTTTACTGGGGAACGCCATCAACTCATTGTTGAATTTCATGTGAGTTGCTATGCATGTTCGTCTTGTCTGAAGTAAGGGCGATCTACACTGAGTTGAATGGTTTGAGCATGCATGTTGTGAGAGAAGAACATTGGGCCGCTAACTAAAGCCATGATTCATGGTGGAAGTTTCAGTTTTGGACAAATATCCTCAAATCTCTAATGAGAAAAGAATTAATTGTTGTTGAATGCTAAAGCATTAAAAGAGGAGTCCATTATCTGTTGTCTATGTTGTCCCGGTATGGATGTCTAAGTTGAGAATAATCAAAAGCGAGAAATCCAAATGCGAGCTTTCTCCTTAGACCTTTGTACAGGCGGCATAGAGGTACCCCTTTGTGAAACTTGGTTAAAGCATATGTATTGCGGTGATAATCCAGGTAGTCCAAGCTAATTAGGACAAGGTGCGGGCACTATTGGTACACTATGCATGAGGCTTGCAACTTATAAGATATAATTTACATGATGCATATGCTTTATTACTACCGTTGACAAAATTGTTTCATGTTTTCAAAATCAAAGCTCTAGCACAAATATAGCAATCGATGTTTTTCCTCTATGAGGACCATTCTTTTACTTTCAATGTTGAGTCAGTTCACCTATTTCTCTCCACCTCAAGAAGCAAACACTTGTGTGAATTGTGCATTGATTCCTACATATTTGCTTATTGCACTTATTATATTACTCTATGTTGACAATATCCATGAGATATACATGTTACAAGTTGAAAGCAACCGCTGAAACTTAATCTTCTTTTGTGTTGCTTCAATACCTTTACTTTGAATTATTGCTTTATGAGTTAACTCTTATGCAAGACTTATTGATGCTTGTCTTGAAGTGCTATTCATGAAAAGTCTTTGCTTTATGATTCACTTGTTTACTCATGTCATATACATTGTTTTGATCGCTGCATTCACTACATATGCTTTACAAATAGTATGATCAAGATTATGATGGCATGTCACTCCAGAAATTATCTGTGTTATCGTTTTACCTGCTCGGGACGAGCAGAACTAAGCTTGGGGATGCTGATACGTCTCCGACGTATCGATAATTTCTTATGTTCCATGCCACATTATTGATGTTATCTACATGTTTTATGCACACTTTATGTCATATTCGTGCATTTTCTGGAACTAACCTATTAACAAGATGCCGAAGTGCCAGTTCCTGTTTTTGGTTTCAAATCCTAGTAAGGAAATATTCTCGGAATTGGACGAAATCAAAGCCCAGGGGCCTATTTTTCCACGAAGCTTCCAAGTCCGAAGACGAGACGAAGAGGGGCCACGGGGTGGCCAAACCCTAGGGCGGCGCGGCCCCACCCCCGGCCGCGCCGGCCTATGGTGTGGGCCCCCGTGCCGCCTCTTGACTTGCCCTTCCGCCTACTTAAAGCCTCCGTGACGAAACCCCCGTACCGAGAGCCACGATACGGAAACCCTGAGACGCCGTCGCCGCCGATCCCATCTCGGGGGATCCAGAGATCGCCCGCACCTGCCGGAGAGGGGAATCATCTCTCGGAGGACTCTACGCCGCCATGGTCGCCTCCGGTGTGATGTGTGAGTAGTCTACCCTAGACTATGGGTCCATAGCAGTAGCTAGATGGTTGTCTTCTCCCCATTGTGCTATCATTGTCGGATCTTGTGAGCTGCCTAACATGATCAAGATCATCTATCTGTAATTCTATATGTTGCGTTTGTTGGGATCCGATGAATAGAGAATACTTGTTATGTTGATTATCAAAGTTATCTATGTGTTGTTTATGATCTTGCATGCTCTCCGTTATTACTAGATGCTCTGGCCAAGTTGATGCTAGTAACTCTAAGAGGGAGTATTTATGCTCGATAGTGGGTTCATGCCTCCGTGAATCTGGAGGAGTGACAAGAACCACTAAGGTTATGGATGTGCTGTTGCCACTAGGGATAAAACATTGGTGCTATGTTCAAGGATGTAGTCACTAGTTACATTACGCGCAATACTTAATGCAATTGTCTGTTGTTAGCAACTTAATACTGGAGGGGGTTCGGATGATAACCCGAAGGTGGACTTTTTAGGCATAGATGCAGTTGGATGGCGGTCTATGTACTTTGTCGTAATGCCCAATTAAATCTCACTATACTCATCATGATATGTATGTGCATGGTCATGCTCTCTTTATTTGTCAATTGCCCAACTGTAATTTGTTCACCCAACATGCTGTTCGTCTTATGGGAGAGACACCTCTAGTGAACTGTGGACCCCGGTCCAATTCTCTTTACTGAAATACAATCTACTGCAATACTTGTTCTACTGTTTTCTGCAAACAATCATCTTCCACACAATACGGTTAATCCTTTGTTACAGCAAGCCGGTGAGATTGACAACCTCGCTGTTTCGTTGGGGCAAAGTACTTTGGTTGTGTTGTGCAGTTCCACGTTGGCGCCGGAATCCCTGGTGTTGCGCCGCACTACATCTCCCCGCCATCAACCTTCAACGTGCTTCTTGACTCCTACTGGTCCGATTAAACCTTGGTTTCTTACTGAGGGAAACTTGCCGCTGTGCGCATCACACCTTCCTCTTGGGGTTCCCAACGGACGTGCCAACCACACGCATCAGCCCCCGAACCTACTGACCACCGCGCGGAGGAGGATTTATCTTCCCCTCCAGAAGTCCAGGACACCGGCGCCTGCAACACCGGCGCCAGCATTGAAGATGCTGGGAGGGCGGAACCTCTGGTTCCTCCCGTCCCCAAGAAGAAGAAGAAGAGATCTGCTTCCTCCCCCTCCAAGACCGTGCCGGATTCTTCCACGCCGGCAAACTCTTCCCCGGCGAAGGAAGCACCGGAAGCTTCCGCGCCGTCCAAAGGCACGCCAACATCTCCGCCGGCTGCTTCTACCGGCAAGCCAACCACTTCCAAGCCAAACCCTCCGGAGGGCGCCAAGCTCACCGCGCATGAACTTGCCGCGGTGGTCACTGCCGCAACTACTCCCTCCTCCGGCTCGCGGTCAGTTGTACTGCATGCCGGCCGCACCGCCCTTGTGGCCGGTGAGACGGCCTCAGCTCAGCTGGGCCGGATCACGGAGCTTAACCGCGGGGGAGCCGACCTGGGCCACCTGCTTGATTACGCTGAGAAGTGGAATCAGGCAGATCTGTCCCCAGCGACGCTCGGCCTCGGGAAGGATAAGCTGCCGGTGGTTGACCCTGCAGGCCCTCGGAGTATCGGGCAGCACTTTGGCCGGCTTAGACGCGCGGTCAAAGAGTTTGACACCGCCTGGCATGATGCCAACAACAACGTGGTGGTAAGTTGCACAAAACTTCAAAGTTCTTTAGATTTATGCCGGCTTTCAAACTTCCAACTTTATGTATATATTCTCCCAGTCCCCGAGTTTCAGGAAGAGAACGCAGTTCTTAGCGCGAAACTTTCTTAGAAACACAAAAACCCGACATAGCCAGTCCCCGAGTTTCGGGTTGAGAACATAGCTCTTAGCGCAAAACTCCTTTAGACACCGGCATATTCTTACCGCAATTTTTTACTTGAACAGAGCACGCTGGACACCCAGAAGCGGCTCTTCGAGGAGCTTTTGTGGGAGCACCGGTACCTCGCTGAGGCCCACAGCAAGTGCCAAGGTTAGTTTCCGCGCCTCCGGCTTCTTTTTACCGGTTGCCTTTCCCTTTCATTACTTATAAATACTTTGCACACCAGATCTTCCGGAAGCCTCCCTCGAGGACCTCCGTGCCCAGCTCTCCGCGCTCAAAGGTACCATCCCTTGTCTTTACATTTTTTGATCCTACCGGATTATTTTGTTAATCCTCTTTTCTTCCGGATTTTAGCCGAAAAGGAGCAGCTTGCCGGAGCATCGCAAGGCCTTAGCTCAGGAGACCATCTCCCGGGGCTCAAGGATCAGCTCGTGCGGGCTGAGCTCCGGCACTCACGGGAGCTGAAGGAGGCCCAGGCTGCGTCTGAGGCCAAGTTGGATGAATCTCTGAAGGAGTTCACCAACTCCAGCGCTGTGCTGCGGGCGGAGCTAGAGGAAGAGACCGTGGCACAGAAAGCAGCGCAAGACCGGATCGCCACCCTGACCACATATCAGGCTGAGTACGACCGGTTGGTCATGCAAGCCGATGCGCTGGCCCTCAGTAAGTCTTTTTTCCTTTCCCTCTTTTGCTTATAAGCTTATACCTTGCGGCAACATGTCCTTATTTTTCCTTCTTTCTTTTCTTATACGGCTCTTCCCGGAATCACAGCCGCATGCGCACAAGAAGGTAACGGAGCGCAGGGCTGAGCAAGCCATGAGCAACCCGGCTGCGCCCTGGGACGCTTATGACCATTGGGTCGCGCTTTCCGCCCGGATCCAGCACATGCGAGCTGTGGACCGGCACTGGTCGATCTGCCTGATGTGGCAATACAGATCTTCAAGGTGTTGTGGCCTGAGGAGGAGGTGCCGGTCAACCTGACGCTCACCTCTGAACGCCTGAAGGACGCTGGCTGGAGGATCCGCAAGTGGAAGTGCTCAGCGGCCCGTGCCGGAGCAGATGCAGCGCTACGCATCGCATGCTCTTGGTACCAAGAACTAGATATGGATTCCTTCCACAGCCTTCGCGACGACGCTCCCACCGACACGGACCCAGTCCCCACCACGAAGCGGAAGGACCGCGCCTACCGGATAGCGGAGTTCTCCTCCACCCGCACCTTCATTCCTCCTCCTCCCGATGTTAGGGATGCACTCTCTGACGACGAGGAAGAAACGTCGATGACGAGGAGGATGAGGAAGCCGGAGAAGGTGAGGTGCCTCCAGAAGCCCCGAAGCCCCTGAAGCTGGTGATGCCCCTCCCGAAGCTCCCAAGCTAGCCCGCAGCCCCGGTTCCTAGATATTCTCATTCGCATCTATTGTATCTATTGGCTTACAAAACAATATTGGTTAAATTCTGCCCCGGTATGCTGGGGTCTTTGATGTAAGATAAAACCTCGCAGTTCTTTTGGTTGTGCTACAACTTATCATGCCGGTACCTTCTACCGGTAACTTATTAAGTTAAATTCGTATGCTATCTTAGCACTTTGCCTTTGTTGTTTGCTTTTATCTTGCACTGTGAAGATTCCGGAATTGTTTCCGCATCCAATCTGATGCACACTTGGTTCTTTTGCTTTGGCTCTGCCTACCTCTCTGGGTGTTTTGGCGTATGAGTCACAAAGTTCTTTTGCCAAGCAAGCACTTTCTTGAACTTAGAAATAACTCAAAATTTTTCACAAAAAACCGGTATAACCGGGGTTAGTTAAACTTTTTCCGGATTGTTTGTTCCCACTCCCTCTTTTCGTGTTTCACGTGCTTAGTTCCTTCCGGTTTATCTTGCTTGCCATGAAGCCGGGTTGCGGACATCAGCAAAGTCGAAGACTCCGGTAGGTTTAGCACGTTACTAAACCGGAAAAGAAAAAACGTCCAACAAGCAACCGATAAACTGAAAAAATAAACACATTACATGCAATTTCGGTAGAGGCAGTCCCCGAGATTCATTCGAGGTGCCGACATCTTTTATTCATAGCAAATAAGGTACAAAAAGGAACTTCTTACACCACATCTTCAGGAGTAGAAGGGACGCAACAAAGCTATGTTCCACGGACGCTTGGTCTCATCTCCGGATCTGTCCGCCTTTCCTTCCTTCCATTCCTGTGCATCGATCAAGTAGTAGGCATCATTGTGCAGAGCCTTGCTCACAATGAATGGTCCTTCCCACGGAGGTGAAAGTTTGTGGCGTCCCTCAGTGCGCTGCACTAGGCGTAACACCAAATCTCCTTCCCGGAACACCCTCGGGTTAACCTTCCGGCTATGATAGCGCCTGAGGTTCTGCTGGTAAATGGATGTTCTTGCCAAGGCCAGCTCTCTTGCTTCTTCTAGCAAGTCCACATCGTTTTCTCGGGCCTCTTTTACCTCTTCTTCGGTATAGAGCTGAACCCTTGGTGAATCATGGAGGATATCAGTTGGTATCACGGCCTCTGCCCCATAAACCATGAAAAATGGAGTGTATCCGGTAGACCGGTTCGGAGTCGTTCTTATGCTCCACAACACTGATGGCAGCTCATCGAGCCAACACCCCGGTGTCTTTTCGAGTGGTTCAATGAGCCTTGGTTTTATGCCGGAAAGCACCAGCGCATTTGTTCTTTCCACTTGGCCATTGCCTTGCGGGTGTGCCACTGAGCACAAATCCAACCGGATGTTGTTATCCTCACAAAATCGCTTGAATTCCCTTGGGCAAAGTTTGATCCATTGTCAGTAATGATGCTATGCGGGTATCCATACCGCAAGATAACATCTCTCAGGAATTTCACCGCTGTATGCCCATCACATTTTGCGATAGGTTTTACCTCCAACCACTTGGTGAATTTATCCACCATTACCAAGATGTGGGTCATGCTTCCCCTTGCAGTTTTGAATGGGCCAACCATGTCAAGGCACCAAACAGCGAATGGTCAAGTTAACGGTATAGTTTTTAAACCGGATGCTGGGGTATGGTTTTGTTTGGCATACCACTGGCACCTGTTGCATTTCCGCACCAAATCCTCAGCGTTTTCCAGTGCCGTGGGCCAGTAGAACCCATGGCGGAACACTTTTGCCACTAGCGCCCTTGACGAAGCGTGATGCCCACATTCTCCTTGGTGTATCTCCACAAGCATCTCTTTTCCCTCTTCCGGTTCCACACATCTTTGTAAGACACCGGTAACACTTCTTTTGTACACCTCAGCATTGATGATAGTGTATGCTTTGGACCTCCACTGGATCCTTCTCGATTCATTTTCGTCAACCGGCAAGGTGCCGTTGATCAGGAATTCCTTAATAGGTTTAACCCAAGATGGTGCTTCTCGAACCAGAAATACCGGTACGTCTATCTCCATACTATCCACTAGCATTGCTTCTTCCGGTATGGACACCGCAGTCCCCGGGTTTACCGGAGCAGTCCCCGAGTTTCCTTCGTCAACATCCATTGGCAAAACATGCGATTCCGGTACGAAAATCGACTCTGATTCCGGACTCGGTTTGATCGATGGTACCGTTAAGTGAGCCAATGCTATTCCGGGAGGAATTTCCTGCCTAGACGAGCCCAGCTTGGATAAAGCATCCGCGACTTCATTTTCCGCCCACGGCACATGCTGAAACTCACATCCCTCGAAGAATCCGGCAATCTTTTGTACGTGAAACCGGTATGAGGCCATGTTGGCATCCTTTGCGTCCCAATCTCCGGAACATTGTTGCACCACAAGATCTGAATCACCGTAGCAAATGATCCGGTGTGCACCGATTTCTTTTGCGACCTTAAGTCCATGGATCAGAGCCTCATACTCAGCGACATTGTTCGATGCCCTGAAATGTACTTGCAAAACATACCGGAGATGATCTCCCTTTGGTGAGGTGAGTACCACACCGGCACCCAGACCCTCTTTGAGTTTGGATCCATCAAAATGCATCTTCCAGTACTCTATTTTCTGTTCTGGCGGCTTGTATTGCATTTCCGCCCAATCGACCAGGAAATCGGCCAAAGCTTGTGATTTTATGGCATCTCTTCTTTCATATACCGGCACGTAAGGTGACAGCTGAATTGCCCATTTTGCAATCCTGCCGCTAGCATCTTTGTTGCACATGATGTCTGAAATGGGTGCCTCACTCACCACCTTCATGGGGTGCTCCTCAAAGTAATGCTTAAGCTTCGTGGCGGCCATGAACACGCCATAGGTCATTTTCTGGAAGTGAGGGTAGTTTTGTTTTGAGAGGGAGAGCACCTCTCTCAGGTAGTATACCGGCTTTCCTTCCTTCTCTTTCTACTACAACCACAACACTCACGACCCGGTTGGTTGCCGCTATGTACAACAGCATGGGTTCCCTTTCCAAAGGCGAAGCCAACACCGGTGCAGTGGCTAGCATCGTTTTTAGCTCTTTAAACGCTGCGTCTGCCTGAGGGGTCCAGACGAAGGTATCGGATTTTTTCATCAAAGCATAGAGCGGCAGAGCCTTTTCTCCCAATCTGCTTATGAACCGGCTCAGCGATGCCAAGCTTCCGGTAAACTTTTGCACATCCTTGAGATCTTGTGGTATAGTCATTCTTTCGATTGCCCGGATTTTTACCGGATTAACCTCAATGCCCCGGCTTGATACAAGAAAGCCAAGCAATTTGCCGGCAGGGACACCGAAGGTGCATTTTGCCGGATTGAGTTTCATCCGGAACCTTCTTAAGTTATCAAATGTTTGCCTCAAATCATCGATCAAGGTTTATTTTACCTTAGTTTTTATCACGACATCGTCCACATAGACTTGCACATTTTTTCCAATTTGATCAAACAAGCATTTTTGCATACAGCGCTGGTACGTTGCACCAGCGTTGCGCAAACCGAAAGGCATAGTGACATAGCAATAAGCCCCGTGCGGGGTAATGAACACAGTTTTTATTTGATCTTCCTTTTTCAGGGGAATCTGGTGGAAACCGGAATAAGCATCCAGGAAAGACAACAGCTCACAGCCAGCAGTAGAATCAATCACTTGATCGATCCGGGGTAAAGGGAAAGGATCTTTCGGGCAAGCCTTGTTCAGGTTGGTGTAGTCGATGCACATGCGCCACACCTTTGGAGCTTTGGGTTCCTCTTCTTTTTTCTTCTCGACCAGCACCGGATTGGCTAGCCACTCAGTATGCAGTACCTCCACGATGAAACCGGCAACCAGTAACTTTGTTACTTCCTCTCCAATGATTTTTCTCCTGTCTTCAGCGAACCGGCGTAAGGTTTGCCTTACCGGCTTTGCATCCTTCCGAACATTCAGAGAGTGCTCAGCCAACTCCCTCGGAACACTGATGTCTATGCACGCTTCTATTCCTGCAGATAGTGTTGGGCCTCCAAGAGCAGAGGTTTGTAGAACAGCGGCAAGTTTCCCTTAAGTGAATCACCCAAGGTTTATCGAACTCAGGGAGGTAGAGGTCAGAGATATCCCTCTCAAGCAACCCTGCAATTACGATACAAGAAGTCTCTTGTGTCCCCAACACACCTAATACACTTGTCGATGTATAGGTGCACTAGTTCGGCGAAGAGATAGTAAAACACGTGGTATAGATGGTGGTAATATTGCAGGAAGTAAAGATGCAGTAAAACAGTAAACAAGCGATGTTTGCAGTATTTGGAAACAAGGCCTAGGGATCATACTTTCACTAGTGGACACTCTCAACATTGATCACATAAAAAATAAATAACTTCTCCTCACTTGTGCTACATATACTCTCTTGTTTGATAACAAACACCATTCATTGTGTAGGGCTACAAGAGCTCCCTCAAGACGGAGTTAACAAGCTCCACAATATTCGGAGTTCATATTTAAGTAACCTCTAGAGCATAATAGATCATTGCAATTTAGACCGAGTACTAACATAGCATACACACTGTCACCTTTAAGCTATGAAAGGGGGAATAGATCACATCAATACTATCATCGTAATAGTTAACTCCATAATCTACAAGAGATTACAATCATAACCTATGCCAAGTACTACATGATGCACACACCGTCACCTTTACATCATGAAGGAGGAATAGACTACTTTAATAACATCACTAGAGTAGCACATAGATTAATAGTGATACAAAGCTCATCATATGGATTTCAATCATGTAAGGCAGCTCATGAGAACATTGTATTGAGGTACATGAGAGAGAGATTAACCACATAGCTACCGGTAGAGCCCTTAGCCTTGAGGGAGAACTAATCCCTCCTCATCATGGGAGATAGCAGCGGCGATGAAGATGGCGGTGGTGTCGATCGAGGTGACTCCGAAGGCAATTCCCCATCCCGGCGGCGTGCCGGAACAGAGACTTCTGTCCCCCGAAACGGAGTTTCGCGATGGCGGCGGCGTCCCTGGAGTCTTTCTGGAGTTTCATCAATTCGTGTCGAGTTTTTAGGTCGCGAGGGACTTTATAGGCGAAGAGGCGGCGTCGGAGGGGCACCAGGGCGCCCTCCCCATAGGCCGGCGCGGCCAGGGGTCCACCCGCGCGGCCCTGTGGTCTGGGGGCCCTGGGCCTCCACTCCGTCTCCCTTCGGTGTTCTGGTCCGTCTCGGTGAAATAAGATGTTTGGCTTTCGTTTCGTCGAATTTTGAGAATATTGCCCGAACAGCCTTTCTGGAACCAAAAACAACAGAAAACAGGAACTGGCACTGTGGCATCTCGTTAATAGGTTAGTTCCGGAAAATGCATCAAAACGATATAAAGTATGGATAAAACATGTAGATATTGTCATAAAACTAGCATGGAACATAAGAAATTATAGATACGTTTGAGACGTATCAAGCATCCCCAGCTTAGTTCCTACTCGCCTCGAGTAGGTAAACGATAACAAGGATAATTTCTGAAGTGACATGCTATCATAATCTTGATCAATACTATTGTAAAGCATATGAAATGAATGAAGTGATTCAAAGCAATGGTAAAGATAATGACTAAACAACTGATCATATAGCAAATACTTTTCATGAATAGTACTTTCAAGATAAGCATCAATAAGACTTGCATAGGAGTTAACTCATAAAGCAATAAATTCTTAGTAGAAAGTTTTGAAACAACACAAAGGAAGATCTAAGTTTCAGCGGTTGCTTTCAACTTCAACATGTTTATCTCATGGATATATCTCATGGATAATTGTCAACTCAAAGTAATATGATGAATGCAAATAAGCAAGTATGTAGGAATCAATGCACACATTTGACACAAGTGTTTGCTTCTAAGATAGAAGGAAATAGGTAAACTGACTCAACATAAAGTAAAAGAATTGGCCCTTCGCAGAGGGAAGCATGGATTATTGTTTTTGTGCTAGAGCTTTTCATTTTGAAAACATAGAAACAATTTTGTCAACGGTAGTAATAATCAATATGTGTTATGCATAAGACATCCTATAAGTTGCAAGCCTCATGCATAGAATACCAATAGTGCTCGCACGTTGTCCTAATTAGCTTGGATTTACATGGATTATCATTGCATAACATATGTTTCAACCAAGTGTCACAAAGGGGTACCTCTATGCCGCCTGTACAAAGGTCCAAGGAGATAGATCGCATTTGATTTCTCGTTTTTGATAGATCTCAACTTAGGACATCCATACCGGGACAACATAGACAACAGATAATGGACTCCTCTTTAATGCATAAGCATTCAACCACAGATAATATTCTCATAAGAGATTGAGGATTGATATCCAAACTGAAACTTCCACCATGATTCATGGCTTTAGTTAGCGGCCCAATGTTCTTCGCTAACAATATGCATACTCAAACCATTTGATCATGATAAATCGCCCTTACTTCTGACAAGACGAACATGCATAGCAACTCACATGATATTCAACAAAGGTATAATAGTTGATGGCGTCCCCAGAAACATGGTTACCGCTCAACAAGCAACTTATAAGAAATAAGATACATAACAACATATTCAATACCACAATAGTTTTTAAGGCTATTTTCCCATGAGCTATATATTGCAAAGACAAGGAATGAAATTTTAAAGGTAGCACTCAAGCAATTTACTTTGGAATGGCAGAGAAATACCACATAGTAGGTAGGTATGGTGGACACAAATGGCATAGGTTTTGGCTCAAGGTTTTGGATGCACGAGAAGAATTCCCTCTCAGTACAAGGCTTTGGCTAGCAAGGTTGTTTGAAGCAAACACAAGTATGAACCGGTACAACAAAACTTACATAAGAACATATTGCAAGCATTATAAGACTCTACACTATCTTCCTTGTTGTTCAAACACTTCACCAGAAAATATCTAGACTTTAGAGAGACCAATCATGCAAACCAAATTTCAACAAGCTCTATGGTAGTTCTTCATTAATAGGTGCAAAGTACATGATGCAAGAGCTTAAACATGATCTATTTGAGCACAACAATTGCCAACTATCAAATTATTCAAGACCATATACCATTTACCACATGAAGCATTTTCTGTTTCCAACCAAATAGCAATTAACGAAGCGGTTTTCAACTCCGCCATGAACATTAAAGATAGAACTAAGAACACCAGTGTTCATATGAAAAAGCGGAGCGTGTCTCTCTCCCACACAAGCATGAATTTATTCAGAGAATGAAAATAACAAAACGAAAATAAAAGCACACATACGCTCCAAGTAAAGTACATAAGATGTGACGGAATAAAAATATAGTTTCACTAGAGGTGACCTGATAAGTTGTCGATGAAGAAGGGGATGCCTTGGGCATCCCCAAGCTTAGATGCTTGAGTCTTCTTGAAATATGCAGGGATGAACCACGGGGGCATCCCTATGCTTAGACTTTTCACTCTTCTTGATCATAGTATATCATCCTCCTCTCTTGACCCTTGAAAACTTCCTCCACACCAAACTCGAAACAAACTCATTAGAGGTTAGTGCATAATCAAAAATTCACATGTTCAGAGGTAACACAATCATTCTTAACACTTCTGGACATTGCCCAAAGCTACTGGAAGTTAATGGAACAAAGAAATCCATTCAACATAGCAAAAGAGGCAATGCGAAATAAAAGGCAGAATCTGTCAAAACAGAACAGTCCGTAAAGACTAATTTTTCAGGGGCACTTAACTTGCTCAGATGAAAAATCTCAAATTGAATGAAAGTTGCTTACATATCCGAGGATCACGCATGTAAATTGGCAGATTTTTCTGAGTTACCTACAGACGGGGCTGCTCAATTTCGTGACAGTAAGAAATCTGTTTCTGCGCAGTAATCCAAATCTAGTATCAACCCTACTATCAAAGACATTACTTGGCACAACAATGCAATAAAATAAAGATAAGGAGAGGTTTCTACAGTAGTAAAAACTTCCAAGACGCAACAAAACAGTAGCAAAATAAAAAACATGGGTTATCTCCCAAGAAGTGCTTTCTTTATAGCCATTAAGATGGGCTCAGCAATTTTAATGATGCTCGCAAGAAATAAGAGTTGAAGTAAAAGAGAGCATCAAGAAGCAAATTCAAAACACATTTAAGCCTAACCCACTTCCTATGAAAAGGAATCTTGTAAATAAACAAGTCATGTAAGCATAATGCAATAAGCGTAGGAAGGCAACACAAGCGCAACTTCAAGATTCTCAACATAAAGAGGGGACACTTAATATTATTAAGATGCATGTAACCATGTTTCCCTCTGTCATAATAACTTTCAGTAGCATCATGAACAAATTCAACAATATAACTATCACACGAAACATTCTTATCATGAGCTACATGCATAAAATTGTTACTCTCCACATAAGCATAATCAATTTTATTAGTAATAGTGGGAGTAAAACTACCATAACCATCATTGTAATCATCATAAATTGCAGGCATGGTATAATCATAATAACCTTTATCCTCCATAGTAGGTGGCACCAAAATACCACTATCATTATAATCATCATAAATAGGAGGTAAAATATCATCAAAGAAAATTTTCTCCTCAAAACTTGGGGGACTAAAAATATCATGCTCATCAAAACCAGCTTCCCCAAGCTTAGAATTTTCCATAGCATTAGCAACAATGGTGTTCAAAGCATTCATACTAATAACATTCCCATTAGCATGCATATAAAGTTCCATGGGTTTTTTAATTCTTTTTTCAAACACATCATGTCCTAATTCAAGATAAAGTTCATAAAGATCTCTCATTTTGTTGTTGTTTTCCATTAAGCCTAACTAGTGAAAACAAGAAACAAAAAGATATAATTGCAGGATCTAAAGGAAATAGCTTCGAGCACTCACACACCCGCAACAGTGCTAGGAAATAGCTTAGTAGTCGGAGGATGTGAATACCTTTTACATTACCTCCCCGGCAACGGCGCCAGAAAATAGCTTGATGTCTACGCACGCTTCTATTCCTGTAGATAGTGTTGGGCCTCCAAGAGCAGAGGTTTGTAGAACAGCAGCAAGTTTCCTTAAGTGAATCACCCAAGGTTTATCGAACTCAGGTAGAGGTCAGAGATATCCCTCTCAAGCAACCCTGTAATTACGATACAAGAAGTCTCTTGTGTCCCCAACACACCTAATACACTTGTAAGATGTATAGGTGCACTAGTTCGGTGAAGAGATAGTAAAACACAGGTGGTATAGATGGTGGTAATATTGCAGGAAGTAAAGATGCAGTAAAACAGTAAACAAGTGATGTTTGCAGTATTTGGAAACAAGGCCTAGGGATCATACTTTCATTAGTGGACACTCTCAACATTGATCACATAACAAATAAATAACTTCTCCTCACTTGTGCTACATATACTCTCTTGTTTGATAACAAACACCATTCATTGTGTAGGGCTACAAGAGCTCCCTCAAGCCGGAGTTAACAAGCTCCACAACATTCGGAGTTCATATTTAAGTAACCTCTAGAGCATAATAGATCATTGAAATTTAGACCGACTACTAACATAGCATACACACTGTCACCTTTAAGCTATGAAAGGGGGAATAGATCACATCAATACTATCATAGTAATAGTTAACTCCATAATCTACAAGAGATTACAATCATAACCTATGCCAAGTACTACATGATGCACACACCGTCACCTTTACATCATGAAGGAGGAATAGACTACTTTAATAACATCACTAGAGTAGCACATAGATTAATAGTGATACAAAGCTCATCATATGGATCTCAATCATCTAAGGCAGCTCATGAGATCATTGTATTGAGGTACATGAGAGAGAGAGATTAACCACATAGCTACCGGTAGAGCCCTTAGCCTCGAGGGAGAACTACTCCCTCCTCATCATGGGAGACAGCAGCGGCGATGAAGATGGCGGTGGTGTCGATGGAGATGACTTCGGGGGCAATTCCCCGTCCCGGCGGCGTGCCGGAACAGAGACTTCTGTCCCCCGAAACGGAGTTTCGCGATGGCGGCGGCGTCCCTGGAGTCTTTCTGGAGTTTCATCAATTCGTGTCGAGTTTTTAGGTCGCGAGGGACTTTATAGGCGAAGAGGCGGCGTCGGAGGGGCACCAGGGCGCCCTCCCCATAGGCCGGCGCGCCAGGGTCCACCGCGCGCCCCGTGGTCCGGGGCCCTGGGCGTCCACTCCGTCTCCCCTTCGGTGTTCTGGTCCGTCTCGGTGAAATAAGATGTTTGGCTTTCGTTTCGTCGAATTTTGAGAATATTGCCCGAACAGCCTTTCTGGAACCAAAAACAACAAACAGGAATGACATCGTGGCATCTCGTTAATAGGTTAGTTCCGGAAAATGCATCAAAACGATATAAAGTATGGATAAAACATGTAGATATTGTCATAAAACTAGCATGGAACATAAGAAATTATAGATACGTTTGAGACGTATCAAACACCTACCAAGTCATCAGTAGACCAGGCAAAGATATTCCGATTCTCACGGAGGAAGTTGACGAGCGCCCTTTCCTATGCCTCACTGATACGTCTCAAACGTATCTATAATTCTTATGTTCCATGCTAGTTATATGACAATACTCACATGTTTTATATACACTTTATATCATTTTGATGCAGTTTCCGGCACTAACCTATTAACAAGATGCCGAAGCGCCGGTTCCTTTTCTGCTGTTTTTGGTTTCAAATCCTACACAGGAAATATTCTCGGAATTGGACGAAACAAAAGCCCACGGTCTTATTTTGCACGGAGCCTTCCAGATGTCCGAAGAGGAAACGAAGAAGAGCCGAGGTGGCCCCACACCACCTGGCGGTGCGACCAAGGTGGGGGGCCCGCCGCCCTAGGGTGTGGGCCCCTCGAGCCTCTCCCGACTCTGCCCCTTCGCCTATATAATCTCTCCGTCGCGAAAACCCTATTACCGAGAGCCACGATATGAAAAAAGTTATTGTGACGCCGCCGCCGCCAATCCCATCTCGGGGGATTTAGGAGATCGCCTCAGGCACCCTGCCGGAGAGGGGAATCATCACCGGAGGGCTCTACATCACCATGCCCGCCTCCGGACTAATGCGTGAGTAGTTCATCCTTGGACTATGGGTCCATAGCAGTAGCTAGATGGTTGTCTTCTCCTCTTGTGCTATCATGTTTAGATCTTGTGAGCTGCCTATAATGATCAAGATCATCTATTTGTAATGCTACATGTTGCGTTTGTTGGGATCCGATGAATATTGAATACTATGTCAAGTTGATTATCAATCTATCATATATGTGTTGTTTATGTTCTTGCATGCTCTCCGATGCTAGTAGAGGCTCTGGCCAAGTTGATACTTGTAACTCCAAGAGGGAGTATTTATGCTCGATAGTGGGTTCATGCCTCCATTGAATCTGGGACAGTGACAGAAAGTTCTAAGGTTGTGGATGTGCTGTTGCCACTAGGGATAAAACATCGATGCTTTGTCTAAGGATATTTGTGTTGATTACATTACACGCAGTACTTAATGCAATTGTCTGTTGTTTGCAACTTAATACTGGAAGGGGTGCGGATGCTAACCCGAAGGTGGACTTTTTAGGCATAGATGCATGCTGGATAGCGGTCTATGTTCTTTGTCGTAATGCCCTAATTAAATCTCATAGTAGTCATCATGATATATGTATGTGCATCTCTATTTGTCAATTGCCCAACTGTAATTTGTTCACCCAACATGCTATTTATCTTATTGGAGAGACACCACTAGTGAACTGTGGACCCCGGTCCATTCTTTTACATCTGAAATACAATCTACTGCAATCTCTGTTCTTTGTTGTTCATCGCAAACAAACATGATTCTCCACACCATACGTTTAATCCTTTGTTTTCAGCAAGCCGGTGAGATTGACAACCTCACTGTTAAGTTGGGGCAAAGTATTGTGATTGTGTTGTGCAGGTTCCACGTTGGCGCCGGAATCCCTGGTGTTGCGCCGCACTACACTCCTTCACCAACAACCTTCACGTGGCCTTCATCTCCTATTGGTTCGATAACCTTGGTTTCTTACTGAGGGAAACTTGCTGCTGTACGCATCACACCTTCCTCTTGGGGTTCCCAACGGACGTGTGCTTCACGCGCCATCAAGCATTTTTCTGGCGCCGTTGTCATGGATCTGAAGAAAAGTTACACCCCAGGGATTTCCAACTCCCACGGCAACAACATTTTTCTGGCGCCGTTGCCGGGGAGATCAAGACACGCTGCAAGGGGAGTCTCTCACATCTAATCTCTTTACTTTGTTTATTGTCTTGCTTTACTTTATTTTATTTTCTATTTTGTTTGCTTTCTTTGTATCAAAAACACAAAAAAATTAGTTACTTGCTTTAATTTACTTTATTTTCTGTCTTGTTTGCTTCTTATATCAAAAAAACACAAAAAAATTAGTTACTTGTTTTACTTTACTTAATTTAGTTTGCTTTACTTGTTTTTATTACTGTTAAAATGAATACTCCTGAGAACACTAAGTTGTGTGATTTCACTAGCACCAATAATAATGATTTTATATGCACTCCTATTGCTCCACCTGCTACTACAGCAGAATTTTATGAAATTAAACCTGCTTTACTAAATCTTGTTATGAGAGAGCAATTTTCTGGTGTTAGTACTAATGATGCTGCTGCCCATCTTAATAATTTTGTTGAACTTTGTGAAATGCAAAAGTATAAGGATGTAGATGGGGATATTATAAAACTTAAATTGTTTCCTTTCTCCTTAAGAGGAAGAGCTAAAGATTGGTTGGTATCTTTGCCTAAGAATAGTATTGATTCATGGACTAAATGTAAAGATGCTTTCATTGGTAGATATTATCCTCCTGCTAAAATTATATCTTTGAGAAGTAGCATTATGAATTTTAAGCAATTGGATAATGAACATGTTGCCCAAGCATGGGAAAGAATGAAATATTTGGTAAAGAATTGCCCTACCCATGGACTAACTACTTGGATGATCATCCAAACCTTCTATGCAGGATTAAATTTTTCTTCGAGGAACCTATTGGATTCAGCTGCTGGAGGTACTTTTATGTCCATCACTTTGGGTGCCGCAACAAATCTTCTTGATGATATGATGATCAACTACTCTGAATGGCACACCGAAAGGACTCCTCAAGGTAAGAAGGTAAATTCTGTTGAAGAAACCTCCTTGAGTGATAAGATTGATGTTATTATGTCTATGCTTGTTAATGGTAGATCTAATGTTGATCCTAATAATGTTCCTTTAGCTTCATTGGTTGCTCAAGAAGAGCATGTTGATGTGAACTTCATTAAAAATAGTAATTTCAACAACAATGCTTATAGGAATAATTTTGGTAACAACTATAGGCCATATCCTTCTAATAATGGTAATGGTTATGGTAATTCTTATGGTAATTCTTACAACAATAGTAGGAGTACACCCTCTGGTCTTGAAGCCATGCTTAAAGAATTTATTAGTACACAAACTGCTTTTAACAAATCTGTTGAAGAAAAGCTTAGTAAAATTGATATTCTTGCTTCTAAGGTTGATAGTCTTGCTGCTGATGTTGATCTATTAAAATTGAAAGTTATGCCTAATGAAGATAAAGATATTAAGTCATTGCTACAGCAAACGCTATACAAGTTCGAATTAATGACAATATTAGATTGATGACTGAATTTCATGCTAGGTGGGAAAGAGAAGAAAAAGAAGAAAAACTTGCTAAAGAGAATAATGTAGCTAAAGTTTGGACTATTACCACCACTAGTAATATTGATGCTTCACATGTTGCTAAACCTCGTACTATCAATGGTAAAATAATATGTGTTGGCAATGTTTCTACTCCTAGTACAAAGCGTGCAAAATTGCTTGAAACTGCTGAAACTGTTTGTGATAAAAGTGCTGAAATTTTTCGGGAATGATGTAGATCGTAATGGTTTAGATTTTGATAATTGTCATATCTCTGAAGTTATTAAGTTCTTACAAAAACTTGCTAGAAGTCCTAATGCTAGTGCTATAAATTTGGCCTTTACAAAACATATTACAAATGCTCTCATTAAAGCTAGAGAAGAGAAATTAAAACTTGAAGCTTATATTCCTAGGAAGTTGGAAGATGGTTGGGAGCCCATCATTAAGATGAAAGTCAATGATTTTGATTGTAATGCTTTATGTGATCTTGGTGCAAGTATTTCTGTTATGCCTAAGAAACTCTATGATATGCTTGACATGCCACCATTGAAAAATTGTTATTTGGATGTTAATCTTGCTGATAATTCTATAAAGAAACCTTTGGGCAGGATTGATAATGTTCACATTACGGTTAACAATAACCTTGTCCCCGTTGATTTTGTTGTCTTGGATATCGAATGCAATGCATCTTGTCCTATTATTTTGGGAAGACCCTTTCTTCGAATTGTTGGTGCTATTATTGATATGAAGGAAGGAAATATTAAGTATCAATTCCCTCTCAAGAAAGGTATGGAACAGTTCCCTAGAAAGAGAATGAAGTTGCCTTTTGATTCTATTATTAGAACAAATTATGATGTTGGTGCTTCTTCTCTTGATAATACTTGATTTGCACTTTCCGCGCCTAGCTGAAATGCGTTAAAGAAAAGCACTTCTTGGGAGATAACCCATGTATGTTTTTATTACTGTTTTGTTGTGTCTTGGAAGTTGTTACTACTGTAGCAACCTCTCCTTATCATATTGTTGTGCCAAGTAAAGTCTCTGATAGTAAAGTTGATACTAGATTTGGATTTCTGCGCAGAAACAAATTTTTACCTGTCACGAATTTGAGTAGATCTCTCTGTAGGAAACTCGTAAAATGCTGGAAAAATTCATGCGTGATCCTCAGATATGTACGCAACTTTCAGTAATTTTGAGCTTTTTCATCTGAGCCTGTTAAGTGCCTCTAAAAATTCGTTTTTGACTGTTCTGTTTTGACAGATTCTGCCTTTTATTCCACATTAATTGCCTCTTTGTGTTGAGTGGATTTCTTTGTTCCATTAACTTTCAGTAGCTTTGGGTAATGTCCAGAAGTGTTAAGAATGATTGTGTCCCCTCTGAACATGTGAATTTTTGATTATGCACTAACCCTCTAATGAGTTTGTTTTGAGTTTGGTGTGGAGGAAGTTTTCAAGGGTCAGAGAGAGGAGGATGATATACTATGATCAAGAAGAGTGAAAAGTCTAAGGGGATGCCCCCGTGGTTCATCCCTGCATATTTCAGGAAGACTCAAGCATCTAAGCTTGGGGATGCCCAAGGCATCCCCTTCTTCATCGACAACTTATCGGTCACCTCTAGTGAAACTATATTTTCATTTTTATTCCGTCACATCTTATGTGCTTTACTTGGAGCGTCTGTTTGTTTTTGTTTTTGTTTTTGTTTGAATAAAATCGGATCCTAGCATTCCTTATATTGGAGAAAGACACGCTCCGCTTTTTCATATGAACACTGGTGTTCTTAGTTCTACTTTTAATGTTCATGTCGGAGTTGAAAACTGCTTCGTTGATTGCTATTTGGTTGGAAACAGAAAATGCTTCATGTGGGAAATGGTATATGTCTTGAATAATTTGATACTTGGCAATTGTTTTGAGCTCTCATAGATCATGTTTAAGCTCTTGCATTATGTAGTTTAAACTTATTAATGGAGAACTACTGTAGAGCTTGTTGAAATTTGGATTGCATGATTGATCTCTCTATGGTCTAGATATTTTCTGGTAAAAGTGTTTGAACAACAAGGAGACAGTGTAGAGTCTTATAATGCTTGCAATATGTTCTTATGTAAGTTTTGTTGTACCGGTTCATACTTGTGTTTGTTTCAAACAATCTTTCTAGCCAAAGCCTTGTACTGAGAGGAAATACTTCTCGTGCATCCATAACCTTGAGCCAAAACCCATGCCATTTGTGTCCACCATAACTACCTACTATGTGGTATTTCTCTGCCATTCCAAAGTAAATTGCTTGTGTGCTACCTTTAAAATTTCATTCCTTGTCTTTGCAATACATAGCTCATGGGAAAATAGCTTAAAAACTATTGTGGTATTGAATATGTCGCTTATGTATCTTATTTCTTATAAGTTGCTTGTTGAGCGGTAACCATGTTTCTGGGGACGCCATCAACTTTTTACACCTTTGTTGAATATCATGTGAGTTGCTATGCATGTTCGTCTTGTTGAGCGGTGATTTATCATGATTAAATGGTTTGAGTATGCATATTGTTAGAGAAGAACATTGGGCCGCCAACCAAAGCCATGTATCATGGTGGAAGTTTCAGTTTGGACATTAAACCTCAATCTCTTATGAGAATATTATCTGTTGTTGAATGCTTAAGCATGAAAGAGGAGTCCATTATCTGTTTTCTATGTTGTCTCGGTATGGATGTCCTCAAGTTGAGATCTATCAAAACTGAGAAATCAAATGCGATCTATCTCCTTGGACCTTTGTACAGGCGGCATAGAGGTACCCCTTTGTGACACCTGGTTGAAACATATGTAATGCAATGATAATCCATGGAAATCCAAGCTAATTAGGACAAGGTGCGAGCACTATCGGTATTCGATGCATGAGGCTTCCAACTTATAAGAGGTCTGATGTCTACGCAAGCTTCTATTCCTGTAGACAGTGTTGGGCCTCCAAGAGCAGAGGTTTGTAGAACAGCAACTAGTTTCCCTTAAGTGAATCACCCAAGGTTTATCGAACTCAGGGAGGTAGAGGTCAAAGATATTCCTCTCAAGCAACCCTGCAATTATGATACAAGAAGTCTCTTGTGTCCCCAACACACCTACTTGTCAGATGTATAGGTGCACTAGTTCGGCGAAGAGATAGTGAAATACAAGTAATATGGATGAATATGAGTGGTAATAGCAATCTGAAATAAAGATGGCAGCAAGCAAACATGTAACAGAACAATAAATAAACGGAGTTTCAGTGCTTGGAAACAAGGCCTAGGGATCATACTTTCACTAGTAGACACTCTCAACAACGATCACATAAATAAATAAGTTCTCTTCTCTTATGCTACTTTCAAAGACTCTATTGTTGGATAACAAACACCATTCATTGTGTAGGGCTACGAGAGCACCCTCAAGCCGGAGTAAACAAGCTCCACAACGTCATAAAGGAATCACACAAGATGCAAACACTGTCACTGTCACACCATAGAGAGTAATTCCGGAGTTCATATAAAGTAACTCTAGAGTGCATAGTAATAGTTAACTTCACAATCTACAAGAGATCACGATCATAACCTACGCCAAGTACTACATGATGCACACACTGTCCACATTACATCATGAAGGAGGAATAGACTACTTTAATAACATCACTAGAGTAGCACATAGATTAATAGTGATACAAAGCTCATGATCACATAAAGATCACATGGGAGAGAGAGATGAACCACATAGCTACCGGTAGAGCCCTCAGCCTCGGGGGAGAACTACTCCCTCCTCATCATGGGAGACAGCGATGGCGATGGAGATGGCGGTGGTGTCGATGGAGATGACTCCGGGCAATTCCCGTCCGGTGGGAACAGAGACTTCTATCCCCGAATTGGAGTTTCGCGATGGCGGCGGCGTCCCTGGAGTCTTTCTGGAGTTTCGTCAATTCGTGTCGAAGATTTAGGTCAGGACAGCTTAAATAGGCGAAGAGCCGGAGTCGGAGGGGCCACGGGGGTCCCACACACTAGGGGGGCGCGCCCCTGGGCCGTGCCGCCACCACGTGTGGGGCCCCAGGGCTCCCCTCTGGTCCCTCTCTGGCTCTCTGGAAGCTTCCGGGAAAAATAAGGTTCTGGGCGTTGATTTCGTCCGATTCCGAGAATATTTCCTTTGTAGGATTTCTGAAACCAAAAACAGCAACTGGCCCTTCGGCATCTCGTCAATAGGTTAGTTCCGGAAAACGCATCAAAACGATATAAAGTGTGAACAAAACATGTAGGTATTGTCATGAAACAAGCATGGAACATCAGAAATTATAGATACGTTGGAGACGTATCAGCATCCCAAGCTTAGTTCCTACTCGTCCTCGAGTAGGTAAACGATAAAAAGAATAATTTCTGTAGTGACATGCTACTTACATAATCTTGATCATACTATTGTAAAGCATATGAGATGAATGAAGTGATTCAAAGCAATGGTAAACACAATGAGTAAACAAATGAATCATATAGCAAAGACTTTTCATGAATAGTACTTTCAAGACAAGCATCAATAAGTCTTGCATAAGAGTTAACTCATAAGCAATAAATTCTTAGTAGAAGACATTGAAGCAACACAAAGGATGATTAAGTTTCAGCAATTGCTTTCAACTTGTAACATGTATATCTCATGGATAGGTGTCAACATAAAGCAATATAACAAGTGCAATAAGTAAAAATGTAAGAATCAATGCACACAGTTGACACAAGTGTTTGCTTCTAAGATAGAAAGAAGTAGGTAAACTGACTCAACATAAAGTAAAAGAAAGGCCCTTCGCAGAGGGAAGCATGGATTACTATTTTTGTGCTAGAGCTTTTCATTTTGAAAACATAGAAACAATTTTGTCAACGGTAGTAATAAATCATATGTGTTATGTATAAGATATCCTATAAGTTGCAAGCCTCATGCATAGTATACCAATAGTACTCGCACCTTGTCCTAATTAGCTTGGATTAACACGGATTATCATTGCATAACATATGTTTCAACCAAGTGTCACAAAGGGGTACCTCTATGCCGCCTGTACAAAGGTCTAAGGAGAAAGTTCGCATTGGATTTCTCGCTTTTGATTATTCTGAACTTAGACATCCATACCGGGACAACATAGACAACAGATAATGGACTCCTCTTTTAATGCTTAAGCATTCAACAACAGATAATATTCTCATAAGAGATTGAGGATTCGTGTCCAAACTGAAATTTCCACCATGATTCATGGCTTTAGTTAGCGGCCCAATGTTCTTCTCTAACAATATGCATACTCAAACCACTTGATCATGAAAATCGCCCTTACTTCAGACAAGACGAACATGCATAGCAACTCACATGATATTCAACAAAGGTGTAAAAGTTGATGGCGTCCCCAGAAACATGGTTACCGCTCAACAAGCAACTTATAAGAAATAAGATACATAGCTACATATTCTTCACCACAATAGTTTTTAAGGCTATTTTCCCATGAGCTATATATTGCAAAGACAAAGGATAGAATTTTAAAGGTAGCACTCAAGTAATTTACTTTGGAATGGCGAGAAATACCATGTAGTAGGTAGGTATGGTGGACACAAATGGCATAGTTTTTGGCTCAAGGATTTGGATGCACGAGAAGAATTCCTCTCAATACAAGGCTTAGGCTAGCAAGGTTGTTTGAAGCAAACTCAAGTATAAACCGATACAGCAAAACTTACATAATAACATATATATTGCAAGCATTATAAGACTCTACACTGTCTTCCTTGTTGTTCAAACACCTTAACCAGAAAATATATAGACTTAGAGAGACCAATCATGCAAACCAAATTTTAACAAGCTCTATGTAGTTCTTCATTAATAGGTGCAAAGTACATGATGCAAGAGCTTAAACATGATCTATATGAGCACAACAATTGCCAAGTATCAAATTGTTTAAGACAATATACCAATTACCACATGAAGCATTTTCTGTTTCCAACCATATAGCAATTAACGAAGCGGTTTTCAACTCCGCCATGAACATTAAAGATAGAACTAAGAACACCAGTGTTCATATGAAAAAGCGGAGCGTGTCTCTCTCCCACATAAGCATGAATTTATTCAAACAAAAACAAAAAATAAAAGCAAACAGACCCTCCAAGTAAAGTACATAAGATGTGACTGAATAAAAATATAGTTTCACTAGAGGTGACCTGATAAGTTGTCGATGAAGAAGGGGATGCCTTGGGCATCCCCAAGCTTAGATTCTTGAGTCTTCTTGAAATATGCAGGGATGAACCACGGGGCATCCCCAAGCTTAGACTTTTCACTCTTCTTGATCATAGTATATCATCCTCCTCTCTTGACCCTTGAAAACTTCCTCGACGCCAAACTCAAAACAAATTCATTAGAGGGTTAGTGCATAATTGAAAATTCATATGTTCAGAGGTAACACAATCATTCTTAACACTTCTGGACATTGCACAAAGCTACTGAAAGTTAATGGAACAAAGAAATCCATCAAACATAGCAAAACAAGCAATGCGAAATAAAAGGCAGAATCTGTCAAAACAGAACAGTCCGTAAAGACGAATTTTTCTGGGGCACTTAACTTGCTCAGATGAAAAAGCTCAAATTGAATGAAAGTTGCGTACATATCTGAGGATCACGCACGTAAATTGGCAGATTTTTCTGAGTTACCTACAGAGAATTCTACTCAAATTCGTGACAGCAAGAAATCTGTTTCTGCGCAGTAATCCAAATCTAGTATCAACATTACCATCAAAGACTTTACTTGGCACAACAATGCAATAAAATAAAGATAAGGATAGGTTGCTACAGTAGTAACAACTTCCAAGACGCAACAAAACAGTAGCAAAATAAAGACATGGGTTATCTCCCAAGAAGTGCTTTCTTTATAGCCATTAAGATGGGCTCAGTAATTTTAATGATGCTCGCGCAAGAAATAAGAGTTGAAGCAAAAGAGAGCATCAAAAAGCAAGTTCAAAACACATTTAAGTCTAACCCACTTCCTATGAAAAGGAATCCTGTACACAAATAAATTCATGAAGAACAAAGTGACAAGCATAAGAAGGCAATACAAGCGCAACTTCAAAATTCTCAACATAAAGAGGGGAAACTTAATATTATTAAGATGCATATAACCATGTTTCCCTCTCTCATAATAACTTTCAGTAGCATCATGAACAAACTCAACAATATAACTATCACATAAAGCATTCTTATTCACATGCATAAAAGTATCATTACTCTCCACATAAGCATAATCAATTTTATTAGTAATATTGGGAGTAAAACTACCATAACCATCATTGTAATCATCATAAATTGCAGGCATGGTATAATCACAATAACCTTTATCCTCCATAGTAGGTGGCACCAAAATACCAATATCATTATAATCATCATAAATAGGAGGTAAAGTATCATCAAAGAAAATTTTCTCCTCAAAACTTGGGGGACTAAAAATATCATGCTCAGCAAAACCAGCTTCCCCAAGCTTAGAATTTTCCACAGCATTAGCAACAATGGTGTTCAAAGCATTCATACTAATAACATTCCCATTAGCATGCATATAAAGTTCCATGGGTTTTTTAATTCTCTCTTCAAACACATCATGTCCTAATTCAAGATAAATACTATAAAGATCTCTAATATTTTTGTTGTTTTCCATTAAGCCTAACTAGTGAAATAAAAACAAGAAACAAAAAGATATAATTGCAGAATCTAAAGGAGATACCTTCGAGCACTCACACACCGGCAACAGTGCTAGGAAATAGCTTAGTAGTCGGAGGATGTGAATACCTTTTACCTTACCTCCCAACGGGCGCCAGAAAATAGCTTGATGTCTACGCATGCTTCTATTCCTGTAGACAGTGTTGGGCCTCCAAGAGCAGAGGTTTGTAGAACAGCAACAAGTTTCCCTTAAGTGAATCACCCAAGGTTTATCGAACTCAGGGAGGTAGAGGTCAAAGATATTCCTCTCAAGCAACCCTGCAATTACGATACAAGAAGTCTCTTGTGTCCCCAACACACCTAATACACTTGTCAGATGTATAGGTGCACTAGTTCGGCGAAGAGATAGTGAAATACAAGTAATATGGATGAATATGAGTGGTAATAGCAATCTGAAATAAAGATGGAAGCAAGCAAACATGTAACAGAACAGTAAATAAACGGAGTTTCAGTGCTTGGAAACAAGGCCTAGGGATCATACTTTCACTAGTGGACACTCTCAACAACGATCACATAAATAAATAAGTTCTCTTCTCTTATGCTACTTTCAAAGACTCTATTGTTGGATAACAAACACCATTCATTGTGTAGGGCTACGAGAGCACCCTCAAGCCGGAGTAAACAAGCTCCACAACATCATAAAGGAATCACACAAGATGCAAACACTGTCACTGTCACACCATAGAGAGTAATTCCGGAGTTCATATAAAGTAACTCTAGAGTGCATAGTAATAGTTAACTTCACAATCTACAAGAGATCACGATCATAACCTACGCCAAGTACTACATGATGCACACACTGTCCACATTACATCATGAAGGAGGAATAGACTACTTTAATAACATCACTAGAGTAGCACATAGATTAATAGTGATACAAAGCTCCTGATCACATAAAGATCACATGGGAGAGAGAGATGAACCACATAGCTACCGGTAGAGCCCTCAGCCCCGGGGTAGAACTACTCCCTCCTCATCATGGGAGACAGCGATGGCGATGGAGATGGCGGTGGTGTCGATGGAGATGACTCCGGGGGCAATTCCCCGTCCCGGCAGGGTGCCGGAACAGAGACTTTTGTCCCCCGAATTGGAGTTTCGCGATGGCGGCGGCGTCCCTGGAGTCTTTCTGGAGTTTCGTCAATTCGTGTCGAAGATTTAGGTCAGGACGGCTTAAATAGGCGAAGAGGCGGAGTCGGAGGGGCCACGGGGGTCCCACACACTAGGGGGGCGCGGCCCCCCAGGGCCGCGCCGCCACCACGTGTGGGGCCCCAGGGCTCCCCTCTGGTCCCTCTTTGGCTCTCTGGAAGCTTACGGAAAAATAAGGTTCTGGCGTTGATTTCGTCCGATTCCGAGAATATTTCCTTTGTAGGATTTCTGAAACCAAAAACAGCAGAAAACAGCAACTGGCTCTTCGGCATCTCGTCAATAGGTTAGTTCCGGAAAACGCATCAAAACGATATAAAGTGTGAACAAAACATGTAGGTATTGTCATGAAACAAGCATGGAACATCAAAAATTATAGATACGTTGGAGACGTATCAAGGTCTTATGCATAACACATATGAATTATTACTATCGTTGACAAAATTGTTTCCATGTTTTCAAAATAAAAAGCTCTAGCACATGAGTAATCCATGCTTCCCTCTACGAAGGGCCTTTCTTTTACTTTATGTTGAGTCAGTTTACCTACTTCTTTCTATCTTAGAAGCAAACACTTGTGTCAACTGTGTTCATTGTTTATTGCACTTGTTATATTGCTTTATGTTGACAATTATCCATGAGATATACATGTTACAAGTTGAAAGCAATTGCTGAAACTTAATCATCCTTTGTGTTGCTTCAAAACCTTCTATTAAGAATCTATTGCTTGATGAGTTAACTCTTATGCAAGACTTATTGATAGTTGTCTTGAAAGTACTATTCATGAAAAGTCTTTGCTATATGATTCAGTTGTTTAGTCATTATCTTTACTATTGCTTCGAATCACTTCATTCACTTCATATGCTTTACAATAGTATTGATCAAGATTATGATATAGCATGTCACTTCAGAAATTATCCTTGTTATCGTTTACCTACTCGAGGGCGAGTAGGAACTAAGCTTGGGGATGCTTGATACGTCTCAAACGTATCTATAATTTCTGATGTTCCATGCTAGTTATATGACAATACTCACATGTTTTATATACACTTTATATCATTTTGATGCATTTTCCGGCACTAACCTATTAACAAGATGCCGGGCGCCTCCTCGCTTTCGTTTTTTGGTTTAAGAAATCCTACACAGGAAATATTCTCGGACTTGGACGAAACAAAGCCCACGGTCTTATTTTCCACGGAGCCTTCCAGAAGTCCGAAGAGGAAACGAAGAAGAGCCGAGGTGGCCCCACACCACCTGGCGGCGCGGCCAAGGAGGGGGGCGCGCCGCCCTAGGGTGTGGGCCCCTCGAGCCTCTCCCGACTCTGCCCCTTCGCCTATATAATCTCTCCGTCGCAAAATTTACCGAGAGCCACGATACGAGAGTGCCACGTGACGCCGCCGCAATCCCATCTCGGGGAGATCGCCCGGGGCTGAGAGGGGAATCATCACCGGAGGGCTCTACATCACCATGCCCGCCTCCGGACTGATGCGTGAGTAGTTCATCCTTGGACTATGGGTCCATAGCAGTAGGTAGATGGTTGTCTTCTCCTCTTGTGCTATCATGTTTAGATCTTGTGAGCTGCCTATCATGATCAAGATCATCTATTTGTAATGCTACATGTTGCGTTTGTTGGGATCCGATGATTATCAATCTATCATATATGTGTTGTTTATGTTCTTGCATGCTCTCCTTGCTAGTAGCTCTGGCCAAGTTGATACTTGTAACTCCCAAGAGGGATTTATGCTCGATAGTGGTTCATGCCTCCATTGGTCTCAGTGACAGAAAGTTCTAAGGTTGATGTGTGTTGCCATAGGGATAAAACATCGATGCTTTGTCTAAGGATATTTGTGTTGATTACATTACGCCGCTTGATGCAATTGTCTGTTGTTTGCAACTTAATGGAAGGTGCAGATGCTAACTCGAAGGTGGACTTTTTAGGCATAGATGCATGCTGGATAGCGGTCTATGTTCTTTGTCGTAATGCCCTAATTAAATCTCATAGTAGTCATCATGATATATGTATGTGCATCTCTATTTGTCAATTGCCCAACTGTAATTTGTTCACCCAACATGCTATTTATCTTATTGGAGAGACACCACTAGTGAACTGTGGACCCCGGTCCATTCTTTTACATCTGAAATACAATCTACTGCAATCTCTGTTCTTTGTTGTTCATCGCAAACAAACATCATTCTCCACACCATACGTTTAATCCTTTGTTTTCAGCAAGCCGGTGAGATTGACAACCTCACCGTTAAGTTGGGGCAAAGTATTGTGATTGTGTTGTGCAGGTTCCACGTTGGCGCCGGAATCCCTGGTGTTGCGCCGCACTACACTCCTTCACCAACAACCTTCACGTGGCCTTCATCTCCTACTAGTTCGATAACCTTGGTTTCTTACTGAGGGAAACTTGCTGCTGTACGCATCACACCTTCCTCTTGGGGTTCCCAACGGACGTGTGCTTCACGCGCCATCACTCACTCAGGCTAGCACCGATACGGACGGTACGGTCAGGGTATGCCGGATCCAGCACAATGTCCTTTGTCTCCTTGGTTGGCTTGAATGCCGGTGTTCCCAAGCTGCCACTCATTTCCGCCAAGCTCAACTGTGAGGACTAAGCCAGCGCAACTGCGGTTTGCATCCTTCTTTTTTCCTCCGCGATCACTGATACGCATAAAGCACACGCCGTTGGGAACCCCAAGTGGAAGGTGTGATGCGTACAGCAGCAAGTTTCCCTCAGTAAGAAACGAAGGTTTATCGAACCAGTAGGACTCAAGGATCATGTGAAGGTCGGTGATGTAGTGCGGCGCAACACCAGGATTCCGGCGCCAACGTGGAACCTGCACAACACAATCAAAGTACTTTGCCCCAACGTAACAGTGAGGTTGTCAATCTCACCGGCTTGCTGTAAACAAAGGATTAGATGTATAGTGTGGATGATGGTGTTTGTTTGCGAAGAACAGTAAAGAACAATTGCAGTAGATTGTATTTCAGATGTAAAGAATGGACCAGGGTCCACAGTTCACTAGTGGTGTCTCTCCCATAAGATAAATAGCATGTTGGGTGAACGAATTATAGTTGGGCAATTGACAAATAAAGAAGGCATAACA
The DNA here is from genome assembly GCA_030979885.1 of Lolium multiflorum. NCBI lineage: Eukaryota > Viridiplantae > Streptophyta > Magnoliopsida > Poales > Poaceae > Lolium > Lolium multiflorum. The sequence continues at coordinate 216,665,179 of CM061748.1, forward strand.
ATGCACATACATATATCATGATGAGTACTATGAGATTTAATCAGGGCATTACGACAAAGTACATAGACCGCTATCCAGCATGCATCTATGCCTAAAAAGTCCACCTTCAAGTTATCATCCGAACCCCTTCCAGTATTAAGTTGCAAACAACAGACAATTGCGTTAAGTATGGTGCGAAATGTAATCAACACAAATATCCTTAGACAAAGCATTGATGTTTTATCCCTAGTGGCACCATCACATCCACAACCTTAGAACTTTCTGTCAATGTCCCAGATTCAATGGAGGCATGAACCCACTATCGAGCATAAATACTCCCTCTTGGAGTTACAATTATCAACTTGGCCAGAGCCTCTACTAGCAACGGAGAGCATGCAAGAACATAAAAAACATATATGATAGATTGATAATCAACTTGACATAGTATTCAATATTCATCGGATCCCAACAAACACAACATGTAGCATTACAAATAGATGATCTTGATCATGATAGGCAGCTCACAAGATCTAACATGATAGCACAATGAGGAGAAGACAACCATCTAGCTACTGCTATGGACCCATAGTCCAGGGGTGAACTACTCACACATCGATCCGGAGGCGATCATGGCGATGAAGAGACCTCCGAGAGATGATTCCCTCTCCGCAGGGTGCCGGAGGCGATCTCCGAATCCCCCGAGATGGGATTGGCGGCGGCGGCGTCTCGGGAAGGTTTTCCGTATCGTGGCTCTCGGACCGGGGGCTCGTGACGAAGGCTTTAAGTAGGCGGAAGGGTAGGTTTAGGGGCGGCACGAGGGCCCCACACACCAGGGCGGCGCGGGCCCTAGCCTGGCCGCGCGGCCCTGGTGTGGCGGCGTCTCGTCGCCCCACTTCGTAATCCTTTCGGTCTTCTGGAAGCTTCGTGGAAAAATAAAACCCTGGGCGTTGATTTCGTCCAATTCCGAGAATATTTCCTCTGTAGGATTTCTGAAACCAAAAACAACAGAAAACAGCAACTGGCTCTTTGGCATCTCGTCAATAGGTTAGTGCCGGAAAATGCATAATAATGACATATAATGCGTATAAAACATGTGAGTATCATCATAAAAGTAGCATGGAACATAAGAAATTATAGATACGTTTGAGACGTATCAAGCATCCCCAAGCTTAGTTCCTACTCGCCCTCGAGTAGGTAAACGATAACAAAGATAATTTCTGAAGTGACATGCTATCATAATCTTGATCAATACTATTGTAAAGCATATGAGATGAATGCAATGATAAAGACAATGAGTAAACAAATGAATCATATAGCAAAGACTTTTCATGAATAATACTTTCAAGACAAGCATCAATAGGACTTGCATAAGAGTTACTCATAAAGCAATAAATTCTTAGTAGAAAGCTTTAAAACAACACAAAGGAAGATATAAGTTTCAGCGGTTGCTTTCAACTTCAACATATATCTCATGGATAATTGTCAACACAAAGTAATATAACAAGTGCAATAGGTAAACATGTAAGAATCAATGCACACATTTTACACAAGTGTTTGCTTCTGAGATAGAAAGAATAGGTAAACTGAATCAACAATAAAGTAGAAGAATGGCCCTTCGCAGAGGGAAGCATGGATTACTATTTTTGTGCTAGAGCTTTTCATTTTGAAAACATAGAAACAATTTTGTCAACGGTAGTAATAAATCATATGTGTTATGTATAAGACATCCTATAAGTTGCAAGCCTCATGCATAGCATACCAATAGTGCTCGCACCTTGTCCTAATTAGCTTGGATTAACATGGATTATCATTGCATAGCATATGTTTCAACCAAGTGTCACAAAGGGGTACCTCTATGCCGCTGTACAAAGGTCTAAGGAGAAAGTTCGCATTGGATTTCTCGCTTTTGATTATTCTCAACTTAGACATCCATACCGGGAGAACATAGACAACAGATAATGGACTCCTCTATAATGCATAAGTATTTAACAACAAATAATATTTTCATAAGAGATTGAGGATTAATTGTCCAAACTGAAACTTCCACCATGGATCATGGCTTTAGTTAGCGGCCCAATGTTCTTCTCTAACAATATTCATACTCAAACCATTTGATCATGAAAATCGCCCTTACTTCAGACAAGACGAACATGCATAGCAACTCACATGATATTCAACAAAGATAAAAGTTGATGGCGTCCCCAGAAACATGGTTACCGCTCAACAAGCAACTTATTAAGAAATAAGATACATAAGTACATATTCTTCACCACAATAGTTTTTAAGGCTATTTTCCCATGAGCTATATATTGCAAAGACAAAGGATAGAATTTTAAAGGTAGCACTCACGTAATGTACTTTGGAATGACATAGAAATACCATGTAGTAGGTAGGTATGGTAGACACAAATGGCATAGTTTTTGGCTCAAGGATTTGGATGCACGAGAAAAATTCCTCTCAATACAAGGCTAGGCTAGCAAGGTTGTTTGAAGCAAACTCAAGTATAAAACGGTGCAGCAAGACTCACATATGAACATATTGCAAGCATTATAAGACTTTACATCGTCTCCTTGTTGTTCAAACACCTTAACCAGAAAATATCTAGACTCTAGAGACCAATCATGCAAACCAAATTTTAACAAGCTCTATGTAGTTCTTCATTAATAGGTGCAAAGTACATGATGCAAGAGCTTAAACATGATCTATATGAGCACAACAATTGCCAAGTATCAAATTATTCAAGACATTATACCAATTACCACATGCAGCATTTTCTGTTTCCAACCATATATCAATGAACGAAGTAGTTCAACCTTCGCAATGAACATTAAGAATAAAGCTAAGAACATATGTGTTCATACGAAACAGCGGAGCGTGTCTCTCTCCCAAACAAAGAATGCTAGGATCCAAATTTATTCAAACAAAAAAAAAACAGACGCTCCAAGTAAAGCACATAAGATGTGACGGAATAAAAATATAGTTTCACTAGAGGTGAACTGATAAGTTGTCGATGAAGAAGGGATGCCTTGGGCATCCCCAAGCTTAGATGCTTTAGTCTTCTTAAAATATGCAGGGATGAACCACGGGGGCATCCCCAAGCATAGACTTTTCACTCTTCTTGATCATATTGTATCATCCTTCTCTCTTGACCCTTGAAAACTTCCTCCACACCAAACTCAAAACAAATTCATTAGAGGGTTAGTGCATAATCGAAAATTCATATATTCAGAGGTGACATAATCATTCTTAACACTTCTGGACATTGCACAAAGCTACTGAAAGTTAATGGAGCAAAGAAATCTATCAAACATAGCAAAACAGGCAATGCGAAATAAAAGGCAGAATCTGTCAAAACAGAACAATCCGTAAAGACGAATTTTTTAGGGACACTTAACTTTCTCAGATGAAAATGCTGAAATTGAATGAAAGTTGCGTACATATCTGAGGATCACGCACGTAAATTGGCAGATTTTTATAAATTTTCTACAGCAGGGGCTGCTCAATTTCGTGACAGCAAGAAATCTGTTCCTGCGCAGTAATCCAAATCTAGTATTGACTTTACTATCAAAGACTTTACTTGGCACAACAATGCAATAAAATAAAGATAAGGAGAGGTTGCTACAGTAGTAACAACTTCCAAGACTCAAATATAAAACAAAAGTGCAGAAGTAAAATAATGGGTTGTCTCCCATAAGCGCTTTTCTTTAACGCCTTTCAGCTAGGCAGAAAGTGTGAATCAAGTATTATCGAGAGACGAAGCATCAACATAGGGGTTTGGAGTTTTCTCAACTATGCATTGTATCTTATCTATGTAAGTTTCAGAGGCTCCTTTTTCATTACTCTTAGGCTTGCTATTCTCATCAAACAAATTTTCAGGAACAAGCCAACCATAGTTATTTTCTAGAGCTTCATGCATTCCTAGGAGCTTACTAGGTATCGGTACTTTAATCTCCCCTCCATCATTAACATTATTAGTGTACTTTATTCTATCAATGTCCATCTTTTCAAGGGTACTAGCAAAGTTGGTGTAAGAGCCAAGCATCTTATATTTAATAAAGACTTTTCTAGCCTCTCTTGCTACACCACCAAATTCTTTAAGAAGGGTTTCTAAGACAAAATCTTTCTTTTCTCCTTCCTCCATATCACAGAGTGTAAGAAACATATGTTGAATTATAGGATTGAGATTAACAAATTTAGTTTCCAACATGTGTACTAAAGAAGCAGCAGCAATTTCATAAGTAGGAGCAAGTTCTACCAAGTGTCTATCTCCAAAATCTTCAGCTGTACTAACATGAGTGAAAAAATCTTCTATATTATCTCTTCCAATTATAGACCCTCGTCCCACCGGTATGTCTTTTAGAGTGTACTTAGGAGGAAACATGATGAAATAAACAAAAGGTAAACAAAGTAAATGCAAGTAACTAATTTTTTTGTGTTTTTAATATAGAGAATAAGACAGTAAATAAAGTAAAACTAGCAACTAATTTTTTTGTGTTTTTGATATAAAGAGCAAACAAAGCAGTAAATAAAGTAAAGTAAAGCAAGACAAAAACAAAGTAAAGAGATTGGATGTGGGAGACTCCCCTTGCAGCGTGTCTTGATCTCCCCGGCAACGGCGCCAGAAATTTAGCTCGATACGCGTAAAGCACACGCCCGTTGGAACCCCAAGTGAAAGGTGTGATGCGTACAGCTGCAAGTTTCCCTCAGTAAGAAACCAAGGTTTATCGAACCAGTAGGAGTCAAGGATCACGTGAAGGTCGTTGGTGATGGAGTGTAGTGCGGCGCAACACCAGGGATTCCGGCGCCAACGTGGAACCTGCACAACACAATCAAAGTACTTTGCCCCAACGTAACAGTGAGGTTGTCAATCTAACCGGATTGCTGTAAACAAAGGATTAGATGTATAGTGTGGATGATGGTGTTTGTTTGCGAAGAACAGTAAAGAACAATTGCAGTAGATTGTATTTCAGATGTAAAGAATGGACCGGGGTCCACAGTTCACTAGTGGTGTCTCTCCCATAAGATAAATAGCGTGTTGGGTGAACGAATTACAGTTGGGCAATTGACAAATAAAGAAGGCATAACAATGCACATACATATATTATGATGAGTACTATGAGATTTAATCAGGCATTACGACAAAGTACATAGACCGCTATCCAGCATGCATCTATGCCTAAAAAGTCCACCTTCGGGTTATCATCCGAACCCCTTCCAGTATTAAGTTGCAAACAACAGACAATTGCATTAAGTATGGTGCGTAATGTAATCAACACAAATATCCTTAGACAAAGCATTGATGTTTTATCCCTAGTGGCAACAACACATCCACAACCTTAGAACTTTCTGTCACTGTCCCAGATTCAATGGAGGCATGAACCCACTATCGAGCATAAATACTCCCTCTTGGAGTTACAAGTATCAACTTGGCCAGAGCCTCTACTAGCAACGGAGAGCATGCAAGAACATAAACAACATATATGATAGATTGATAATCAACTTGACATAGTATTCAATATTCATCGGATCCCAACAAACACAACATGTAGCATTACAAATAGATGATCTTGATCATGACAGGCAGCTCACAAGATCTAACATGATAGCACAATGAGGAGAAGACAACCATCTAGCTACTGCTATGGACCCATAGTCCAGGGGTGAACTACTCACACATCGATCCGGAGGCAATCATGGCGATGAAGAGACCTCCGGGAGATGATTCCCCTCTCCGGCAGGGTGCCGAAGGTGATCTCCTGAATCCCCCGAGATGGGATTGGCGGCGGCGGCGTCTCCGGAAGGTTTTCCGTATCGTGGCTCTCTGCGGGGGTTCGCGACGAAGGCTTTAAGTATGCGGAAGGGTAGGTTTAGGGGGCACGAGGGCCCCACACACCAGGCGCGCGGCCCTAGCCCGGCCGCGCCCTGGCGTGGCGGCGCCTCGTCGCCCACTTCGTAATCCTTTCGGTCTTCTGGAAGATTCGTGGAAAAATAAGACCCTGGGCGTTGATTTCGTCCAATTCCGAGAATATTTCCTTTGTAGGATTTTCTGAAACCAAAAACAGCAGAAAACAGCAACTGGCTCTTCGGCATCTCGTCAATAGGTTAGTGCCGGAAAATGCATAATAATGACACATAATGTGTATAAAACATGTGTGTATCATCATAAAAGTAGCATGGAACATAAGAAATTATAGATACTTTTGAGACGTATCAATCACCAGCGATTCTGCCAGGTTTGATCCGGCGGAAGCGGTTTCCAGTGAGACTTTGTAGTTTCCCACCACAGTTAAGGGTCCACGAGGTGCCGGCATCTTCATCTTGAGATACGCCGTATGAGTTGTGGCCATGAACGCTGCCAATGCCGGTCTCCCCAGCAGTGCATGGTATGGACTGTTTAGGTCCACGACCTCGAACAAAATGTTTTCGACCCGGCAATTGTCACGCCCTCCGAATGACACATCCACCCGGATTTTTCCCATAGGCGAGCAGGACAGGCCCGGAACAATTCCGTGGAACGTTGTGTGAGTTGGTTGTAGCATGTTTTCTGTTATTCCAGCGTGTGCATTGTGTGCCGGTACATGATATTTATGATGCTTCCATTGTCTATCAACACTTTGCTGAACTTGACTCGAGCCGTTGGCCCATGCATGATTGGGTCCACGACAAGAGCGTAGCCACCCGGGTTTGGCATGATCTTGGGGTGATCCTTGAACAACCAGGTAATTTCCTGATCTGACCATAGCATGTACTTCGGAACTGCCGGCATCACCGCGTTCACTTCCATGGAACGACGATGCATGCTCTGTCTGTCGGTTGGCTCAGTAACGAACACAACGCATCACAAGTGCGGGTCCTTGTAAACATTCCGGCCTAAGGGTGCCGGCGGTGGTGGTTGGCCATTGCCATCTTCCACCTGATGAACTTGCTGGTGCTGCTGCCGGTTTGGCTGAGGCTGTACCGGTAGAGCATTCGCTCCGGTAAGCGGTGGTGGCGGTGGTAGTCGTTGCCGTAGCATGTCTTGCGATGGTGGTAATATCGTAGTACAGCCTTGTGCTTGCGCATCTTTTACCGCACCTTTCAACATCAAGTACTTGGTCCAGGAACAATCTTTTGTCAGATGGTTTGCCGGCTTCGCCGGAATCGGAGTGTGCCACCGGCATGGTTGTTCCATTGCCGATTCCATGGTGTATCTTGCATGTTCTTGCCAATTCTTTTTCTCTCCCCACGGTTTCTTTTCAACCCATTGGTTTTTAGGACCCGCCCATGGCTGCGATCCGGTTTTCTGCCTCTGGCTTCCGCTGGCGTCAGAATTATCCTGCACCGCGGCTACTTGCTGCGGACCATACCTTCGATCCGGAAAATCTTCCCTTCTTTTGTTGTGCCGGTTATCTCGGTATTGCGTAGCTATCTGCTACACGTATCATCTCTGCCAGAGTTCCCGGCATGTTTCGCTGCAGCTTTTGCCACAACGGCGAACCTCTTCGGCACCCATTGCAAAACCAAGCAATGGCCTGTGCCTCGATCACCCCTTCACAGGAGTTTCTTGTGGAGTTCCACCGGGTCAGGTAGTCCCGGTCTGTTTCATTGGGGCGCTGCACGCACAGGGCGAGCTGCTGCGGCCTGTTTGGCCTTCGGTAGGTACTGCTGAAGTTACTCACGAACGCTTCCTCAAAGTCCAACCAACCATTTATGCTTCCTGCCGGCAAATTGTTTAGCCAAATACGTGCCGGTCCTACCAGGAAAGATGGTACAATTCTCACGGCCCAGCGCCGGTTTCCTCCGCCTGTTACGGTTCCTCCGCCGCCAGCAACGTAAACTGCGGTCACGTAATCCACGAGCCAGTCTTCCGGCTTAGTGGTGCCATCATATGTTTTTGTGTCACGAGGCAACTGGAAGTTGCGAACCGGTGGTTCCTCTCTCATGATTCGTGGACCAAAGCATTTTGGGCCAGGAGGACCTTCTGCCTCGATCATCTCAGATAAATACACCCTGTCCAGCCGGTGCCTCGCATCCCGGTCCGTTAAGCATCTTTCTCCTACGCGTTCCCCCAATGGGTTCCGGTAGGCTGCTACTCTTTCAGTTGCTGAATCAGCTTCATCGTAACGTTTCGGTACCGCGGCTCTTGCCTGCCGGTACCTTGGTGGTGGCATTTCATCTTCAACGTACGCTGCCCTCGCAGCTTGATAATTTTGCCCGGTTTCATATCTACCGGCATGATTGTTTCCGGCATAGCCTCTTCTGGCGTAGCCTCGATCTGCCCCTTGGCTTTTTCTACCGGCATCGTGTTGCCCGGCTTGTTGCTTTCCGGCAAGAACCGGATCGTACACAGTCATCTGCTGCGCATTCACTTCTTTTTCTTTCCTCCTGTCGGGATGGGGGGACGATGCCTGCCCCAGGGACTTGCTTCCGACGTTTTTTGCCGAACGCACAGATTTCGAAGCCGCAGCTTTGTTTGCCTTAGCCAACTCAGCATTTTGTTCCTGGATCATGTCAAGCAACTCCCTAACACGATCTTGTTGTTTCGCTAGTGCATCTCCGGTAAGCGAATCACACAGCTCTACAGCAGCCCTAGCAGCTTTTATGGTTTTATCCGGGCTACTGTACTTAGGTCTTTCTACGATACTCAGAGATGCAGAGGTACTTTTGCCGGCAAGAATCTCCTTACGCAGATCCTGATCTAGATTGCGAGCTTTAAGCCGGTTTTCCGGCATCCTAGCAGCCTGAGCGCTAACAGAAGCAAAGCCATGGGCAGCGTTATACTCACGTAGGGTTAGGTTCAGCTCGCGCTGCGCCCGGATGATGTCCGCGCCTGCTGAGAGCAGCTTCTGTTGTTGCGCCTCCAGCTCCTCCTGAGCCGCTGTAGGATCGAGGTTCTGCACGATGGGCGTCGCCAGCACGTTCATCGCCGCTTGGAGAGGAGTCTCCGGTGGCGGTGCAGATGCACCCGCAACCCCTTGGTCACGCTCGGTCGGCGGTTTGGCCGTGCGTGTGGACCTTGTTTGTCCAGCGCCTTCCGCCGCAGTCTCCTTGCTGGCGTTAGCCGCGCCAACCACTAGCACCTCGACGCTGCCAGCACCGGTGGGAGGCACTGGCGCTCTGGGACGGTGCCGTAGTAGACGCGGAGGCTCCTGAACTCGATGACGCTTCCGTTCTTGGGGAACTTACCTCCGTCGGCGAAGCAGCCCGTGTTGTCGTTGATGAAGTCCATGCCGAGGACGCGGTCGACGAGATTACTTGAATTCTTCATATTTTATAGAGGTTGTTATAGAGGGTACGATATCATATGGTTTCAAAATTGTTCCACTTTTAGTTATTTTCGCAACCCAGAGATGGTTTTCAATATAAATGAATAATTAAGTAGATCCCTGGCTATGCTTTGGTGGACTCCAGAGGCAAAAATGTACCTCAGATAGGTGAATGGCCATTCGAGGGGTTTTGAATACCTGAGCATTCCAACATGATATTGTGATTAGTAGTGGAAGGAGTGCATAAGCTTATTATAATGCTACCGTTTAGATACTTATAACCATGCTATTCTGCAGTATAAGGTTCTATCTCTGTTTGCAATGCATTATATTATTCATTTGTGCCCTGTTGGTATCCCTTAGATAGTTCCCAATGCTCATTTCCGCGCGCACTGTCTGTCAATGAACGCCTCATATCTCATATTTTCCGAAGAAGTTAACTTGTGGTTGTTCCCGAACTCCCCTCCGCGAACCCTTTTAATAGGAGCTGTTCGGGGAGTTGTTCGGGCCCCTGAACTTATTTTACGGGCTGGCCCATCTTTTCGGTCACTGATCTGCGACACATTCGGCCCGAACCCGTAAATCCGCCGGAAAAGTTCGGTTTCGGCGGGATTTACTGGTTCTGTTAGAGATGCTCTAAGTGCTATCAACTTGCCATTAAGAACCAGCCAGGAGTAACCTTGGTGGCATATCTTTTAAAAAAAAGTCCATTCGGGGGAGATACCATAAATTCGATCATGATAGGATTTGAACTCTGGTCAGCATGGATGCACAATCATCGTTAGGCCTCTGCTTAGTTCTCTATACGTTTGTTTTTTAGCTAAATTCTTTTAACAAGCAAATATATTAATACCGTGAAGATAACAATTACATCTAACTTCTTCAACAACGTAGTGTCCTAATGGTAATTCGGATGCACAATCAAAAAAAATTACAGAAAAAAAATCCTACTAGAGTGATCTGTTCTTTGTAGGAACAACACCACCAAGACATCACCAGCAATCCATCTTCTTCAAAAGTGATGCCTTCAAAAAAAAAACAGTGCAGAAACACCATCACGACTACAACGAATCCTGGATCCCTGATACCGACCAAAACAAAAAGATTCACCCCTTCTTTTGAATTTGGGCTCTTTTCATTCCCCGAGCAAATCCGAGAAAATGGCCCGTCCTGAATAGAAATTAAATATCCAGAACCACTGAGATTGGAGAGCGGGTACTAGTATTGTGGATTGATGCATTTCAGTTAAAAGACCCGATGTGGCAAAGCCTTGCGTTAAAATAGTACTTGGCGTAGTTATTGTGCTTAAATCATTTTTAGAGTTCTGTATCTTAGGAATGGTATGAAGAATATACAGAGCCCATGAAAGGAAGATCAACGACTCATATAAATTACTTAATGGAAAATGTCCCGAAGAAGCCCAGCGAGAAACTAGGAATAATGTTATAGAGATTGTAGTTCAATTGGTCAGAGCACTGCCATGTCAAGGCGGAAGCTGCGGGTTCGAGCCCCGTCAGTCCCGAACTAGGGTTCTATGAATGGAGAAATCCATATTTCCTTTTTTGCACGAAAAAAGGCGCGGCAAGATCAAATGCCCATAGGGCACCCTTACTTCGCTTTTTTATTTTGCATCTCGGATTAAAGAGGGATGGGAGGGGTAGAATAGGGTTTAAGGTTTAGATAGAAATTAAATATGCAGTGGCCCCGATATAGGCCCATCCATCCGCTATATACCCAGGACTGAGTGGCATATCAGGGTCAATTTTCTCGTTTTCCCCACCGCATCGCCTCCTCAGCCGCCCAATCCACACCCCACCCCACCTCCGGCCACCGAATCTAGCAAGCGTCCCACCGGATCGGCAAAATGTGGGCAGTAAACGGCTGCACCGCCAGCTGTTGGGGCTTGTCGCGTCTTCGTGAGGCCGTAAGCTATCTTCCGCCTCTTCGTGGCGCGAGAGGGCCCCCTCCCCGCCGCTGAGGACCGCACGCATGACAACATCGTCTTCGCCCGTGCGGCGGAGAGCATGCAAGCATCCCAGATACGGTGCAACACCTACTTCACCCAGTTCCGCACCCCGGGAGCTTTCTTTAGCTTGTCCAATGTAGCGGACTTTTATCTATGAATGTAAATTAACTTGATGATAAACTCATGATGATCGAAGTGCAAAAACTCCCGCGGTTTGGATTGCAGGATCTGCTGAAAACACTTTTCCAGCTTTCCCGATGCGAGATATCTGGCTTCAGCTTCTCATGGATCTGCTAGAGTTTCATTAAGCCAACACGGGGCGCCCGCCTCAATTTGTGGTTACCCTATCTGTTTCAATTAGCAGATCAAGACTTCAGTTAATGAGTTGAATCGTGCTTGGTATAACTTTTTTCTAGGAACACATCGCTCACAAACACGCAAGTATTTGGGAATAGACCGCCTTTTGGAATGCATGTGTAGATCGCATTTCATTACGCGACATCCAAATGTACATCTGTTAGAAAATAAAGTAAACACCTACTTCTATTTTCACTTTTGGGTAACAATTGGTGCCTGCACACACCAGGTTGCGCATGTCTTCACTCAATCTAGATCGAGGACACATCATTATCCTTGGAGCTAGCAAAGACAGAACTTGGAAGAAGGTCTGTGTGGAGGTCTTTTTTAAACATAAGACATGATTACTCAGCTTTAAATTAATAAAGCCATACGACCGTTGATACAAGGATGTTGCAAACAGGTTGCAAGCAGCTTGCAACACTACGGACACCTCAAGCAAACAAAGATAAGAAACAAGCCCAACTTGAGGTAGACGAAGACCTCCACGCTTGAAGCCTAGCCGAAAGCTGACAGCAGCAGAAGATCAGCCGGACGCCATTGAAACTAGCACCAAGTGATCATCTTCAAGTGACTCACGTAGAGCACTAACCTCTTTCCTCGCCGAATTCCCGATGTTCGGCACGCTTGAATTTTCGACGCCTTCCAAGCCTAAATACACATATGTACATCACACGTGCATGGCAAGCCATGCTTTGAGCACCTCATCGGCCTCTCTAGCTTTCAGTTTTTTTTTCTTTGGTCCAGCGGCACATTTTCTCCTACCGCTGAGCTCCGTCCATTGCGTTTACAAATTTCAGGAGCATCGCAGGCTTGCAGCTGCCACCTCTTAAAGCTGTAGCCATTGTCATCTTTTTTTTTTCTTTGCCACGCAACCGTGCAGCCTCATTCATGATCGATCACCCTAGAAAGAGTACATGCATTCACATGGTCGCACCGGCAGATACATTTCTGTGACTACTTTAGTTTCAGACTTTCAGGTTGTCGACAGTGCATACTGAATTAGCATGACTAAAATGAAGGTGGTTGCTACAGGGTGCTATAGCACAAATTAGTCTACCACGGTGCCCCACCCAAATTAGGAAATAAAATTGCCCGACATCTCCCGTGTTACAAATATAGAAAAGTTCTGATCCTACACGTTTCCTTCTACCGCCCGGGTCTGCACGCGGTAGGGGCGAGGCCCTTCCCGACGGCGCGTGATGGAGTCGTGCCCTGCATCGCGGCATGGAGATGGGGCCAGCAGCGCGTAGTAGGGGCGAGGCCCGGCGGCGTGCCATGGAGATGGCCCCTGCAGCGCGCGGTAGGGGCGAGGTCTTTTCCGGCAGCGCGCCATGGAGACGGCCACTGCAGCTCCGTGTGGTGGCGCCGCCCCCGTCGTCCGTTGAGCGCCTCCAAACCAGATGCTAGCGAGACATTCGAGATGAGAAGAGATGGGGATTTGGACGGGATGGCCATCGAAATTTAAAAAAGCACGGTGCTCCTGTGGGTGCCAAACATCCCACGTGCAGACCTGCCACGTCCTCTTGAAAACTCGTGAACCGTCCGATCTTAATCGGACGCACGCGGGAGGTGGGCACCGGGTAAGACAATAGAGTGCTATAGCAGGAATTAGAAATCGGGATAATATAAGCCGTTTCCCCATGTCTAGACTAAATGAATTTTATATGCCAAAAGCTCCAAGAATATTCAAAGAGCCCACCTTGGTTGGTCGTGCTTGAGGTTTTTGTTCATCCACGTGGTAGCGAGCCAAACCGTGGATTTCTGCAGCAACTGAAGACTTGTACTGAATAATTATTTGATAGTATGATTTTCGGACCGGCGGATTGCCTAATGTTGCTTTAGTAAGTTATGTTTTTTCTCGATCTTAAACCCTTCCAAATACCCCAAAGACAACTCTATGAAATTTCTCCGGCATCGTGGAAGGTCAATCTTGGACAATTTCATGCTCGTCCAGAGCACTATTCGGTCTCTCCACCGCAACAAAGCTCCTTCTATCTTCCTTAAAATGGATCTTGCTAGGGCCTTTGACTCAGTGTCGTGGCCTTTCATTCTTGAGGTGTTGAGGGCACGTGGCTTCGGGGAAAAGTGGTGTGCGTGGATTGAGGCTATCCTTTCCTCCTCCAATTCTAAGATTCTCATAAATGGGCATGCGACGGAGAGGGTCTAGCATCGACGTGGCTTGCGTCAAGGAGACCCCCTGTCGAGGGTGCTCCTCGGCAATGCCCTCCGATAGGGGCTTAGGGTTGATGGAATCCTGCAAGCTGACACGTGACATCGGTTCATAGGCAAGCGGGGAGAGCGATTTACCCAGGTTCGGGGCCCTCGATGAGGTAAAACCCTTACGTTCTGCCTATCTGTTCTTGATTATGATCTCGTCGAGATGGCTAAGTACTAGGGTAACCTAGTTCTAAACTTCTGTTGGCTAAGATCGCTAAGATTGATCGTGTCCCTCGACAGCCCCTCTCCTGGCCTTTATATAGGAGGCCAGGTCTCAAGAGGTCTAATCGAGTACGACTAGGTTTACAGTAGATCTATCTCCAGAATTTCCTTGTTCGGCTCCTTCTGTGTCTTGTACTTCAAGGAATCTTCCGCCGCACCGTCCTAGCGGCCCACCTCGCCATTGAGTGCCTTCATGGGCCTCCAACTAGGAAATATAGGATAGGGCAACATTGGTTAGCCGAAGGGTAATGCCCACGTCAGTAGCCCCCGAGTGTCTAGCCGAAGGTAGTTCGGGTAGAGACTAAAACATGCCTCCACCCAATGCTCTTCTCCTCGATTGTTCTTGTTCTTCTTGAATCTGCATCATCTTCTTCTGTGCGCGTCAGCGCTCCCGATGGGAGTAGCCCCTGAGTCTAGGTGCGGATGCTTGAAATCCGTGCGTAGACTCAAGTTGTACCACTCGAACATTTTTCTCTGCCGAAGTTTTTCTGCAAGTCTTCGTAGGTCATCCGATATATTTTCCTCATGCAAGGGATAATGAGTAACGTGCCCAACTTTTGCTGGTTAACTACCGATGGCAAAACAACATTACCCTACACAGAATCAAGTCCCCGAGCATGATCCTGGAGTGCGAAAAAAGTTCTGTCCAGCGCTCCCGATGGGAGTAGCCCCCGAGTCTGGGCACGGGTGCTTGCAACCGGGCGCAGACTCGAGTCGAACAATTATCTCTTATTGCAAGGCCTTCTTTTCAATTTCTTCGAGTCCTCATTATGTCGGGTGCGCATCAGCGCTCCCGATGGAAGTAGCCCCCGAGTCCAGCTGCGGATGCTGGCAATCCGTGCATGGACTCAAGTTGATCATCCGATACCTTTTCATTCCTTCGAATGCTTTGAGCATGACGTCATTGATGATGTTTTACTAATATCTTGATTTTGACTGACAGGACATGACCTGCTGGGCCTATTCTTTCTTTGTCTGGCCCTTTTCGCACAGTCACCAAGGCGTCTTCTCGATTTCTGCAATCTTTAATTGAAAAGATCCACTGAATGAACCGGTAGCAACGACACGTGCCTACACATCTCTCAATTTCTCCTTAAAATCTACAAAGGGCGAGGAATCCCTAATCTTCTCCCACATTTTCCGTAGCATCTTCTCATTATTCTCCTTCTTCCTCCCTTTGCTGCTGCTGCGCCGCCACCACTGCTTTTCCAATCTTCCCCAGATCGCACAATGGTGAAGAAGAAGAATCATGCCGCCACCGCCAGTTCCACTAGCGGAGGCGCCGCCGCCAAGTCCTCCTCTTCTCTTCCGAAGGGGAGTGCTTCGAACGCTCCGCCAAGTTCAGTGGCCAAGCCCGGAGATTGGATAGCATCAACCGTCACCAAGCGTGACGAGAAGAGATCCCGAAGCCTGGGATTAATCTCCTCTGACGAGGGGAACGTGATCTTTCCAGGTGCGATTTCTCGGCCTAATCCCCCTGCTGGCTTTACCGTGATGTTCTTGTCATTCCTATATCGGGGTCTCTCGCTCCCCGCTCACGAATTCCTCCTCCATCTCTTGTGAACTTACGAGATCCAATTGTAGCAACTCACTCCCAACTCAATCCTCCACGTTGATGTGTTCATCACCCTTTGCGAGGCATTTCTGGGCATCAAGCCCCATTTCGGGTTGTGGAAAAAGATCTTCTATGTGAAGAGATACAGCAGTAGTAATGGATCCTTTGTCACCGGAGGGGTGGGGTTTGTAGCTCGTTCGGATGTTAATTACTTCAATTTCCCAATGAGAGAATCTGTGCAAGGGTGGAGATTGAAATGGTTTTACGTCAAGGATTCCTTGTCACCCGAATCCCAGCTTCCTTGCTTTGCCGACGTCCTTGAAGCCAAGCCTAAGAATTCCTGGAAGAACATTCTCTCACCCGAAGAAAGAGTAGCAGCCGATGAATTATTTGCCAAATTTCTTCGAATCAAAGAGGCCGATGGCCAAACCATGGTCGGCACAGAGGTGGCAGCAGTGTTTCTGAAACATCGAGTCCAACCAGCCATGGCCAGAGTTCGTCCGATGTGGTTGTATTCAGGTCCAAAGGATGAGACCAGGATTAATGCTGCCGAACTGTCGGAAAAGGAACTGCTCGATGAAGTCCGTCGCCTTACTTTCTTTAGCCAAGAAGACTCGATCCCATTGATATCTTCTTACACTCCTCTAGATGCCAATCATCCACCACCAGAGGTAACTTTCCCTTTCAAATTCTTATCGCGTTATTGTTACTTAGTCAACATAATTACCACTATTCTTATTCGTTTCTCTCTTCGACAGATCCCCATAGTCCCTGGAGATTTGCACGATTCGCCAAACGATACTTCTGAGGGAAGAGGCTCTTTAGTGCCCGTTGATTTTCACACTGTCGAGCATACTGGCCCAGAGTGCGATCATGATGATCCAATAGAATCCGAAACTGTTCACACCGATCTTCCTCCCTCAGCCGATGATGCTTGCGACACAGAGGGATCAGTGCGTGATGATGACGCTGATCATGATGCCTTTGTTAATGCAGCTGTGGAGGCGACCAGGGCTTCGCCTGTGAAGAGATCGGCCGGTGGTTTTGCCGATGAAGATGATCTCTTCGACATGTAAGCACCCTCTTCCCTGATACCACAGTTTGTCCTCTTATTTCTTGCGTTCTTTTCATAACTCCTGTCGATCATTTCCCTTTTTGCAGTGACGAAGGTGTCATTGAACCTCCGTCTAAGAAGGCCAAGTCTGGTGCTGCTTCGCCGGTCGTCGCTGCTTCCGAAGCTTCGGCTCCTAAGGCAATCCCCGCGGCCCAGGCGTCAACAGCTTCCTCCATTTCTAAGGGGAAAGATGTTCCTTCAGCTGCCACCGCCGTGACTCCTCCATCTGTGAGTCCCTTTTTGATTTTGATTTAAATTTTCCTGGTGCGTTCTTTGCTTAATAATTCTTTGTCATTCTTCCTTAAGGACCTGCGAGGTGTTATATCCTCGTTGGAAGCCTTTGCTTCTCAGTTTACTTCCCTGGAGGCGGAGAAAGTTCGACTGCAGGAGGAAGTTAAATCTTCCTCTTCGAAGTTGGACGGCGCCATCAAAAAGGCTGCCACGGCTTGCCAGGAGGTCGACTCCCTGAAAGAGGAGCTAGGCAAACTGAAGGAGAGGCTAAAATAGGAGGAAGCTCGGGCAGCTGAAAAGGATGAACTCCTTCGTCAATCTTCTTTGGCTCTACTTGGTAGGCTCTTTCATACATCTCTGTCGATTATTGTTCTTATGGATTCGTTCCTTTATCAATGATCTTTTCCAATTCATTTTCTTGCAGAAGCCGCCAACATTCCTGCTGCTGCTTTGGACAAAGTTCCAAACAACTCTCCGGCAAATGGTGTGTCGATGGCTCTCGCCTCCCACCAGCTTACGCGGGAGCTTCTTGAAAAGGGAAAAGGTGCCCTGGCACGGATGCACTTGATGATTTTCCCCAAGATCAAGCAGGACAAAACCCTGGGGCAGCTGATTGATGCCTTTGCGGTTGACACCAAGGAGGTTATCGAGGTATTCAAGCGTACTTCGCGCACCTATGGTGCCCTCCTTGCCTTCCAGCTTATGATGGGTTACGGCTTTAAGGGTGACATCGAAGAAATGACTAAGGAGCTGCCGAAAGAGCAAGACGGGCAATTTGTTGACTTAAGCGCCTTTAAATCGTCTGCCCTTACTTGCGCTCGCCAGCTCCTTGAGCTAGTTTCGTCAAGAAAGTCATCGGTTGGACCCAGTTTATCAACTCAGACCCAAGCCCCTTGATTTTTGTAACAAACTTATCTTCGAGCTGATGTGAAACATTGTTCTGCTGCAAAACTTATGCTTGTAATAAACTCCGTGCTAGCAATGTTGCTAGCACACTTTTATTATGATATTTTTACTTGCACTTCTCCCGATGGGAGTTACTTCGGGTGCTCAACTTGACCATATCCGTCATTCCTTTTAACGCTGTTTCCTGCAGGTTTTCCCAGTGCCTTCATTTGTCGACGACTCTTCGGGTACTCTTCCTGAAGGTGATCGGATCCAGCGTATGAAGGATCGGATCATTCAAATGGAAAAGGACATGCGCAGTACTTATGCTTTAGCTGCTATTGTCAATAAGAAGAGCGAGATTGCAGCCGAAGTGGAGCGGTACGCTCTTACTGAGCTGCATAAAGCTACCGAGAGTTTGAACTGTAAGTTTCTTGATCCCTGCGCCCTTTTGTCAACAACGCCGTGTCTGATCCTCTATTTATTCCTTTGTCAGTCATAGCCCTGAACCGTGCGGAAGAGAATAAACGGATTCACGAGCGTGTGCACGCTTTAACCCAGCTGTCCTCAGCCGAAGAGATTTTCTGGCGGGAACACTCGAAGGCTTCGGCTGTCGCACTATTTCAGGATCGGGTTCAGCAAGTCCACCATTTCTTCGACAAGTGCTACAAAGCTATGAGGGTGGTTTGGAAGACGATGTTCCCTTTAAACGCACTTCCTCCTACGCTGCTGACTCTGATGTCTGAGTTCGGAAATGCCAAGAAGATTCGAGACTTGGTGCGAGCTCAAGTTTTCGCAGGGGCCAGGTTTGCACTTGCCCTTGTGCTTGCACGTTATCCCTCGGCAAATCTGCTGGCTATTGCCAACGCGGTTGGAGACTTTGATACTCTGTATCCGAAGGTGTTGCTGCCTGCCAATATAATTGTCGACAAGCTCGAGGAGTATTCGAAGGTTCCTGAAGAAAGAGAAACTCCGCAAGGATAACTTCAAGGATTAGGGTCATTTTGTAAATAGGTTATTTTGGCTACTTGATCCAAGTGTTAAGCCGAAACTTTTTGTTCGGTAGATACATGTGTATGTACTTTTACCGTGTTGTTGCCGTTGGCAATTTTTGAAGGAACAAGTCTTAATTGTCCGTTTAAGTGTTTTTTCGTATTCGTTGGTCAGCAAACGTTTGAGTGATCAGCTCGTGTTGCAGGTCTTGCTAAAACCCGTTGTATGTGCAACTTTGCTTTCAACCGATGTATGTTTCGACAGTCATTCCCGAATTTTTCGGGTGCAATGATTCTGCCGATGAGCCCGTTGTTTTTTGATACCTCCATAAGTAAAATATCGAACGTGGGTTGTGTGTATTTCCAGAACTCTTGCTATTTTCGGCACTCGTAGAGGCATCTATAGCAGAGGGAAGGATTAACATCCTTGTTTGCTTTGTATCTTTTAGCACTCGTAGAGGCTTTTCTTTTGGAGCACGATCTTCTGCCACGTACTATGTTGCATAGTGATGCGGCTTTAGACGTTTTGGATTACTGCAATGCTGAACAAAGGATCGAAGCTTTAAGTTCTCATTAATAAGGTAAGCACGAGACTAGAGGGCGTAAAAAGGAAGGCCCTGTTTAAAATGAAAGGAAAACAATGAAATGCTGATAAATTGCTTAAGCAAGGAAGGGGTTCTTCTCATCTTCTGGCTTTTTCACCACGTTAGTGGTTGCTGCAGCGTTGTTGATTTCGCCAGGGGTCTGGGCAATTGTTGCCAGCGCCTTGCTGTCTCCTATGCCTTCTGTGCCATCAACTGCCGCACCTTGTGCTGCCGAGGTCTTTTCTGCCGAAGCTTCTGCTGTCGAAGCTTTAAGGGCAAGGTCAGCTGGCTTCTTCTTCGTTTCCCTGACATCTTTTTCTTTCTTGATTTCTCGTAACGTCAACTTGGGCAGGGGGTCGATGATTTCTTGCTGTGACCCAAACTTCGCAGCAATCCTCTGAAAGTCGCGATCACAATTGTCCGAGCGTGAGAAACTTCCATAGACTGTGATGTTTGTTCCGTTGTTCCCAGGCATTTTCAGCTTGAGATATGCATAGTGCGGCACAGCCATGAACTTGGCATAAGCTGGTCTCCCGAGTATAGCGTGATACTGTGACTCTCAGTTCACTACTTCAAACTCGATCTTCTCCTTCCTGAAATTGTCGGTTTTGCCAAAGACGACGTTCAGGTAAACTTTGCCAAGAGAGTAGCCCGGTGCAGTTGGAAGGATCCCATGGAAGCAAGTGTCTGTTTCTTCTAGCATCCTCATGGTTATCCCCATACTTTTGATTGTGTCGACGAATATCAGATTTAACCCGCTTCCACCATCCATGAAGACTTTGCTCATCTTGAATCCCCCGATTTGTGCCTCGACTACCAAGGCAGCGTGTCCTGGTTTTGGTATGGTCATCGGGTGATCTGCTCGACTGAACGTAATGTTCTGAGAGGACCACTCGACATACTCGGGGATGTTTGCCATGATGCTTTCTGCCAAGTTGATCTCTCGGGTGAGCTTCTTCATCTCTCTTCGCGAGACGCCTGTCCTATGGATCATGCTCATCTGCCCCCGTGGAGGTGGAAACGCCTCGTTGGGTTGGTGAGGTTGAGCCTGCTGGACTTGATGCTGTGGTGGAGGTGGGGGTGGTGGTGGTAGCTGCTGCTGGCCTGACTGCTGGATGAGTTTGTGCATGTCAAGGAACTGCCGACAGTCCCTGAGCAGGTGACTCGACTTCGTTTTGCCGTCCTTAGAATCGACATACGAGTGTAGGTAACAGGGGGCGTTGATCTGCTCAGCGTAGGGCAGTTCGGGAGTCCTCTGCTGTCGTGGTTTATAATTGCCGTGGTTCCCCGAGTTGTTCCGATTACCGTCCTGCCGATCATCTCTTCTATCGTCATATCGATCATCCTGCCGATCAGAGTACCCTGCGGCTACCAGGTTGTTGTCGTCATAGTTGCGGTTCTTCCTTCTCTTGTGTCGATCCCTTCGGCGCCCGAGTCG
Organism: Lolium multiflorum; assembly: GCA_030979885.1. Classification (NCBI taxonomy): domain Eukaryota; kingdom Viridiplantae; phylum Streptophyta; class Magnoliopsida; order Poales; family Poaceae; genus Lolium; species Lolium multiflorum. The sequence goes on from CM061748.1 coordinate 216,685,967, forward strand.
TGCTTCGGCTGGTCATCGTCTTCGTCGTCACTGCGCTGTCGTGGCCTTCGCACGTTGTCCTCACCATCAGCCCAACTGTTGGCGATTTCCATTAACTTGGTTATGGTTTTTGGCTTTTTGCGTCCGAGTTCTTCTATGTAACTTTCACGCCGGACGCCATCGCTGAAAGCGTCGATTGCTCTGTCGACAGATACATCTTCGGCAACGTTTAGGAGTTTGGTGAATCTCCCGATGTATGAACGCATCGACTCTGATGACCCACAAGTATAGGGGTTGTATCGTAGTATCTTCGATAAGTAAGAATGTCGATCCCAACGAGGAGCAGAAGGTGTTGACAAGCAGTTTCGATGAAGGATTCACTGTAAATGCTCACAGACAAGTATTCAGGGGGTTTTGATGTAGTTGAATAAAGTACGAGTAAGTAAAGTGCGAGAGTAACAATTGCAGCGAGTGGCCCAATCCTTTTTAGCACAAAGGACAAGCCGGTTTGTTTACTTATAATGACCAAACGTTCTCGAGGACACACGGGATTTTAGTCTAGTGCTTTCGCTACATACGGCTAAATAATCTTCATTGTTATGATAAGTGTTGTGTGGGTGAACCTATGCTAATGTACCGCCCTTCCTAGGACTAAATACATACTTGTGATTATACCCCTTGCAAGCATCCGCAACTACAAGAAAGTAATTAAGAATAAATCTAACCACAGCCTTAAACTCTGAGATCCTGCGATCCCTCCTGCATCGATATACCAACGGGGGTTTAGGTTTCTGTCACTCCGGCAACCCCGCAATTAGCAAACGAATACAAGATGCATTCCCCTAGGCCCATAAATGGTGAAGTGTCATGTAGTCGACGTTCACATGACACCACTAGAAGAATAACACCACAACTTAAATATCACACCATTGAATATTACTCAACCATAGTTCACTACTAACATTTAGACTTCACCCATGTCCTCAAGAACTAAACGAACTACTCACGAGACATCATATGGAACATGATCAGAGGTGATATGATGATGAATAACAATCTGAACATAAACTTGGTTCAATGGTTTCACTCAATAGCATCAACAACAAGTATAGATCGATACCGGGAGAGTTTCCCCTATCAAACAATCAAGATCAAACCCAAATTGCTACGGCGGTGACGGTGTGCTGCGGAGGAGATGGCGGTGATGATGGTGGAGATGATGATGATGGTGATGGCGATGATGTCCAGCTCGATGACGGTGACGATGGCGTCGATTTCCCCCTCCCGGAGGGAATTTCCCCGGCGGATTCCTGCCCGCCGGAGAGCTCTTTTCTCTCTGGTGTTCTCCGCCCCGCGCAGGCGGCTACTCTTCGTGAGGTACCCCCTCTTGCTTAGGTTTTCGGGACGAAGGTTTTCGCGAAGAAAAGGAGGCGAAAGGGGTCGTGGGCCCCTGCACCATAGGCCGGCGCGGCCAGGCCCGGGCCGCGCCGCCCTAGGGTGTGGGCCCACCCTGGCTCCTCCTGGCCCCTCCTTCTGGCTTCCTTCGTCATCTTGAAAAATAGGATTTTTGGTATAATTTCCTTCCGAGTTGATCTTCCGAAATATTGCGTTCTGACGGTGCTTTTTCCAGCAGAATCCTGGCTCCGGTGTTCGATCCTCCAATAATGATGAAACATGCAAAATAGATGAAATAACATAAGTATTGTGTCCCAATATGAAATATATCAATGAATAACAGCAAATTATGATATAAAATAGTGATGCAAATTGGACGTATCAACTCCCCCCTTAGACTTCGCTTGTCCCCAAGCGAAACTGAGCTCGATAGACATGACCACATGTTTATGGAGTGAAGAGTCAATAAATAAAATACGGACAAGAAGCATCATATTCATTCACACAGGACATTATAGTAAACAACCTCTTATAACTCATATTGAAACAAGTATAAGGTAATCACAAGTAAAGGTGCATGAGAAATCATAATTGGTGATGGCAAACTTCGTTCTTGGTCAGAGAACAATTAACAGATTATATTTATCTCATTGAGCAGCGCTCTCATGTTAAAGTTTATAAGGCACAACTTGCATACTCAATCATAATGGTCTCTTCATAATCATTGATAACTTGCAAAGCTATATTCATTCAGATAAAACTTGTACTAAACAAGGAAGAATAAAAGACATGATGAAGCAAATCACAATATAATTGTTTGATCACAACTACTCAAATGCTTGCTTGAGATGGAGAGAAATAGGTTTACTGACTCAACATAAAGTAAAAGATAGGCCCTTCGCAGAGGGAAGCAGGGATTAAATCATGTGCTAGAGCTTTTTCAGTTTTGAAATCATATAAAGATAATAAAAGTAACATTTTGAGAGGTGTTTGTTGTTGTCAACGACTGGTAGCGGGTACTCTAACCCCCTTGCCAAACAACCTCCTAAGAGCGGCTCCCATATTATTTTCATTTTGTGTGGCACTCCTTCCAACCTTTCTTTCACAAACCATGGCTAACCGAATCCTCGGGTGCCTGCCAACAATCTCATACCATGAAGGAGTGTCTATTTAGTTTAATTAATTCGGGACTGGGAATCCCATTGCCAGCTCTTTTTGCAAAATTATTGGATAAGCGGATGAAGCCACTAGTCCATTGGTGGAAATTGCCCAACAAGATTGAAAGATAAAACACCACATACTTCCTCATGAGCTATAAAACATTAACACAAATAAGAGATACTAAGTTTTGAATTGTTTAAAGGTAGCACATGAAGTATTTACTTGGAATGGCGAAAATACCATGTAGTAGGTAGGTATGGTGGACACAAATGACATAGGTTTGGGTTAAGGTTTGGATGCACGAGAAGTATTCCCTCTCAGTACAGGTCTTTGGCTAGCAAGGTTAATTAGCAAGCATAAGAGTCGAGGGAAACAAACAAATATACATATGATAGAAACAATCATGCATCTTCCTTGTAAGCACAAACAATTTTAACTTCAGAATAATGAGCTATGAGCTAACAAGAAAGACAATGAAACATCTACATGTATTTCTCTTTTCTATTTAAACCTCAAAGTGTTGTTGCTATTGACCAATGCTAAGTTTGCCAAAACTAAATAGATTTATTCAATGCTCCCAAAGTGATACCAATACTAACAACAAGATGAATCATAGAGATTGCAAACTAAAATAAGATGTGCAATATGTAAATGATAAGACTTCTCATTAATATTCCATAACGATAACTCACACCAAGGGATACATAGACAACTAAAGGAGAGATACTTCCAAACGCAACCCATCTTATATGATAACTTCCCTACTCATGATATGACACTACTTGACAATAAAAGTAAAAGGTAGTGATAATGTGATACCGCGGCACTCCCCCAAGCTTGGAACAAACCAAGGGGATGCCAATACCGATGATGAATTACTCCTGCGGAGATGGTGGTGATGAACTCCTCCCGCGCTTCTTAATAAGCTCCTTCAACTTCAGTTTCTCAGCTTGACAATTCTGCACTAAGATTCGAAGAGATTCATTGTTATCCGAAGTTGGCGATGACGACCTTGTGACGCGAATCGAGTGGTATTCAATCAATCTTCGGAGACGGCAGTTCTCCTCCTGGAGTATCTCCACTTCTCTTCTCAGAGCCCGATATTGATCACAAAACTCATCGGTAACCCGTAGAACTTCTTCCATCATGGGGAAGGAGTCGAGGCTAAGAGCTGGTGGTAAAGGTCCCTGCAGGTTATGAGAAAAAGAACGTCGAGTGTCAACAGATCCCACCAAGATTTGCTTGCTCCCTCCAACTTGCTGCTCTTGTCTTGATGGCACCTCCTTCACTTCTTCCTCCGAAAGCCCCTTGCCCTTGTTGTTGGAGGCCATGGTGCTTCTAGACTAAAAACAGATCCTGGCAGAAACAGCTCGAAACAAAACACGTCGAAAACACGATATACGGACCTCCAGGGGTCCGGGGATTATATAGCAAAAATTTTCTCGACAAAAGGAAAGTACCAGATCAAACCAGAGTCGGAAAGGGGCGACGGGGCGGCCAAACCATAGGTCGGCGCGGGCCCAGGTCGCGCCGCCTATGGTGCCACGCCCTCGTGCGTCCTTTCCACTCCGTTTCGAACTCGTAATTTCTCATATTTTCCAAAAACAGCGAAAATATTGTTCGGAAAGTAAATTGCGTACTTTTCATTACCAGTACTGTTACCTATTCAAAGTCGAGTTCTGGCGGACTGTCAATTTGCCCTTTGATGAAAGCTTCCGGTGTTTCCACTTGAATAATATCAACATCAACATTATAAGAATCACCCGAGATATAATGCTTGAGTCTTTGTCCATTCACCACTTGCGTAGCATTGCCTTGGAGAGAGCTAATTTTGATTGCTCCTGAACGATACACCTCCTCGACAACATATGGTCCTTCCCATTTCGAGAGTAATTTCCCTGCAAAGAATCTGAGACGAGACCGATACAATAGGACTTTATCCCCAATATTAAATTCTCTTTTGATAATCCTCCTATCATGCCATTTTTTAACTTTCTCTTTAAAGAGTTTAGCATTTTCATAAGCTTCACTTCTCCATTCATCTAGAGAACTTAATTGTAGCAACCTCTTATCACCGGCAAGTTTAGGATCTTTATTTAATTCTCTAACAGCCCTATAAGCTTTGTGTTCTAGCTCTAAAGGTAAATGACAAGCTTTTCCGTAAACCATTTTATAAGGTGACATTCCCATGGGGTTTTTATAAGCAGTTCTATAAGCCCATAGTGCGTCTTTCAATTTACTAGCCCAATTCTTTCTAGATTTATTAACGGTTTTCTGCAAGATAGATTTAATTTCTCTATTTGATAGTTCTACTTGACCACTACTTTGAGGGTGATAAGCGGAAGCAATTCTATGATTAATACCATACTTAGCAAGAGTTTTTCTAAAACCTCCATGAATAAAATGAGAACCTCCATCAGTCATAATATATCTAGGTACTCCAAATCTAGGAAAAATAATATCTAAAAGCATTTTTAAAGAGGTCTCACCATCAGCACTTTTTGTAGGTATGGCTTCCACCCATTTAGTAACGTAATCAACAGCAACAAGTATATGAGTGTTACCTTTTGAAGAGGGAAAAGGTCCCATGAAGTCAAATCCCCAACAATCAAACGGTTCAATAACAAGAGTACAATTCATAGGCATTTCATTGCGTCTGGAGATATTACCAACCCTTTGACATTCATCACAAGATAAAATAAACTTCCTTGCATCCTTGAATAGAGTTGGCCAATAAAAACCCGATTGTAGAACCTTTTGCGCGGTTCTATCTCCGGCGTGATGTCCTCCATAAGCACTACCATGACATTTACTCAATATCTCTTGTTGTTCATATTCGGGAACACATCTTCGCATAATACCATCCACTCCTTCTTTATATAAATGTGGGTCATCCCAGAAATAATGCCTCAAATCATAAAAGAATTTCCTCCTTTGCTGAGCTGAAAAGGTTGGAGGCAAGTACTTGGAAACAATAAAGTTAGCATAATCAGCATACCAAGGACTGTCTCGCGAGCTCACCTTTATTACAGCCAATTGTTCATTTGGAAAACTATCATTAACAGGAACAGGATCATAAGCAATATTTTCCAATCTAGACAAATTATCAGCAACAGGATTATCAGCACCTTTCCTATCTACAATATGTAAATCAAATTCTTGCAAAAGAAGTACCCATCTAATAAGCCTCGGCTTAGCATCTTTCTTTGTCATTAGGTATCTAATTGCAGCATGATCAGTATGAATAGTAACTTTTGAGTCAACAATATAAGATCTAAATTTATCACAAGCAAAGACTATAGCTAATAATTCCTTTTCAGTTGTAGCATAATTTCTTTGAGCAGCATCAAGAGTTTTACTAGCATAATGAATGACATTCAATTTTTTATCTACTCGCTGTCCAAGAACAGCGCCTAAAGCAAAATCACTAGCATCACACATAATTTCAAAGGGTAAATTCCAATCAGGAGGTTCAACTATAGGAGCGGTTGTTAAGGCTTTCTTAAGAGTTTCAAAAGCTTCCTTACAATCATCATCAAAAACAAATGGTACATCTTTTTGAAGAAGATTAGTAAGAGGTTTTGAAATCTTGGAGAAATCTTTAATAAACCTCCTATAAAACCCAGCATGACCAAGAACACTACGAATACCTTTAACGTCCCTCGGATAGGGCATCTTCTCAATTGCTTCAACTTTAGCTCTATCAACTTCAATACCTCTCTCGAAATTTTATGTCCCAATACAATTCCTTCATTAACCATAAAGTGGCATTTCTCCCAATTAAGAACAAGGTTAGTTTCTTCACATCTCTGCAAAACTTTATCAAGGTTTCGCAAGCAACTATCAAAAGAATTCCCATAAACTGAGAAATCATCCATGAATACCTCTACAATACTTTCACAAAAACCATGAAAAATAGCAGACATGCATCTTTGAAAAGTAGCAGGAGCATTACATAAACCAAAAGGCATACGCCTATAAGCATAAGTTCCATAGGGACAAGTAAAAGTGGTTTTCTCTTGATCTTTAGCTTTAACAGCAATTTGTGAAAACCCAGAATAACCATCAAGAAAGCAAAAATGAGTATTTTTAGACAATCTTTCTAGCATTTGATCAATAAATGGTAAAGGGTAATGATCTTTCTTAGTAACTTTATTAACTTTTCGAAAATCAATGCACATTCTATACCCTACAACTACTCTTTGAGGAATAAGCTCATCATTATCATTAGGCACAACAGTCATACCTCCTTTCTTGGGAACGCAGTGCACAGGACTAACCCATCTACTATCAGCAATAGGATATATAATACCAGCTTCAAGAAGTCGTAATACCTCATTCCTTACCACTTCCTTCATCTTCGGAATTAGACGACGCTGAGGTTCAACAACAGGCTTTGCATCATCTTCCATATTAATAGCATGTTGGCAAATAGACGGAGAAATCCCCTTCAAATCATCAAGAGTGTAGCCAATAGCACTTCGGTGTTTCTTCAATATTTGCAATAATCTTTCTTCTTCAAACTCTGTAAGCTTAGAACTAATAATAACAGGATATATTTTCTTATCATCAATATGAGCATATTTAAGATTATCAGGTAAAGGCTTTAAATCAAAAACAGGATCTTCCTTTGGTGGCGGTGTTGTACCCAAATCTTCCACCGGTAAATCATGCTTGAGAATAGGTTGGCGAAGAAAAATCTCCTCAAGCTCCTCTCTTTCTTTCCTAAAAATTTCACTCTCGCTATCCTCCAAATGTTGCTGCAAAGGATTATTAGGAACAAGAACAATAGATGCACACTGCTCCATTTTAAAATCATTACTAGGCAAATCAGCTTTATAAGGAGTTTTAGTAAATTTAGAGAAGTTAAACTCATAAGATTCACCAGCAAATTTAGTCAAAATTTTCTCTTTCTTGCAATCTATAATAGCTCCACAAGTATTTAGAAAAGGTCTACCAAAAATAATAGGACAATAATCACTAGCAGCAGAACCAAGTACCAAAAAGTCAGCAGGATATTTAATCTTACCGCATAAAACTTCCACATCTCGAACAATACCAATTGGTGAAATAGTTTCTCTATTAGCCAGCTGAATAACCACATCAATATCTTCAAGTTCACAAGAATCAATTTCGTGCATAATCTCCGTGTAAAGCTCATACGGAATAGCACTAACACTTGCACCAATATCACATAATCCATAATAGCAATGATCACCAATTTTAACAGACATCATAGGAACACTAGCTTGTTTGGGTTTATTAGGATGTGAAACAATATTAGAAGCATCTTCACAGAAAATAATATGACCATCCTCAACATTTTCAGTCACAAGATCTTTAACTATTGCAATAGCAGGTTCAATTTTTATTTGTTCTTCAGGTTCTCTAGGTTTCTTTTCACTTTTATGAACCGCACTATTTATAACAGAGTACTCTTTCATTTTAGCAGGGAAAGGAGTTTTTTCAATATAAGCTTCAGGAATAACACGATCAGCAGTTTCAACTACAACGCATTTATTAATAGATGAATCAATTTTATCTTTATACGGTTCATGATACTTATCAAAATTCTTCTTAGGCAATTCATAATGAGAGGCAAAAGCTTTATAAAGATTTACAGCAACTTGAGAATCAAGACCATATGTAGCACTCATATTACGAAATAAATCAGTATCCATAAAAGCTTCAATGCATTTATAATCATAAATTATACCTGATTCTCTATCCTTGTCGTTCTCCCAACCTTCAGTATTTTCTTGGATTCGATCAAGAAGGTCCCTTTTAAACTCTTCTTTGTTGCGTGTAAATGATCCAGAACAAGAAGTATCCAGCAAGGTCTTGTCTTGAAAAGAAAGTCTTGCATAGAAATTATCAATAATAACATTACCAGGAAGCTCATGAATGGGGCATTTGAGCATTAAAGACTTCAATCTCCCCCAAGCTTGGGCAATACTCTCTCCATCATGAGGCCAAAAATTATATATGCGATTCCGATCCTTATGAATTTCACTTGGAGGATAGAACTTAGAATAAAACCGGGGCACAATATCATTCCATTCAAGAGAATCCCCATTATCCAGTAATTTATACCAATGCGCCGCTTTACCAGACAGCGATAAAGAGAATAGTTTCTTCCTCACTTCATCCATAGCAATACCTGCACATTTGAATAAACCGCATAATTCATGCAAAAATAGTAAATGATCACCGGGGTGGACAGTTCCATCCCCTTCATAGCGGTTATCCATAACACGTTCAATAATTTTCATAGGTATTTTATATGGTATTACTTCCTCACCTGGCGCCTCATCCACTACCGTTGCAGTAGTAGTAGATTTCCCAAATAGAAAATGAAGAGAAGATCTCTCCATAATGACTTATAGCAGCAGGCAGAAATAAAATCAGCACAACAGTAAAGGTTTTCCTTACCAATTCCACTTACCAATAGCGCTTCACTCCCCGGCAACGGCGCCAGAAAATAGTCTTGATGACCCACAAGTATAGGGGGTGTATCGTAGTATCTTCGATAAGTAAGAATGTCGATCCCAACGAGGAGCAGAAGGTGTTGACAAGCAGTTTCGATGAAGGATTCACTGTAAATGCTCACAGACAAGTATTCAGGGGGTTTTGATGTAACGTTGAATAAAGTACGAGTAAGTAAAGTGCGAGAGTAACAATTGCAGCGAGTGGCCCAATCCTTTTTAGCACAAAGGACAAGCCGGTTTGTTTACTTATAATGACCAAACGTTCTCGAGGACACACGGGATTTTAGTCTAGTGCTTTCGCTACATACGGCTAAATAATCTTCATTGTTATGATAAGTGTTGTGTGGGTGAACCTATGCTAATGTTGAAGGAGATATGCCCTAGAGGCAATAATAATAAAGTGGTTATTATTCATATCTTTATGTTTATGATAAATGTTTATATATCATGCTAGAATTGTATTAACTGAAACATTAGTACATGTGTGATATGTAGACAAACAAGAAGTCCCTAGTATGCCTCTTAAACTAGCTTGTTGATTAATGGATGATTAGTTTCATAATCATGAACATTGGATGTTATTAATAACAAGGTTATGTCATTGTGAGAATGATGTAATGGACACACCCAATTAAGCGTAGCATAAGATCTCGTCATTAAGTTATTTGCTATAAGCTTTTGATACATAGTTACCTAGTCCTTATGACCATGAGATCATGTAAATCACTTATACCGGAAAGGTACTTTGATTACACCAAACACCACTGCGTAAATGGGTGGCTATAAAGGTGGGATTAAGTATCCGGAAAGTATGAGTTGAGGCATATGGATCAAGTGGGATTTGTCCATCCCGATGACGGATAGATATACTCTGGGCCCTCTCGGTGGAATGTCGTCTAATGTCTTGCAAGCATATGAATGAGTTCATAAGAGACCACATACCACGGTACGAGTAAAGAGTACTTGTCAGGAGACGAGGTTGAACAAGGTATAGAGTGATACCGAAGATCAAACCTCGGACAAGTAAAATATCGTGAGACAAAGGGAATTGGTAATATATGTGAATGGTTCATTCGATCACTAAAGTCATCGTTGAATATGTGGGAGCCATTATGGATCTCCAGATCCCGCTATTGGTTATTGGTCGGAGTGAGTACTCAACCATGTCCGCATAGTTCTCGAACCGTAGGGTGACACACTTAAAGTTGGATGTTGAAATGGTAGTACTTGAATTATGGAATGTAGTTCGAATATTTGTTCGGAGTCCCGGATGTGATCCCGGACATCACGAGGAGTTTCGGAATGGTCCGGAGAATAAGATTCATATATAGGATGTCATTTTATGTGAATAAAAATGTCGCGGAAGGTTCTACGGAAGGTTCTAGAAAAGTCCGGAAGAAACCATCAAGGAAGGTGGAGTCCACATGGGACTCCACCTCCATGGCCGGCCAACCCTAGTGGGGGAGGAGTCCCAAGTGGACTCCCCCTTAGGGGGCCGGCCACCCCCCCATATGGGAGGTGGAACTCCCACCTTGGTGGGAGTCCTAGCTTGGCTAGGTTTCCCCTCCCTATGGAAGGTTTTTGGTTCGGGTCTTATTCGAAGACTTGGACACCACCTCTTGGGGTTCCACCTATATAATGAGGGGCCAAGGGGAGGGGGCCGGCCACCCAAGAACCACCAAGGTGGCCGCACCCCATAGTGGCCGGCGCCCCCTCTCCCCAAACCCTAGCCGCCCGCTCCTCCACATCCCGCATAGCTTAGCGAAGCTCCGCCGGACTTCTACACCGCCACCGACACCACGCCGTCGTGCTGTCGGATTCAAGAGGAGCTACTACTTCCGCTGCCCGCTGGAACGGGGAGGTGGACGTCGTCTTCATCAACAACCGAACGTGTGACCGAGTACGGAGGTGCTGCCCGTTCGTGGCGCCGGAACCGATCGTGATCAAGATCTTCTACGCGCTTTTGCAAGCGGCAAGTGAACGTCTACCGCAGCAACAAGAGCCTCCTCTTGTAGGCTTTGGAATCTCTTCAATGGTGAGACTCGATACCCCCTCGTTGCTACCGTCTTCTAGATTGCATCTTGGCTTGGATTGCGTGTTCGCCGTAGGAAAATTTTGTTTTCTATGCAACGTTATCCTACAGTGGTATCAGAGCCGTGTCTATGCATAGATGGTTGCACGAGTAGAACACAATGGTTTGTGGGCGTTGATGCTCTTGTTATCTTTAGTTTGAGTACTTTGCATCTTTATGGCATAGTGGGATGAAGCGGCTCGGACTAACTTTACATGACCGCGTTCATGAGACTTGTTCCTCGTTCGACATGCAACTTGTATTGCATAAGAGGCTTTGCGGGTGTCTGTCTCTCCTACTATAGTAAAGATTCAATTTACTCTTCTATTGACAACATTAGTATCAACGTTGTGGTTCATGTTCGTAGGTAGATTAGATCTATATCGAAAACCCTAAACCACGTAAAATATGCAAACCAAATTAGAGAGCGTCTAACTTGTTTTTGCAGGGTTTGGTGATGTGATATGGCCATAATGTGATGATGAATATGTATGAGATGATCATTATTGTATTGTGGCAACCGGCAGGAGCCTTATGGTTGTCTTTAAATTTCATGTTGAGTAGTATTTCAAAGTAGTTGTAATAGTTGCTACATGGAGGACAATCATGAAGACGGCACCATTGACCTTGGTGCTTCGCCGACGATGATGGAGATCATGCCCGAAGATGATGGAGATCATGTCCGTGCTTTGGAGATGAAGATCAAAGGCGCAAAGACAAAAGGGCCATATCATATCACATATGAACTGCATGTGATGTTAATCCTTTTTATGCATCTTATTTTGCTTAGATCGCGACGGTAGCATTATAAGATGATCCCTCACTAAAATCTCAAGATAATAAAGTGTTCATCCTTAGTAGCACCGTTGCCAAGACTTGTCGTTTCGAAGCATCTCGTGATGATCGGGTGTGATAGAATCAACAAGTGCATACAACGGGTGCAAGACAGTTTTGCACATGCGGATACTAAGGTGGCCTTGACGAGCCTAGCATGTACAGACATGGTCTCGGAACACGTGATACCGAAAGGTAGAGCATGAATCATATGGTTGATATGATGAACACTTTGAGTGTTCGCCATTGAAATCACACCTTGTCTCGTGATGATCGGACATAGGTGCGGTGGATTTGGTTCGTGTGATCACTAAGACAATGCGAGGGATATTGTTTTGAGTGGGAGTTCACCTAGGATTTTAATTATGTTGAATTAAAATTTGAACTCAATTTGTCATAAACTTAGTCTAAACTATTGCAAATATATGTTGTAGAGATGGCGTCCCCAATCAATTTTAATCAGTTCCTAGAGAAAGAGAAACTTAAGAGCAACGGTAGCAACTTCACCGACTGGTTCCGTCATGTGAGGATCTTCCTCTCTGGCGGAAATCTGCAATTTGTGCTTGATGCACCGCTAGGTGACCCTCCTGCAGAAGATGAAACCGATGAAGTAAAAGCTGTTTACGCAACTCGGAAAACTCGGTACTCTCAAGTTCAGTGTGCCATCCTATGCAGTCTGGAATCCGATCTTCAAAAACGTTTTGAGCACCATGATCCTCATGAGTTGATGAATGAGCTGAAAGCTATATTCGAGACTCATGCGGCCGTGGAATGCTATGAAGCATCGAAACATTTCTTCAGCTGTATGATGGAAGAAGGCAGCTCCGTTAGTGAGCACATGCTCGCCATGACCGGGCATGCGAAGAAACTCAGTGACTTGGGAATAGTGATTCCTAACAGACTGGGGATTAATCGTGTCCTTCAATCACTGCCACCAAGTTACAAGAACTTTGTGATGAACTACAATATGCAGAACATGAACAAGGAGTTACCTGAACTCTTTGGCATGCTAAAAGCTGCTGAGATTGAGATCAAGAAAGAGCACCAAGTGTTGATGGTCAACAAGACCACCAGTTTCAAGAAACAGGGCAAGTCTAAGGGAAAATTCAAGAAGGGTGGCAAGAAAGTTGCCACGCCTCCTATGAAACCTAAGAACGTCCCTAAGCCTGATGCTGAGTGCTATTACTGCAAGGAGAAGGGACACTGGAAGCGTAATTGCTCCAAGTATCTGGCTGATCTGAAGAGCGGCCTTGTCAAGAAGAAGAAAGAAGGTATATCTGATATACATGTTATAGATGTTTATCTCACTGGTTCTCGTTCTAGTACCTGGGTATTTGATACTGGTTCGGTTGCTCATATTTGTAACTCGAAACAGGAACTAAAGAATAAACGAAGACTACTGAAAGATGAAGTGACGATGCGCGTTGGAAATGGATCCAAAGTCGATGTGATCGCTGTCGGCACACTTCCTCTACATCTACCTTCGGGATTAGTTTTAAGCCTAAATAATTGTTATTTTGTACCCGCGTTGAGCATGAACATTATATCTGGATCTTGTTTAATGCAAGACGGTTATTCATTCAAGTCTGAGAATAATGGTTGTTCTATTTTTATGAATAATATCTTTTATGGTCGAGCACCACAAAAGAATGGCTTATTTCTGTTAGATCTCGATAGTAGTGATACGCATATACATAACATTGATGCTAAGCGAATTAAATTAAATGATAATTCTACTTATATGTGGCACTGTCGTCTTGGTCATATTGGAGTGAAACGCATGAAGAAACTCCATACCGATGGATTACTTGAATCACTTGACTTTGAGTCACTTGATAGATGCGAAGCATGTCTAATGGGTAAAATGACAAAGACTCCATTTTCTGGTATGATGGAGCGAGCTACTGACTTATTGGAAATCATACATACCGATGTATGTGGACCAATGAGCGTAGCATCGCGCGGTGGTTATCGTTATGTTCTAACCTTCACAGATGATCTGAGTAGATATGGGTATATCTATTTCATGAAACATAAATCCGAAACTTTCGAGAAGTTTAAGGAATTTCAAAGTGAAGTAGAAAATCAACGTAACAAGAAGATCAAATTTCTACGATCTGATCGTGGAGGTGAATATCTGAGTTATGAGTTTGGCATGCATTTAAAGAAATGCGGAATACTTTCACAATTGACACCGCCGGGAACACCTCAACGTAACGGTGTGTCCGAACGTCGTAATCGAACTCTCTTAGATATGGTTCGTAGTATGATGTCTCTTACTGATTTGCCGTTATCATTTTGGAGTTATGCATTAGAGACAGCCGCATTCACTTTAAATAGAGCACCATCAAAATCCGTAGAAACGACACCGTATGAATTATGGTTTAATAAGAAACCTAAGCTGTCGTTCCTAAAGTTTGGGGTTGTGAAGCCTATGTAAAGAAGTTACAACCGGACAAGCTAGAACCCAAAGCGGAGAAATGCGTCTTCATAGGTTACCCTAAGGAAACTATAGGGTACACTTTCTATCACAAATCCGAAGGCAAAATCTTTGTTGCTAAGAACGGAACCTTTCTTGAGAAAGAATTTCTCACTAAAGAAGTGACTGGAAGAAAAGTAGAACTCGATGAGATTGATGAATCTATACTCGTTGATCAGAGTAGCGCAGTACCGGAAGTTGTACCTGTACCGCCTACACCGGCAACAGAGGAAGCTAATGATAATGATCATGAAACTTCGAACGAGGAAACTACTGAACCTCGCAGATCGACAAGGGAACGTGCCACTCCTGATTGGTATGATCCTTGTCTAAATGTCATGATTGTGGATAACAATGATGAGGACCCTGCGACGTATGAAGAAGCGATGATGAGCCCAGATTCCAACAAATGGCAAGAAGCCATGAAATCCGAAATGGGATCCATGTATGATAACAAAGTATGGACTTTGGTAGACTTACCTGATAGCCGAAAGGCTGTCGAGAATAAATGGATCTTCAAGAGAAAAACAGATGCTGATGGTAATATTACTGTCTATAAAGCTCGACTTGTCGCAAAGGGTTTCCGACAAATTCAAGGAGTTGACTACGATGAGACTTTCTCACCTGTAGCGAAGCTAAAATCTGTGAGGATTTTGTTAGCAATAGCTGCATTTTTCGATTATGAGATTTGGCAGATGGATGTCAAAACGGCGTTCCTTAATGGAGACATTGAGGAAGAGTTGTATATGGTACAACCCAAAGGTTTTGTCGATCCTAAAAATGCTGACAAAGTATGCAAACTTCAGCGTTCAATCTATGGACTGAAGCAAGCATCAAGAAGTTGGAACCGACGCTTTGATAAGGTGATCAAAGACTTCGGGTTTATACAGTGTCATGGAGAGGCCTGTATTTACAAGAAAGTGAGTG
Source organism: Lolium multiflorum (assembly GCA_030979885.1). NCBI lineage: Eukaryota > Viridiplantae > Streptophyta > Magnoliopsida > Poales > Poaceae > Lolium > Lolium multiflorum. The sequence continues at coordinate 216,701,301 of CM061748.1, forward strand.
GGAGCTCTGTAGCATTCCTGATATTATATGTAGATGACATATTATTGATCGGGAATGATATAGAACTATTAAGCAGTGTTAAGGGTTATTTGAATAATAGTTTTTCAATGAAAGACCTTGGTGAAGCATCGTATATATTAGGCATCAAGATTTATAGAGATAGATCAAGACGCCTAATAGGGCTATCACAGAGTACATATCTGGACAAGATTCTAAAGAAGTTTAGAATGGACGAAAGTAAGAAAGGGTTCTTACCTATGTTACCAGGCAAGGTATTGAGTAAAACTCAAGGACCGGCTACGGCAGAAGAAAGAGAAAGGATGAGTAACATCCCCTATGCCTCGGCAGTAGGATCTATCATGTATGCCATGCTATGTACTAGACCGGATATAGCACATGCTGTTAGTTTGACTAGCAGATATCAAAGTGATCCAGGAATGGAACACTGGACAGCGGTCAAGAATATCCTGAAGTACTTAAAAGAACTAAGGATATGTTTCTTTGTTATGGAGGTGACCAAGAGCTCGTTGTAAACGGTTACACCGATGCAAGTTGGAACACTGATCCTGATGACTCTAAGTCACAATCTGGGTACGTGTTTATATTGAATGGTGCTGCAGTAAGCTGGGCAAGCTCGAAGCAGTGCACGGTGGCAAAGTCTTCAACAGAATAGCAGAGTACATAGCGGCTTCAGAGGCTTCATCAGAAGCGGTATGGATGAAGAGGTTCATTGTAGAGCTCGGTGTGGTTCCTAGTGCATTGGACCCATTAATCATTTACTGTGATAACATGGGTGCCATCGCCAATGCACAAGAGCCAAGGTCACACAAGAGGCTGAAGCATATCAAGCTGCGTTACCACTCGATTCGCGAGTACATCGAAGATGGAGAAGTAAAGATTTGCAAAGTACACACTGATCTGAATGTAGCAGATCCGTTGACTAAAGCTCTCCCTAGGGCAAAGCATGACCAACACCAGAATGCCATGGGTGTTAGGTATATTACAATGTAATCTAGATTATTGACTCTAGTGCAAGTGGGAGACTGAAGGAGATATGCCCTAGAGGCAATAATAATAAAGTGGTTATTATTCATATCTTTATGTTTATGATAAATGTTTATATATCATGCTAGAATTGTATTAACCGAAACATTAGTACATGTGTGATATGTAGACAAACAAGAAGTCCCTAGTATGCCTCTTAAACTAGCTTGTTGATTAATGGATGATTAGTTTCATAATCATGAACATTGGATGTTATTAATAACAAGGTTATGTCATTGTGAGAATGATGTAATGGACACACCCAATTAAGCGTAGCATAAGATCTCGTCATTAAGTTATTTGCTATAAGCTTTTGATACATAGTTACCTAGTCCTTATGACCATGAGATCATGTAAATCACTTATACCGGAAAGGTACTTTGATTACACCAAACACCACTGCGTAAATGGGTGGCTATAAAGGTGGGATTAAGTATCCGGAAAGTATGAGTTGAGGCATATGGATCAACAGTGGGATTTGTCCATCCCGATGACGGATAGATATACTCTGGGCCCTCTCGGTGGAATGTCGTCTAATGTCTTGCAAGCATATGAATGAGTTCATAAGAGACCACATACCACGGTACGAGTAAAGAGTACTTGTCAGGAGACGAGGTTGAACAAGGTATAGAGTAATACCGAAGATCAAACCTCGGACAAGTAAAATATCGTGAGACAAAGGGAATTGGTAATATATGTGAATGGTTCATTCGATCACTAAAGTCATCGTTGAATATGTGGGAGCCATTATGGATCTCCAGATCCCGCTATTGGTTATTGGTCGAGTGAGTACTCAACCATGTCCGCATAGTTCTCGAACCGTAGGGTGACACACTTAAAGTTGGATGTTGAAATGGTAGTACTTGAATTATGGAATGTAGTTCGAATATTTGTTCGGAGTCCCGGATGTGATCCCGGACATCACGAGGAGTTTCGGAATGGTCCGGAGAATAAGATTCATATATAGGATGTCATTTTATGTGAATAAAAATGTCGCGGAAGGTTCTACGGAAGGTTCTAGAAGGTTCTAGAAAAGTCCGGAAGAAACCATCAAGGAAGGTGGAGTCCACATGGGACTCCACCTCCATGGCCGGCCAACCCTAGTGGGGGAGGAGTCCCAAGTGGACTCCCCTTAGGGGGCCGGCCACCCCCCCATATGGGAGGTGGAACTCCCACCTTGGTGGGAGTCCTAGCTTGGCTAGGTTTCCCCTCCCTATGGAAGGTTTTTGGTTCGGGTCTTATTCGAAGACTTGGACACCACCTCTTGGGGTTCCACCTATATAATGAGGGGCCAAGGGGAGGGGGCCGGCCACCCAAGAACCACCAAGGTGGCCGCACCCCATAGTGGCCGGCGCCCCCTCTCCCCAAACCCTAGCCGCCCGCTCCTCCACATCCCGCATAGCTTAGCGAAGCTCCGCCGGACTTCTACACCGCCACCGACACCACGCCGTCGTGCTGTCGGATTCAAGAGGAGCTACTACTTCCGCTGCCCGCTGGAACGGGGAGGTGGACGTCGTCTTCATCAACAACCGAACGTGTGACCGAGTACGGAGGTGCTGCCCGTTCGTGGCGCCGGAACCGATCGTGATCAAGATCTTCTACGCGCTTTTGCAAGCGGCAAGTGAACGTCTACCGCAGCAACAAGAGCCTCCTCTTGTAGGCTTTGGAATCTCTTCAAGGGTGAGCCTCGATACCCCCTCGTTGCTACCGTCTTCTAGATTGCATCTTGGCTTGGATTGCGTGTTCGCCGTAGGAAAATTTTTGTTTTCTATGCAACGTTATCCTACAAATGTACCGCCCTTCCTAGGACTAAATACATAATTGTGATTATACCCCTTGCAAGCATCCGCAACTACAAGAAAGTAATTAAGAATAAATCTAACCACAGCCTTAAACTCTGAGATCCTGCAATCCCTCCTGCATCGATATACCAACGGGGGTTTAGGTTTCTGTCACTCCGGCAACCCCGCAATTAGCAAACGAATACAAGATGCATTCCCCTAGGCCCATAAATGGTGAAGTGTCATGTAGTCGACGTTCACATGACACCACTAGAAGAATAACACCACAACTTAAATATCACACCATTGAATATTACTCAACCATAGTTCACTACTAACATTTAGACTTCACCCATGTCCTCAAGAACTAAACGAACTACTCACGAGACATCATATGGAACATGATCAGAGGTGATATGATGATGAATAACAATCTGAACATAAACTTGGTTCAATGGTTTCACTCAATAGCATCAACAACAAGTATAGATCGATACCGGGAGAGTTTCCCCTATCAAACAATCAAGATCAAACCCAAATTGCTACGGCGGTGACGGTGTGCTGCGGAGGAGATGGCGGTGATGATGGTGGAGATGATGATGATGGTGATGGCGATGATGTCCAGCTCGATGACGGTGACGATGGCGTCGATTTCCCCCTCCGGGAGGGAATTTCCCCGGCGGATTCCTGCCCGCCGGAGAGCTCTTTTCTCTCTGGTGTTCTCCGCCCCGCAGAGGCGGCTGTAACTCTTCGTGAGGTACCCCCTCTGTCTTAGGTTTTCGGGACGAAGGTTTTCGCGAAGAAAAGGAGGCGAAAGGGGTCGTGGGCCCCCCCAGACCATAGACCGGCACGGCCAGGGCCTGGGCCGCGCCGCCCTAGGGTGTGGGCCCACCCTGGCTCCTCCTGGTCCCTCCTTCTGGCTTCCTTCGTCATCTTGAAAAATAGGATTTTTGGTATAATTTCCTTCCAGAGTTGATCTTCCGAAATATTGCGTTCTGACGGTGCTTTTTCCAGCAGAATCCTGGCTCCGGTGTTCGATCCTCCAATAATGATGAAACATGCAAAATAGATGAAATAACATAAGTATTGTGTCCCAATATGAAATATATCAATGAATAACAGCAAATTATGATATAAAATAGTGATGCAAATTGGACGTATCAACTCTTTCTGCTTTTGCTGGCAGTTTCGTAATTCTTCAATTCCGACGGGTCTCTTGTATGTTGCTTGGAAATTGGCAACGAAGGCGTCTACTAGGTCGTCCCATGATTTAATGGAACCCTTCGGCAGCCCCCTTAGCCAGGCGCGCGCTGAATCCTTTTGGTAAAGATGCAAGCACTGCATTGCTGCTATCTGGTTCCCCTTATGCAGAATCACGGTCTGCAGGTAGTCGTCTATCCAAGATATTGGTTCCTGCTGCCCATCGTATTTGGCAGCGACGGTAGGAGTGGGCTTGAACTTTTTGGGCGGCATCGTCTCGCGGATTTTGTAACTTAAACAGTCGGCTCCCCTGAGTTCGCCGTCGTACTCCTGATCCTCATCCGAAGAATCACTATCGTTGTCTTTCCTAGCGGCGCGTCGTCGCCTTGCTTTGTCGATCCTGCTCTGAGTGATTTCATCCCGAGCATCTCTCGCATGATGTTTTGAACCACTGGCCTGCGCCGTGGTTTTTCCTTTTGCGGCACTAGATTATTTCCCAATATCGCGAGACTTTCCAGGGCACCTCGATGAGCTTGAGCCATGGATCCTTCAGGGCGCTGGTTGATGAGGTACGCAGCGAGGTTGGCTGTTGCTCCTGCAACGGTTTTCGGCCGTGGCATGCCTGCGGTGTCCGTAGTTATAAAGGACTTGGTCAGGTTTGACGTGATTTCTCTAGCGTCATCTTCCGAAAGCCTGGATAGCCTCGAGCGGTGTTTGCCTGCCCCTTGGGTGTTTCGAGAGGCGCTCCCTTGCGAGCCCCTTCGTCGTTCGCTGGATCGATCTGCCGCAGATAGACGTCTCTCGAGGGTGGCTTGCTCTTTCGACAGGTGCTCCCGGTTTTTCTCTAGTATAGAGCGATACGCATTGAGTGTTCCAACCGAGGTTCCTGCGGGGAGCGGTGTGTTGTTGAGTACTGCTGCCCTGGCAGCTGCCCACTCCTCGTCCGCGATGGTGTAGTCGCTGTCGTGGTTGCTGGCGCTGTTCTCGAAACTCGCCCGTCTACTGGAACGAGGAGTATGATCTCCGTCTCCTCTGTGCCTTGTGTTTCCCGTGTTATTGGCGACATAAACCTGATGGCGTGCCGTTCCTCGGGTGGTTCCTTGGACGATGTCGATACTGTCCTCTCCCGATGAATACTGGGCATTGCAGATGAACGGCGTGTCGCTCGATCCCAGCCCGTGCCTGGTGTCGCAGTTCAAGCAGTAGTACGAAGTTAACTCCGAAGATGTGGGATCGTCGGATCCTACCGACATGGACGACGCGGAACGGGGATTCGAAGGCGCGGGCGAACTCGTCGAGCCTGTCAGTCCAGCCGAAAGGTCGAGTGATGATGACGCGCTTGGACTTGTCGATCTGTAAGTGGGCGATTCCAGCAGTCGAAGGATTCCTTCTGCGTTGACGTTGTAGTGGACGCTGCCGAAGGTCATCTGCATGTTTCCTTGTAGATCTGAAAAGTTTGAGCGGGAGGAATCGCTGTGCGGGGTGAACTCATAGGAGCCGAACCGAATCGGGCTTCCTAGATTTGGCGATGACGGTGTCGATGAAGTTGCTGATGAAGTTGCCGGTGAAGTCGCCGGTGCCATGATTAGATCTGCCGATGACCTGCCTTGTGCCGACAGGTTTCCCACAGACGGCGCCAATTGTCGAGGGTGCTCCTCGGCAATGCCCTCCGATAGGGGCTTAGGGTTGATGGAATCCTGCTGACACGTGACATCGGTTCACAGGCAAGCGGGGAGAGCGATTTACCCAGGTTCGGGGCCCTCGATGAGGTAAAACCCTTACGTCCTGCCTGTCTGTTCTTGATTATGATGATAATGGGTTACAATGGGGTGCCGAATAGTTCAGCTATGATCTCGTTGAGATGGCTAAGTACTAGGGTAACCTAGTTCTAAACTTTTGTTGGCTAAGATCGCTAAGATTGATCGTGTCCCTCGATAGCCCCTCTCCTGGCATTTATATAGGAGGCCAGGTCTCAAGAGGTCTAATCGAGTACGACTAGGTTTACAGTAGATCTATCTCCAGACTTTCCTTGTTCGGCTCCTTCCGTGTCTTGTACTTCAAATAATCTTCCGCCGCACCGTCCTGGCGACCCACCTCGCCATTGAGTGCCTTCATGGGCCTCCAACTAGGAAATATAGGATAGGGCAACATTGGTTAGCCGAAGGGTAATGCCCACGTCACCCTCTCTCCACTTCTATTTATCATTGTTATGGACGTTCTTGCCACGTTGTTTAAGGCGGCGGATGACAGAGGCCTGTTTGACCCTTTGTCTGCCTTTGGAGTGAAATTTCGCTTGTCGCTATTCGCGGATGATGTGGCATTGGTTACAAGGCCTCGGGAACAGGAAATTTCCCTCGCTATGGAGATTTTCTGCCTCTTTGGTGATGCTTCATGTCTTCGTGTGAACTATGCCAAGAGTGCGGCCACCCTGATCCGTTGTGGAAATCTTGATGTGGATCGTATTCATTCTCTGATCCCGTGTGAGGTGGTGGATTTTCCCTGCAATTATTTGGGTCTACAGCTATCTACTACTAAACTGTCAAAGGCCCACGTTCAACCTTATATTGACAAATTGGATAATAGGCTCCCCAGGTGGAAGGGATCTCGTCTTGACATCCAAGGGAGATCGGTGTTGGTCAAGGATGTGCTTGCGGCGATGTCTATATATATTATGATGGCTCTTGACTTATCCATGTGGATGATCAATGCCCTTGAGGCGCTCTGTCGTGGATTCCTTTGTTGTGCGAAACCATCGGCCAAAGGGGGGGCGTGCCCCCTTGCTTGGTCCTTAGTTTGCACTCCCACAAGGTTTGGTGGATTGGGGATTCGGAACCTCCATATGCTTAATGATGCCCTTCACATGAAATGGCTATGACTATGTCGAACCTCGTCTGATAGAGCGTGCACTTGTGACCAATTGCCTTGCACGGCAAATGCTAGAGCCATCTTTCAGGCTTCGGTTATGCCGGTGCTTGGAAATGGAGTTTGCCACCTCTTTTGGAAAGACCGTTGGATCAATAACAAAAGTGTGGATATGGTTGCTCCTCTCTTGCTTGATTTTGTGGACAAGCGAGCCCTGCGCACCCGTACTGTGGCGCAGGGGCTGCCGGCACATGCTTGGGTGCATGATCTCTCGACGGATCTTTCGGTCCCGGCGTTGATCCAATATGTCAATCTTTGGAACGAGCTCTCCAGTGTGCACTTGGTGGAGGACATGGCCGACTCGTTCACATGGATATGGACTACTTCGAAAGAGTTCTCCATGAAGTCTGCATACTTGGCCTTTTTTGAGGGGCTTTCTTTGTGGGCGTGGCACAATCCGATTTGAAAAGGCAAGGCTCCTCTCAAATTCAAACTGTTTGCGTTGAAAGTGGCGTGGAACCGTTGCTGGACGGGAGAACGAAGGCTTCGCCATGGCTTGACTAACGATGATTTTTGCACCTTCTGCTTGCAACACTTAGAGACTATTGACCATCTTCTCCTCCAGTGTCCTTTCTCCCGAATCATCTGGTTCAAAGTCCTGAAGGGCTTGGACCGCGCCTCCCTTCTCCCGACCAATGTGGATGGCCTCCTCGAGTGATGGCCGCGTGTGCTTGAGTCCTGACCGACCAAGCTGAAGCCTCAAGCGCGGTCCCTCTTCTTGTTGGTTCTTAGGTCGATTTGGATTGAGCGAAACAATAGGATCTTCAAGAACAAATCTAGGTCGGAGGCTCTTCTTCTCGATGCGATTGTCGAGGAAGCGGATAGGTGGAAACTTGTGGGGTTTTTATGAGGAGTTTCTTTTTCTTCTTTGGCCTTGGCCACGTGTGTTGCAAGTGTGGAGTTTGTATTTAGTTCTTCTTCTATCTATAAAAAATAAGGCGTGCTTTCTCGCGCGTTACTGAAAAAATTTCTCCGGCAGTTTATAGCTTCATTCCCCCCTTCTACCGTATGGCATCTTAAACATATATAAATGGCATTACGTCAGAACTATCACACTTGACGCTGCTAAAGTGAGGTAGGGAAAATTAATCTGATATGCTAACTCGAGATATTGGCAAGAGTGTTAAGATGCAAAATGTCGAGAACTGAAGTTGCTCGCAACCCATCAGCTACGAGCGCGCACACACATGGGGTGCCGACTGCATTGCACCTGCAGGACCACATAATATGAGCATAGTACCATTGACCAACATAGAACGTCGCTTGCTTCCCAACTCTCTGTACACCTGACTCACCGGCACATGGCTAACAACAATGCCAAATCACCGCCATAAAACAACTAAGAGACGACGGCTACCACAACAAATTCTATGTGGACGACCAAATTAAAGCATGGAGATTGGAGAAGCATCCACCTGGCCGGCTTATTGTGGCAGTCTTCCCCTTGGCTCAGCCCTTCTTGCTTCTATTTTGTACATCTTGTCGTCTTCTCGTTCTTCACGAGACGCTCTATGCATGTCGCCATGATGGATTAAGGCGACACATGATACTCGTACTGGTTGATAAGCAGCTGCATCTAAACTTAAGCGGACACACGTGATGCCTCATTTTGCCGGTGATACACAACCGTTACCTAGTTCATGTTCAGTTCGTGATGTCTCGCAGGCTTACATTCTACTAACTACCGACGAAGAAGCATATTGTCGTAGCATTCTTCACTGCTACTCTTCCGGTGAAGAAGCCACCATACGATAATTACTAGGTTAATTATCCAATAATATGATGACGACATCTCAGCGCATGGTCTAAGTTGCAAGTCTATTGTGCTGCTCCTTTTTGGTTGTAGTTTCACATGCGTAGTATATATGAGGTTGGCCATTTGACTGGAAACGAGAATTTGCTCGGTCTTGCGCTTGTGAGTCGAATTGATTTCATTTTATTGAATCTGAATCGGTGCACATGGTATGCCTGCTTGAAATGCTTATACTGCGATGTAGATATATAGGTAAACTATGCTGACCGTTTAGGTGTCGTAAGTCCTAATAACATCGCAAGCCTTTTCTATGTATGCACCTGATGGCCAGCTCGTTGAACTATATCACTTTCCCAAGCAGTCATAATCGAGCGATTGATGGCTCTTGTGCACCCTTTTATTTGGAGGTGTCGTTTTTTTTTTTTTTTTTGAGAATTTGAACTTCAAGTGTTGTAATGGTGATGTTCATACGGCTGTTACAAGAAATAGATCATTGTAGCCGGACTTTTTTTTAGCTTCTTCTTTTTTAAGGTTGTGTGTATCTGTATGTTAGGCTGCTGTTGACCGGTGGAGGCTACACCGGTTTAGTCCCACCTCGCTTACGGGGGGAGGCCACGACCAGCTTATAAGGGAGAGATTCCCTTCTCCTTTCAGTCCGGGCTTTTGGGATGGAGTGGGCTCTCCGCTGAATGCTGGGCCGTGTGCGCATAAACGTCCAGAACGTGGGCTGAGTGCTGGGCTGACCCATGTGGACGCTGACACTGTAGTCCTATTAGGTATTGCGTTTTTCAGAGGCTGCTGAGTGTAATTGATATATTCGCGATATAAATATATTCTCTTTATCAAAAAAATGTCATACCTCTCATGCTTTTGAGATGAGCGTTGTGAAGGCTAAAACCAAAAAGGTATTTACTCAATGCAAAAGTATTCTAATCTTTCGGAGGATCACACGTTTCTAGCCTCCGGGTGCGTGGCTGTCCGATGAGAATCGCTTGATGTTCGTTTTGCTGGCCTCATATGATAATCACCCGATGCTTCTCCTCCCCTAATATCTTATCCCTACCTTCCATCGCTCGCGTCCTCTCTCTGCAGAAGTACATAACTCCATGGGAGAACGTATCCAGTGAAACACACAAATCTTTGAACCGGCTGCACCCATGGATTATCAACCTTTGGATGGAAAATGGAGGCATCTAATCTAATTATAAGGCTGACTGTGTACATTTGATAAAGTGGACCTCGTGGCATCGTCGAATTGAATTTTTTTTCGATAAAGGAAATATATTAATATCAAAAGATACCAATTACATTCCACCTCTGCAACAACGCAACACCCTAATGGCCATATGGATGCACAAAAAAAAAAAAAAAAAAGGAAACTAAGAAACAAAAGTCCCACTATAGCATCCTAGGCTTAGCAGCAGCAATACAACCACCCGCCAGGCACAACCAGTTAAAGCCAGACCTTAGGTTTTCACCCTGAAAGGTAGAACTCTAAACTTCACCTGTGCTACCGCCCCACTTTCATATGACTGCTGCGAAGCCCAGGACACCAAGCAAATCTCTCAACAACACGGAGACTTGAACCTCCCTTGGCTATTCCTCCGCTCCGGCCTTCATGTTATTCCCTTCATCTGACTGCATCACGGACCAAAATGTCTCTCGATGCTAACACAGATCAGAGCTTCGCGCCGCTCCCTCCAGAACTTATCGGCCGAAATAAAAGAATGGGTGCGCACGACCGAATACCACCGATACAGCAAACTCCAGGCAAAAAAAAAACACAGTTACATCCGTCGGCGGAGCCTTCCGGAACTCAATACTCCTTCCAGATCGGAAGAGCAAACCTCAGGTAAGTCTTCATCTTCGCCCAAGAGAGACCCTAGGACCGCGGCCTTTATTTCGGTTGGGCCCCCACGCCGGCGACCATCCCAGGCTGGCCACAGTTGCCGCCGGAGACACCGCACATGCCCTGGGCACCGCCGCAGCCGATAGCCAGCCCTCCACCAGAATCAGCCATCGTCGGCTTCCACGCCTCTCCACCTCGCCGCCAGAACACGGTGACAGATCGAAAGACCCACCACCACCATTCGCATGCCGACCATCTCCGGCGAAGAAGAGGACCGCCTCCACCGTCGAACCCAAGGCTGCTGCCCCGGGCGACCTCGTGCCGCGGGAGAAGCCCAAGATCACCTCCACGCACCGGCGAGAGGTGGGGGGATAGTGGCGCAGATCAAGGACCTAGCCGCCGCCCACCACCAGCCACCTCCGGCGTGGCGCGGTGAGGAGCCGACGGGAGGCGGGGGACCGGAGTGCAGACCAAGGTCTGACCGCCGCCGCCCAGCACCATCCACGTTCGATCCGATCGCAGCGTCGAGAAGGGATTCCGACCGCCGTACCCAGCGCAGCAACGAGGAAGGGCCGCCGCTGCCACCACGCCCCACGGTCTTTGCCCGGCGACGCTACCGGCGGCGGCGGCGGGAGGCGGTGTAGGAAGGGGTGATAACGCGTGAAGCACACGTCCGTTGGGAACCCCAAGAGGAAGGTGTGATGCGTACAGCAGCAAGTTTTCCCTCAGTAAGAAACCAAGGTTTATCGAACCAGTAGGAGTCAAGGGCCACGTGAAGGTCGTTGGTGACGGAGTGTAGTGCGGCGCAACACCAGGGATTCCGGCGCCAACGTGGAACCTGCACAACACAATCAAAATACTTTTAACAGTGAGGTTGTCAATCTTACCGGCTTGCTGTAAACAAAGGATTAAATGTATAGTGTGGAAGATGATGTTTGTTTGCGAAGAACAGTAGAGAACAATGATTGCAGTAGATTGTATTCAGATGTAAAAGAATGGACCGGGGTCCACAGTTCACTAGTGGTGTCTCTCCCATAAGATAAATAGCATGTTGGGTGAACAAATTACAGTTGGACAATTGACAAATAGAGATGCATACATATCATGATGATTACTATGAGATTTAATCAGGGCATTACGACAAAGTACATAGACCGCTATCCAGCATGCATCTATGGCTAAAAAGTCCACCTTCGGGTTAGCATCCGCACCCCTTCCAGTATTAAGTTGCAAACAACAGACAATTGCATTAAGTATGGTGCGTAATGTAATCAACACAAATATCCTTAGACAAAGCATTGATGTTTTATCCCTAGTGGCAACAACACATCCACAACCTTAGAACTTTCTGTCACTGTCCCAGATTCAATGGAGGCATGAACCCACTATCGAGCATAAATACTCCCTCTTGGAGTCACAAGTATCAACTTGGCCAGAGCCTCTACTAGCAACGGAGAGCATGCAAGAACATAAACAACACATATATGATAGATTGATAATCAACTTGACATAGTATTCAATATTCATCGGATCCCAACAAACACAACATGTGGCATTGCAAATAGATGATCTTGATCATGATAGGCAGCTCACAAGATCTAACATGATAGCACAATGAGGAGAAGACAACCATCTAGCTACTGCTATGGACCCATAGTCCAAGGATGAACTACTCACGCATCAATCCGGAGGCGGGCATGGTGATGTAGATCCCTCGGTGATGATTCCCCTCTCCGGCAGGGTGCCGGAGGCGATCTCCTGAATCCCCGAGATGGGATTGGCGGCGGCGGCGTCTCTGGAAGTATTTCCGTATCGTGGCTCTCGGTAATAGGGTTTTCGTGATGGAGAGTTTAAGTAGGCGGAAGGGCAGAGTCGGAGGGCTGACGAGGGGCCCACACCATAGGCCGGCGCGGGCCCCTCCCTGGCCGCGCCGCCCTATGGTCTGGCCACCTCGTGGCCCCACTCCGTATGCTCTTCGGTCTTCTGGAAGCTCCGTGGAAAAATAAGACCCTGGGCGTTGATTTCGTCCAATTCCGAGAATATTTCCTTTGTAGGATTTCTGAAACCAAAAAAACAGACAGCTGGCTCTTCGGCATCTCGTTAATAGGTTAGTGCCGGAAAATGCATAATAATGACATAAAGTGTGTATAAAACAGGTGAGTATTGTCATAAAACTAGCATGGAACATAAGAAATTATGGATACGTTTGAGACGTATCAAGGGGTTTGGGAGGGGGTGCGGGAAGGGGTTCGTGCAAAACAACAAATACCTCTCGTCGTTGAATTGAATGGAAAGTCCATTCCAATCCCAGTACCATTACTAACCCATCTGTAGCCCGAGGACGCGTGGCTGGGCGGAACGGCATCGCTTGCATCACGACTTGCGCACGGCGGCGGCACTTCACATATCGATGGCAAGGATAGCTGGACGGCACGACCGCCTCGCTGTGGTGCTGCTATTCTCCTCCCACCATCGTGCTATACTCTCTAATTTCAGACGAATTGGGTAAATTTGGGAGACAATATAGGGATTTGGAGAGAGAAAGCATCCCGCCGTGGTGATGTACTCTCTAATTTCAGACGAGTTGGGGAAATTTGGGAGAGAATATAGTGATTTCGAGAGAGAAAGATGACGATCTCATCAGAAATTCCCAATCCCAAAACAATCTGCATGAGAGAGAGAGTAAGTGCTCCTTTGATTCATAGGATTGACATAGGAATTATGTAGGATTTGGATCCTATGGGAAAATTTCCTATACAAGTAAATTGATTCATAGAAATGTATCATATAGGAACTATTCCTATAGGAATCTTGTAGTGCAAATTGATAACCCACAAGTATAGGGGATCGCAACAGTCTTTGAGGGAAGTAAAACCCAAATTTATTGATTCGACACAAGGGGAGGTAAAGAATACTTATAAGCCTTAACAACTGAGTTGTCAATTCAGCTGCACCTGGAAAAGCACTAGTAACAGGGGTGATGTGAAAGTAGCAGTAATATGGGAGCAATAGTAACAGTAACACAGCAGCAGTAATAGTAATATGAGAGCAATGGCACCATAAAATAGTTGATACTACTTCCAATGACATATCGGACCGAGTATATGATGATGAGATATGGACCGGGGTTCCCAGCTATCTACACTAGTGGTAACTCTCCAATAACAAGTGTTGGGTGAACAAATTACAGTTGGGCAATTGATAGGATTGAAATAGCATTAAGACAGAACATCAAGATTATTAATTATGTAGGCATGTTTTCCATATATAGTCATACGTGCTCGCAATGAGAAACTTGCGTAACATCTTTTGTCCTACCAGCCGGTGGCAGCCGGGCCTCTAGGGAATCTACTGGAAATTAAGGTACTCCTTTTAATAGAGCACCGGAGCAAAGCATTAACACTCCGTGAAAACATGTGATCCTCATATCTAAGCCTTCCCCTCCAGTTATCCCAGTTGTTGTCACTCTGGGGCCTCGGGTTCCGGACATAGACATGTGCAAACAACTTGTAGATACAATCTAAGCAATAAGTATAGAGCTTAAATCTAAGATCATGCCACTCGGGCACTAGTGACAAGCATTAAACACAACAAGATTGCAGCAACAATAACTTCACAAACTTTATAGATAGACTAATCTTAATGTAACAATCCATCGTATCCCAACAAACACAACACCGATTACATCAGATGAATCTCAATCATGTAAGGCAACTCATGAGATCATTGTATTGAAGTACATGGGAGAGAGAGTACCAACTAGCTACAGCTAGAACCCGTAGTCCATGGGGGAACTACTCACGGAGCATGATGGAGGCGGTGGCGTCGATGGAGATGGCTTCGGGGCACTTCCCCGTCCCGGCGGCGTGCCGGAACAGAGATTCTGTCCCCGAAACGGAGTTTCGCGATGGCGGCGGCGCCCCGGAGTCTTTCTGGAGTTTCGTCAATTGGTATCGCGTTTTTAGGTCGAAAAGGGTCTTATAGGCGAAGAGGCACAGAGGCGCCCGGGGGCTCCTCACAATAGGCTGGCGCGGCCGGGCCGCGCGCCGCCTTATTGTGTGGGGCCCCTTGGCCCATCTTCGTCTCCTTCGGTGTTCTGTAATCTTCCAGGAAAAATAAGATACTGGGTCTTTGTTTCGTCGAATTCCGAGAATATTGCCCGAACAGCCTTTCTGGAACCAAAAACAACAGAAAACATGAACTAGCACTGTGGCATCTTGTTAATAGGTTAGTTCCGGAAAACGCATAAAAACATTATAAAGTGCTAGCAAAACATGTAGGTATTGTCATAAAACAAGCATGGAACATCAGAAATTATAGGTACGTTGGAGACGTATCAGCATCCCCAAGCTTAGTTCCTGCTCGCCCTCGAGTAGGTAAAAGATAAAAAGAATAATTTCTGTAGTGACATGCTACTTACATAATCTTGATCATACTATTATAAAGCATATGAGATGAATGCAGTGACTCAAGGCAATGATCTATAGTTGCTAACAAATAGATAACATATAGCAAAACTTTTCATGAATAGTACTTTCAAGACAAGCATCAAAAAGTCTTGCATAAGTGTTAACTCATAAAGCAATAAATTCAAAGTAAAGGCATTGAAGCAACACAGAGGAAGATTTAAGTTTCAGCAATTGCTTTCAACTTTCAACATACATATCTCATGGATAATTGTCAACACAAAGTAATATGATGAATGCAAATAAGCAAGTATGTAAGAATCAATGCACATTTGACACAAGTGTTTGCTTCTAAGATGGAAGGAAGTAGGTAAACTGACTCAACATAAAGTAAAAGAAAGGCCCTTCGCAGAGGGAAGCAGGGATTAAATCATGTGCTAGAGCATTTAAGTTTTGAAATCATATAGAGAGCATAAAAATAAAGTTTTGAGAGGTGTTTGTTGTTGTCAACGAATGGTAATGGGTACTCTAACTACCTTATCAACCATACTTTCAAGAGCGGCTCCCAGGAAGGACGTTATCTCTACCAGCAAGGTAGATCATCCCTCTTCTCTTTTGTTTACACATGTACTTTAGTTTCATTATTCATGGATGACACTCCTCCCAACCTTTTGCTTACACAAGCCATGGCTAACCGAATCCTCGGGTGCCTTCCAACATTCACATACCACGGAGGAGTGTCTATTTGCAAAATTAAGTTGCTCACTGATAGATCAGGGCAAAACACGTGAAGAGAATTATTAATGCAAGTTGTAATTAATTGGGGCTGGGAACCCCATTGCCAGCTCTTTTTGCAAAATCATTGGATAAGCGGATGAAGCCACTAGTCCATTGTGAAAGTCTGTCAAAAGTAAATGACAAGATCGAAAGATAAAACACCACATACTTCCTCATGAGCTATAAAATATTGACACAAATAAGAGATAATAGCTTTTGAATTGTTTAAAGGTAGCACATGAAGTATTTACTTGGAATGGCAGGAAATACCACATAGTAGGTAGTTATGGTGGACAGAAATGTCATAGGTTTTGGCTCAAGGTTTTGGATGCACGAGAAGCATTTCCTCTCAGTACAAGGCTTTGGCTAGAAAGGTTGTTTGAAGCAAACACAAGTATGAACCGGTACAGCAAAACTTACATAAGAACATATTGCAAGCATTATAAAACTCTACACTGTCTTCCTTGTTGCTCAAACACTTTTACCAGAAAATATCTAGACCATAGAGAGACCAATCATGCAAACCAATTTCAACAAGCTCTACGGTAGTTCTCCACTAATAGGTTTAAACTACATGATGCAAGAGCTTAATCATGACCTACTTGAGAGCTCAAAACAATTGCCAATTATCAAATTATTCAAGACAATATGAAGCATTTTCTGTTTCCAACCAAATACCAATAAGTGCAATAGCTTCCAACTTTTGTCATGAACCTTAAAAGTAAAACGAAGAACGCCAGTGTTCATATGAAAAAGCGAAGCGTGTCTCTCTCCCACACAAGGATTGCTAGGATCCGAATTTATTTAAAGCAAACAAAAATAAAAACACACAGACGCTCCAAGTAAAGCACATAAGATGTGGAAGAAATAAAAATATAGTTTCACTAGATGTGACCTGATAAGTTGTTGATGAAGAAGGGGATGCCTTGGGCATCCCCAAGCTTAGATGCTTGAGTCTTCTTGAAATATGCAGGGATGAACCACGGGGGCATCCCCAAGCTTAGGCTTTTCACTCTTCTTGATCATATATCATCCTCCTCTCTTGACCCTTGAAAACTTCCTTCACACCAAACTTCTCATAAACTTCATTAGAGGGTTAGTACTCAAAAAACTTTAATCCACTTTAGTCCTGTAGTGACACATTGCAAGGACTCAATAAAACATTAGCTACAGCTCTCCACGTCTAGAAAGCCTCACTTAAAGTCCACAAGAGACAATGCAAAAAACAGAGACAGAATCTTTCAAAACAGAACAGCCAGTAAAGACGAATTTTTAAGAGGTACTTCCGTTGCTCAAATCAGAAAACTTAAAACTAATAAAAGTTGCATACATATCTGAGGAACACGCACGTAAATTGGCAGATTTTTCTGAGTTACCTACAGAGAGCCCTGCCCAAATTCGTGACAGATAGAAATCTGTTTCTGCACAGAAATCCAAATCTAGTATCAACTTCCTATTAGAGACTTTACTTGGCACAAAAATGCAATAAAATAAAGATAAGGAGAGGTTGCTACAGTAGTAAAAACTTCCAAGACACAACAAAACAGTAGCAAAATAAAGACATGGGTTATCTCCCGAGAAGTGCTTTCTTTATAGCCATTAAGATGGGCTCAGCAATTTTAGTGATGCTCACATAAGGATGAGAGTTGAAGCAAAAGAGAGCATCAAAAAGCAAGTTCAAAACAAATTTAAGTCTAACCCACTTCCTATGCATAGAAATCTTGTACACAAATAAATTCATGAAGAACAAAGTGACAAGCATAAGAAGATAAAACAAGAGCAACTTCAAAATTTTCAGCATATAGAGAGGTGTTTTAGTACCATGCAAATTTCTACAACCATATTTTCCTCTCTCATAATAATTTTCAGTAGCTTCATGGATAAAATCAACAATATAACTATCACATAAAGCATGCTTTTCATGATCCATAAACACATAATTTTTATCAAGTTCAAAAATAATAGGATCAAAACTTTCTAAACCACTTTTATCAATAATATAACAAGATGATTGATCAATCTCAAAAGATATGGGACTCCTAGATAAAGTCAAGACCTCTCCAATCCCATTTTCATTAGTAGTACAATTAATATTATCAAGTAACATAGGACCATCATCTAGAGATTTATCATAAACATTTGCTAAGCAAAACTCTTTAGTACCATGCATTTCGACATCAGGCACAAACAAAGCATTATCATAAAATTTATCAAAGTAGCATGGATTATCATAGATAACAGTAGCATAATTATTCTCACAAGTTTTACTCATAGGGAATATTTCAAGAGAATCCACAGGAACATAACATTCATCCTCCTTTGGTAAGCATGGAGGACAATCAAATAATGTAAGAGATAAAGAGTTACTCTCATTAGAAGGTTGGCATGGGTAGCTAATCCATTCTTCCTCCTTTTGTTCATCACTCTCCTCTTCTTTTTCATCCAATGAGCTTTCGGTTCATCAATTTCCTCCTCTTTTTCATCCAATGAGCTTTCAGGTTCATCAATTTCTTCTTCCACTGGTTCCTCCAATTGTGGGTGCATTCTTGTGCATTAATGAGTCTCTCTTTATAATAAATGATATAAGGATTATTGCTGTAACTTTCTATGCAAAAATTAAGGATAGAAGAGACATAATCTTTAAGGTCCTTACAAACAGCACAAGTTTCATAATTTTTAGACATGAAGGATTCTATCTCAGAGGCTCCCATAAACAAAACAAATTGTTCTACTTCTTCGAACCCAAAATGAATATAGCTATTCCAATTATAGTTCTTAATTAAAACTTCCTCACTAAAGCCACATTGAAATTTAAGATGTTTAGTATCCTGTTTAGAGCAACAGTTTATATCATGGCGTTTAAGCAAGATTTTAGCAATTGTATTCAATTTTTCTATCACAGCACTCATAACTTTTCCCGTTCTTGATTCTCTATAATTATTATATAATTCTATAAGCTCCAAATAGGTTGTGGGTTCTTCCATAACAATAGTTTTTAATTGTTAGGTTTTTCAAATTTTTATGGATTTTTGGGTGTATGAGAAAAGTAAAACAAAACAAAAACAAACTAAACAAAAGTAAACTAGGCAAAGTAATACTAGACAGAAATAAACTAAGCAAAACAAAATAAAATAAAACAGAGAGAGGTGGAGTGTACTCCCCAGGTGAACTTATGAGTAGAGCTATGCCTCCCCGGCAACGGTGCCAGAAAATAGTCTTGATAACCCACAAGTATAGGGGATCGCAACAGTCTTCGAGGGAAGTAAAACCCAAATTTATTGATTCGACACAAGGGAGGTAAAGAATACTTATAAGCCTTAACAACTGAGTTGTCAATTCACACGGAAAAGCACTAGTAACAGGGGTGATGTGAAAGTAGCAGTAATATGGGAGCAATAGTAACAGTAACACAGCAGAAGTAATAGTAATATGAGAGCAATGGCACCAGAAAATAGTTGATACTACTTCCAATGACATATAGGACCGAGTATATGATGATGAGAGATGGACCGGGGTTCCCAGCTATCTACACTAGTGGTAACTCTCCAATAACAAGTGTTGGGTGAACAAATTACAGTTGGGCAATTGATAGGATTGAAATAGCATTAAGACAGAACATCAAGATTATTAATTATGTAGGCATGTTTTCCTTATATAGTCATATGTGCTCGCAATGAGAAACTTGCATAACATCTTTTGTCCTACCAGCCGGTGGCAGCCGGGCCTCTAGGGAATCTACTGGAAATTAGGTACTCCTTTTAATAGAGCACCGGAGCAAAGCATTTACACTCCGTGAAAACATGTGATCCTCATATCTAAGCCTTCCTCCAGTTATCCCAGTTGTTGTCACTCTGGGGCCTCGGGTTCCGGACATAGACATGTGCAAACAACTTGTAGATACAATCTAGCAATAAGTATAGAGCTTAAATCTAAGATCATGCCACTCGGGCCCTAGTGACAAGCATTAAACACAACAAGATTGCAGCAACAATAACTTCACAAACTTTATAGATAGACTAATCATAATGTAACAATCCATCGTATCCCAACAAACACAACACCGATTACATCAGATGAATCTCAATCATGTAAGGCAGCTCATGAGATCATTGTATTGAAGTACATGGGAGAGAGAGTACCAACTAGCTACACTAGAACCCGTAGTCCATGGGGGAACTACTCACGGAGCATGATGGAGGCGGTGGCGTCGATGGAGATGGCTTCCGGGCACTTCCCTGTCCGGCGGCGTGCCGGGAGATTCTGTCCCCGAATCGGAGTTTCGCGATGGGCGGCGCCCCTGGAGTCTTTCTGGAGTTTCGTCAATTGGTATCGCGTTTTTAGGTCGAAAGGGGTCTTATAGGCGAAGAGGCGGCGCAGGAGGGCGCCTGGGGGCTCCTCACAATAGGCTGGCGCGGCCAGGCCTGGGGCCGCGCCGCCTTATTGTGTGGGGCCCCCCTGGCCATCTTCGTCTCCCCTTCGGTGTTCTGGAATCTTCCGGGAAAAATAAGATACTGGGTCTTTGTTTCGTCGAATTCCGAGAATATTGCCCGAACAGCCTTTCTGGAACCAAAAACAACAGAACAGGAACTGGCACTGTGGCATCTTGTTAATAGGTTAGTTCCGGAAAACGCATAAAAACATTATAAAGTGCGAGCAAAACATGTAGGTATTTTCATAAAACAAGCATGGAACATCAGAAATTATAGGTACGTTGGAGACGTATCACAAATCTTATAGGAAAAAAAACATTAGCTCATACCTCATGGAAAAATTCCTTTGCCACAAGCAAATACACACCATATTCCTATAGGATTTAACTTGGCATGACACTCCAATCCTACACCTTTCCTATTCCTACACTCTCCATATTCCTTTGAATCAAAGGAGCCCTAAAGAACAACCGCACATGACACGAGTGCAGGGAAAGAGATGACTGGATTCGTGGAGTCAGACAGGACCGGTTTGGTGGAGGACAATTTCTTGGATTCAACAATATTACAGGGTCCATTGTGAAAATTGCCAGCAGCCCATATTCTGGCTGGCTCGTGTCTCTTTATTTCCCATCCTAGGAGCATCTCTAGCAGAGCCCGTAAATGGACAAAAATTGAAAAATAACCGCCAGTTTACGGGTTCGGGCTGAAAATTGGCGCCGATCATTGATCGTAAAAGGGCCAAAACCGGAAAAAAAAATTGGGCCGAGACCGAAACCTCAAAACAGCCTGTATTTGTAGGGGGTCGATCGAGCGAACCGAACGCTCGATCCCTATCTAGGACACGCTGAAATTTCAGCTGACGCAGCCGCTCGCTCTCTCCCTCCCCGCGCCGCCACCACACTCTGCCGCCGCCACACCGCCCGATTCGCCCGAGCCCCGCATCCCAGAGGTAGGGCAGGTCACCCCACACGCCGTCCGCTGTTCCTCGCCCAACTCCGGCTGCCGCCCCCACTGCCGCCCCCGCTCCGTCCGAATCGAGGATGAGCTCAGGAGACGAGTTCGTTCTGTCGGATTCGTCGAGCTCCGACGATTCCGACCTCGACGAGCTGCTCCAGGATGACGAGATGGAGGCCACCATGCTCCTCCTCGCCGTCAAGGAGCTGGAGGACCGCGTGAAGCTGCTGAATCGGAGGCGCGGGTCCGTGTTCGGCTGGAACCACATACAGCGGAATCGCCTCCTTGATACGTCCAAAACGTATCTACTTTCCCAAACACTTTTGCTATTGTTTTGCCTCTAATTTGTGTATTTTGGATACAACTAACACGGACTAACGTTGTTTTCAGCAGAATTGCCCTGGTGTCTCGTTTTTGTGCAGAAATTCAACTTTCAGGAAATCCCCGGAATTTATGTCAAAGGGCTTATTTTCCCAGAAGATTCACGGAGCCAGAAGGGCAGGCCAGGGGGGCCCACGGCCCCCACACCATGGGCCGGCGCGGCCTAGGAGGGGGCGCCGCCCTATGGTGAGGCCGCCTCGGCCAGCCTCTGACGCCCCCTCTGGACTATTTAAGGGTTTCGATCTAAAAACGCGAGACGGGAAGTCGAAGTCGCCAGAAACCATCCAGAACACCGCCGCCATCGCGAAACTCCGTCTCGGGACCAGAAACTCCGTTCTGGCACCTCGCCGGGATGGGGAATTGAAGGAGATCATCGCCATCATCACCACCGACGTCTCTCCATCGACCAGCCATGTTTCCCCCATCCATGTGTGAGTAATTCCCCGCTGTAGGCTGAAGGGGATGGTAGGGATTGGATGAGATTGGTCATGTAATAGCATAAGATTGTTAGGGCATAGTGCCTAGTATCCGTAATTGGTACTTTTATGATATTGTTGCAACTTGTTATGCTTAATGCTTGTCACTAGGGCCCGAGTGCCATGATCTCAGATCTGAACATGTTACTGTTACATGATGATATTCATTGTTTTATGATCTTACATGCAAGTTGTATACACATGTTGCCGTCCGGAACCCGAGGCCCCAAAGTGACAGAAATTGGGACAACCGGAGGGGAAGGCGGTGATATGAGGATCACATGTGTTCACGGAGTGTTAATGCTTTGCTCCGGTGCTCTATTAAAAGGAGTACCTTAATTTCCAGTATTTCCTAGAGGCCCGGCTGCCACCGGCTGGTAGGACAAAAGATGTTGTGCAAGTTTCTCATTGCGAGCACGTACGACTAAATATGGAACACATGCATATGGATTGTTTAGTACTTGGATACCGTTTTATTATTATCTGCAAATGCCCTATCTTGATTGTTACATGAGTTTCTCTCATCCATGCAACGCCCATTCATCCATCCCTGTGCCTACAGTATTTTAATCCTGTTGTTTACTATAATCACTACTGCTGTCTTTGTTACTCTGCTCCTGATATTTCACTACTGCTACTGCTATAAAACTGTTACCGATAAACTCTTGCGAGCAAGTCTGTTTCCAGGTGCAGCTGAATTGACAACTCCGCTGTTAAGGCTTTCAAGTATTCTTTGTCTCCCCTTGTGTCGAATCAATAAATTGGGTTTTACTTCCCGCGAAGACTGTTGCGATCCCCTATACTTGTGGGTCATCAAGACTATTTTCTGGCGCCGTTGCCGGGGAGCATATCTTTATTTGGAAGTTCACTTGGATTGATATTGTTCGCTGTAAATTCTCCATCATGGGTAAAACTCACGATACTAAAGTCGCCATATTACCATCCACTACAAGAAAAGGTACAACTCTGAGTACCTCTGCTGCTCTTAATTCACCATCTGTGATAAGTAAACTTGTTTCACCACCACAAGCTTCACATGCTGGTATTTCTGCTGAATCTGAGAACTCTTATAATTTTGATGATGCTTCTACTGTACTTGATAATGATGGTTCATTAGGATCTTTTCTAGATGCTACAATTGCTAGGTCTAGACAAATTGAAAATGCTGAAACTCCTAATGAAAATGCTGCTACACCTGTTAATTCACCTGAGTCTGTTGAATACTCTAGTGATGATCCTGATGAGGATTATGTGGAACTTGATGATGATTTTATTGTTAAATGCAATGCTACTACTGATGCAAGTAAAATTAAAAATTTCTTGCACAACATACTGTTAGATATAAACTGTCTCCTGATCCTAAATTTGCCACATCTCCTATAAACATTAAGGATAAGGATTATGATTTTTCTCTTGATCTATCTCATATAGCTATTGTTGAGAAAACACCCTTTTGTGGTACTGAAAAAGAAAGTGTTGTAGAACACATGAATGAGCTTTCTACTTTGAGTAGCTTGTTTTCTGATGATGTCAAGTTGCGTACTTATTTTGTTGCTAAAATTTTTCCTTTCTCATTAAAGGATGATGCTAAAACTTGGTATAATAGTTTGCCTCCTGGTTCTATTGATAGTCCAAGTGGTTTGCTTGATGTTTTCTTTCGGAAATACTTTCCTGCTAGTGCTCAACATATTGCTTTGCAGAAAATTTATAGCTTTGACCAGGAAGATGGAGAGAAATTGCCTGAAGCTTGGGCAAGATTTTCTCTCTTATCAGAGCTCGACCTGGACATGATTTGGAAAAGCATGATTTACTTGATATATTTTATAGTGGACTAACCATCGAGTCTAGAGCATATTTGGATAGTTGTGCTGGTTGTGTTTTCAGGAAAAGAACTCCAGACGAAGCTGAAGAATTATTGGCTAGAATAGGCCGGAATCATGATGATTGGACTACACCTGAACCAACCCCAATGCCAATATTGAAGAAGAGAGGTATGATTAAATTAAATGATGAAGATATGAGGGAAGACAAGAAATCTCTTAAAGAGAAGGGGATTAAATCTGAAGAAGTGAAGAATTTACCTCCCATAGAAGATTTATGTAAGATAACTCCCCCTTCATCCATGATTGAGGTACACTCTCTTCAACGCTTTACTAGGGAATATATTCCGTATTTGAAACCTCCTGCTCAATGCTTAGATGAGTTTGATAATTATATTGTTAAGCAAGATAATTTTAATATGAGAATAGAGAATCATTTAATGGAAAATTCTCGAGCTATTAGTGAATTGCATGGTATTGTGGAGAGAACCTCCAACGATGTTAAGATGCTTGTTAAACATTTTCATATGGTTCAAACTCAAATTGATCAACTCACTAAAGTGCAAAATGGCTTGTTAAAAAATAGTTCTAAAGAAAAACACACTTATGAAGTAACAACTAGAGGCGGTGTTTCTACTCAGGATCCTCTATATCCTGAGGGGCATCCCAAGAGAGTTGAACAAGATTCTCAACGAACTGAAACTAGTGCTCCTTCTAAGAAAAAGAAGAAGAAACATAAAACTGTTGTAGAATCCTCTGAACCTGTTAATGATCCTAATAGTATTTCTATTTCTGATGCTAAAACTGAAAGTGGTAATGAACATGATAAAGATAATGATAAGAATGATGCTTCTGATAAAGAAGAGGTTGAAGATGAACCGGAAAAGCATGCTAAAAATAAAAAGTACACTAAAGAAGATTTTATTGCTAAGAAACATGGTAATGAAAGAGAACCTTGGGTTCAAAAGCAAATGCCTTTTCCTGCTAAGAAACTAAAATCAAAGGAAGAAGAACACTATAATAAATTTGGTGATTGGATGAAACCTTTGTTTTTGCAAATCCCTTTGACTGATGCTATTAAATTGCCTCCTTATTCAAAGTATATGAAAGATATTGTCTCTAACAAAAGAAAAAATTCCTAATGAGGAGATTTCCACTATGCTTGCTAATTACTCTTTTAATGGCAAAGTTCCAAAGAAGCTTGGCGACCCAGGTATACCGACTATTCCATGTTCCATCAAGAATAATTATGTTACAACTGCTCTATGTGATTTGGGAGCAGGTGTTAGTGTTATGCCTTTTTCTCTTTATAAGAGACTTTATTTAGATAAGTTGATACCAACTGATATATCTTTGCAAATGGCTGATAAATCTACTGCTATTCCTGTTGGTATATGTAACACCCCAAATTTTAAAACAAAAAGAAAATGAATTTTCTTTTTTCCAAAAATGAGAACCAACAAAAACTTTTCTTACATAGAGTGCTATGCCTAGTGCTCATACCTAGTATTTGTGTTTTGCCATGATGAGTGTTATTGTGCTTATGTGCTAAACCCTAAAACCCTAAAGTGATCCAGTGAAGATCACCAACCAAATAAAATAAAAGATAAAGAAATCAAATAAGAAAAACCCTAAATCCTAACCTTCTCAAAAATCATTTGGATCTATTTTGAGAAACCAAAATAAAAGAAAAGACATATGTGGGCATATAGCCCTAATAGGTAAATCTTGAACCCTACCTTTATTATTTTTGCTAAATGGTGGTGAACCATTGTGAACCCCACTAAACCCTAAACCTCATCTCTCTTGTCACAAATCTTTGAAAAACCAAAATAAAAAGAGGTGATCTTAAATAAGAAAAAGGCATTTGCAAGCCTATGGCTACTTTTTGCAAATGCTCCAACCTTGAGTGTTGACCTTCGTAGATGATTTGAAATACATCAACACACTCAACCAAGTACTTACCAACCAATTCAAGTGAGAAATAAAATAAAATCAAACATATGCATAGAGGTATATGTGGGACTTAGCCAAAATATCAAATCTTGACCTAGGCACCCCCATTGTCCTAAAATGGTGTGAACCTTTTACCCAACTCAATCTAACACCAAATAAACCTCACTCTTGTCAAAATGAAGCAAAGAAAAATAAAAGAATAAGAAGTAGGAAATCACAAAACCCTCACATATGGTTTAGGCCATTTTTACAAATCTTGATCTAGACCAATTTGGCCTTCACCATTAGTTGTATTATGCTACTAAACACTTATTACAACTTTTGGAATCAAAGAAACACAAATCAAATCAACTTCAAACTCAAAATTGGCTCACATACAATAAGGGTCAAATCTGCCAATTATATTCTGGTCACTACTTTGAGCCCTTGCAATTCAAAATTTTTAAACCAAACTTGCTCAAGTCTTTGCATGTCATTTAAGAGGACATCAAGGTGAACAACCTTTGTAAAGACAACCATGCCAAATTCACTTTGGATCAAAATCTATGCTCATGTAAAGTTAGGACTTTTTAATATGAGGAACAATCTCACACTTAGCCAATTTGCAATTCTTGGAAATTCTAAATTCCACCACAACCTCTCATTCTCTCTGGTCATTTACAACTCAACCAAATACACCATTTTCCAATTTTGGAACCATGTTACACAAACCAAATTTGGTGAAATTTAGCAAATTGCAAATAGGGAACTATGCAAACACTATACTAAATAGTGCTCTACCCAACCCTACTGCCCCACATGAGCTCTACTGGTTCCCTGGTCCCCTCTCCTCCAACACCAACCCTAGAAACCCTAGGAGGGAGGGCACACATGGCATAGCCATGGCCATGCCGGCCATGGACACCACGTCGAGCCAACCCTCCCTTTTCTTCTTCTCTGGCCACGGCCACCGTGTCCAGTACCTCCACCTCACCTCCCTACACCCACCTAGCCCCGCCACGGTCGCGGAGAACGCCGACAGCCGCCGGAGATCGCGCGCCCAGGACGGCCAGGACATGCCGCTGACGTCGCAGCAGTGCACGTGCGGGCACCACTGGACACGCGCCACCACCTCGGTCACGCCCTGGACCTCCTCTCGACGCGTGGAGCCTCGCCGCACATGCCCAAAGCCGCCAGACACGCTCTTGACCGCGACCCGTGACCGCCGCTGCCGGAGACGGCGACCAAATCCCGCCGCAGCCGCACCAGTACGCGCCATCGCCCGACCGTCGTACACCTCGCCGTACCGCGTCATTACTGCTCAAAGTACCGCCATGACGTCGCCTACCTCCTGCGCCCCTTCCTCGCCCCTTCGCCGCCTTGGAATGACGACCTCGCCGTTGACCTCACCCGCGCCTCACGGCACCCTTCCGCGCCTATAAAAGGAGGCCTCTCTCGACTCAACCGAGCACACCATCTGACTCCCCTCCCTCCTCTGAGCCTCCTCGCACCTCTCCCCTCAACATTGCGCACCACCGCCGCTCAATTCCACCATCGCCGCCCGTGCTCCGCCGCAGAAGCCGCCGGAGCTAGAAGCCACCCCAGGACCTGCGACTTGTTCGAGAAGCACCGCCGTCATCGACAACCTCCTCCTGCCTCGTCGCCGACCCTCGCCGGAGTCCCTGCTCGCCGTCGACCCCCTTCCTCCGCCGTGCCCGCGTCTACCCCTCGTCGACGACGACGACGATCCTCTGCCGTCCGATCTCCCTCTGATCCAACGGCTTCAAACTCTACGTACCGCTTCGAGTGAGTTAACTCGCTGACGCCTGGGCCCTACCTCGTCAGACGGCCCGCGGCGTGGAAACGCTGTTGGGCTGGGTTTTCCCCATTTTTAAATCTTTCGGCCCATCTCCCTCTGCTCTGTCTAGCCTGTTAAACTTCCCGCCAGAGCCCAAAGATTTGAATTGGTTTAATTCATTTTAGTTCAAATTCAAATACTGGTCATGTCTTAGAAATTAAATAGTTTCAAATATACTCAACCAATTTTGAGGAACTTTATATTGATGGAAAGCTGGCAAAAAGATCTATCCAACCCCACTGGTCCCACTTCAAAATCTTGTGTAGAATTAATGTGACATAAATAACAAGGCAGGGACTTTTGTGACTTCAAATAAATCTTAAAAATCAACCCATTTGAATTTTGAAGTAAATCCAATTGCTATAATTCACATTTCACTTGAACTAATTGTTTCTGCAAAAATATTCCATGCTTACTTTGAATGATCATGGCCTAGCTTAATTAAAGGACTATATGGCTATTTCTAGTCAAAGATATTGTCCAAAACTATTAATAAATCACATGGGAGTTTTTCTCTCATTTAAATCTTGTCACAAACATTCCAAAATGAGGTAGAGACTCTGGTCATTTAGGTCTCATATGAATTGTTTGATGATATTAAATCTTTACCATATTAGGATTAAATTGTATGAGGTGCTTCACCTCATTTAAATCATTTTCTTAAATGATGAGTATGAAGAGGTTGACTTAGTCAACCTAGGTCATATATTATTCATAAGAGAAATTAAATCTTAATAAGATAATGAGAGGAAATTATTTCTCTAAGTAATTAAAAGTAACACCTTAATTAGTATGAGAGGAAATTATTTTTCTTAAATAAGAAAACAACACATCTACCACTTAATAGTAATGTGTGATGCTAGTTTAATTTGTGTAAATTATATGAGGTGTTTCACTTCATTTAAATCTTGTCCCAAGTACTTTCATATGAAGTTTGGACCCCTGGTCAAATGCTCTCATATGAAATACTTGGAGATTTTAAATCATTTGTAGAAGTGTTAAATAGTATGAGGTATCTCTGCCTCATTTAAATCATTTTCTCAAATGATGATGATGAATGGTTGACTTAGGACAACCTGAATTCATGAGTGATTGTTTGAGAAATTAAATCTTAAAGAAGATTCAATGAGAGGAAATTATTCCTCAAGAACTATATGGAAACTATCATTTACATATGAAATGAGAGGAAATTATTTTTCCTCAAGCAAGACCACCAATGCACCAAATTGTATTAATTGTGTGAATAGAATAGTTTGTGTGAATACATGTGATTTTTAGAATAGCCAATGAATTGCTTGGTGATTGTACCCCGTATTCGTATTTTAGACGCTAGTACCGAGGAGTATCAAGAGGAGGAGGAAGTCTACTTTCAAGGAGAAGAAGACCAATTTGACCACCTCAACAACCAAGGCAAGCTAACACCATTGCAAGTTCTATTTTTGCAAGATAATACTCTTGCAAAGTGCAAAGCTCACCATGAGCAAGGCATTACCCATTTAATTTATGTTTATGATCCTATTGCCCAGTTTTACTTTACAAGCTTTACTTACTTTTGTTTTATCAAAGTACTTTTTGATTCATGATTCACTCGGTCTAGAGTAGAACAAGATCAGCAAAGTTAGCCTATGGCCATCAAAGCTAGTTAGCATCCCTCATGACTAGTTGCTAGTGCTAATAAATAAAATTGACTACTCTAGATGGGAACTTGTGAGTTTGAAATGAATTTGAAAACCTTGGAATGATGAGTCATTCTATTGAAAGATTTTGAAGGTGAATGTGACTTGTGAATGTCATGGTGAACTTTACAAAAACTGATGGTTGGGTTCGGATGCGATACCATTCCAATTTTACAAGTACCCCCACAATACCTGATTATGGGTAAGGGCTTAACTAGAAATTTATGTATCTTAGTATGGGTTCCCTCTAAACAAGCATCATAGGGGTTATGCCGAGGCTGCCTCCAATTGAAATGTGAAATGATGTGAAATGACGTGAATGAGGTGAATGTCCGGCCCAAGCCCTGTGCAGTTCCCATGCTGACGGTTTGTCTTCCTGGGAGACCAAGCTCATGGGGAGAGGTGCCTATACTAGGGTATGTAAGCGAAAGGTTATGGTTGGTAGTCCGCACACGGAGTGTGATAAATCAGGGCCAGTTAACCCTAACGGATTATTGCAAATGCTGTGGCACAAGTGTACGACCTCTGCAGAGTGTAGAACTATTCGAATAGTCGCATCCACGGTTATGGACGGTTGGAAAGGCCATAGTGTTCCGTCATCAGACCATTTTCAAAAATGTGACAGGTGAAGGGTGACTTGTGATTTGAACTTGAAATGGTGACTTTGACTTGAAAACACAACTGAGTTGTGGGAATGACACTAATGTTCCCACTTGAGTTACTTAGAACTTGAAGAGTTTTTATTTCAAATACTTGTGAACTAAAATTGGCTTTATGCAAAAGAAACTAGAGCTTAGCACCCCTTACTCAAATTGTTAGTACTTACATTAGTATTAGTTTGCGAGTACTTTAAAGTACTCACGGCTTTGTCCCTGGCTATTCAAATGGCCAGACTATGAAGAGGAGCAGCAGTATGAAGAGGATGGACAGCAGGACGTCTACGACAACTAGGACTACTCTTGACGTCAAGCGTTGGCCTGTGGACTATAGGGTCCCCTTCTATCTACGCTTCCGCTATGTATTTGTGATGTGTGTTGAAACAATAGTTCAACTATTATTGTAATATTGGATCATGTGATCTATTTGTAAGACGACTATGATATGTAATGAATGATGACTTATGATATTCAACTGTTATGTCTCGCAACAACAATATTCCTGGGATTGCGATGTATGGCATAACAGGCATCTGGACTTAAAAATCCGGGTGTTGACAGTATTTGTTAGGATGTTCCTGTTCAAGTTACTCAAAACTGCTTAATATTAACTGATTTTGTTGTGTTGGAAATGCCTGAAGATGATAATATGTCTATTATTCTTGGGAGACCTTTTCTTAACACCGCAGGGGCTGTTATTGATTGCAATAAAGGAAAAGTTACTTTCAATATCGATGACAAGGAGCATACTGTTTATTTTCCCAAGAGGATTGATAAAGTATGTGGAGTTAATACAATTTCTAATTTGAGATCTATCAAAGTGGGAGATATTGATTGCCCAATATATGAGCCTAAAGAAGAATATCAAACTCTTGTGATTGGATCTATATCGATACAATATAAGGTAACATGATTGATTTGAGGTTTATTTCTTCTTATGACATGTAAGATTTATTTGGTAGCAAGACTTGATCAACCTTGTTAACAAGTACATTTTATATGCATAGAAGAGCTAAACAACATTTCTTTCCTTCTCCACTTGTTTTACTCGCTGTAGCACTACTTGTTTTGCAAGATGCTTAGTTGTTTAGGAGTTTGAAAACCTTTTTCTGCCCTGTAATAATAATTTTGACACCCAGAAATGTGCATTTTTCAAAGTTCTGAAAAATTTACAAAAATTATACTGTTGGTCTTATTTTTCGAAGAGCTACCTGGGAGCACCAGGGGCTGACCAGTGGGGCACCCTGGGGCTGCACCCCACCAGCCGGCGCGGCCAAGGAGGGGGGCGCGCCACCCTGTGGTGTGGGCCCCTCCTTGCCCCACTAACTCATCTCTTCCTCCCATCTCACTCTCTCTCCCGAAAAAACTCGTACTCACTTTCTCTCACTCGCTGCTCAAGAGCTCAAGATTTCTCGATCTCTTTGCTCAGCCCAGATTTCTGTCTGAAATTTGGCACATTTGCTCTCCGGTATGTGACTCCTCCGATTATCCAAATAGAATTTTGTTTGGTTGAGTATATCCTGAATATTTTGCTGCTGTAGGTAACATGTTTAGTGAGCTTGCATGCTTGTTCTAAGTTGTAAAAATAGTTTTGATGCATGTTTAGTACTCTACCAAGTTCCTATAGTAGTTTCCCTCAATTATATGTCTCCAAATCAACTTTTATAATGATTGTTAAAAAATTCAGAAAATGGAGTGGAATAGGCACCAACTGAATCAACAAGAATTGGAAGTGCAAAGAGTTATGAGAGTTCACCGCGAAGAGGGAGTATACCCCTCTTACTACCCATGCGTTGATTTTATGAGGAGTGCAGGAATCTTGCAAGATGTTCAAAATCTGATTTCCAATGCAGGGTTGGAAAATTTTGTTGTTGGTGAACCTTACCAATATGCAAAACTAACCATGTCGGTGGTGCAGGATTTTGAATTCTATTGGTCTCAACCTAACCCCATGGTTCGATATAAAATTTATAATAAAACCATCGACTTGCCTTTTGCTGATTTTTGTACAGCTATTAGAGTGCCACAATGGGGATCTTGTGAGAAGATTAGGGGGACGCCACAGGAACTCTCGAGTCTATACAAGAAGATCTGTCAAGGGAGAAGCTTCTCAGAAGAGAGTGGTAAAATTCGCAGCATTCAACTTCCAGCTATTCGCTACTTTGCTTATTTCATTACCAAGTGCGTTCTCGCTAGACAGAATGCAAATAAGTTATCTATCCAGGATTTAGCTTTCCTAGCCGCTGCTTTGCAAGGTGATAGGACTTATAACTTGGATGCTTTGATAGCCTTTAGACTTGCTACTAACCGTGAGAAGGGAGGAATTTGTGGAGGTCTCATCGCCTCTCGTTTATTAGCTATGCATGGTGTAGAACCTCACTCTCTTGATGTTCAGCTCTCCATAGAGAAACTTGATATTGTTTCCATGATAAAACATGAGTTTGTTTCTGATTGGTCTAATTTGAGTAACCTGTCTTATAAGATAACTTTTTAAAAAAAAATGGAGAACAACTAAAAAAACTGAAAAGCTAGTAGGATTGCCTGCACCTGCTTTGTTTAACCTTGATTCAAGGAAAAATTGGTCGGTCACGGAAGATGAGGTAAATGCATACATAGAGGGGGATGGCCATCATGCAGGAGACGGCATGGAGGAGGCCGAGGAACACCTCGACTTGTCATCCGATGCAGCGAGCTCTTCACATCAACATTTTGATCATGCGGAGCCTTCACCCTTTTCTTCTGCACCAGGACCTTATTATGACTACGCCATGTATGATCCACCGGCGTGGAACCCTGACCCTCGTTGGGGTTGATCTCCACTTAGGCAAAAGCCTAAGCTTGGGGGGAGGTATACCGGCATCACTCATTCATTGCATATTATAATTGCTGGATACTTGTACATACTTGTTTAGCTTCTTAAAGTGGTTCTCTAATAAGAGGGAGATGATATTTGGGGAGGTGCTGATTGAAAACAGATTCTGGACTGATACCAAAAAAAATATCAAAAACTGCCAGAGTGTTATTTTGCGAAGCCAATTTTTGTGCATGTTCCCCAGGTTATTATCTAACTTTCATTAGTTGAACACTTTTCGAGCTGGGCAGCGGAAGATTTTCGTACAAATCGATTACTGTACTGCTGTCAAGTTTGGCAGATTTCTGTTACTTTGTGTTTATGTGACTCTTTTAGTTTTCGTTTTCTTGTTTTTGCTTTGTTTCTTTCCTAAAACACAAAAAGACTAAAAATATTTCTGTTGTTTCTCTTAACCATTTGCTTATTTTAGTTTCTTGCTCTTATTTTGCTTTATTTGCTATCGTTGGTTTGCTATAAGAAAATCCAAAAAGATTTTGCTTTATTTACTTGTTTCCTTTTGTTCTTGTTTCCAATTCGAAAACACCAAAAATATTTGTTGTTCTTCTTTGGTTTTGTAAAGTTTATTATGGAGTTCAGCGGTCTTCGGTGGTTGGAGCTTGGTTTCCGTTCCATATTATTCAAGCTACACAAGTGAAAAGGCAATAATGACGATCTACGACAATCTGACTGTGGTGAGAGGCTGGTATGAACTCTATTTGTTTTCATTTTTGTACATATACTCATCCATGTGAGCATGCTTAGTTGGTTCATGTGAGGTATATGTCATTTAATGAAGTCTAGTAGTTCATGATCTCTCATGTTTAGCTCCAATTTATTAATATGAGTAGCATGTCATAAATATTTGCTTGCATTGCTTTATTCATAGATAGATATGACATTGTGGTATCCTCCTCTGAATAATTCACTTGAATCAACTTGGCACATGCTCACGCATGCATATGACTGAACAAAAGTCAATTAAGCCTCGATGATTTACTTTGTCTCAGAGTTCTTGTATCACTTTTATGCCTCCGTTAATTTATTTTGTCGCAAGTGATACGTCCAAAACGTATCTACTTTCCCGATCACTTTTGCTATTGTTTTGCCTCTAATTTGTGTATTTTGGATGCAACTAACACGGACTAACGCTGTTTTCAGCAGAACTGTTCTGGTGTCTCGTTTTTGTGCAGAAATCCAACTTTCAGGAAAAACCTCGGAATTTTGACGGAAGGCCCTATTTTCCCAGAATACTGACGGAGCCAGAAGGACAAATTAAGTGGAGGCCCGAGGGCCCCACACCAAGGCGGCGCGGCCTAGGGGGGCCCGCGCGGCCCTATGGTGTGGCCCCTCGGCCGGCCTCCGACGCCCTCCTTCGGACTACTTATTCGCCTCGACCTAAAAACGCACGGGGAGAAGTCGAAGTCGCCAGAAACCCTCTAGAACGCCGCCACATCGCGAAACTCCGTCTCGGGAGCCAGAAGTCTCCGTTCCGGCACTCCGCCGGGACGGGGAATTGGAGGAGATCATCACCGCCATCACCGCCAACGCCTCTCCATCAACCAGCCATGTTTCCCCCATCCATGTGTGAGTAATTCCCCCGCTGTAGGCCGAAGGGGATGGTAGGGATTGGATGAGATTGGTCATGTAATAGCATAAGATTGTTAGGGCATAGTGCCTAGTGTCCATAATTGGTACTTTGATGATATTGTTGCAACTTGTTATGCTTAATGCTTGTCACTAGGGCCCGAGTGCCATGATCTCAGATCTGAACATGTTATTGTTTCATCATGATATTCATTGTTTATGGTCTTACCTGCAAGTTGTATACACATGTCGCTGTCCGGAACCAATGGCCCCGAAGTGGAAATCGGGACAACCGGAGGGAATGGTAGTGACGTGAGGATCACATGTGTTCACGGAGTGTTAATGCTTTGCCGGTACTCTATTAAAAGGAGTACCTTAATATCCAGTAGTTTCCCTAGAGGCCCGGCTGCCACCGGCTGGTAGGACAAAAGATGTTGTGCAAGTTTCTCATTGCGAGCACGTACGACTATAATTGGAACACATGCCTATTGATTGATTAGTACTTGGATACCGTTTTATTATTATCTGCAAATGCCCTGCTATGATTGTTACATGAGTTTCTCTCATCCATGCAACGCCCGTTATCCGTCCCCGTGCCTACAGTATTTTAATCCTGCTGTTTACTAAAATCACTATTGCTGTTTCCGTTACTCTGCTGCTGTTATTTTACTACTGCTACTGCTATAAAACTGTTACTACTGATAAACTCTTGCAAGCAAGTCTGTTTCCAGGTGCAGCTGAATTGACAACTCCGCTGTTAAGGCTTTCAAGTATTCTTTGTCTCCCTTGTGTCGAATCAATAAATTGGGTTTTACTTCCCTCGAAGACTGTTGCGATCCCCTATACTTGTGGGTCATCAAGACTATTTTCTGGCGCCGTTGCCGGGGAGCATAGCTTTATTTGGAAGTTCACTTGGATTGATATTGTTCGCTGCAAATTCTCCATCATGGGTAAAACTCGCGATACTAAGGTCGCCATATTACCATCCACTACAAGAAAAGGTACAACTCTGAGTACCTCTGCTGCTCTTGATTCACCATCTGTGATAAGTAAACTTGTTTCACCACCACAAGCTTCAAATGCTGGTACTTCTGCTGAATCTGAAAATTCCTCTTATAATATTGATGATGCTTCTGCTGTGCTTGATGATAGTGGTTCATTGGGAACTTTTCTAGATGCTACAATTGCTAGGTCTAGACAAATTGAAAATACTGAAACTCCTAATGTTACTACACCTGTTAATTCACCTGAACTTGAATACTCTAGTGATGATCTTGATGAAGATTATGTGGAACTTGATGATGATTTTATTGAAAAATGCCATGCTACTACTGATGCAAGAAAAATTAAAAAGTTGCTTGCAGAACATACTGTTAGATATAAACTGTCTCCTGATCCTAAATTTGCCACATCTCCTATAAACATTAAGGATAAAGATTATGATTTTTCTCTTGATCTATCTCATATAGCTATTGTTGAAAACACCTTTTTGTGGTACTGAAAAAGAAAGTGCTGTTGAACACATGACTGAGTTATCTACTCTGAGTAGCTTGTTTTCTGATGATGTTAAGAAGCGTACTTACTTTGTTGCTAAAATCTTTCCATTCTCATTAAAGGATGACGCTAAAACTTGGTATAATAGTTTGCCACCTAGTTCTATTAAAAGTCCAAAAGAATTGCTTAATGTTTTCTTCCGGAAATACTTTCCTGCTAGTGCTCAACATGCTGCTTTGCAGAGAGTTTATAATTTTGATCAGGGAGATGGAGAGAAATTGCCTGAGGCTTGGGCGAGATTTTGCTCTCTTATTAGAGCTCAGCCTGACCATGATTTGGAAAAGCATGATTTACTTGATATATTTTATAGTGGACTAACCATTGAGTCTAGGGCATACCTGGATAGTTGTGCTGGTTGTGTTTTCAGGAAAAGAACTCCAGACGAAGCTGAAGAATTATTGGCTAAAATAGGCCGGAATCATGATGATTGGACTACGCCTGAACCAACTCCAACGCCAATATTGAAGAAGAGGGGTTTAATTAAATTAAATGATGAAGATATGAGGGAAGCCAAGAAGTCTCTCAAGGAGAAAGGTATTAAATCTGAAGATGTGAAGAATCTACCTCCCATAGAAGATATATGTGAGATTAATCCCCCTTCATCCATGATTGAGGTAAACTCCCTTCAACGCTTTACTAGGGAAGATATTCCGTATTCAAAACCTCCTGCGCAATGCTTAGATGAGTTTGATAATTATATTGTTAAGCAAGAAAATTTTAATATGAGAGTAGAGAATCATCTAATGGAAAATTCTCGAGCTATTAGTCAATTGCATGATATTGTGGAGAGAACCTCCAATGATGTTAAGATGCTTGTTAAACATTTTCATATGGTTCAAACTCAAATTGATCAACTCACTAAAGTGCAAAATGACTTGTTAGGAAATAATGCTAAAGAAAAACATGCTTATGAAGTAACAACTAGAGGTGGTGTCTCTACCCAGGATCCTCTATATCCTGAAGGGCATCCCAAAAGAATTGAACAAGATTCTCAACGCATTGAACCTAGAGCTCCATCTAAGAAAAGAAAAAGAAACATAAGAATGTTGTAGAATCCTCTGAACCTGTTAATGATCCAAATAGTATTTCTATTTCTGATGCTGAAACTGAAAGTGGTAATGAACATGATAAAGACAATGATAAGAATGATACTCCTGATAAAGAAGAGGTTGAAAAAGAACCTAAAAAGCATGCTAAAAATAAAAAGTATACTAAAGAAGATTTTATTGCTGAGAAACATGGTAATGAAAGAGAACCTTGGGTGCAAAAGCAAATGCCTTTTCCTGCTAAGAAACTAAAATCAAAGGAAGAGGAACACTATAATAAATTTTGTGATTGGATGAAACCTTTATTCTTGCAAATCCCTTTGACTGATGCTATTAAATTGCCTCCTTATTCAAAGTATATGAAAGATATTGTTACTAACAAAAGGAAAATCCCCAATGAGGAAATTTCCACTATGCTTGCTAATTACTCTTTCAATGGCAAAGTTCCAAAGAAGTTGGGCGACCCAGGTATACCTACTATTCCTTGTTCTATTAAGAATAATTATGTTAAAACTGCTCTATGTGATTTGGGAGCCGGTGTTAGTGTTATGCCTTTTTCTCTTTATAAGAGACTTTACTTAGGTAAGTTGATACCTACTGATATATCTTTGCAAATGGCTGATAAATCTACTGCTATTCCTGTTGGTATATGTGAGGATGTTCCTGTTCAAGTTACTAATAACTGCTTGATATTAACTGATTTTGTTGTGTTGGAAATGCCTGAAGATGATAATATGTCTATTATTCTTGGGAGACCTTTTCTTAACACCGCAGGGGTTATTGATT
The DNA here is from genome assembly GCA_030979885.1 of Lolium multiflorum. NCBI lineage: Eukaryota > Viridiplantae > Streptophyta > Magnoliopsida > Poales > Poaceae > Lolium > Lolium multiflorum. The sequence goes on from CM061748.1 coordinate 216,739,043, forward strand.
GCAATAAAGGAAAGGTTACTTTCAATGTTGATGATAAGGAACACACCGTCTATTTCCCCAAGAGGATTGAGAAAGCATGCGGAGTTAATACAATTTCTCATGTGAGAACTATCAAAGTGGGAACTATTGATTGTCCTATATATGAGCCTAAAGAAGAATATCAAACTCTTGTGATTGGATCCATATCAATACAATTCAAGGTAACATGATTGATTTGAGGTTTATTTCTTCATATGCTATGTATATTTATTTGGTGGCAAGACTTGATCAACCTTGTTAACAAATACCTTTTATATGCATAGAGGAGGTAAACAACATCTCTTTCTTCCTCCACTTGCTTTAGTTGCTGTAGCACTTTTTGTTTTCCAAAGTTCCTTAGTTGATTAGAGTTTTCAAAAAATTTCCTGGCCAGTAATAATAAACTTAATACCCAGAAATGTGCATTTTTCAAAGTTTTCAAAAATTCGCGAAAATTACACCGTTGGTCCTATTTTTCGACGAGGCACCTGGGAGCACCAGAGGATGACCTGTGGGGCACCACAGGGTGCCACACCACAGGCGCGGCCAAGGAGGGGGCGCGCCACCCTGTGGTGTGGGCCCCTCCTTGCCCCACTACTTCATCTCTTTCTCCCAGCATCTCTCTCTCCCGAAAAAACTCGAACCAACTTTCTCTCACTCGCGTTTTTGCTCAAGAGCTCAGGATTTTTCGATCTCTTTGCTCAGCCCAGATTTCTGTTTGAAATTTGGCACATTTGCTCTCCGGTATGTGACTCCTTCGATTATCCAAGTAGAATTTTGTTTGGTGAAGTATATCTTGAATATTTTTGCTGTAGGTAACATGTTTAGTGAGCTTGCATGCTTGTTCTAAGTGGTAGAAATTAGTTTTGATGCATGATTAGTACTCTAGCAAGTTCCTATGGTAGTTCCCCTCAATTATATGTCACCAAATCAAGTTTTATATTGTTTGTTGAAAAATTTCAGAAAATGGAAGGAGGTAGGCACCAACTCAACCAACATGAGTTGGAGGTGCCACAGATCATGAGAGTTCACCGAGAAGAAGGAGTATATCCCACTTACTATCCATGTGCGGATTTCATGAGAAGTGCAGGGATCTTGCAGGACGTTCAAAGTTTAATCTCTCGTGCAGGATTGGATGATTTTGTTGATGGGGAACCATGCCAATATGTAAAACTGACTATGTCAGTAGTGCAGGACTTTAAATTCAATTGGTCACAATCTAATCCCATGGTTCAGTACAAAATTTATAATAAAACTATCAACTTGCCATTCAATGATTTTTGTGCAGCAATCAGAGTGCCGCAATGGGGATCATGCGAGAAGATAAAGGGATCGCCGCAAGAGTTCTTGGACCTCTTCAAGATGATTTGTCATGGAAGAAGCTTCTCAGAGGATGATGGTAAAATCAGTAGTATTCATTTCCCAGCTATTCGTTACTTTGCTTATTTCATTACTAAATGTGTTCTAGCAAGAAAGAATGGAGGTAAAATAACTATCCCGGATCTAGCCTTTCTAGCTGCTGCATTGCAAGGTAATAGGACTTATAACTTGGGAGCTTTAATAGCCCCCCTTGCCACTAACCGTGAGAGGGGAGGAATTTGTGGGGGTCTCATCGCCTCTCGCTTATTAGCTATGCATAATGTAGGACCTCACCGTCTTGATATTCAGCTCCCCATAGAGAAACTTGACATAGCTTCCATGATTAAGCATGAATTTCTTTCTGATTCGTCTAATTTAGGAAACCCGTCTTACAGAATAACATTTTACAAGAAATCTTGGACAAGGACTAAGAAAGTTGAAAAATTAGTAGGATTGTCTGCTGTTTAACCTTGATTCCAGGGAGGATTGGTCAGTCACGGAAAGTGCAGTTAATGCATACATCGAGGGAGGAAGCCATCGTGCACGAGACAACACGGATGAGGTCGAGGAACACCTCGACTCGTCGTCAGATGCAGCAAGCTCTTCGCATCAACACATTGGGCATGAGGAGCCTCCACGTTTTTCTTCTGCATCGGTACCTTATTACGACTACTCCATGTATGATCCACCGGCGTGGAACCCAGACCCTCGATGGGATTGAACTCCACTTAGGCCAAAAGCCTAAGCTTGGGGGAGGTATACCGGCATCACTCATTCTTTGCATATCATGATTGCTGGATACTTGTACATACTTGTTTAGTCTCTTTGAGTGGTTTTCTAATGAGAGGGAGATGATATTTGGGGAAGTGCTGCCTGAAAACAGATTCTGGACTGTTACTAGAAAAATTCGTGCGCACAGCCAGAACGTTATTTTGAGCTGCCAATTTTTGTGCAGGTTCCCCAGGTTGTTATCTAACTTTCATTAGTTGAACACTTTTCGAGCTGAGCAACGTAAGATTTTTGTAAAAATCGATTTCTGTACTGCTGTCAGGTTTTGGCAGATTTCTGCCATTTCGCTTTTCTGTGTTTCTTTTAGTTTGCTATTTCTTGCTTTCACTTTGTTTCTTTCCTAAAACACAAAAAGACCAAAAATATTTCTGTTGTTTCTCTTCACCACTTGTTTACTTGGTTTCTTGCATTTGTTTCGCTTTATTTGCTATTGCTAGTTTGCTATAAGAAAACCCAAAAAGATTTTGCTTTGTTTGCTTGTTTCCTTTTGTTCTTATTCTCAAAATCGAAAACACCAAAAATATTTGCTGTTCTTCTTTGGTTTGTAAAGTTCATTATGAGTTCAATGGTCTTCGGTGGCTGGAGCGTGGTTTTCATTTCATATTATCCAAGCTACACAAGTGAAAAGGCAATAATGACGATCTACGACAATCTGATTGTGGTGAGAGGCTGGTATGAACTCTATTTGTTTTCATTTTTGTACATATACTCATCCATGTGAGCATGCTTAGTTGGTTCATGTGAGGTATATGTTATTTAAGAAAGTCTAGTAGTTCATGATCTCTCATGATTAGCTCCAATTTATTAATATGAGTAGCATGTCATAGATGTTTGCTTGCATTGTTTTATTCATAAGTAAGTATGGCATTGTGGTATCCTCCTCTGAATAATTCATTTATATCGACTTGGCACATGCTCACGCATGCATATGACTGAACAAAAGTCAATTAAGCCTCAATGATTTATATTGCTTCAGAGTTCTTGTATCACTTTTATGCCTCGTTAATTTATTTTGCCGCAAGCATGATTATGACAGTTATTGCTCTCTTGATTTGTCGCTCCCTAGTCTTTTGCTAGCCTTCACTTGTACTGAGCGGGAACGCTGCTCGTGCCTCCAAACACATGAAAACCAAGTTGTTCCAAAGTGTCCACCATAAATACCTATGCATGGCATTTCAAACCATTCCAAGTAAATTCTCATGCGCTACCTTTAAAACCTTCAAAATGCTTCTCAATTTGTGTTAATGTTTCGTAGCTCATGAGGAAGTATGTGGTGTTTAGCTTTCAACCTTGTCATTTACTTTTGACGGACTCTCATATGGACTAGTGGCACATCCGCTTATCCAATAATTTTGCAAAAAGAGCTGGCAATGGGATTCCCAGTCCCGAATTAATTAACTTAAATAGACACTCCTCCATGGTTTGTGATTGTTGGAAGGCACCCGAAGGATTCGGTTAGCCATGGCTTGTGTAAGCAAAGGTTGGGGGGAGTGTCATCATCATAATAAAACTAAACTAAAAAGGCACTCCTTCATGGTATGTGATTGTTGGCAGGCACCGAGGATTCGGTTAGCCATGGTTTGTGTAAGAAAGGTTGGAAGGAGTGCCACATAAACATGCAAATAATTCATGGGAGCCGCTCTTGAAAGTCCGGTTGGCGAGGTAGTTGGTGTACCCATTACCATTCGTTGACAACAACAAACACCTCTCAAAATAATTTTACTCCTGCTTTACATATGAAAAGCTCTAGCGCATGTTAATCCCTGCTTCCCTCTGCGAAGGGTCAATCTCTTACTTTTATGTTGTGTCTCCATCCTTTCTTTGAGCACTTTCTTGAGAACACAACTGTCATTCTTAGTATAATATGCTTGTCTCAAAATATGATTGATTGTGGTATAACTTTGATGCTTTTATCTTTGACAATCACTACTTCTAGTCTTTCTATGAACTCAGAGGTGCCTGGGCATTTATGTTTTGCCGATCAAATACAGGCAAGCGAGATACCACTTTATCATACTCTCTTATGAACATTGCAATCCTGCTTATATACATGATTCATGATGCTTATTATTAATTGTTGGTACCTCTTCATGATTGACATAGCTGTTAGATGATCTTATTTGCATGTATCTTATTATGAACTGCTTAAGTATTAGCCATATCATGAGAATATATACATAATATGAGCAAATGTGTTCGTGAAAGTTCTTTTATCGCTCAGTTGTTAACTGAATTGCTTGAGGACAAGCAATAAGCTAAGCTTGGGGGAGTTGATACGTCCAAAACGTATCTACTTTCCCGAACACTTTTGCTATTGTTTTGCCTCTAATTTGTGTATTTTGGATGCAACTAACACGGACTAACGCTGTTTTCAGAGAATTCTGGTGTCTCGTTTTTGTGCAGAAATCCAACTTTCAGGAAAAACCTCGGAATTTTGACGGAAGGCCCTATTTTCCCAGAATACTGACGGAGCCAGAAGGACAAATTAAGTGGAGGCCCGAGGGCCCCACACCATAAGGCGGCGCGGCCTAGGGGGGCCCGCGCGGCCCTATGGTGTGGCCCCCTCGGCCGGCCTCCGACGCCCTCCTTCGGACTACTTATTCGCCTCGACCTAAAAACGCACGGGAGAAGTCGAAGTCGCCGAAACCCTCCGAACGCCGCCACATCGCGAAACTCCGTCTCGGGAGCCAAGTCTCCGTTCTGGCACTCCGCCGGGAATTGGAGGAGATCATCACCGCCATCACCGCCAACGCCTCTCCATCAACCAGCCATGTTTCCCCCATCCATGTGTGAGTAATTCCCCCGCTGTAGGCCGAAGGGGATGGTAGGGATTGGATGAGATTGGTCATGTAATAGCATAAGATTGTTAGGGCATAGTGCCTAGTGTCCGTAATTGGTACTTTGATGATATTGTTGCAACTTGTTATGCTTAATGCTTGTCACTAGGGCCCGAGTGCCATGATCTCAGATCTGAACATGTTATTGTTTCATCATGATATTCATTGTTTATGGTCTTACCTGCAAGTTGTATACACATGTCGCTGTCCGGAACCAATGGCCCCGAAGTGACAGAAATCGGGACAACCGGAGGGATGGTAGTGACGTGAGGATCACATGTGTTCACGGAGTGTTAATGCTTTGCTCCGGTACTCTATTAAAAGGAGTACCTTAATATCCGTAGTTTCCCTAGAGGCCCGGCTGCCACCGGCTGGTAGGACAAAAGATGTTGTGCAAGTTTCTCATTGCGAGCACGTACGACTATAATTGGAACACATGCCTATTGATTGATTAGTACTTGGATACCGTTTTATTATTATCTGCAAATGCCCTGCTATGATTGTTACATGAGTTTCTCTCATCCATGCAACGCCCGTTATCCGTCCCCGTGCCTACATTTTAATCCTGCTGTTTACTAAAATCACTACTGCTGTTTCCTCTCTGCTGCTGTTATTTTACTACTCTGCTCTATAAACTGTTACTACTGATAAACTCTTGCGAGCAAGTCTGTTTCCAGGTGCAGCTGAATTGACAACTCCGCTGTTAAGGCTTTCAAGTATTCTTTGTCTCCCCTTGTGTCGAATCAATAAATTGGGTTTTACTTCCCTCGAAGACTGTTGCGATCCCCTATACTTGTGGGTCATCGCAAGCATGATTATGACATTCTTGCTCTCTTGATTGTCGCTTCCAGTCTATTGCTAGCCTTCACTTGAGCGGGAACGCTGCTCGTACTTCCAAACCCCTGAAAACCAAGTTATTCCATAAATACCTATGCATGGCATTTCAAACCATTCCAAGTAAATTCTCATGTGCTACCTTTAAAACCTTCAAAATGCTTCTCAATTTGTGTTAATGTTTTATAGCTCATGAGGAAGTATGTGGTGTTTATCTTTCAATCTTGTCATTTACTCCTGACAGACTTTCACCAATGGACTAGTGGCACATCCGCTTATCCAATAATTTTGCAAAAAGAGCTGGCAACGGGGTTCCCAGCCCCAGTTAGTTAACTTTCATCAATAATTCTCTTCACATGCTTTGCCCTGATTTATCACAAGACTTAATTTGCAAATAGACACTCCTCCATGGTATGAGAATGTTGGAAGGCACCCGAGGATTCGTTAGCCATGGCTTGTGTAAGCAAAGGTTGGGGGAGTGTCATCCATAATGAAACTAAAATACATGTGTAAACAAAAGAGAAGAGGGATGATCTACCTTGCTGGTAGAGATAACGTCCTTCATGGGAGCCGCTCTTGGAAGTCTGGTTGATGAGGTAGTTAGAGTGCCCACTATCATTCGTTGACAACAACAAACACCTCTCAAAAACAATTTTACTTCTGTCTTAAGAAAAATGAAAAGCTCTAGCACATGTTAATCCCTGCTTCCCTCTGCGAAGGGCCAATCTTTTACTTTTATGTTGAGTGACCATCCTTTCTTTGAGCACTTTCTTGAGAGCACAATTGTCATTCTTAGTATAATATGCTTGTTCCAAAATGTGATTAATTGTGGTATAACTTTGATGCTTTTATCTTTGATAATCTCTACTTCCATCCTTTCCATGAACTTCAAAGGTGCCCGAGCATTTATGTTTTGTTGTACAAATATGGGCAAGCGAGATACCACTTTATCATATCCTTTTATGAACATTGCAATCCTGCTGATAGACATGATTCATGATGCTTATTATTAATTTGTTGGTACCTTTTCCATGATTGATATAGCTATTAGATGACTTTATTTGCATGTATATTATTATGAATTGCCTAAGTACTTGTCCATATCATGAGAATATTTACATCATATGAACAAATGTGTTCGTGAAAGTTCTTTTTCACAGTTGTTAACTGAATTGCTTGAGGACAAGCAATAAGCTAAGGGGGAGTTGATACGTCCAAAACGTATCTACTTTCCCGAACACTTTTGCTATTGTTTTACCTCTAATTTGTGTATTTTGGATACAACTAACACGGACTAACGCTGTTTTCAGCAGAATTGCCCTGGTGTTTCGTTTTTGTGCAGAAATTCAACTTTCAGGAAAATCCCCGGAATTTATGTCAAAGGGCTTATTTTCCCAGAAGATTCACGGAGCCAGAAGGGCATGCGGAGGGGCCCCACACCATGGGCCGGCGCGGCCTAGGAGGGCGTGCCGCCCTATGGTGGCCGCGTCGGCCAGCCTCGACGCCCCCTCGGACTATTTAAGGGTTTCGATCTAAAAACGCGAGACGGGAAGTCGAAGTCGCCAGCCATCCAGAACACCGCCGCCATCGCGAAACTCCGTCTCGGGACCAGAAACTCTGTTCTGGCACCTCGTCGGGAAGGGGAATTGGAGGAGATCATCGCCATCATCACCACCGACGCCTCTCGATCGACCAGCCATGTTTCCCCCATCCATGTGTGAGTAATTCCCCCTGTAGGCTGAAGGGGATGGTAGGGATTGGATGAGATTGGTCATGTAATAGCATAAGATTGTTAGGGCATAGTGCCTAGTATTCGTAATTGGTACTTTTATGATATTGTTGCAACTTGTTATGCTTAATGCTTGTCACTAGGGCCCGAGTGCCATGATCTCAGATCTGAACATGTTATTGTTACATGATGATATTCATTGTTTTATGATCTTACCCAAGTTGTATACACATGTTGTCTGAACCCGAGGCCCCAAAGTGACAGAAATTGGGACAACCGGAGGGGAAGGCGGCGATATGAGGATCACATGTGTTCACGGAGTGTTAATGCTTTGCTCCGGTGCTCTATTAAAAGGAGTACCTTAATTTCCAGTAGATTCCCTAGAGGCCCGGCTGCCACTGGCTGGTAGGACAAAAGATGTTGTACAAGTTTCTCATTGCGAGCACGTTCGACTAAATATGGAACACATGCCTATGGATTGTTTAGTACTTGGATACCGTTTTATTATTATCTGCAAATGCCCTATCTTGATTGTTACATGAGTTTCTCTCATCCATGCAACGCCCGTTCATCCATCCCTGTGCCTACGTATTTTAATCCTGTTGTTTACTATAATCACTCTGTCTTTGTTACTCTGCTGATATTTCACTACTGCTTTTGCTATAAAACTGTTACTACTGATAAACTCTTGCGAGCAAGTCTATTTCCAGGTGCAGCTGAATTGACAACTCCGCTGTTAAGGCTTTCAAGTATTCTTTGTGTCCCCTTGTGTCGAATCAATAAATTGGGTTTTACTTCCCGCGAAGACTGTTATGATCCCCTATACTTGTGGGTCATCACTCCTCGGCCACGAGCAGCTGATGGAGGACTACTTCGCCGAGGTACCTACCTATCGTACCCATCTGTTCTGTAGGAGGTATCTGATGGCGCGTGATGCACACGTCCGTTGGGAACCCCAAGAGGAAGGTGTGATGCGCACAGCAGTAAGTTTTCCCTCAGAAAGAAACCAAGGTTATCGAACCAGTAGGAGATAAAGGCCACGTGAAGGTTGTTGGTGGAGGAGTGTAGTGCGGCGCAACACCAGGGATTCCGGCGCCAACGTGGAACCTGCACAACACAATCAAAATACTTTGCCCCAACTTAACAGTGACATTGTCAATCTCATCGGCTTGCTGTAAACAAAGGATTAAACGTATGGTGTGGAGAATTATGTTTGTTTGCGAAGAACAACAGAGAACAGAGATTGCAGTAGATTGTATTTCAGATGTAAAAGAATGGACCGGGTCCACAGTTCACTAGTGGTGTCTCTCCAATAAGATAAATAGCATGTTGGGTGAACAAATTACAGTTGGGCAATTGACAAATAGAGATGCATATACATATCATGATGACTACTATGAGATTTACTTAGGGCATTACGACAAAGAACATAGACCGCTATCCAGCATGCATCTATGCCTAAAAAGTCCACCTTCGGGTTAACATCCCCTTCCAGTATTAAGTTGCAAACAACAGACAATTGCATTAAGTACTGTGCGTAATGTAATCAACACAAATATCCTTAGACAAAGCATCAATGTTTTATCCCTAGTGGCAACAACACATCCATAACCTTAGAACTTTATGTCACTGTCCCAGATTCAATGGAGGCATGAACGCACTATCGAGCATAAATACTCCCTCTTGGAGTTACAAGTATCAACTTGGCCAGAGCCTCTACTAGCAACGGAGAGCATGCAAGATCATAAACAACACATATATGATGGATCAATAATAAACTTGACATAGTATTCAATATTCATCGGATCCCAACAAACACAACATGTAGCATTATAAATAGACGATCTTGATCATGATAGGCAGCTCACAAGATCTAAACATGATAGCACAAGAGGAGAAGACAACCATCTAGCTACTGCTATGGACCCATAGTCCAAGGATGAACTACTCACGCATCAATCCGGAGGCAGGCATGATGATGTAGAGTCCTCCGGTGATGATTCCCCTCTCCGGCAGGGTGCCGGAGGCGATCTCCTGAATCCCCCGAGATGGGATTGGCGGCGGCGGCGTCTCTGGAACTTTTCTCGTATCGTGGCTCTCGGTGATAGGGTTTTCGCGACGGAGAGAATATATAGGCGAAGGGGCATAGTCGGGGACGCTCGAGGGGCCCACCCCATAGGGACTAACCTATTAACAAGATGCCATAGTGCCAGTTCCTGTTTTCTGCTGTTTTTGATTTAAGAAAAGCTAGTTTACAAATATTCTTGGACGAAACAAAAGCCCACGACCCTATTTTCCACGGAGTGTTCCAGAAGACCGAAGAAGAGTCGAGGAAGGCCAGCAGGGGGCCCACACCATATGGCGGCGCGGGGGGCCCCACTGCCGCGCCGTGATGTGGGGAGGGAGCACCCTGGCTCCCCCGACGCTGGCCCTTCGCCTATTTATACCTTCGTCCCCGAAAACTCTAACACCGAGAGCCAAAATACGAGAACAGTTTCAGAGACGCCGCCGCCGCCAACCCTATCTCGGGGGGTTCAGCAGATCTCCTACGGCACCCTGCCGGAGAGGGGAATCATCACCGGAGGGCTCTACATCACCATGCCCGCCTCCGGACTGATGCGTGAGTAGTTCATCCTTGGACTACGGGTCCATAGCAGTAGCTAGATGGTTGTCTTCTCCTATTGTGCCATCATGTTTAGATCGTGTGAGCTGCCTATCATGATCAAGATCATCTATTTGTAATGCTACATGTTATGTTTGTTGGGATCCGATGAATATGAAATACTATGTCAAGTTGATTATTGATCTATCATATATGTTGTTTATGATCTTGCATGCTCTCCGTTGCTAGTAGAGACTCTGGCCAAGTTGATACTTGTAACTCCAAGAGGGAGTATTTATCCTATATAGTGGGTTCATGTCTCCATTGAATCTGGGGAGTGACAGCAACCCCTAAGGTTGTGGATGTGTTGTTGCCACTAGGGATAAAACATCAATTCTTTGTCGAAGGATATTTGTATTGTTTACATTACGCACAGTACTTAATGCAATTGTCTGTTGTTTGCAACTTAATACTGGAGGGTGCGGATGCTAACCCGAAGGTGGACTTTAGGCATAGATGCATGCTGGATGACGGTCTATGTTTTTTGTCGTAATGCCCTAAGTAAATCTCATAGTAGTCATCATGATATATATGTGCATTGTTATGCCATCTCTATTTGTCAATTGCCCAACTGTAATTTGTTTACCCAACATGTTATTTATCTTATTGGAGAGACACCACTAGTGAACTGTGGACCCCGGTCCATTCTTTTACATCTGAAATACAACATACTGCAATCATTGTTCTCTTTTGTTTTCTGCAAGCAAACATCATTCTCCACACCATACGTTTAATCCTTTGTTTTCAGCAAGCCGGTGAGATTGACAACCTCACTGTTAAGTTGGGGCAAAGTAGTTTGATTGTGTTGTGCAGGTTCCACGTTGGAGCCGGAATCCCTAGTGTTGCGCCACACTACACTCCTTCACCAACAACCTTCACGTGATCTTCATCTCCTACTGGTTCGATAACTTTGGTTTCTTACTGAGGGAAAACTCGCTGCTGTACTCATCATACCTTCCTCTTGGGGTTCCCAACGGACGTGTGCTTCACAAGCAGCTACTTTTCTGGCGCCGTTGCCGGGGAGATCAAGACACGCTGCATGGGAGTCTCTCACACCCAATCTCTTTACTTTGTTTATTGTATTGCTTTATTTTATTTTCTGTCTTGTTTGCTTTCTCTCACACCCAACGGTGAGAATGCCATTACCCATGTCCAGCTCATCTATGATATGAAGATGTACCACTGGCAGCGACATGGCCGTCGCCTTTGATCCTACCATTCCATTCATTTGTTTGTCACATGTATCATTGTTGAGACATTTGTTCATTTGTCCAATTTTCCGAGAGTTGTTGTAATTTGGTTGAGACATTTCGCATTTGTTCAATTTTTCCAAAACTGTTGTAATAATTTGGTTCAGACTATTGTTTATGTTTATGTGTTGTAATAATTTGGATGATTATTTAATTAATTATGATAGATTGTTGTATGTGTTGCATATGAATTCTATGAAAAACTCTGCCTTTACGGATTCGGAATCCGCTGGCGCAGAATAGAGACCGTAAACCGAAACTAAAAACAAAATATTTTGTTTTCCTGTTTTTGTTACGGGCTGTGTTCTGCGCCTGCCATTTTCCAGCCCGTAAACACGAGTTCGGTGCACTGAACTTCGAGTTTTCGGTTCGTGTTTTTACAGGTTCTGCTAGAGATACTCTAAGGATAAAAATACATGGTGCAGCTGGTGCATGAGTTTGGGCGTTTTAGGAGATACGCTCTCTCCTAGTCAGCTCGCTTAGACTTCAAAAATCCCGTATTCCTACACAATCTACCGCAGTAGGCCGCCGCTACCACTCCGCCGGAGACCGACCGCCGTAGCCGGCCGGTTCCCACGGAGGGGCGCAGTTCTACGCCGACGCGATGCGGAACCTTTTAGAGGAGGCTGCCAGGTTGTGCTGCGTTGGCGGCCCTACAGAGCATCGTGTCGGAGGCCAGGACCGTGTTCCGGCACGCCGTCCGACTGAATGAAGCCCAAGATAGCCAGCGCCACGCGCACCGATGAGATCCCCGCGCGCGTGCGGCAAACGCCCGCAACCAGACATCTTCGTATTCTTCACGGATACCGCTGCTGCAGGACTGCGTTCGTTGCCATTTTTCCTGCGAGTGCGCATCTACGATCTATGTTCGCTGTCAATATCCCTGCTGTATTGCTGCACTCTTGGCTAAAACTAAACTACTACTACTAGTATGTCTGCCAAGTAAGGCTGATACAATCGCCTCCTCGGCGGCTGCACTTGCGATGTCCAGCATTTTCCCAACGGCGCAACAAAACAAGTTAGACATTGCTAGCTTCCTTATGTCTCCCAGTCCCAGCCCTATAATCTCCCCTCCCAGAAAATAAACCATTCACTTGTGCGTGGTAGTATCAGTCATTCCAAGATCGGTGACCACTCTCTGGAAATCGTAAAGTTACTTCTCGGTGTGTTGATGTGCGGTACCGGTTTATATCTTCTCCCGCCTTCGAGGGTGGATGGCGGCAGTGGGTTGTTTTCCCTTCATGAGATGCACATAACTCTGGTGCGAATGACTTATGAACCACACATGCACACATATTTATGACCGGGCTCTGATGTTAGGTCTCCAGCTTTCCGTCTACAAACCTACTTCCTCCGGTCATGTTTAATTGACTCCCGATACTGCCTAGCTGCATGCTCGATTAGCTACTCCCTGCATCGATTAAATACAACCGGAGGTAGCAAGTATTTGTGACCGAATATTGCATCATCTTATGAGGCGAAAGCGTTCTGCTGTAATATTTGGTGTGCTCTTTTCACTAGTACTAGTATGCACCATCGTGCAATGTGTATGGTGTCAAACATTTCTAGCCATTGAAATGAACACTTATTTATATTGAAAGTTCACGAGATAAATCTTACAACCCAAAAATGAAAAGAAAGCAAAACAGGAGCCAAACAAGATGGGGACGTAAGAGAATATCTCACGGCTCTGAAAAATCAAAGCTTAAAACGAGGACACGGCTCGCCAGATCACGTGCGCTTGCATCAATCTTGTTCATCGCTTCATCCGTCGCAGCACGGCACTTAGGCCAAATCAGCGGATTCCAATGAAACATAGAAGAGAAAGCTCTGTAAAGCGGGAAGACAGGTTTAAGCGACAATTTATGTTGAAAATCCCGTTCGTTTCTAGTGGCCCAGAGCTACCAAACCAAAGCAGCAAACCAAAGTTATTTTGTTAGATTTGGTTCCTCCACGTTTCAAGAACGGTTCAATAAACTCACTTTTTGATCTAGGACTATTTTGGATACAAAAACAATCCCTGGTGATACACCAAATGAAGGCAGCTAAAGGGCAATTGAAAATAATATGATCAATATTTTCAATCGTCCCACAGTTGACATAAAGATCAGAGGTAGGCCAGTTGCACTTGACCAACTCAGCAGCCGACTAAATATGTCCTCTAAAACAAATCCACGGTTCAGTATAAACCTGTAGGACGCTAGCAGTAGGGGGCGGTGTTTTCCTTTGCTTTTGTGTTTCCTGTAATCTACCTGAACATGGTTTCGTTATCTCGCCGATCATGAAATTCGATCTCTTGTTGGATTGCTTGAAAAATAAAGTATAAACCTGTAGGATTTTGTAGAAAACCTTCCATTTTTCTCAAGGTCCCAATTTACCACGTCCTCACAATCATACAAGGTCACACTTCAATAATCTGAGCAAGTTCAAGACATTTCCTTTCCTCTAAATAAAAGGAAAGGTTCAGTGTCCCATTAATAATCACCTCAGGCCCAGCCACTGTATCCCATTGTTCCTCGCACACGGCACAAGAAAATTTCAGGAAAAATAGTTTTAAGTGGGCACTGTCCTAGACTCCTAGCTAGATATCAACCCAAAACCAAGTTTTTTTTTTCTCCATTACCCACCTGGCCACCTTTTAACTAGAGCCACGTTTGAACCAATTTTTTTATTGTGTACAATCCTTTCCACCAACATTCTCATCGGATTGGTAAAATCCACCATCACCCATATATTTGCATCTTAGTATTGGCAGCTAAGGTCCTTAGCCCCACTTTCCAGTTTGTAAATCCATTTATTTAGCAAGCAAATGTTTCTAACTCTTGTCTCAGAGGCAAAACCAAGGCCACCAAATTCCTTGTGTTCACTAAGCTGAGCCTTTTCACCGTGTGATATTTCTTGTTACCCCCCACACCTTCCCAAAAGAACATAGTTCTGGACATATCCATCTTATAATGGTTGCCCTCATTTAGAAAGTAGAACCCCATGGGCCATCCGGCCATAGCGTAGGTAGGAATGTTGTCCAGACATGCATCAATTAAGACAGACCTAGCTCCTGAAGATGCCTTAGCATTAAAGCCCTTATCCAGTCTTTTATCAATTTTCTTAGCCACAAAATCCAGCTTTTTACCTAAAAATAAATATGTATTGACAGAAATATATATATGTTTGTGAGTTGGAGGTAGGTTCAGCAAAGTGCTACTGTTATGACCGGTTTATCTTATAGCAGGAATAAGCCCATTAGTGGGCCTAAATTAGGGGCTTAGCCCATTTATCTTTAGGTTATTAGCCTATTTATATCCCTGTAATAGCTACGTGAAAGGACAAGCAATAAACAGATCTTATAGATCGTTATTGCCGACTCCTTGAGGAGTCGGTCTTCCCTGCCCTAGCCGCCGCTTCTTCCCTTGCGCCGCCTTCCTCCAACCTCGCGACGGCGGCCAGCCGCCGGCGCCGCCTTCCTCTCCCTCGTCCAGCACACTTCCACCCCTACAATCTACGTAACCGGCCTGGTAGGATCACAGATCTTACCAATTTGGTATCAGAGACCTCTACGATCATGTCTTATAGCCAGCCCACCGCCACCACCGCCGCCGCCTCCGAGACGCCGCTGGCCTCCTCCGCCGCCGCGCACCTGCCGCCGCCCTCCACGGGCGACGCGGCGCCCCTGGCAGATGTCGCCGGCGCCGCCCTCCTCTCGCAGCAAGAGCTCTCGACGGCCATCCGCGACCTCGCCACCGCCGTCCAGGGCATCCGCCTATACCTCATCGGTACGCAGGGGATGACCACGCCGCCCTGCCGCCGCCCCTCGCCGCCTACTCCGCGCCGGCAGCCCTAACCGGCCAGGGCGCGCCTGCTCCGCCCCCGGCCTCACCGCCGCCGCCGTGGGCGTCATGGCAGCCGGCCCCCAGCGCGGGCCCCGCCTCGCTGCCCAGGGCGTGCCCATCCAGCGGGTACAGTTTCCGCCGTCACCCTCCCGACTTCCGGCGTGGGTGACCGCGACGGAACCCCCGCCCATCTACTCGGCCGCACCGGCGCCTTCCCCCGTCTACACCACCGCCGGGGACCCTCCGCGCCCGTCCTTCCCGGACCCGCCGCACGCACGCTTCGCCGAGCCTTCCGCTGGTCGCGCGGAGTACCCTGCCCAGGGCGCCACCGGCCTCGCTCCCCCACGCTACGCCAAGCTGGAATTCGCCACGTATGATGGCGTCGAGGACCCCCTCAACTGGCTCAACCAGTGCGAGCAGTTCTTCCGGGGACAGCGTACCCTGGCTTCGGACCGGACGTGGCTCGCCTCGTACCACCTCCGCGGCGCCGCCCAGACGTGGTACTACTCCCTGGAGCAGGACGAGGGTGGCATGCCTCCATGGGACCGGTTCCGTGAGCTCTGCCTTCTCCGCTTCGGCCCTCCAATCCGCGGCAGCCGCTTGGCGGAACTTGGGCGTTTGGCGTTCACCACCACGGTGCAGGACTTCGCCGACCGCTTCCAGGCCCTCGCATGCCATGCGCCCGGGGTGACGGGGCAGCAGCGCGCCGAGCTCTTCATTGGCGGACTGCCGGACCACATTCGCGTCGACGTGGAGATGCGGGATCCCCATGATCTGCAGTCGGCCATGTACTACGCTCGCGCCTTCGAGCAGCGCGCGCGGGCCATGCAGCAGGCCTTCCCGGCCAGCGACGTTCGGCCAGCCGCCCGCCCTCCACCGACACCACCAGGCCAGGCGCTCACGGCCGTGACTCATGCGGGGCACTCCGATCCAGCCGCGACGCGGCCTTTCCGTCGGCTGACCACGGCCGAACAACTTGAGCGCCGTCGTAAAGGGTTGTGCTTCAACTGCGACGAGCTCTATGTACCGGGCCACGTTTGTCCACGCCTGTTCTACTTGGAGACCGTAGACGACGTTGCGGCTGATGTCGTCACAGCAGGGCTGGCTGACGCGGCCGTCTCCAAGGCCGACGCCGTTCCAGGATGAGTTCCGCCAGCAGTTTCCAGCTATCCAGCTCGAGGACGAGCTGTTTGAGAAGGCGGGGAGAAATGTTATGACCGGTTTATCTTATAGCAGGAATAAGCCCATTAGTGGGCCTAAATTAGGGGCTTAGCCCATTTATCTTTAGGTTATTAGCCTATTTATATCCCTGTAATAGCTACGTGAAAGGACAAGCAATAAACAGATCTTATAGATCGTTATTGCCGACTCCTTGAGGAGTCGGTCTTCCCTGCCCTAGCCGCCGCTTCTTCCCTTGCGCCGCCTTCCTCCAACCTCGCGACGGCGGCCAGCCGCCGGCGCCGCCTTCCTCTCCCTCGTCCAGCACACTTCCACCCCTACAATCTACGTAACCGGCCTGGTAGGATCACAGTTTCTACCAGCTACTTCATTCAGGCATGAATTTACCTTGACAGTGCTTTGTTGCTGCAGGGTCTATATAGAGGAAAATAATACTGACATAGTCACCTTAAACCCGCTAGATGTTGATAATCTGTTTTATTTTTGAGCTTCAATATGGAGATGGGAGCAGTGATTTTTCTTAACGTTAGTGCGACACACTAATAAAAGTAGGAAGAGTGTTCCCTCACGACTACACATTACAATAAGAGTAGTAGGAGCTTTCCCTCGTCAAAGCAAAATCTTGGAATACTCGTACGTCTTATTCATTGGAATAGAGGCAGTGCAACATTCAACTTAATCATACCAAGTTTTAACCGTGAATTTGATTTTTTAAAATTAAATCCAAAATCAGCTTCTTCATGTTTTGATTACAATCAGCAAATCTACATCATTTGACTAAATTGATTACTGTTTTCAATTCCTAAAAAATACGTCTCCGACTCACAAAACGGAAATCTCATCTAAATACGATGAAAATTTTACTCGCAACTTCCAAGTTTCATCTAACAAATGAAAGAAGAAAACGAGTATAATTTGTCTGCACCAACCGACTAGAATGACAGGCAGATCAGCAATTGCCACTAAGTTGTCTTCAGTAACTTGTCCTGAATTTCGTGCGCCGTGATGATTTTCCAATCTGATTAGTGTGACGGACCTCTATACTTTGCAACACTTTGTGCTTTTTCTATGTATTTTCTGCATGACAAGTGCTTCAGTTCAGAGTATGGAAATCTTACTATCCGACTGCCATTGAAGCCAACAGCGACTGTCTGTTTTGTCAGTAGAGCGCATAATGTTATGGGTAAAACCAAAAATATTACCAATGGGAGAATTGTTCCTCTCTTGGCTATACATTGTTAGATTGAATATAAGACCTCTCTGTACTTTTTAGCATGAATAGCACCCCTAAAAGGTTCACGCTTTGCGCATGACTCGAACTCAGGTTGGGCAAGTTCAACTCCTTGAACTTCAGCTACTGAGCTAGCGCTCAGTTCTCGTCATGGGTAAAACCATGAAGGAAGCCATCTAAGTTAGCCCAGTACTGAAGAATTTTCTGCATTTGTCCATGAAGACCCGTTGTTATATTTTTCTTGCTGTCGTGGCTCCGTTTTTTGGTTCTTGATATATAATTTCATATTTCTGTAACTGCAAATAATACTGAGCTTCTGAATGCGTTTGTACATGAAGGTTGTGTTTGCGTGAAGTGAAAAAGAGTGTTTTTACCTGTTAGTTTAATAATTTTGGCGCTAAATACCCTATTTTGGGAAAAAAATATGCTAATTACACCATTTAGTAAAATTTGTCCAAATTTTACCCCATCAAGTTTGGTTGCATTCGACAGGTTGGTTCCAGTTCCAGTTACAGGTGACATGGCACCTGGACTGTTTTTGTTCTCAGCCTGGTCTTTAATATCTTAAGTACTTTGTATGTGTGCTGTGTTTTAACCTATGTAAAACTTATGTGAGCTCTACTAATTTAAAGCAGGGCATTTTGTCTGTGTTTTATCAAAAAAGGGTACACACGACACTAGAAGCAAGGAATTCCAATGGCATTGTTCTTTATCGATGTTTGAATCACAAATAAAGTTAACATCACTGTTAAAAACGCCTAATACTTTGAGCGTGAAAACACTCGGTTATTGAACTCCGAAATAGAGTAGCTTTAAAAATGACGAATTTGCTAGAAGCAATTCACTATCGACGGCTATGCGGCCTACCACCTGAACCACATCAACAAATCCCTGTACATGCTTTTCATCTTTGGCTTTGATCTCTGCCGAACCAAGGGTACAAGCACATTCAGTAACCACCAAATGTAACGGATATTCATCCTTGCGAAAGAACAAACGCATGGGCTTAGTTTCCGATGCCTCCCAATCCTAGGTCTTGCCCTCGGGAAGAAGGCTACATGGAAGTTGTTCGCTCGCTCTACCTCGCGCGCATCGCCGCATACATACACTTCCCCGGCCCTGTGTTTCTCGGCTCTTCACATCTGTTTCTTCTTTTAAAATTTGGTTACCGTCCGTGCAATCATGCAGCTGCAGCAGATGTACATAGCTCAAACTCTTTATATGTAGTACTACATGTCTGTGTTGGCACAATGGCACTCTTACTTTCGCGCTTTTGTTTTGCAGTAAAATAAAATGGACACAAGGGAGTTTTCTTTTGAAATAAACTAGGTTGCATTAATAAAAGGTTGTGTGCATCAACCGATGCAGAGGCCGGGGCACACCCTATTTCGAAAAAAACACCAGAGAAGGTTCTGGTTGATAGAGTACAACTCACCATGCCTAACCTTAATTCTTGCTAGTTGCTACAACTTAATCTTTGTACGATCTGATCATTTACTAAGGGTAGAACGTTTGGGCTCCCGCGAGTCCCAGGGCGAAACCCTAGTGCGCCGCCGCCAGTTCCCGTCCTCCTCCTCTCATGCCTCGCCACCGCCAAGGGGCGCCACCGGGCGAAGCTCCGGCAGCGTCAGCGGCGGCGGGGCGTCTCCTCTCCTCCTCGTGGTGATGGCGGCGCGGGCGGCATCGGTGCGTGGAGGCGCGTCGCTGGGAAGGGGGCGTGGTAGTGCGGCCACTCGTGGCGGCTCTGCGGGGTGGGCGTGCTCGGGGCGGCGGCGGCTTCCTCGGGAGCTTCTTCTACGGCGGGCGACGCGAACTCAGCCCGCTGCGGGCTGATGGAAGCGGGAGGCACGGCGCGAGGGTGGTCGACCTCGGCACCATGGCGGTGTGGCGGCGGCGCAACGCCCTGCAAGTGGAGCCGGATGGGCAGCGCGGCCAGTCTGGCCGCCTCGTGCTCGGGTCGGGGCAGGGGCCCTGGGCCCGGACGTCCTATCAAGTCCCCTGATCTGGCACCTTAGGCAGCCATGGGGCTGCAGGTGCCGTTCTGGCCATTTCCAGGGTCGTGGTGTTGTTGGTTGTTGCTGGCTGTCGCGCGCTTGCGGACGCGAGACCCTGTTGTTCCCCCGTGTTCCATCGGAATTTCAGCGGTCTGAGTTTGGACGCTGGGGCGGCGGCCCTGGAAGGTGGGTGGCGACGTCGACCGGAAGGCGGGTGGCGTTCGTTGGTGCTGGCCGGTCTTCTTGGCCGTGTGGACGGTGAGGAGCCGGTGGAAGGCTGGTTGTGGCATAGTAGCGCTCCGGCGCTTTCTCCGTCTGTTTGTTGGCGTCTCCATTGTTCGGTTTCTCTGCGCCAATACGGCATGGTTGGTCCTCAGACTGCATGTTCTGCGTCCGTACGAGTCGTGTGGGGAGTTGTTGGGGGGGAACTCTTGGATGGCTCTGTGTCAGCCACATCGGCAACGACGATACTATCGCCGTTATCCTTCTTGAAGGGCTGGTGAGGTAACCTTCCCCCTATTCCTCTTCTTCTCGGGTGAAAACTCAGGCTACGGCCGGACGACGATGGCGCAATGTGTCATTCTCCTCCTTGGAGGCGCCGCTTTGGGTCGAGGGGACAGAGGGCTAAAGATGTGGTGACAATGACAGTGGTGTGGTTTGGGTGTGGCTATGGTGAGGCCAGTGGCGGTAGTCATCAAGTTCAAGGCTTTTTGGGCGCTCAACCGCCTATATGTTCTGTGGTGGCCGGTGGTACGACACCCTCGAGCCTGGGTGAGGAGGGAAGGGTCCCTCCTTCGGCAGCAGCACGGCGAGCCGGTATCGGAGCCGGATCTTCATCTCTTTGACGTTGGTGCTTCTCCTCTTCGCTTGCCACATCTCTTTCCGTCTGCGGCAGTTCTCTGTAGCTTGTACATGAGGGTTTTTTGGTGGCGCTGCCGGGTGGAATTCGTTGTAGTTTCTCTAGGGACTTTGCCTCTTTCTTTTAATCTTGTTTAAGTTTGTGTAATCAACACCTCTGTATCCTAGCCGGTTGAGGGCTTCATTAATTTAAAGCTAGGCTCTTGAGCCTTATGTTTAAAATTCTTTGTACGATCTGGACTGGTAGAGTTTTGCAGCTGAACTGCTAGATTCAGGAATGTTCCTTCAAACTCATGTAACTCTCTAGTCCAAAAGGAGAAACGGCAAAAAGGATAAATTTTGGTAGGGGTAATTATCGGCTTGCATGTATGAGGATTGAGGAGCTACTAGTTGTTGTGGTACAAACTGTCATGAACTTAATTAAGTATTTTGCAACACACACACGCAGACAAATGCACACACAGAAAACAAAAGAGACACATTTCGACTCGAGAGGTAACATTAGACGTATATTCAATTGAGTGGTGATGATGTAAAGACACGAGGTATAATCAATGTCCGGTGGGGAATTTAAAGTGATAGAAAACATGTTCAACATTTCATGAGGTACACGTCGATGAACAGGTTTTGGGACCAAGAAAGTGATCAGTACCACAAGTTTAGACAACAATGTGACGTCTTGCAGCTCCAGGTGTAGAGTTGCTAGCTACCATCAGAGTATTGGTCCGTTGGAACATATTATCACTAACAGATGACACTGACGAGGCGCGATCAATCTTTTAAAGTTCGATCAACCTGCCTTTCGAACTGTAGTAGTCAATCTCAAGAAAGTTCTCGTATGCATTTTTCTGACAAATTAAGTCAGCCACTTGTTAAGTAGTAAGATTCTGAGCATATTTTGCTAGATTATGATGCTTCTATTTGAGTGTTAGGAGCTTTCTTTTTGACCGGGTATATGGCAGGCTTACACCGGCCTCAACACATCATATAACCAACCCCAAGGGGGAAAAGTTGATCCATTACAAGGTGTTAGAGGGTTTCAGGGAGCAGGTGATCACAAGCTATCAAGGAGGATCAAAGTTAATACACCAATTAATAATTTTAGAAGAAGAGTCAGGGGTTGAACAGCTGAAGGCCCAGAGCCGGACATCCTCAATACATCGGCGGGTGACTAGAGGCAGACCCTCATCCAGACTGTTGAAAACAAGGGCATTTCTTCTCTTCCAAATATTCCATAGGAGAGCAGTTATAACGGTTGTTTCCTCATGGTCACGGGCACACGGCATCAAACAAGAAGCAGATCAATGAAGGTGTCAATATCCTGGTCGGCGGTTTCAAGGTTGAAGAACCTCCAAGCTTGGAGGGCTCTTGGGCAGGCAAGGAGAAGGTGATCAACTACTTCATCAAGAGGGCGGGAGGGGAAAACCGCAGAGTCCATCGGCCAGTGTCGAAACCGCCTCTCGTTCGTGGGGAGGCGTCGTCGCCGAGCAAGCCAGCAGAAGATCTTACACATCAGCGGGGCAGCGCTCCGCCAAACCTTGGTCGCTAGCTCGTGCGTGAAAGAGTTGGAGTAGAAATCTTTGTTCGAAAGCATTTTGTTAGTGAGACGGCAAACACGATTGTCCGGATCATTAGGGCAAAATACGATGGAGCAAATTAAGCTCAGTGATAAGCGCAAGGAGATCATCGGTGGCGGCTCTAGAGAGGCGCGGCTGAAGGTGGTTTTGAAGCCCAAAGGTAAGGACGAGGAAGACATTGGCGTTAGGGTGAGTGAAGTGGGAGAAGAGAGTGTGAAAGCGCTCTTTCAGGGGGTAGAGCCAATGCCAAAGATCGCCAACTGAGACTTTGGAGACATCGTGGAATGTGGAGATCCCAGTGATGATATCTTTCCAAGTGGGAGTGTCAAGGTAGTGACGGTCGCCCATGTCTCTAGTGCCCAACCAACCGTGCCTGCGGAGGAACCATCTAGCCTAAGAGGCGGAGTGGAGCTTAGTGAGGAATTTAGACAAGAGCGCAAAATTTTGGGCTGGAATGGAGAGGACTCGAAGACCGCCAAGCTTTTTGGGACTCAGAAATCATCTCAGGCGACTTTACATTGGCCGCCATTGCATGTTTGCTCCCCTGTCCAAAGTAAGGTGCGCATAGTCTCAATAACTCTGGCAGGGAGGAGAACAGTGTCTATGGCATGAGCAATCATAGCGGTGAGGACGGAGTTGATAAGAAGCAGACGTCCCCCGATGGGGAGTGAACGGCCACACCACCCAGAGAGCCATAGTCGCTCTTAGCCATGACTGGGTTGAGACCGTCAATGCGCAATTTGTGAGTGGATAGCGGGAGGTTGAGGTAAGTTTCTAGGGAGGAATAGACGGTGCAGCCAAAGGAGGCAACCATAATGGAAGCCGAGTCATCGTCAGTTTTGATAGGGACGAAGGTGCTATTGTGAAAGTTAATGTTAAGGCCGGTGGCAGCAGAAAAATTGCCAAGGACCTTTTTGAGATTAGCAACATGCTGAGGGATAGCCCGGATGAAGATAAGCATATCATTGGCATACTGAAGAATAGGGCAAGGGAGGCCATCGACGAGAGGATGGAGAAGTACACCATCGCGCGAAGCCAGCAGGATCTGTTACTGTAAAACATCGGCAACGATATTAAAAAGGAAGGGGGCAGGGGTTCGCCCGCCTGCGGCACTAGATCCATATGTCAGGGATACAGTTAAGGAGAACCACAGTGTGGCTGGTTTGATTTAGCATTCTAATCCACGCCCGCTAGAGAGCAAGAAACACCTTAGCAAGGATAATCCGGTCGAGAGCCTCCGACTGATGGAGCCGAAAGATTTGCGGAAGTCGAGCTTGAAAACCGCAGAAGGCATTGAGGGACGATGGCAAGAGTGAACAATATGAGCAGCGTAAATTAAGTTTTCTGCAATGGAGCACCCCGAAATAAACCCAGTCTGGTCGGGATGGACAAGAAAGGGTATAAGATTGGGGAGACGGAGAGTGAGACATTTGGAGTGAATTTTAAGAATTTTGGAGGGAGATCGTCCAAGTTATCCGGTCGATTGGCTCCAACTTTTTTGGGAAGGAGGACAATGTGAGATTTATAGGTGGGTTGCAAGTCAAAGGCATCGGGACTAGGGCTTGAATTGTCATTCATAGAGAAAGGGGCCGCTCTGATCTCCGAAAGGGAGAACGTGCAGATACGGCTAGCCACCTGAGTTGCATCGAGAGAGGTGGAGTCGACAAGGGAGGAAAGGTTAAGGTTATCTGCCGCTGGAAGAGGCGTTCTGAGCAGGTCTTTGAAGAAATTCTGGAGGATAGAAGCCTTAGCAGAGTGGGACGGGAGAAGATCGGGTTTCCATCATCAACATCAAGCACTTCGATCTGATTTTCTCTAATGCGTCCAGACGCACGCAGCTGGAAATAGCGGGAATTTTCATTGCCAGGGGTGTAATTTTTTTGATTTTGCTCTTTGGCGCTAGTAAGTCGCCTTGTCATTGCTTTTCTGACTAAGCTAGGCCTTGGGCACGTACCGGAGTCGGTTTTCCAGAGTGGAAAGGTTGCGGATTTCCTTTAGCTAGCTATATACACAAACAATCCCCTTGATGCCCCGTTGATCTGTGTTGCTAACACACATAGACTAAATTCCCTATGCCTTCCAATCCTAAGGTAGTTGCTGGTTGCTTAATTAGATGCCGGTATGCCCACTTCTCTATTTGTTGGACTTCCTACAACCCTAAGTGCATGTGTTTTTCAAAAAAAAAGTGCATGTGTTGATGTCTTTATTTTATTGAACAATGTTGATGTCTTTATAGACTGATATATTTCATTTTTTCGATAAGGGATGACTTTATTACTCAAAATAGTTTCAAGCATTACACCCAGCCTTTGCATAGTTACGATGCACACAGCCGTTTTAAAAGTCCAGTGTCAAGCAAAAAAAAAAGGAAAAAAGAAAGATATCAAAAAGCCAACTAATATAAAGCTCAGTTGGCCCCAATCCTCTGACTATGCAGCCACCTATGTTGGGAATAAACACCGTAGCCATGTTCTCCAACCGTGTAGACACCTCCATAAAGAGGTCTCGATCTTCCAAACGCTGAAGTGGCGACCATGAACGGAGCAAAGCTGTACACCGGTAAATAACCTGCAAGATAGAGGAATTTTTGTCATTAAAAACCTTATCATTTCTACATAGCCACAGCGACCATGCTACCGCAATCGCTCTCACTCTAATAATAGTTTTGTACCTAGAATCAAACCCATTTAGCCAATTGCTAAAGATGTTTGCAATGCTACGAGCTGGATATAAGGTAGATCCTATCTGAATGATTGACCATATAGATCTAGCAACCCGACTGTCGTTGCCTATTCGATGGTGCCTCGGAGGAGGGATCCTCACGAGGGGGAGAAGAAGTAGGGGCCATAGGGCGGAGAGTCCTCGGGACTGGTACGCGATTTACCCAGCTTTGGAACACCTGCTCGAAGACAGGGCCTACTGCTGCTTGTCTGGAATTAACTGGGCACTTTCGCATTTTTACAATGAGTTGTGGTTGTGCCTCTAGGGCTCCCAGGATCCGGCTTATAAAGACGCTCGGATCTAGGGTTTACACGGAGAGTCCTATCCGGAATACAAGAGACCTAACTACGAAATATTACATTGCCGTGCACGTCAAGGATCCACCTTTCCTTATGCGCCGTATTGGATCCGGATACTTCATGGGCTGTCTCAGATCCGACTAACATCACATGGCGGTTAAGATCCGGCTCCTGTTGCCTGGGCTAGACTTCATCCATCTCGATCTACAGCAACTGGGCCGCCCGATGGGCCGTATGCCAACATCGCCGTCTATGGGCCACCCGGGCTTGCCGCATCCAGGCCATGCTGTTGATATACCCATAAAGTATACCCACAACAGTAGCCCCCTAAGTTCTCCGAGATTCATCATTCCTCCGACTTCAATCAACTTGGAACCGAAGAGAATCTTGAAGAGCTTCCAAACTTTCCTCGTTTCCAGCATCATTCACCCGGAAATCATATGTTCTTCAATAACGGCAATGTAGCAGATTTTTCGCTCATCCCGCGCACAACTTCCTCTTTTCCCACGCTAGATTTTCGGAGATGCAAATCTTCAGCCGGAAATTTCGGAGGTGCACAGTTAAGTTACCTCTGCGTCGTTTTACCGCTTTTAACCTAAGACACGTGGCGGCCATCCAACGGTGCGACCGTTCCATTCTCACCGTCGGATCCGAATCACGAATCTCCGCGCGGGGTCAATATATACCCTCCGCGGGCGGTAACTTTCCCATTCGTTTCATCGCAAACCTCACTTCATCTTCTTCCTCCCGCAGCGCCGCCCACCGGATTTCAACTCCGGCGAACTCTCCTGCGGAGAACTTCATCCGCCCACCCTCCAAGGTCTTCCTCAACCTGAGATTGTCGCGATTGATCGAGAAATTCAATCCGCCGCCGATTTGTGGTCAAGCGTGGCTCAACGCACCAAGTCCGGCGACCTCTCCTTCGCCGGCGCGACGGGGAACCGCCACACCATTGACGGTACGTTCGCCGGACCCGTAGAAGAAGAAGTAGAGTAGATTAGATTAGTTTAGTTTCCGGCTACTCAAACAGTTTCATCATATGCATGCAGCCGGAAACATGTCCACTAGTTCACCTAGATATACTGCTAGTTCTCTGAATAGTCCGGACTCAAGCTCAAAAGAACCAAGTTTTCCGGAACCATTAGCGTTCCTACTACCGTATGTTTCCGACACCCGCTTAGCTCAACCTTTCTCCGCATCTTCCGGCAACGCATTAGGCCGGATCCCAACCCTTCAAGAGATCTAGGAAGAACTCGAGGGCCAAGCAAGGATGGCAGCTAAAGTGCAAGAGGTGGAGCAGAAAAAAGGATCTAAGGCCCGGAACCGAGAAGGTGAAAAAGGGCAGTGGTGGCCATGCGAGGTCAAGGATTCGGATCTTAGAGAGCTCCAGGAGGAGGGCATGATTTCTCCGCATTGGAGTATCATGAAAGACTCCGTCACCCCCAAACCAAATCCGGACGAACGCATCCTTACAAAGGCCTGGGTAGAGCGCGGTCTATCGCTCCCCTGCTTGGAACTTTTCCTTTCCGTCCTCACCACCTACTGCCTCCAGCCACATAATATCTGTCCCAACTCCTACCTCCTCCTTTCAAACTTTGTGACCCTTTGTGAAGGGGACCTCGAAATTCACCCGGACATTCGTCTGTGGCAATTCTTCTTCCGGGTCAAGAAAGAAACGAATGATAAGATGATGGTGAACTGCGGAAGCATGACCTTCATGCTCCGCCCCGGAAGAATGTATTCTCCTCATTCCTCTCACGAATCCGTCCGGTACTGGAACGTCGGATGGTTCTATGTGAAGAATATTGAAGTTCTGAACGTGCACCAGGGGCTTCCCAAATTTGTCAACCAGCCTCCGGAGGAACTAGACAATTGGAGTCTTATCCCCGCGCACGCACAATATCCAGAGCTGAGCAAAGCAGCGCGGAGGATTTCCAGGTTAGTCCACGTTGGGCTAACCGGAACCGACCTGCCTCTCATCTGGTTTTCCCGCCGGATCCAGCCCCTGAAGTACAACACAAGACTAATCTGCGAGTACACCGGGGTGGATGATCTACTCTGAGTCACCCGCGACTTTTGCCAGCAGATTCTCTAAAAAGGAGGATCAAGACTCTTGTGAAGGTTACCCGGGGCCAACCGGTCCCGGAGATTGTAATGGACATCAAGACCAACAACCAGTGCCCTCCGGTACGTGTTCGCGTCTCTACATTTTAACTTCTCGCATTTGAAGTGTTTTCTAACTTTTTTGTATTTACCTTTACAGCTCAATACTTTGGCGGAGGAGGAGTTCAGGGCTATACTCCGAGAACCCTCCAACGCTGAAGGGGCAATGGAGGATCCGGAGGACGATGACGATGACGATGAGGAGGAGCAAGCTCCCAAGAAGGCTGCTCCCCGACCCGCCAAGCGTCCCCGCGCCAAGGTATCCGGCTCCGAAGCCGGTGCCAGCGGTGAGGCCTCCGCCAAGAAGGCCAAGACTGTGAAGCCACCTCCCCTTGACTCAAAATAGGCGGAGCGTGATCGCCTCAAGCTGCTTGCAAATGCAGGGAAAGGATCGCGCATCCTTATTCCCGGAGCCACGTAAGTATCCAAGATCATCTCTCAGTTTCCGTGTAAGCTTGTTACTTATATTTTTCCCTTGCTTGTCGCAGGAATCAGAAGGCCCCTGCTTCTCGGGTTAATACCCAGAAGCAGATTACAAAATATTTGAAGGTATCACCGGCAGTTCCTCCGATTACGCCAACACCCCCCAGCACCTCGCATCACGTTCCTCACTCGCCTCCGCATGAGGCCCAACCCTCCCCTACTCCAGCTGCCCAAACTCCACTGGAAATCATTCCTGTGAGCAGCGAGAGAGGAGGCGGAAGCTCATCTGCTGCGAGACAAGCAGCTCCGGAAGGTTCCCAGGACAAGGCCCCGGAAGAAAAAGAAGTTAACTCCCGAGATTTGGCTGAAGCTCCGGCTAATGATCTCGTAACCTTCCCGGAGAATTTTGGGGATCCAACTAACCTGTGGTCCACTCCGAAGGCGTACTCGCATAAATTCTTCCATAAGCTTACGAAGGCGGAGAAATGGGACTTGGAGCAGGACCTCCTAAACTCCATGATGGCCAACGCTATGTTGAATCTTCCGAGATTCAACTCCACAAAAAGGAAATGTGTGACTTCTTCGACCAGCTCCTCGTCAAGCGCAAGGTAACCCGATATTCCCAGTAGCCCCCAAGTATCTAGGCGGAAACTAGCAATAGTTAGCGCTTTGATACTTAGAGTAATATGAACTGAAAAAACTTTAAGTGCCGTGGTAGCCCCCAAGCGTCATGGCGGAAACTTTTCGGCAATGATGCTTCGAAAGAACGTACACACAGAACATGAATGCCTCCGGAAACTAAACCGAACTTCTGGCTTTTTCAGGAGCAGCAGGCGCTGCACTATGAACTTAATAAGAATATTTCTCTTCAGCGCCGCGTCACAATTGGCCAAGCGGAAGATATCCAGGCCGGCAAGAAGAAAATTGCAGAACTGGAAAAACAGCTGGCGGAAGCCCAAAGTAAGCCTCCGACTAGTCTATCATTGTTCCAAATTCCGACTTTGAACTTATCTTTAACGTTATCATTTAATAGGTGCATCTTCCTCCCTTGCCAATGCATCCTCCGAGCTCGAGAGCCTGCGCTCCGCCTATCAAGGTCTGGAGACCAAATTGGCGGAGGCGGACAAAAAGCGGGAGCAGGCGGAGAAGCATCTGACGGAGAAGAAATCCGAGCTTCTTCAAAAAGAAGCGGACTTTGTTCTGAAGCGCCAAGTTGACAGCGACACACTGCAAAAGCTGCAAAAGGAAGTCAATGGCCTTCAGAACTATATGACTACGGCGGAGAAAGGCTGGGACCTTCTCAACGCTGATGTCATGGGTAAGAATCCGGACTCCAAAGAATCAAATGAATCCGCCAATCTTTACAGATATCTGACTCCGACATTTTGTGCAGAGCCGCTTGGATATAATGAAGAACGCCGCAACCAAGTTCCTCGTGACGATCTTAGCCGGCTTGCCGGAGACGATTGTAGCGATCTTATCTCCGCGTGCCGGAAGATTTGCCACAACCTGAACATCAAAGATAGCCGCACCTGCGAGATCAATGAGTTGATCAAGAGGATGGACGTGCTACCGGAGCTGGTCGTGGACCTCCAGGCTTCTTCCGCCAGAGGCCCTGCCCAGATGTCTCTAGCTATGTGCTTGGCGCGGTCTCCGAATCTGGATATAGATATTGCCACCACCGGGGTTCCTCCGAACACTGGCGTGAATGCACTGCTAGATGCGTGGCTATGATACCCGGATCGCCCGCCGAATTCCTAATGACGAATTCTACGACAAAGTCGTGCTGCTAGCTGATGAACTCCTCGAGGCGGAATACGCCAAGGAGCGAGAAGCGGAGGCGCGACCTGTCGGATCCGGCGACGAGGGCCAAGTCACGTGGAACAGCTCAAAAGACAAATCCAAGGACGGCGCCACCTCTCCGACAGAAGGAGCCAATGATGATGAAGATGAAGACGTTGTTTCGTCTCCGGCCAAAGAAGCGGAAGACGAAGCAGCACAAACTGAAGATGGAGCCGGTGATACGTCCATTTTGCATCACTATTTTATATCATAATTTAGTGTTATTCATTGATATATTTCATATTTAGATATGATACTTATGTTATTTCACCTATTTTGCATGTTTCATGATTATTGGAGAATTACTCACCGGAGTCAGGATTCTGCTGGAAAAAGCACCGTCAGGATACAATATTTTTGAAGATCAACAATTGACGGGAAATATACCGAAGCTCCTATTTTTCCAAATGATGGAGCCAGCCAGAAGGGGAGGCCGAGGAGGGCCGCCATGGGCTCTCCCCATAGGCCTGGCGTGCCGCCATGTGGGGAGGGGGCCCACGACCCCCGTCGGCCATCTCCCTTTCGTGTACTTCATCTCCAAAAAAACCCTAAGGTGCAGAAGAATATCTAGGAGAGTCACAGCCGCCTCTGCGGGGCGGAAAAACACCAGAGAGAAAAGAGCTCTCCGGCAGGCTGAAATCTGCCGGGGAAATTCCCTCCCGGAGGGGGAAATCGTCGCCATCGTCACCGTCATCGAGCTGGACTTCATTGGGATCATCATCATCATCATCTCCACCGCCGACACCATCATCTCTGCACCTCGTCTCTGCTGTAACATCTAGGGTTGAATCTTGATTATTCCATAGGGGAAACTCTCCCGGTGTTGATTACTCCTTGTTATTGATGCTATTGAGTGAAACCATTGAACCAAGGTTTATGTTCGGATTGTTATTCATCATCATATCACCTCTGATCATGTTCCATATGATGTCTTGTGAGTAGTTCGTTTAGTTCTTGAGGACATGGGTGAACTCTAAATGTTAGTAGTGAACTATGTTGAGTAATATTTAATGGTTTGATATTCAAGTTGTGGTGTTATTCTTCTAGTGGTGTCATGTGAACGTCGACTAAATGATACTTCACCTTCATGGGCCTAGGGGAATGCATCTTGTATTCGTGTGCTAATTGTGGGGTTGCCGGAGTGACATCAACCTGAACCCCCGTTGGTATATCGATGCATGAGGGATAGCAGGATCTCAGAGTTTAAGGCGTGGTTAGATTTATCTTAATTACTTTCTTGTATTTGCGGATGCTTGCAAGGGGTTTAATCACAAGTATGTATTAGTCCTAGGAAGGGCGGTGCATTAGCATAGGTTCACCCACACAACACTTATCAAAACAATGAAGATTAATCAACTATCTGAAGCGAAAGCACTAGACTAAATTCCCGTGTGTCCTCAAGAACGTTTGGTCATCATAAGTAATCAAACCGGCTTGTCCTTTGTGCTAAAAAGGATTGGGCCACTTGCTTTAATTATTATTCCCGCATTTTACATACTTGTATTTTATTTATCTGCTATATCAAAAACCCCTGAAAACTTGTATGTGAGCATTTACTGTGAATCCTTCATCGAAACTGCTTGTCGACACTCTTATTTATCGAAAGTACTACGATACACCCCTATACTTGTGGGTCATCAAGACTATTTTTCTGGCCGTTGCCGGGGAGTGAAGCGCTATTGGTAAGGAAAACTTTTACTGTAAGTGCTGTTTTTATTTCTGCCTGCTGCTATAATTCATTATGGAGAGATCTTCTCTTGAATTCCTATTTGGAAAATCTACTATTACTGCAAAGGTAGTGGATGAGGCGCCAGGTGAGAAAGATATTCCATATAAAATACCTATGAAAATTATTGAACGTGTTGTGGATAACCGCTGTGAAGGGGATGGAACTGTCCATCCTGGAGATCATTTACTGTTTTTACATGAATTATGTGGGTTATTCAAGTGTGCAGGTATTTCTATGGATGAAGTTAGGAAGAAACTATTCTCTATATCGCTGTCTGGTAAAGCGGCGCATTGGTATAAATTGCTGAAGAATGGGAATTCTCTTGATTGGAAGGATATTGTGCCTCTATTTTATTCTAAATTTTATCCTCCAAGTGAAATTCACAAAGACCGAAACCGCATATATAATTTCTGGCCTCGTGATGGAGAGAGTATTTCCCAAGCATGGGGGAGGTTGAAGTCTTTAATGCTCAAATGCCCCATTCATGAGCTTCCTGGTAATATCATCATTGATAATTTCTATGCAAGACTTTCTTTTCAAGATAAAACCTTGCTGGATACTACTTGTTCTGGATCATTCACGCACAACAAAGAAGAGTTTAAATGAGACCTTCTTGATCGGATTCAGGAGAATACTGAAGGATGGGAGAACGACAAAGGTAGAGAGTCGGTATAAATTATGATTATGAATGCATTGAAACTTTTATGGATACTGATAAATTTCGTAATATGAGTGGTACTTATGGTCTTGACTCTCAAGTTGTTGCAAATTTTTATAAAGCTTTTGCCTCTCATTTTGAATTGCCTAGGAAGAGTTTTAATAAGTATCATGAACCTTACAAAGATAAAACTGATTCACCTATAGGTAAATGTATTGAAGTTAAAATTGTTGATCACATTCTTCCTGAAGCTTATATTGAAAAAATTCCCCTGCTAAAATTAAGGAGTATTCTGTTATAACTAGTGTGGTTAACAAAAGTGCAAAGAAACCTATAGAACCTGAGGAGCAAATAAATGTTGAACCTGCTGTTGCAATAGTTAAAGACCTTGTGACTGAAAATGTAGAAGATGGTCACATCATTTTCTGTGAAGATGCTTCTAATATTGTTTCACATCCTAGTAAGTCTAGGAAAGCAGTGTTCCTATGCTCTCTGTTAGAATTGGTGATCATTGTTATTATGGTTTATGCGATATTGGTGCAAGTACTAGTGCCATTCCTTATGAGCTTTACAGGGAAATCATGCATGAAATTGGTTATTGTGAACTTGAAGATATTGATGTGGTTATTCGGCTAGCTAATAGAGAAACTATCTCTCCTATTGGTTAAAATTAAATATCCTGCTGACTTTTTGGTACTTGGTTCTGCTGCTAGTAAGACTTGTCCTATCATTTTTGGTAGACCTTTTTCTAAATACTTGTGGAGCTATTATAGATTGCAAGAAAGAGAAAATTGTGACTAAATTTGCTGGTGAATCTTATGAGTTTAATTTCTCTAAATTTGCCATAGTTCCTTATGAAGCTGAATTGCCTAATGATGATTTTAGAGTTGAACAGCTTGCATCTATTGCTCTTGCTCCTAATAATCCTTTGCATCAACATTTGGAGGATCATGAGAGTGAAGTCTTTAGGGAAGAAAGGAATGAGCTTGATGAAATTTTCCTTCGTCAACCTATTCTTAAACATGACTTGCCGGTTGAAGATCTAGGTACAACACCACCGCTAAAGGAAGATCCTGTTTTGATATAAAACCGTTGCCTGATAATCTTAAGTATGCTTATATTGATGATAAGAAAACATATCATGTTATTATTAGTGCTAAGCTTTCAGATTTTGAGGAAGAAAGATTATTGGAAATATTGAAGAAACACCGAGGAGCTATTGGCTACACTCTTGATGACTTGAAGGGGATTTCTCCCTCTATTTGCCAACATGCCATCAACATGGAAGATGATGCAAAGCCTGTTGTTGAACATCAGCGTCGTCTAATTCCTAAGATGAAGGATGTGGTAAGGAATGAGGTATTAGAACTTCTTGAAGATGGTATTATATATCCTATTGCTGATAATAGATGGGTTAGTCCTGTGCATTGTGTTCCTAAGAAAGGAGGAATAACTGTTGTACCTAATGATAATGATGAGCTCATCCCTCAAAGAGTAGTTGTAGGGTATAGAATGTGCATTGATTTTCGAAAAGTTAATAAAGTTACTAAAAAAGATCATTACCCTTTGCCTTTTATTGATCAAATGCTAGAAAGGTTATCTAAAAATACTCATTTCTGCTTTCTTGATGGTTATTCTAGGTTTTCACAAATTGCTGTTAGAGCTAAAGATCAAGAGAAAACCACTTTCACTTGTCCCTATGGAACTTATGCTTATAGGCGTATGCCTTTTGGTTTATGTAATGCTCCTGCTACTTTTCAAAGATGCATGTCTGCTATTTTCCATGGCTTTTGTGAAAATATTGTAGAGGTATTCATGGATGATTTTTCTGTCTATGGGAATTCTTTTGATAATTGTTTGCGAAACCTTGATAAAGTTTTGCAGAGATGTGAAGAAACTAACCTTGTTCTTAATTGGGAGAAATGCCACTTTATGGTTAATGAAGGAATTGTATTGGGACATAAAATTTCTGGGAGAGGTATTGAAGTTGATAGAGCTAAAGTTGAAGCAATTGAGAAGATGCCCTATCCTAGGGATGTTAAAGATATTCGTAGTGTTCTTGGTCATGCTGGTTTTTATAGGAGATTTATTAAAGATTTTTCTAAAATTTCAAAGCCTCTTACTAATCTTCTTCAAAAAGATGTACCTTTTGTTTTTGATGATGATTGTAAGGAAGCTTTTGAAACTCTAAAGAAAGCCTTAACAACTGCTCCTGTAGTTGAACCTCCTGATTGGAATTTACCTTTTGAAATTATGTGTGATGCTAGTGATTTTGCTGTAGGTGTTATTCTTGGACAGCGAGTAGATAAAAAATTGAATGTTATTCATTATGCTAGTAAAACTCTTGATGCTGCTCAAAGAAATTATGCTACAACTGAAAAAGATTTTTCTTGTGACAAGTTTAGACCTTATATTGTTGATTCAAAAGTCACAGTTCATACTGATCATGCTGCAATTAGGTACCTTATGGAAAAGAAAGATGCTAAGCCAAGGCTTATTAGATGGGTGCTTCTTTTGCAAGAATTTGATTTACATATGTAGATAGGAAAGGTGTTGATAATCCTGTTGCTGATAATTTGTCTAGATTGGAAAATATTGCTTATGATCCTGTTCCTGTTAGTGATAGTTTTCCAAATGAACAATTGGCTGTAATAAAGGTGAGCTCGCGAGATAGTCCTTGGTATGCTGATTATGCTAACTTTATTGTTTCCAAGTACTTGCCTCCAACCTTTTCAGCTCAGGAGGAAATTCTTTTATGACTTGAGGCATTATTTTTGGGATGACCCACATTTATATAAAGAAGGAGTGGATGGTATTATGCGAAGATGTGTCCCAGAATATGAACAGCAAGAGATATTGAGTAAGTGTCATGGTAGTGTTTATGGAGGACATCACGCCGAAGATATAACCGCACAAAAGGTTCTGCAGTCAGGGTTTTTATTGGCCAACTCTCTTTAAAGATGCTAGGAAGTTTATTTTATCTTGTGATGAATGTCAAAGAGTTGGTAATATATCTAGGCGTAATGAAATGCCTATGAATTATACTCTTGTTATTGAACCATTTGATTGTTGGGGATTTGACTTCATGGGTCCTTTCCCTTCTTCAGAAGGTAATACTCATATACTTGTTGCTGTTGATTATGTTACTAAATGGGTGGAAGCCATACCCACAAAAAGTGCTGATGGAGAGACCTCTTTAAAAATGCTTTTAGATGTTATCTTTCCTAGGTTTGGAGTACCTAGATATCTTATGACTGATGGAGGTTCTCATTTTATTCATGGTGGTTTTAGAAAAACTCTTGCTAGATATGGTATTAATCGTAGAATTGCTTTAGCTTATCATCCTCAAACTAGTGGGCAAGTAGAATTATCAAATAGAGAAATTAAATCTATCTTGCAAAAGACTGTTAATAAATCTAGGAAAAATTGGGCTAGTAAGTTGAAGGAAGCGTTGTGGGCTTATAGAACTGCTTATAAAAATCATATGGGTATGTCTCCTTATAAAATGGTTTATGGAAAAGCTTGTCATTTACCTTTAGAACTAGATCACAAAGCTTATTGGGCTATAAGAGAACTTAATAAAGATTTTAAACTTGCCGGTAAGAAAAGGTTGCTACAATTGAGTTCTCTAGATGAGTGGAGAAGTGAAGCTTATGAAAATGCTAAACTTTTTAAGGAGAAAGTTAAGAAATGACATGATAGAAGAATTATTAAAAGAGAATTTAATGTTGGATATAAAGTCCTATTGTATCGGTCTCGTCTTAGATTTTTTGCAGGGAAATTACTCTCAAAATGGGAAGGACCATATGTCATTATGGAGGTGTATCGTTCAGGGGCAATAAAAATTGGTTCTCTGAAAGGTGATGCCACACAAGTGGTGAATGGACAAAGACTCAAGCATTATATTTTTGGAGATTCTTATAATGAAGATGTTGATGTTATTCGAGTGGTGACTCCGGAAACTTTCATCAAAGATCAAATTGATAGTTCTGCAGAGTTCGACTTCGAATAGGTAACAGTTTTTGTAGTAAAAAGTCCGCGTTTAACTTTCCGAACAATATTTTTGCTATTTTTAGAAAATATGAAAAATTACGAGATCGAATCGGAGTAGAGGAGACGCACGAGGGCGCGTCCCCACGTGGTGGCACGGGCCCCACCCTGGCCGCGCTGCCATATGGGGACGGCTCCTCGGAGTCCCTCTCCCACTCTCGTTGTGTTTTGTTTCGAGCTGTTTTCTGCCATATACCGTTTTTAGATCTTGAGCCACCATGTCTTCGTCGGGAACTCCGAAGGACAGCTTCTTTGAGAACATCGTCAACCCGTACATGAACGAGCTGAAGATGCATCCCAAGGAATTGCTGCTCGTAGATGGAGAGTTGCAGATTGAAAATGTCCGGGGTCCTAAAGGAGAAGGAAGTTTGGAGGACAGGATGGAGAAACTAGAACAAGAGGTCTTCACCTACAAGAAGATGGCTGAACGCGAAGTGGACATCTTCCACAAAATTGTGTCTGAACTTATTGATGAACACAAGAAGGGAAAGCTGTGGGACGATATCCTCTTGCTCCACAACACTACCAACAAACTCCAGGTGCAACTTTATGATGTTCAGAATCAAAACTGTGAGTATGAAAACAGGTTTAAACACATAAGCTATGCTTTCAGGATTCCTGAGACCAAGATGTCGTTTGTTGATGGAGAGCCTCTTCCTTGGAAGTCTGATGACGGGAAGAATTCATCATCACCACCGAAGGAGTAATTCATCATTGGTATTGGCACCCCCTTGGTTTGTCCCAAGCTTGGGGGAGTGCCGCGGTATCACATCATCACTATCTTTTACCTTTTTACTGTCAAGTAGTGTCATATCATGAGTAGGGAAGTTATCATATAAGATGGTTTGCAGTGTGGAAGTATCTCTCTTTTAGTTGGTTATCTATGTATCCCTTGGTGTGAGTTATCGTTATGGAATATTAATGAGAAGTTTTATCATTTACTTTTGCACACCTTATTTTAGTTTGCAATTTCTGTTATATGATTGATCTTGTTGTTAGTATTGGTATCACTTTGGGAGCATCAAGTAAATCTATTTGGTTTTGGCAAACTTAGCATTGGTCAATAGCAACAATACTTTGAGGCTTAAGTAGAAAAGAGGGAAGTACATGTAGATATATTATTTCATTACCTTTCTTTCTTGTTAGCTAATGAGCTTAGTATTCTGAAGTTAAAATTGTTTGTTCTTACAAGGAAGATGCATGATTGTTTCTATCACATGTATATTTGTTTGTTTCCCTCAACTCTTATGCTTGCTAACCAACCATGCTAGCCAAAGACCTGTACTGAGAGGGAATGCTTCTCGTGCATCCAAAACCTTAAACCAAACCCATGCCATTTGTGTCCACCATAACTACCTATTATGTGGTATTTTGCGCCACTCCAAGTAAATATTTCATGTGCTACCTTTA
The DNA here is from genome assembly GCA_030979885.1 of Lolium multiflorum. Classification (NCBI taxonomy): domain Eukaryota; kingdom Viridiplantae; phylum Streptophyta; class Magnoliopsida; order Poales; family Poaceae; genus Lolium; species Lolium multiflorum. Next base: position 216,776,482 of record CM061748.1, read on the forward strand.
AACAATTCAAAAGTTATTATCTCTTATTTGTGTCAATGTTTTATAACTCATGAGGAAGTATGTGGTGTTTTATCTTTCAATCTTGTTGGGCAGACTTTCACCAATGGACTAGTGGCATATACATCCGCTTATCCAATAATTTTGCAAAAAGAGCTGGCAACGGGGTTCCCAGCCCCAATTAATTAACTTTCATTAATAATTCTCTTCACATGTTTTGCCCTGATTCATCAGTAAGCAACTTAATTTTGCAAATAGACACTCCTCCATGGTATGTGAAATGTTGGAAGGCACCCGAGGATTCGGTTAGCCATGGCTTGTGAAAGCAAAGGTTGGGAGGAGTGTCGTCCATAAATAAAACTAAAGTACATGTGTAAACAAAAGAGAAGAGGAATGATCTACCTTGCTGGTAGAGATAACGTCCTTCATGGGAGCCGCTCTTCGAAAGTCTGTTTGGCTAGGGGGTTAGAGTGCCCACTACCATTCGTCGACAACAACAAACACCTTTCAAAACTTTATTTTTATGCTCTCTTTATGATTTCAAAACTTAAAAAGCTCTAGCACATGATTTAATCCCTGCTTCCCTCTGCGAAGGGCCTATCTTTTACTTTTATGTTTAGTCAGTAAACCTATTTCCCTCCATCTTAAGCAAGCAATTGAGTTGTTGTGATCCAACCATTTATATTGTGATCTATTTAATCATGTCTTTTATTCTTCCTTGTTTAGTACAAATTTTATCTGAATGAATATGACTTTGAAGGTTATCAATGATTATGAGAAGATTGTTATGATTGAGCATGTAAGTTCTGCCATATAAGCTCTAATATAAAGACTCTGCTCGAAAGATAAGTACAATCTGTTAATTGTTCTTTGACCAAGAACGAAGTTTGCCATCACCAATTATGATTTCCTATGCACCTTTATTTGTGATTTCCTTTACTTGTTTCAAGTTGAGTTATATGAGGAAGTTGTTTACTAGAATGTCTTGTGTGAATTAATAAATGTGATGCTTCTTGTCCGTATTTTATTTATCGACTCTTCACTCCATAAACATGTGGTCTTGTTTATGAGTTCAGTTTCGCTTGGGGACAAGCGAGGTCTAAGCTTGGGGGAGTTGATACGTCCATTTTGCATCACTATTTTATATCATAATTTTGTTATTCGTTGATATATTTCATATTTAGAGATGATACTTATGTTATTTCACCTATTTTGCATGTTTCATGATTATTGGAGAATTACTCACCGGAGTCAGGATTCTGTGGAAAAAGCACCGTCAGGATACAATATTTCGAAGATCAACAATTTACGGGAAATATACCGAAGCTCCTATTTTTCCGAATGACGGAGCCAGCCGAAGGGAGGCCGAGGAGGGCCGCCATGGGCTCTCCCCATAGGCCGGCGCGGCCACCAGGCCTGGCGCGCCGCCATGTGGGGAAGGGGCCCACGACCCCCCTCGGCCATCGCCCTTTCGCGTACTTCATCTCCAAAAAACTCTAAGGTGCAGAAGAACATCGAGGAGAGTCACGGCCGCCTCTGGGGCGGAAAAACACCGAGAGAAAGAGCTCTCCCGTGCTGAAAGGGAAATTCCTCCGGAGGAAATCGTCGCCATCGTCACCGTCATCGAGCTGGACTTCATTGGGATCATCATCATCATCATCTCCACCGCCGACACCATCATCTACACCGCTGCACCTCGTCTCCGCTGTAACATCTAGGGTTGAATCTTGATTATTCCATAGGGGAAACTCTCCCGGTGTTGATTACTCCTTGTTATTGATGCTATTGAGTGAAACCATTGAACCAAGGTTTATGTTCAGATTGTTATTCATCATCATATCACCTCTGATCATGTTCCATATGATGTCTTGTGAGTAGTTCGTTTAGTTCTTGAGGACATGAGTGAAGTCTAAATGTTAGTAGTGAACTATGTTGAGTAATATTTAATGGTTTGATATTTAAGTTGTGGTGTTATTCCTCTAGTGGTGTCATGTGAACGTCGACTACATGATACTTCACCTTCATGGGCCTAGGGAATGCATCTTGTATTCGTTTGCTAATTGTGGGGTTGCCGGAGTGACAGCAACCTGAACCCCCGTTGGTATATCGATGCATGAGGGATAGTAGGATCTCAGAGTTTAAGGCTGTGATTAGATTTATCTTAATTACTTTCTTGTATTTGCGGATGCTTGCAAGGGGTTTAATCACAAGTATGTATTAGTCCTAGGAAGAGCGGTGCATTTGCATAGGTTCACCCACACAACACTTATCAAAACAATGAAGATTAATCAACTATATGAAGCGAAAGCACTAGACTAAATTCTTGTGTGTCCTCAAGAACGTTTGGTCATCATAAGTAAACAAACCGGCTTGTCCTTTGTGCTAAAAAGGATTGGGCCACTTGCTGCAATTATTATTCCCGCATTTTATTTACTTGTATTTTATTTATCTGCTATATCAAAACCCCCTGAAAACTTGTCTATGAGCATTTATAGTGAATCCTTCATCGAAACTGCTTGTTAACACCTTATGCTCCTCGTTGGGTTCGACACTCTTATTTATCGAAAGTACTACGATACACCCCCTATACTTGTGGGTCATCAGCCGGCTCTTCTCCGACTAAGGAGAAGTAAAAACTTTGTCCTGCGGAAAAAACAATGCATCATTTTGGCCCTATCGAGGGTTTGTAATATATAACTTAAGTAGTTTTAAGTAGCTAGGGACGAAACAATTGCATGTGGGCGGAAACTTATCCTGCGACTCGTTAAATATATTTGCATGTTTCATCTGTTTGAAAAGCAAGTGCTAGTTTCTAAGTTTTCCGGCTTGCTCACTTGACCTTCCACGAGCCGGAAGACCTTTTAAACGCTCGCTTGCGGCGACAAAGCCCAATGGCAATCCGTCAATAACCGCGGAAACAAGCCCCCAGCCAAGGTGCCGGAATTCGCTACCAGGAATCCATGAGTTCGCAACAGAGAACTTGTCCACCATAAAACTTAAGCTTACGTCCTAAAGGACGAATTTCTGAAAATCACAACTTTCATACACGCCTAGGCGGAAAGATCCAGCTCTGCGGTTTTAGTCGAAAAATATACACGATCCAAAAATGAAAAACTAAAGGAGGTAAAAGACTCTAAGAGTGAACCATATGCTTTATTTCATTGATCATGTATCATAGATATTACAAGACATGTAATGCAGAAAATGCTAAGTGTGGAAAGGACGTAGTTGTGCTATATTCCAGGGACGATCTGTTTCATCGTAAATGTCATCCGGATCCTCCCGTTTGCGTTTCCGGTACCAATTGGCAGGTCTATCCTTTAGTTCCCGGAAATCAACAAGGTGGTAAGATCCATTGTGAAGCACTTTGCTGATGACGAAGGGTCCTTCCCATGGAGATTGCAACTTATGGTCTTTCACCTGACGAAGGCGGAGGACCAAGTCTCCGACCATGAATGAGCGGTTCCGAACTCGACGACTGTGATAGCGTCGGAGCTTCTGCTGGTAAATGGTGGAACGTTGGTCAGCTAGGTTCCGAGCTTTTTCAATCAAATCCATAGATAGCTGTCGAGCCTCATCAGCAGTTTCTTCATCGTATGCGGAAACTCGCGGTGAATCGTGGATGATGTCGGAGGGGAGCACAGCTTCGGATCCTTATACCAGGAAGAACGGAGTAAATCCGGTTGACTGTTAGTAGTTCGTAAACTCCACGACAGTCTAACTCCTCAAGCTCCTGCACGTCGCAGCGGTTCTTCAAGGCGAGGTTTGATTCCGGCTAGTATAAGGCCGTTGGCTCGTTCGACCTGACCATTAGATTGTGGGTGAGCCACAGATGCAAGATCAAGCCGGATCCCTACGTCGTTGCAATAATCCTTGAGTTCTCCCTGTGTGAAATTTGTGCCATTGTCTGTGATTATGCTATGTGGGATGCCGAATCTCGTCACGAGGCTGCAAACAAATTTTAGTTACGTCGCGCCGTCGGCTTTTCTCACTGGCTTTGCCTCGATCCACTTACTGAACTTGTCAATAGCGACCAAAAGGTATTCAAAACCGCCAGGAGATGATTTCTTTAACTTCCCGACCATATCAAGCCCCCAGACCGCAAACGGTCAAGTGATAGGGATGGTCTTCAACTCTTGAGCTGGAGCATTTGGTTGAGTAGCGTAGTACTGTAAGGGTATATTGCCCCTATGTGTGGTTTTGGTAATTAATGACAACCCATATGGACTAATGTTTTTCACTGAGTTTATATGAAGGAATATTCCATAGGTACTACTTGTATTCCATGTGTTGGATTCAAGTATGGATGCCATGAAGATAAAGATACACCTTGTGTATTGGCATCAAGATCATCGATTTGAAGATATATATGTGATATGATCAAGAAGAAGAAATGAAGATGGAGTTCTTATGTGGAACTCAATATTAGCCATGCTCTATCCTATGTGATAAGCAATGAATGATCAAGATCTTGAGAGCTTGATTCCAAGTGAAGAATTCTTTATACACCTCAAGATAGTATGATAGAGTATGAGAAGATACAAGGTTGAGTCGGGCAAGTTCAAGATGAGAATCTCAAGTGGATCACATGCTTGAAGCTTGCCGTCCATTTGGTGATATTGGACATGTGAAGATGTGCATCAATGGAGTTTTCCCATCATGGTGTATGGGGGAGCATTCGTGAGTCTTCACGAAGCAACGATGATCAAGTGAGGCATTCCGGCCTGAGTGGAGCTTGAAGAGCTATCATCAAGATCAAGCGGGATGCGCAAGGAAAAGGTATGGCCTTGCTAGGTTTTCCTTTTACCGGTCTCAAGGTGGTTGTTGGGAGACCGGATTATAGGATAGATAGCCGCACTATCAAGAGAGACTTTCGGTTGGGTAACTTGATCGCATCGTCTTAGGGAGCTCAATCCTTTGCATACTTTGCATATCCCTATTGCTTCTTGGTGTTTCTCTGTTTGAGGTCCTTGAGCTTGTTGCTATCTTTACAACAAGCCCAAGTTCATCGAAAACGGAGTTCGTATGACTCTTCTATGGCATTTTCAAGGTTGGGTGATTTTACCGGTTATTCATGATATAAGGTTCTACCTTTTATATTCATGATAAAATCCCCTCCTACAGATTCGTGTGTTTTCACTTTCTATAGGATAGCATTTGTTGTTATCTTTTAAACAAAATTGGTTTCATTCAAATCGGAGTTCGGGAGCATTTGTTATTTAAGAAAAGGAAAAAAGCGATATAAAAAGAAAAAAGAAAGAGAAGGGCCAGCCAACCGACCGGCCTGACCGGCCCAGCCGCCGGCCCACCCGGTCCGCGCCGGCCATGGCGCTGATGCCAGCCGGGCCACTTACTGAGAGGCCGCCCGATCTGGTCCTGCCCAGGAGACGGCTGGCGCCGGCCTGCCCAGCGTGCCGCTCGGCCCGACCGGACGCTCCCCTGTTGGGCCGCCTCTCCATGGCGAGGCCCACTCGCCCGCGCCAGCTGCCGCCCCGGCTGGGCCTTTCTCCACCACGCGGTCCCCCGCCCCCATCCGGTCTGGGCTCCGGCCCGGCCGGACCATGGACCGGCCTGTCCGGCCTCTGCCCCGGTCAGCCGGCTGGGCCGCCGGCTGGGCTATTTTTTCTGCGCGATTTTCAGTGATGTTTTCCCCCAACGGTTATTTTCTCTCCCCTACTATAAATAGCCTTCTTCCACCTTGAGCTGAGGTACTTCTTCCCCTTTCTTCACCTCCATTGTTGCTATTTGAAGAACTACCTTCCCCTCTTGATTCCTCCCATGATTCTTGCCCATTCTTGAGGATTTGAGAGAGGAGATCTAGATCTACAATCCCCACCAATCAATTTCTCATCTAAGTGAGGGGAACCCATTGGATCTAGATCTTGGAGTCTTTTGTTGACTTTCCCCATTGTTCTTCCTCTCCAATCTCATCCTAGCATTCGTTGCTTGGGTGGGATTTGAGTGTGAAGGACTTGAACACCTCTAGTGTTCTTGCTTTGCATCATTGCATAGTGTTGAGCTCTCCACCACGATTAGTTCGAGTGAGAGACCGTGAGCTTGTTACTCTTGGAGGGAGACCTCCTAGTTGGCTTGGCGGTTGGTGCTCCGGTGACCTCTTCAAGGAAGATTGTGAAGAGGCCCGGGCTTCTCCTTCGTGGAGCTTGTGAAGTGGTTGTGGAGCTTGCCATCTCCGGAGCGGAGGAAAAGCTAACCATAAGGAAAGGGCCATTATCCTTCGTGGGTGTGGTTCGGAGAATAGGGTGAGCCTTCGTGGCACGGGGAATCCTTCGTGGACCTCCACTCCTCCAAACGTGACGTACCTTCTTGCAAAGGAAGGGAACACGGGAATACATCCTCGTCTCCGCGTGCCTCGGTTATTTCTATACCCGAGCTCTCTTTCCTTGTGATAGCCATCGTGCTTGAAGTACATATATCTTGTTATCAATTGTGCTACATATATCTTGTGCCTATCTTGCTTAGCTCTAGTTATTGTTGTTACACTTAGTTGAGCTTAGCATATTTAGGGTTTGTGCTTGCAAAATAAACGTTAGTTTAATTCCGCATTATTACAAGACAAATCCGCAAGAGTTTTTAAATGCCTATTCACCCCCCCCCCCCCTCTAGGAGACATCTAGTCCTTTCAAGTACTGACAACCTCGACAAGTTTTTACCAACTTCTCAACATATTCTTTAGCTGTGAGCCAGTAAAATCCTAGCCGAAAAGCTTTTGCAACGAGGGACCTGGGAGCGGCGTGATGCCCGCAATGCCCTGCATGGATCTCTCTGAGGATTTCAATGCCGTCTTGACTTGAGACGCACTTGAGAAATACCCCATTTGCACTTCGTTTGTAGAGCTGTCCATCAACGATTGTGTAGGATCTTGCTCGCCTGATGATCTATCGTGCGAGGACCTCGTCCTCCGGCAACTTTCGATCAATGAGGTAATCCAAGAACGGTTGTGTCCAGGTCGGAATGATAGCCATCACTTCCTTAGCCGGAGATACTGCCAGATCTGGATTTTTCGGGTTCGCGCCTTTCACCGAGGGTATCCAGAGGTGCTCCAGGAAAATTCCAGGCGGAATTGGTTTTCTGCCGGATCCGAGCTTGGACAGCATATCTGCCGATGTGTTATCGTCTCTCCTGACGTACTTAACTTCGTATCCGAGGAAGCACTTGGCGATCTCGTCAACTTCGTCTCTGTAAACCGTCATGACGGAGTTCCTAGCATTCCAGGTTCCGGCTACTTGTTGTGCCACCAGGTCCGAATCTCCGCAACATATGATGTGCTTGATCCCAATTTCCTTAGCGATGTGCAGACCGTGTAGTAGAGCCTCGTATTCCGTTGTATTGTTTGTAGCTTCGAAGTGAATCTGAACATACTGCAGTTCTTCTCCGGTAGGTGACTTGGGTGACTCCAGCCCCGAGTCTTGATGTTGCTTGGATCCGTCAAAATGCATGACCCAGGCTTCTGGTTCCGGCACAGGTGTGCCCTCCGGCGCTTCAGTCCAATCCGTGATGAAACCCGCTAGAACTTGAGACTTGATCGCGATTCTGGCTTGGTAGTTGATGTCAAAGGCAGAGAGTTCAATGCCCCACTTTGCTATACGCCCTGTTGCGTCAGAGTTGTTGATGATGGTTGACAATGGAGCCTTGCTCACAACTGTCATAGGATGCTCCTAGAAGTAGTTCCTCAACTTCCGGCTACCTAGGAACACACCATAGGCTAGCTTCTGAAAGTGATGGTATCTTTGTTTGGATTCCGTTAGGACTTCGCTAATGTAGTAGACTGGCCTTTGGAATCCATATTCATGACCTTCTTCATGTCGCTCCACCACAATTACTAAGCTGACGACCTTGTTGGAGGCTGCCAAATACAGGAGCATAGGCTCAGACTCACTTGGAGCTGCCAAGATAGGTGGGGAGGAGAGTATATTCTTCAACCCCTGAAGTGTTGCGTCTGCTGCATCATTCCAAACAAATTTGTCTGTTTTCTTTAGCAGCTTGTATAAGGGTAGTGCCTTCTCACCAAGACGGCTAACAAATCGACTGATTGCTGCAACACAACCAGTTAATTGTTGCACATCTTTGAGACAAGTTGGCCTCTTGATACTCAGGATAGCCTTGATCTTTTCTGGGTTAACCTCAATGCCTCTATGAGAGACAATGAAGCCAAGGAGTTTTCCGGCTGGCACGCCAAAGACGCACTTCAGCGGATTCAACATCATCTTGTACCGTCGGAGATTTTCAAAGGTTTCCGTGAGGTCGCTGATCAAGTCGGATCCTTTCCGGGTCATGACCGCGATGGCGTCGACGTAGGCGTGCACGTTCCGGCCAATTTGGTCCTTCAGGCAGAGCTGCATCGCACGTTGGTTGGTGGCACCTGCGTTTTTCAAGCCAAAGGGCATGGTAACATAACAGTAAGTGCCAAAGGGTGTGATGACCGAGATCGGCGTTTGGTCGGACTTCTTCATCCGGATCTGGTGATACCCGCAATATGCGTCAAGAAAACACAGAAGTTCCGCCCCCGCCGTCGAATCAATGACTTGGTCAATGCGCGGCAAGGGGAACGGGTCCTTCGGACAATGCTTGTTCAAGCCGGAGTAATCGATGCACATTCTTAGCATTTCAGAATTCTTTTTCGGTACAAGGACGGGATTTGCGACCCAATCAGTATGGATAACTTCTACTACAAAACCTGCCTCTAGTAACTTTGCTAACTCCATTCCTATGGCGCGGCGCTTCTTATCTCCAAAGCGTCGCATAGCTTGTTTCACCGGTTTGGCACCCGGATTTATGTTGAGGTAGTGCTCGGCGAGTTCCCTTGGTACTCCGGACATGTCAGAAGGTTATCATGCAAAGATATCCATATTAGCTCTGAGGAACTCGACGAGCGCGCCTTCCTATTTGGGTTCGAGGCCAGCTCCGACTGACACCTGCTTAGTGCTATCGCCTTCTATGAGGTCGTGCTTCTTGGTGTCTATCATGGCTTTGAACGAGTTCTTCTGTTCGGAGATCTGCTTCTTGGTGGTCTGCATCTCACTCGGATTCACCGCGGCCCTGTAGCCTTGCAGCTCCTCTCCAGATATCACGGATTCTGCGAAGGCGGCTTCGTCCTCCTCGCAGTCCCTAGCTTTCTTGTAGTCTCCGGATACGGTGATCATGCCGTTAGGACCCGGAATCTTGAGCTTATTGTAGATGTAGCATGCCCGTGCGTGGAACTTGTGGTAGGTGGGCCTGCCAAAGATTACATGGTAGGAGCTCTTGAAGGGACTTCAAACGTGATCATCTCTTCGCGAAAATTGTTAATGTCGCCGAAGGCCACAGAAAGTTTGATGTTGCCCAGGGAGTTTGCCTTTTTACCCGGAACCACACCATGAAACTCAGTGGTGTTGTGCTTGAGTTGTTACTTGGTAAGGTTCATCCTCTCCAGGGTCTCCAGGTACATGATGTTCAAGCTGGCTCCGCCGTCCATAAGGCATTTGGAGAAGTCATACCCGTCGATACGGGGACTTACAACCAGGGCGTAGCATTCTTTGGGGATGATGGCCGGATGATCCGACCTGTCAAAAGTGCAGGGTATTTCCGACCACTTGACGTACTGCGGCACAGCCGGAACTGTGGCGTTCAAGAGCCGGAGGGCCGATTTCTTGGCCCGGACCGTTGGGGTTCCGAGGAAGGTGTGGTAGGCTCCGACACTCTTTTTTACGAAGGGGTTGGATTTGTTAGCTGCGGTACCCTCTTTGGAATCCGGCGAAGCATCATCCTCGTCCATCGCCTCGGAACTGTCCTCGTCCTTGTCTTTGTTCTTGCCCTTGCCTCCTTTGCCGCGAGGGCGGTGCCTCAGAACTGAAGAATAGGTGTTTTATTGTCTTATCTTCCTGATAAAACACACATTTTGTACAACCAGTTGCGTTTTACAAGGTTATCTTTAGTAAGAATCACACCTCGACGAAAATACCATGCAAATAACTTTATTTTAAGAGGTATCTTCATCTTCCAGATGGATTTATTATTTAAGACCGGCTATGATGAAATACACAGAGCTTTGTACATGGAGCTGACCGAAAATACACCATTCTTGGTGAGACTCCAACGAAATTCATCCGTCCCTTAAACCAAGTGGATTGAATCCAACCGCTGAAGCAGTTCGTTCCAAGCGACTAGTCAGAGACCAATAAGATCACATATAAACGTCATAGAGGGAGGGAAAGTTTCCAACACCTTCTGCAAGGTATCCCCTTTATGACGAACAATACTGTACAAAGCTGGATATTGTTCGCGGAGAGTGGTTATTACCAACCAATTATCCTCCCAAAATCGTATCTCCGTCATATTCTTAATGGAGAAAGAATCAAATTGGAAAAAGTATTTTTTAGTTGCTATGATGCCAATCCAAAAATGTGAATGGTCTGGTTTTCCAAAAAAAAACCCTGAGAGATCGCATCTGCTACTACCTTTAGCACATTTGCCGCGGCATTTGGATCTGTTCCTATATTCAGTCATGGAAAGCCTACTCTTAACTACTACCTTTGTTCACGTTTAATTGACGTGAGGTAGATACGTCCGTAAGCTACTTTCTATACACCACTCGCGTCAATTTAATTCGAAGGGCACAGAGTACTAACCTAATGATATTGCCATAACATGTGTGACCTCTTTTGGTACAAGGTGCTCTTTTCGAAGCTTTGCTTGAGACAAAAATGTGAGACGGTGATCGCCCTTGTGTTTGTAAACCACAAAGTGTATAGAAATGTTTTTTTTGTCATACGTTTTCCCAGCCGAACTACTAGTAGCCACCTTTCTTTAATAATTACTCAACAAGAATAACAAGTTCTTACAGCAGAAAATGAAGGAAAAGGAAGGGAGTCCGTGTACTCAAGGAAACCCTCTGTGTATGCCTCATCTCAAGACACAATTTACACGACGAAAACCTGCAACTGAAATCACTAAGTTCAATTAGGACTACCTACTAAGTTTTCATGTGGGATGGGATCGGGACGTCCGCGTCCCGCCAGGCTTATCATTCTTATCCCACCGTCCCTATCCCTATTATCCCGCCAACAGGAAAAATTAAGTGACCTTCTATGGGATGTCCAGTGCATCCAGCGTGCAGAAAACATCAGCAGCATAGCATCAGCAGGCCTAGTTGAACGGCTGCGTCGTAAGCATGCATCAGAGTTACCACATTGTAGCATAGCACCGTCTCCCTATGGATGATCTCTAGAGCTACCTCTTGTCCAGATGTCTCCCAATCCCACAATTCAACAGACACAACAAACACGCGTGAGCAAATTAAGCCACTTCATTCTCACTCCGTTACTTTTTGCCTAGCTAGGAGCAGCGGAGGTTTGTTGATCTCTTCCGCTTCCTTTTATAGCTCACAGGAAAGGTCTTTTGTAAGAAAGCTTCAATGCGACGATCCTTGCAATAATGCAGCAGAAGCTGCAATGCATGCCTCAACGTGAAGGACCTCGGGTGTGCCTTCGGCCAGGAAAAGTAAACAGGGACTGGCATTATTCGCCACACTCCCAACACATAACAACACAATAAATAGTACTAAGCCAGTGCAGCAATTCTGCACTTAATTTTTTTTCAATAATCCATTGAGTTTGTCTAGATAATTAGTTGGCTCCAAATATGAAGTCAGACAAGCATGCAATAACCTCTTTCCTCCTAAAATTTAACTAGCACAATTTCTAACTGAAGGCCCTAGAAAGAAGGGCCCACAACCTGCATATCCACTTACAAAACTTTGCTCTTCTATGTACCAGGCCTCTAATGAAATTTCTCCACACGGACCAACATTACATTATAGGCAACAATTAATCATCACCACCTCCATCATCAGCCTCCATGGCATCATAATCCTCCCCGTCTGCTTGGTCACCAGCATCATCAACATCCATGACTTCTTGCCTCGCGACCACTTCATTAATTTCATCCATTGCCTGCGATATCCTCGTGTCTGGAGGAGGAGGTTTTTCCACCTTCATGGTTTTGAAATTGTCCTCGGCAAAGAACGTGGTGAATGGCTTTGAAACCTGCAAGGTGGTCATAATTAGATTCGGCAAATGTTGTTTTCTGAGCTTTAAATGAAGATAGTAGTCATCTCACCTTGAAATAGTGGTTTCGCTCTTTGGCACTCTCAACAAGGTTGTTCCAGTGTTCATCTTTCTGCAATGTTGAAGCGGAACCTATTACCTGCATTACGCTAATCTGTTATTTTGGTTTTACAAGACAACAAAGACTAATAATATAAACCAATAAGCTAATTCCCAGGGAAATGTACAATATGTTGAAACAATGAACTCGAGTTACATTGCACAGCCTGTTGATCTCAAAAAAAAAAGGAACTCATGCGACTCCTGCACTATAACCTTCATACTCTCGCACGGAATAACAAAAAATGTAGGAATATCCATGAACGAACATGTTCGGCTTGTGTGCGCAATGCAACTGAAAAATTATTATTTCTACTAGTATGCATGCAATGTGGATCATGAAAAAAATTATGTGCAACGGAAGTGGGCAAGGGGCTCAGGACGGAAAAAATATGTTTGCATAAACAGCACTTACTAGTACAGCAGACCTAGCTCTGGTGATGGCAACATTCATTCGTCGAAAATCGTTAACGAACCCTATCTTTTGCTCCTTATTGCATCTTACACATGAAAAAATGACAACTTCCTTTTCACGGCCCTGCACGTGAGCAGCAAGATGCAAATATTATAAGCACTTCTACTTGCTAGAATACCTAGAGCAGATCTGCAAATGCATGATAATAAACTAGTTACCTGGAATCCATCAACCGTGTTTACATCTATAACTTCCTTTGATTGGTCACCAAAGGTTGACTTAAAATGGTCCTTCAAAAGTTTCACCTGATGCCTGTATGGTGATATTAGAGCTACTTGAGAACTAGATTTGAGCTCTGGATAGTGCATGGCCAATTGGTGATATAGGAGGGTTATGAATTCCACTTCATCTTCGTTCACCCATGAACCACTTCCAGATGGCTGGGATTCAATCCCATCAATATCAAAGAAGCAAAATGGTCCGAAGCAGCTGTAGGAATGCCACGGACGTTTTTTGTTGAGTCCCTCCCCATCTTCTAGGATACCTTCATAGAATTCTTTTGAAGGGAATATGCTAATCTGATTATTGAAATGGATTAACAAAATCAGAAAACCATTCAAGTTTCCTGCTCAGATGGACTGGGAATGGAATACTACCTCTGGATGCATACGATATTGAATTTTGAGCATTTGCACAGGAAAACCAGCAGCTTGAAATCTCTGGAACAAACTTGTTGCATATCTAATGGACATTAGCATTGTATTAGCATTGCAATGCATTAACCCTGTGAACTACTTCAAAGAAAACAAGGAGACATCTTACCCTAACTTCTGAGCAGTCTTTGATATTACAGTTGCGGGCAACTGAACTGGGTCACCAACCTGATAGGAATACCAAAGTGATAGTGAGGATACAGGGTCAAATCATTTCATGTATCAAGATAGCAACAAAATTCACAAGATATGAAGTAAATGGTCAAGAGCAGGCAGCTAGGTAGGTCTTGTGTGCAAACAAACGGACACGAAGAAATGAAAACAAATCTCTACAGAACCTAAGCTGGTGAAATGATTCTAACTTTAATTTACAAGGAGAGTGAGAATGCCATCATGTCTATGACCCTGCTGTCCAATAAATTGATTACACAGTAGTAAAGTGATAAACTACAGCATATTGAGAAGGAAAAGGTAAATGACTGAATAAAAGAGATGTGTAAATCATCTGAGGATGTAGATGGCATACAAGAAAAACTTGTCTGCATCCATGAACCAGGGGTACAAGAGTCGCTGGTTCTACCTGAAAATGAAGTAGATATGTCAAATTCACAAATATTTCCCGAACATAAGCATAAAGAATGACATTCATCAAACTGTGATTATGTTAATGCTCCATTAGATAAAACAGTATGGAAAAAATATGTACTCACAGCTTGTGCGGCTTCATCAATTATAACAACATCAAAAGCACGAGTCATCCTGCTGAAAATGGCTGATCCACTGAAACTCAGGGTAGAAAATACCTGCGAATTTTCCTTGGCAATGAGAATAGCATTTTAAAACATAATGAATATTGATAACAACAGATATGCATACAATAGCTGCTTCGTCAAGAACTGAAGCTCTAATTCGATCATATTCACCAGCTCCTCGCCGCCCGCCATCTGCTGAGCGATCCACACCAGAAAGTTTTTGTTGTATCTGAAAATATTGGAACTCAATGTAACTGACACGAGTTACGAGTTAGACAGAGTGCTTAGCAACTAAAATCACATACAAGGTAATCCATGGAAACTGCTTTGACAGAATGATGCGCCTTTAGTCCAATACGCACAATCTTGGGATTGTAAGTGCTGTTGTTTTCATCACGTATTCCTGAAAACATACAATAACTTTATTGCTTAATTTGCTCATGATGAAAGGCATAAGCATGAGCTTACAAAATTATTATTTAAAAACTTCTTTCCAGCATTAGATGATATAGAGCCAAAAAACCCTTTAACCTGTTAGAAGAACACGGGATACAATCTCGTCAAGTGCCGAGTTGGATGGAGCACAGACCAACACATGGGCCCGATATTTGCGATTGGAACTTATGACTTCAGGTTTCTGTCCAGAAATGTTTAACCATGTAAGAAATAAACCATCGACATCCAGGCATAATGGCAAAATATAATTAAGTGCCGAGTATGGAAGAGTACCAGGTCATTCCCAGTAGGATAAAAACCATCATCACCATCGACAGGCATAATCAAATCTCGAGGATTTGCACCAATTAGCCAAGGAGATGCTTTCATCCAGTTTGCATTCCTATTATTTAAAGTCTGCAGTAAGATGGTGCTAAGTGCCAACAAATACTTACAGTAGAAACTTGAAGAATTTCACAACAGAAAACATAAACAAAAAGCACATAAGAAATCCGACACAACACATGAAGCTAGATGCTTAATGGTCGACAAGTGATAGTGCAAATGTAAAGCAGAGCAACCTTCTCCCTCTAATAAAGCCTGGTTACACCCTAAAGATTTGACACATCAAAGAATAACGCGAGTGACATGAACTGAGGGTAATTTAGTTAGTACCCCACACCATGTAGAAGTACAAGAAAAAAATAGTAACAGATGCACCAACTAAGAACATTGTCTGGCAATATCGTTAATTTTGTAACTGCTACATGCTCATCACTCAGCATTTTATGCTTCCTTCAGTGCTCCAAAATCAAAGAAATGTCAGAAGCTAACTAGGAGATAGACACGTTTAACATACTTGCCCTCAATGTCCAGTTCTGGGCCATGCTTTTGAACATCAAACCCTCCTCTGCAAAAGGATCAAGAAGCATGTGAGATACATGCACCCATTTTTATCCAGAAAGAGGACTAAGCTTTTGCAAACTGCAGTGTATATGTTTCCATTGTAATTTATAGCATCTCATTTCTCATAAAAAAGAATATGATATTTTCTCGTCTCCAAATATAACTACTACTATTATGCATTTCACTAAATATTACAGTAATAAATTGAAGACTGTTACTTGGTCTGCATTCTTGCGGGAGCGGAATGAAGAACAGCACTGAGAAGTCCAAGGATAGTTTGTGTTTTTCCGGTTCCTGGAGGGCCCTACAAATAAACAGTAACACTCTACAGTGATCTCCTTATAGATTCTCAAGAACATGCATACATCCAATATTGCTCCGATACTTGACATTTTTCCTTGGCAAGGTAAACTAGAATGCACTGCAGGTTAGAAACAGCAGTAAAATTAGTAAACTAACCTGAATAAGAACAAAGGATCTGCGCGAAAGACCTGCCTGGAAAAGACAATACAAATCTGTTAGGCACATCAGTTTTCCTCGGAACTAGATATGCCAACAATATCAAATATTAGTTCAAAGTATGCTCACATTAACTGCTTCTAGCTGTGAACCATTAAGATTTGTTTGCAGGTAATCCATAAGTGGCTCAGGGACATTCCAAGCACGATTTTGATCATCTCCATCTTTGTTCGTGTCAGAAGCTGAAAGAATCAAATCCTTAAAAGGAAGTGAAGCTATAGAGTGCATCGCAGAGAACTCTCGCAGTATAGTAGACAAGCTGCACATCTGGGAAGATTGACCAAAAAGGAAATATCAAGCTCATATAAATGGTTACATGCCCTCAATAACTGAGAGAAACAGGAAACTAAGGAAATAGTAGTTGATAACAACAGAACTCACCTTTAAAACCCACAGCAAGCTTTGTGGTGTTGAAAGGGTGGAAGCAACGCGCTGCAGCCTTGAAGACTTCACAGGCTTTGTAACATTCAGATTTTTAATTTCCCCCGCCAAAAATGTTCTAAGAGAGATATTATCTTTACCACCCCGCTGTTCCACCACAGCAAAGGCATACGCAGTGGGAGTCACTCCCTCCTCAAACTGCAAATGCAGGCATATTTCAACTCATCATTTAGCTAACCATGTCTGGTGCATAGTAAATGTGAGAAAATGCAATCATGAGTCCATAACTTATTCTATGTAGATCTGATGGAATATTTATTTAATTTCGTACAAAATTATCTGAAAGTATTGATAGCAATACTAGGGACTTTAATCTGCTATATGTTCATTGGTCTCAGATATTTTCCGAATTTCAGATTTGACAACAAACAGGTTGAGTGTTTGAAACATTATGTGCTCCACCAGATATGCTTGTAAATCAATACGTTAAAAGCTTCCAGTTACATTACTAGCATAAAACCTACTTTCTCTTTGGAGAGGAGGAGCAGGTCATTCTCTGAGACAATCTCCCGGAAGCCATCTTGCACCACCATGGCCAGCTTGTGGAACCCCTCGGACTCTGTACATGAATCCACCACCCCTCTCTGCCAGTCCAGGCCAACCTCTGCTCACACCACACAGAACACAAACCAAAAATCGCTTAATTAATAAACCAATAGAAACAGAGCAACACATACAAGCGGCAGCAACAGCAAAGCCAGACGCCCACCGTCCTCCTCGCTGCTGCGGCCCTGGACGATCTGCGCCTTGACCTCCTCGAAGAGCAGGGGTTCGAAGATGCCTAGGTACTCGGCCACCGAGGCGTAGCTGTTCTTCGCGTACTTGAGCCCCTTAGCCTGGTCCGAACCCTGCCACCAAGCCGGAGAAAATAAAAGGTTCAGGGTTTCCGACGTAATTGCGCTACGGTCGGTGTGGCGGGTTGGAGGGTTCCTGCTGCTGCGTACCTTGGAGTCGGCAACGAGGCGGAGGTAGTCCCAGCTGAGGACGATCTTGAGGAAGCGGTCCACGGTGGATGCGGCCGACGAGGAGGAGGCCCCGCCGCCGCCGCCGGACTTGTCCACCGCCATGGATTTCCTCCGCGGCGGGGGAGGTTTTGGGGTTTAGGGTAATGTGGACACGGCGCGGAGCCTGGTTAGAGGAAAGCCGGGGGCGGCGGCGGCTCGAGCAGGGCGGGGCGCCGGGGAGCAGCTCCAGGCGCGGGTGGCGGAGGCACGCGGTGACGGCCGGCGGGGGCGGCGGGAGAGACAAGCGAGACGGCGGTGGGAGGAAGAAAAAGATGGAGGCGGGTGACCACGCGGTGGGCCACGGCCCACGATAGTTTCCCTGCAAAATAGGATTCCCCAGCGGCCCAACATCGTTTGATAGCTCATGAAGAAATTGTTGGGCCCTGGGGAGAAATCAGTTTTAGTTGCATGGCTTGCAGCCCATGGAGCAACCAAAAGAAGCTTGTTTTTTTTTTTTGCGGGGAAAAGAAATATATTAAGCCACAGGTGGGTTACAATCGTTGGCCATCGCCTCAGCGACAGTCTGGGGTACATTGCTTAACCAAAACTCGCTTCTTCCCTGAACCCTACCAAACTTGGCTAATTCATGGCTTGCTGTGTTAGCTTCACGGCAAACTTTTCCGATTTCTATATCTCTCTCCTGGATCAGATCACGAATGACACTGACTCTGAATGCATATGCCGAGGTGTTTGGGGTACTCTTCTTGATCAGCTCAATTGCCTCGGCACAGTCAGATTCTACTACGATCTTCGAAGTCGTCCATTGAAGGGCTAAACTCAGGCCCTCCTCAATGGCCAGGAGTTCCGCTTCAGTGGCATCACTGCAATGCCGTAGCATACGGCAGGCAGCGAAGATCATGTCCCCCTGGTGATCGCGGAGCACCATCCCAGCTGCTGCGCCGTCTCTCGCGAAGGCGCCATCAGTGTTGAGCTTAGCGACACCAGGCTCTGGTCGCATCCACTTCTTCCGCACCTTCTGTCGGCCATCCCCTACATGGTCAGCCCTTTTGAAGCCTAGCTCCGGCCTCACCACCATCTTCCCTTTGATCACATCTGCATCAGGGGTTTGTTTAATTAGCATTAAGGAATTCAGATAGCTCACCAGGAAGCGCCGGGAGCCCTCAATCGACGGGCAGGGTTTATCATGGGTCAGCTCATTATGTGCATGCCATATGCGCCACAGCGCCATGAGTGTGGGTGCTCGCTGCGCGGCCGGTATATTCAGAAGCAGGTGGAGAAGCCATTCAGGCCCTGTCGGCTGCAGTTTTTCATCAGGCGGCAGGTCCCAAACTTCCGCCATGGCACACCAGAGGCTTCGTGCATGGGGGCACTGAATGAACACATGGAAAGTATCCTCATCTGCCCGACCACATATGGTACATGTTCCAATGGTAGCAATGCCTCTCCGCACTAGATTTGTTTGCGTAGATATCGCATTCCTGCAGATCTTCCAGGCTAGGATCCTGACTTTCGGCGGCACTGGGCATTGCCAGACCACCTTCCACGTTGGTCGCACCCCATCCGGCCTAGAGCTCGTTGCTCCTCTGTCTTGTTCCTGCATGGCCCGCCCCAAACCCATTCTGTAAGCACTTCTGACACTAAACATACCCCGTTTATCAGGATACCATGCAATGAAGTCATCCTCATTCCGCCTTGACGTTTTAATTTTCAGAATATCTGCTACATCATCTTGGCTGAAATATTGCATTAACCTTTGTTCATTCCACTGGCCATCTGGCAACAGGAAGTCTGAGACCCATCTAAAGCGACAGCGCCCTTGAGCCGATCTGGGGTAACGGCCCGAGTCCCTGGGTATCCAAGGATCACGCCACACCCTTATACTTGCGCCATTGCCTACCCTCCAGATTGCCCCCTTCTTCAGTAGCTGTAGCCCATACTCTATGGCGTGCCATGTTGAAGATCCATTCCCTGTAAAGACGGTGTCCATAATGGACCCGTTGGGGTAATATTTCGCTTTCAAGAGCTGTGCACATAACGTCTCGGGGGATTGTATTAGCCTCCATGCCTGCCGAGCCAACAATGCTTGGTTGAAAAGGCGCATGTCTCGGAAGCCCACGCCACCATAGTCCTTTGGTCTGAGCATAATGTCCCACGCCAGCCAATGAGTCTTCCTCTTCCCATTCTCCGCTCCCCACCAATATCGTCGGATCATCTTTGTCAATTCGTCACAGAGACCGAAGGGTAGTTTAAAAACACTCATCACATACACTGGGATTGCCTGTGCTATGGACTTGATCAGGACCTCTTTGGCTGCTTGGGATTTGTGGTTATCATCCCACTCCACCAGACACTTTGCTAGTTTTGCCTGCAGGCTTTCAAATTTCCCACCGTGCATTCTTCCCTCCGGTGTTGGAAGCCCAAGGTACTTCTTTTCAAACAGTTCTTGAGTGATTTGCAGGGCTTCTTTGACCTCAGTACGCCGATTCATAGGGCAGGAATCCCCAAACATCACAGAGCACTTCCCTGGATTAATGAGCTGGCCAGTACTTGATGCATAAGTGTCCAACACTTCCTTTATTTTGATTGCTTGGTTCACTTCTGCCTTGAAGAATAACAAGCTGTCATCCGCGAAAAGCAAATGAGATATGCCTGGTGCATTCCTACATATTCTGATGGGTTCAATCATATGAGCAGCAACTTCCTTCTGAAGCAGAGTTGATAGGCTGTCCGCAACAAACAAAAACAGAAATGGCGAGAGAGGATCACCTTGTCGGAGGCCCCGAGAAGGCGAAAATGAATCTAGGAGGGTTCCATTAAATTTAACCTGGTACCTCACCGATGTGACACATGACATTATCCAGTCAACCCATCGGTGAGCAAAACCCAACCTTTGCATCACTTTCTTTAGAAAATCCCAATCCACTCTGTCATAAGCTTTAGACAAATCCAACTTATAGGCACAGAAGTTCTTTGACGCATTTGTGTTGTTCTCAATGAAGTGCAAGCATTCAAAGGCAACGAGCGCATTATCAGTTATTAGTCTGCCCGGTACAAAGGCACTTTGGTTCGCAGAAATAAGCTCCCCAAGCATTGGCCGCAATCTATTCACCATGCATTTAGAAATAACCTTATAGACCACAGTACATAAACTGATGGGGCGGAAGTCCTTGAGGGTCTCTGGCTGGTCAGTTTTCGGAATTAGGACGATGGCAGTATCGTTCACTCCCTCTGGCATACGCCCTGTAGCAAAGAATAACTTAACAGCATTAATCACCTCAAATTTAATCGTGCCCCAGTTTCGCTGATAGAACCGAGCAGGGAAGCCGTCCACCCCTGGCGCTTTTAGTGGTCCAATTTGGAATAAAGCATCACTGATCTCATCATCTGTGAAGTCCCTGCATAGTATATTATTCATCTCTGGAGTGACTTTTTCTGGCGTCAGATCAATAAGGGACTCAGGATTTAGGAGATGATCCCGAGTGAAGAGCTCTTGAAAGTATGTAGTGGCCATTAATTCCATATCTGTTGGTACATCCTTCCAGACACCTTCACTATCCTTCAGTCTTTTAATTTTGTTCCTCCTGGCCCTCCAAACTGCCTTCTGGTGAAAAATCTTGGTGTTTTTGTCTCCCTCTTTAAGCCATGTTATTCTGGACCGTTGAAGCCACAACAATTCCTCTCTGTACAGCAGCTCTTGCATATGGTCTGTGACTTGCCGAATATCCTTCTGGTCCGCATTGTTTATCCTGAGCATCTCAAGTTTCTTCCTGGCCTTGTCAATTTCCCTCAGCACATTCCCGAACTTTTTCCTACTCCACTGTTGCAAGGTATCCATAACACTGTTTAGGCTCTGCATGATGTCCCCCAAGTCTTGTTTTTCTCCTGCCTCACGCCACGCATTGGCAACCCGCTCAGCTAGCTCATGTTCCCGCTCCCATAGGATCTCATATTGTCTCCTCGGCTGACTTCGCGGTACACGTACTTCCTGCTCAATTTGAACAAGGATTGGGCAATGGTCAGAAACAGGAGAAGTTAAGTGATGTACGCTTGTGTCTGCAAACCTGTCCCGCCATGTTGGGCAGGCCACCGCTCTATCCAATCTAACCCGTACGTTGGCTCGGCCAACTCTTTTATTATCATAGGTATAAGGCACGCCTGCAAAGCCAAGATCTGTTAGATTACAATCAAAGAGAGCTTCTCGAAACGCATCCATTTGCGGTACAGCGCGCAAAGTGCATGATAGGTGCTCTTCCTGCCAAAGAGCTTCGTTAAAGTCACCCACCACAAGCCATGGTAAATCAGATTTAGCTTTTAGGCCTCGCATCGTGTTCCACATACGATATCGGTGCTCCACCCGCGGTTCCCCATACACACAAATAAGACGCCATTGTGGAGAGGTAGGGGACTCACGGACATACGCATCAATAAACCTTTCATTAACCTCTTGCACTACTACATCGATTTGATCATGCCAAAAGAGGGCTAGTCCCCCGCTCAAACCATCACTACTACAACCAGCAAAACCCTTAAGACCTAACCTATGACGCAAACGACGCATCTTATTATTACTTTGCCTAGTCTCACAAAGAAAAACTAAACGAGGACGCCAAACTTGGGAAAGGAGGGCCAGGTCTCGAACTGTCGGGGCATTCCCAGCTCCCCGACAGTTGAAAGATAAGCAATTCATTGCTCCTGACGGGACCAAACATTAGGTCCCGTCAGGTTACCGGTAGGCTTGTGTCCGGTCGATGTCACCTTCTTATTCCTCCTGTAGAACTTCTCAACACTGCGTTGCTCTTGCGGCTTGGATTGGTCCTCTTGCGTCCGTCCCTTCTTTGGGGTACCCCCAGCTTGCTTGCTCCCATAGTCAAGGCCCAAGGACAGCTCCAAGCATCCTCCTTCCACCTCTTGCTCGTCCGCTAGACGCTTCCCGAGTATCGTATCAGCGGGTACCATTGACACATCATTTACTGATCCAAAAGATACTTGTAGGCTGGATAGTCCTTGAAGTGCAGGAATCATATCACTGTGTCTTGGTCCAAAGCTACCCGTACCATAGCTAGCACTGGCACTTCGCCTCGCTTGGAGACGTTGCATATTAATGAGCATGTCCTCCGTCACCGACAGCTTAAGATCAAGATCACCAGCCCGTCTAGTCTCGCCTTGGCCGTCCTCCTCTGGGAATTGGATGATTGGCTTGGACGCATCATGACCTCTCTGATGGGTACCCACAGGTATGTCATGAGCTTGTTCTACCACCAGCGCCCCCACCTGTTCCGCAAGATCAGATTCCACCTCCTGCATGGCCGGCGCCACCTCCTGCATACCTCCATCAGGGACTCCATGGAGCGGTGCATCCGCCTGCTGCGGCGCTGCAAATTCCTCCTCCAAGGGCGGCATTGCATTCTCTGAGGTATCAGACCGGCCATTTGCATAGTCCGGGGTAACACTATCTCGCCTCGTCCTCCCAGGCCGTCTCTGCTCAAATCTCTTGAAGGATTCTGCACTACCAAAGCTCGAGTAGCTGAGTTCACGCCGTGCAGCTGCCTGGCTCGCTGGTTGGGCGAAGAAGGTACGGTGCTCAAATTTCTTATACGGGCTGCATCGCAATTCATATACTTCATAGTCCATGGATGGAGCACCAAGCCTCTTCTTTTCGCATTCATCTTTCTTATGCCCCATGAAGCCACAGTGAGAGCAGTAATAGGGCACACGCTCATATTTAAGCTTAAACACCTTCACTTCCTGGGGTTTACCCTTCACACCCGTAACGATTTGAGTTTGCAGCCGTCGACTGTAGGGCAGCTCCACACGCACCCGCAGGAATTCCTTCTTGTCTTGCTCGGTTGCCGGGACATCCACCTCCAGAGTCTTCCCCAAGCCATCTCCATACCGCCTTCCCCATACCTCCGTTTGCTTGCCCCATGGAACATCATATATCCGCACCCATACTGGCACCGAGTTGAGCACTATCTCTGATGGTTGAGCAGCATCATTCAACCCCTTAACCAACAGAGCATTCTGGTTAAAAATCCAGGGCCCTCCTCGCATCACAAAATCGTAATCTCCCTTAGAGAACAAGGTGAACATGTAATAGTTCTTCCCTTTTTCTGAGTACTCAATACCTTTGCGTAGACGCCATGCCTCATCAATGAAATACTTAAACATGGCTTTGGTGTTCGGCTTGAAGCTTGCCATGTATCTTGCGAGCAAGGTCCAGGATGTCTTCTCTACTGGCTCCGGCTTGATCTCTTCTTCCTCCTCGAATTCCATGTACAGATCATCCTCCATGTCCACAACTCCCCCGATCTGTGCTTCCACGCCGCGTCGGAAGCCCATCTCTTCCTCTATGTTCCCATCGTTCCAGTTGCCATCTCCTTCCAGGCTTGTGTCAGCACCCATCAGCGCGGCTCGTCGGGGCAGTCGGGTTGCAGCGGCCCCTCCGGTGGGCTTCGGGTGGGTAGGTCTTTCAGCAAGACCCCCTTGATCACCCCCACCCCTCGGCGGCGCCATCAGCAACCCTACTGGCCGTACAAACGCGCCCGTATGCTCCTGCACGGAAGGAACGGATGCTGCCATCCCCTGGGTTCTTGGCTCCTTTGGACCAGAGCCACCGATCCCACCTCCCTGGCTCGATCCCTCGAACGACGAAGCTCGCGTACCTTCCCTGTGCGACATCCCTACCAGCGGTGCGTGATCCGATCCACGTCCAGATGAGCCGTGAGATCGATCTTTCTGCCTCAGATTGTTTCGATCTAGGGTATCCGGAGGGTGCACTTTAATGGCGACAGGCACCGCCTCCTCTACCTCGTATCGGGAACGGACTCCCCCCGATCCTTCCTTTCCTCCACGTCGCGTGCAGCGCTTTGACTCTCTACTCGCCCTGCGGCGTTCCGATGGACTCTCGTAAGGCGGCGGCGGCGGGAGGGCTGGGTCGCCCATATCGCCAGAGCCTAGGCCAAACAGAGTTAAAAGAAGCTTGTTGTTGTTAGGGATGGAATCGAGGCGAGCCGAGCCGGCTCGAGGCTCGGCTCGAGCAAGCTCGGAGATTTTCGAGCCAAGCCTGGCTCGGTTTGCTGCATATAAAATCTTGAAACGAAGGCTCGGGCTCGGCTCGGTCTTGGCTCGAGCTCGGCTCGTCAGGCTTGCGAGCCTTGCCACCGCGACAGGGGCACTTAACTATGTTGCTTCATTCCGCTCGTTTCTATCTCTATCTCGTTGACTCGTTCCAAATCCCATCTCCCTCATTGGCTTAGCTCACTACTAGGAAAAGGCCTACCGCCGGCGACCTGAAAAGGCTTACCGCCGGCACTTTCGGATTCGCCGGCGATAACCTCGCCGGTGGTAATGCCTTACCGCCGGCGCTTTGCAAACCGCCGGGGGTAACCCTGAATACCGCCGGCACTTTATCCCAAACTGCCGGGGGTAATATTTACCGCCGGCGTTTTACAATCTGCCAGGGGTAATCCAGTTTACCACCGGCGTTTTACCAATGCGCCAGGGGCATCTCATCTTACCCCTGGCACAAAGGCCCAGTTCGCCAGCGGTAACACTTTCAGGATTTTAAAAAAAAATCACATGGGCTCCATCCCATACATTTCCCACGTGATACTCCAGAACTCCTACACTGTTCTGATTCCAAAACATGTCTAGCAGCAGTGTATATTTGATTTTACAAGCACAGTATAATCACACACAAGTGGCTACATAATGAAAATCAAAATAACACAATATCCATCACAGAAAATGAACACTGGTTAATGATGTCGTCTGCACTTGGAGATCCTATGACCATGACTGCAGAAGACAAGATTTATTGCAATAGTAAGTACATATGACTTGAGAAAAGTTATTGCTATAGAAATATATTACTGATTAGAGTAGTATAGTATCAACCATACTGAGTGCACAACAAAATTAAACTCTACCGCAGTAAAGGGAGATAGACTAGAGTTGTAGTTGAACTAAGCATTTCAGTTTAGTTAAATAATTAGGTGCAGACAACAAAGGTTCGCTAAAACCAAAATTTGCATGATGGTATACTAATCTGAAGCAGGACAAAAAATGTAAGCAAATCGAGGTTTAGGGATTAGATGCAGACCTGATCTAGTAAGAAAATAACAGAATAATAAAAAAAATCACCTATACAGGGAACGGTGGAGGAGCAGCGTCGGCGAGTGGTGGTGCTAGGTTGCGCCGCGTGGTGGGCGGACGGGCGTGGCCGGAGCTCCCGGCGTCAAATATGAGCACCCCGCGGTAGCGGTGCAGGCGGTGACGAGCACCTCAACCTTTCCGAACTGAAATTGGACAAATCGGCACATGAACATATGGCTCAAAACATGGCCAAACCAAACGAATAATATAGACAGCACGACCATACTAGTCGTCCTTGCGGCGCTTCAAAAAGACTCATATGTTGAGTAACTGAGATCTACGGGATCATGTCAGCAGATCCATGAGACGGCCCGAGGGGCAGATACGAACGCTCCTGCAAAAAAAAGAGGCATGGATATCAGAAAAACTCCTCGTGTTGCCTGGAAGATCTGAACAATAGAAACTATGCCCGTAAGAAAAGAAAGTTCCTGCTGCACTTGAATTAGTCCTTTCCGGTGTTCCTGCTGCACTCGAATTAGTTCCATTTCTGTCCATGATCAAGGTAGCAGCGAAATAATGCTTGTCTGCTCAAGAATTTTGAAACAGCAAACAAAATCTCAGTTGGACTGATTAAAAACAATCAAATAACATAAGGAAGAAATCTTCAGATAAACTCTCACAATCTGCTGAAGCCCACACGGTTAAAACTTCTAAATCAGGTAGAAAACAGTGACACATAGCCTACATCTACAAGGTTAGATATCAGCACACATAATGCTCTTACGTGTACTATGAACTGCAAGAAACTACTACTCAAAACAGAGAGTGGGTGTGAGCAATTTAACTGCAGGTTGGATGATTCAGCTCTCACCGTTTGCCAGTACTGCTACATCCACGATTATAGCTCTCATTCAGAGAAGATGTTATAAATGAAACACGATTATAGCTATCTAGTCAATATCATCTACTGGAAGAATAAGCAAGGACCACTACATGGCTTAAAAGAGGCATAAAATCATTAGACGCCAAGATAACTCCATATGATGGTGTTTAGTTCAGTTGAGTGAAATTATGGGAATTACTGACGACATAGATGCAATCTTCTAGAAAAAAAATAGCAGCGGGTTAGCATCTAATTCTAAGCCTAACTGGTCAAAGATGCCACACATCACAGTTTGGTCGGTTCAGTTGGACAACTATTATTACCAATGTGGCTAATGTTATCATGGCCTTAGAACATGTAGAAATAACCAAATTAGTATTCATATTAGGATTCAAATTCACAACTGAAGAACAGGATTAACCATAAAGAGCTGCCACAAAAATTGGCTGTGTATATCTATGCAAATCAATCACCTGAACAATGGGCCCCCACCTCCTGCCTCCGGCGGCGACGAGCACGCCGGAGGCCCCGCCGGCGGTGGCGTAGGCCGGGGAGCGCGGCATCATGAGGAGCACGAAGGAGACGAGGAGCAGCGGCGAGAGCAGCACCATGAGCACCCCGCGGTAGCGGTGCAGGCGGTCGGACACGGCGTCCCCCTGCTGCTGCTGCTGGCGCGCGCCGGCGGCCGAGAAGCGGCGCATCCTGGCGGCGGCGGCATCGGCGGCGGACGGGCCGACCGTGAGGTCGTCGACCGGGAGCAGATCGGCCGCCGAGGGCGAGCGGTAGCGGATGCGGCCGTTGGTCGGGGAGGGCTTCACCGCCTCCTGCTGCGACGGCTCCAGGGCGGCGGACGGGGCGGCCGCGCGCGGCCTCGCACGGCGTCGAGGTGGGGGTTGGCGCGCCGGGATCTCTCCCCGCCGCGGCTCACAGCGTCGAGGTGGGGGTTTGACGCCGGGGCGGCATGGCGATCGGAGCGGCGGAGTGGGGAAGAGGAGAGAGGGGCGTGAGAGGATAGGGCTGGGTGCGCTTGGTCGTGTGGGGGCGGTATAGGGATAAATACCGCTGGCGAAAACAATTCGGGGATGCCGGCCGTATATTCGGCCCAGGTGGCTCACACGAGTTCAAGTTACCCCCGGCGACTATAAATTGAAAATGCCGGTGGTAAATCTAATACCCCTGGCGAGTTTGAAAAAATGCTGGCGGTAATTTCAGCCCCATCTAGGTGCTCTCGGCTCAACTTATCCCCGGCATTTGCAGTTCCAACTCGCCGGCGGTAAGGGGAATATCCCCGGCAACCTCAAACCAACTCGCCGGCGGTAACTTACTGCTGGCATCTTCGAACCTAGCGCGCCGGCGGTAAGAAGTGCGGCTATAAGCTAATTCCTAGTAGTGGCTGTCCGCCGCCGCCCTGCCGCATCGTGCCCTTCGTCGCCCTGCCGCAGGTCATCACCGTCGTTGTGCCTGCCGCCGTCCTACCATAGTTCGTAACCGTCGTCGTGCCGCAGGTCGCCGTCGTGGCCATGCTAGCAGGTAGTGCATCCGTGGCTCTGTCGCTAGCTGGCAGGTCGCGGCTCTCCCGCTGGTTAGAAGGTTTAGGATTTGCTTGTCCGACCATCGAGCCGAGTCGAGCCTCGAGCCTTGAGCTTTATATCCACCCCTAGTTGTTGTTTGGTTGTCACCGACAAGTGGTGAGGTTACCACCCACGGTCACAATATAGTAGTATGGTAGTAGCTTACTTAGCAAAATACTTAACCTAGTAGGACGACAAGTCGGACGCATGACATACTAACATAGTTCAAGGCTCGAATCAACTTGGGGAAATCACTCTCACTCTTCCACAATCTTCCTGGTGACATCGCCATGGTCAAGGCACTTCGTACACGGTCGGATTGAGCTTCTGGAATCACAAAGTAGCTAACCCTCATATCGTGGGCAATGGCAAAATCTGGCCAACCTTGGTCGAGTATGGCTTGTCCATACACCATCCTAGTCTTGACATCCCAATTGCATCTGGTGTAGGTTTTGAGGGTGATTGTCGATGGGATCTTATAGAAGAATGCCTGAAGGCCTTAAGGATTGGCAGCATGCCCATAGTAGGCTGGAAGATCACCTTGATGAAGTGCTAGGGGGAGACCTTCTCATGGAAGTGGACAACGCTGGCCGGTCTTTCTCTTGGCCTTTTGCTTGACCCCTCATATATCTTGAGGAACCTCCGCCAAAACACCGAGTAGCATTGTCTACACATAAAAATGCATCAGAATAAGGAGCACATACATTGGTAGAGTTGGGAAGTCTGGAACCAGAAGGAATGCACAAACAATATGCTTGTGCAAAGCTTGTGGTCCAATCACACCAACCCTATGATTATGAAGTGCCAAAGTTTAAACATTAGCTTAGGAAGGAAGAATAACACACAAATGGTGTCTGATACAATGTAGCACACGGAAGGCAAAGATATGGTTCCATAGTACCAAGAAAGATGCACAATCAATTTGATTGCATGTAGGATATGGTACTATATGACAAGTCTTATGGATAACAATAGTAATGAATGGACATAAACAAGATGGTGCCTCATACTTAGTGAACACACAAGGAAAAGGGATTTTCACAAAACAATTCAAGTGCACAAGCA
This sequence comes from Lolium multiflorum, assembly GCA_030979885.1. Lineage (NCBI taxonomy): Eukaryota > Viridiplantae > Streptophyta > Magnoliopsida > Poales > Poaceae > Lolium > Lolium multiflorum. Next base: position 216,805,399 of record CM061748.1, read on the forward strand.
ATGTTCTTGCACATTGGACAAGGTCTATAGAGAACCCCTTGCCTTAGATCATGCCACATTTTAATCATAAGACATTGAAGAAAAAAAGAAAAAAAAATGAACATATATGGGGTCTCATACTCGCATTGGTCACACAAATCTCAGAGATGGTGCTAGCGAACAAACTAGAATGCACAACACTTCTGTTTGTACAACACAAAGGTTCGGCATCACCATTTCTAATCGCCATGGTCTTTCCACCCGCGACAGACGTCGCTATCGCGTTGTCTTGTCGCCCCACCCTTCCCAAGCCGCCACGACTACTAGTCAACCACACCTTGCCCTAAATCTTTTCCATCTTCCTCTGTCTGCAAGTCCCCCAGAACCCACAGCCTAACCCCCACGCCTTGCCCTAAATCTTTTCCATCTTCCGCGGTACAGTTGTAACCACTCAGTATTAACAAACCGCATCCAAGAGAGCTTTCTATAAAATTCCTCTTGGTAGATTTGCTGAGGATGAGTGGGCTTGGGTGTATGAAAGAAATGGTGTTTTGTCTGTTCGCTCAGCGTATAGAATCATGGCATCATGGCAGCCTGCAAGCTTCTAGTTGTGGAGAGGACACTAATCAATGTTGGAATAAGTTGTGGTGAATGCCGATACCACCAAAGATTAGGTCGTTCTGGTGGCGGGTGATTAAAAAACTCGTACCTGCTAGACAAGTTTTAAGCATCAACACATGGATAGAATTGCGCATTGTGAAGCATGTGGCGTTGAGGGAGAATACATTTTCATGCATTTTTTGAGTGCACCTGGGCACGTCTATTTTGGGAAGATATGAAGGTAGCTTGTGGTGTAAAAGATTCCCATGCTTCATCCTCAGTCTTGGGCGATGGACATGGTTGATACTAAACTAATTAAGGAAGAAGATGCAGCGAAGATTATGTGTGGTTGCTAGTCGATGTGGTCCGAGAGAAATGCCAGACGCCATGGTGAAGGCGTTAGATGGGTGATGCAAACTACACTGGATCTTGCTCAGATTGGGAAAGAGAAGGGGAAGAAACTACCCGGAAGAAAGACTATTGGAAGGCACCTGGTCAAGGTGTGATCAAGATCAATACTAATGCCTCTTTCAGTAAATACACGATGGCAGGTGGCACCGTGTTGGTTGTCCGAAACCATCAAGGTAAACTTCTCAAAGCGCAAGCAAGATGGTACGAAAATATTGCTGATGCATGAACCATGGAGGCACTTGCAATCAAAGATGGGGCTACCCTAGCGGCAGAGAGGGGTTTTACACATGTCATTTTAGAGAGCGATGCAAATTAACGAAGTGATCAATATTTGCAATGATGACTCTCAGAATAGATCGGACATCATGCTGATTTGCCAGGAAGTAGCTGAGATTAGACGAGCTTTACGTAGCTTAAGCATTAGTTTTGTTGGGTGTGGTGCTAATAACGTGTCTCATCTTTGTGCTAAACAAGCTAGTTTTAATAGGAGGAGATGCTTGTGGATTAACTATAACCCAGGTTTTCTCGCTAATACTCTTCCGAGTGATTGTAATCATGCCGAGTAATTAATAAAGCTCTTGAACCTGCAAAATAAAGAGACGATTTGTCTCCATTCATGGTAACGATATTTCAGTTGTCATTTCTCTCACAAGTCACAACACATCATGGTAAATTTTGCCTGAAAACAGCACTCTACTCTTAGTTGAACAAGTGACATGACCAAGTGACATGGACAAGTGATAAACATTTTATTGGATCATTTCCTGGTACAAGTGCAGCACACATTGCACAATGAAATATGAACAACCGAAAGATGGAGAAAAAAAAAAGCACGATTGCAACCGTTACGGTGCAACACGAAGAGCAAAATGCAATAATCACACGTTTACACTTAAAGGAACATTGCAAACCAAGAAGCGAGAAACACGCTGAAATCATGACCAGCTTCAGACAGAGTCCCTTGATCTGCCTAGTGGTGGTTGATCCTCCTGCAGATCTTCCTGATCTCGCCGCTGTGCCCGGTGAGAGGCGAGATGTTGCCCATCTTGACCATGGACTTGGCGAAGTGGTCGAAGAAGAGCTCGTTGCTGGCGGCGTAGCTCTTGACGAGCTCCATGGTCTCGTGGCTCTGCGTGAGCAGGACCTCGTCGGAGTTGAGCAGGCCGTTCATGGCCAGGATGTTCTTGTAGTACTGGTTGTCGAACCGGAACTGGGTGGCTGGGTCGAGCGCGAAGAGGATCTGGTCGCCGCCGGACTTGGGGCACCGCCCGCGCAGCTTTGCCGCGTATGCCGGGTTCAGCGTCGGGTCCGGGCGCCCGTCGTTGTTCTGGTTATACAGGCGCTGCCGGAAGCTGACGCAGCGCGAGTCGCCGATGGTGTGTGCCCCTGGATTGTTCATTGCATGAAGCACATGTTACTTTATGCTCTTAACCTGTTCATGTCCATTCGGAATGGCAATCGAACACCTGCAACAATTAACATGCATACCTGAGAGAGCGACGAGGTCGACGATGTCAAGTCCCTGGTTGTGGAACTTGGCGGCGATGGTGGGGAGGGTGTCGTTGGGAGCAGGGATGAGGTTGTTGGAGCCGCTCAAGCTGGCGGTGAGCGAGTCCCTCCGTCCCAGTGGCACCTCCCAGCCCGGTCCGCCCGTCTGCTCGATCGGCCGGGTTCATCAAAGTCAGAAAAAATGTTTTCGAGAGAACGAAACGATGCTGCATTGTATGCGTTGTTAGCCGATGAAATTGCTGCATACCAGGACGGTGGAGTCCCTGGCGGCGACGGCGACGATGTCGGCGCAGGATACGGTATGCGGGCAGGCGTGCTCGAGGGCGGCCTTGATCTCGTCGATGACCTCGTAGCCCCTCAGCGAGTCGCGGTTCGGGTTGGACCGCTTCTCGGTCTGGAACCTGCCGCTGCCGTCGGCGTCGAGCAGCACCGACGCGTCGCAGCCTTGCACGAAGCAGTCGTGGAAGTGCAGCCGGACCAGGGACGCCGCCATGCGGGGGTCCTTGGCGTGCTCCTTGGCCACGATGGCGCCCACCACCTCCTGCAGCTGCGGGCACGTGTGCTGGTAGAACTGCGGGAATAACATGCCTGATGCAGGGGGCAGCGGGTGGCCCGCGGCGCCCGCCGGGAAGAGCACGGAAACGGCGAGCACCGCCGTGACGGCGACCGCGAGGCCGCTGCTCCAATGCAACGCCATCTTCTTCTCGCTCGATCACACTTGAGATGGCACACCACGGCTAGCTAGCTTGATAGCTAAATGTGCTGGTTTGGATGAGAAGTTCAGAGGAATGATCAGGTATTTATAGGAAGAAGCCGAACTGCAAACATGCAAAATTATTAAGGATCGATGAGGAAGTTGGTATCAACAATTCCATGATAACGTTGTATTATCGAGTTTGAGGGAGCCGGTAATGGCCTTTCCAGTGTTTCTCACCTCCTCCATTAGAGCTTTTTTGCAGAGTAAGTACAACCTATGCACTATGCTAGTTGTCTCAGGCACACGTACAGAAAGAACAGAGGGCGTCGGTGAGGAGAAGCACTGGACGATTCTAAAATTGCACATGCATCCCCTCTGCTTAGCATGGCACCAGAAAAGAGCTTAATAGATTATGCCGACCTTGCTCAATCAATTACAACCATGCATGCTATGGAGATACAATGACTCATCATCAGGATTGACACGGAACCCGGCGATTCTACCGGCGCCGGTATGTGCCGGCGTCGAATCCACCCTCCCGTCTCGCTTTAAGATCCGTGTCACGTTCTCGTGTATATTGCGCCCCGTTCTCGTACATGAGAGGAATTAGCGAATACCCGAAGCTATGACCTGACGCCTGTCAGATACGTCCAGCGTATGGCTCCACCAACCCTCCGCGGAAATATCCAGGCTCCTTCCTCTCCAACTTGTCTGTTCCCCGAAAACATTTTCTCAGATCCGCCATGGATATCATCGCTCGTCGCTCCTCCCTCCACCTTCCCCTCCCTCTCCGGTAGCCTGAGATTCGGCCATCAATCTAGTGGCGACCTACATCGGATTATGCATCGATTCACCTGCGGCATGGATTCGATTCTCCATCGATTCGCTCCCTCTCATCGGATTCTTCATCGATTTAATCAAGGTAATTTCAATGTTTTCACAGCAAGGCAATTCCCCTAAATCCTATCGAATTTGCCGTGCATAACCGAATCTAAAATTGGCATGTCCCCGAAGGATTCCAAACCTGCATTTGCATGTTCCATGGAGTCAGATTCTGTTCCCACGCCATGGTATATTCTAAGCCTGCTGAACAGCGTAGACAATCCTTGGATCGTTTTCAGTTTGAGCAGATATTTGTTTTGCTGTGAGGCAACACTAGTACGTAGTATATTTTCCAACAAGACATAGGTAGATAATTTCATTTTGAACTTCATAATGTGATCTTTTACTTGATCTGGTGAAGAGGATAAAGATTAATAGCATAAAACAGATTTGTCCTGAACAATTTTATCAATTAAAATTAAAGGAAGGATGATTTCTTTGATGGTGGCCGCTTATATATATTGTTGGTAGGACATAGAGATTTTGTTCACCGTTCTGTAGTCCTCTCCTTTTTTTTGTGAGTTTTGGTTGGCTGCTCGTCCCTTCTACTCTCAAGTTTTCCAAAGAACTTTATCCATGTTCCTATTTTTCAAAATTATTTGTGGAACTTGTAATAATTATCTGAATATTTTTGACACTGAAACTTCTTAAAACCAATGAAAGTTTACTGGAATACCTACAAACAATATATGAAACTTCACTGGCAGTCTGGTATGCCACCATGCCTCGGCTTAGTTTCACGCTAACTGAATTGAACTTTATGGGAAATATTTTGAAACTTGTTATTCTCATTGTTGCACGGTTCAATTCAGTTAAACTTGTCTCATAGTTTGTCAAATCGTTTTTTTTACCTTTTTTGGAACCCGTGAAATTAGGGAACTGGATCAAATAAAAAGTACTATCGGTAATTCGGTTGTTAAAAATTTGTGAAACAGACATGACATTCTCCCCACAAACCGAAGCTAGATTGGCATGCAATTTCGTGGGAATTTTTTGAATTATTTGAATCGAAGTGAGTTTAATGAAAATCTGTATTGATTGTGCAATATTCCTGTGAAACTGAAGTATTCTTATTTCCCAAATCTGGATTTCTAGGAATTCACTATCATCATGTTCTTAGATTATTTTTTCCCACTTGCAGGACGGTGGTGAGGTGCAGCCTTTGTACCGGCAGATGAGGAATTGATGACGCAAGGTTTTGACCGTGGCATGTCGAGTTGCAGCGCACGAGCTCAAGACGAGGTGCGGAAGTTGCATGACACGACAGCTCCCAACTCTGGGGTGACAAACTTGACTCATTTAGCAAGCGGTACAGGGACGACAAGCAGCCAGGGAGCATCCTCGACAGCTCCACCGCCCCGACGACTGGCGATGGGAATATTAGGAATGGTAGGATGGGAATATTAGGTTCGAGCCCAAGAAGAGAATGATTTATCTTCAGTTTCATGTCTAATTTTGTAATTTTGTTTGGACCTTATTCATACTTTGGATATATTTCTGGGCTCGCATGACTAATCTGGAATAGCTATTAACATGGTTCAGTTTAAGTATCAAACATGCTTCCATTTTTATAGTTGTCTGAAGGTTTGTGGTGTATTTCTGGAATAGAGCATTTCCGTGGAAATTCTCTGATATCTTTATGTAAGGCAAGTCAGTTTATGTATGGAACGGTAATTCTAGAATGAATCATGTATTAAATCAACTGTTTTAGTGGAAAAGAGTGAAAATACGCGTAAAATTTTCAATTTGGTGTTTTCGGCAAAGCAAACACTCTTGTTAAACCTGGATGAAATATACAGGTAAACTATATGAAACGCCGGCGAACTCGAGTTGTAAAATTGTAACCAAGAAAATCTATACGGGTAAACTATTGTGTGCCTTGTGTTAGAACCAATTTCATTAAACTATGAACATTACATATTTCGAATATTTCTTTGTTACCAATTTTACTTGTTTCTCTTTAGATAACACAGATGTATGTGCAACGGGTTGTCCATGCACATTTCAATTATTTATCGATAAAGGATCAAAATTATTCCATGTTTGATAGTCATTGTTTCACTTGTAAGAATAAAACATGTTTTCTTAATATTTTTAGGACAATGTTTCACTTAGATTAAGCAATGATTGTTTTTTTATGTTTTGTTAAAGTTCCAAATGTACATATTGCTCGGCCGCGTTTCACAAAATATTTGCTTTTCCATTTTTCACTTATTTTTGGAGGGTCGACTATGTTTCACCGGTTGTCCATGCATGTTTCGGTTATTTATCGATAAAGGGTGAATTTTTTGGATGAATATTTCTAGAGTTTCACTTGATTCATATTTCATATTATTTTGTTTACAGATGAACTACTTTTCACTTGTTGGATGGGCATGTACGAATTTTTATTATAAGGGATGGTGCATGATTCACTAGTTTTAACGTAAGAATATTTTAGTTATGTTTAAATTAAGTATACCAATTGAAGATAGTACTTAGTCGGGTTGCTACAAACCACCAAGTTTGACTGTTTGATTAAGTTCTTGCATGTCTCCCTGTGTCGTTTTAAAATGTGTGATCTAGGTTTTACATTATTCTGAGGCTGATTTCAGTTTTATTGTAGTAATGGATAATACATGTTTCAATATGCTTTTCAATAGGATGATATAGGTTTCAATAGTTTCCCTTAGGCGTTTCTTTTTTGTCCATAGTAACGGATTATGTAGGTCTAAATTGTTTCATACATTCTCAATAATTTTAAATGTTTGGTCTTTGCTATATATTTCACTAGTTGACGATACATGTTTCACTTATTTATCGCTAAAGAATCAAAATTGTTTCCATGTTATGTTTCACTTGTTGGTCATGTTCTAAATGCATGGGCCATTTGACTCTGTTTCACAAAATAGATGACCATTTTAATAATCTAGTTGTTTCATTTTCACAATTAAGTTGTTGTTTCACAAATATTTCAATAATGCAGTGGCTATAGGACTATGTTTCACAAGTTCACCATGGGATCCTTCTGGTGTTTCACTACGTCGTCCATGGTTCACATTATTTACAAATGAATAGAGATTGTGCATTACAAGTTGAACATGGAATCCTTCAAGTGTTTCACAACTTGATCATAGAATCCTTCTAGTGTTTCACTTTGTCGTACATATTTCACAATATTTCCAAGTGGATGTCCGATGTTTCAGTAATGCATTGGTTATTTGACTGTTTTCTCAAAATGGATGGCAATTTAAATAATCTAGTTGTTTCATTTATATAATTAGGGCCCTCTTTCAACAATATTTCAGTTAGGCATGAGTTGTGTTTCGCAAGTGCACCATGGGATCGTTCTAGTGTTTCACTTCGTCGTCCATGTTTCACATTAGTTACAAATGGATGGAAGATGTTTAAATAATGCATGGGCTATACGATTGTGTTTCACAAGTAGAATCTATCTTGTGTTTCAGTTCTCCGGGCATGTTTGACATTACTTCCAAATGGATGGATGGTGTCTCAATAATGCATGAGCTATTTGGTTGTGTGTCACAAAATGAATGACCATTCAAATAATCTATGATGTTTCATTTCCACAATTAAGATTCTCTTTCACAAATATTTCAATGATGCATGAGCAATGGAATTATGTTTCACAAGTTCACCATCGGATTAGTGTTTCACTTCGTAGTCCATGTTTCACATTAATCACAAATATTTCAATGATGCATGACCATTTAAATAATCGATTTGTTTCATTTCCAAAATTAAGTTGTTGTTTCACACTTAGTTCAATGAACGATGCATGGGTATAGGATTGTGCTTCACAAGTTCATCGTGGTATCCTTCTAGTGTTTCACTTCATCTTCCATGTTTCACATTAGTTACGAATAATTGAAGGGAGTTTCAATTAAGCATGGGGTACTTGATTGTGTTTCACAAGTTGAACATGGAACCATTCAACTGTTTCAGAAGTTGACTCTCTAATCCTTCTAGTGTTTTAGTTCGTCATCCATGTTTCACATTAGTTAGAAATGAATGGAGGGTGTTTCAATTTTCAAAAAAATGGAGGGTGTTTCAATAATGTATGGGATATTTGATTGTGTTTCACAAGTTGAACATGGAACCCTTCAAGTGTTTCACAAGTTAACCATTCTAGTGTTTTAGTTAGTCGTGCATGTTTCACATTAGATACAAATGGATGGATGGTGTATCAATTATGCATGCGATTGTGTTTCACAAGTCGACCGTGGAATCCTTCTAACATTTCAGTTCTCTGGGTATGTTTCACATTAGTTCCAAATGGATGGAGGGTGTTTCAATAATGCATGGGCTATTTGACTGTGTTTCACAAAATGGAAGACCATTTAAATAATCTATGATGTTTCATTTCCACAATTAAGCTCTTGTTTCATAAATATTTCAATGATGCGTGAGCTATGGGATTATTTTTCACAAGTTCACCATGGTATCCTTCTAGTGTTTCACTTCGTCGTCCATATGTCAAGTCAATTACAAATGAATGGAGGGTATCTCAATAATGCATGGGATATTGGATTGTGTTTCACAAGATGAACATGGAATTCTTCAACTTTTTTCACAAGTTGGCCATGAATCCTTCTAGTGTTTCAGTTCATCGGTCATGTTTCACATTAGTTACAAATGGATGGATGTTGTTTCAATAATGCATGTGATATTTGATTGTGTTTCACAAAATAGATTACCATTTGCAAAATCTAGCCGTTTCATTTCCATACTTAAGCTACTGTTTCACAAACATTTCAGTGATGCATAGGCTATAGGATTGTGTTTCACAAGTTCACCATGGAATCCTTCAAGTTTCAGTTCGTCGGCCATGTTTCACATTAGTTAAAAATGGATGGACGGTTCTTCAATAATGCATGTGCTATTTGATTGTGTTTCACCAAATGGCTAACCATTTAAATAATCTCGTTATTTCTTCATTTCCACAATTAAATTGCTGCTTCATAAATATTTTCATTAATTATGAATGGGCTATAGGATTGTGTTTCACAAGTTAACCATGAGATCCTTCTAGTGTTTCACTTCATCGTCCATGTATCACATTAGTTTCAAATGGGTGGAGGGTGTTTCAATAATGCATTCGCTATACGATTGTGTTTCACAAGTTGGCACCGGAATCCTTCTAGCTTTTCGGTTCTCCGTGTATGTTTCACATTAGTTACAAATATGGATGGACGATGTTTCAAGAATGCATGAGATATTTGATCATGTTTCACAAAATGGAAGACCATTTAAATAATCTATGATGTTTCATTTTCACAATTAAGCTCTTATTTCACAAATATTTCAATGATGTGTGAGCTATGGGATTATGTTTCACACCCTTCTAGTGTTTCAGTTCGTCGGTCATGTTTCACATTAGTTACTTATGGACGGATGTTGTTTCAATAATGCATGGCTATTTGATTGTGTTTAAGAAAATGGATTCCCATTTAAATAATCTTGTTGTTTCATTTCCACAATTAAGCTATTGTTTCAGAAATATTTCAATGATGCATGTGCTATAGGATAATGTTTCACAAGTTCACGATGGGATCCTTTTTGCGTTTCAATTCGGCATCCATATGTTTCACACTAGTTACAAATGAGTGGATGGAGTTTCAACATTGAATAGGCTATTTCATTGTGTTTCACAAGTTGAACATGGAATAATCCTTTTACTGTTTCATAAGTTGATAATGGGATCATTCTTTTCACTTCCTCGTCGATGTTTCACATTAGTTGTAAATGGATAGACGGTGTTTCGATAATGCATGGGTTATACGATTGTGTTTCACAAGTTGTCCATGCAATCCTTCAATTGTTTAAGTTCTCCGAGCGTGTTACACATTAGTTCCAAATGGATGGACAGTGTTTCAGTATCCATGGGCTATTTGACTGTGTTACAAAAAATTGATTACCATTTAAATAATTGATTTGTTTCATTTCCACAATTAAGCTATTGTTTCACATTTATTTTAGATCGATGCATGGGTTATAGGATTGTGCTTCACAAGTTCATCATGGTATCCTTCTAGTGTTTCACTTCATCTTCCATGTTTCACACTAGATACGAATAATTGAATGGAGTTTTAGTTAAGCATGGGCTATTTGATTGTGTTTCACAAGTTGAACATGGAATCCTTCAACTGTTTCACAAGTTGACACTCGAATCCTTCTAGTGTTTTCGTTCGTCGTCCATGTTTCACATTAGTTAGAAATGAATGGAGGGTGTTTCAATAATGTATGGGATATTTGATTGTGTTTCACAAGTTGAACATGGAACCTTCAAGTGTTTCAGAAGTTAACCATTAAATCATTCTAGTGTTTTAGTTAGTCGTGCATGTTTCACATTAGATACAAATGGATGGACGATGTATCAATTATTCATGCGCTATACGATTGTGTTTCACAAGTTGACCGTGGAAAAACAATTGCGATAAATCGTGGAAGCATTCTTATGATTTTGTAACTAATATGGGGAACTTGGAAAATACAACCACGTAGGGTGTGTTTCATGTTTCAGTTAAATACCAATTATAGATAGTGCTAAATCGGTGTGTTTCTCTACCGATTTCGCAGGTTTCACTTAATTCTTCACGGATGGACTATGTTTCACAATTTTTTCATGCATGTTTCACTTGTTTACCAATAAGGGATAAAAGTGCTTCGACAAATTTCTGCTAGAGATTCACTTTGTTGATCATGCTTATATTATTTTGATAATGGACAAGCTATCTTTCACTTGCATGAGGTAGGTACCACTTTTGGTAAAATGGTACATTATTCATGTTTCACTTTGTTGATCATGTTTCATATATGGTTAATGGTACATTATTCACTAGTTTTAAATTAATGTTTCATGTTTCAATTAAGTTTCAATTGTAGATAGTTTTGAGTCGGTGTGTTTAAGGAAAGTTCAATTGTATATCTTGTTTAGTACGATAAAAGTACAAATTTTACAGGTTTCGCTTATTTTTCCGAGGATGGACTATGTTTTAGGAGTTGTTCGTACATGTTTTATTTATTATCAATAAAGGATGGAAAATGTTTCAATTTCTTCATAATTTCACACTTCAATCATATAAGATTCAATATTTCACTGGCTACATAAAATTTATTGTTATTATTACGAAATATTTTAGTCAAGTACCTAAAATCAGAATGATTTTGTAAATGTTTCAGATATATTTTTTTACATCTGATTCACTCAAAATTTCACAAGCCTAACAGTATCCATGCAATTTCAATGAAATTTATTGAACCTTTTTTCCACTCTGAATTCACAATGGGATAAATCACGTGCACAACTATGGTGGTTCTTTGTTGGATGAAAGAGGTGCCGCCAAAGAAAAAACAGCACTTGAGCAACCAAGTGCACTACATTATTCAGGTATACTATTTCATGAGATCATAAAATATGAACTGGCTAGCAAAAATTCCACTAAACAAACTAGGATTCTTGCTTAATCACAGAAATATTTGTAACCGCTTTGACAGTACTGAAAACAGCTACTCCTACTCATATTGCAAAATTTCCACTAAACAAACAAGGAGTATAATGGATGAATCAAGGAATATTGTGCATCGGCAGTGTACGTACAAAGCATAATCAATCTACACCTGTGCGCATTAGTGCATCGATTCTGATTGGGGCTGGATGGAAGCACGCGGCTAGCACCTAGCAGGCCAGTGTGGCGCACGCCTCGAATCGCTGGCTCCAGTGATTGTACGGCGCACACAGATGGAATTTGAGGATGGCTCTGTGGAGCGGGAGGGCAGGGGAACCACCGTCAGGGCGCGTGGCGGGGGAGGGGACAGCAGAGGCAGACCCAGCGAGGGGCGTCGGAGACGGGCGGTAGGGAGCTTGAAACGGTGCGTGGACGACAGGGATGGCGGAGTCGGGTGCCGAACAGCAGTTGGTCGAGGCGGCGCGCGGACGACAGGGACGGCGGAGTCGGTTGCCGAACAGCAGTTGGTCGAGGCGGCGCGCGGACGACAGGTACGGCGGAGTAGGGCGCCGAGGAGCAGGGACGACAGAGGTACCGCCAGCGCGTGGATGGGCTGCAGCGGTGGCGGCGGCGGCGGCGGCGCAGGAACCCTAGCGCCTTGGTGTCTCAAGGTCTCTGTTTGTCGTTGCTGTGAAGGAGGAAGAAGACGGGAGAAAAGAACGTGGGTGGGGCCAAGAGAAAATACGTAACTCAGGAATCTAAACAGCAAACAATACGGAGAAGGACAACAAAATACAAAACGGCAGGGGCCACCGCAGTAGCAGAGCTGGCGCAGCCTGATTGGCTTCTTGGACTCCGGTAGGTACCGGCGTCGGTAAAAAGAAGTTTTCGGATTGACACGCTCCTCTCATAGACAGGGCAGAGTGAGCGCGCACATATATACCGTGCATGTTTTACTCCTTGATTTGGTGCTTCAAGATTTGCGCTGGAATGTTTCACATAGTTTCGACATGTTTTAGAAAACTACGAAAAATTGCACCGATTGGCACCCAATAAAACATGTGAAACCATGTGTGGTATATACTATGCACGGTACAAGTCATTTCTCCAGTGGAGAGTGACCTCTCAGACGCGCGACGCGGTCCCATTTGGCCGTCTCCCGTGAGTGAACAATGTTTTGAGAGTCTCTATCTCTCCGTCGGCTCCCCTCTCCCTCTCCTCCGGTGGCCTCGCCAGCCGGAGTGACTGAGAGTGGGGAGGCCGGTCCCCCTCTGTATATAGTAGTTTAGGTCTAGTTTATGTTTCTCTAGTGGAGTTTGACGTTATGCCGGCGGATGGTAAGCTCCCCGCGCTTCCAAGCGGCGATGGGTGGCCGGTGATGGAGATCCTGGTGGTGCCAGCGGCGTGGTGCTGGTGGCTGCTGCTCAAGATCTTCCTTCCCCTGTCCAAGAATAAGCTTGAAGATGTGGTCAGGGCTCTGGATCTAGGATCCGGGGTCATGGCTGCAGCTATGCGCAGATCCAGGGCGGCTGATGGCTGGTGCCTCCTGCTCGGTGCTCGCCGTGGTGGCGAGAACGGTTGGACACCCCAGATCTCTGTCTGCTTGCTCCTGGATTTGCGCCGGGGGAGTACTGAAGCAGCTCCCGGGAGTTTCTCCACGTCTGTCCTCGATTGGCAGCCGTCTGAACTGGTCGTAGGGCGACCACTCCCTCCTCCTTCGTCGGCGACGGTGTACTTCGGCCGGAGAAAGCAGGTCTACAACAACCTCCAGGCCATGATGCCACAGCGGAGGCCCTTCAGCTTCGTCGGAGTTAGCTCCCGCCTCCATGCCCCAAGTGGTTCTGTCCCCGGTGGCATCGATGTTGGCTCCGGCGAGCTCTACGGTGGTGGAACCAGAGCTAGACTCGTTCGCGTTTTCACTTTTCAGTCAAGGGTCCTTTGTGCTAAATGTGTGAGTTGGTTTGTAATTTTCTACTTCTTATGGACCCTTTTTGTAATTTGTATCTCCACCGCTGAAAATGGAAAGATGCTCTAGGTCCTTCGGGACCTCCCCTGTTCAAAAAAAAAGAGTGACCTCTCATCACGGTAGTCGATAGAAACTCGAACTACAAGTCCAGGTCGAGTGTGTCAATTTATCTATGTGTATCTAAATGACTAAATCCAATGAGATACTCCTCGTGAGGCAGTGGCGGATCTAGGTTGATAATATTAGGGGTGGCACAATTTGTACGAACATCACAACTTTAATACATTGATTCAAAGTTTGTGAAGATTACATTAGAGATAGTATTTTTTAGTGTAATTACCATCACATTTTCAACAAATAGTGTTTAATTATGCAACTACCTAGTGTATTGTAACTGGTGCAGACTATTTTGCATTTTTGCAGGGGGTGCCACTAGACACGCTTCTATCATCAGGTTGCCGTCACATCACCAAGAGAGAACGAAGCCAGGTATAGCAGTATTTGAGTCGTCCACACATACATGTAATGGCACAATCCTTGCAAAAGTTGCGGTAGCAACCACCCGCTATGTACAATGGGATCATGAGAAGAAGCGATCAGGGGCGAGTAGGGGACGCCCCTGATCTGTTCTATGACTCGGACTAGAACTGTCAATGGAAGCCAATAGTTGGGCATGCACACAACCACCGGTGGGAATAACTTGTACACAAGACGAAAACACCGTCAAATAGACCAACTTGCGAGAAATCAACCAAAGCTGGAGAACAAAGCCCGAGAGGATGACAAAAGCCCACTGGCTCGTCGACATTGTCAACCACGGTGCCGAGATGGAGCTGAAGTTGTGATACCATCATTCAACATGGTGTCGTTCCCGCAATTTGAGTACGACAACACCAAACCACAAAACCCTAACTTGGTGACCTAGTTACACCGTTGAGCCGCTATATATTTAGCGCTAAAGAAATTGGGGCCAGCCCCATTTAGCCTTTGGGGGCTATAAAACGGAGGCACTAGTGGCGGTCTAAGAACGTAGATGGATTGGTCCATTTTGTCTATGGACTTGACCTAACGATTCAAACCGCACACAGAGGTCCAATCGGTCTACGAGGGTTTGCAAAATAAAACTAAGAGGTTCATCGATCCAATTACACCAGGATTTAGAAGTAAACTATGCCTAGCTATTTTATGAGCTATTTTATTTGCCTTCCAAGGGCAATGCTCAAACTCCACCTTTCCAATCAGAGCTGGTTCATCACACACTCTGCATAAATTGCCGATGCGTCATTCCACAATCCATCATTTTCCAAACAAATACTTACCACCTCTATGAAATCCGATTTAGCTTCGACCCCATAACACCCATTCGTGTTTGCCTGTTTCAATACCAGTTTAACCGCCATCGCTTTATCTGTTGCCACATTAGTTACATGACATATGTATATGCTCGATGCTGCTATAAAATCACCTTTATGATTTCGAAGGATTGCTCATGCTGCTCGTATTTGACCCTCGATATCGAAGGTCGCATCCACATTCAGTTTAATCCAACTTGCGTGTATCTTTACTGGAGTTTGTGTTAGTTTATCAATTATCATGGATATTTTTTTAGGAAAATTATCATGGATATCTTGTTTTGGCAGTAGTTTATCATGCATTTTTTTTCAGTTTGCACAACCAACAAAGTCAATCGTTGTGCCAAAAACATAAAATCTGAGCTGTTGATTGTAGCCTTAGATCTGTCTGCTACTACTCTGAACCAAAGACCCTCGCTGACATCAGTCCATGACCAAGTGACCAACCCTAAGCTCTCGCGGACATGGCGAGGGCGAAGGCGCCGAGGCCGATGCCGCCGCGGTCGGCCACCCGACGGCTCCTCGGCTATTGCGGGCTGAGCTGCGCGGCGGCGGCGTACGTGGGGATCGACTACCTGCGGCACCTCTCGCCGACATGGCACGAGCGGCTGCAGCCGGTGCTCTGGGCGGCGCTGGCGCTGGCAGCCGCCGGGCGCGCGCCGTTCTACCGCCACTGGGACGCCGAGCTCCGGGCCGCGCTGCCCTTCCTCGGCGCCATCGTCTTCATGCTCTCCGCCTTCCTCTGCGAGATGATCTCCGTCCGCTTCGTCTCCGCCGTGATGGGGCTCCAGTGGCACGGGTCAGTATCTTATCTGGATCCGGGAGGGTGGCTTCGGCCTTGAATCATGTCTTAGCGCTTCAGTTGTTTGGACGCGAATTGCCATGGATCTCGGACTCGGAGATATCTATGCTGCTATTTTCTTGTGTTTCTAGAGATTTGGTTTTCAGATGTTCATAGCGAGCTGTTCCTGTCAGGATGGTTAGATCTTGGAGAATTACTTTTTGAACTGTGAAATTGTTGACTTGTTTGTAGCAGAAATGTGTGGTCATGGAGAGATTTGCTTGTTATGGCGTATATCGTTAGGGGCTAAATTGTTGAGCATGGATAATGGCTAAGCTTAACTTGCGAGATTTAGGCTTGTTATGAAATCGAGCTGCTACCTTGGAGAGGGCCGTGAAACATTTTGGACACTACACTTTAGGGGATTTCGAAGAAATTTATTTTTGTAGGTAGAAGGGACCTAGAAAATGTTGCCTGTTTATCATCATGACAGTTACTGCTGCTCAAAACCAGGAGTGTAGTAGAGATAAATGGAGATGACAGTATTTATCATGACAAGTGTGTGAGCAGAACCTTGTGGACTAATTGTTGCTACGGCTTCTTGTTAATGTGTATGTAGTTTTAATGAATATTGCGTGGTAAATGCATCTTGGTTTCAAAGCCTCCCATCTGTCAAGTTTGATTTCAATAGTATTTCTGTGGACTATTGGTCATGGGTAAAGCTTGTTACCTTGTTTAATTGTTGTTTACTCCATGCTATATTCTGAAGTTTTAAAATATTCCCTTACAGCCTTCTAATAAAGATAAAAGGTTTTATAGTGATTGGTGTTTCAAAGGGTTCAGTTTAAGCAAGGTATCAATGATGTTTTAGAACAAAGGGGAGCCTAGGACTAAGTTAGCGGATAAGAAAGGCATAAGCATCTCTTGATGCTTGGGCTAGTATATTCCTGTTCAGTGACTTAGGTGTTTATGTCTCTACTCTCCTCTCCTCTCTCTCAATCTGATTTACATAACTGAGCTAATCCTTCCCTATATATACTTCAGTGGTGTCCTAATACAAATCAGCGAGAAGTTCATAGCAAGTATCGTTAGATGGCAGGATGGGACCACAGTAGTTTAATTTGGTAATGGTTTCCAGTTACTTGTAACAGCCTTTGATGTTTTGTCAACTCGATCTGTACATAGGTTTCCTGGACAAGTTATAGTTTGACTTATCATTGTCAAGGAAACAATTGCAATAATAAACCCCCTCCGTTCCTAATTATAAGACGTTTTGGGAGTTCATAATTAGGAACAGAGGTTGTCTTTCCCAGCAGCATTTGCATACCAACTTTAACTCAATAGAGGTTTTTATTTGCGTGCACTCACTCCCTTGTCTGGATAAATACATGCATGAATTCTGAAATCTCACACCGTTACTTGTAAACTGAACACTCTTTTGTCATTTTAACAGATCTGCTGCTCCACTTCCTGACACTGGCCAATGGCTGCTTCTAGCTCTGAATGAGAAACTTCCTGGAAGTGTTGTTGATCTATTGAGAGCACATGTTATCACTCTTCACCACTATTTGATGTTATTTATGATGCTCGGATTCTCGGTGCTATTTGATTGCATCAAAGCTCCTGGTCTTGGAATAGCCACAAGATATATGGTCACTATGGCAATCGGTCGGCTGCTTCGGACAGCAACTTTTATCACTACCATTCTTCCATCTGCGAGACCTTGGTGTGCCGCAGGTCGATATCAAATACCTGGGCATCCTCATCCCTGGGCACAAAAATATTATGTTCCATATGCTTCTGATTCACATGCTATTCGTGGGGTCATAGACAATGACATGGCTTATGGTTAGTGTATTTGTCGTCTAATCACCTAATTGATGATTTTTTCTGGCTGGGAAAACTAAATTGCCTTTTTTTTTTAATGCAGCTGATGTTCAATCTTATCCTGGTGAGCATAGACCTGACTGGGGTCGGATGAGCTTCCTAGTAGATATTTTGAGGCCAACCCCTGGAGAAGGACCTCAATGGTACCATCTACTGAAAAAAGCCAGTGGAGGCTGCAATGATCTTATGTATAGTGGGCACATGCTTGTCTCTGTTCTTACTGCAATGGCATGGACGGTATGTTATACATTTTAGTTTTCTGGTTTACACACCAAAGTTTCAATACGTCCTGCTGTCTTGAAACTGAATTACACAATTATCTGGAGCCACCACATTCAGTCTAAGACCTGTATTCCATTCTATTGCACAATGTTTTAACAAGTCAATTGTAATTGATGGCTTCTTAGTTATTTTTATATCTGTTCACATGCACAGGAAGCTTATGGGGGCTGGATCTCTGTTGCAATATGGCTTCTCGTCCTGCACAGCGCACAAAGGGAGATACGTGAACGACATCATTACACCGTGGACTGTGTCGTGGCAATCTACGTCGGAATTCTCTTGTGGAGGATGACTCGGTTCATCTGGTCTGCTAGAGATGCCAGCCGAGCTAGAAGGCTTGCCAAGCTTGAGGAGGTTCAGGGCAGACTAATCCATGCAGCAAAGGACTCAGACATCGATGAGATCCGTGATCTGCTGAAGGAGGTCGAGCTAGCAGGTCATGAAAAGAAGGGCTTCTCACAGAGGGCCATCCTGGCCTTTGCTGCAGCAACAATTATGTTCACCCTTACTTGTGTTGTCCTTGCCCTTACTTTAACGAGTGATGGATGATTGCTCACTTAAATGAATCAACTGAAATATACCCCATTGTCTTGGGTTACACTGTCGTTCTCTGTAGTTAGAGACTATCAAGTGTTCTTTCTTCTAGGAAACGTGTTTGAGAAGAAATGTAAGTTCAGTTTAGTGGCATTAATTTGATAAGTTTGCACAATTGCTTCTAGTCATGTTTTGAGCTTGTGCTGCTGTGAACTGTAATTGCTCCGTTTTTTGCCAATCCTTCTGGTATTGACTCAAGGTTTTTAGAAAGGAAATCCATGTCGTGAACATGGATGTAGTTAAACTTTGACTAGTTAGATTGGATATAAAAAAATTATGTTTACTTTGTGTCGAAAAGTATTTCAAAACGTCAGCTTTTCATAAAAAGAGAATTACAATACAAAAGATGTTTTTGATTTACCTTCGGATTGTTGTTTCTTAAATTTTGGTTGAAGTTTTTTAAGTCCAATTAAAATTGTATTTTTCAGTTAATTGAGGAATGATTTTCAAAGTTTGAAATCGTAGAGAAGCTCCTTGCTTTGTAATTTTAGATATATATATATATATATATATATATATATATAATAATAAAGGAGCTAACGTTTCCTTGGTTTGGTCCGTCATAACGCGCTTTCGTCCAACATTGTTTTACATTTTCGTCCGTTTTAGTTTTGCGTGCATCTGTTTAACAGATCGAGTCTGATCCGAACCTAAACAATCCATAAGAAACCGGGTGTCCAACATATGCGCTACTCCTCCGTCCATAGCGCTGGTGACTCCATCTTCTTCACGTGTTGCCGCGATTCATCCGTCCTCCCATGTGCTGCCCCGTCTCTTGCGGTACCACAACTCCTCCATGGGTCGTGCGTCTTTAGGAATCCAACTAGAAAGAGGTATCGTGGAATAGGTCGCAATTCAAACCAAACTCGATTACCATATACCAAATCAAATCAACCTCCTCTCCACGGAAACCTGACTATATATATAAACAAGGAGAACTATCCTCATCGCTTCGCCACCGATCCCAGCGCGCCCTGGAGCGGGGTCAGCTTATAGGATGTCTCCGTCGTCGACCAGGTCAAACTCGAGCTGCATGCAGTCGTCGATTTCCTCAAGAATCCCGACAAGCACACCAAGCTCGGGCAAAAATCCCTAAGGGATTCCTACTCGTCGGCTCGCCTGGGACCAGGAAGGCGTTGCTCGCCCGCGTCTTTGCAGCGGCGTGCCTTGCAGGGTGTGCGTCTCTCCACCTCACGTCAACAGCCGGAGGAGTAGCAGCCCGGTGGCAGGATATGGTGGCAGGATATAGCAGTACACCAGCGGTGGCGGGGTGAATCAACAGATCAGTTCCGGGAGGGGCGAAGCGGCGGGGTGCAGGAGACAGCAGCTGATGGCTCGGGACAGAGAACTCGTTCCTTGGCCCGCCAGGGGGAGGGAGCAGGGAGTCAACAAAAAGGGAGGTGGCCAAAGGAGGGAGGAGCCGACGCTGTGCAGAAATCGACCAGATGCTCCCAACGTGCTCGTGGCAGCAAAGGCATCAGCGCAATAACTTCTCTAATAAGCCGAGCTTAGTTCGGTTCAACATTTTTTCTGTTTGGACACAATGAAAAATCTAGCAGAGGCGCAGAGCTTGTTCCTAACAGAATCGTTGGAAGTCTTCTAATATCGGAAACTGTAGTGCGTACGTACAACATCGTCATCATGAATTCAAAGACGTCATCATGAATTCAAATTAAGACGGGATGTTGTCTGGTCGGGTTAATGATATTCTCAGATTTTTTTAATTTAGCATGTAATGGCAGTTAAGTTATTACCAAGGAAACCAAATGCAGACAGATTTCAGCATGCTAACCTAAGCTGAATAGGAGCAGGCAATGGACAGATTTCCAGCATTGCTGAGCTAAGAGGAGTAGCACTAGGGTACGGACCGATTTTGGGGCACATCACGTGGACATGTAGATTATCAAATCACGGGCCGTAGCACCCGCCTGCTACTTTTAAGCGGAGTACGCCTTCGATAATGTAGAACTTATCATTTATATTATTCAGGTTTGATACTTATGGTATGCAACTTCTCATATAGGCAAGTGATTTGGATCATTATCTAAAAATCGTGGATGGCAAGGTAAAAAGAAGGAAAAGAAATCACCTGCATATCTAAAAGTCCGTGTATCCCTGTTTGTTTTGTGCTTATAAATTCATGAGTGGTATGCATAGATAACCAATGAAAACAAAGCAGTAAAGACTAAAAAACAACGTAAAGCTTATAGGCAAAACAAAATAAATATTAAGCCTGAACTAAACAATGCTAGGTTAGAACAAATAATAAATAATCATGAGTTTAACAGCAATACACCACTGAAAGAGTCAATTGCAATGGGGATGGAGCATGAACCAGATTAAAATTACGTAGTGGTGTCGCCTATCATAATTACTTTCTTTGTTAAAAAAAAGCTGCTAATTTTATTTTTTTGAGAATAAAAGCTGCTCAAGTTACCTAGATACAGTTGTATCAAACATGATTTTAACATCCGTATCTAGAAAAAGTTGAGCAACTTTTTTTTGGATAGAGAGAGTACAAGTTTACGGTATTACAAGGCGATGAAGCCAGGAGCTCGCATGTCATCTTAGGATTAATCATGTTTGGCATGAAAAGAGAAACCGTAACAAACTTCGTCGATTATCCATAGAGGAGAAGTGTCATCACGAATGATGGGTTGGAGCATTTTCGTCTTCTTTTGTCCCGGTGCAACGCACGGGTAATTTTCCTAGTTTTAGAAAACTTTATCAAACGACTAGGTGTGCCAAACATGGTGCATGGATGAATGCATGCCATGTATACATGGTGCCTCTCTGTATGGGTTGCTGCGAGACCGCATCTGGTTCCTGAATGACGATGAAGACAATTTCAAAGGCTACTGTTACGAGGAGGAGAACGCTTCCATGTGTGTCTATATACTATAATATGATTTCCCAGGTGGTCTCCTCTCCCCTGCCAACGGTCTCATGGAAGCGCCATGGGAAGCGCCTCGCGGTGTGCCTACTCCCTCAAAACTCAACTTGAATTGTTTCTTCTGTGAAGTCTCTTCAATGTGTCACTACATGTCAGACTATGGCATACTATGAGCAGTACTTTGCCAACTCGACATGGTGGTTAGTACTTTTAAGTGCAAAAATATCTAGTATCTACCTAGCCCTATATATGCACAAGCTGTTGAATGCATCAGCACCTTCATCTCAACTTACGGTTTTATTTGTGGTGATGAATTAGTATGGGATTGATCATTCTGGACTTGTGTTAAGGTCAAGTTGCCAACTTGTGATGCTTCAGAATGATGAAGGGTATGTGCTTGTCTATTTGTTTAGCTATTGATGATTTAGTTTAGCTACTAGCACTTAATTTTCTGAAGTATGGTTGTATATGTAATGACTAATGAGTAAGGGCTGGATGCCCTGTAGTTTTGTTCTCCTCAAGCTGTGTCGTTGCATACTCGATGAGTCTCCGGCGAGGGGAGCCTCACGGAGGGGACATAAGGAGGGGCCATAGAGCGAGGAGTCATTGGGACGGGGTCACACGAGTTACCCAACTTCAGACCTCGCAGCGGCAGCGAGATCCTACATGCCGTAATAATTCACTATAAGGCAAGAGGTGCGCGATTACAATGAGTTGTGTGTTGCCTCAAGGACTCCCAGGATCCGGCTAATAAAGGATCCGGATCTAGGGTTACAGGGAATAGAGATCGAGCCAGATACGACTAAGCCTAGACTACGTACAAGATTTCTTTTCTTGCGCGTCACGGATCCGACCACCTTTGACCATGAGCCAGATCTGACAGCTTCGTCTTCAGGCGGATCCTACCTCCAAAATTTCCAGTAACTGGGCCACCCGGTGGGCTGTATGCCTCACCACCATCTTTAGACCACCCGGGCTTACCGGAATTAGGACCCCATTGTGGTACACCTAGTTGGCATATCCCAATAAACCGTGAACGTGTGATACTTCCTTGTGATCAAACAGGTGCAAGTGTGGTTTATTTTGATGCAGAACTTAGTTTTGCTCCTCTATTTTCTTGACCCTGGAAACTGATGCCATCTTGTTTCTAAAGAGAGGCACTAAACTCCATATTCATGTTTACTAGCTATATATAACTAATTAATGACATAGATAAATTAACTGAACTAATTATTGTAGCTAATTTATGTATGTTAGCGTTATTTTACATCACTACTTTGACTATATGATGAAACCAACAAACGCAAATCACATGAATCACTTGCATGTTGTCCCATTGGTACATTGTACTTGTTACATATATGTGCTAGCTAAAGATGCCAACATAGCATAAGGTAAATATATGTCAACCTAATTTCATATAATGCGGCAAAGCGTGACCAAAAGACTTTGAACAACTTAGGGTGTTTGGTTTATGCCTAGGACTTCCCTACCAAAAAAATTGTTTGATATTTTGCATGCCATGAATTAGCCAACATTGGCTAAAAAAACTAGAGATGGTAGTGGAGCATTGGCATGCCAAAAAATTGGCAACCACCCAAAGATACACCAACTTTTTGCTCATAGCCAATAAATTGGTAAGGCATATATAGTTTGGTCACAATCCAAACACACCCTTAGATTTCACCAGCACTAAAACAAAGCAGAAAATATTGAAGGCGTTTGACACGTCCAAAAACATCTGACCCCACCATGTATATCACACAATGTAGGTGACGAGGAGAAGCTCACATACATATCTAGTATACTCAACGTCATGTGATCTCCATATGTTCATCGCAACCAATGCCAGATTGTTTTGGCACGACTTCGAAATATACCATATACCTTGGTTCGATAAGTTGGCCCGAATAAGTGAATCTAGATGTCTCCAGCTTGCACCAATCAGGCCATCAGGGGTGACAGATGAGTCAGGCGCTTTGCCAGTTTACCATTAGTGTGTATGTCTGTCTCGAAGTCATCCATATTACTCTTTCCAGAAGCATTGAGCTACAACGGCTGTCAGTGGATCACTCTCTTTTGCCCATCCTCACTTTGAGTCAAGCTCTGCCCATCAACATCACGTCTTAGCTAATGAGGCAAAACGTCCAATGTTGCTTACTCATGATGAATCGAGAGCTTGACATACATACCGCATGGCCAGAAGAGCTGGCTAAGGCGGTCAAAAGAGGGGTTGAAGAAGAAGTTCAACTGGTGCGATACGAGTGATGGTCACGACGAGGACATACTAGATGTGTACATGTTGTAGTTCTAACTACCCATCCGTAATTCCCGATGCCTTCTATGCCTACACCCATCAAATTCCTATCCGTAGTGTGTAGCACAACAAATAACGCACAAACTTGAAATGAAAAAATACAACAAATAATGAAAATAGATCGAATATTCGTGCTTCCTTTAGGGAAGCCTTGCTCCTTTTAAAAGACTTGGTTGATGGTACAAAGTGGCATGAAGTTGTTTGTACTCTAGTAGATCAAAATAAAAGAATCTATTGGTTATGAGCTTAGTCCCATGGTAGGTCAGCTACTATGAAAGCTTTATAAATCCTTTAAGTAAATAACGAGTCTCCTTACATTTCCTAAGAAAGAATTGTATTCCATTTCTAAACTTTGTACAAAGATCAAGATGACTCACCTAGCCTACACAGTTCATAAAATAAAGCTCATGTATGCCATTACGAAAAAGAAAAAAAAAGTGCTAAGTAAAGCCAACATCATATAGTTTTATTGAACTCAAGAGGAATATACTAGAGATGAACAACTATAGTACTTAAATACACCTGGACCTGAAGAAGAAGAATATATCTTACATAAAGACCAACATGATCTTTTTGTGTGGGAAAGATAGCTTTTATATTTCATTCATAACCGTCTTTACAGATTTGGCCTAAACTATCTCAGACACACCCAGAGGGGCATGCCCCATCCAGCTATTTCCATGACCCGTGAACCTAGCTACATCAGCTAATACATGAGCTGCGCCTTGTTGCTCTCTCTTCATATTTTGACAACTTCCTTGAATAGATTTAATATTCTCATAAATTCTCCAAACCCGAGACTGACCCTGGGCCCTTCTCTTGATTCAATCTACAACCAGGGTGTTGTCCGATTCAGGGCCCTTAGAAAAGAAATGAGGAAAGGATGGGATCTACCAACCGAATCCCTTTTTAAACACTCTAGACCTGATCAGCTTCTTATTATGATCATGGAAAAAAATAGCGCGCTATTTCGGCGTTAATAGCACGCTATAGCTTTTTTGGACATGTCACGCTACATTATTTCGGCGCTATAGCGTGCTATACCGCGCTATTAGCGCGCTATAGCACGCTAATAGCGTATTTTTCAGCCGACACTATTTTGTTATAGCGCGCTATTTTTTTTCTTGATTATGATTGATGGTATAAGCAATGAAAGGAGGGGGGCTGGTGCTCATGACGTTGTGGCGATGTTGGCATATGAGAAACGATCTGGTTCATGAAAAGGGGAGTGCAGAGTAAGTGGGTCTGTGGATTTCCTTAACTGTTATTTGCACGAGCTTAATCTAACCTGCAGTTCAAAGAATAATACTAGTAAAGGCAAGGATCAAATAATCAGCGAGGGGACTCTTTCAAACGGGAAGTAGATTCCTGATGTTGGTAAGTCAAAGTATAGGAAGAGCTCAACCTGAACTGCCCCGGCAAATGGATGGATTAAAATCGATGTGGATGCCTCTTTTGTCAGTGGCATTGGATCCATTGCATGTATATGCAGAGACCATGAAGGGAAGGTCCTTTGGGATAGAAATGATGCTAATATCAAATGACCTACAAGATCTATATCTTCAAGGTGATCAAGCAGGAGCACCATGAAAAACTCCAAGTAGTCGCTCGACAACATGTGGGCATGTCCAATTATGGGGTCAGGATGGTTAGATCTTGGAGGATTACTTTTTGAACTGTGAAATTACTGACTTGTTTGTAGCAGAAAAGTGTGGTCATGGAGAGATTTGCTTGTTATGGCGTGCATCGTTATGGGTTAAATTGTTCACCGTGGATAATGGCTAAGCTTAACTTGCGAGATTTAGGCTTGTTATGAAATCGAACTGCTACCTTGGAGAGGGCCGTGAAACATTTTGGACACTACACTTAATTTTGAAGAAATTTATTTTTGTAGGTAGAAGGGACCTAGAAAATGTCGCATGTTTATCATGACAGTTATTGCTGCTCAAAACCAGGAGTGTAGTAGAGATAAATGGAGATGACAGTATTTATCATGACAAGTGTGTGAGCAGAACCTTGTGGACTAATTGTTGCCACGGCTTCTTGTTACTATATACAGTTTTAGTGAATATTGCGTGGTAAATGCATCTTGGTTTCAAAGCCTCTCCATCTACCAAGTTTGATTTCAATAGTATTTCTATGGACTATTATTGGTCATGGGCAAAGCTTGTTACCTTGTTTAATTGTTGTTTACTCCATGCTATATTCTGAAGTTTTAAAATATTCCCTTACAGCCTTCTATTAAGATAAAAGGTTTGTAGTACTTCTAGACTAATCAAAAGCTTTTATACTGATTGACATTTCAAAGGGTTCAGTTTAAGCAAGGTATCAATGATCGATGTTGTAGAACAAAGGGGTAGAACTAGAAGTTAGTAGGTAAGAAAGGCATAAGTATCTCTTGATGCTTAAGCTAGTACATTCCTGTTCGGTGACTTAATGTTGATGTTTCTGTAGAAGTTTAGGTTAAAGTGTCATACCCCTTTCGGGGCACACCTTGCGTGTTTATATAGGGAGTTTAACCTAACAACTCCAAAAGGGATATACATGATTTGTTACAAGGAACCATCTAGAACACAATCTAGATAACCACTCAAGCCTTATAATTCGGCTGGTGGGATTACAACACACGCACGCCTAACTACTTAACACGCCCCCTCAATCACAACCTATCTAGGTTGAGATTGTTACGAAAGGCTTCGAGTTGGCGAACCGTCAAAGGTTTTGTGAATCCATCTGCAACTTGATCTCCTGTTGGAATAAATTTTATATCTAACAATCTTCTAGCCACTCTTTCTCGAACAAAATGATAATCAACTTCTATATGCTTAGTTCTTGCATGAAAAACTGGATTAGCTGAAAGGTAAGTTGCACCCATGTTATCACACCATAATCTTGCAGCCAAAGGATGAGGAATTCTCAACTCAGTGAGTAATGTTTGCACCCACATGACTTCTGCTGTAGCATTAGCAAGAGATTTGTATTCAGCCTCTGTGCTAGATCTAGAAACTGTGGCTTGTTTTCTTGCACTCCAGGATATAAGATTAGGACCAAGAAAAACAGCGAAGCCACCTGTAGACCTTCTATCATCCGGGCAACCCGCCCAGTCTGCGTCAGAGAATGCACTTACAAGCATAGATGGTGATTTATTAATCCTCAAACCAAAATTAGGCGTATCCTTAAGATATCTCAAAATCCTCTTAACAGCAGTCCAATGAGAAGTGGTTGGTGCATGTAGAAATTGACAAACCTTGTTGACAGAGAAGGAAATATCTGGCCTTGTGAGAGTCAAATACTGTAGAGCACCAACTATACTTCTATATCTCGTGGCATCCTCTAAGCCAAGGGAATTTCCTTCATATGCTGATAATTTTTCACTAGTTGACATGGGTGTACTTGTAGGTTTGCATGTTAGCATCCCTACTCGTTTTAGAATATCTGTAGTATACCTTTCTTGTGTCAAGAGTAGACCATTATATGTCTTCTTCACCTCAATACCAAGAAAGTAATGAGCATCACCAAGATCCTTTAAAGCAAACTCCTTCTGAAGATCTCGAAGAAGAGCTGAGGTTGCTTCACGACAAGAACTAGCCACAATTATATCATCAACATAAATGAGCACAAAAATAGAAATATTTCTCTTGGAATAAAAGAATAGTGAGGTATCAGCTTTGGAAGCCCGAAAACCAAGCGCTTGGAGCTTCGTGCTCAGCCTTGAGAACCATGCTCTTGGGGCTTGTTTCAACCCATACAAGGCCTTATCAAGTTTGCAGATGTACTGAGTTTTTCCTTTGACTTCATACCCAGGCGGTTGTCTCATATAGACATTTTCCTCCAGAACACCATGGAGAAACGCGTTCTTCACATCCAGCTGTCGAAGATTCCACCCCCTGGAGACAGCAATAGACAATACAAGACGAATAGTAGCTGACTTAACTACAGGACTAAACGTGTCCTCGTAGTCAATACCATATCTCTGCTTGAACCCCTTAGCAACTAAGCGTGCTTTATATCTATCTATACCACCATCAGCTTTGTGTTTAATTTTATAAACCCACTTACAATCTATTATATTTTTGCCAGCATGGTTTGGTGGAACTAGGTGCCAAGTTTTATTCACCATGAGTGCCTCATATTCCTCATCCATTGCTTGTTTCCAATTTTCATTTTTTAAAGCATCATCTAAATTACTAGGTTCTCCTGAGGTAGCGAGATTTGCATACCTGACCATATTCTTGTACTGTCTTGGCTGTATTTTCCCGGTTTGCAATCGAGTGGTCACACGTGGCATAGCCGATGCAGTATTCTGAACCGGCACAGAAGATCCAGCCGCATCTGGGTTGGATCCCGGAGCAGATCGTGTCGGAGCAGCAGGATCTGCCGAGGTCTGCGCCGAATCTGCCTCGGAATCGGTGGTCTCCACACGGGATCCAGACGTGCTGGTGTGGCTGGACGCAGCAGTAGCAGGCGATGCAGAAGATCCAGCACCGCGTGTGTGCGCGGACGCACGACCTGGCGTGGCGCGCGCTGAGTGGAGGCGCGGCTGACAAGAGGAGCTAGGCGACGCGGTTTCGCCTGCAGCGGGTCCCGCACGACCCTGGGCTTCCGTGCCATGATGGTGGAGCATGCGATGACGCTCCGAAGGAATTTCCACTCCATTTTCTTCTCTGTTTTCTTCTCTGTTTTCTTCTGCATTGCTGTGCACAGTCTCAAGATTATTGTTAGCTGCAACAGTAGTATGAATATCATCCTCAATTGGATCAATTCTAAATTCGCCCCCATGATCAAATTGAGATGGATTTAGGAGATGGGACGGTAGGAGGAGGATTTCTGAACGGAGACGTTGTCCTGCATTGGCATGTAGTTTAGCAAAGGGAAATATTGTCTCATCGAAGATGACGTCCCGAGAAATATAGACTCGACCAGAATTAATATCAAGGCACCTAAAACCTTTGTGAAGATTGCTATATCCTAGAAATACACATTGGATAGATCGGTATTCTAGTTTTCTAGCATTGAAGGGTCGAAGATTGGGATAACAAGCACACCCAAAAATGCGCATGGACTGATAATCGGGTTTAATTTTTTCAAGAACTTCTAGAGGAGTAGAAAACTCAAGAAGTTTTGTAGGGAGGCGATTGATAAGATATACCGCAGCGATGAATGCTTCATCCCAGTATTTTAATGGCATGGATGCTTGAGCAAGGAGTGAGAGGCCAACTTCAACAATATGTCTGTGTTTTCTCTCAGCAGCGCCATTCTGTTGATGGGCATGAGGACAAGAAACATGGTGAGTGATGCCAATTTGTTTAAAAAAGGAATTTAATCGCTCATATTCTCCTCCCCAGTCAGATTGGAGAGTGATGATTTTTCTATCAAAACGTCGTTCAACAAGAGCTTGAAATTGATGAAATATATTGAATACTTCAGAGCGATGTTTAATCAAATAAATCCATGTAAACTTGCTGAAATCATCAATGAAGCTAACATAATAGTTATTACGACCAAAAGAATCAGGGGCAGGCCCCCATACATCGGAGTAAATCAACTCTAAAGGATGATGTGAGACACTAGTGGATCTCGAATAAGGCAATTGATGACTCTTTGCCTTTTGACAAGCCTCACATATTGACTCACTATTCTTACTAGAACAAGGAAGTTTATTGTGACTAATAACCCTCTGAACTATGGGAGAGGCCGGATGGCCTAACCGACTATGCCCTCTATGATGAGATGGCTTGGAGACTCCATAAGCTTGCTTGGGTGATGGTGAAAATGATGATGACTCGGGGACAGGGTAGAGACCATCGCGGCATGGTCCATCAAGCAGCACCTTCCTCGTGACCTGATCCTTAATGCAAAAGAATTCAGGATGAATTTCAACAAAAGTGTTGTTATCTCTGGTGAGTCGATGTGCAGAGGCAAGATTTTTTGTAGCATCAGGAACATGTAGGACATTTTTTAGATGGATATTTTGATCATGAGCGGGAATAATAGAATTACCATTGTGAGCAATATTCATACCTGCACCATTAGCAGCGTGCACCTGATCAACGCCATGATAACGTTCATGGGCATGCAGCCTTTCTAGCTCGCTTGTGATGTGATCAGTGGCGCCGGTATCGATGTTCCAGCCACCGCCGCCGTTGTTGTTGTAGTTGACATTGCCGGCTGTCCGCTCGCGAGGAACAAAGTCCTGATCGAAGCGGTACCAGCAGTTCATGGCGGTGTGGCCCGCCACATTGCAAAGCTGGCACGGTGTGCGATCACCACCACCATGGTTGCCACCATTGTTGTTGTAGTTGCCGCGGCCACGGCCATTGTTGTTGTAGTTGCCGCGGCCACGACCGTACTTACCACCGTTGTGGTAGCCACCGTTGTTGCCTCCATTGTGGTAGCTTCCTTGGCCACCATCACGACCACCAAAGCGGCCACGGCCTTGATCACCTCGGCCTCCACCACGACCACCGAAGCGGCCACGGCCACCACGGGTAGCGGCATTGACAGAAGATTGAGAGACGCCACGAAGCATCTGCTGACGACTTTCATAAGACAGAAGCTGCGAATAAAGTTCGCTCACCGTGATTGGCTCGGGTCTGGTGAGGATGGCTGCGACTAGCCCGGTGTAGGAGTCGTCCTTGAGACCTGCGAGGATGTAGGAGACCATGTCTTCATCTTCAAGAGTCTTCCCGGCGGAGATCATCTCGTTCTCCAGAGACTTCATCATGGTGACGTATTCACCCATAGATTTGTTGCCCTTTTCAGCACTAGCAAGAGCAATACGGGTGTTGGTGGTGTGTGCACGCGATCTGGCCGCGTACATGTCTTGCAGGATCTCCCAGAGCTCGGCCGCCGTCTTCACTCCAGCGGCGTAGGGGAGAACCTCTCGTGAGAGAGATCCCACGAGAAAGCTAAGGACCTTCTGGTCCGACGCCACCCAGTCTTCATAAGCTGGGTTCAGCTCGGTGACGGTTTCGTCGCCCTTTTTTACTTCAATTTCTTCCTTGGGTGCCTCGATGGATCCATCTAGGTATCCCATGAGACGGGCACCCCTGACCGCCGGCAGAACTTGGGTTTGCCAGAGGATGAAGTTGCCTTTGCCCAGCCGTTCCGTCACGCCTGTGCCGAAGGTGGAGCCTCCCGAAGTGATCTGGGTTGAGGAAGAAGAGGAGGACATGTTGGCCGGCGGTGTCGTCGTGAGATGGGATCTCGACGGCGGAAGGCTTTGTCGCTAGATGTGTTTTAGGAGGATCAGCTCTGATACCATGTAGAAGTTTAGGTTAAAGTGTCATACCCCTTTCGGGGCACACCTTGCGTGTTTATATAGGAAGTTTAACCTAACAACTCCAAAAGGGATATACATGATTTGTTACAAGGAACCATCTAGAACACAATCTAGATAACCACTCAAGCCTTATAATTCGGCTGGTGGGATTACAACACACGCACGCCTAACTACTTAACAGTTTCCTCTCCTCTCTCAATCTGATTTACATAACTGAGCTAATCCTTCTCTAGATATACTTCAGTAATGTCCTAATACAAATCAGCGAGAAGTTCATATCAAGTATCGTTAGATGGCAGGATGGGACCACACTAGTTTAAGTTGGTCATGGTTTCCAGCTACCTGTAGCAGCCTTTGATATTTTGCCAACTCGATCCTACATAGGTTTCCTGGGCCATTTATAGTTTGACTTAATCATTGTCAACAAAACAATTGCAATAATATACTCCCTCCTTTCCTAATTATAAGACGTTTTGGGAGTTCAATTGTACTCCCAAAACGTCTTATAATTAGGAACATAGGGTGAATACATGCATGAATTTGGAAATCTCACACCGTTAGTTAAACTGAACACTGTTTTGTCATTTCAACAGATCTGCTGCTCCACTTCCTGACACTGGCCAATGGCTGCTTCTAGCTTTGAATGAGAAACTTCCTGGAAGTGTTGTTGATCTATTGAGAGCACATGTTATCACCCTTCACCACTATTTGATGTTATTTATGATGCTCGGGTTCTCGGTGCTATTTGATTGCATCAAAGCTCCTGGTCTTGGAATAGCCACAAGATACATGGTCACTATGGCAATCGGTCGGTTGCTTCGGACGGCAACTTTTATCACTACCATTCTTCCATCTGCGAGACCTTGGTGTGCTGCAGGTCGATATCAAATACCTGGGCATCCTCATCCCTGGGCACAAAAATATTATGTTCCATATGCTTCTGATTCACATGCTATTCGTGGGGTCATAGACAATGATATGGCTTATGGTTAGTGTATTTGTCTTATCACCTAATTGATGTATTGAATTTTTTGCTTCTGGAAAAACTAAATTGTCACTTTTTTAATACAGCTGATGTTCAATCTTATCCTGGTGAGCATAGACCTGACTGGGGTCGGATGAGCTTCCTAGTAGATATTTTGAGGCCAACCCCTGGAGAAGGACCTCAATGGTACCATCTACTGAAGAAAGCCAGTGGAGGTTGCAATGATCTTATGTATAGTGGGCACATGCTTGTCTCTGTTCTTACTGCAATGGCATGGACGGTATGTTATACATTTTAGTTTTCTAGTTTACGCACTAAAATTTCAATACGTCCTGCTGTCTTGAAACTGAATTACACAATTATCTGGAGCCACCA
The DNA here is from genome assembly GCA_030979885.1 of Lolium multiflorum. Classification (NCBI taxonomy): domain Eukaryota; kingdom Viridiplantae; phylum Streptophyta; class Magnoliopsida; order Poales; family Poaceae; genus Lolium; species Lolium multiflorum. The sequence goes on from CM061748.1 coordinate 216,837,639, forward strand.
CGTTCAGTCCTAGATCTGCATTCCATTCTTTTGGACAATGTTTTATGATCAAGTCAGTTGTAATTGATGGCATCTTAATTATTTTTATATCTGTTTCACATACATCACTGGTAGAAAAAAGGCCTTCCGTCCAGCCCCATTAGTCGCGGAAATGCAAAAACCGCGACCAATGGGGCCTTTAGTCGCGGCTCGGTTGCCCAACCGCGACCAAAACTGGGCCAGCGCGCGGTGGCCAGCTGGTGGACGGGAGGGCTTTAGTCGCGGTTGGCCAGGCCGCGACTAAATGTCCTCAGGGCCGGGCCTTCGTCGCGGTGGCAAACAACAATCCCTCCCCTATATATACCATCCAGCCCACAGCACTTAGCCATTTGGTGCCCACTTCTCTTCACAAACTTCACAAGGGGGTGTATGGTTTGCTTTTGGCTCTTCTTATGCACACAAGGTGTTTGATGAAATGTCCCAAGAGCATGAAACAAACATGATATGAAGTGTCGGAGCCACACTTGATCGAGCTTCCTCATTTTTTTTCCTCCTCGATCGCGGTTAGCAACAACACTTGAACCTTTCATATATATGTGTCATTGATAAAATATGCATATGTGCGTAGTTCATTGTTTAATTTCTATTTAGTTTAACAAATGCATGATGGTTAATTATATATTTTGTATTATAATAATGCAGATGAATCGTCAATGGATGTACGCTAGCCGACTCTCCGGCGAATTCACTACGGGTTTGAAAGATTTCCTCGTAGTGGCTAATGCGAACAAGCAGGGGGTTTTGTTATATGTCCATGTGTTAACTGTAAGAATCAGAAGGGTTACTCTTCCTCAAGGGAAGTTCACGTGCACCTGATTCGGCATGGTTTCATGCCAAGCTATAATTGTTGGACCAAGCATGGAGAAAGAGGGGTTATAATGGAAGAAGATGAAGAAGGGGATGACATCGATGAGAGCTATCTTGATCATTTCGGTGATACTTTCATGGATGATGCTGAAGGTGGGGAAGGTGAAGGGGAAGGTGATCAAGAAGAGGCACGTGATGAGATGAGCCCTTGATGACCTTGGACCATGCGATGCACGAAACTGAAAAGGAGAGGGAGAATTTGGATCGCATGTTAGAGGATCACAAAAAGTCGCTGTACCCAGGATGCGATAATGGTCTGAAAAAGCTGGGCTACATTTTGCTGAGATGGAAGGCACGGAAGGTGTAGCTGACTCGGGATTTGAAAACTTGCTGAAAATGTTGAAGAATATGTTTCCAAAGAATAACGAGTTGCCCTCCAGTACGTATGAAGCAAAGAAGGTTGTCTGCCCTCTAGGTTTAGAGGTTGAAGATACATGCATGCATCAACGACTGCATCCTCTACCGCGGTGAATACGAGAATTTGAATGAATGCCCGGTATGCACTGCAATGCGTTATAAGAGGCGATGACCCTAGTGACGATGTCGAGGGCCAGAAACCCAGGAAGAAGGTTCCCGCCAAGGTGATGTGGTATGCTCCTATAATACCACGGTTGAAACGTCTGTTCAGGAACAAAGAGCATGCCAAGTTGTTGAGATGGCACAAAGAGGACCGTAAGTCGGACGGGGAGTTGAGACACCCCGCAGATGGAACGCAATGGAGAAAGATCGACAGAGAGTTTAAAGATTTTGCAGGTGACGCAAGGAACATAAGATTTGGTCTAAGTACAGATGGCATGAATCCTTTCGGCGAGCAGAGCTCCAGCCATAGCACCTGGCCCGTGACTCTATGCATCTACAACCTTCCTCCTTGGTTGTGCATGAAGCGGAAGTTCATTATGATGCCAGTGCTCATCCAAGGTCCGAAGCAACCCGGCAACGACATCGATGTGTACCTAAGGCCATTAGTTGATGAACTTTTACAGTTGTGGGGCAGACCTGGTGTCCGTGTGTGGGATGAGCACAAAGAAGAGGAATTTGACCTACGAGCGTTGCTTTTCGTAACCATCAACGATTGGCCTGCTCTTAGTAACCTTTCGGGACAGTCAAATAAGGGATACAATGCATGCACGCACTGCTTACATGAGACTGAAAGTGTACATTTGCCAAATTGTAAGAAGAACGTGTACATGGGGCATCGTCGATTTCTTCCGAAAGGTCATCCAGTAAGAAAGAAAGGCAAGCATTACAACGGCAAGGCAGATCACCGGCCGAAGCTGCGGAACACTGGTGCTGAGGTATTTGATATGGTAAAGGATTTGAAATTCATCTTTGGAAAGGGTCCTGGCGGACAATCGTTCCGAAGGGAGCTGACGGGCACGTAGCCATGTGGAAGAAGAAATCTATATTCTGGGAGCTAGAATATTGGAAAGTCCTAGAAGTCCGCTCTGCAATCGACGTGATGCACGTTACGAAGAATATTTGCGTGAACCTGCTAAGCTTCTTGGGCGTGTATGGGAAGACAAATGATACAAAGGAAGCACGGCAGGACCAGCAACGCTTGAAAGACCCTGATGACCGGCATCCGGAATGGTTTCAAGGTCGTGCCAGCTACGCTCGACCAAAGAAGAGAAGGTCATCTTTTTTGAATGCCTGAGCAGTATTAAGGTCCCGTCTGGATTCTCGTCCAATATAAAGGGAATAATAAACATGGCGGAGAAAAAGTTCCAAAACCTGAAGTCTCACGACTGCCACGTGATTATGACGCAATTGCTTCCGATTGCTTTGAGGGGGCTCCTGCCGGAAAATGTTCGAGTAGCCATTGTGAAGCTATGTGCATTCCTCAATGCAATCTCTCAGAAGGTAATCAATCCAGAAGTTCTACCACGGTTACAGAACGATGTGGTCCAATGTCTTGTCAGTTTCGAGTTGGTGTTCCCGCCATCCTTCTTCGATATTATGACGCACCTCCTGGTTCACCTAGTCGAAGAGATTTCTATTCTCGGTCCTGTATTTCTACACAATATGTTCCCCTTCGAGAGGTTCATGTTGGAGATATGCCCAAGAGGCAATAATAAAAGTGGTTATTATATATCTTTATGTTTATGATAAAAGTTTATATACCATGCTATAATTGTATTAACTGAAACATTGATACATGTGTGATATGTAAACAAACAAAGAGTCCCTAGTAAGCCTCTTAACTAGCTTGTTGATTAATAGATGATTAGTTTCATAATCATGAACATTGGATGTTATTAATAACAAGGTTATATCATTGTATGAATGATGTAATGGACACACCCAATTAAGCGTAGCATAAGATCACGTCATTAAGTTATTTGCTATAAGCTTTCGATACATAGTTACCTAGTCCTTATGACCATGAGATCATGTAAATCACTTATACCGGAAAGGTACTTTGATTACATCAAACGCCACTGCGTAAATGGGTGGTTATAAAGGTGGGATTAAGTATCCGGAAAGTATGAGTTGAGGCATATGGATCAATAGTGGGATTTGTCCATCCCGATGACGGATAGATATACTCTGGGCCCTCTCGGTGGAATGTCGTCTAATGTCTTGCAAGCATATGAATAAGTTCATAAGAGACCACATACCACGGTACGAGTAAAGAGTACTTGTCAGGAGACGAGGTTGAACAAGGTATAGTGTGATACCGATGATCAAACCTCGGACAAGTAAAATATCGCGTGACAAAGGGAATTGGTATCGTATGTGAATGGTTCATTCGATCACTAAAGTCATCGTTGAATATGTGGGAGCCATTATGGATCTCCAGATCCCGCTATTGGTTATTGGTCGGAGTGAGTACTCAACCATGTCCGCATAGTTCACGAACCGTAGGGTGACACACTTAAAGTTGGATGTTGAAATGGTAGTACTTGAATATGGAATGAAGTTGGAATATTTGTTCGGAGTCCCGGATGGGATCCCGGACATCACGTTTCGGAATGGTCCGGAGAATAAGATTCATATATAGGATGTCATTTTATGTGAATAAAATGTCGCGGAAGGTTCTATGGAAGGTTCTAGAAGGTTCTAGAAAAGTCCGGAAGAAACCACCAAGGAAGGTGGAGTCCACAAGGGACTCCACCTCCATGGCCGGCCAACCCTAGTGGGGGTGGAGTCCCAAGTGGACTCCACCATAGGGGGCCACCCCCTATGGAAGGTGGAAATCCCACCTTTGGGTGGGAGTCCTAGTTGGGCTAGGTTTCACCACCATATGGAAGGTTTTGGTTCGGGTCTTATTCGAAGACTTGGAGACCAACTCTTGGGGATCCACCTATATAATGAGGGGCCAAGGGAGGGGGCCGGGCCCAAGACCACAAGCTGGCCGCCCCCATAGAGTGGCCGGCCACCCCTCCCAAACCCTAGCCAAGCTCCTCTCCTCCATATTGCCCGCATAGCTTAGCGAAGCTCCGCCGGACTTCTTCACCGCCACCGACACCACGCCGTCGTGCTGTCGGATTCAAGAGGAGCTACTACTTCCGCTGCCCGCTGGAACGGGGAGGTGGACGTCGTCTTCATCAACAACCGAACGTGTGACCGAGTACGGAGGTGCTGCCCGTTCGTGGCGCCGGAACCGATCGTGATCAAGATCTTCTACGCGCTTTTGCAAGCGGCAAGTGAACGTCTACCGCAGCAACAAGAGCCTCCTCTTGTAGGCTTTGGAATCTCTTCAAGGGTGAGTCTCGATAATCCCTCGTTGCTACCGTCTTCTAGATTGCATCTTGGCTTGGATTGCGTGTTCGCGTAGGAAAATTTTTGTTTTCTATGCTACGTTATCCTACAGTGGTATCAGAGCCGTGTCTATGCATAGATGGTTGCACGAGTAGAACACAATGGTTTGTGGGCGTTGATGCTCTTGTTATCTTTAGTTGAGTACTTTGCATCTTTGTGGCATAGTGGGATGAAGCGGCTCGGGCTAACTTTACATGACCGCGTTCATGAGATTTGCTCCACGCTTGACATGCAACTTGTATTGCATAAGTGGCTTTGCGGGTGTCTGTCTCTCCTACTATAGTGAAGATTCAATTTACTCTTCTATTGAAAACACTAGTATCACCGTTGTGGTTCATGTTCGTAGGTAGATTGGATCTTACTCGAAAACCCTAAACCACGTAAAATATGCAAACCAAATTAGAGAACGTCTAACTTGTTTTTGCAGGGTTTGGTGATGTGATATGGCCATAATGTGATGATGAATATGTATGAGATGATCATTATTGTATTGTGGCAACCGGCAGGAGCCTTATGGTTGTCTTTAAATTTCATGTTGAGTAGTATTTCAAAGTAGTTGTAATAAGTTGCTACATGGAGGACGATCATGAAGACGGCGCCATTGACCTTGGTGCTTCGCCGACGAGGATGGAGATCATGCCCGTTGATGATGGAGATCATGTCCGTGCTTTGGAGATGAAGATCAAAGGCGCAAAGACAAAAGGGCCATATCATATCACATATGAACTGCATGTGATGTTAATCCTTTTATGCATCTTATTTTGCTTAGATCGCGACGGTAGCATTATAAGATGATCCCTCACTAAAATCTCAAGATAATAAAGTGTTCATCCTTAGTAGCACCGTTATCAAGTCTTGTCGTTTCGAAGCATCTCGTGATGATCGGGTGTGATAGATTCAATAAGTACATACAACGGGTGCAAGACAGTTTTGCACATGCGGATACTAAGGTGGCCTTGACGAGCCTAGCATGTACAGACATGGTCTCGGAACACGTGATACCGAAAGGTAGAGCATGAATCATATGATTGATATGATGAACACTTTGAGTGTTCGCCATTGAAATCACACCTTTTCTCGTGATGATCGGGTTTAGGTGCGGTAGATTTGGTTCGTGTGATCACTAAGACAATGCGAGGGATATTGTTTTGAGTGGGAGTTCACCTAGATTTTTAATTATGTAGAATTAAAATTTGAACTCAATTTGTCATAAACTTAGTCTAAACAATTGCAAATATGTTGTAGATATGGCGTCCTCAATCAATTTTAACCAGTTCCTAGAGAAAGAAAAGCTTAAGAGCAACGGTAGCAACTTCACCGACTGGTTCCGTCATGTGAGGATTTTCCTCAATGGCGGAAATCTGCAATATGTGCTTGATGCACCGCTAGGTGACCCTCCTGCAGAAACTGAAACCGATGAAGTAAAGAATGTTTACGCGACTCGGAAAACTCGGTACTCTCAAGTTCAGTGTGCCATCTTATGCAGTCTGGAATCCGATCTTCAAAAACGTTTTGAGCACCACGATCCTCATGAGTTGATAAAAGAGTTGAAGACTATTTTTGAGACTCATGCGGCCGTGGAATGCTATGAAGCATCGAAACACTTTTTCAGCTGTATGATGGAAGAAGGCAGCTCCATTAGTGAGCACATGCTCGTTATGACCGGGCATGCGAAGAAACTCAGTGACTTGGGAATAGTGATTCCTAACAGACTGGGGATTAATCGTGTCCTTCAATCACTGCCACCAAGTTACAAGAACTTTGTGATGAACTACAATATGCAGAACATGAACAAGGAGTTTCCTGAACTCTTTGGCATGCTAAAAGCTGCTGAGATTGAGATCAAGAAAGAGCACCAAGTGTTGATGGTCAACAAGACCACCAGTTTCAAGAAACAGGGCAAGTCTAAGGGAAAATTCAAGAAGGGTGGCAAGAAAGCTGCCACGCCTCCTATGAAACCTAAGAACGGCCCTAAGCCTGATGCTGAGTGCTATTACTGCAAAGGGGACACTGGAAGCGTAATTGCTCCAAGTATTTGGCAGATCTGAAGAGCGGCCTTGTCAAGAAGAAGAAAGAAGGTATATCTGATATACATGTTATAGATGTTCATTTCACTGGTTCTCGTTCTAGTACCTGGGTATTTGATACTGGTTCGGTTGCTCATATTTGTAACTCGAAACAGGAACTAAAGAATAAACGACAACTTAGAAAGATGAAGCGACGATGCGCGTTCGAAACGGATCCAAGGTCAATGTGATCGCAGTCGGGACACTTCCTCTACATCTACCTTCGGGATTAGTTTTAAGCCTAAATAATTGTTATTATGTACCCGCGTTGAGCATGAACATTATATCAGGATCTTGTTTAATGCAAGACGGTTATTCATTCAAGTCTGAGAATAATGGTTGTTCTATCTTTATGAATAATATCTTTTATGGTCGAGCACCTGAAAAGAATGGCTTATTTCTGTTAGATCTCGATAGTAGTAATACACATATACATAACATTGATGCTAAGCGAATTAAATTGAATGATAATTCTACTTATATGTGGCATCGTCTTGGTCATATTGGAGTGAAACGCATGAAGAAACTCCATACCGATGGATTACTTGAATCACTTGACTTTGAGTCACTTGATAGATGCGAAGCATGTCTGATAGGAAAAATGACTAAGACTCCATTCTCGGGTATGATGGAGCGAGCTACTGACTTATTGGAAATCATACATACAGATGTGTGTGGACCAATGAGTGTAGCATCGCGCGGTGGTTATCGTTATGTTCTAACCTTCACAGATGATTTGAGTAGATATGGGTATATCTATTTAATGAAACATAAATCCGAAACTTTCGAGAAGTTTAAGGAATTCCAAAGTGAAGTAGAAAATCAACGTAACAAGAAGATTAAATTTCTACGATCTGATCGCGGAGGTGAATATCTGAGTTATGAGTTTGGCATGCATTTAAAGAAATGCGGAATACTTTCACAATTGACACCGCCGGGAACACCACAACGAAACGGTGTGTCCGAACGTCGTAATCGAACTCTCCTAGATATGGTTCGTTCTATGATGTCTCTTACTGATTTGCCGTTATCATTTTGGAGTTATGCATTAGAGACAGCCGCATTCACTTTAAATAGAGCACCATCAAAATCCGTTGAAACGACGCCGTATGAATTATGGTTTAATAAGAAACCTAAGCTGTCGTTCCTAAAAGTTTGGGGTTGCGAAGCCTATGTAAAAAAGTTACAACCGGACAAGCTAGAACCCAAAGCGGAGAAATGCGTCTTCATAGGATACCCTAAGGAAACTATAGGGTACACTTTCTATCACAGATCCGAAGGCAAAATCTTTGTTGCTAAGAACGGAACCTTTCTTGAGAAAGAATTTCTCACTAAAGAAGTGACTGGAAGAAAAGTAGAACTCGATGAGATTGAAGAATCTCTACTCGTTGATCAGAGTAGCGCAGTACCGGAAAATGTTCCTGTACCACCTACACCGGCAACAGAGGAAGCTAATGATAATGATCATGAAACTTCAAATGAGACAGCTACTGAACCTCGCAGATCGACAAGGGATCGTGCCACTCCAGATTGGTATGATCCTTGTCTAAATGTCATGATTGTGGATAACAATGATGAAGACCCTGCGACGTATGAAGAAGCGATGATGAGCCCAGATTCCAACAAATGGCAAGAAGCCATGAAATCCGAAATGGGATCCATGTATGATAACAAAGTATGGACTTTGGTAGAATTACCTGATAGCCGCAAGGCTGTCGAGAATAAATGGATCTTCAAGAGAAAAACAGATGCTGATGGTAATATTACTGTCTATAAAGCTCGACTTGTCGCAAAGGGTTTCCGACAAATTCAAGGTGTTGACTACGATGAGACTTTCTCACCTGTAGCGAAGCTAAAATCTGTGAGGATTTTGTTAGCAATAGCTGCATTTTTCGATTATGAGATTTGGCAGATGGATGTCAAAACGGCATTCCTTAATGGAGACATTGAGGAAGAGTTGTATATGGTACAACCCAAAGGTTTTGTCGATCCTAAAAATGCTGACAAAGTATGCAAACTTCAGCGTTCAATCTATGGACTGAAGCAAGCATCGAGAAGTTGGAACCGACGCTTTGATAAGGTGATCAAAGACTTCGGGTTTATACAGTGTCATGGAGAGGCCTGTATTTACAAGAAAGTGAGTGGGAGCTCTGTAGCATTCCTGATATTATATGTAGATGACATATTATTGATTGGGAATGATATAGAACTATTAAGCAGTGTAAAGGGTTATTTGAATAATAGTTTTTCAATGAAAGACCTTGGTGAAGCATCATACATATTAGGCATCAAGATTTATAGAGATAGATCAAGACGTCTAATAGGGCTATCACAGAGTACATACCTGGACAAGATTCTGAAGAAGTTTAGAATGGACGAAAGTAAGAAAGGATTCTTACCTATGTTACCAGGCAAGGTCTTGAGTAAGACTCAAGGACCGGCTACGGCAGAAGAAAGAGAAAGGATGAGTCAGATCCCCTATGCCTCGGCAGTAGGCTCTATCATGTATGCCATGCTATGTACAAGACCGGATATAGCACATGCTGTTAGTTTGACTAGCAGATATCAAAGTGATCCAGGAATAGAACACTGGACAGCGGTCAAGAATATCCTGAAGTACTTGAAAAGAACTAAGGATATGTTTCTTTGTTATGGAGGTGACCAAGAGCTCGTTGTAACAAGTTACACCGATGCAAGTTGGAACACTGATCCTGATGACTCTAAGTCACAATCTGGGTACGTGTTTATATTGAATGGTGCTGCAGTAAGCTGGGCAAGCTCGAAGCAGTGCACGGTGGCGAAATCCTCAACAGAATCGGAGTACATAGCGGCTTCAGAGGCTTCAGCAGAAGCGGTATGGATGAAGAGGTTCATTGTAGAGCTCGGTGTGGTTCCTAGTGCATTGGACCCACTAGTCATCTATTGTGACAACATGGGTGCCATTGCCAATGCACAAGAACCAAGGTCACACAAGAGGCTGAAGCATATCAAGCTGCGTTACCACTCGATTCGCGAGTACATCGAAGATGGAGAAGTAAAGATTTGCAAAGTACACACTGATCTGAATGTAGCAGATCCGTTGACTAAAGCTCTCCCTAGGGCAAAGCATGACCAACACCAGAATGCCATGGGTGTTAGGTACCTTACAATGTAATCTAGATTATTGACTCTAGTGCAAGTGGGAGACTGTTGGAGATATGCCCAAGAGGCAATAATAAAAGTGGTTATTATATATCTTTATGTTTATGATAAAAGTTTATATACCATGCTATAATTGTATTAACTGAAACATTGATACATGTGTGATATGTAAACAAACAAAGAGTCCCTAGTAAGCCTCTTAACTAGCTTGTTGATTAATAGATGATTAGTTTCATAATCATGAACATTGGATGTTATTAATAACAAGGTTATATCATTGTATGAATGATGTAATGGACACACCCAATTAAGCGTAGCATAAGATCACGTCATTAAGTTATTTGCTATAAGCTTTCGATACATAGTTACCTAGTCCTTATGACCATGAGATCATGTAAATCACTTATACCGGAAAGGTACTTTGATTACATCAAACGCCACTGCGTAAATGGGTGGTTATAAAGGTGGGATTAAGTATCCGGAAAGTATGAGTTGAGGCATATGGATCAATAGTGGGATTTGTCCATCCCGATGACGGATAGATATACTGGGCCCTCTCGGTGGAATGTCGTCTAATGTCTTGCAAGCATATGAATAAGTTCATAAGAGACCACATACCACGGTACGAGTAAAGAGTACTTGTCAGGAGACGAGGTTGAACAAGGTATAGTGTGATACCGATGATCAAACCTCGGACAAGTAAAATATCGCGTGACAAAGGGAATTGGTATCGTATGTGAATGGTTCATTCGATCACTAAAGTCATCGTTGAATATGTGGGAGCCATTATGGATCTCCAGATCCCGCTATTGGTTATTGGTCGGAGTGAGTACTCAACCATGTCCGCATAGTTCACGAACCGTAGGGTGACACACTTAAAGTTGGATGTTGAAATGGTAGTACTTGAATATGGAATGAAGTTGGAATATTTGTTCGGAGTCCCGGATGGGATCCCGGACATCACGAGGAGTTCCGGAATGGTCCGGAGAATAAGATTCATATATAGGATGTCATTTTATGTGAATAAAATGTCGCGGAAGGTTCTATGGAAGGTTCTAGAAGGTTCTAGAAAAGTCGGAAGAAACCACCAAGGAAGGTGGAGTCCACAAGGGACTCCACCTCCATGGCCGGCCAACCCTAGTGGGGTGGAGTCCCAAGTGGACTCCACCATAGGGGGCCACCCCCCCTATGGAAGGTGGAAATCCCACCTTTGGGTGGGAGTCCTAGTTGGGCTAGGTTTCACCACCATATGGAAGGTTTTGGTTCGGGTCTTATTCGAAGACTTGGAGACCAACTCTTGGGGATCCACCTATATAATGAGGGGCCAAGGGAGGGGGCCGGCCAAGCCCAAGACCACAAGCTGGCCGCCCCCCATAGAGTGGCCGGCCCCCCTCCCAAACCCTAGCCAAGCTCCTCTCCTCCATATTGCCCGCATAGCTTAGCGAAGCTCCGCCGGACTTCTTCACCGCCACCCACACCACGCCGTCGTGCTGTCGGATTCAAGAGGAGCTACTACTTCCGCTGCCCGCTGGAACGGGGAGGTGGACGTCGTCTTCATCAACAACCGAACGTGTGACCGAGTACGGAGGTGCCCGTTCGTGGCGCCGGAACCGATCGTGATCAAGATCTTCTACGCGCTTTTGCAAGCGGCAAGTGAACGTCTACCGCAGCAACAAGAGCCTCCTCTTGTAGGCTTTGGAATCTCTTCAAGGGTGAGTCTCGATAATCCCCTCGTTGCTACCGTCTTCTAGATTGCATCTTGGCTTGGATTGCGTGTTCGCCGTAGGAAAATTTTTGTTTTCTATGCTACGTTATCCTACAGTGGTATCAGAGCCGTGTCTATGCATAGATGGTTGCACGAGTAGAACACAATGGTTTGTGGGCGTTGATGCTCTTGTTATCTTTAGTTGAGTACTTTGCATCTTTGTGGCATAGTGGGATGAAGCGGCTCGGGCTAACTTTACATGACCGCGTTCATGAGATTTGCTCCACGCTTGACATGCAACTTGTATTGCATAAGTGGCTTTGTCTGTCTCTCCTACTATAGTGAAGATTCAATTTACTCTTCTATTGAAAACACTAGTATCACCGTTGTGGTTCATGTTCGTAGGTAGATTGGATCTTACTCGAAAACCCTAAACCACGTAAAATATGCAAACCAAATTAGAGAACGTCTAACTTGTTTTTGCAGGGTTTGGTGATGTGATATGGCCATAATGTGATGATGAATATGTATGAGATGATCATTATTGTATTGTGGCAACCGGCAGGAGCCTTATGGTTGTCTTTAAATTTCATGTTGAGTAGTATTTCAAAGTAGTTGTAATAAGTTGCTACATGGAGGACGATCATGAAGACGGCGCCATTGACCTTGGTGCTTCGCCGACGATGATGGAGATCATGCCGTTGATGATGGAGATCATGTCCGTGCTTTGGAGATGAAGATCAAAGGCGCAAAGACAAAAGGGCCATATCATATCACATATGAACTGCATGTGATGTTAATCCTTTTATGCATCTTATTTTGCTTAGATCGCGACGGTAGCATTATAAGATGATCCCTCACTAAAATCTCAAGATAATAAAGTGTTCATCCTTAGTAGCACCGTTATCAAGTCTTGTCGTTTCGAAGCATCTCGTGATGATCGGGTGTGATAGATTCAATAAGTACATACAACGGGTGCAAGACAGTTTTGCACATGCGGATACTAAGGTGGCCTTGACGAGCCTAGCATGTACAGACATGGTCTCGGAACACGTGATACCGAAAGGTAGAGCATGAATCATATGATTGATATGATGAACACTTTGAGCGTTCGCCATTGAAATCACACCTTTTCTCGTGATGATCGGGTTTAGGTGCGGTAGATTTGGTTCGTGTGATCACTAAGACAATGCGAGGGATATTGTTTTGAGTGGGAGTTCACCTAGATTTTTAATTATGTAGAATTAAAATTTGAACTCAATTTGTCATAAACTTAGTCTAAACAATTGCAAATATGTTGTAGATATGGCGTCCTCAATCAATTTTAACCAGTTCCTAGAGAAAGAAAAGCTTAAGAGCAACGGTAGCAACTTCACCGACTGGTTCCGTCATGTGAGGATTTTCCTCAATGGCGGAAATCTGCAATATGTGCTTGATGCACCGCTAGGTGACCCTCCTGCAGAAACTGAAACCGATGAAGTAAAGAATGTTTACGCGACTCGGAAAACTCGGTACTCTCAAGTTCAGTGTGCCATCTTATGCAGTCTGGAATCCGATCTTCAAAAACGTTTTGAGCACCACGATCCTCATGAGTTGATAAAAGAGTTGAAGACTATTTTTGAGACTCATGCGGCCGTGGAATGCTATGAAGCATCGAAACACTTTTTCAGCTGTATGATGGAAGAAGGCAGCTCCATTAGTGAGCACATGCTCGTTATGACCGGGCATGCGAAGAAACTCAGTGACTTGGGAATAGTGATTCCTAACAGACTGGGGATTAATCGTGTCCTTCAATCACTGCCACCAAGTTACAAGAACTTTGTGATGAACTACAATATGCAGAACATGAACAAGGAGTTTCCTGAACTCTTTGGCATGCTAAAAGCTGCTGAGATTGAGATCAAGAAAGAGCACCAAGTGTTGATGGTCAACAAGACCACCAGTTTCAAGAAACAGGGCAAGTCTAAGGGAAAATTCAAGAAGGGTGGCAAGAAAGCTGCCACGCCTCCTATGAAACCTAAGAACGGCCCTAAAGCCTGAGTGCTATTACTGCAAGGAGAAGGGACACTGGAAGCGTAATTGCTCCAAGTATTTGGCAGATCTGAAGAGCGGCCTTGTCAAGAAGAAGAAAGAAGGTATATCGATATACATGTTATAGATGTTCATTTCACTGGTTCTCGTTCTAGTACCTGGGTATTTGATACTGGTTCGGTTGCTCATATTTGTAACTCGAAACAGGAACTAAAGAATAAACGACAACTGCTGAAAGATGAAGTGACGATGCGCGTTTAAACGGATCCAAGGTCAATGTGATCGCAGTCGGGACACTTCCTCTACATCTACCTTCGGGATTAGTTTTAAGCCTAAATAATTGTTATTATGTACCCGCGTTGAGCATGAACATTATATCAGGATCTTGTTTAATGCAAGACGGTTATTCATTCAAGTCTGAGAATAATGGTTGTTCTATCTTTATGAATAATATCTTTTATGGTCGAGCACCTGAAAAGAATGGCTTATTTCTGTTAGATCTCGATAGTAGTAATACACATATACATAACATTGATGCTAAGCGAATTAAATTGAATGATAATTCTACTTATATGTGGCACTGTCGTCTTGGTCATATTGGAGTGAAACGCAACTCCATACCGATGGATTACTTGAATCACTTGACTTTGAGTCACTTGATAGATGCGAAGCATGTCTGATAGGAAAAATGACTAAGACTCCATTCTCGGGTATGATGGAGCGAGCTACTGACTTATTGGAAATCATACATACAGATGTGTGTGGACCAATGAGTGTAGCATCGCGCGGTGGTTATCGTTATGTTCTAACCTTCACAGATGATTTGAGTAGATATGGGTATATCTATTTAATGAAACATAAATCCGAAACTTTCGAGAAGTTTAAGGAATTCCAAAGTGAAGTAGAAAATCAACGTAACAAGAAGATTAAATTTCTACGATCTGATCGGAGGTGAATATCTGAGTTATGAGTTTGGCATGCATTTAAAGAAATGCGGAATACTTTCACAATTGACACCGCCGGGAACACCACAACGAAACGGTGTGTCCGAACGTCGTAATCGAACTCTCCTAGATATGGTTCGTTCTATGATGTCTCTTACTGATTTGCCGTTATCATTTTGGAGTTATGCATTAGAGACAGCCGCATTCACTTTAAATAGAGCACCATCAAAATCCGTTGAAACGACGCCGTATGAATTATGGTTTAATAAGAAACCTAAGCTGTCGTTCCTAAAAGTTTGGGGTTGCGAAGCCTATGTAAAAAAGTTACAACCGGACAAGCTAGAACCCAAAGCGGAGAAATGCGTCTTCATAGGATACCCTAAGGAAACTATAGGGTACACTTTCTATCACAGATCCGAAGGCAAAATCTTTGTTGCTAAGAACGGAACCTTTCTTGAGAAAGAATTTCTCACTAAAGAAGTGACTGGAAGAAAAGTAGAACTCGATGAGATTGAAGAATCTCTACTCGTTGATCAGAGTAGCGCAGTACCGGAAAATGTTCCTGTACCACCTACACCGGCAACGGAGGAAGCTAATGATAATGATCATGAAACTTCAAATGAGACAGCTACTGAACCTCGCAGATCGACAAGGGATCGTGCCACTCCAGATTGGTATGATCCTTGTCTAAATGTCATGATTGTGGATAACAATGATGAAGACCCTGCGACGTATGAAGAAGCGATGAGCCCAGATTCCAACAAATGGCAAGAAGCCATGAAATCCGAAATGGGATCCATGTATGATAACAAAGTATGGACTTTGGTAGAATTACCTGATAGCCGCAAGGCTGTCGAGAATAAATGGATCTTCAAGAGAAAAACAGATGCCGATGGTAATATTACTGTCTATAAAGCTCGACTTGTCGCAAAGGGTTTCCGACAAATTCAAGGTGTTGACTACGATGAGACTTTCTCACCTGTAGCGAAGCTAAAATCTGTGAGGATTTTGTTAGCAATAGCTGCATTTTTCGATTATGAGATTTGGCAGATGGATGTCAAAACGGCATTCCTTAATGGAGACATTGAGGAAGAGTTGTATATGGTACAACCCAAAGGTTTTGTCGATCCTAAAAATGCGACAAAGTATGCAAACTTCAGCGTTCAATCTATGGACTGAAGCAAGCATCGAGAAGTTGGAACCGACGCTTTGATAAGGTGATCAAAGACTTCGGGTTTATACAGTGTCATGGAGAGGCCTGTATTTACAAGAAAATGAGTGGGAGCTCTGTAGCATTCCTGATA
Organism: Lolium multiflorum; assembly: GCA_030979885.1. NCBI lineage: Eukaryota > Viridiplantae > Streptophyta > Magnoliopsida > Poales > Poaceae > Lolium > Lolium multiflorum. The sequence goes on from CM061748.1 coordinate 216,853,498, forward strand.
TTATATGTAGATGACATATTATTGATTGGGAATGATATAGAACTATTAAGCAGTGTAAAGGGTTATTTGTATAATAGTTTTTCAATGAAAGACCTTGGTGAAGCATCATACATATTAGGCATCAAGATTTATAGAGATAGATCAAGACGTCTAATAGGGCTATCACAGAGTACATACCTGGACAAGATTCTGAAGAAGTTTAGAATGGACGAAAGTAAGAAAGGATTCTTACCTATGTTACCAGGCAAGGTCTTGAGTAAGACTCAAGGACCGGCTACGGCAGAAGAGAGAGAGGATGAGTCGGATCCCCTATGCCTCGGCAGTAGGCTCTATCATGTATGCCATGCTATGTACAAGACCGGATATAGCACATGCTGTTAGTTTGACTAGCAGATATCAAAGTGATCCAGGAATAGAACACTGGACGGTCAAGAATATCCTGAAGTACTTGAAAAGAACTAAGGATATGTTTCTTTGTTATGGAGGTGACCAAGAGCTCGTTGTAACAAGTTACACCGATGCAAGTTGGAACACTGATCCTGATGACTCTAAGTCACAATCTGGGTACGTGTTTATATTGAATGGTGCTGTAAGCTGGGCAAGCTCGAAGCAGTGCACGGTGGCGAAATCCTCAACAGAATCGGAGTACATAGCGGGAGGCTTCATCGAAGCGGTATGGATGAAGAGGTTCATTGTAGAGCTCGGTGTGGTTCCTAGTGCATTGGACCCACTAGTCATCTATTGTGACAACATGGGTGCCATTGCCAATGCACAAGAACCAAGGTCACACAAGAGGCTGAAGCATATCAAGCTGCGTTACCACTCGATTCGCGAGTACATCGAAGATGGAGAAGTAAAGATTTGCAAAGTACACACTGATCTGAATGTAGCAGATCCGTTGACTAAAGCTCTCCCTAGGGCAAAGCATGACCAACACCAGAATGCCATGGGTGTTAGGTACCTTACAATGTAATCTAGATTATTGACTCTAGTGCAAGTGGGAGACTGTTGGAGATATGCCCAAGAGGCAATAATAAAAGTGGTTATTATATATCTTTATGTTTATGATAAAAGTTTATATACCATGCTATAATTGTATTAACTGAAACATTGATACATGTGTGATATGTAAACAAACAAAGAGTCCCTAGTAAGCCTCTTAACTAGCTTGTTGATTAATAGATGATTAGTTTCATAATCATGAACATTGGATGTTATTAATAACAAGGTTATATCATTGTATGAATGATGTAATGGACACACCCAATTAAGCGTAGCATAAGATCACGTCATTAAGTTATTTGCTATAAGCTTTCGATACATAGTTACCTAGTCCTTATGACCATGAGATCATGTAAATCACTTATACCGGAAAGGTACTTTGATTACATCAAACGCCACTGCGTAAATGGGTGGTTATAAAGGTGGGATTAAGTATCGGAAAGTATGAGTTGAGGCATATGGATCAATAGTGGGATTTGTCCATCCCGATGACGGATAGATATACTCTGGGCCCTCTCGGTGGAATGTCGTCTAATGTCTTGCAAGCATATGAATAAGTTCATAAGAGACCACATACCACGGTACGAGTAAAGAGTACTTGTCAGGAGACGAGGTTGAACAAGGTATAGTGTGATACCGATGATCAAACCTCGGACAAGTAAAATATCGCGTGACAAAGGGAATTGGTATCGTATGTGAATGGTTCATTCGATCACTAAAGTCATCGTTGAATATGTGGGAGCCATTATGGATCTCCAGATCCCGCTATTGGTTATTGGTCGGAGTGAGTACTCAACCATGTCCGCATAGTTCACGAACCGTAGGGTGACACACTTAAAGTTGGATGTTGAAATGGTAGTACTTGAATATGGAATGAAGTTGGAATATTTGTTCGGAGTCCCGGATGGGATCCCGGACATCACGAGGAGTTCCGGAATGGTCCGGAGAATAAGATTCATATATAGGATGTCATTTTATGTGAATAAAATGTCGCGGAAGGTTCTATGGAAGGTTCTAGAAGGTTCTAGAAAAGTCCGGAAGAAACCACCAAGGAAGGTGGAGTCCACAAGGGACTCCACCTCCATGGCCGGCCAACCCTAGTGGGGGTGGAGTCCCAAGTGGACTCCACCATAGGGGCCGGCCACCCCTATGGAAGGTGGAAATCCCACCTTTGGGTGGGAGTCCTAGTTGGGCTAGGTTTCACCACCATATGGAAGGTTTTGGTTCGGGTCTTATTCGAAAACTTGGAGACCAACTCTTGGGGATCCACCTATATAATGAGGGGCCAAGGGAGGGGGCCGGCCAACCCCAAGACCACAAGCTGGCCGCCCCCATAGAGTGGCCGGCCCCCTCCCAAACCCTAGCCAAGCTCCTCTCCTCCATATTGCTGCATAGCTTAGCGAAGCTCCGCCGGACTTCTTCACCGCCACCGACACCACGCCGTCGTCTTTGTCGGATTCAAGAGGAGCTACTACTTCCTGCCCGTGGAACGGGGAGGTGGACGTCGTCTTCATCAACAACCGAACGTGTGACCGAGTACGGAGGTGCTGCCCGTTCGTGGCGCCGGAACAGATCGTGATCAAGATCTTCTACGCGCTTTTGCAAGCGGCAAGTGAACGTCTACCGCAGCAACAAGAGCCTCCTCTTGTAGGCTTTGGAATCTCTTCAAGGGTGAGTCTCGATAATCCCCTCGTTGCTACCGTCTTCTAGATTGCATCTTGGCTTGGATTGCGTGTTCGCCGTAGGAAAATTTTTGTTTTCTATGCTACGTTATCCTACAGTTCATGGGAGTATTAAAGAAATATGTTCGTAACCGTGCTAGGCCAGAAGGAAGCATCGCCAAGGGCTATGGAAATGAAGAGGTAATTGAGTTTTGTGTTGACTTTGTTCCTGACCTTAAGCCGATTGGTCTTCCTCGATCGCGGCACGAGGGGAGACTAAGTGGAAAAGGCACGATCGGAAGGAAATCAACGATATGTATGGACGGCCATTCTCTGACTGAAGCACACCACACAGTTCGACCAATTCCAGCTTGGTGGCTCCGTACTTTGAGAAACACAAGAATATTTTACGCTCGGACAACCCAGCCTGAATCCTGGATTAGGAAGGCCCACATGGAGACTTTCGGCAGTTGGTTGAGAAAACATTTAATGAGTGACAATGAGGTTGTAGATCAGCTGTACATGTTGGCCAAGACACCATCTTCGACTATAACGACTTTCCAAGGGTACGAGATAAATGGGAATACATTTTACACGATCGCCCAAGATAAAAAGAGCACCAACCAAAACAGTGGTGTCCGCTTTGATGCAGCAACCGAGAATGGGCAAAAGGTCACATATTATGGTTACATAGAGGAGATATGGGAACTTGACTATGGACCCTCCTTCAAGGTCCCTTTGTTCCGGTGCAAATGGTTCAAGCTAACAGGAGGTGGGGTAAAGGTGGACCAGCAATACGGAATGACAATGGTGGATTTCAACAATCTTGGTTACCTTGACGAACCATTCGTCCTAGCGAAAGATGTCGCTCAGGTTTTCTATGTCAAGGACATGAGTAGCAAACCGAGGAAACGGAAAGATAAGAAAACGATCAGTACATCATGCGATGATCCAAAGCGCCACATTGTTCTTTCAGGGAAAAGAAACATCGTGGGAGTGGAGGACAAGACAGACATGTCAGAAGATTATAATATGTTTGGTGAAATTCCGCCTTTCAAAGTGAACACCGATCCAAGCATTAAGTTAAATGATGAGGATGCTCCATGGATACGGCCCAATCGTAAGCAAGCAGGGACACAAGGGAAGAAATGATGTGTAATAATTTATTGTACCAAACTTTGTTGAATGGATCATGTGAATTATATTGCCCGTGATGTGTTTGGTGTCCATTTTCGAATGATTCGATTGATTCGAGAGATAGCACTGATGATACATGAAATTTGGAGTGATTTAGTCATACTCCTGCCTAGGCGTATAATATGCATACTCGTAGTCTTCATAGTCGCCGCCGTTGTACTGGTAGTCGTCGCTTCTAAGTTACCGCCGTCGTCGTCGGCTGTCGTCGGGCGGCGCTCGTGGCTCGGCGAGGGTAGCGCAGGCGGGGGATATCGCCGGCCGTGATGTAGTCCATGACGCTGGAGTCCGGCCGTACCACCATAGCCGACGGCCGGCCTCGTGGAAGTTCCCAGGAGGCGAGTCCTCCTCATACGCGAGCGCCCTCTCACGCCGATTGATGAAGAAGGCGTCCCAAGTATGCTGGTTATCGGGATGCCAGCGGGGATTCATCCGCTGCTCCGGCGTGAGGTCGAGGTAGTAGTGGTTCGTGATGGCTGCTGGCGCGCGTACCGAGGGAGGAGGGACCACGCCGCTCGGCGCTTAGGCTCGGCGGGGACGCGGTAGCCGGTGGGCAAGGGTAGTTCGCAAAGCTCTCCACCTGGGTAGGTTAGAGTGGGTGCGGTGGAAGCCATGAGAGAGTGATGAGAGATTGGAGAGATGTGATAATGCTGGCCAAGCCGGCAACATATATGTAGTGAGAAATGGCGGGAAAAATGGGAGCGGGAAGACAGGAGGCGGGAAGAAAGTGGCGGGAAGAAAGAGGCGGGAAGAAAGAGGCGGCGGGAAGAAATTGGCGGGAAGAAAGAGGCGGGAAAAGAGGGGAAGAGGGCGGAGGAATGGAAGAGGGAGAAAAGAAAGCGGAAAGAGGGCGCGGAAAAACGAGCCGGGAAGAACTGGTGGGAAGATTTTATTTTTGAATTTTTTGATATATTACTTGTATTTTTAAGATTTTTAAATGAATTAGTTTTATTTTCTTAATTTTTTAATATATTATTTGTATTTTTAAGATTTTTAAATGAATTAGTTTTATTTTTCTAAATTTTTTAATATATTATTTGTATTTTTAAGATTTTTAAATGAATTAGTTTTATTTTTCTGAATTTTTTGATATATTATTTGTATTTCAGATTTAGAAATGAATTAGTTTTATTTTTCTGAATTTTTTGATATATTATTTGTATTTTTAAGATTTTTAAATGAATTAGTTTTATGTTTCTAATTTTTTTGATATATTATTTTATTTTTCAGATTTAGAAATGAATTAGTTTTATTTTTCTGAATTTTTTGATATATTATTTGTATTTTTAAGATTTAGAAATGAATTAGTTTTATTTTTCTGAATTTTCTGATATATTATTTGTATTTTCAGATTTAGAAATGAATTTTATTTTGAAAAAAGGCCTTTAGTCGCGGTTGGCCGCCAACGACTAAAGTATTTTCAAGAACAAATTTTCAAAAAAATTTCCTGAAAAACCCGCGGTTGCAGGCCCACCGTTGCTATATAAACAAATCGCGCCGTGCGGTTCACTCCACATCTTCTTCCTCGAACCGTCAGGCTGCGGAGGCGATCCCTGCGTCCTCGACGATCGCCGCTGCGCCGCCGCCGCCGTCGACCGCCTCAGCTCGTCGTCGCCGTCGTCGGCGCCGCGCGCCTCTCGATCCCCTTCTCACTTCGATCCCGCGCCGCCCGTACCGCGCGCCGCCGCTCTCGGGCGTCCGCTCGGAGTCCGAGAGCGCCATTGCGTTGCCGCGGCCACGCGTTCGCCGCTGGTTGCGGGCACGCCCGCCGCCACACGCCGCCGCCGTCGCGCTGTCAGAGAGAACGAGGAAGAACAGAGGAGAGAGAAAGGCAGGGGCGTCTGGCCCCTTTTTTTTGTTTTTTTTACTTTGTAACTAAGTTGTTTTAATTAAAAACTAGTAAAAATGCCAACTTTATTGAATTGCAACTACAAAATTATGTGAAGAACTAAAAAATTGAACTTCACAAAAACTTTAATTAACTTAACAAAAAAATTGAACAAGAAATAACTTAACAAAATTTAACAAAATAACTTAACAAAAGTTTGTCAAAAAATATAATACGCGTGGGTTTTTTTGTTTTTGTATGAAAAATATAATACTTTGGAATGTTAACTGAAAAATTGACTTAATAAAAAATCCCTCTCTTTTTTTACTTAACAAAAAATTAACTTAACTAAAATTTTGACTTAATAAAATTAAAACTTAACATATTATTATGACTTAATAAAATTTTGACTTAATATGACTTAAATTTTGACTTAATATGACTTAAAATTTTGACTTAATAAAATTAAAACTTAACATATTATTATGACTTAATAAAATTAACTTAACTAAAATTTTGACTTAATATGACTTAAATTTTACAAGAACTCAAAATAACTTAACATATTATTTGTATTTTTTCACTTTTAAAAGAACTCTAGACTTGACTTAGAAATTTTGTCTTAAATTTTTTGACTTAACGAAAATTTGACTTAACCACCGCGCGTATCTGAGGCCGGCAGCGCTCGTCGCCCCCTCCGTATACGCGTGGTGTTTTTGGGATCGAGGGGGCGGCGAGGGTTATGTCGTCGGCACCGCTGTCGGCGCCACCGCCACCGGTCTCTCGGTCCACGCGGCTGCGAGGTCGATCGTCCGCATATACACATCTAATACACGCGTCCCCCCTCTCGCCTCCCTCGTCGCCCTCTCTCTTTATATGTAGATGTGATAATTAATGCTGCCATATACACAATTACTTAGTTTTTACTACATGTTTTCAGGACTGACATATGACTGTGCATGTATCGTGTCCGCAGGTTCCACTGGATTCTGCTAGTAATTCAATTTCACGACTCCACAGTTCTCATCCACGACTCTCTGAATATGAATGCAAAGCTTTGGGCCGACTTGAGAAAAATGATGCAGAAGTAATTATATATTTTCATTCACTTGCGCTCTATATCGATCGGCCTATTTTGTTCATTTCCTAATATCAAGTAACTAATAACTCTCTTGTTTATTTAATTTTCTTTGCCTCGTAGGGTTTGGACACGGTTCGTAAACACAAAGGTCGGTGAATTCAAAAAAGAGCTACAATTTAAAAGGGTAGTGTCTGCGACTGGAGATATTCAGCCAAAGGGGACCAATCTATGTGGATACTATGTTTGTGAGATGATCCGGAGATACACCTCTGAGCGGATTTCGTGTCCGAACAACATTAGCAGGAATAACCTTCGGAAGACGCTTAGTCTAGAAGCTCGCTTCCGACCACTTCAAGAGGAACTAGCTGGATGGATCGCGAAGCAAGTCATCGATCCTAGAGGAGAACACTATGTAGAGGACGTAGAACTTCATATGCAGTAAATCATATGTATGGAAACTAGTTCAAAATTGTATATGGTCATCGATATTGAATATATATTGTCAATTCCTCTTGAATTCTTTTTGGTTCTAATTTCAAATTTGTTTGAAATTGTACGTTCATATGCATGTATATGTAGTACCGTAGAATATGTGAAACTCCTTCAAAATTAAAATAAAATAGAAAAGAAAATAAAACAATACAAACTAAAAAGAAACCAGGTTTGGGGGGGCTAAAACCCTAAACCTGCGGCGGCCTTTAGTCGCGGTTGGCGAGAGAACCGCGACTAAGGTCCTCCGCCCGAAGGACTGCTGGCGGCCACGTGGAGCCTTTAGTCGCGGTTCGTAAGGAACCGCGACTAAAGGGGGGTGGGCTTTAGTCGCGCTTGCTTGGTCGCGGTTGCGCAACCGCGACCAATGACAGTTGCGAACCGCGACGGAAGTCCTTTTTTCTTATGGGGGCTGGATCTCTGTTGCAATATGGCTTCTCGTCCTGCACAGCGCACAAAGGGAGATACGTGAACGACATCATTACACCGTGGACTGTGTCGTGGCAATCTACGTCGGAATTCTCTTGTGGAGGATGACTCGGTTCATCTGGTCTGCTAGAGATGCCAGCCGAGCTAGAAGGCTTGCCAAGCTTGAGGAGGTTCAGGGCAGACTAATCCATGCAGCAAAGGACTCAGACATCGATGAGATCCGTGATCTGCTGAAGGAGGTCGAGCTAGCAGGTCATGAAAAGAAGGGCTTCTCACAGAGGGCCATCCTGGCCTTTGCCGCAGCCACAATTATGTTCACCCTTACTTGTGTTGTCCTTGCCCTTACTTTAACGAGCGACGGATGATTTTTCACTTGCTTGAATCCCCTGAAATACATCCCATTTTCTTGGGTTACACTGTCGGTCGTTATCTGTAGTTAGAGACTACACAGTGTTCTTTCTTCCAGGAAACATGTTTGGGAAGAAATGTAAGTTCAGTTTAGCGGCATTAATTTGATAAGTTTACATAATTGCTTCGAGTCATGTTTTGGGGTTGTGCCGTTGCGAACTGTAATTGCTCCGTTTTTGACATTTCCTCTGGCATTGACCGATTTTTTTTGGAACGGAAACTGATGTTGTGAACATGGATGTAGTTAAACTTTGACTATTTAGATTGGTTATTAAAAAATATGTTCACTTGTGTAAAAAAGTATTTCATAATATTATAGTTTGGTCAATATTCATAACTACTACTACATTAAAGTTATAATACTTCTTCCGGCTCGAAATACTTGTGAAATCATTTTTTTGAAGTTAAAACTTGTGAAATCTGAACATATTTTAGCCTACATTTTACTTAAACCTGTGACAAAGTACTATTTAGGTCTGGAGCGGCGACGGCGGCATGTTGCACCAAGTGGCCAGTGCTCTGCTCCTGAGCCAGGATGAGTGACGACGGCGAGACAGGGTAGTCTTCTAGAAGACGGGTGCGTCGCGTGTGTTGTGACTTGTGAGTGACCATGGGAAGCCTGGCGTGGTTATAAGTCTGTAATCGTTGTGGAGATACAGCCAAGAAATAGAAAGTGACTTGCGTGCTCGCAGGCTTCTTCCTCTCTTCTCCGTCGAGCTCTGTATATCTCTGTCGGGGCATCTCAAGCGGCTAGAGCATCTCCAACTGCGAGACGAGATGGAGCGACGCGACCGAACGTTAAGCGTCCCTTTGCGTGAGGTCGAAAAATGCGTTGGGTTTCTGCTCCAGCGGGATGACGTAAAGTGATCGGGGCGTCCACGGCGACGCAAACCTGACTTGTCGGATGCGTCTCTACGGACGCTGCACGGACGCGCAAAGTGTCCGCTCACGTCTGGCGGACATTTCGTCGGACCCGCCTGTCAGCGACCCTAGCTCGATGCGTCTTCTCAGGCGCGCCAGCGACTGGCGCTGCTGCGTCGCTTCGGCAGTCTGCGCCACGTTAATGGCGATGCCTTGCATGTCGAGCGGCCGCCACCCACCTCCGCCAACGTAGTAATGGCGATGCTACGCGTCCCGCGGCGTCAGCTGCCCCCGTCCTATATAAAGAGGGCGCGCGCTCTTCTTCCTCATCCACTCCCTCACACAAACCCTAGCCGCCACAAGCTCCACCGTAGCGCCGCCTAGCTCTTCCTGTGACGCAGCCAGCCCCACGAGGAAGTCCATGGCGGGTCCTGGTGGCCGGCAAGGCGGTCGAGGCCGCGGGCCTGAACGCCCGGGCCGGGGCCGCCGAGGTGGAGCAGCTACGGCTCCACGGTCGCCGTCGTCTTCGCAGGAGGAGCGCTGCTTCGAGTTCCTCCTCCGCATCGACAATGACCCCCTCGGCATCAAGCAGCTCCCGGACAAGTTCGCCGAGTTTGTCGATGGCGTCGAGCCGGCCCAGGTGCAGCTACGGGAGGCCAGCTGCAACTTCTACCGGTGGCCTGTCGAGGTCTTGTTCGATGGGCAGGGCAAGATGTACCTACACACGGGGTAGGACAAGTTTGCCCGCGACCTCGCGCTCGAGCTCGGCTGCCATCTCACCTTCCTTTACGAGGGGGACATCGAGATGATCGTCAAGGTGTTCGACGACACATCCTGCCACATGCACTACCACACCGGCAAGTCCGGCTCGGACACCGACAATTAAAACTGTTAGAGTGTTCTTTCTTTACAGCGAATATGGCCACGAGCCAATTGAAGCCACTAGTGACGGTTTCTGGATGTTCTTCCCCGAAAGGACCAAGAGGGCTATAATTACCAGTTGGATTTTCCAGTTTGGGTGATTGAGTGTGTCCGAGAGTGTTCTTTCTTGGCAGCGAACATACGGAACCAACACTAGTTAGGTTTTCTCATTTTCCAATATTCTAATTTTTGTCAACCATGGTTCAAACTATATATTAGTTTGTGTAAACCATGTTCCCAATTACGATATTAGTTTGTGTAAAACCATGTTCCAAATTATGTTTTAGTTTGTGTAAAACCATGTGCCAAACTATGTGTTAATTTGTGTAAAACCATGTTCCCAATTATTTGTTAGTTTTTCTAATGTTTGGAAGTATGTTTAAAATAGAAAAAAAAACAAGTAGAAAAAATAATGCGTTCAGGCCACTGGAGGCACCCCAGATGCAAACAGACGCGCGGATAAGAACGGTCATTTTCGTGTTGCCAGGCGACGCAAACAGATAATTTGGACGTCCGAAATGCGTCACCCCGTTGGAGATGCCCTTACGCGTATCTATTTGCGTCCATGTTCTTGCCAGGTGACAAACAATTGCCCACTGAGTTTGGAACACACTAAATCCTCGCTTCACATCTTTTTTGGTACATTCTTGCATCATGGCAAACATCTTCGTTTTTTTCGTGTTTGAATTACGGATAGTCTTGACCCAGTTACGATAGATGTCATCAACAAGATAATATGGCTTGTCGTATTCATTTTCATCGATCTCGTACCTCACACGAAGAGTGATCTCGTACCTCAATTGAAGAGCTTTGCCTTGCATAAGTCGGTTTTCAATCGAAGAGCGGTGCAACACATTGATGTCATTGTTGGAACCGGCCATACCAAAGAGTGAATGCCAAATCCATAAATGATGCGATATCACTGCTTCAAGAATGACAGTGCATCCCTCCGCATGGCCGATGTACTGACTGACAAAGGATTAATTTGTCAATGCCTATCCCACGCATCCATGGCTCTTGCAGCCCTATCCCATCCATGGCTCTTGCAGCCCTATCCCACGCTGCTTGCGGGAGTTGGACTTTTGCGCGAGTTGAAGTCCCAGCATACTTAGTGCCTAAGCCTTTTCGAGATCAGCGGGATCGATGTAAGGATTTCCCAAATCATCGAAAGCCTCGACGTTTCTGGTTCTGATCGGCCTCTTCTATCGCATAGATCTGATGGTATTTTGCGTATTGATTTTTGTCGGGATTGGTGACACCATCATATAGAGTGGTGAAGACCTTTCCGATGGCAAAGATTTGTCGATGAAGTTGAAGCTGTCGGCTGTCGGAATCGCTGCTTATAAAGGAGTCCGCAGACGACTCGAAGGATGTGTTGCTGAAGATCTTGGCGAGCTTTCCGCTTGCCTTGTTGTCGACGAAGCGTGCGACGAAAACTCCTCGTCACTCAACGAAAAGTTAGAATCGACCGCTGAAAATTCCGACGAGATCGGAACTTCGAGACGGTAGGATCCTTCTTTGTTGACGCCAAATCGGAATTCCCGAACGTCATGACGATAGGCTCCTCTAGATAGGCACATGCATCCATACGGGAGGGCGGGTGAGGAATAAAATCGACTAGATCAGTTTTTTCCTGGTTACCTCGATCCATCGCATTGCTCGCCACCGACGAAGTCGATGATCTTGAACGTGCCATCGAGATCAGCTCCTTGCAACCTCTAATCCCCACAAACGGCGCCAATTGACAAATGATTAATTTGTCAATGCCTACAGATTGTAGACTAGGGTTTTGCTAGAAGTAGAGGGCAAGTAGATCTCGAAGGTTTCAGCGAAAAGTACTCGACGATTGTGAAAACTAGGGTTATGTTGACAGTAGATTCGATCCTTTTTCGTCCCTCGACTCCCCTTATATAGAGGGTGGAGTCGAGGGTTTCGTAATACACAAGTTACAGAGTTCGGGAGGGTTTCGTATCCAACCCGTAAGATTACAAGTTTCTATATTTCCTAATACAATCTATCTTTCTTTAACTAAATGGGCTTCCAAGTCTTCTTATTCTTCGAGTCCTGGGCCTTCAGTAAATCCCGGGTACCATCTTTGGTAGGCCCATTGGGGATGCCTATGTCACTGACCATACCATCCAAATGGATAATTCTTCCACTTCCAGTGAATGCAATCTATGCTGCCAATCATACATGAAACCCTCTAGACTCGTTGATAGAAAACATCCGCCTTGTATCTTCAATTGTTGGATCCCTCAAGTAATATTCTCCGAACATGCGGCAATCACGGCTCACCAAAACCGATACATGGCGTTAAGATAGGTGCTCTCACCCATTCGAAGATACTCACCGAATATATCAGTAGTCAATCCATACGATACCATGTGAGCTAGAGAATTTTTTTTGGTAAGAGGTGAAGCCTAGCGCACCTGTGGCATCGGGCCTGCATTAGAAGTATGAGTCGTAGTCTGTGACGCCTCGTAGAATGACCATGAACATGTTCCTTGACATCATGTACTGCCGCCAGAACAATTTTTCTGGGTACATCGGATCAGTGCGGTCGAAGTAGTCCTTGTAGAGCCGGAGGTGCCCATCTACGTGCGACAGGTTTTTTTGAGCGGCCTTTCATAGAGCCCCGTTGCACCGGCGTCTGGCTGGCATTGTACTTGTGGAGGATGGAGGCCGCAACAAAAGCCATGTTCTGCGTCGTCTGCTCGGATTCGTTGTCGAAAGAGGAGTGAATGACCTCACTGCGTAACTTTTCGAGCGACTTCCACATGTCCATCTGCGTGGGTAGCAACTGCGGATCAATGCTCTCCCACAATAGCGCCCAAAAAATGAATTTGGGAACCTACCGACGCAATTGACCGAACAGGTCCTGAGCGGCGAGGCGGGCCAGCGTAATCGGTAGATGTTTCCCCCCGAAGACGCGACATATGCAGTTAAGAATCTACTCCGACTCTGATCCTGTTCTCCGGCGCTGCGAGACCCAAACAGACGTACTACGGTGATGCGGCAGGGTGGGGTTGGGGTGGAGGCGGCACCTTAGGGCAGCAAAGAAGGGGAAGAGTAAGCAAATCCGCTCGGTCGATTTTGTTGTGTCTAACGTGAGAGACTATGATAGAATACGCGGGCACTCGTCGTACCTGCAAAGACGCATTCAAGACACATATTTGAGCAACGTTCGCTTCTCCACGAACAAACAGATCACTATGCGTTGGACCACTAGACCTAGATGTAGGCGTATTTTTCGATGGTGAGATTGCAAAGGGTTGATCGTCCCGGCAGAGATGGCCTAACGTCCGGCAGTCGACAACAGGACACTACACGACATCTCCCAAGGACAAAATCACACTACACGACAAGGCCGGTATCTGGTACACGCCTCTACTTACTCCCCGTACCTGCCGCCTCCCTGCCCTTGTGGCGTTCCCCATGTTCCTACCGTGTGCGCTGACCATGCACGCAAGGTGCTCGACTTATTTAGCCTTCCCTCTGCTCGTGTTTTGCTCTGTGATTCTTGGTTGTCTGTAAGGAAGTAGGACAGTTACCACCTTTTCTTGATCGAGGTCTACTCGGGACGATGGCGGAGGAGAAGCTGCCGTGCCCGACGCCGTCGTGGTCAGACATCCCGCTGGAGCTGGCCGGCCTGGTGCTCCACCTCCTCCCCGCGTACGTCGACCGCGCCCGCTTCGGCGCGGTCTGCCCGCAGTGGCGCGCCGCTGCGCGGCAGCTCGCCGCGCCACCGCCGGTGCCGCTGCTCGCTCTTCCCGACGGCACTTTCTACAGCCTCCCCTGCACGGAGCCCTTCCGCTTCGCCGGTTGCGGCTTCGCTGGGTTCAAGAGCGCCTGCGGCAGCTGGCTCGTCTTCCCGCGCCACGACGGATGCTTCCTGGTGAACCCGTTCTCCAGGGCCACTGTGAGGCTTCCTGCTCTGTCCAGCGTCCGTCCCAGTTGCCTCCCTAGCGGCGCTGGTTTTAAGCCTGTGGAATCCCTTACCCGCATATGGCCGCGCATCAAGAACAGGAAACACCAGCTGAACAAGCTAACCTTCTGCTCGCCCAACCTTGTCGCTGCATTCGTCAACCGCCATGGCCGTGGTCAGATTCTAGTGTGCCAGCCGGGGGCTTCCTCGTGGTCGTCGGTTCCAGACCACCACACGTTCAAGGGGTTCCAAGACATGGCCTTCTACAAGGGCAAGCTCTACATGCTCTCTTACCACGAGCATCTCTCCGTCGTGGACATCAGCCAGGACCAAGCCACGGGAGATCCACAGGTTTCTCGAATCGTACGGGTCATCAACGGTAATGCATTCCCTTGGCTCCTGCCCCAAAACAACATTTATGTCCATAAGAAGCTCTACCTGGTCGAATCACATGGAGGCGGTGGCGCGCTGGTAATGGTGCGCAGGCAGGTTTGCTGCCGATGGATGCTTGGTAGATACGTGGTTGTAGGCAACAAGTTTGATGTGTTTGAGGCTGGCCACCTCAAGCGCCCAGCAGGTTCAGATGGGTGGGTCAACAAGACGACCTTGCACTAGTACACCGTAGAGATTTTGGGGCACTTGTGCCTGGGGCACTTTTCAAAGTGCCCCTATACACCCTATATTAGAGGCACTTTGTTCAAACTGCCTCTAATAGCCTACCTATTAGGGCAGTTTGGATAAATGCCCCAGTACATACCCATCTATTGGGGCAGTTTAGAGAAGTGCCTCTATTTGTGGCTAGCTACTGGGACAGTTTGGAGAAGTGCCCCTATAGGTGGCTACCTACTGGGGCAGTTTGGGAAAAGTGCCCCTATAGGTAGCTACCTACTGGGGCAGTTTGGAAAGTGTCCCTATAGTTAGCTACCTACTGGGGCAGTTTGAAAAGTGTCCCTATAGGTGGCTAACTACTGGGGCAGTTTGAGGAAATGCCCCAATAGGTGGTTACCTACCAGGGAAAGTGCCAATATAGATAATTACACAGTTTGGTAAAGTGCTCCAATAGATATCCACCTATTAAGATAATTTGATAAAGTGCTCCAATATATAGCTACATTTGGAGAAGTGCCTCAAAAAATTGTACCTATTAGGGCATTTGGGGAAGTGCCCCAAAGGCTAGCCACCTATTGGGATACTTTACGTATTGTTTCAAACTTGCAATAACTAATCATATTTTAAGCCATTTTTACTACTAGAACATACAAAGATGGCTAGAAAAGCAACTTCGTTACACGCATCAGTTATTTTTTTGCTCGCGATGCTAGTACACAGTTCTAATCAAGAGTTTACAGAAGAACCGCAACGATCAAATTTACACAGTTCTAATCAAGAGTTTACAGAAGGACAACAATGATCAAACGCACATTCCTGACTTAGATGTCCTGATACTGAAGTTTCAAGATGGATGGGGCTGGGACGTCCGCTTCGCACCAAGCTTAACAGCCCACAAATCCCATCGTCAAACAATTTAAAAGTTAAAACCACAGTGGTGAATACACAACATTTGCATTAAAACACAAGAAAAAACAGTGCATGATAGAGGAATACTTAATAAACTAGATTTTGATGTGCGCCTTGACGCACGACCCCGTGAAGTTTGTGCTAAAATTTATTTTTTATAATGGCAATAAAAAATAGACTGCCAATATGATTGTGTGTTTCGTAGGTTTTACTGGAACCAATTAAGGTAACAAAAAGTTCGGGTAATAACGAATGAAGCAGGCCATCTCCAAAGTAACAAAAAATTCAGGTTACAATTATGTGACATGTAGATACAATTTGCTCCACGTCAAGCAGAAAAAGGAAGAGACAACAGTAAGCAGATTGAGGGCAACAATCACTCCGGCAGTTCGCTGTTTGGATTTTCGGGAGTCCTCACAGTCGATGGTGATGTTGGTGAGCAGGCAGCAGGCGTAGATGATCCTTGGCAGCCGGTGTTTTTCAGGACTCCACGGTTCTCTTTTGAGTAACTGTCACCTTTCCTTCAGCCTAGCCATATCACCCTGCACCTCCATTGCAGCGATTCATCGCCTGCTGAACTCCACTTTCGCCGGAGATAGGTCGTGACCTTGGTATAGAGTTATCAGCCAGGGACTCTTTGAAGTAGTGTCCTGTGCAAACAACAGACTGCAGTCTTATAATCTGAATGTATCACAACTTACTGCAACATAGAACGTGAGGAAACAATGAATGGGAATTTAAGACCTATTTAAATCCAAAATATTCAGTTAATTATTTCCATGCTTTTGAGTAGGAAATATTATCCCTATCATTTTTACCTACTCTTGGGCAACAAAGAATAAAATTTAGCCTTACAGCGAGTAAAAAATTATAAGGCACATGTAATAAAAATCTTATAGAGTATGGCACGAAAGTGTATAGAGCAAAGCAACAAATCAGAAATACTGCGACTTTGAAATTCCCCACCAAATAATAGAGAAAGCTAGTGTATTATCATACCTGGTGCAAACTAAAAATATATGAATGTTCTTTGGAACTGGTATAAGAAATGTTCAAGCTAAGAAAAACAAAGTGTATGAATAACTGAAAGTTCTGGCCACCCTAGTGTATCAGTTATTTGGTCTTCTTTGTCAGCCTTTGATTCTTTTTGTGTCCAGCCAACGGTGGAGACCTCTATTCACATTCTTCAATCTTTCTAGCGCAGTGTAGTTGAAATCTTTGAGAACTTCTTCGCTCCAGTCTCCATGTACATGATTGTTTTTGCCGCAGCTTGATTTGTTGTTTTTCCAAGGCATCTTCTGGGTGGAGGGAAGTCCGAAGAAAGTGTGCAGAAGGGTAAAACATTATTTTGGTGGAAAGTAGCATCCTCCAACAATCTGGCTTTCGTACTTAGGACACGGAAGGCGCAGTTTTTTCATCATAGCTTCCAGGCTAATTTTGATTGGTACCTCGTCGTGCTACATGAAGCTGCTGCTATGGAATTGAAAAAATATTAGGCCACCTAATCTAAGTAGACAAAAGCATAATAAATTACGTTCTATCATTATCCAGGCATGAATAATTGATGGAAAATGTGCCAACCACAAAAAAATAATGCAGTACAAGAAGCCAAAGGACAAGAAACCTCTGTTAGGTCTGTGAATACAGGCATAACATGTTTGTCCAAAAAAGAAGAAGTTAATTGCACGTGTAGAGGAGTTGTCTTTGCATAACATGGAATTGAGAAAACATCGGATCAACTCAGTAACTACGTAAGCCTGAAAAGAGAACACGAAACCACCTACATAATGAACCATGACCTGTACAGAAAAGTGGGCATTGCCAAGATAAAAAAAAAATGGATTCGTAGAACTGGTCTATAAAGACTATACTGTAATTTGTTCAATAGGCAGACAAGCAAAGCATGATTAGAGAATTAGCTGGCCTTGAAAGTATGTCCAACTTTTGAATTCAAACTTTGCAAATAAATACATCTTGGTGTGTGCTCCACTCTCGGCGGACACATCTCTAGTGGGAAGAAACTTATAGGGAGCACCATTAAGAAAGCTTTTTATAGGGATCCGATTGTAGGAGCATTTGGAATATTCAGGAAATCATCAGACTAAGATATATAAAAAAGAAAGCAAAAGACACAGGAAAATGTGAATCAAAATCTTCAGACATAAACATAAAACTTGGTCATTTATACACTAATTACTAAAAATAAACTTGTGGGGATTCAACTACAAAACTGATTACAGATGGGTTTCAGGAAGAAACTAATTAAGGGCCTCTAAACATTCATAGAGAAGAAATTACTAATATAAAAGTATTCAAACAAATGGGTTAATTGCTCATATATACCTTCTGTAAGACCACCAGTTCTCCGGCATGTCCTTGTTGCGGACCTCCAAGAGCTACCTCTTTACATCTGGATTGCAACACAACGTACCATTTCAATGGGTGGCTGCATATATGCAAAATGGATTGATCTAGCAAAGAAGAAGACGAAGAGGTAGTGGCACGTACATACTCTGCTATACTGAGCCGAAGAAAACATGGATCAACGCAGCCTTATCCACGCGGGGAAAGATCTTCTCACACTCCACCTGATATGGAGCTAAGCAGCAGCCTGCAGTGCCCCTTCCCTGCCACACCATCTCCTGCTAGACAAAGATAGAAGATTGTAATTATTTGACTACTTTAACAACTAAGCGAAAATGCAAAATACATGTTCGATTTCCTGTGAAACACCAAACTTCAATGATGGAACTATGTTCACATTCGAAAGAACAATAATTAATGATAATGAATTCATAATCCCTCAAGTAGAAGAAATAATAGATCAAGATTTGAAGAAGTACAAGATGGCATCACAAACTTTGCTTATAACTATTAGTAAGACCATATAAATATATCTAATAAACCATTTCTTGCTTTTTCAATTCAAATCCAATGATCACCTAAGATTTGGGAACCTCGAAGAAAACAAACAAAAATGAAAAAAGTAGTTTACATGGATATAAAAAATGACCTGATCTGAATCCATTTTCAGATGAGAAACACCGGACATGCTAATGAGTGTGTAGCAAGAATATGAGGAGCACAAGTTAGAAACTATTGTGCAAGACAAGGGTTGTGATCTTGGAGTGATAAGATATGTAATAGGGTGATATAATAAGGCCCAGAAGTACCTTCACTAAATAAGAAAGGAAACTAATAATTGCCCATGAAAAGAAGAATAAACCAAGGTCATAATGACCACCAACCATTATTTTTAGTTAGCTCTAGTGGTATTCTGCATGTGGTAAAATTCACCAAGCACAATAGCAGTAAACTTGAGAACCTTTATCATGGATCTTTTACAATTCTAGTGGGCATCACATTCATACACCTCTCATCAAAAGACCGACTAATTCATAAACAAGGTCCTTTTATTTGTCTCGACATTGTTTTAACTATTAACTAATCATCTTCATTGGTTCATGCCAAGAGGCTATAACTAACCTATTTCCTGAACTCTTTCCATAAAAAATTCAAATTAATTACAGTAAAGAAAGCCGTTGAATTCGCAACATGTTTTCTTTAACCTGTTTCTTAAACCGCTGAAGTTGCAATGTTTTTTTTTCAAAAATAAATTAATGCCAGCAAGAGAGAAAAATATGGGGCCATTTTTTTTAAAGGAAAATATATAAACCATAGGAAAACGGCACACATGTTTCTCTGGCCTTTGACATCCAAAAGTTCAATAGCTCCTCCAGTGCAATATTGGTCCTTAGCATTTAAAATGTAGGGAAACTCAAATAAAAACCCTGTCGTGATAACTAACATAGTTTGAGTGTTAATTCTGAAAAAAAAAGACAGCTCTATTTAGATACAGAAGCACCTTGCAGTAATAAAAGATGTGCCAACATGACTTCACTATATATACTGAAAACCATGCAGTAATAAAAGATGTGCCAACATGACTTCACTATATATACTGAAAACCAATACAGTGGAGGGGAAAGGAAATGACCGGAACGAAAAGAAGCACTCACTTGGTAATGCACGTGCGGAAATACATGCCAGTAAGGATCCCTTTGACACGAAAGGAAAAAAAGGGAAGACTGAGATAAAAAAAAAAGGGGGTACATGACAATGCCTTTAGGAAGGATATCTCCTATAAACATGAGAAAAGGAAGGATATCTCTGAATCCCAAAACAAAAATATGAAGGCATTTCCGCCTGATCGCCGGAGCAAGAGCTGTGGCGCTGCCCATGACCAGGCTGCTCTGGCTGTTGGAGGTGAGGCCTAGGCCATGGAACACCACATTACCGGCCACTTTCATTAGCGGGCTGTCGGCAGCCACGCCGGACAGGACAGCGGCGGAGGACCAGGAGAGAAATACGGTTGCAAAGCATTCAAATATTGCATTGTTAACTGAAATACAATAATCAGCGGTACAAAAGCAACCACACACAAAGTTATACTGCACCACGTCTTTGATATGTCACTCTCAGTCTTTTGAACAATCAGCAGCAAGCTAGCATCGCCAATAGAAAGCAGAGATCTAGCCACGCAAAATTCATCAAAATTAACCTTCAAATTGCCAGCAGAGCGAACAAACGACCCAGACATAAGAGCGCTTGTAGCTTTGTACCATTCAAGAGTCTTAAATCGTCCAATTAACTAAGTGTTTATGCAAAGTTTGAAGGGAACGAGTTTTTCCTATATGAGCATGGTGTAGACATCATAAAAAGCTATGCCATATATTACACTCCTCTATCTTTTTCTGTAGTGCTCGAATCATGAATAGTAAGTTGTTGTTTGTAGGCAATTAGGCTACCATCCCATTGATCAATTTAATTTTTAATTGAAACCACATGGTTCATGATGAAGTAAACTGCACACATCTGAATACAAGATGAAGTGAGCTGACCTGCAGATGGAGATCATAGTCCTTGTCGATGCCATCAAGAAGGGGCAATTTTGTAAGACCGATGTGGTTTGGGCATTGAGTCGAACATGTGGAAGGTGTATACGCCTGCAGTTCAGTTTGTAATTTCCTCTTCATCTACGGCCACCTCCGCATCGGATCGTACATGTCATCTCCCATGGACATGGGGCTGAAGCTCTCCCCTCCCCACCCCTGCAACTCACCAGCAACACTGCTACTCCTCCCTTCTTCACACCCCCTCCCTCCGCCCTTCTCTCTGCCCAGCGCAAGCGTGGACCCCCTGGGTGGGGGCGAATCGGGGAGTATGTGGCAGCAGCGGATGCATCTGGGGGAAGGGGAACGACAAGCGGCGGGAGGATCAACCCCTCGTCGGCGAGGTGGAGCGACGAACGTGGGGGACGGAGCGGTCGTGGGGAACGTTGGATGCGCTGGTTCGTGTCAGCTGGGGAGAGGGATGGGGGTTAATTTCTCCGAATTAGAGGGGTTATACTGCGAGTACCGACGTATACTGTGCGTACATGCGTATACCGATGGAGGGCCTAAAAGCAAAACAGTACATTCTCTCCTCTCCCCAGCGTATACGGTCGCATCTACCTCTCTCGTGCGTCCCCGATGCGTCACCGCCGCTCGTCGCCGTGCCGGCCACTGCCGCTCGTCGCCGTGCCGGCCACTGCCGACCACATCCACCACAACCACGCACTAAGTAAGCTGCGCCTTGGCCCCCTACACCGGATCCTCACCCGCGCCCCGCCGTTCCGCCCCTGAGTGCGACGCTGCGGCTAACCCTAGCTGTGGGCTCGGTCGCCGCCGCGGTTCCCGCGCCTCCTGGTGGTTCCCTACGTCGTGTCGAAGCCACGCCGCGCCCGCGGACCGGAGGAAGCCTCTTCCAAAGGTATGAATCATCGTTCCCATCCTCTTCCGATTTTGGGGACTGCGTGAGGGGAATTGGAGGGCGCTCATTGTGGTGGTTGCTTGATTGCAGCTGGGAGCAGCGATTTTGGGCCTGCGGGAGGGGGAATCAGAGGGAGCTCGCCATGGTGGTTGGTCGTTTGGAGCAGGGGAGTTAGTGTTGGCACATGCCCAATCCGGGGATTTGCTACATCTTTTGCATAAGAGAGTTGGTAATTGGTCACACATGCAATCAAATTTTGCTATCTTCTGGTCTAGAATAATTTGCATCCTTACCAAGTAGTGAGAACAGTGTAACTATAGTTTCCGTTTGGCAGTTTAGGGAGTTACCATGCAGAAATAGCTTCCAAATGTGAATGCTCATGCGGTGTAGATAATAGCTGTGAGTTAAAATGCGTTTCTCAACATCTATAAGCTCTATGAATCCCCCGACCCATATCCAGCTCTTGCTTCTATGGCAATATGTTATTCAAACTTATTTTGTAACGCGGTTACTTTAATCCGGAATTGTTGGATGTATTCATAGTGTAAACAGTCTCTTGGCTATCTTGACTTTTCTAATAGTGCAAATTGTCACCAATATTTGGTATCTCGTTAACTCTTATCTGTGCTATGTAATCACTTGCCATCTTATTGCTAGTCGTTCTCACTTTCATCATTTTAATCCTCCTTTTTGAAATCTGACTATTCACTATCACCACACTTTTAGTTACCATGCTTCTGCATGGCAGATCCACGATGCTACTGCAGTGCCCTAGAGATTACTATCACTATCATTTATTCCTGCCATGTAATACCAAGCAAGTAGCCGTAACTGAAATTGCTGGATTGAATAAATTGAGTACTATAATGGCAGGAATGGTTGGAAAGAGAATGGAGAGTTGGAGACGAATGGTGTGGCCAAACAAAAAAAATTTTAATACGCATAGCAGTCGCATGACCTCTGTCCAGGAACATGATGGTATGGAGAGAGAGCACAGTGTCTACTCTAGTATCTAGGCTGCAGAGATGGAACAGAGTGATGAGAGAAGCGAGAGCTGCTCTCTACATTGCTTGCCCCTCAAATGTCGGCCATTTTCTTTCTAAACTATAAATATTCTACTCTTTCAGTTGCCAAGTAAATTTATTTATTACAAGTGTAAGCTTGTTGCAATCGCTACACTCTTAGCGCTTTGGCGCTCCGTGCGATGTACAGTGCCCCAATGATTTGTTTCAAAAAGAAAGTGCCCCGATGGTGGACTTGGTTGTCCAACCATCATTGTTATGTCTCTCCCGAAACATCAACCTCACGATATTTTCCCAATTTTTTTGGTTAGATTGAGTTAGTTCTGACGGGTCTTGAGATTAGAAGAAAAGAGCAGAAACTGATTTTCTATTTGGAGAAAACTCATGCATCATAACGTTGCTTATGTCATCTTTGATTTCTAAGTGAAAAAGTTGCAGGCATTGGTGAGGTTGTTGTGGTCTTTCATGTTCCGTTTCTCATAGAATGTTAAGGGCACAGTCTAAATTAGTCTGTCATTTACTTTTGTTCATTCTAAGATGACTGTGGCACTGGTGAGGTTGAAGAAAAATGAAAAAAATGTGAGGACAAATAGTGATGTGTGTACGCATAGCTTACTAAGTGATTATTTTCTTAGATTTAGGATTGCATCAGCCTAGCTTGGAGAGTTAGCATACTTCTTTAGAAGAAACAAACAGAAACTAATTTTCTATTTGGAGAAAATTCATGCATCATAGCGTAGCCTATTAAGTGAGTATTTTCTTGGATTTAGGATTCTGTCAACCTAGCTTGGAACAGCATTGATACTTAGTCGTTGAAGATGAAATCATGGAAGCTGTGTTCATGTGTGGTGGCCTGAAGAAATTGTGCAGGTATTGTGTTGTGCTTATACTTGGCTATCTAAATCAATCAGACTATGTTGCTGAAGTGGTTAAATCTCAATTTAAGACCTACAAATGTAATGGACATTTGAAAATCTTAAAAGGTACACACATGCATTTAGTTAAAAAACATAAATATTCACACATTAGCACTTTGGAGGGGGCTAGTGAGAACCATTGAGTCTGGTGTAGAAAGAGTATGATGAAAACTTCCATATATTCCCCGTTGCAATGAACCCAACCTTCTTATTAGAATTATTTTTCTAGTTAGATTTAACACCAGTCCTACCCCACCTTAGGCCATGCTTTTGTGTCATAATAGAGCCTATATATTCAGTTATTTGGCTCATTTGTAGTGAATTTCGTATTGTTCCTTGTGCACTTGTATCGGTTATATATTCCTTTCAACTTCAGGTTTAGCATGGTTCATGCCTCATTTACAATGGGTCCATGCTTTCTTAGTTGATTTCTCATTGTCAGTGGACTTCAGAACAAACTAGATTTTGCAATTGCATGAGGCAAGCCATTTTCTTTGTCGTGTGGGTATCAGCCTACAGGTAGCTGTGCGTGGCGCTGTTGTCACCGTATCATCTACTTATGTGGTGCTTCAGTAATGAAGTAACTAGTGTGTTTATTATTCTGGGTTTGAAGATAAATCTCTATTTAGAGATAGACGATGGGCTTCTATGAATAGCACCGGCCCATGGTTGAACCCTGAGCCTAACTGTTGCAAGTATACTGTACCGAACTATTTACCAGTGTTTTTTTAAACATTGATCAATGTATTTGTTGGTTTCTTGTTATGCCGCTAACAATGCTAAATATAACCAACAATGAATTAATACTCGGTGAATTTGTTACTTGTGGGATTGATGATTTACATGCATAAATATTTTGTGGGGTCTCACCACCCCCAACTAGATTCGATACCATTGTTTAGTTAATACTTGAAAATGTGACAAGCAATTTAAAATGACGATCATAATCCTACACCACCTTGAATTTAGAGTGATTGACAAGCAATTTGTCATCCTTAGTGATTACTAATATATTTTGACAAGATTTTAGCCATGATGGCTGATATTTTTGCATAATAATATTAAGATTTAGACTTGGAATGCTAATTCTAGGACAGGATAAGCAACACGATCATGTCTTCCAAGAATTGGTTGTATTTCACCCTTTCATGGTTCAAATGCCACTATGATCATATATATTGTAAATATCATCTTTGATTAAGCTTTACAATTTAGAGTTTTCATTTGTTCTGAATAGAACAATATTTGATGCAAATTACATTGGTCACGTGCAAGTCTCATTTGATTAAGACCTGCAGTGTTACATGACTGGTAAATATTTGTGTATCTCAAAATGAACTTTTCTGTTGTTACTTATGCTATAACTGTAAGCTGCTAATATTTCTGTCATCCTGTTATCTGTCAATAATTTATGGTATGTTTCAGACTGTTTATTCTTTCTAGCATATCTTATGATACTTGTCATGGTTTACTTGTGCTTCTAGGGCCTTGAGATATGTTACGACAAAGCTGTTTAATCGGGTATTTGCTTCGGTCCCGGAAGATGTGAGATGTCATGAAGAACTATTTGAGAAGGTGTCTTTGCTACAGCAGTTTGTACGTCCTGAAAACTTGGATATAAAACCAGAATATCAGAATGAAACGTTATGGCTGGTATGAAACTAACTTCCCTCTTTATCTCAGAATTTTGTATTTCTATAGAGATTACTTTTTTTTTAGTTATTTTAGAGATTTCTCACCAACTGTTGTAACCCATGAAGGTGGAATTTAAGTTGACTTTGCTTGGATAAATGTGGCTAGGCCAAGTATTTCTTTGGTATTAGGAATGATTCTAGTATTTATCATGCCATGCTGCTGTTTTTTTTTAGCGCGGTATCAAATCTTAGTATGATGCACCAAGCAAATGGCTCATCCACAGAAACATATGGCAGACATAAACAAGTGAATCTTGCTAGTTCACAGAAACATATGGCAGACATAAACAAGTGAATCTTGCTAGTTCACAGAAACATATGGCGGTTTGATTTATGATTGTATTTTTTCCTTTTCAGTATTAAAAAATGGCTCATCCACAGAAACATATGGCAGACATAGATAAAAAAGATAGTAACATTCATTGTGTCTCCTGTAGCTCCTGAGATGGTGATAGTGTGATTGACGGGTGCACTTGCTATCTTGTATGAACGTAAACAAGTGAATCTTGCTAGTTCTGACTTTCTGTGTTTCTGCAGCCAGTTGAAATTGTCACCCCCTGATCACATGCTAGTTTAATCAACCGGACCAGCGGAATATAACTTTGACATGGCTCTCCGAGCTTCTCCTGTTCCAGCTTGAAGTGATGTAGCACATGGAATTGTATTGTTTTCTGCTTTATATTGTTCTACGGAATACTCTGCTTCCAACCTTGTACACTCAAACATCTAATTTGATGTTACATACTGTGATGGTACTAGTATTTCAGATTATCTACTGTGGTGATTATGTTTTGGTTCTATTGGATTGTATGAATTACGATTGCATGTTGAGGCAGTTCGCAAAGTGCCCCTAAATTCCTTTTGGGGCAATTCTCGAAGTGCCTCTAAAGCTCTTTTGGGGCAGTTCACAAAGTGCCCCTAAAGCTATTTTGGAGCAGTTTGCAAAGTGCTCCTAAATTCCTTTTGGGGCAGTTCGCAAAGTGCCCCTAAATCCCTTTTGGGACAGTTCTCGAAGTGCCCCTGAATCCCTTTTGGGACAGTTCTCGAAGTGCCCCTGAAGCTCTTTTGGGGCAGTTCTCGAAGTGCTCCTAAAGCCATTTTAGGGCAGTTCACAAAGTGTCCCTAAATCCCTGTTGGGGCAGTTTTCAAAATGCCCCTGAAGCTCTTTGGGGCACTTCGATCAAACTGCCCCTAATACATTTAGGGACACAAGTATCCGGGGCACTTTTAAAACTGCCCCTAAAGATAATTAGGGGCACTTTGTTGACATATAGGGGCACTTTGGAGTGCCCCAAAATCCATACCGTATAGTAGTGTTGGGGGATGACGACCAGGTTCTTTTTCTCGGCCGAAGGTGCTCCCAGCTGCTGGCTCCTGCCTCTCGGTACGGCTTGCTGAGAGACCGCATCTGGTTCTTGGATGACGATGAAGACTCTTTCAAAGGCTACTGTTACGAGGAGGAGGAGGAGAAGGCTTCCATCCGCGTCTACGATATGACTGCCCAACTGGTCTCGTCTCCTCTGCCAACAATCTCATGGAAGCGCCACGGTATGTGCCTTGCCACGTGGCTACTACCTCAAGACTCAACTTGAAGAGTCTCTTCATATATAGTGACACTACGTATCAAACTATGGCTTACTTATATTATATATATGAGTACTTTGTCAACTCGATCGACACGGTGAGTATCTAGTATGTACCTAGCCCTATGCGCAAGCTGTTGAATGCATCAGCACCTTATTGTCTGAGCTCAATTACGGTTATTTAAAGTCGGGCACCTGGTGCCTTTTATCTAAAAAAAGCTCAATTACGGTTTTGGTTTTATTTGTGGTGACGAATTAGTATGAGCTTCATCATTCTGGACTTGTGATAAGGTCAAGCTGCCAACTTGTGATGCTTCAGAGTGATGAGGCATATGTACTCGCCTATTTGTTGCCGATTTTGTTTACCAATCAGCACTTAATTTTATGAATTATGGTTGTATATCATGACCAATGAGTAAGGGCTCCATGACCCTGGAGCTGAGTTTTGTTCTGCTCAAGCTGTGAACCTGCGATACTTGCTTGTGACCAACCAGTTGCAAGTGTGGTTTATCTTGATGAAGAAAAACTCCTGCAATATTGTCTTGACCTGGAAAACTTATGCCATCTTGTTGCTAAAGAGGGGAATAACACTCCATATTCATGTTTATGTGATTGGATGTGATCACTAGAGAGGAAAGATAACAAGTTTGAACATGGGTATTTTTTTTTCTACAACGTTGGTAGCAAGGCTACCGAAGAAGGCAAAAGACAAAGAAACAAGAGAAGAACAAAAGAGAGAACAAAACAAAATATATACTAGAAGGCTAACATTCTGTCAACACTTGTGGTTTGCATACCTTCAAAAAAATGTGTGTTTTGTATCTGTAGTGACTTAATGACTTTGCCCAATTTTGGACATCCCATAGAACCATGTGGTAGCTTCGTTTTTACAAATGAAAATTTTCTTTTCCTTACTTTTTTCGGTTAGTTTTGAGATACACGCGATCCATTTTTTCGGTCATTTTTAACAGGAGAGTAAAAAAAAAAGGGGGGTGTGTGGAGCCATCAGGCCCAGTTTAGAACGGCCCCAATGCCTCAAATACAACTACCCATTAGCCCAATATGGAGCACCCACAGAGGACTCTCGTCTTCTCCATCGCCGGGGCAAATCACGCCGCCGTCGCGCCCCATATCATCTCTCCGCGGTTGTGACCACGCTCTATAGGGACCTGCGGTTTCATCGTTCGGCGGTTACCTCGGTCTCAAGTTGAGTAAAGCCTCACCTTCATAGGGATCTTTTCTCGCAGCGAGGGTTTGGTGCCCTACACAGTGCTCCGCAGCAGATGTAAAGTAGCTATGCATTTATGCAGCCTCTAGAGTTTCCAGGTCCTGATTTGAGTTGTCTTGAGATCGAGAAGCTATCTGTATGTTTCGCAAAAAAAAAGAGAAGCTATCTGTATGGTCAATGTTCCTGCTCCTTTCATGTTTTGCCCCCAAATTAACTGTCTAGGCAGAGGCACTATAGCAAAAATAGGTCAATGTATTGAGCATGGTTTGGGGAAGAGCTTAGCTTGGTTTTGCTGAGCATGGGATAATTTAGTCCAAGTCCTGATTTTCCTTTTGTGCAAAACTGAACTTTGCAGCAGGAGGACCCATGGCGATGGAGATGAGAGCCCGGGAACCTGTACACATGTCGGAGGACCTAACTCGGGCAATTGCACCTTATGCCGCCACCCTGCATGATTTGTTCCTCCACTCCCATTGCTCCTCATGTTTCAGGAACTTACCATTTCAACCTCCACATGGCTTATCTTGTATGACCTGTGGCTCTGTTCGATACTGCTCCTTAGACTGCTTAAGCTCGGATTGTGAAGCGCATTCATCCTCTGGTGAATGTTGTTTCTTTGCGGACCACATCAAGATAGCATCTCCCTCCTTTCTCACCGAAGGCACGAGTGATCCCCGTGCTGCTCTTCGGCTTCTTTATTTGCTTGAGATACATGGTCTTGTTTCGTCTGATTCAATTAACCAGGCCACCAGAATCGGTGGGCTTTCAGCCAGTGGCATTGGGGAAACCCTGGGAGAAGGCGGGGAGGTTGCCGAGAGGATACTGGAGGGAAGCATGCTGATGTCATCTGCCAGAAAAATGAGGACGCAAACTTCTGTTGTTTCTGCCAATGGTCTGACAGTAGAGACAGTGGCATTATGGGCAGTGATGATCAACAGTGTTGCTGTGCAGATTAGTGAAGAGCGGGATCTGGGGATCGCAGTTTATGGACCTAGTTTTTCATGGTTCAATCATAGTTGCTTTCCGAACGCTTCTTACCGTTTTGTATTGGCTCCACGTGATGAAGATTATGTTTCAGACAAATCAGAATACCCTGCAGTCCCTGCTAGCAAAGAAGTAGCAGCAGATGCGGTAAATAAAATGAAATTATAGTTCTATATATTCGGCATTTTCTTAACTTAGATTATGTTTCAGACAAATCAGAATACCCTGCAGTCCCTGCTAGCAAAGTAGTAGCAGCAGATGTGGTAAATAAAATGAAATTATAGTTCTATATATTCGGCATTTTCTTAACTTCTGCTTGCACAATATCAAGAGGGAAATAATTTAGTACTTTGCTTATCATTATCATATCTCAGTGTAGAGTAAGTTATTCGGCGTCTTTATTGGTTGCAGTGGCATGCTTGGCAGTTTGAAGATCATTCTACTCATGGTACTTCCTTCATGTTCATTTATGCTGCAATGTGAGAGGCAATTTTTTTAACTCTTACCCTGATTCTCTTTAGCACTCGCCAAATATGGCCCAAGAATTGTTGTTCGTTGCACAAAGCCCATCAACAAGGGTGATGAAGTTTGCATAACATATATTGATCTTCTCCAGACCAGGGTACTGCTTTCTTTCTAAATCCTAGTTTGCACGAGTTTCGCGATGTTAGGAAGTCAACAGCCTTAGTGTATTATTGGTTTGGCTGGATTAGACAACGGTTTATTTTATTCCATGTAACTAGCACAGTGGCCCTCGCAAATGTGAGGGCAATATCTTGCTCTTAAATTCTTCGGTCTATTAATTATTTATAATCATGTCTATTATTTATCTGGTGTGGTGTACTTATAAGAGGGTATGCGTAATTAGTGTTCCAGTGCTTCGGTTTTATGAGGATTTTAGTGCATGGATATTATTTTCCCTTGAATGCATTATGATTTAACATAGGATAACATTTACTATCATGCTTACATATGGATGTGATACTTAATTAAGAGAACCTATGTATTATTCAACTATAAAATATGTCCCATTAGATTGGTCGAATGATGCGTTTTTTTTTTCTATGAGACTTTCTAATATATAATTATATTTTCATCCAAAAATTTCCTTTAAATATAAAGTAATGTAGTAAGCAACTGTTGACCTGGTCATATTATCAGATGCTTAGTCCATGTACGACAAAAAAAATGATGATGGATTGATGGTGATTCTTTAATTTTAACACTAAATGGAAAGAAAGGTATTGTACATCAGTTTTATAACTTTCAAGGTTTTTTATCTTTAGATGTGCATTCTTGAATGGAAAGTTGTAATTTATTTTTCTTAAAACTTACATATATATGTTCATATTTTGGAATGTAATTAGAAGTATTTCAATGGAAAGTTATAGTTTATTTTTCTGAGAACTTGTGTATTTATTTTCATATTTTGCAATTTAATTAGCAATTTTTATTTTATTTTGGTAATATTCTATACACTTTGTCATGCATGTATATACGGCAGTTTAAAGCCTCGCGTGCCTGCCTGCATAAGGTGTCCTGGTTAGTCAGTAATTTAAGTTTGTACAGTTTTCCTACGTTACGCTTGAGAGCTAGTCTAAATTGAACAGGATTTACGCCAGTTCATTTTCTAGTGCATGACACAGACTGTTACGCTTGAGAGTTAGTCCAAATCGAATTGGACTTTATTACGCCAGTTCATTTTCGGTTAGTGCTTGACATAGACTTTATTATGATTCGCTCAGCGGTACAACGTTCCTTGCAACAAATCTCTCATAAAATCATAGCAATAAACTGTACTCTCTTGATTTGTCTAAATTTGGATGTATCTAGATGCGATTTAGTCTATAGATATATCCAAATTTAAACAAATCTGTAACATCTTTTTTGGGATGAAGGGAGTACATCTAACAGCTGAAATAATTTTGATGATGTAGATTAATGTGAATTATACACGTCTAACGGCTGAAATAATTTTGATGATATCGTATGCCTTTCAGTTTTATCATAGCCAGACCAAAATGTGCCGACGCCTGATGGTTTGCATAATACGACAACCATGTTTTCTTTCCTGACATGCTGTTCATTTTTTTAGAAATACACATTATTCCTAATGTAGTGCACATGGCCATTTTTTTGCGGGTAATACACATGGGCATATATGACACGACATGTCCTAGTTCAACACAAAGCCAGCCAATCATATTTGGAGATAAGTCTTAACGCTTTAAATTGACGTGTTATTATATTTGTTATGTAAATCTCATGGTTGTGATAAAAAATCTGACCCAGATTTTAGATCTAACTATCAAAATAATTTATATGATGTGGCTTAACCTTGCGTCTATATTAGAGATTTGTATATTGATTTTAGTATGTAGTAGATCTCATGGTTGTGATTAAAAATCTGGCCCACAAATTTTAGATCTAACTATCAAAATAATTTATATGATGTGGCTTAACCTTGTGACTCTATTAGAGATCCGTATATTGATTTAAGTATATAATAGATATGTGCTTCTTCATCACTGGCCCACTTAGCATTATTGTTTATGTAATCAAAATATGCCCCTAACTTATATGACTTTACTACTGTACTTAATAGAAGTCTTTTTGCCCTTGGTACAACTTTAAGAAAAACAGGTCCAGTGACCATTTTACATATATGCAGTCCCACCTTATGCAAGCTATATCTGAATGTACACTTACTTTATGATGGATTTGCAGATTATTTGGGAACCCATATATATCATATGTTTCCGTTTAGATGTAATGGATATGTATATCTTGGTAGTAGTTGATGCACACTCCACACTTATTATGTTGGTTAAGTTAATGTGACAGCTATTATTGTCAGCATTTTCCAGACTGTTACTCAATATGTTTTATGATATTAAATACTCCTTCGGCTTTTGGATGTGTGGCGTTTTATCAGTCTGCTCGTCAACCAAGTTACATCTGGAAAAGATTGCATTACTACTCTTTCTTGACTGTCTGCTACTCTGGTGCATAATTATAAGTGGCATTGAAAATAGCCAAAGGGAAGGGGCATGAGGGGGTGTACATTTATCTCTAAATAGTAGAATGTCATGTATTTAGAAACAAATTTGATTGTTAGTGACATGTATTCAGGAGCGGAATGAATTTAGGTTACTAACTTACTATCTTCCTACTGTTATCAAACTCATAAGTCTCAACTTCTCTTTACAGGATGCAAGGCATTCAGATCTTTGGTCAAAGTACAAATTCATTTGTTCTTGCAAGCGCTGTACTTCATCCCCAGAACCATATGTGGACTTTCTTCTGAATGTAAGAGACAAACTCTGGATAAAACGTTGTCATCATTTGCTCACAATCCACCATGCACTTTATATGTTTGATGTTTTGAGGATTGTTAGGAAAACTTAAAATGATTAGCTGCTCTGCCATGAATGAATATGTCTTCTAACTTGTCCCGCATATAACTTACAAATAAACTGTATATTGACCAGTAACTAACAGCAGTGGTTTCTGTTGCATACACTAAGCTAGCAAACTTTTGCTACATAGTTGCATATGTTGCAGGTTGTTAACATTTTATGCTTAAACTAGCAAATTCTCCTTTGCAGAGAAAAATAAGATATTATATTTTATATTTTCTGCAAACTGACATGGTATTCTAATCAGTGTGCTTTTAGGAACTTGAATTCACCAGAGGATGGTGCTATGTCGGCAGCAGTGGAGGATTTGAATGATATCTTACAACAGGCAATCTCTGTATACTCATTGGATGATGACCCTAAAGCTTGCTGTGATATGATTGAAACCATGCTTTCCAAAAATTTGATGGGTGATTTGCAGCAAGTGGAATATTCACAAAAAAGAGATATACTTCATCCTCTTCACCATATATGTCTTGGAGCTTACATAGCACTTGCCTCTGCTTACCGTTTTCGTGCCCTTACAGCAAACACCGAGGGAGAAAACGGTGCTGCTTCTTTCGAAATGGCCAAAGCTGCAGCAGCTTATTCATTTGTTCTTGCAGGAGCTACACACCATTTATTCTTATCTGAATGCTCCTTTCTGATCCCACTGTCACATTTTTTGTTAAGCACCGGACAATCCATGTTAGATTTTGTTGAATGTATAAAGGGAGAGACAAGGAAAAATGTATCTGAAGCTAAGTTCAGCTTTGCTTCATGTTCAACAGGGTCAGAAAAACGTGATCCCTTCCAGTACAATAAATTCAGATCAACTTGTGAAGAGTTTGGCAAGCGCATGTTATCATTATCATTGCAGTGCTGGCCATTTCTTGCCCAAAGCTCAGCTTGTTTGGAAAAGATAAAGAACCCTATAGACTTCAGTTGGCTTGGTTCAGCAATATTTCAGTCTTTCCATCTCTCCAAGGAATATTCTGCCAACCTTCCTTGTACAGACAGGCTACCAGTTAACATTGAGAAACAGAAGGAATGTATTCTCAGTTTAGCTGTTTGCTGCATCACCTTTTGCAAATATCTTGCAAGCATATGCTATGGTCCACAACATTATTTGGCTAATCATGCTAACGATCTGCTTGAAGGAATTGATCTTGCACAATGACTTTTCTGAGGTGGCTCCTGTGCGTGCTCATAAGATGTAACGCCCCAGGAGGCCAGGAGTTGATGTTTGATGTGATCCGTCATTATTTAGGGCTGTGGAGCTTATTTTAGAGATGGCTGTAGGAACCATGTCTTTATTTTCTGTGTATGTAATCATAGCTCATCTTTTTTGTTTATTCTGATGACCAAGCTTCTAACAGTGAGATTTATGGGAAAGTCTCTCTCATGCTTCTCTGGCTTTAGTTTTACTTAAGATTCCTGTCTGCATAATCATGCAGTAATATAATTGTCTCAAAATGATAAGGAATATTAGGTGATCCTTGGACAATTCTATTGGTAACTTGTCTCATTATGCAAAAGTATCCACACATTATTTTACAAACTGATCTTGTTTATCGCTCATGGAAGAATCATCATCACTCTGGGTCATGAAGGTTTCCACTTCAAGCAAAGGTGCAAACGAAGGTATAATATTTATTAATTTTAGTTGGAGGTGGTTATTGGTGATTGGGGGATACTCCCAGTTCATAGATTGTGCTGTCTGAAGTGTACTCCAGAACCATGTCATCTAGCGATAACTTGAGATATTTTCTACTATATTTTTTTGTGAGAAACACATGTTATTTTGGGTCACAGGTATGTCTTGGTTCAATGAACTGAAAATAATAATTTGCAGCTTTGATCAAGATTATATTAGTTTTTTTTTATGTGTGCCAAAACAGTTGAATGAAAAATGCTCATGGTAAATATTCCTCAAGTGAGAAGAGTATTGTTTTCCTACCTAAGTGACACGGTGAATCAGTTGATATTTTTAAAACAGACATATGTCTCTCAATACAACTGAATGAAATGGGCTCACTCCATGAAGTTAATTACTGCCTTACTGCTGACCTGCACCCTTGCATATGGATTGTTTCTGTCAGCTGAATATGCTCTTTATTCCCCCCCCCCGGCCACACACACACACCATTGATAATCTCAGTACGAGTAAGGTACTTCTAATCTAACATTTCTTGCAGGGATGCACCTCTTGTTTGCCTAATCGCACTAGCGAATTGTGTGAACACGTAAATGGTGTGGATCCTTCTGATGCCAGCACAGTTCATGAAACTCATCTGCTGCTTTGTTGCTTGCTCATTCTCATACCAACCAACTTCATACAAGTGAAGGTAACCTGTAGGTAAAATCTTGAACTCAAAGTGCCTACACTCTTGTCATGACCAGTTAATTTGATGTTGGGTTAATTGGATCTATGCCACTCCAATTTTCACCACTTGGAGAAATGCCATTACAGAATCTGAACTTGGATATATGCCACTCCAACTCTCCAATACCTCTACACGTGCCATTTGCTCCAATACATGGATGTATGCAGTCTATATACGGACGTGTACATGTTTATGACAACAGTTTTTTTTTTACTTCTCCTGGTCAAATCCCACCCAACCCAGCCAGCCAGCCCGCCCGCAAAACTCATCCCGCCCCCAAATTCCGGCAATTACAGACGAACCCTAACTACCGGCGGCGGCCGGACGAAGGCGAGCGACGGCAGTTGCTAGCGGAGGCGAGCGACGGCGGTTGCTAGCGGAGGCAAGCGACGGCGGTTGCTAGCGGAGGCAAGCCACGCCGGTGTCTGGTGGCCGCGCCCCCCGACGGACTTGTGCTGGGCGCCGCCGCCGTCGCTTCCAGATGCGGCTGTGGAGGGCTGGCCCGGCTTGAGGTGTGCGCCGCCAGACGAAGGAGAACGACGGCGGTTGCTGGCGGAGACGAGCCACGCCGGTGTCTGGTGGCCGCGCCCCCCGACGGAGTTGTGCTGGGCGCCGCCGCCACGGCTTGAGGTGTGCGTCGTCGTGGCTGGTCCGCTGGTGGCGCGCTCGACGCGGCCAAAGGAGAGGGCGCAACAGCAGGATGAAGCTGACCCCAGAGTGCCTGTCCATGGAGTTGCCAATCCCGGATTCACCATACGAGTAAGTGCATATGGCTTCTCTGTCTCAACTCTCTGTTTCTTGAATGTACAGATAGTTGTAGGCTCAAATTGACTATGTTCTGTGCAATTTTCCCTGAATTTGTAGGATCGAATTGATGAATAATTTTAGCTTAGACCTTGTTATTCAAGGGTTTGTGCTGAAGGAACCAAACGGTAGAAAATCATATGTGAAGGGAAAAACAATTAGATGGAATATAACTTCGGATGATTTCACGATGGATGTCATGGAGAAGTTCTGTGTTAGAAGACAGATAAGTGAAAAACTGAATAGCAGAATTATTCCTCATGTCATTAAGCAACTAAATGCTCTTAGCAAAACAATTGGCCGAAACAAGATTCTTTTGAGCACTGAACATGAGGCAGAGGTTACTTTGCTAGATCTGAAATTTGTCAAAAGGCACATTGTCAACTTACAAAATCGCACATGTACTTGTAGAGTTTGGCAAGTTTCTGGAAAGCCGTGCATGCACGCACTTGCTTTCATTTGTAGCATCAATGGTGCTGAGATTCAGAAATATGTAGATGATTACTATTCCGTGGAGAAGTTCAAGGCAGCATATGCTGGGAGAATTCCATCCATGACCGACAAGTCACAATGGATAAATGTGGATTTGGGATTCAAGGTGCACCCTCCTTTGCAGAAGGCAGTGGCTGGTAGGCCAAGAGTTCAAAGAAGTAGAGGATGGCTAGAACCTGGAAGGAAAATAGTCAAGTGTAAGAGATGCAAGGAGCCTGGGCACATGGAAAAGACATGCAAAGTTCCTGATCCTAAGTATGTGGCTGTAGATGATGATATACATGAAGGTGTACCAGATCCATCTACACCGACAACAAAAAGGTGATTCAGTAGTTAGTTATGTTTCTGAATCTTTTTTTCATAACTTATATATGTAAAAATGATTTCTCTTTTCCTTGTTGCAGGAAGAAAGATGATGAAACAGCTGCTACCACGGATGGTCATGTATCAGATGATGAAATTCTTATCAATCTCATAAGGTAAACTGCTGCACTTGTCTCTTTTATTACTCAATCTAAACCACATGTTTTCGTTGCAGGAAAAAGGCTAGAACAACTCCGCAAAAGCCCAACACTCCAACCAAGAAGAAGACACCTATCAAGAGAGCTACAACACAAGAGAAGGCCAAGAATAAAACTCCTGTGAAGAAAGTTGCACCACAAGAAAAGGTCAAGAAGAAGACACCCGTAACGAAACATACCGTGCAAGAGAAGGCGAAGAAAAAGACTCCGGTGAAGAAGAGCAAGAAGAATGTTCCATTTGCGCCTATTTTACCTCCACCTCCAACAGTGCAGCCTACGTTTGGTGCAAAAAGAAGCCTTCTTTACTGGCTTGGTGGCTAATGGTTGTTCATTCAATTGTTCCACTTGAAATTGCTTTTGATACTAGCTATATTAACTATTTGCCATGGATCAGTATTGAATCGTGCTTGTGAACCTGTCTGTTAAATCATTCTTGTGAACCTGTTATGTGAACTACTGTGCCTGTTAATCTATGATAACTTGTGCTGAAATGCTGCCGAAATTTTGCGCATTCTGGTGTTAACTTTGCTGGACAGAAATTTGCACCTCGGTTTAAGGGGCCAAATCTTCCCAGAAATGGCTGAAACTTGAACAATAAACTCATATCACGGTTTTTGATTTTCTGTATTTTTTTCAGATTTTTCTGAGAAGTTCAAATTTTGGCCAAAATTTGAATTTTTTTGAATTTTTGGCGCCCGAAAATGTCAAATATGCTGCCAAAGTTGAAAACGGTGGTATTATGGTAGATACGTATGTACACACTGAAATACATGTATTATTTGAACCGTTATTCCTTTCAAGTGCACAAAATGGCATACATAGAGGTATTGGAGAGTTGGAGTGGCATATATCCAAGTTCAGTTTTTGTAATGGCATTTCTCCAAGTGGTGAAAATTGGAGTGGCATAGATCCAATTAACCCTTTGATGTTCCTCTAAAAAGTTGCAACTAATCCTTATTTTGTAGCAATTTTTTTCTGCCACCAAGCGAGAGTGCGCCTCAAGTTTACTTGCTGTCTGAAGCTCGGGCGGCTGCGAGAGCCCGTGCCTGCTTCGTCTTGAACTCGACCATCCTGCCAACGTCCGGCATGACTGCCTTGGTGACGTCGAGCTCGTCGAAGCGTACCATCCACGCGGCGAGGAGCGGGGTCCTGGCAGGGTCAAAGATCCTTGTCCCGGACATCACCTCGGCCGCGTGCGCCCACGTGAGCAGGCTCCCCAGCGTGACGTCCACGAGCCCGATGCGGTCGCCACCGAAGAAGCTGCCCTTGCCCTTCGAGCACTCCCTCAAAGCTCCCTCCAGGTTCTCCACCGCGGCGAACGCCTGCTTCAACCCCTCCGACTTCTCCTCCTCCGTCGTGCCTCTAAACGACCGCACCCACGGGATCACCAGCTGCACACACCCACACCACATCACTCCGGTGTTCAGTACAAGAAATCAACAGCTTTTCATCGCCGGGTCGATGTCAAACCAAACCTCCTCGTCGATGTAGGACGCCCAGAAGCGAGCGACGGCGCGCTCGTGGGGGTCCAAGGGGAGGAGGGAGGGGCCGGCGCCGGCGAAGGCCTCGTCGATGTACTGCATGATGATCACGGACTCGCACACGGGAGTGCCGTTGTGGATGAGCACCGGCACCTTCTTGTGCACGGGGTTGGAGCGGAGGAGCAGCTCGCTCTTGTTGCAGAGGTCCTCCTCCACCTCCGCGTAGCTCAGGCCCTTGAGGGCGAGGGCCAGCTTCACCCTGGTGGCGAATGGACTCAGCCATGAGCCCAGCAGCTTCAGCTCGTCACCTCCGGC
Source organism: Lolium multiflorum (assembly GCA_030979885.1). Classification (NCBI taxonomy): domain Eukaryota; kingdom Viridiplantae; phylum Streptophyta; class Magnoliopsida; order Poales; family Poaceae; genus Lolium; species Lolium multiflorum. The sequence continues at coordinate 216,891,452 of CM061748.1, forward strand.
CATCTTCTGCTTGATTTGTGTGTGGTGTGAAAGTTGAGCTAGTTCTAGCTTGTGCAGGTGGGATATGGTGGATCAGAGGTTCAGAGCAACAAGAATTGTGTAACCGTCTAAGCTCGGTTGGGACTTGGACTGGGGTATTGAGGCAGCTGCAATTGACTAGTCCTCCACTATGCTTTGCACATGGTACCGAACAACTCTCTAGAAAATCACAGTTAGAAAATACATGGCCACACCGATCAATGTTTCGCTGATAACCTTATTAATGAACTCCATAATTACCCTATATTCTGGGTTTAGTTAAAGTCGGACTTTGTAAGGTCTGACACATACTACTCCATCCTAAGACTTAAGGCTTATATTTTTTTGGAAAAGTCAAAGCAAGTAAAATTTGATCAAAATTTTAGAATAATCTATTAATATATATGATATTTTGTAGATAGCACATGAAAATATATTTTATTATCTATCTAATAATATCAATTTTGTATTTGACATGTTAATGATTTTTTATAAAAACTTAGTCAAACTTAACATAGTTTGACTTTCTGAAAAAAATATAGGCCTTAAGCCTTGGGATGGAGGTAGTAATACATAGAAGATCTATAATACCAAGTAGTACAAATAACATTAAATACATTTTATGATAAAGCGAATAATATTTATCTTTTATTATACTCCGTATGTGTCATTTTTTTTCTTATATACTCGGTCCAAATTTTCGAAGTTCCATTTCAACTAAACCCAGTATACATGGTAATTATGGAGTATCTCCGAAGGACCATGTCCGAGAACCAACAAAACAGAGTAGATGCCAACCACAATGCGCGAGTTGCTTGACACCGACCAGATGTACTCTTCTGGCTTGAAATGTGCGGAAAAGATCATACCATCATAGATACAATTTTATTTGGTCAATTGATAAGCGTAAAGAAAATGTACTAATTGAAGGAATACGTGGATGCCACGAGCTAGAGGTACTTGATATACAATAGATATTCCCATTTTTTACCAACATTTCCATTTAATCAAGATGGATGGCAAAAAAAGAAGAAGCATGAATAGACCTACAGTGTTGACTGAATTGAGAGTCCAATGTCTTGAAAACCCAAAAATTCTTGCAAGAGGTTCAGTTAAGCGAGATCCAAAGCAACAATTTCAAGTCTGCCGTCAACTGGTTTTGCCAGAGTGTTCTATCATTGTTGTAGGTCCTTCGCATTCATTATATCAATAACGATTATCTCTAAATGTAGCAATAAATCTTTTTTCAACTATTTGTACTTCATAATTTAACCATGATGCGTGATACTTCTAAGTTAGAATTTCTAAAGCAAAATTTGAAAAAAGGAACCCATTGTAGCCGGTTTGAAAAACGGTCTGTTTCTTACTACGCATCATCTTGCTAGCTGTCCTCAAAATGGGATGAGGCAAAAATTGTTTGCCCAAGAAGAAGATCCAGACTCTCAATTGAGAGATAGTAAATGGCCGCTTAAGCTTTTAAATGAGAAAGGTGTATGGCAAGAGTTGCTATTTAGTACATATCTATATTTCAAAATGTTGTTGGAAGTGACAATTAAACCAATTAAAGCAAGGATTTGGAAGGACCTTGACTAGAACAATCACCCAGGAGACATGGTCCCTCCTAAACTACCATCACCGATTCACTGTACAAAACCTCGCTCATCTGATACCGACGTACGGAGAACCAGGCTAACTTAAACTTGGTCAACTAAAATCCCAAAATCCACACACACATATGGATAGTTGGATATATATGCATCATGAACTAAAACAAAACAGAAACATGAAACCTTCCGCATGCCCAACAAAAAGATGACCCGACTAGCTAGCAAAAGGACGCATGGACCTCACCTCCCTAAAAAAACAAAGAGTAACACACGTATTCCTCTGCCCACAAGAGACATTCCCATGCCGCTTCTCCCAAAGATCCATCCCACAGCCATTTGATGGAAACAAGTATTAAGGAAAGACTCCTCAAAATTTCGAGACTCCCTTCAATCCAAATTAATTGTCGCAGAAATCTGTCTAGGTTTATTGAACACGCGGCAACTATTTTGAACCAGAGGTAGTAAAAATTCTGACGAACAACATCATCGAGTGGGTAATAAGAAAAAAATAGCATACATCTTATTATAGTGTTATGCATGGCTATGTGTCAATAGCTTCGATTAGGTGCATGAATGATATAAGTTCTAGGTTTATCATGCATGGCTAAATATTTTGGATATAATCCATCACAATATGTATTATTTTTTCTTTCTTTTGTTGATGTTGTCAATTTTAAACCGATATCTGCTTTAATTGATAGAGTATCCAGTTAAAGATCTATTAATGGGTTGAAACTACTCGAACAAAAATAACTGAAAAAAATTTCCCAAAGAAATTAACAGAGCTGAGAGAGAGGGAGGGAGGGAGGGAGGGAGGGAGGGAGAGAGAGAGAGAGAGAGAGAGAGAGAGAGAGAGAGAGAGAGAGAGAGAGAGAGAGAGAGAGAGAGAGAGAGAGAGAGAGAGAGAGAGATTCATTGGTTGCATATTGGATGGTTAGGAGAGGAATGATACTCTTAACCTACTAGGGAGCAAATGAAATCCTAAGAGGGTTGTTCCCGTCGATTGTGAAGCTAAGGTCCACAGAATCATGTATTTGCTACACTTGTGTGTCCATGACATGGTGTACGTCTGAACATGTCAATATTGTACTCGGCATTTCCTAGATAGGACTAGTAAACTACCTCAAAACCATGTTGGAATACAATATCTTTATAATATTCTAAACACAGTTACATCAAAGAGATCATACGAACAACAATCGAGTATACTTTTTTGGTGAGAAAAAAGAATATACTGTAAAATAAGTGACTTTATTTCGGAGGGAAAGTGCTATCAAATGGGAGTCACGACTCGTTTACTAGTTCTCAGAAGCTGCAGCGGCCGCTGCAGCCTGTGCCTGCCTCATTTTGGCGAACTCCACCACCCTGTCGACGTCTGGCAAGGCCGCCTTTGCACCGTCAAGCTGACCGAAGCGCTCCACCCATGCCGCTAGGAGCGGAGTCTTAACAGGGTCAAAGATCTTGGCCCCGGACATCACTTCGGTGATTCGGTCGCCTTCAGCCACGAGAGCAGGCTCCCCAGCGAAACGTCGACGAGTCCGACGCTCTCGCCTCCGAAGTATCCCTCCCCTTTGGAGCACTCCCTCAGGGCTCCCTCCAAGTTCTCCACTGCAGCAAACATCTGCTTAGTCCCCTCGGACTTCTCCTCCTCCGTCTTGCCCCTGAACGACTGCATCCACGACGCGACAAGCTGCACAACCGCACACGCTTTAGTGATGATCAGTACAAACAGAGACCCCAAACGCCTGAACCGTAAATGTAAGAAACGAAGAGATATGGAACCTTGTCGTCAATGTAGGCGGCCCAGAAGCGCGCTACAGCGCGTTCATGGGGATCGGAGGAAAGCAATGAGGGACCGGTCCCAGCGAACGCCTCGTCGATGTACTGCACGATGACTACGGACTCACAAATGGGCTTCCCTTTGTGGAGGAGGACGGGCACCTTCTTATGCACCGGGTTGGAGCTGAGGAGGAGCTCGCTCTTGTTGCTGATGTCCTCCTCCACATTCTCGAAGCTCAGGCCCTTGAAGCTCAGTGCAAGTTTCACCCTGGTCACAAATGGACTTGGCCATGCGCCGATCAGCTTCAGGTCATCTCCTCCGGCCATGGTGTTGTGCTAGAATTTGTGTATACAAGTAATTAACTGCCTGTTTTTGCTTGTGTTTCGTCGATGGTTGCTTTGCTTGGTGGTTCAAGTGAGAGGGGACTGCATATGTATATATAGTGTTCAAAACGGTGCGTCATGCATGATGCTTGAAAACTGGGAGCATGGGACCAAGATATACATGCCCATCTTGGAGAGGAAGTAAGCGTGACAGAATACATGTGCCTATCGGCTTGAATAGTTTGGGCAATGCTATCTTGACCAGTCCATGGCCCGGGAAGATGGAAACAACGATTCCGGCAGAGTCCACTGGTTTTTGCCTTTTTTTTTCATGTGCACTGCGGCCAAAGACTACGAATGCGTAGAGCATGACGCACTAGTGCTACGCTAGTAGGTAAGGTTTCTGCAGTTTTGCTGTTGCTTTCATTTGATCCCTACTTGGAGAAGCACCACGGATTTATAAATTATTAACACCGAAGGCGGGCTTCGCTGCTCCGGCCGGTAAAAAGGACAACGAAAGCTATTGTTTTAAGATGCTCCAACTTACCTCATATAGGAGGAGGTAAGAATATTAAATCAATCTGGACCATTCATAATTTTATTCCGCAGAATTGGATCAAGAGTAACAGACGACTAAAATAAGTTGGGAGTACGTTAAAATGTCTCCAACCAAAAAATTATAGTCCATTAACAACATAAACTCTATTTTTTACTATGGACTGTGAGGCAACAGCCCCGCAACAATTTATTTTAATAAAATGTCAACTATACAAAAAAGATGAAAGATCTACCATATTACATATGTACATACAAACATGACAATACCCTCAGAACACTGTCATGGCAAAGCTGCTCCTCGAGGATTAAATGGCTCCCTTGTGCTTTGCTTTGATTCTATATTGGATAAGCGTGAGATCATGCACAAATCTAGCCTTCCACTTTGTAAAAGTAGGCCTTTCTTGTTTAAATATCGTACCACTACGATGAGTCAGATATTCCAACATGCTTTTATCAACATTTCCATGAAAAAAAGGCTTGCCCAAACTCTGCTGCCGCATTAACGGCCTGAAGATTATCATTGGAATTCAATGATATTTGCAAATAGTTCCAGATCGCATCCAAAGAAAACATATGCCCTGTCCTCATATGCTCTCGTGGGACAAAGCTCACAATGAGTGTCATCTCTAGTATTAAGACGGCCCGACAGAAGGAGCCAGGCAAACATTTTGGTTTTCATGATACAACTTGATTTCCAAAACCATGTGTAAACACTGGACACCTTTATATGATAAAAAATCAGATCATAAAATTTTGCAGCTGTATAGTTCTCACCCCAGCAGTATGTCCAGGCATCATGCTGACCATTGGGAGAATTAGCAAGCATCAAGGTTTCAAGCTGACCCAATGTCAGAAAAGACATATGAGACAAAGGCAAGTAGAATAAAGAGGCCGTATCCTCAGTACCAAAAACTTCAGCAGCTGACATTTGATCATTGAGAACATATGAGAACAACTGAGGGAATCTCCTATTCATTGGCCTAGTAGTTCCATCCATAACCCAGTTATCACACAAGACTAAAAAGGTGCCCCTTTGTCAATTGTCAAACTTGCTGCCCATATAAAATTATCCACCAATTTAAGAACATTTCTTCATAGAAGGAACCATAAAGATTCTCCGCATGAGGAATTCTATTTGGGTAATAAGCATGCCATAAAGTTTAACCCAAGGCACATCCTTATGGTTGTAAAATTTATCCAGGAATTTGATTAACAATGCATTCTTCTTCTGAAAATCAACAATGCCCGAACCACCACTCTTTTTGGGATTACAAATCATTTCCCATGCCGCCAGACACTGTTTAGGCTCATCAGACACTCAACTATCATAATAAACTTAACCATATTATTTTTGGTCAAACCAGCAGTGGGTCGAGTAAAATGCGGGGACAACATCTAGTAAAATGAGGGAGCAACATCTTAATGTGTCTATTTATTTCTAACAGAATTATGATTTCTATTTGATATTAATTTACTAAATGGAATAATTAGATTTTGAACTCCATAAACTCAATAATTTATGCATATATAACCTAATGAAATTTACTTGTTCATCGAAGATAAGAAAATAGTGAAAGGATGTCATTGTAATGCATATTGATTAAACGGGAAGTGAACATAAAGAAAACATACACATATGATGGAACCGAATCACTAAAACAATCACATGGTTAAGTGATTATTTCTAATATCTACAACAATGAAAAGGAGAGGCTTCTCTAGAAATTTGAAGCCAAAGGAATCAATAGTCATTTCCCCTTTCTCGACGGAGTTATAGGAACTCTAATTACTGTAAACTGAAAATATGCAATTATTTTTGAAGATGCATTACATCTCGGCATAAGACTGAAATTTATTAAAAACTATCTACAACTATTAGCATCTGTAAAATAAGCATGAAGAAAATGATCTTCTAATTAGTGGATGTATATCGAAAAAATCTCATGAAAATTTCCATCAATCGTAATACCAGTGAATGAATCATCTTTGTATACTTTTATAATCTTAAAGCGATGGATTTTTGCATCATAAATGAATATAATCATGAAAAATAAAAATAGTAATCTGCAATGGAAAAGTAGATTTGTTATGAGCTTATGACCAGTATTACAACCTTACTGCTACCGAAAATTTTGTTTGCTTATCCTACTTGTTATATCAAAGCATTAACAAAAACATTATGACTTGGATATCTATTATATTTCAAAAATAAATTCATATTTATATCCCAATCTGCAGAGGAATGACGTATATGTTCTAGTTTGTCATGTGTGCCTAAATATTTTGAACATTACCCATGATTATACTATTATCTTTGTTCAGATTTTGGCTTTGGCTTTGGCTTTTAACTAGATATTATTATGTTATAATCCAAAATTCGAAACCAAAAGAATATACTTGAGTCCTTCTAATGACTTATAAGACAAATTTTAAATGTTAAAAGTAAGACTAACCAAATGGCCATGTATTTTTGTTATGTTTCATGTGTTGATGTGCTCAATTTTAAAGGCATGTATATTTTAAAACTGATTAGTTATAGATTGATTAGGGTGGTGAAACTACTCAAAAAACAAGAACTGAACTATACTTTTGAGAAAACTAATTAATAAAACTAAGAAAACCATTCATTAGTTGGACATTAGATGGTTAGAAGGGTGGTAGTATCCCTAGCCTATTACGGATCAAATCTTAGGTCTAACACTGGAAGCCTAGGAGGCAATGTTCCCAGAATAATTCGTCTTTGGTGAATTTATTAATCATGAATTTCCTTAACTATAGTATCCTTGTGTCTACATATCTTGGTATGTGTGTGTTTGTCTGTACATGTTTAAGCGTGTGCTTCGCATGTGCGCACATGTGTGTATTGCACTCTCTCTCCATTGCATATTAGTTGCTGATTTAGTACAAACCAGCGACAACAATATGAAACAAAGGGAGTACTTACCATATTTTAGGATAAGACGAACAAGCGTAAGACCTTTACCAAATACCATATAGGTTTTTATTTCTAGGCATCGTTACATCAAAGAAGTTGTCATATAAACACCTAGGAATGTATTAATCGATTGATCCCCACAATATAAGATGCTATTACAACCAATACATAAGTTAGAAGTGAGTGATAAAATCTTAGCCGATAATATTATCATATGAAACAAGGCAATACATCTTCATTTAAAAGAAGTTGTCATATAAACACCTAGGAATGTATTAATCGATTGATCCCCACAATATAAGATGCTATTACAACCAATACATAAGTTAGAAGTGAGTGATAAAATCTTAGCCGATAATATTATCATATGAAACAAGGCTATTACATCTTCATTTAAACAGCTTATACCCAGCGGTATGACCGTTGGAGAGGGCTCTGGCGATGGGGCTGGCGACACCGGTGGTGATCCCACTACGGCGTCCCCGGTAGCCGCTCACAGCGGTGGATCGGCGCCGGAGCGGCTTCCTGATGGCCGGTTTTGGGTGCTAGAGTCGTCTGGCGAGGAAGGTGAAGACGAAGACGCCATGACGGATACCTCACCAAGTCACGATGCAGGCTCCATTCGATATCTTTGTCGTACACCGGAGATGGTGGATGACAGGGACCTCAAAGAGTCTACTCACGAGTTGGCTAGGAGGACGTTCAAGCGTCTACAGCGACGACAACTATAGAGAAAAGCTGCCATGGATTTTATGGCGACGAAAGGCACGTTGTGTTCACCAGTTTCGACGCCGTTGGGCAAATCGAATCCAAAGTCTCTGATTTTACCCGTTCTTGCGCCATCTGTTTTCATTGACGATGGGCAGGAAGGTTGGACGGTCGTTCACCGGCGACGTTGGTCACCGGAGCTCGACAAGACAATGTCTGATCCGGTGTTAGTGCCGGAAATTCCGGAGGTTTCAAAATTTCGTGGCTTGGGCTCGAGTTTGGTGAACCCTTTGTCTGTTTTACCAGTTCGAAGTGGCCCGGCCCGAATGGCCCGATACAGGCCTATCCCTAGGATGGTTGATCGGTCTGTTGAGACCCATCATCCGATCCAAGTCAAGGTCGGAGGCGCTGTCGCTGGGCAAGCTTTTCGACGACTATTAGGGTTTGCGTGGCGGAAGATCGAGAAGGGTAAGCAGGTTGTTCAGCAGCCATGCTCCGGAACGATGAGCGGAGATGGTGGCCAGGGTGGTTTCAACCCTGGGAGGGGTGCTTTCAACCAGGGTCGCGGTGGTTTCCAATCCCGTGGGGGCTTTGCAGCCGGTCGGGGTGGTACTGCGCGCGGCCGCATGGGGCAAGGAGGCGGCCGTGGATGTCATGGCTTCAATGGAGGCCGTGGATATCAAGGTACTGTACAATCTAGCTCTGCCCGTAATTTTGTTCAAGGCGAATCAAGCGGGTCAGCAGGCGGCGGGAATTTTACAAATGCTAGAGATGAGAATTGGGGAGGACAGCGGAATTACAACAATAGTTATTACAATAACAATAGAGCCAACTATGGGAACAATCAATAGCGATGGGTTAGCCAGAGTAATGGGGGCAGAGGAGGAGCTTTTCAGCCTCGTTTCCGAGGTAATAGTGATGCAGTAGGGGCTGCAGCTAGAGGACCGATCGATGCAGACTTGCTTCATCAGACGGTTCAGGCGGTAGTGGCTGCGGTGACTGCAGCGCAAAAGACATCTGAGGTGATTTCTGCACCAGGATCCAATGGGGTAGAGGGAGTACCTGATCCGAAGGGGGTTGCGGTTAATTCTTCTGCTGAAGTGCAACCAAGAAACAAGGCAGCGGAGCCTCAGGTGGTTCAAGGCAATGTAAGAGAAAATGTGGGAGATGGTCTCGCAAAGAAAAAGAAGGATGACAAGGAGGTCTGTTTTCGCTGCAAAAAACCCGACCATTTTATTGATGATTGCAATACACCTTATTGTGACATATGTGAGTCTATTCATCATATTACCTCTGCATGTCACCTTTTACAAGCTCCAAAACCTACTGCCATTCTTCATGGGTATGCTAATGAGGCCCTTATGTTCTTTGAGATGCCATGTGGTGCTTTCAAAGCCAAGGTTGAGAACCCTAAGCTTGTCAAAGTGTCTGTTGAGGGAGAGGTTTTGACTATTCCTGAGATTATTGAGCATATGAAGAGGATTGTGCCCTCGGAGAAATTTCACTGGGAGGTTTATCATTACAAGGATAATATATACAGGGTGAAACTACCAAGTAAACAAGAAGTACAGAGGCTTAAGAATTTTGGTTCCTATGTATGTCCTCTGAAAGACACTGTTTTGTTCTTTGATTCTTGGTCTTCAGTGGAGGAGCCATTATATTTGTTGCCAGAGGTCTGGGTTCGAGTTGATGGAGTACCTTCAGATATGAGAGCTGATTACTTGTCCTTATGGGGGATTGGTTCTCTCTTTGGAAAAACTTTGGATGTAGACATGCCCTTCACTCGTAAGAATAAGTTGCTTAGGATCAAGATTGGTTGTTTGGACCGCAATCTGATCCCTTTAGACAGTGATGTTTTTATTAGAAGGGGCTTCTACAAGCTTCGTTTTGAGGTGGAGCCAGTTCAAATGGCTCAAGAGGTGAATATGGCAGAAGCAAATGATGACAAAAATGGGGATGGTGATCCGAATAATGGCTTAGGAAATGGTAATGGTAATAATGATATGGAGATGGATGCTAAAGGTGCGGGGGATGAGGAACATGCGAATAATAATGGTCAAGATGAGAATAGTGTTAAAAATGGGGTAGAAGGAATGCAAGAGCAATGTGATCGAGTGGAGGAAGTTAGCATTGGGACTTTGAAGGTGCCATTATCTCCACTAGGTGAGGTTTCTCTTGATTCAATTTTGGCTCACAAAAATACTGTTTCTTTGCCCATATTGCATGCTCAAAATCTGTCGCTAAGTGACGAAAACTGTGCTGATTCCTATGCAGATTTTGGGGCTGCAAAATCCGCCTCGGGATTGCCGAGGGTCAGGAAGCAGGTGGCTCTGGGGACTGTGCTGTCTGATGACAGCGGTCGCCTGCATGCGCACCGCTGCGGCGGAGCTGTGACGAGCAGCGGCGGTCAGCAACTGGGCGCGCGGCCGACCACTGCCATCTCGCCATCTGTCCAGCCGCTGAAGAGTGCTGCACTTGGCTCTGACGTGGTTCCTCCTTGGACCAATGGCGTGCAGGGGAGTGCGGCCGACAGCTGTGGCGCTGTGCCGTTGGTCAGCCATGCAGGGGACAAGGTGGATGTTGGTGCGTCAGGTGGCGCGGGATCGGATGTGACCACGCAACCCATCGCCAAGTTGCTGAAACCGTGTGCTGTGCCACAGAAGATCCAATCGCATGCATGTGTTGACAGAATGGATGACATCGGGGACCGGGCCAATCATTTGGCTGTTGATAAACCAATGATGAGGGCAGCAGGGAATGTTTTGGGAAGATCTTCTGTGGATGATACTGGTATGGGTAATGATGCGCCGTTTAATAATCTGAATTTTTTGGAACCCGTGGCTAATAATTCTTGGGCAGTTGATAAATCAATTATTTTTTCTCAAGATGTCTCTCATGAATGCCATGAGATTCATGCAGATGGTTTTTTGGATCCAGGGTTTAAACAGGTGAAGCATGGTAGGGGAAGCTCTTTAGATCACAAGAAAGGGATGATTCATTCAGTTGATCTTCAGGGAACAGTGAGGGATGCCTCATCTCTGAACAATCTGGTGAGTCCTCTATCCATTCGGAGATTTCATCTACTTATGGTACACAGACTGCTACATCTTTATCTTTAACATACATTGATCATGTTTCTCTTTGTCCTGCAATAGAAGAGGTCATTGCTTTTGGGGGAATTCCGAAGCCCACTTTTGAGGTGAGGTCGATGATGCGCGTAGATGTACACGTCCGTTGGGAACCCCAAGAGAAAGGTATGATGCGCACAGCAGTAAGTTTCCCTCAGTATGAAACCAAGGTTATCGAACCAGTAGGAGCCAAGAAGCACGTGAAGGTTGTTGGTGGAGGAGTGTAGTGCGGCGCAACACCAGTGAAACCGGCGCCAACGTGGAACCTGCACAACACAATCAAAGTACTTTGCCCCAACGTAACGTGAGGTTGTCAATCTCACCGGCTTGCTGAAAACAAAGGATTAAACGTATCGAGTGGAAGATGGTGTTTGTTTGCAAAGAACAGTAAAATAGAAGTATGTATTCAGATGTAAAAGAATGGACCGGGGTCCACAGTTCACTAGTGGTGTCTCTCCAATAAGATAACTAACATGCTGGGTGAACAAATTACAGGCGAGCAATTGACAAATAAAGATTCAATACATATCAACGATGATTACTATGTGATTTAATCAGGGCATTACGACAAAGTACATAGACCGCTATCCAGCATGCATCTATGCCTAAATAATCCACCTTCAGGTTATCATCCGAACCTCTTCCGGTATTAAGTTGCGAACAACAGATAATTGCATTAAGTATGGCACGTAATGTAATCAACACAAATATCCTTAGACAAAGCATCAATGTTTTATCCCTAGTAGCAACACATCCACAACCTTAGAATTTTCTCACTCCCAGATTAAATGGAGGCATGAATCCACTATCGAGCATAATTACCCCCTCTTGGAGTTACAAGTATCAACTTGGCCAGAGCCTCTACTAGCAACGGAGAGCATGCAAGAACATAAACAACACATATATGATAGATTGCTAATCAACTTAACATAATATTCTATATTCATCGGATCTCGCCAAACACAACATGTAGCATTACAAATAGATGATCTTGATCATGTTAGGCAGCTCACAAGATCTATAACAATGATAGCACAAGCGGAGAAGACAACCATCTAGCTACGCTATGGACCCATAGTCCAAGGATGAACTACTCACGCATCAATCCGGAGGCGGGCATGATGATGTAGAGCCCCTCCGGTGATGATTCCCCTCTCCGGCAGGGTGCCGGAGGCGATCTCCTGAATCCCCGAGATGGGATTCGCGACGGCGCGTCTGGAAGGTTTTCCGTATCATGGCTCTCGGTACGGGGGTTTCGCGACGGAGGCTTTAAGTAGGCGGAAGGGTAGGTCAAGGGCGTCACGGGGGCCACACACCAGGCGGCGGGCTTGGGCCGCGCCGCCTGGTGTGTCCCCACCTCGTGGCCCCACTTCGTCTCCCTTTCGGTCTTGAGCTTCGTGTAAAAATAGGCCCCGGGCGTTGATTTCGTCCAATTCCGAGAATATTTCCTTACTAGGATTTCTAAAACCAAAAACAGCAGAAAACAACTGGCACTTCGGCATCTTGTTAATAGGTTAGTGCGGAAAATGTATAATAATGCTATAAAGTATGTATAAAACATTCAAGTATTGTAATAAAAGTAGCATGGAACATAAGAAATTATAGGTACGTTTGCGACGTATCAAGCATCCCCAAGCTTAGTTCCTACTCGTCCTCGAGTAGGTAAACGATAACACAAATAATTTCTGAAATGACATGCTACCAACATAATCTTGATCAACATTATTGTAAAGCATATGAGATGAATGGAGTGATCTGAACAAAAGATTGCTAACAAAGATAATGACTAAGCAAATGAATCATATAGCAAAACTTTTCATGAATAGTACTTTCAAGACAAGTATCAATAAGACTTGCATAAGAGCTAACTCATAAGCAATAAATTCTAAGTAGAATGCATTGAAGCAACACAAAGGATGATTAAGTTTCAGCGAATGCTTTCAACTTGTAACATGTATATCTCATGGATATTTGTCAACATAGAGTAATATAACAGGTGCAATAAGTAAACATGTAAGAATCAATGCACAGTTAACACAAGTGTTTTCTTCTAAGATAGAAAGAAGTGGGTAAACTGACTCAACAATAAAGTAAAAGATTGGCCCTTCGCAGAGGGAAGCATGGATTACTATTTTTGTGCTAGAGCTTTTGTTTTGAAAACATAGAAACAATTTTGTCAACGGTAGTAATAATTCATATGTGCTATGCATAATACTTCCTACAAGTTGCATGTCTCATGCATAGAGTACTAATAGTGCTCGCACCTTGTCCTACTTAGCTCGGAAACATGGATTCTCATCGCATAACATATGCTTCAACCAAGTGTCACAAAGGGGTACCTCTATGCCGCATGTACAAGTGTCTAAGGAGAAAGCACGCATTGGATTTCTCGCTTTTGATTATTCTCAACTTAGACATCCATACCGGGACAACATAGACAACAGATAATGGACTCCTCTTTTAATGCTTAAGCATTCAACAATAGTTAATATTCTCATAAGAGATTGAGGTTGTATGTCCAAACTGAAACTTCCACCATGATACATGGCTTTAGTTAGCGGCCCAATGTTCTTCTCTAACATATGCATACTCAAACCATTTGATCATGAAGTCCACTTACTTCGGACAAGACGAACATGCATAGCATCTCACATGATATCCAACAAAGGTAAAGTTGATGGCGTCCCCAGAAAACATGGTTACCGCTCAACAAGCAACTTATAAGAATTAGGACACATAACTACATATTCATCACCACAATAGTTTTTAAGCTATTTGTCCCATGAGCTATATATTGTAAAGGTAGAGGAATGAAATTTTAAAGGTAGCACTCAAGTAATTTACTTTGGAATGGCAGAAAAATACCACATAGTAGGTAGATATGGTGGACACAAATGGCATGGAGTTTGGCTCAAGGTGTTTGGATGCACGAGAAGCATTTCCTCTCAGTACAAGGTTTGGGCTAGAAAGGTTGTTTGAAGCAAACACAAGTATGAACAGGTACAACAAAACTCACACAAGAACATATTGCAAGCATTATAAGGCTCTACACTGTCTTCCTTGTTGTTCAAACACTTTACCCGAAAATATCTAGACTTAGAGAGAACAATCATGCAAACCAAATTAAACAAGCTCTACAGTAGTTCTTCATTAATAGATTAAACTACATGATGCAAGAGCTTAAACATGATCTATGAGAAAATTGCCAAATTATCAAACCATATGCAGCACTTTCCAATTCCAACCAAATAGCAATCTAACAAAGCAATTAGCTTTCGCCATGAACATTAAAGCACAATTAAGAACACAAGTGTTCCATATGAAAAAGCGGAGCGTAATATCTCCAATATAAGAATGGCGGGATCCAACTTTATTCAAAACAAAAAAAAAACCGACGCTCCAAGTAAAGAACATAAGAATGTGACGGAATAAAAATATAGTTTCACTAGAAGTGACCTGATAATGTTGTCGATGAAGGGGATGCCTTGGGCATCCCCAAGCTTAGATGCTTGAGTCTTCTTAAAATATGCAGGGATGAACCACGGGGCATCCCCAAGCTTAGACCTTTCACTCTTCTTGATCATAGTATATCATCCTCTTCTCTTGACCCTTGAAAACTTCCTCCACACCAAACTTCAAGCAAACTCATTAGAGGGTTACTGCATAATAAAAAATTCACACATTCAGAGATGACACAATCATTCTTAATACTTCTGGACATTGCACAAAGCTTCTGAAAGTTAATGGAACAAAGAAACTCATTCAACATAGCAAAAGCGGCAATGCGAAATAAAAGGCAGAATCTGTCAGAAACTGAAAAGTACGTAAAGATGCATCTGGAAGGGGCACTTAACTTGCTCAAATGGAAAAACTCAAAACTAATGAAAGTTTCGTACATATCTGAGGATCACGCTCGTAAATTTTCAGATTTTTTCGATTTTTTTACGGAGACTGATGCCAGAATTCGTGACAGACAGCAATGCTGTTTCTGCGCAGCGATCCCAAATATAGCATCAACTTTAACATAAAATTTTTACTTGGCACAAAAACATGATAAGGAGAGGTTGCTACAGTAGTAAACAACTTCCAAGACTCAACAATACAGTAAATAAAATAAAACATGGGTTATCTCCCAAGAAGTGCTTTTCTTTAACGCCTTTCAGCTAGGCGCAGAAAGTGCAAATCAAGTAACATCAAGAGAAGAAGCATCAACATCATAGCTTGTTCTAATAATAGAATGAAAAGGCAACTTCTTCTTTCTAGGGAAGTGTTCCATACCTTTCTTGAGAGGAAATTGATATTTAATATTACCTTCTCTCATATCAATAACAACTCCAACGGTTCGAAGAAAAGGTCTTCCCAACACAATAGGACAAGATGCATTGCATTCGATATCCAAGAAAACAAAGTCAACAGGGACAAGGTTATTGTTAACCGTAATACGCACATTATCAATCCTCCCCAAAGGTTTCTTTTTAACATTATCGGCAAGATTAACATCCAAATAACAATTCTTCAATGGTGGCAAGTCAAGCATATCATAAATCTTCTTAGGCATAACAGAAATACTTGCACCAAGATCACATAAAACATTACATTCAAAGTCATTGAACTTCATTTTAATGATGGGCTCCCAACCATCTTCTAACTTCCTAGGGATAGAAGCTTCAAGTTTTAATTTCTCTTCCCTAGCTTTAATGAGAGCATTTGTAATATGTTTTATAAAGGCTAAATTTATAGCACTAGCGTTGGGACTTCTAGCAAGTTTTTGTAAGAACTTTATAACTTCAGTAATATGACAATCATAAAAATCTAAACCATTATGTTCTACAGCAATGGAATCATTGTCATCAATATTTCGAAAAATTTCAGCAGTTTCATCACAAACAGCAGTTTCAGCAGTTTCAGGCAATTTTGTACGCTTTGCACTAGGAGTAGAAACATTGCCAACACCAATTATTTTACCATTGATAGTAGGAGGTGCATCAACATGTGAAGAATCAACATTACTAGTGGTGGTAATAGTCCATACTTTAGCTACATTATTCTCTTTAGCAAGTTTTTCTTTTTCTTCTCTATCCCACCTAGCATGCAATTCAGCCAACAGACTAATATTATCATTAATTCTAACTTGGATGGCATTTGTTTTAGCCAACCTAGCATCTTCAACTTTCTCAGGCATAACTTTCAATTTTAAAATATCAACATCAAGAGCAAGACTATCAACCTTGGAAGCAAGAATATCAATTTTACCAAGCTTTTCTTCAACGGTTTTATTGAAAGCAGTTTGTGTATTAATAAATTCTTTAAGCATCACTTCAAGACCAGAGGGTACACTCTTATTATTGTTGTAAGAATTACCATAAGAATTACCATAACCATTACCATTATTAGAAGGATATGGCCTAAAGTTGTTGTTACCATAATTATTCCTATAAGCATTGTTGTTGAAATTATTGTTCTTAATGAAATTCACATCAACATTTTCTTCTTGAGCAACCAATGAAGCTAAAGGAACATTATTAGGATCAATATGAGATCTACCATTTGCAAGCATAGACATAATAGCATCAATCTTATCACCCAAAGAAGAGGTTTCTTCAACAGAATTTACCTTCTTACCTTGAGGAGTTCTTTCAGTGTGCCATTCAGAGTAATTGATCATCATATCATCAAGTAATTTAGTCGCGGCGCCCAAGGTGATGGACATAAAAGTACCTCCAGCAGCTGAATCCAATAGGTTCCTTGAGGAAAAATTCAATCCTGCATAAAAGGTTTGGATGATCATCTAAGTAGTCAGTCCATGGGTTGGGCAATTGTTTACCAAAGATTTCATTCTCTCCCATGCTTGAGCAACATGTTCATTATCAAATTGTTTAAAATTCATTATGCTACTTCTCAAAGATATAATCTTAGCAGGAGGATAATATTTACTAATAAAAGCATCTTTACACTTAGTCCATGAATCAATACTATTCTTAGGCAAAGATAGCAACCAATCTTTAGCTCTTCCTCTTAATTAGAAAGGAAACAATTTCAGTTTTATAATATCACCATGTATATCCTTATACTTTTGCATTTCACAAAGTTCAACAAAATTATTAAGATGGGCAGCAGCATCATCAGTACTAACACCAGAAAATTGCTCTCTCATAACAAGATTCAGTAAAGCAGGTTTAATTTCATAGAATTCTGCTGTAGTAGCAGGTGGAGCAATAGGAGTACATATAAAATCATTATTATTTGTGCTAGTGAAGTCACGCAACTTAGTATTTTCAGGAGTACCCATTATAACAGTAATAAAGTAAACTAGGCAAATAAAGTAAAGACAAGTAACTAATTTTTTTTGTGTTTTTGATATAGAGAACAAGATAGTAAATAAAGTAAAGCTAGCAACTAATTTTTTTGTGTTTTGTTTAAGTGCAGCAAATAAAGTAGTAAATAAAATAAAGCAAGACAAAAACAAAGTAAAGAGATTGGAAGTGGAGACTCCCCTTGCAGCGTGTTTGATCCCCGGCAACGGCGCCAGAAATTTATGCTTGATGCGCGTAGATGTACACGTCCGTTGGGAACCCCAAGAGGAAGGTATGATGCGCACAGCAAGTTTCCCTCAGTATGAAACCAAGGTTATCGAACCAGTAGGAGCCAAGAAGCACGTGAAGGTTGTTGGTGGAGGAGTAGTGCGGCGCAACAAGTGAAACCGGCGCCAACGTGGAACCACAACACAATCAAAGTACTTTGCCCCAACGTAAGTGAGGTTGTCAATCTCACCGGCTTGCTGAAAACAAAGGATTAAACGTATCGAGTGGAAGATGGTGTTTGTTTGCAAAGAGAAAAGCAGTAGAATGCATTCAGATGTAAAACAATGGACCGGGGTCCACAGTTCACTAGTGGTGTCTCTCCAATAAGATAACTAACATGCTGGGTGAACAAATTACAGGCGAGCAATTGACAAATAAAGTTCAATACATATCAACGATGATTACTATGTGATTTAATCAGGGCATTACGACAAAGTACATAGACCGCTATCCAGCATGCATCTATGCCTAAATAATCCACCTTCCGGTTATCATCCGAACCCCTTCCGGTATTAAGTTGCGAACAACAGATAATTGCATTAAGTATAGCGCGTAATGTAATCAACACAAATATCCTTAGACAAAGCATCAATGTTTTATCCCTAGTAGCAACAGCACATCCACAACCTTAGAACTTTTTGTCACTGTCCCAGATTAAATGGAGGCATGAACCCACTATCGAGCATAATTACCCCCTCTTGAAGTTACAAGTATCAACTTGGCCAGAGCCTCTACTAGCAACGGAGAGCATGCAAGAACATAAACAACACATATATGATAGATTGCTAATCAACTTAACATAATATTCTATATTCATCGGATCTCGCCAAACACAACATGTAGCATTACAAATAGATGATCTTGATCATGTTAGGAAGCTCACAAGATCAATAACAATGATAGCACAAGCGGAGAAGAAAACCATCTAGCTACTGCTATGGACCCATAGTCCAAGGATGAACTACTCACGCATCAATCCGGAGGCGGGCATGATGATGTAGAGCCCCTCCGGTGATGATTCCCCTCGGCGGGGGTGCCGGAGGCGATCTCTGAATCCCCGAGATGGGATTCGCGACGGCGGCGTCTCGGAAGGTTTTCCGTATCGTGGCTCTCGGTATAGGGGGTTTCGCGACGGAGGCTTTAAGTAGGCGGAAGGGTAGGTCAAAGGGCGTCACGGGGGCCACACACCAGGCCGGGCGCAGGCTTGGGCCGCGCCGCCTGGTGTGTCCCCACCTCGTGGCCCCATCGTCTCCCTTTCGGTCTTGGAAGCTTCGTGTAAAAATAGGCCCGGGCGTTGATTTCGTCCAATTCCGAGAATATTTCCTTACTAGGATTTCTGAAACCAAAAGCAACAACAGCACTTCGGCATCTTGTTAATAGGTTAGTGCCGGAAAATGTATAATAATGCTGTAAAGTATGTATAAAACATTCAAGTATTATAATAAAAGTAGCATGGAACATAAGAAATTATAGATACGTTTGCGACGTATCAGTCGAGTACTAGGTTGGGTGGCCAACCTAATGCGGATATGCCTCAGATGGAAAAGGCAATGAAGATGGCGCAGAGGCGGGATGAGTCGACATCTTTAGGTCAGTTCGTTACCCCTATGCATTCAATTTTGAATATTCCGGATTCGGAGATAGTTAAGAAAGCAGATCGACTAGGTATATCTTTAGGTAAATCGATCGGAGAGATAGATAAATCTATTAATGGGCTCAAAATGGTTGAGGAGCAATGATACGTCCAATTTGCATCACTATTTTGTATCATAATTTGCTGTTATTCATTGATATATTTCATATTGGGACACAATACTTATGTTATTTCATCTATTTCATCTATTTTGCATGTTTCATCATCATGGCAGGATCAAGCACCGGAGCCAGGATTCTGCTGGAAAAAGCACCGTCGAACGCAATATTTCGGAAGATCAAGCGTGGAAGGGAATTTCACGTAAATTCCTATTTTCCAGATGACGGAGGGAGCAGAAGGGGAGCGAGAGGAGCCATGTGGGCCCAGACCCTAGGGCGGCGCGGCCGGCCTGGCCGCGCCACCCTGGTGGGGGCCCACAGCCCCTCTCGCCTCCTTTTCTTCGCGTACTCCTTCGTCCCGAAAACCTAAGCACAGAGAGGACCTCACGAGGGTTACAGCCGCCTCTGCGGGCGGAGAACACCAGAGAGAAAGAGCTCTCCGGCGGGCAGGAATCCGCCGGGGAAATTCCCTCCCGGAGGGGGAAATCGACGCCATCGCCATCGTCATTGAGCGGGACATCATCTCCATCATCATCATCATCATCTCCACCATCTACACCGCCATCACCACCGCTGCACCTCGTCACCGCTGTAGCAATTTGGGTTAAATCTTGATTGTTTGATAGGGAAACTCTCCCGGTGTTATTCTATACTTGTTGTAGATGCTATTGAGTGAAACCATTGAATCAAGGTTTATGTTCAGATTGTTATTCATCATCATATCACCTCTGATTGTATTCCATATGATGTCTCGTGAGTAGTTCATTTAGTTCTTGAGGACATGGGTGAAGTCTAAATGCTAGTAGTGAATTATGGTTGAGTAATATTCAATGTTATGATATTTAAGTTGTGGTGTCATTCTTCTAGTGGTGTCGTGTGAACGTCGACTACACGACACTTCACCATTTATGGGCCTAGGGGAGTGCATCTTGTACTCGGTTGCTAATTGCGGGGTTGCCGGAGTGACAGAAACCTAAGCCCCCGTTAGTATATCGATGCAGGAGGGATCGCAGGATCTCGAGTTTAAGGCTGTGGTTAGATTTATCTTAATTACTTTCTTGTAGTTGCGGATGCTTGCAAGGGGTATAATCACAAGTATGTATTAGTCCTAGGAAGGGCGGTGCATTAGCATAGGTTCACCCACACAACACTTATCAAAACAATGAAGATTATTTAGCCACTTGAAGCGAAAGCACTAGACTAAAATCCCCATGTGTCCTCAGGAACGTTTGGTCATTATAAGTAAACAAACCGGCTTGTCCTTTGTGCTAAAAAGGATTGGGCCACTCGCTGCAATTATTTCTCTTGCATTTTACTTACTCGTACTTTATTTATCTGCAATATCAAAACCCCTCGAATACTTGTTTGTGAGCATTTACAGTGAATCCTTCATCGAAACTGCCAACACCTTCTGCTCCTCGTTGGGATCGACATTCTTACTTATCGAAGATACTACGATACACCCCTATACTTGTGGGTCATCAAGACTATTTTCTGGCGCCGTTGCCGGGGAGTGAAGCGCTATTGGTAAGCGGAATTGGTAAGGAAAACCTTTACTGTTTGTGCTGATTTTATTTCTGCCTGCTGCTATAAATCATTATGGAGAGATCTTCTCTTCAATTTCTATTTGGGAAATCTACTACTACTGCAACGGTAGTGGATGAAGCGCCAGGTGAGGAAGTAGTACCATATAAAATACCTATGAAAATTATTGAACGTGTTATGGATAACCGCTATGAAGGGGATGGAACTGTCCATCCTGGTGATCATTTATTGTTTTTGCATGAATTATGCGGGTTATTCAAATGTGCAGGTATTTCTATGAATGAAGTTAGAAAGAAACTATTCACTATATCGCTGTCTGGTAAAGCGGCGCACTGGTATAAATTGCTGAAGAATGGTGATTCTATTGATTGGGAGGACATTGTGCCTTTATTTTATTCCAAATTTTATCCTCCAAGTGAAATTCACAAA
Source organism: Lolium multiflorum (assembly GCA_030979885.1). Taxonomy (NCBI): domain Eukaryota; kingdom Viridiplantae; phylum Streptophyta; class Magnoliopsida; order Poales; family Poaceae; genus Lolium; species Lolium multiflorum. The sequence continues at coordinate 216,912,816 of CM061748.1, forward strand.
GATCGGAACCGCATATATAATTTCTGGCCTCATGATGGAGAGAGTATTGCCCAAGCTTGGGGGAGATTGAAGTCTTTAATGCTCAAATGCCCCATTCATGAGCTGGTAATGTTATTATTGATAATTTCTATGCAAGACTTTCTTTTCAAGACAAGACCTTGCTGGATACTTCTTGTTCTGGATCATTTACACGCAACAAAGAAGAGTTTAAAAGGGACCTTCTTGATCGGATCCAAGAAAATACTGAAGGATGGGAGAACGACAAAGATAGAGAATCAGGTATAATTTATGATTATAAATGCATTGAAGCTTTTATGGATACTGATAAATTTCGTAATATGAGTGCTACATATGGTCTTGATTCCCAAGTTGTTGCAAATCTTTATAAAGCTTTTGCCTCTCATTATGAATTGCCTAAGAAGAATTTTGATAAGTATCATGAACCGTATAAAGATAAAGTTGATTCATCTGTAAACAAATGTGTAGTGATTGAAACTGTTGATAATGTTATTCCTGAAGCTTATATTGAAAAAACTCCTTTCCCTGCTAAAATGAAGGAGTACTCTGTCATATCTAGTGCGGTTAATAAAAGTGAAAAGAAACCTAAAGAACCTGAAGAACAAATTAAAATTGAACCTGCTGTTGCAATAGTTAAAGATCTTGTGACTGAAAATGTGGAGGATGGTCATATTATTTTCTGTGAAGATGCTTCTAATATTGTTTCACATCCTAATAAATCCAAACAAGTTAGTGTTCCTATGCTATCTGTTAGAATTGGTGATCATTGCTATTATGGTTTATGTGATATTGGTGCAAGTGTTAGTGCTATACCTTATGAGCTTTACACGGAGATTATGCACGAAATTGGTTCTTGTGAACTTGAAGATATTGATGTGGTTATTCATCTGGCTAATAGAGAAACTATTTCTCCAATTGGTATTGTTCGAGATGTGGAAGTTCTATGTGGTAAGATTAAATATCCTGCTGACTTTTTGGTACTTGGTTCTGCTGCTAGTGATCATTGTCCTATCATTTTTGGTAGACCTTTTCTAAATACTTGTGGAGCTATTATAGATTGTAAGAAAGAGAAAATTTTGACTAGATTTGCTGGTGAACCTTATGAATTTAACTTTTCTAAATTTACCAAAACTCCTTATAAAGCTGACTTGCCTAGTAATGATTTTAAAATGGAGCAATGTGCATCTATTGTTCTTGTTCCTAATAATCCTTTGCAGCAACATTTGGAGAATAGTGAAAGTGAAGCTTTTAGGAAAGAAAGAGATGAGCTTGAGGAAATTTTTCTTCGCCAACCTATTCTCAAGCATGATTTACCGGTGGAAGATTTGGGTACAACACCGCCACCAAAGGAAGATCCTGTTTTTGATTTAAAGCCTTTACCTGATAATCTTAAATATGCTCATATTGATGATAAGAAAATATATCCTGTTATTATTAGTTCTAAGCTTTCAGAGATTGAGGAAGAAAGGTTATTGGAAATATTGAAGAAACACCGAGGAGCTATTGGCTATACTCTTGATGATTTGAAAGGGATTTCTCCTTCTATTTGCCAACATGCTATTAATATGGAAGAAGATGCGAAGCCTGTTGTTGAACATCAACGTCGTCTAATTCCGAAGATGAAAGAAGTGGTAAGGAACGAGGTATTAAAACTTCTTGAAGCTGGTATTATATATCCTATTGCTGATAGTAGATGGGTTAGTCCTGTGCATTGTGTTCCTAAGAAAGGAGGAATGACTGTGTGCCTAATGATAATGATGAGCTTATTCCTCAAAGAATAGTTGTAGGTTATAGAATGTGCATTGATTTTCGAAAAGTTAATAAAGTTACTAAGAAAGATCATTACCCTTTACCCTTTATTGATCAAATGCTAGAAAGGTTATCTAAAAATACTCATTTTTGCTTTCTTGATGGTTATTCTGGGTTTTCACAAATTGCTGTTAAAGCTAAAGATCAAGAGAAAACCACGTTTACTTGTCCTTATGGAACTTATGCTTATAGGCGTATGCCTTTTGGTTTATGTAATGCTCCTGCTACTTTTCAAAGATGCATGTCTGCTATTTTTCATGGTTTTTGCGAAAGTATTGTAGAGGTGTTCATGGATGATTTTTCTGTCTATGGGAATTCTTTTGATAATTGCTTGCGAAACCTCGATAAAGTTTTGCAGAGATGTGAAGAAACTAACCTTGTTCTTAATTGGGAGAAATGCCACTTTATGGTTAATGAAGGAATTGTATTGGGACATAAAATTTCCGAGAGAGGTATTGAAGTTGATAGAGCTAAAGTTGAAGCAATTGAGAAGATGCCCTATCCGAGGGATGTTAAAGGTATTCGTAGTGTTCTTGGTCATGCTGGGTTTTATAGGAGATTTATTAAAGATTTCTCTAAAATTTCAAAGCCTCTTACTAATCTTCTTCAAAAAGATGTACCTTTTGTTTTTGATGATGATTGTAAGGAAGCTTTTGAAACTCTAAAGAAAGCCTTAACAACTGCTCCTGTAGTCGAACCTCCTGATTGGAATTTGCCTTTTGAAATTATGTGTGATGCTAGTGATTTTGCTGTAGGCGCTGTTCTTGGACAGCGGGTAGATAAAAAATTAAATGTTATTCATTATGCTAGTAAGACTCTTGATGCTGCTCAAAGAAATTATGCTACAACTGAAAAGGAATTGTTAGCTGTAGTCTTTGCTTGTGATAAGTTTAGACCCTATATTGTTGATTCGAAAGTTACAATTCATACTGATCATGCTACAATTAGATACCTTATGACAAAGAAAGATGCTAAGCCAAGGCTTATTAGATGGGTACTTCTGTTGCAAGAATTTGATTTACATATTATAGATAGGAAAGGTGCTGATCCTGTTGCTGATAATTTGTCTAGATTGGAAAATATTGCTTATGATCCTGTTCCTGTTAATGATAGTTTTCCAAATGAACAATTGGCTGTAATAAAGGTGAGCTCGCGAGAGAGCCCTTGGTATGCAGATTATGCTAACTTTATTGTTTCGAAGTATTTGCCTCCAACCTTTTCAGCTCAGCAAAGGAGGAAATTCTTTTATGACTTAAGGCATTATTTTTGGGATGACCCACACTTATATAAAGAAGGAGTAGATGGTATTATGCGAAGATGTGTTCCTGAATATGAACAACAGGAGATATTGAATAAATGTCATGGTAGTGTTTATGGAGGACATCACGCTGGAGATAGAACCGCGCAAAAGGTTCTACAATCAGGTTTTTATTGGCCAACACTCTTCAAAGATGCAAGGAAATTTATTTTATCTTGTGATGAATGTCAACGAGTTGGTAATATCTCTAGACGCAATGAAATGCCTATGAATTATACTCTTGTTATTGAACCATTCGATTGTTGGGGATTCGACTTTATGGGTCCTTTCCCTTCTTCAGAGGTAATACTCATATACTTGTCGCTGTTGATTATGTTACTAAATGGGTAGAAGCTATACCTACAAAAAGTGCTGATGGTGAGACCTCTATAAAAATGCTTGTAGATGTTATATTTCCTAGATTTGGAGTACCTAGATATATTATGACTGATGGAGGTTCTCATTTTATTCATGGGGGTTTTAGAAAAACTCTTGCTAAGTATGGTATTAATCATAGAATTGCTATCACCCTCAAACTAGTGGTCAAGTAGAATTATCAAATAGAGAGATTAAAGCTATCTTGGGTAAGACTGTTAATAAATCTAGAAAGAATTGGGCTAGCAAATTGAAAGAAGCACTATGGGCTTATAGAACTGCTTATAAAAATCCTATGGGAATGTCACCTTATAAAATGGTTTATGGAAAAGCTTGTCATTTACCTTTAGAACTAGAGCACAAAGCTTATTGGGCTGTTAGAGAACTAAATAAAGATCCTAAATTAGCCGGTAATAAGAGGTTGTTGCAATTAAGTTCTCTAGATGAATGGAGAAGTGAAGCTTATGAAAATGCTAAACTCTTTAAAGAAAAAGTTAAGAAGTGGCATGATAGAAGGATCATTAAAAGAGAATTTAATGTTGGAGATCAAGTTCTATTGTATCGGTCTCGTCTCAGATTCTTTGCAGGGAAATTACTCTCGAAGTGGGAAGGACCATATGTTGTTGAGGAGGTGTATCGTTCAGGAGCAATTAAAATTAGCTCTCTCCAAGGCAATGCTACACAAGTGGTGAATGGACAAAGACTCAAGCATTATATCTCGGGTGATTCTTATAATGTTGATGTTGATATTATTCAAGTGGAAACACCGGAGGCTTTCATCAAAGGACAAATTGACAGTCCGCCAGAACTGGACTTTGAATAGGTAACAGTACAGTAATAAAAAGTCCGCGTTTACCGTCCGAACATTATTTCTGCTGTTTTTAGGAAATATGAAAAATTACGAGTTCGAAACAGTGGAAAGGACGCACGAGGGCGTGCCACCATAGGCGGCGCGGCTGACACAGGCCCGCGCCGACCATGGTCGCCGCCCCGTTGCCCCTTTCCGACTCGGTTCGATCTGGAACCTTCCTTTTGTCGTAAAAATATTTGCTATATAATCCCCCCTGGAGGTCCGTAATATCGTTTTCTCGTCGTGTTTTGTTTCGAGCTGTTTTCCAGATTTGTTTTGATCTAGAAGCACCATGGTCTCCAGCAACAAAGACAAGGGGCCTTGGAGGGAAGAGATGGATGAAAGGATCAATAAGGAGAAGGAGAAGATAGCATCAGCAAAAGGAGAGTGGGAAACTACGAGGAGTAAGCCAATTTTGGTGGGATCGGTTAATACTGGGCGTTCTTTTTCTCATAACTTGCAGGGAGCTCTTCCGCCTGCTCTGGACCTCGACTCTTTCCCTTGTGTGGAGGAAGCAATACGGGTTGCTGATGAGTTTTGTGATCAATATCGTGCTCTAAGAAGGGAAGTGGAGATACTTCAAGAGGAGAACCAGCGACTTCGCAGAATGCTGGAATATTACTCAATTCCCAGCACAAGGCCGTCACCGCCATCCTCGGATAACAATAAGTCTCTTCAAATTTTGGTGCAGAATTGCAAAATTGAAAAACTGAAGCTGAAGGAGATCCTTATGAAGCGCGAGAAGAATCCATCGCCATCATCACCGAAGGAGTAATTCATCATCGGTATTGGCATCCCCTTGGTTTGTTCCAAGCTTGGGGGAGTGCCGCGGTATCACATCATCACCACCTTTATCTTTTACTATCAAGTAGTGTCATATCATGAGTAGGGAAGTTATCTTATGGAATAGTATGCAATGTGGAAGTATCTCTCTTAGTTAGTTATCTATGTATCCGTTGGTGTGAGTTATCGTTATGGAATATTAATGAGAAGTCTTATCATTTACTCTTTGCACACCTTATTTTAGTTTGCAATCTCCATTATATGATTACTCTTGACATGAGTATTGATATCACTTTGGGAGCATCAAGTAAATCTATTTGGTTTTGGCAAACTTAGCATTGGTCAATAGCAACAACATCTTGATGTTTGAATAGAAGAGAGAAATACACTTAGATACATTACTCTATTATCTCTATGCTAATGAGTTTAGTATTCTGAAGTTAAAATTGCTTGTGCTTATTGGAAAGATGCATGATTGTTTCTATCATATGTATATTTGTTTGTTTCCCTCAACCTTTATGCTTGCTATCAAACCTTGCTAGCCAAAGACCTGTATCGAGAGGGCATGCTTCTCATACATCCATAACCTTAGACCAAACCTATGCCATTTGTGTCCACCATACCTACCTACTACATGGTATTTTCTGCCATTCCAAGTAAATACTTCATGTGCTACCTTTAAATTATTCAAACTACTACTCCTTATTTGTGTCAATGTTCTATAGCTCATGAGGAAGTATGTGGTGTTTTATCTTTCAATCTTGTTGGGCGGACTTTCACCAATGGACTAGCGGCACATCCGCTTATCCAATAATTTTGCATAAGAGCTGGCAAGGGTTCCCAGCCCCAATTAATAACTTTCATTAATAATTCTCTTCACATGTTTTGCTCTGATTTATCAGTAAGCAACTTAATTTTGCAATAGACACTCCTCCATGGTATGTGAATGTTGGAAGGCACCCGAGGATTCGGTTAGCCATGGATTGAGAAAGCCAAGGTTGGGGGAGTGTCATCCTTAATAAAACTAAAATACATGTGTAAACAAAAGAGAAGGGGGATGATCTACCTTGCTGGTAGAGATGCCGTCCCTCATGGGAGCCGCTCTTTGAAGGTTCGTTTGGCAAGGGGTTAGAGTGCCCGCTACCATTCGTTGACAACAACAAACACCGCTCAAAATCTTACTTTTATGCTCTTTATATGATTTCAAAACTTGAAAAGCTCTAGCACATGATTTAATCCCTGCTTCCCTCTGCGAAGGGCCTATCTTTTACTTTTATGTTGAGTCAGTAAACCTATTTCCTTCTATCTCAAGCAAGCATTTGAGTTGTTGTGAACCAATCATTTATGCTATGATTCAGTTGATCATGTCTTTTATACTTTCTTGTTTAGTACCAATTTTATCTGAATGAATATGACTTTGAAGTTATCAATGATTATGAAGAGATTGTTATGCTTGAATATGAAAGCTCAGCTATAAAATCTAATATGAAAGCTTTGCTTAGAAGTACAATGCGTTAGCAGTTCTCTGACCAAGAACAAAGTTTGCCATCACCAGCTATGATTTCTTATGCACCTTTACTTGTGATTTCTCTTTACCTATTTCAAGATGAGTTATATGAGGAAGTTGTTTACTAGAATGTCTTGTGTGAATGAATATGATGCTTCTTGTCCGTATTTTATTTATCGACTTTTCACTCCATAAACATGTGGTCTTGTTTATCGAGCTCAGTTTCGCTTGGGGACAAGCGAGATCTAAGCTTGGGGGAGTTGATACGTCCAATTTGCATCACTATTTTGTATCATAATTTACTGTTATTCATTGATATATTTCATATTGGGACACAATACTTATGTTATTTCATCTATTTTGCATGTTTCATCATCATGGGAGGATCAAGCACCGGAGCCAGGATTCTGCTGGAAAAAGCACCGTCAAACGCAATATTTCGGAAGATCAGCTGTGGAAGGGAATTTCACGTAAATTCCTATTTTCCAGATGACGGAGGGAGCCGAAGGGGGAGCAGAGAGGAGCCACTGTGGGCCCAGACCCTTGGGCGGCGCGGCCCGGGCCGGCCGCGCCACCCTGTGGTGGGGGCCCCACGCCCCTCTCGCCTCCTTTTCTTCGCGTACTCCTTCGTCCGAAAACCTAAGCCGAGAGAGGACCTCACGAAGGGTTACAGCCGCCTCTGCGGGCGGAGAACACCAGAGAGAAAGAGCGCTCGGCGGGCAGGAATCCGCGGGAAATTCCCTCCCGGAGGGGAAATCGACGCCATCGCCATCGTCATCGAGCGGGACATCATCATCATCATCATCATCATCATCTCCACCATCTACACCGCCATCACCACCGCTGCACCTCGTCACCGCTGTAGCAATTCGGGTTAAATCTTGATTGTTTGATAGGGAAACTCTCCCGGTGTTATTCTATACTTGTTGTAGATGCTATTGAGTGAAACCATTGAATCAAGGTTTATGTTCAGATTGTTATTCATCATCATATCACCTCTGATTGTATTCCATATGATGTCTCGTGAGTAGTTCGTTTAGTTCTTGAGGACATGGGTGAAGTCTAAATGCTAGTAGTGAATTATGGTTGAGTAATATTCAATGTTATGATATTTAAGTTGTGGTGTCATTCTTCTAGTGGTGTCGTGTGAACGTCGACTACACGACACTTCACCATTTATGGGCCTAGGGGAGTGCATCTTGTACTCGGTTGCTAATTGCGGGGTTGCCGGAGTGACAGAAACCTAAGCCCCGTTAGTATATCGATGCGGGAGGGATCGCAGGATCTCGAGTTTAAGGCTGTGGTTAGATTTATCTTAATTACTTTCTTGTAGTTGCGGATGCTTGCAAGGGGTATAATCACAAGTATGTATTAGTCCTAGGAAGGGCGGTGCATTAGCATAGGTTCACCCACACAACACTTATCAAAACAATGAAGATTATTTAGCCACTTGAAGCGAAAGCACTAGACTAAAATCCCCATGTGTCCTCGGAACGTTTGGTCATTATAAGTAAACAAACCGGCTTGTCCTTTGTGCTAAAAAGGATTGGGCCACTCGCTGCAATTATTTCTCTTGCATTTTACTTACTCGTACTTTATTTATCTGCAATATCAAAACCCCTCGAATACTTGTTTGTGAGCATTTACAGTGAATCCTTCATCGAAACTGCTGCCAACACCTTCTGCTCCTCGTTGGGATCGACATTCTTACTTATCGAAGATACTACGATACACCCCCTATACTTGTGGGTCATCAAGCAACGTATTTTAACAATTTTGGAAAAAAATAATAATGAAAAGGAGGCTATGGAGGATGGGTTGGGGACTCTTGTGTTGTCAAAAGTATCCACCCTTTGTGAGGATTTAATTGATGATGATGATACTCCTCTGGACTTGGATGATCACTTGGAACATCTCAAACCAGTGGTGAAGGTTAAAAAAATTAGACAAAGGAAAGTTTATGATACTAACAATATCCGTAAGAGTACTAGGAAAAGAATTAAAAAACATTTTTCATAATGCAGAATCTAAAAGGAATCATTTGGAATTCAGGAGGCTTTGGTGATATTGCGAAGCATTTGTTTGTTAAAGAAGCGATTAGGGAACATAAATTAGACTTCATAGCTTTGTTGGAAACTGGGAGATCTAATTTTTCGATTCCCTTTCTGCAACAATTAGCAGCAGGTTATAATTTTTCGTGGTTTTGTTTACCACCTCATGGTCATTCAGGAGGTATTCTAGTGGGAATAAACTCCGATATGCTTCAGGTGTTAAAAGTAAATACGGGAGATTTTTGTGTTAAGCTTCATATCAAATGTAAAAGAGATGGGTTTGAATGGATTCTTGTGCCGGTCTATGGGGCTGCCCAAGATGAGCACAAAGCAGAATTTCTAGCTGAATTAGTGAGAACTTGTGAAACTAAATCATTACCTATGTTGGTAGGTGGTGATTTTAATATTATTCGTAAAAGGGAGGAGAAAAATAATGATAATTTCAAAGCGCGTTGGCCCTTTGTTTTTAATGCAATTATTGAACATTTAAACTTGCGTGAAATTGCTCTCACTGGGAGACAATTTACATGGGCAAGTAGAAGAGATATACCTACATATGAAAAGCTAGATAGAGTTCTAGCATCAATCTCGTGGGAACAAAAATTTCCATTAGTGACTGTTAGAGCTTTAACTAGAGCTGAATCTGATCATACTCCAATACTAATTAATTCAGGAGTGAAAGCACACCTGGGTAATCAAGCAAAATTCTCTTTTGAGCTACATTGGTTGCGTCAAGAGGTTTTTTTTGACATGGTAGCAAAGGAGTGGAACTCAGTTTTAGGGGGAAATAATTCAATGGAGGTTTGGTTGAATAAGTTAAGACATATAAGGCGTTTTCTGAAGGGATGGGCAAAAAATCAGAGTGGAAAATACAAGAAAGAGAAAGAGAGATTGTTGAACATTATTGATTATCTGGATTTGAAGGCGGAGACAAATATTTTGAATACAAATGAAAGGGAAGAATTTAAAAAGGCACATGATAGTCTGAATAAACTAAGAAGAGACGAGGAGTCCAAATGGGCTCAGAGAGCGAAGGTTAAACATATCCAGGAAGAGGGTAATAATACAAAATATTTTCACTTAATAGCGAATGGTAAACACCGAAAAAAGAAAATCTTCCAACTAGAACAACAAGAGGGGACTATTGTTGGGGAAGATAATCTAAAAGTTTATATTACTGAATTCTATAAGAAGCTTTTTGGAGAACCTGTACCAACTAACATTTCTCTAGTTGAAAGCGAGATTAATGATATTACGCAAATTTCATCTTTGGAAAATGAGATCTTGACGGCCCCTTTTACTGAAGAGGAGGTTTTGCAAGCAATCTCACAAATGGAGCTGAATAAAGCTCCAGGACCGGACGGTTTTCCAGCTAAATTTTATCAAACTTTCTGGGAAGTAATAAAAGGTGATCTAATGGCTCTGTTTGCTCAGTTTACTAACGGGGATTTGCCTCTTTATAAATTGAATTTCGGAGTCATCACTTTACTACCCAAAAAAGAGAATGCGGTTCAGATTCAACAATACAGACCTATTTGCTTACTCAATGTTTGTTTCAAGATATTCACCAAAGTTGGTACTAATCGTATATCGGGGATTGCTCCAAGGGTTATTAAGCCAACTCAATCAGCTTTTATGCCTGGTAGAAATATTTTAGAAGGGGTCGTGATACTCCATGAAACGATACATGAGCTACATAATAAGAAGTTGGATGGGGTGTTATTTAAGATTGATTTTGAAAAAGCATACGATAAGGTCAAATGGTCTTTCTTACAGCAAACACTTAGGATGAAAGGTTTTGATCCCGTATGGGGTATAATAGTGCAACAATTTGTGCAAGGAGGTAGTGTTGGGGTGAAGGTAAATGATGACATTGGTCATTATTTCCAAACAAAGAAAGGTCTAAGGCAAGGGGATCCGCTGTCTCCTATGCTTTTTAATATTGTAGTGGATATGCTTGCCATCTTAATTGAAAGTGCCAAAGAAGATGGCCAAGTCGGAGGTTTAATTCCTCATTTAGTTGAGGGTGGTCTCTCTATATTACAATATGCTGATGATACTATTCTTTTTTTGGAACATGACCTCAATAAAGCTGTCAATATGAAGCTAATCTTGTGTCTTTTTGAGGAACTATCGGGTCTCAAGATTAATTTCCATAAGAGTGAAATTTATTGTTTTGGAAAGGCAAAAGAGGAGGAAGATCAGTATAAGCAGATCTTTGGATGTGATGCTGGTCAACTTCCTTTTAGATACCTAGGTATTCCAATTCATTACAAAAAACTTAGAAATGCAGATTGGTACCCGGTAGAAACAAGGTTTGAGGGTAAATTAGGATGCTGGAAAGGGAAGCTGTTATCCTATGGTGATAGGTTAGTGCTTATTAATTCAGTATTAACTAGTTTACCGATGTTTATGTTGTCTTTCCTACAAATACCTGTTGGGGTAAGGAAACGCTTGGACTTCTATAGATCTAGATTCTTTTGGCAGTCCGACGAAAACAAGAGAAAATATCGGCTTACAAAATGGAACATTGTCTGTAGACCAAAGGATCAAGGGGGATTAGGTATTGAAGTTCTTGCGATCAAAAACAGATGTCTATTGAGCAAATGGCTTTTTAAACTTCTCAATGAGGATGGGGTGTGGCAAGAGTTGCTACATAACAAATACCTCAGACAGAAGACATTATCGGAGGTCAAGTCAAACCGACTGATTCTCCATTCTGGAAAGGTCTCATGGAGGTCAAACAGGAGTTTTTTTCTAGGAGTTTTTTCAAAGTGGGTAATGGATTGCAGACCCGCTTCTGGGAAGATATCTGGTTAGGCAAAACCTCTTTGGCCCAACAATACTCTTCGTTGTACAATATTGCCCATCATAAAAATGTCACAGTTGCACATGTGTTAGGTCAATCACCCCTGAATATTACTTTTAGAAGAATTTTGACTGGTAACAAATGGATTTTATGGTTACAATTATGTAGAAAACTTATGGCAGTACAATTGTCTGAAGAGGAAGATCATTTTATATGGGAACTTACACCAAATGGTGTGTTTACCGTAAAGTCGATGTATGAAGATCTTATGTGTGATCATACCCCCTTCCTCAAAAAATATCTGTGGAAGGTTAAAATTCCATTAAAGATTAAAAAATTTATGTGGTTCTTGAGTAACAAGGTGTTGTTAACCAAGGACAACCTAGCTAAACGTCATTGGAATGGGTGTACAAAATGTGTTTTCTGTGGGGAACAGGAGACCATCCAACACCTCTTTATTGAGTGTCCTTTAGCTAAACTATTATGGCGTACAGTTAACTTTACCTATGGTCTTCCACCTCCCACCAATATTACCAATATGTTTGGTAACTGGTTAGATGGAGTAGATAGACAATCTAAAGCGTATATTCGGATTGGGGTTTCTGCTTTATGTTGGGCTATTTGGAGGAGCAGAAATGACATAATTTTTAACAACAAACCCTCTTTTCATTTCTTGCAGGTTATCCATATGGTTTCCCATTGGGTCCAGCTTTGGGCTCTACTCTCTCCGGAGGGACAACGGGATGCCATGGTTTCTGGCTGCACACGGCTCCTGATGGTCGCTCAGGATATCTTGTGCCAGGCTGGTTGGCGGCATACTAAAAGGCTATGTTGATCCGTAGTCTGAATATGTTACTTTTTCGATGGTTGATTCTTGTATCAATCCTCGATGATGCGTGATTTGTAAACAATATTTTTACGTATTTTAATAAAAAGGCCGTGTGCATCATCATGATGCAGAAGCCGGGGAATTACCCCATTTCGAAAGAAAAAAACTTTTATCAAATGTGACTGATGAGTCATCTTCCCCATACCCACTTAATTTACTAGTTCTCCGAAGCCACTAGTGGAAAAACGCTGATCAATACCGGTTCCAGAGGGCCATTTGCACCGGTTTAGCAACCGGTATAAAATATCCGGTGCAAAAGGCCCCCCCCCCTTTCCTACCGGTTCCTTACGAACCGGTATAGATGGCCCTCCACGTGGGCGCCCAGGAGAGCGCACGTCGATGGACCTTTCGTACCGGTTTGTACTACAAACCGGTGGCAAAGGTAGGCTGCCTCGGCAGGAAAAATTCGAGAATCTCTGCGCGGCAGAGAATTCAGGGTTTAGGGTTTGTAGGGGTTTAGGGGTATCGGAGCGTTTCATATCGCGTCGATGCACCGGAAATGCGTTTGGGTTTACGTAGTACATGAAGATCAAGGTGATGCATATAAAGTTGGTGCATATAATATAACACACATGTAATTGCATAAGTAGTACTCTCCGATGCAAATCAAGTCGATGCACCATAGTACAAGCATGAAGATCAATCTATTACACACATGTACCATAGTGGTACACTCCGAGTCAAACTATATATACACACAAAGCAATCGAGGAGCTGGAGAAGATCTTTATGCATAGTGGTACTCTCCGGATGGTGGTATGACTTCCCGAAGGAAAAATCCCGCCAATTCATCGCCGATTGCTTTGAAGCGCTCCTCGATTCCGATCTTCTCCCGCTTTCTTCTCAACTGTAAAAGAATAAGATGAATACATGAGCTATGTGTGTTATATCAAATCACAAATCAAACAATTATTACTGAAACTCAGCACAACTTATGGTAAGAAAATAAATTTGTGAATATTATTTTCGTACCTCTCTATTTCTTTCATTATTCGCTCTCTCGCTGACAATTCTGTGGATGTACTCGCAAACGTAGAATCCACATAGATTAGTCCCCGGTGGTTGTTTTGCGCATTTCTGTACAAGAATATAATTCAGTCAAACAATAATGAAGTATGATAAAGGTGTGTGGACCTAGGTAGTACTACTTACTTTGTTCGCACGCCATATCAGCTTCGGTTTCCAATCATGGGACTGATCTTCCTTGATGAAAGTTTCCCATACGCTGCCCGACAAAAGAAAATGCACAAAAGAGTTATCAATCAGTTGATATCAGGAAACTAACAAAAAAACCGATAAGAATTTGAATTACCTTTTGAGCATAAGAAAACAAGACTTGTATTGTATAGGCTCTTTGGTTAGTGAGTCAAAGACTTCAACTTCTCCTTCGTACATTTTAATGACGATAAGAATAAAGTGAAACCTGCGCACGTTTAAATATGTAGTGTCATATATATAAGTGAGCAAAATAGAATATGTTATAAGAGAGTAACACTCACTGGAAGTTGTAAGGCCAAAGTATTGTCTTTTTGTCACGTTGTCGCTTCAAAAACCTTAGCAAAGTCTCCGGTGTATCCCTGTTATAGAGGGGTTCTTCTATGGTCTTGACATGCATTGTGTCCGGGTCAATGAACCCAATGTCCTTGATTTCATCCCTTTTGCATTCGAGCATCTTCAATCTGCATAACATAGCGCACAAAAGATTATAATTTGCAGATAATCAAGGAGCTGAGCTAAAGACTTCTCAAATTATATAAATAAATCACTTACAGACAATAGCAACTGACGATAGATTTGTCGAGGGCCCGAAGATTGTATAACTGGAAAAGCTCGGAGAAGTCAACGCTCACAGAGTATTCTTGGAAGTAGTGCTCTTCCTTAACTCGCACCATGATAGTCTCCATCCCTCCCTTTGCGGCAACACCGTACCACGTATGCAAGTTACGCATACTTGTTGGTAGCTTGCTGAGATTCTCGACCAAATCTTTCCCTTGAACATATTGATATACTACCTTAGCCATGGCGTAATCGGTTGAGATTTGTCGAGAACTTTGAACGGCCTTCTCGTCAAACACCTTTAGAGGGGGGACCGATTTAACGGGTTGTTCTCCGAGCTGGTAGACTTGGTGTATCCCTTTTATCTCCCTGATACCCGAGCTGGTAGTGGGGTTTTTCGCCTCCATCATTTGGTCGTACGACCTTTCAATAGAACGCCTATAGTCAGATGGCGGCGATGGTTCAGGGTTATACAGATTCTCGACTGTACGATAAACCTTCACCGGATCTAGTGTCTTCTCAAAAGGTATCTCTGGCTCTTTCTTAGCAAAAAAGGCCCTCCGCTGAGACTCAACGGCTTCCTGGTTTTCCTCGGGAGTTTTTCCCAAGGTAACTTCTCAATAGGCGGCAGTGGTTTCTCCTTTCTAGATCTCTTCTTAGGCGGCGTACCATTCCGCTTACCAGGCGCTGTCTTACGCGGAGGATCTCGAGGTGGTGGACTCATGCTGGGGTCCCTCTCAGGTAGGTATGAACTTTGCTGCTCATGTGGACTGCTAGGAGGAGGAGTCGAAGGCCTTTGATGCTCATGTGGACTGCTATGAGGAGTCGGTGGCCTTTGCAGAAGGACGACGTACTTCTTCGGCCATAGGGCGAAACCGTGCTTGACATCGGCAAGTGTCCTCTCATCGTCACCTCTAGGAATATCAAGCTCCACTGATTCAAAAGCCGGAACAACTTCATCCACCCCGACACGAACACAGCCAGGTGGAATGGGCATATGGTGGTGCGTTGCTCCTTCTTCACTTGGGTAAACATAACCGACCGCCACCTTAACAGACGCGGTTCTGAATAACATATAGAGCTCGCAATCTGTCTTCTCCGTGACATAATCCACGGGGTAGCTTCCTCCACACCCGTCAAGATGCGTGGAACCCACACTGCTTCTTCGCTGAGATGGGGCGGCATCGGCTTGAGGATCCTGTAGGAACATCGGCTGGTCAGGTGGCCTCTGATTTTTCTCAAGCGCCTCCACCCTAGTTAACAATTCCGTTACAATGTCGGCGTCCTTCTTCTTCTTCCGCGAACGGCTTCTATAAGTGTCAGCGGACTCGGGAACGCTTCCTTCATGGTGAGACCTGGGCGAGCTCGTACCCGTCCAACGTGTTCAGGATTCCCCAGAGCGAGTGTCAGCTCGTCATTCTCTCTATCGGGAATGTACTCTCCCTTTCGAACCTGTTCAATTGCAGCTACAAGCTTCGGTACGATTTGCTCAATCTTTTCCTTCCATTTTCCCTTCGCAACGATCAGCCTGTCTTTGGGTCCAACCCTGCCCCATGCGCGAACAACCAGAACTTGGACCGTTCGGGCCAGTCCCATGTCTGTGGAGTGATTCCTGCAGCCATCAGTTCATTTTCATACGCTATCCACCTCGGAATGGCAGTCTTGTAGCCACCTGACCCCATATGATGCCAAATTGTCTTCTTTGCAGCATTTTTCTTATTTGTGACCGATCGAGACACAAAAGTAGACGATTGCTTATACCTCTTAAATTCTTGCCAGTGATCCTTTATCTTCACTAGATTATCATCGAATACTGGATCTTCATTCTTATATTTGTCCCATAAATTTTTCTTCCAAGTCTGGAATTGTATGGCCATCTTCTTGAGAGTCCATTCCTTGACTTTATTCTTCTGGCCTTCCGTCATGTCTTCCGGTAGGCTGAAGCGTGTCAGCAGAGTTTCCCAAAGAAACTTTTTCATCGCGTCGTTGACATAACTAGCTTCATTGTCCGCTTTCTTCGGCTTATGCCACTCTCGAATGCTGATCGGTACATGGTCCCTAACAAGAACTCCAGCTTGACTTGTAAATTTGGTGCAGTGATCTTTGGGATGCACCGGTTCACCATTATCCTTAAATGCCGTGAGGGCTAACCTACCCTCGCCCTTTAGAACTCGCGTCGGGCCTCGTTTTGTTTTAACAGACTTGCTCGATGTTCCAGAAGGCTAATAGAAAAATTATTCGTTAATAAGTGAAATACAAATAAATGAATGCATCTAGTGATATGAACATAGACTTGATACATAAATATACACCTCGGCGGAGTTTGTTATGGAAACTTCGTTGTCTCTTCTAACTTGTTCGGACTCAAGACCCTCGCCGAAATCATTCAGAAAGTCGGCAAAATCTGTTTCATCTCCATCAGCCCCACGGGCACTCTCATATATCAATTTCTGCACCGCTTCTTCCCCCTCCTCATCTCGGACGAAGGTGCCGTCCGCCATAGCTCAATGTCACTACAAAATTAAGAAAGCAATTATATTTCATTCATCTTGTCATGATCATATAACAGATTGCTAGATGGATAACAATTGAAATGAAGAAAGCAATAACCCTAACCCTAACCCACGGCTTGGCGTTCCTCCACCGATGGAACCCTACTCTCAAGGAACCTTACACCGGCGTTCCTCCACGGACTCGGCGTTCCTCCACCGACGGAACCCTACTCTCAAGGAACCTTACACCGGCGTTCCTCCATGGACTCGGTGTTCCTCCACCGACGGAACCCTACTCTCAAGGAACCCTACACCAACGTTCCTCCATGGAATCGGCGTTCCTCCTCTCGCTCTTTTTTCTCTAAATCTACTACGGCGGTGACCATCGACTCGTGCTCCGTATTTATATGTTTTTGTTTCTATTTTTCTTTCTCTAAATCTACTACGGAGGTGACCATCGAGACTCGTGCTCTAGCGTGCGGGTGCGCAGCCTCCACATCCATAACGCGCAGCAGATGTACTTGAGGTGTCGTGGTCGCGTAGCGTGCGGCTGGACAAGATGGCCGTCATGGCGCCGGGGGACAACCCCAACACCGATGGCATCCATGTCGTGGAGTCCATCGCCGTGACCATCGCGAGCTGCCGCATGCTCGCTGCGCGTGCTCGCCCGGCGGCCAACCTTGCCGCGCTCGTCGGCCGCGGCCGCCCCTGCCGCGTGCTCGCCGGCGGCGGCCGTCCCTTCGTACCAAGGAAAAAAATAGCGCTCGCGGCATACGGCGGCGAAGCGTGCACGGTCGTACAGCGAGGAGCAGCAGCGGTGGTCGGCATGGCATTACGTCGAACAGGCCGCGGGCGTGCGTGAGGGGAGGCCGCACCAGCGAGCGCGGCGCGTCAGCCGACGCACACGCGGGCTCCTCCCGGCGAGGCGCGCGGCGGCCAGGGAGGCGAGGCGAGGAAGGCGAGGCGAGGGAGGGAGAGGAGGCCGGTCCTCACCTCGGGTTGCCGGCGTGGGGAAAGGTGGAGTGCCGGCGACGCGGCGACGACGGCGACGCGGCTGCTGCGGGCGACGGTCGCGTGGCCCTGCGGGCAACGGCGATGGCGGCGGTGCGCGGAGCTGCGGGCTATGGCGACGGCGGCGGTGCGTCGAGCTGCGGGCGACAGCGTGGTCCTTGGCGACGGCGGCGGCGGCGTCTCGCGCGGTGTCTGTGCGATTTGGTAAGTGATTTGGGCGTCTTCGCCGCGCGCGGCTAAGGTAAGTGATGGGGAGGACCTTTGGCACCGGTTGGTGCCACCAACCGGTACGAAAGGCCTTTCGTACCGGTTGGTGGCACCAACCGGTGCCAAAGGTTTTTTTTTCTTTTTTCTTTTTCTTTCCTCTTTTCTTTTTCTTTTCTTTTTCTTTTGTTTATTTTTTTCTTCTCTGTTTCTTTTCTTTTCTTTTCTTTTCAATTTATTATTTTCTTTTCTTTTCTTTTCTATTTATATTTTCTATTGCTTTTATTTTTTCTTTTCTTTTCTATTTATTATTTTCTATTGCTTTTCTTTTTCTTTTCTTTTCTATTTATTTTCTTTTCTATTTCTTTTTTATTTATTTTTTCTATTGCTTTTCTATTTATTTTACGATGGAAGCCATGGGAGAGAATGATGAGGTTTGCAGATATGAGTCTAGATGTGATATGTAAATGGAGGCCAAGCCTACATATATATAGTGAAAAAATGGCGGGATGACGGAGGCGGGAACCGGTGAAAAAATAGGCGGAAACCCTTTAGTACCGGCTGGTGGGTGCAACCGGTACTAAAGGTGGTTTTGTCATGTAACAAAGCTGTCGGTGGGATAAGGACGCGTGGGTAACCTTTAGTACCGGCTGGTGGGTGCAACGGTACTAAAGGTGGTTTTGTCATGTAACAAGGTCGGTGGGATAAGGACGTGGGTAACCTTTAGTGCTGGTGGGTGTACTAAAGGTGGTTTTCTGTCATGTAACAAAGCTGTCGGTGGGATAAGGACGCGTGGGTAACCTTTAGTACCGGCTGGTGGGTGCAACCGGTACTAAAGGTGGTTTTCATGTAACAAAGTGTCGGTGGGATAAGGACGCGTGGGTAACCTTTAGTACCGGTGGTGCAACCGGTACTAAAGCTGTCGGCATGATAAGGACGCCTGCTCGATGAGATAAAGCATGTAGCGCATGACGCCCTGAAGGAAGAAGACAAAGTAGAAGCGGCGTCGTGCCTATAAAAGGAGCATCGCCATGGCAAGCAGCTCAACAAGCCAACATGGATGGAGAGTTTCATCCCCATGGATGGAGGAAAGGGTTGGGAAATCTCCCGTGGCGGAACTTCTCGAAGATGCCCTTGGTGCACACGACCTATGGCATCTTCGGAAGTTCCGCCTCGGAAAAATTTCCTGGAAGCCCGTGAAAGACTCCATCTCCTCTAACAATGTTGTGGAAGGATAGGGAAATCTCCCGTGGAACTTCTCGAATATGCCCTTGGTGCACATGCCCTATATATGGCATATTCGGAAGTTCCGCCTTGGAAAAATTTCCATGCAAGCCCGTGAAAGCTCCATTGTTAACATCATTACACAAAAGTGATTTCCATATTAAGATACACAAGTTATGATCCCTATCTAGCTAGTTTTCCGAGTTTTCTTCGTCTGTTTCCCTTTCTTCTGACTGCGACGCAACCATGGACAATCTTCATTATTTAAGATGATGCTTGGGTCAGTTTTCACCTTGAAGGGTGGAATATCATCAAACTTATTATAATCTTCTGACATGTCTGTCTTGTCCTCTACTCCCACGATGTTTCTTTTTCCTGAAAGAACTATGTGCCGCTTTGGCTCATCGTATGATGTGTCCTCTTGCCTTTCTTTTCTTTTCTTCGGTTTGCTAGACATGTCCTTCACATAAAAAACCTGAGCCACTTCACTGGCTAGGACGAATGGTTCGGTGTCGTACCCTAGATTCTTGAGATCCACTGTAGTCATTCCGTACTGCGGGTCTACCTGTACCCCATCTTTCAGGTTGAACCATTTGCACCGGAACAAAGGGACCTTGAAATTAGGTCCATATTCAAGTTCCCATATCTCCTCTATGTACCCATAATATGTGACCTTCTTCCCATTGTCATCTGCTGCATCAAAGCGGACACCACTGTTTTGGTTGGTGCTCTTTTTATCTTGGGCGAACGTGTAAAATGTGTTCCCATTAATCTCGTACCCTTGAAAAGTCGATATAGTCGAAGAAGGTTGCTTGGCCAACAAGTATAGCTGCTCGTCATCAGTGGCATTCATGAGACGTGTTTGCAACCAACCGCCGAAAGTCTTCATGTGTTCTCCATCAATCCAATCTTCACGTTCCTCCGGGTATTTAGAGCGTAAGATATCCTTGTGTTCCTCTTTGTACGGAGCCACCAAGATGGAATTATGTAGAACTGTGTAGTGTGCTTGAGTGAAAGAATGTCCGTCCATACACGTTATTGCTTTCTTTCCTAGCGTGCCTTTTCCACGCAGTCTCCCCTCATAGCGTGATTCAGGAACACCGATCGGCTTAAGGTCAGGAATAAAGTCAACACAAAACTCAATGACCTCCTCTGTTCCATAGCCCTTGGAGATGCTTCCTTGGCCTAGCACGGTTATGAACATACTTCTTTAAGACTCCCATGAATCTCTCAAAAGGGAACATGTTGTGTAGAAATACAGGACCGAGAACGCCAATCTCTTCGACCAGGTGAACTAGGAGATGTGTCATAATATTGAAGAAGGATGGTGGGAACACCAACTCGAAGCTGACTAGACATTGGACCACATCCTTCTGTAAATTTTGTAGAGTAAGTGGATTGATCACCTTCGAGAAATTGCATTGAGGAAAGCACATAGCTTCACAATGGGTACTCGAACATTTTCCCAGAAGCCCCCTCAATGCAACCGGAAGTAATTGTGTCATAATCACGTGGCAGTCATGAGACTTTAGGTTTTGAAACTTTTCTCAGACATGTTTATTATTCCCTTTATGTTCGACGAGAAGCCAGACGGGACCTTGATGCTACTCAGGACTTCAAAAAAGATCTCCTTCTCTTCTTTGGTAAGAGCGTAGCTGGAAGGACCTTGATACTTCTGGATTCAGGTTGCTTCCTTCGTGGATACTTTGCTGGTCCTGCCGTGCATCCGGTGTATCTTTTGTCTTCCCATACACGCCCAAGAAGTTTAGCAGGTTCACGCAAAGATTTTTCGTCACGTGCATCACGTCGATTGCAGAGTGAACCTCTAAGAATTTCCAGTAGGGTAGCTCCCAAAATATCGACTTCTTCTTCCACATGGGTACATGTCCATCAACATTCGGAACAGATTGTCCGCCGGGACCCTTTCCAAAGATCACTTTTAAATCCTTGACCATATCATATATAACTTCCCCAGTAGGGCGGGTAGGCTTCGTCGGTTATCTGCCTCACCTCCGAAATGCTTTCCTCTCTTTCTTACGTGATGTTGTTTTGGAAGAAATCGACGATGCCCTAGGTACACATTCTTGTTTCCTAAATATATAGTGTCAGTCTCACCTAAACAGTGTGTGCATGCGTTGTATCCCTTGTTTGACTGCCTGAAATGTTACTAAGAGCAGGCCAATCATTGATGGTTACAAACAACAACGCCCGTAGGTTAAATTCCTTTTGTTCGTGCTCATCCCACACACTTCGTCACACCACAACTGTAAAAGTTCTTCAACCAACGGCCTCAGGTACACATCAATGTCGTTGCCGGGTTGCCTCGGGCCCTGGATGAGCACTGGCATCATAATGAACTTCCGCTTCATGCACAACCAAGGAGGAAGGTTATAGATACATAGAGTCACTGGCCAGGTGCTATGACTGGAGCTCTGCTCACCGAAAGGATTAAAGCCATCGGTACTTAGACCAAATCTTAAGTTCCTTGCGTCATCTGAAAATGACTTGAACTCTCTGTCGATTTTTCTCCACTGCGACCCATCGGGGTGTCTCAGCATCAAATCTTTCTTACGGTCCTCTTTGTGCCATCGCAACAACTTGGCATGCTCTTTGTTTTGGAACAAACGTTTCAACCGTGGAATTATAGGAGCATACCACATCACCTTCGCAGGAACCCTCTTCCTGGGGGTGGACTCGCCCTCAACATCGCAGGGTCATCTCGCCTGATCTTATACCTCAATGCACTACATACCGGGCATGCATTCAAATTCTCGTACTCCCCGCGGTAGAGGATGCAGTCATTGATGCATGCATGTATCTTCTGCACCTCTAATCCTAGAGGGCAGACAACCTTCTTTGCTTCGTACGTACTAGAGGGCAATACGTTCTCCCCTGAAGCATCTTCTTTATTATTTTCAGCAACTTTTCAAATCCCTTGGAAGTACCATTCTCTGCCTTCCATTGCAGCAATTCCAGCGTGGTACCCAGCTTTTTCTGGCCATCTTCGCAATTTGGGTACAACAGTGTCTTGTGATCCTCTAACATTTTCTGCAACTTCAACCTCTCCTTTTCACTTCCGCAGCTTATCTTCGCATCAAGAATGGCCCGACCCAAATCGTCATCGGGGTCATCAAAAATGGGCTCATCAAATATGGGCTCTTCTTCAGCTTCGTCTTCCCCATTCTACTATCACCGTCTTCAGTGAACATAGGATAGTTGTCACTATCCTCTTCTTCTTCGTTGTCTTCCAATATAATCCCTCTTTCTCCGTGCTTGGTCCAACAATTATAGCTGGGCATGAAACCGTTCTGCAGTAGGTGGACGTGAATGGTCTTTGAGGTAGAGTAATCCGTCATATTCTTACAGGAACTACATGGACAATAGATGAAACCATTCGACTGCCTGTTTGCCTCAGCCACGTTGAGAAAATAATGCATGCCATTAATGAAGTCGGGATGGCACCGGTCACCGTACATCCATTGTCGATTCATCTGCATTTTATATGTATATCAAATATCATTAATTACACAACATCGTGGATATATGAGTGACAAACTAAATTAATATTCAAGTTCATCAGATAAAACTAAGTTTTTTTATAAAAAAGAAGAGGCTCACCGAGGTTGTACGGTGCCGGCTAGGGGACGACGCTGGCGATCGACGGCGGTAAGACGGGGATGATACTAATTAAAACCTACAAAATATACCATAATATCAGCTCAAATTGATTATGAAAAAGTAAAATCCCTAACTTAGGAATTTCATCGAACACCTTGCTAGCACTAGAAAAATAGTACGAGTTAAAACTACCAAAGAGATGTGCAAAATTAGGAACGCCGGAAGAAAGGATGATAGTGCTAACCGTTGGATAGATGAATGCCCTTATTCTTGTTAAAATGGTGGACAAAAATTAGTGATTTATTGGAGTGTGAGAGGTGCAAAAATTTTGTGTGTGAGAGGAAGAACAGGAAAGGAGCCGGCCAGGGGACGACCAGGGACGGGCTCGATCGATGATGATATAGGGGGAACCCTTTGTCGGTTCGTGTTACAAACCGGTCCGGGTCCCCCGAGCCAAGCGTCGACAAATGGAAGACATTTCGTACCGGTTCTAACACGAACCGGTAAAGCCCCTAAAGAACCGGTGCCAATGCTCCTCGCACGCCTGAGCCCGCGAACCGGTGCAGATTGCCCCATTGGCACCGGTTCGTAAGGGAACCGGTACCAATGGCTTAGATGGATGCCCCATTTTCCACTAGTGAGCTGCAACGGCCGCTGCCGCCTGTGCCTGCCTCTTCCTGGCGAACTCTACCATCATGTCGTTGTCCGGCAAGGCCGCCTTGGCGCCATCAAGCTCTCTGAAACGCTCCGTCCATGCCGCTAGGAGCGGAGTCTTAATGGGGTCAAAGATCTTGATCCCAGTCCCCGACATCACCTCGGCAGCGTTCAGCCACGAGAGCAGCCCCCCTAGCGAAACGTCAACGAATCCGACGCTCTCGCCTCCGAAGTAGCCCTCCCCATTGCAGCTCTCCTTCAGCGCTCCCTCCAAATTCTCCAGTGCAGCAAACATCTGCTTAGTCCCCTCGGACTTATCCTCCTCTGTTTTGCCCCTGAACGACTGTATGCATGAGGCGACAAGCTGCACAAACGCTTCAGGGATCAGTAAAAACGATCACAATCGCCTAAACAGTAAATTTCAGTGCAGCGTTAGAAAGAAACAAAGAGCCCTACGGAACCTTGTCGTCGATGTAGGCGGCCCAGAAGCAGGCAACGGCACGTTCATGGGGATCGGAGGAAAGCAAGGAGGGACTGGTGCCGGCGAATGCCTCGTCGATGTACTGCACGATTACCATGGACTCACAGATGGGCTTCTCCATGTGAAGGAGCACCGGCACTTTCTTATGCACCGGGTTGGAGCTGAGGAGGAGCCCACTCTTGCTGGTGAGGTCCACCTCGACATTCTCGTA
This sequence comes from Lolium multiflorum, assembly GCA_030979885.1. Lineage (NCBI taxonomy): Eukaryota > Viridiplantae > Streptophyta > Magnoliopsida > Poales > Poaceae > Lolium > Lolium multiflorum. Next base: position 216,936,875 of record CM061748.1, read on the forward strand.
GCTTAGGCCCTTGAAGCTCAGGGCAAGCTTCACCCTGACGACAAATGGACTTGCCCATACTCCGATCAGCTTCAGGTCATCTCCTGCGGCCATGGTCTCCTGCTAGATATTTGTGTATCAAGGTTGATCGTGTTTGTTTTTAGCTTGTGCTTGCCTTGGTGGATCAAGTGAGAGGGAACTGCATTTGTTTATGTAGTGTTCAAAACGGTGCGTCACGCATGATGCTTTGCAAATTGGGAGCATGCAACCAAGATATACATGATGCCCACGTTGGAGAGGAAGTAAGCGACAGATTTGACAGAATACATTATACATGTGCCTATCAGCTACCTTGAATAGTTTGGTCAATGTTATCTTGGACCACCAAAGCGCGGGAAGATCGAAGCGATGATTCCACCAGTGTCGATTGGCTGTTGGCGCCAAAGACACTACTAAAGTACTAATGCGCAGTGCATGAGACATTAGTGCTAGTAAACAAGGTTTTTGCAGTTTTTCTGTTGACACATCTTTTTTTTTTTTTTTTGAAAACTCTGTTGACACATCTTTAGTTGATCGCTACCGGGAGAAGTACTACGGCTTTATAATAAATAATAAATTTTTAAAGGCGAAGGCGGGCTTCGCACAACGGTAAAACGAACAATGAAAAGAGTTGTTTTAAGGTTCTCCAACTCACGTCGTAGCTAGGAGGCAGGAGTATTAAATCAATCTGGAGCGTTCATAGTTTTGATCCTCTGTGTTGGATCAAAAGTAACAAACGGCTAAAATAAGCTGGGACCATGTTATAATTTCTCCAACGAAAAATTCAGAGTCCACTAACAACATTAACTTTGTATATTAGACACTCACTTGTCATGAAAAATTTACCCATATTATTGTTGCTCAAACTAGCACACCTGGCCGCTTAAAATGCGGGAGCAACATCTTATTGTGTCTAGCTATTTCTAACAGAATTGTGATTTTCGTTTGATATTAACTTTCTAAATAGAAGAATTAAATTTGCAAATCCATAAATTAAATGTTTTATGCATTGATAACCTAGTGAAACTTACTTGTTCGGCAAAGATAAGAAGACAATGAAACAAAGTCATCGTAATGAATATATATTACACGGGAAGTGAACATACAGAAAACATACAAATGATCGAGCTAACAGAATCTCCTAAACAACAATCAAATGGCTAAATTATTATTTCTAGCATCGATTACAATTAAAAGGAGAGACTTTTCTACAAAATGGAAGCCAAAGGAGTCAATAGTCATTTGTCTTTCCCGGCGGAGTTGCAGAAATACTGAATATTTTTAACTGAAAATAATAAAATTTGCAAACATTCATAACATCTTGACTAAAGAATGCAATTTCTTAGAGACTATCTACAACTATTAGCATCTGCAAAGAAAAACATGAAGAAATAATCTTCTAATTAGTGGACGTATATCCAAAGAATCGCATGATAATTTCCATCAGTAGTAGTACCAACTAATGCATCACCTTGTATACTTTTATAATATTATAGCGAATGATTTATGTATGATAAATGAATATAATCATAGAAATATTTATTCGCAAAGTGGATATGTTATGAGCTTATGACTAGTATTACAACCTTGCTACTAGTGGAAAGATGTCACTGAAGTTGAGCCCAATCTTCAGACGAAATGGCATATATGTTCTAAGTTTGTCATGCATGCCTAAATCTTTTAAACATTATCCATGATGATATTTATTATTTTTGTTCTGATTTTGGCTTTTAACTGGATATTGTTACATGATGGTATAAGCCAAAATTCAAAACCAAAAGAACATATTTAGGTCGTTTTATAGAAATATAATCCAAATCTAAAAGCTAAATGCTCTGTTTTGAATAGCCGGGCTATATCCTTTCCCGTATGATGCGGCTAACTGCTATAGCCCGGCTAAAGGTGCTAAAAGTCCTTAAATAGTCGGCTCTAGCCAGGCTATAGTTGTTTTGGGAGGCCGCGGCTATAGCATATAGCCGGCTATTTAATTAAATCCATGGCTAAAAGTAAGACTAACCAAACACCCATGTACTATGTTATGTTTCATGTGTTGACGTGCACAATTTTAAAGGAATGTATATTTTAAAATTGACAGTGTTTAGTTATAGATTGATTAAGATGATGAAGCTACTCAAACATTTGACCACCGTTTTTGGTCTTTTTTTGTATTGAAAAAAAACCCTCCTAGGCCGCGTTGCTCGTGGAGGCTCCGGAGGCCCCACCAACCCTAGAAAAAGCAGTGGCTCAATCTCCTCCCAACGGTTGGTGCCGCCGCCGGCGGTGGCGGACACGCTCTGCCATCGTGGGCGCCAGGTGAGTGTAGCGCGCCCTAACGGGCCGTACATGCATAGGTGGTGTGTCCCAGCTCACATGGGATGGTGTGACAATAGAGAGGCTGGGAGATGGCGGACACTCTTGCCTCTTCCTCCCACGCGAGAAGGCCCCCTCATGCACAATGTTAGGTGGCATCTGTGCATGGTAGGGTCTAGTGGAAGTTGTCCGCTTGATGTTGCTGGTGAAGGTACTAAGCCCTAGAGGAAATAATAATAAAGTGATATTATTATGACTCCAAGTATTGTGATTAAAGTTTATTCAGTTATGCTATAACTCTTATGCATCTTGAATATGAGATTCAAAGGAAAACTCATAAGCATGTGTATAAGAATGAACAAATAAGTGCTTCAAGTCCTGCCCTAGAACTAGCTCATGTGTTGTTTGATGATCATGTTTTCATGATCATGGGTATGGTTAGATACCACAAACCGTTGGAGTATATTGTTAGGAAGAATAATGGTACTACACATACCCGACTATTACATATATACTGTGAGACATTATTCCTTGTTAATAATTTTATCTTGAGTGTAATCTTATGAAAAGAATCCTTAGACTATGAACGTATCAAGGAATCTTATTTTGGAGGTTTCGACTGATTCCCATTGGGCCCATTATGATGTTGAGTTGGGCCCCTACCTTAGGGGCTATGCGTCCAGGGTTTGGCAGAAGGGGCCGGGGCCGGCTTACCCTCCCCTCCTTAGCCCCACATCGGGGCATCTGCTAGGGCTTGGGGGCAGGCGTCTATCCCTTCCCAAAGATTGGGCCCCTCCCCCTATATAAAGAGGACCCTCCTCTCGAAATAGACCAGCCCATCCCTCTTTCCTCTCCCCCTCAATTTGCATCCAAGATAGCACTTCGATATGATTTGTTCGTGGCAACAAAGTCCTACTAGGAAAGAGGGCACAGGCGTGTGTCACGCTTCAGAGGGATCGTGCGCTCGATCATCAAGGAATAAGAATGCTAAACATGGTCATATTTGGATCTTTCCAGACCATGTGAAGCCCTGCTTGACTTCTTCATTGAGCTTTCCACAACCTATCTGGGAGAACACAATGATCCAATTCGCAATTTATATTCAGCATAGATAGATCTAGGGTGATCATGTTAGGTAATGTTTTTTACATGCACAAATCCCTTTAGCTTGGAGTTACCCCATGCGCGTAAGTTGTACCCTGGATTTGTGTTGAGGCCAGGCCAACAACCCATGCTACTCCTAGGTGAGCCGCTTTGGCTTGCAGTATTCAGGCAGAACGAGTTTTGGTGGCGGCAGACAGGTTCTTGGTAATTTCCATGACACACAAGCTCGAAGACTTTGGTTATCGGAGGAGCTCAAAGGCCATGTTGGAGACTTGACTTGTACAGTCTACTTTGACTATGCTTGGTTGTGTCGGCGATGCTAAGATGACCATCATCTTCTGTTGTGTGTTATCCGCATCGTGGGGTGTTCAACTTGCAGCATTTGGGGACCTGGATGGTTGTTGCATCAGACGAGGGTTGCGGCAATGTATGGTGGTGTAGTTCCTAGGGCGTGGCCGGACCATCGTCTTCTCCAATCTAGGACAAACTAGTTCTGCCTTTCTTGCGGAATTGGATTCTTCTATCCTGGTTGTCAAGGTCTCGGCCGGTCCGCGGCATTTTAGGCGCGTCCGTGGATGATTTCTAGGCTACTAGTGTGGTGTTGTTGATGCATCTGTTGTAATGTTCGTTTAGTGGCGGTCGACTACGGTCTTTCTATGGGTGTTCGGGGTGTAATGTCCTAGTCTTAGGCTTGTACAAAAATAATTTTTCTATCAATGCATTGAAACACAATGTTTTTATTAGTTTTAACGAAAATGAATCTACTCAAACAACAAGAACCATGAACCACTAATAAAAAGTTAATTTCATGATTAAGAAATTCACCAAATAAAGCACTAGCATACTTAACCATACACATCAGACTAAGCACATGCGGAAGATGTAAACACAAAACAAGTAGCAGTGCAAGGTAAGAGGGAAAAAACACGTACATCGCGACCGGAAAGGTCGCACCAGCAGCACCACCACCACCACCATGGACATCGTTGATGTCGCCCATGGTGTAGTCGGATTTTTCGAGGAAGGAGTCGAACCGGCGAAGAAGAACACGAACTGCAGTGAGCAGTCGCGCCGAGACGCTCCCCAAAAATCTTATCGCCTGCCTCCCGATGCAGGATCTCAACGGACAGGGTTTCAGAGGCCTGCTCTCCCGAACGGCTGTGCATGCAATCGCCGGGATGGGGAAGACTAGAGAGTAGAGCTGTAGAAGAATTTTTTTTTCGTGAGAAAGATAGAGTGGTGAGTCTATTTTTCCAGATCTGTTATGTCTGTTGGTATAGCCTGGGAGGAGAGCCGACCGACCGCGTTGCCTCGCGTAGGAAGCCAGGGACACGCGGCGAGCATGCACACACATGGTCAGCAAGCAAAAATTTAGGATTCCTAGAAGGAATCTCGAAATCGAGTCACGAAACGCGACGTGCGTGCGTGACGAGGCGGGCGATGGAGGAGGAGGTGTGCGCGAGGGCTCCTTCTCATTTCACTCACTTGGAAGGAGTAGAAAAGCAGCCCTTATATACCATTTGAACTCTCTCCCAACTAGCAATATGTGACTAAACTTTGTCCTCAAGGCTATCCCCAAACTGCCAATGTTATATGCCTTGAGATTTTAGAAATTGTAGGTTACATGAGCTGTCTTACTAGCCTGGAGCCCATCTACATCCTACAGGATACAATGCAATAAATTTTATATTGATTTGCGTGCTTGTAGGTTACATACAGAGTTAGCCATATCCAGATATTTTTCATAATTTTTTAAAACTTATAAATATGAATTTTCTTAACAAAAATAGGAGGGATTGTTAAACATAGTTTGTATTCAGGTTGTTTTTCTGTTTTTCTTGATAAACGTATATGGAGTAGTACTCCAATACGGTGTCCCTGTACAATGCCACGATGGGGCTCTTCCATCTATATAAACACGTAGCCGACGCCCCTAACGGGTTACGTCGTTCCAACCTAAAACCCTAACGATTGTCATGGTATCAGAGCTATCCTCTCCGTGACATCGCTGCCGAAACAAAAATCGCCGCCGCCGCACAGAGCTGCCGCCGCCATCCAAATCCGCGAGTTGCAGATCAACTGCCGCCGCCAACAAACGCCGCCGTAGGAATTCCTGCCGCCGCCCTCCAAAACAACCAGACAACAAAACAAAGATCGCTGCCGCTGCACGCCAACTGCTGCCGCCGCCAACAAAACCCTACAAAAGCCAAAACCTAGACAACATCCCCCGTCGTCGTTCCTCGCTGCAGATCTCTATCGATGGCGTCATCCTCTGCTACGATCTCGTCGTTGGCCGCTGCTCTTGGCTCGCCCCCGGCCCAGCTGCTGACTCGAGACAACGCCTTGGTGTGGAAAGCCCTGGTTGTTCCTGCTCTTCGGGGTGCCCGTGCCCTGAATCTCGTCGAAGGCAAGGAACCAGCGCCGCCAGAGACCATCGAAGTAACCACTGATGGCCAGAGTTCGCAGGTTGATAATCCTGCATATGATACATGGATAGCCAGAGATCAACAAGTCCTGCGGTTCCTCCTGAATTGTCTGTCCTCGGACATGCTCTCTCATGTGCTTGGACTTGAGACATCTGCTGCGGTGTGGAAGACCATCAATTCCCTAACTACAACGCAGTCAAAGGCCAGGACTCAACAGCTGCGTTCTGCCCTCAATGATCTCAAGAAAGGCTCTATGTCCGCTGAGAAATATTTTGCCAAGGCCAAGATTCTTGCTTCGGAGCTTGCTGCTGCTGGGAAGCCGCTAGATGATGATGAGTTAATTTGGTCGCTCTTACATGGTCTCGACGGCAACTACAATAATCTGAAGACTGCTGTCCGTGCAAATCCCTCCACCACCTTAACTGATCTGTTCAGCCAGTTGCAGTCTTTTGATCAGATGAATAAGCTAGGTGATGCTACTGAAGATGATTTTACCTCTTCTGCCAACTTGGCACGTCGTACTGCAGGCCCTCGCCAAGATGATCGTCGCCCTGACGACTACCGTCGCCCTGACGACTACCGTGACCGGCGTGATGACAGCCGTGAGCGGCGTGATGACAGGCGTCCCAGAACAGATGATAGACGCCCCAGATTTGATGACAGGCGTGCTGGCTATGATGATCGCAGGCGCCGTGATGATGGTCCTAGAGATGGTCCTCGTGATGATGGACGCCGTTGTGATCGGGTTCCCACTCCTTATGTCAATGTGGATTGTCAAATCTGCACAAAACATGGGCATCCTGCTAGTGCTTGTTGGTGGAGGTTCCAGCGCGACAGACGTGATGGTGGTACTCGTCGTGATGAAGGCCATCAAGGAGACAAGGATGCCAACCTGGCATCATATGGAGTGGACACTAATTGGTATTCTGATACTGGAGCTACAAACCATATTACAAGTGAATTGAGCAAGCTTACTACTCCGGAGAAGTACACCGGTGGTGATCATGTCCACACTGCAAATGGCAATGGTATGCAAATAAGTCATATTGGTAATTCATTGTTACGTATTCCCCAATATTCTCTACACCTCAAAAATGTCCTTCATGTCCCAAGTGCCTCAAAAAATCTTATATCTGTTCATAGACTTACTCTTGATAATAATGTTTTCATTGAGTTTCATCCTTTTTTCTTCTTTATCAAGGATCAAGCCACCGGGAGCATTCTGTTTAAGGGTCCATGCTATGGAGGTCTCTACCCATTGGTGCCATTCTCCACTGGGTCTTCCAAGCAAGCTTTCATTACAATAAAGCCATCTTCATCCACTTGGCATCGCCGCTTAGGACATCCATCCTCGTTTGTGGTTCAGCAAATTCTTAGGAAGTATAAGATTTCTTTTTCGCCTGAAATAAACCCATACATTTGTGATTCTTGTCAACTAGCTAAGAGTCATCAGTTACCATACCCTGTCTCTACTAGTGTATCTACTGTTCCATTGGAACAAGTTTTTTCAGATGTATGGGGTCCAGCACCTGTATCTGTTGGAAAACATTCATATTATGTGAGCTTTATTGATGATTTCAGTAAATTTACTTGGATCTATTTGCTTAAGAAGAAATCTGATGTGTTTCAGGTCTTTCAAAATTTCCAACAATTAGTTGAGCGCAAATTCAATAGAAAAATCGTTACTGTCCAAACTGATTGGGGTGGTGAATATCAAAAACTCAACAGTTTTTTTCAAAAGATTGGCATTACCCATCATGTCTCCTGTCCACATGCACACCAACAAAATGGGTCTGCCGAACGCAAGCATCGTCACATAGTTGAAGTTGGTCTTGCTCTTCTTGCCAATGCCTCTATGCCCTTGAAATTTTGGGATGAAGCCTTCCTAACAGCCACTTTTCTCATCAATCTTCTACCAAGTAAAGTCATTGATCATGATACACCTGTGGAGCGTCTCCTTCACACTCCTCCAAACTATGAGGCCTTGCGAGTTTTTGGTTGTGCCTGTTGGCCCAACCTTCGTCCCTATAATAATCACAAGCTTGCTTTTCGCTCTACTCGGTGTGTTTTTCTCGGGTATAGTCCTCGCCACAAGGGGGTCAAGTGTTTAGATCCTTCCACAGGTCGTGTATATGTCTCTAGAGATGTTGTCTTTGATGAAAATGTGTTTCCCTTTGCTGATCTCAACCCAAATGCTGGCTCCCGTCTTCGTCGTGAAATTTTGCTTCTTCCCACTGATTCATCTTCTACTTCTTTACCTCATGGGGATGCTAACATTGATACCTTTATGTCTTTGCCTATTATTCCTGTTGTCACCACTGATGTTGACAGGGTTGCAGTGGAGCCTACGGTGCAGCAGCAAGATACAGAAAAAAAATCTGAGTCAAAATGGTGTACAAATGAGCACTCAGCGTTCAGAACAGTTTTCACCTGCTCGGACTGCTGATCCCGAGGTTGCTTCGCCGACCAGATTCTTGGATCAGACACCACCGACATCTGCTGCAGCCTCGGCGTCGGATCCCTCCCAGGCGCTGTCGCGTTCCCATGGGCGGGCTCGTTCGTGGTCGCCGTCCCGCCACGTCTCCCGTTCCCTGGAGCTGACCCCGCCCCGGTCTGCTTCGCCTATACGTGGTCGCCACGTCGACCGCGGCCTGGACCAATCTGTGCGGACCCCGCCACGTTCCCTGTCTCCGTGCAGTGCTGCGCGCACGGATTCCGAGGGAGAAACACATCCAGTGTCTGATGCTGATATTTCTGACCCTGAAACTGATATTCCTGATTCTCATACAGCTTCAGGTTCTGCTGGTTCTGCCGAAGATTTGGGCGCTGTTCCTGAGAATTCTGTGGAGGCTGCTGTTTCTTCCTCTGACACAGAAACTTCTCAGTCAGCGTCGCCATCTCCGCCACCTCCGCCAGCTCCGCCAGTCACTAGATTACAACGAGGTATTCGTCAACCGAAAAAGTATACAGATGGTACTATACGATATGGTTTGTTTACTTCTACAGGAGAACCTCACACTTTTTCAGAGGCTTCTCAAAATGTGCGTTGGTGTGATGCTATGAAGGAGGAATACAATGCTCTCATGAACAATAAAACTTGGCATCTCGTTCCACCACATCATACCAAAAATATTATTGACTGCAAGTGGGTGTATCGCATCAAGAAAAATGCAGATGGTACTGTTGATAGGTACAAGGCCAGGTTAGTTGCAAAGGGGTTTAAGCAGAGATATGGTATTGATTATGAGGACACTTTCAGCCCTGTGGTCAAAGAAGCCACTATCAGGCTTGTTCTGGCAGTTGCTGTTTCCAGAGGCTGGAGTCTAAGGCAGCTTGATGTCAAGAACGCGTTTTTACATGGTGTTCTGGAAGAGGAGGTTTATATGAGACAACCACCAGGTTTTGAAAATGCTCAAGTTCCTAATTTTGTATGCAAACTTGATAAAGCTCTGTATGGTCTAAAGCAAGCTCCTCGTGCATGGTACTCAAGGTTAAGTGCAAAGCTGCAAGCTCTTGGTTTTCTTCCTTCTCGAGCTGACACATCATTGTTCTTGTATAATAAGGCCGGCATCATGATATATGTTCTTATTTATGTTGATGATATCATAGTCACCAGTTCCTCTAGCAAGGCAATAACTGCTCTTCTACAAGATCTGAATGCAGATTTTGCTCTTAAAGATTTGGGTGATTTACACTTCTTCTTGGGAATTGAGGTAAAAAGAGATGCTCATGGACTTCTGCTTACACAAGAAAAATATGCCACTGAACTACTAGAAAAGGTTGGCATGAAGGATTGCACTACTTCGCCTACTCCTTTGTCTGCTACTGAAAAACTCTCACTGAACATTGGTTCTCCTCTTGGCCCTAATGATATTACTCAGTACAGAAGTATTGTTGGTGCATTACAGTACCTTACTTTAACCAGACCAGATATTGCTTACTCAGTTAATAAAGTTTGTCAATATCTTCATGCTCCAACAACTGCTCATTGGACAGCTGCAAAGAGAATATTGAGATATGTTCAAGGTACCTTAAAAGTTGGTCTTACTTTTCAGAAGTCTTCTTCCACTTTGTTAAGTGCCTTTTCAGATGCGGATTGGGCTGGTGATCTTGATGACAGAAGGTCTACAGGAGGGTTTGCTATATTTTTTGGCCCAAATTTAATCTCTTGGAGTGCTAGAAAACAGGCAACAGTGTCAAGGTCAAGTACAGAAGCTGAGTACAAAGCTTTAGCTAATGCTACAACTGAGTTGATATGGGTTGAGTCTTTACTTTCTGAGCTTGGCGTTATTCTGCGAGTACGACCATGTTTGTGTTGTGATAATCTGGGAGCTACTTTTCTGTCAGCTAATCCTGTGTTTCATGCTAGAACCAAACACGTAGAGATAGATTATCATTTTGTTCGTGAAAGAGTTGCAGGGAGACGTCTTGATATCAAATTTATATCTAGCAAGGATCAAGTGGCTGATGGATTTACAAAGGCATTGCCTGTAAAAGAGCTTCATGAATTTAGACGTAATCTCAACCTTTCACAAGGTTGTGATTAAGGGGGGCTGTTAAACATAGTTTGTATTCAGGTTGTTTTTCTGTTTTTCTTGATACACGTATATGGAGTAGTACTCCAATACGGTGTCCCTGTACAATGCCACGATGGGGCTCTTCCATCTATATAAACACGTAGCCGACGCCCCTAACGGGTTACGTCGTTCCAACCTAAAACCCTAACGATTGTCAGGGATCACTAGAGCTCGGAGCCAAAATCACTATCCCTTACATAAACATGATACAAATATATTACTCCATCCGTTCTATCGTAAGTTGCTATTACAATCAATATGCTATATATCTGTTAGCTGATTCTAATAACATCTCAATTATAACATCATCATATTATTATAGGACGAAGGAAATACACAATAATAATTGACCTTTATTGAAAAGAAAACCTGCATACTTTTACCCAAGGAGACTCATGAGCCATCATCCCCAAGCTTCCCATGGCGACTTAATTTACTACTTCTCTGAAGCTGCAGCGGCCGCGGCCGCGGCAGCCTGTGCCTGCCTCTTCTGGATGAACTCCACCATCCTGTCTTTGTCCGGAAAGGCCAACTTGGCGCCATCAAGCTCTCTTAAGCGCTCCGCCCATGCCGCTAGGAGCGGAGTCTTAACGGGGTCAAAAATCTTTGTCCCGGACATCTCCTCGGTCGCGTTCAGCCACGAAAGCAGACCCCCCAGCGAAACATCGACGAGTCCAACGCTTTCACCGCCGAAGTATCCCTCCCCCTTGGAGCACTCCCTCAGGGCTCCCTCCAAAGTCTGCAGTGCAGCAAACATCTGCTTGGTGCCCTCGGACTTGTCTTCCTCTGTCTTGCCCCTAAACGACTGCACCCACGAGGTGACAAGCTGCAGAAACATTTCACAGTGATCAGTAAAAGGATATCCCAAACGCCTGAACACTAAATTTCAACACAATAGTTGGAAAAACACGAAAAGCTATGAAACCTTGTCGTCGACGTAGGCAGCCCAGAAGCGGGCAACGGCACGCTCATGAGGGTCAGAGGAAAGCAAGGAGGGGCCGGTGCCGGCGAATGCCTCGTCGATGTACTGCACGATTACCATGGACTCACAGATGGGCTTCCCGTTGTGGAGGAGCACGGGTACCTTCTTCTGCACCGGGTTGGAGCTGACGAGGAGCTCGCTCTTGTTGCCGAGGTCCTCCTCGACGTTCTCGAAGCTCAGGCCCTTGAAGCTCAGTGCAAGCTTCACCCTGACGACAAATGGACTTGGCCATGCGCCGAGCAGCTTCAGGTCATCTCCTCCGGCCATTGTATCCTGCTAGATCTTTGTGTATGAAGGTTGATCTGCTTTGTTTTAGCAATTTAGCTTGTGTTTTGCTGGTTGCTTGGTGGATCATGCCGAGAGGGAACTGCATGTATTTATAGTGTTCGGGTGATTAATTGGGTTGACAGGAAAATAATCAGAACAATGCCGTCACGCGTGATGCTTGCAAACTGAAAACATGGAACCAAGATACGCATGCCCATCTTGGAGAGGAAGTAAGCAATAAGTCCATTTCCACGAGAGTCCACTGTTGGTGCCTGTGCGTATAGAATGACGCATCATGTGGTAGCACAAGTTGCGGTTGTGCAGTTGCTTTCCGTTCATATCTTTTACGGAGTCCCATCTTTACCGATGTGGCGCTGGCAAATAACAAATCTGAACCCTGACAATAAATTCAGCACGAAATGATCCGTTCTAAAATTAATAATTTCCGACCTAACCTTTTTGTTGAACATCTTCATTCCGGTGTTCAGGTTGCACTGATCAATTCCATGGATCAAGGTGTTGAAGTGCCGTGCCTATATGCATTCTCATCCTAGGCAATGCCCCGATTTGGGGTGTTGATGTCGCAGAGATCAACGCCCTAGGTTGGAGAGTTGAGCCTGTCCACATTGGACCCACGCATATGGTCGGTTTGGTATCTCAACGACTTGGTATAGGGCTTTGAGTACTTCAACCTCAACAGCATCTTGACGATCAAGAAAAAAGGTAAGATCTGAAATATGTGGACAAATATGAGTAATTCCTAAAATGCACATATACCAAGTATTGCCGATTTCACTAATTCTTTAATTGGCAGTGGTTTGTTTTATTTTTTTGGCATATTATTATATTTTTAATGAGGCTAGTGTTGGATAATTATGCATAAATTACATGATTAATTCCAGAATATTAAGCATGACGACAACAACTATTAACATGTGAAACTCGAACATACTAGATGCATTAATCAACATGAACAGTAGCAGAGCATACGATACAACAACCATGTAACACCCCGTCCACCCCCCTGACCGGGCCTACTACCCTTGACAGCTCGATAGGACCTCTAGACTAGCCCCACAGAGAAACACATGTCTTTCCTGCGCACTTTGTCCTTACTCGTGCACACCCGTGAAGGACTTCCGGGTCGGTCACCCATCCTCGGAGTTCTTTGGAGATGAGCTTCCGGAAACAAAGTTGCAACTTGTTGGTGTGAGTATCCTATCAATCCTATTAAGGCCTAGTCCAGGATGTCACAAACCATCACAAAATAGATCGGAATATGTCGCACGTTCCGATCAGGTGGAGGTGGAGGTGGAGGTGGTGGTGGAGGTGTAGCAGTCGTCGTGCAACAGTAGCGTTGTTGATGACAAAGTTGTTGACGATGGGTTGAAGTAATTGGCCCTCTCCCCTACAGGATCGCAAAGGCGAGCGGTTCCGGAGACCTTCTCTCCCGTTTGTCGGTGCACGCAACTAGAGAGAGGAGGCAAAACCATAACTCGTGTATCAGATGTGTTTCTGCAACAGCCGTGTTGAACCCCATTCCCGTCCTATACATATTCAAGCCTATTTGTAGCATAGGTTGTTCGGTTATTTGTTGAGGCCATGTTTGTTGTGGGCTGTTCGTTCCAGGCTGGGCACCATTGAGGCCCCTTTTTTTTGCAATCTAAGACCATACTAATTTATATTTTGGGTTCTGCATATCATGAAGGTTGGGGAAAAATCTCCTACTTGGGGTGTTTTTTCTTCGTCTCATCTTATCCTCACAAGTTGTTCATTGTGATGTCGTTATGAATACTGATGATGAGCTTGGCGATGGATATTTTAGCTCTCCCACCCTAGAACTGTGTAACCTGTATGGTCCAGGTGGACCTATGCGTACACGGTTGAACGATTTAAAAATACTTTTTTTCGAGAGTAGTTGGAAGGTAGCCGTATCCCTAAGAATTGTCATAAATTTAAAGTACTCACTCCAATCCATATTACTTGACACTAGTATGGGTGTACCTAGAACTAAAACATATCCAGATACATCTATATTAATGCCAATTAATTTGAATCGGAGGTTGTACAAGAAAGGCGACAAAGACTTACTAGTGGAAGCCATGTAGGCTTTGTCGTACGGTAAGAGGACATCCGTGCAGAAGGAAGGGGAACACCACCTACGGATGCCTATGAAAAGATGACCTAGGGTCCTCCTGAGGAGGATTCTCTTCAGATATAAATGGTGCCCGATTGATCAAAGTCATTGTTATCACCGAGAATTCATATGGATCTATGGTTCTTTGCTATCTTTTACCAGCATAGATCCATCGAGCTCATTCATCTGAACTTATGATGCAAACCATTGTAATGTATGTCCACCCTGACGTAGTAGGGATGCTACCTACACCGGGGGACTCATACATGGTTAAAGTCGCCCATGTATTATCTAGTGACTCGAGCATCCTTACAACAACACAAATAATTAAAGTGCCTCTATAAGTATTCTTGCGAGATCTCAAGATATCCAAGATTTTATTGCTCGACAATCAACTCTATATAAAGGACGCAAGGACATTCATCAAGGTCGACCCCATTTCCCTCAAAATAACACATGCGGCAGTCTCAATGCCTGTAACTTGATATGTAGATCTAATATATCTCTTATACTCTTCTAACACCCCATTGATAGTACCAATACCGTTGCATGCATCTATCGGTGCAGAGGACGGGGACACACTCCATTTTAAAAGAAGAAATGATAATACCAAGATAAGAACTAAGTAGTGTTAGTAAGCACACTGAGGACATGAACTTGGGTAAAACCTCAATGCTTTGCTGTCTCCAACACGATCCGCCGGGCAATGACCCCCTTTCTACTGCATGCATGACCCCACCGTAGACCCTAAGTTTTGCGGCTCATTAGTTGATAGGTTAGGGGATTGGGGAATAGGAGAACCATAGTGGCATGAGGGTCATGAGATGTGGCGCACCAGCGGGTTGTGTGCAAGAACAAAATGACACATGAGTTTTGTGGGAGATTCTGGACTAGGTGTCTAGCTGTCTGCAATACTCGTTATGCATCCAATTCACGGTCAGATGATTCAGATAAGTGAACCGATATCTAAGTTACATCGTCAACTACAACAAACTGAATTAAAAGTCTCACGAAGATGCCTCATCACCAAATCTTACATAAATACCTCAGACTTTCACAGAAAAAAAGAGTCTATATGCAGCCGTATGTTAGGACTGGGCTGCAAGTGTAGCTTGCCAAACTGCCCTAAAAACAAAACAACAATCACACGACTCCCAACAAAGATCCCACTACAGATTACCGGCATATTTAGAATTTTAGATGTATGTAGGCGGAACCATGAATCTAGTAGCTCCATGTTCACATGTTCTGAAAGCAAGAAATGAAGTCGCCATGCTTCGTTTCGAAAAATAGAAGTCGGCATGCAGAAAAAGGGACCAGACAAGCTGCATGTTATCTGAATGAAACAAACCTAACTGCACTTTCATATGGTATTCCAGACCTCAAATTAGACAGAGAGCAGTGTACGTAGATGCATAATTAAGGTGGAAACAAATGCATCGATCGTATTCGTATAGATAGGCCGCTATGCTACCCCGCCGGTACATACGTTTACACATTCAACTTGTCGGTCTTGCTATCACCGGATTGGCCGCACACGCTAGCTGCATCACTGCCCCGAGCCACACACATGGCCGGTCCGCCCATCGGCACCGCGCCTGCGCGAGGTCGCCGTCGCGGCTGTCGGGTTGCGCTCGTAGCCGATGGCCGGTGACAGGTAGCCAGCCGCGCGCGGGCACGGGCGCGTCGTCGGATAATGCGGGGGATATGCCATGGTTCTCGGCCGACGCTTGCCGACACTTTCCTGTTGGACGCTCACACGCTCGTCCCGCGGCAACCAACTCGAGATCGACACATTGGCCTTTCTGCCCAACACGTCCGCCTCGCAATCGCAAGTGGCTCCGAGTGAACCTCCAGGCCGGGCATCGTCAAGCTTATCTGCTCATTTTCTGTCATACTTGCGAAATCTTTGCCTCTTGCAAATTGCGACATCACTTCACCACTGATGCTAAGCTAGCTCCGTTTACAAAGTGGGGAAAAGGGAGCGAGATCCCTCTTCTGCTGGTGGAATGAAACCTGCTACCTTCTCTGTACGTATTTATACGTACTATACGTCTATGGCTACACGCAGTGTAGTGTGAGCGTAGTGTGCACTGGAGCTTACCGTCGTTACCGACACCGGCCATGATGAGACACGCATTAAACTGCCGGCCTACCGATCGAGCACGTAGACGCATTGATTTCTGAAAGGGATAACACCAACTTTCCTCAGTTCAATTGGATAACAGCGCCCCGCCTAAAACCGACAGTTTCAGTTAACTGACACACGGGCGCGCACGCAGACATGTGGGATGCCATGGCTAATCTCGGAGCCTTGTGGTCCAGAAATATTATTGTGGGCACAAGAATAAGCCTCTCCGATGGTTTGCTGTGAAAACAGATGTCCGTGGGACGAGCTGCCACCTGTCAGTCAAGCAGTTCGTTACCATAGCTTGAAACAAGTGTCACCTCTACGAAGAACCACTTGTATTAGTCATTTTCGATCTGTATCCATCGCAATGTGAAATATCTCGGAGCAAATAATGGACCTGATGAAATGCCTGATTTTGTTTGGGTGAAACATTTCGACAATGCAAGATTTACATCATTTTTCTTTTCTACTCTGAACTTCAGATACACTGTGACAAGATAATGTCCGAACAAATTTCTCCTAGATTAGTCATCACACTAAGACTTTATTCTTCAGGATTTCTTTAGAATTTTCCAAGACTTCGACTTTTAGGTGGCATTTTGATAAAAGAAAACTCTTCTTATGTTCATAACACCATTTGGATACTCAGAGTAAGCCCATTTTTCTTCCGATGTAATATTATGGTTCAATTCTCTAAGTTTTTCTATCTTTTTGACATATTGACACCTAAAAATGATCACATATGGGCCCCACATTTCACAGATGACATCAATGATCGAGCTTCTTTGTAGATTTGGGGTTTGTGTACAACTAATCTCAATAGTTGGTTGTTCTTGTTCCAAAGCCTCAATGGTTCAGTTTTTATTTTACACCGACCCGATATGTGTATTTGTGCATTTTACACTTTTAAAAAATCAAATTTGGTTTAGGGTCAAATAGTTTTGGGTGTGATGTAGAAATTACTATAATTTTGATTATGGTTTTAAATTCCACTTTGACTATAATTTAAACTCACAATGAAAAATATCTGGAGTTATTTTGAAATTGTATCTTTTAATTTTCACCAAATTTGAACAATATAGTGTGAAAACTTGATAAAATTATATTCAATTCACTCTCTGATTTGAAATACCTTTTTACCAATACCAATACTAAACCAAAGATTCGAGCACTTCAGGGAATAAACCCCCATCCCATCACTAAATGTGGCCCCATAATAATGCAGATGTGCAATGCCAAGAATGCCCTTTTATCCATGAGAGGTTTGAAGGAATTATTAGTACTCCCTCCAGTACTAAATACAACACTTGTCACGGGTTTGATAAATTTAGACACATTTTAGCCTACATTTTATATAATTCTACGAAGTAATATTTAAGGTAGGAGGGAGTACCGTGAGTTGTTTAGTTTTAGCAATAGGCTTGCTCCGTTACAACCTCGCCCCCCTAAAACTTAAACTTATAAAGGTTGAGATCGTTCCATACCACTTCATAAGTTTAGTTATTGAGAGATACGAAACAATCACGGTCTTTGATGTGTTTGAGTTTAGGAAAGGGGTTGTAATAGAGCAAACCCCTTTTAGCAATACGTAGGCAGCAAATTAACTCTGATCTGCCTGCCTAACTGCATTCCCCTCTTGCCCGTGTCCTCGCTACCCTCCTCCGAGAGTCCGAGCTATAAATACTCCACGTTGCTATGTTCTTAGTACAAACCAGTGAGCCTTACACTTGTAAGCTGTGAGCCAGTTGTGACAAGTTTCTTTTGTCTCTCCCCTAGCTCCGAATTCGATCGAGATGGCTGACGAATATGGCCGCAGCGGCTACGGCGCCAGGTCCGGCGACGACTACGACAACAAGAACAGCAACGAGGACTACGGCCGCCGCGAAGGTGGTGGGTACAACAAGTCCGGCACCGACGACTACGAGACAGGGTACAACAAGTCCGGCACCGACGACTACGACACCGGGTACAAGAAGTCCGGCACCGATGACTATGACCGCAGCGAGGGCCGCGGCTGCTACAACAAGTCTACCGGCGACGACGAGTACAGCGGCGGCGCCGGGTACCAGAAGTCCGGCGGCGACGACTACAACAAGTCCAGCAACGAGGACTACGGCCGCAACAAATCCGGAACCGACGACTACGACCGCAGCAGCGGCGGGTACAAGAAGTCCGGTGGTGACGACGAGTACAGCGGCGGTGGGTACAAAAAGTCCGGTGGCGACGACGAGTACGGCAGCGGCGGGTACAAGAAGTCTGGAGCCGACGACGAGGAGTACGGTGCGTCCCGGGACGAGTCTGAGGATTACAGGAAGGAGGAGAAGGAGCACAAGCACAAGGAGCATCTCGGCGAGATCGGCAGCCTCGCCTCCGGCGCCTTCGCCCTGGTACGTTCATGTACCAGAAACGATATTATTTCGTCGCGGGAAACGTTACTAGTACGTTCGATCACACGTTTGTGTCGATGATTCATGGTGCGAACTGCCATCTCTGTTTAGTACGAGAAGCACCAGGTGAAGAAGGACCCGGAGAACGCGCACCGGCACAAGATCGAGGAGGAGGTCGCCGCGGTGGCGGCGGTGGGCAGCGGCGGCTACGCGTTCCACGAGCACCACGAGAAGAAGGAGTACAAGGAGTCGGCGGAGGACGCCGAGGAGGAGGAGTCTGGCCGCGGCGAGGGGAAGAAGAAGCACCACTTCTTCGGCTAGCTCTAGCTGCTGATTTCGGTCGCCGGTTCAGCACACTTCGTATGCGCCAGCTTAATTGTGTCGAATAAGAAAAGCCGGGGTTTGTGCGTACGGCTCGGTATATATGTGTGTGAAAATGTACGTCCGGACGTTCGGTATTTGTGCATGTGTCGCTAGCTACTGCGTGCATCTTGTGTTGACCACTTGACCTGTGTGGAATTTGATTTCCTGATGCTGTATATCAGTATATTTATCTGTCGTACATGTATTAATTGTATGTACGCATGCTGTTTTCTCATAGTCCTATGTACATATTAGGTGTATTTTTTGTGTGCATATTTGGGCTATATATGCTGGACCATCCCCGATTTTAGTGGAGTTTTCATAGATATAAAAAATAGGGTTATTTTGTGAAGGTGAGAATATAAGGTTTTTCTTGAAATAGAAAAGGAGATTAATCTTGGAGATTTCTTATTTTTTTGGAAAGGTTAGAATGGATCATTTCATAACAAGCAATAAGAGAAAGAGAACAAATAATAAGGTTCTTAAGGTTGGCCATGCTTTGAGAGTTTAAAAGGGGAGACAAAGAAGTAAATGGAATTTTTTAAATGGCCAAACAATTTGGGTCAAGAAAATCCAGAAAAAATTGGAAGGACCAACATGTGGGGTGTTAAAAACATCGTTTTTAAGAAAACTCCTTCAAAGATAACCGGTCGTGAGGAAAATATTGGCAGGAGCATTCGAGACTACATGGCAAAGTAACAAATCTAAATCTAAATCGCCATCTAACAAGAAATCACATATGCGGTCTAAGTTGGTCAAATCCCCTATTTGTTTTCCAATGAAAGACATGTTTGCAAATAGCAGAGGTCTTAGTGACTTGACATGTTTGCGAAAAAGAGCCAGAATGAGATTCAAAGGATATTTTTCCACCTTAGCGTCTATTTTATTGGTGTCAGGGCAGGTGAGACACCCTTTATACACCGATAATGACATATAGATATGTATTCCATATTGTTGCCTGCCAAAGCCCACCGGCGAGCAGTGGTTAAGCAACACGAAGAGCCGGGAGGCTTCCAAGGCGGCAGTGGGCCCTGGTCCCTCGACGTCGTCCCGCAAATGCTCGGCACACGACGGCGGCTGCAGGCGTGCCACCGACCTATACGGCCGGAAGGTGTGGACTGCTTCGATTAGTTCTGCATGGCAGACACGTAAACATTAAATACGAGCCCTATCGGCTCTCGGGTTGCCCTGTGGATCGGCTCAAAGAGCCGATCGCCCCATGGTTCATGTTGGATTTTCAATGACATGGGGATCTGCTTGATCTCAACAAAGCTAAACCAATCTACGACGTTTAGGGTTTTCACCGTATGATCGGAACATCCTACGCGTAGTTGAGCCTAATAGACACGAAAGATAACGGAAAGCTAACCCTAAAAGAGGCCTAAAAACCAACATAACGTTAATTCCCGGAACATCCCTCTTAGGACTAGCAAACCATACCTAGCGCACTACCGGATCGTTCAACCCGTTTGCAAGGCCTAACCATACGAGATATTAAACTAATCCTTGATGAACAAGGAGTACCTATAACAGATCGGATCTACTAAGTCACGAACAAGCAAGATGCTGCCCTTACACCTAGATAGGTGTAAGGGCAGCTGAGGACGGCATAGCTAAGCAGATATATGCAAGAAAAGCATCTACGCAAGCCCCAAAACACCTATGGTAAATAGTGCTACTCGCCATCAACAACGCTTCAGTACGAGCAACACAAGGTAAACGAATAAACGTAATGCTGCCTAGATCGCAAGATGCGATCTAGGCAGCATGGTGCTTACTCGGGAGAAACCCTCGAAAGAAGGGGTGGCGATGCGCCTGATTTGTGTTTGTTGTGAACGTGATTGTCCTCCTTTTCTGATAACCCTAGATACATATTTATAGTCCAAGAGACTTTCTAATTCGGGCGTGCACCTAACCGTGCACGAGTTAAACTCTATCTTTTAATCTAAACTACAATGCGATCTACTATATTACAGATACACGGGCAATTAAGCCCAAACTCTTCGCGCAAGGCTGCTTCAAAGATGCTCCACGTGTAATCTTCAAAGCTCATCTTCACTTACGGCCCATCTCTGATTTGGCCAAAATCCGGTGATAACACATGCCCCCTGGTTTTGGTAATGATAATTTCAAAACCACTCTGTTTTCCTTCGAGGGGTCATGTCGTGGTAGAGCAGAACCGTCGCAGTATTCTTCATCATGATGTCTTGCCTTCTCACCTTCTCTGCACAATTTGTGTTTTGGCAACTCCTAAGCAATCGGCTCTTCCTTCGTTCTTTCTCCTCTGAGCAATCAGCTTCTAGTCAACTTGGCCGATAGTCAAAGTCAAACAACCCCCCAAAAGAGTCGATGGTATCGCATCGGCCCCTTACCATAAAACACGAGCAAGGCCAACCCAATTTCCCTTCCAAACGGTAACCTGCACTGCAACCTCCGTCTGCAAAAGCAAACTCAGATCCCTAAAACTGCCGCCCAGCAACTCCAGGAACCTCAGATCTCAACCGCGCCATCCCAACTCCGCAGCGCCTCCAATGGCGGAATCATCCAACGCCAACGCCATGGTCTCCGGTCTGAAGGTAATACTCCATCGCTTCTTCGCTATTCGGATCAATCTCAATTGAACAGAGGAACACCTGAATTAATGTTCTATTCCGTTACTAATTTTAGGTCTCCGACATCCTGCTGCCGCACCCTTCTCTCCCAAATTCCATGTGTCTAGGCCCCCCTCCGAGAGTCCCGCTCACTTAATCTCATGCGAGGCCAATAGGATCCCTTTTGTGAGCCAGGATTTAGATCTGACTTCTTGGGCTGACTGCCTGCGTGGGAACCCCGAAGGAGGTGGATGGTACAAAGGAAAAACCCAAGAACCAGGGAACCAAGGAGAAGCACGTTGAAGGTTGATGGTGGCGAAATGTGATGCGGCGCAACACCGGGGATTCCGCCAACGTGGAACCTGCACAACACAACCCAAGTACTTTGTCCCAACGAAACAGTGAGGTTGTCAATCTCACCGGCTTGCTGTAACAAAGGATTAAGCGTATCGAGTGGAAGATGTTTGCAAAGAAAACAGTAAACAAGTATTGCAGTAGATTGTATGCTATGTAAAGAATAGGACCGGGGTCCACAGTTCACTAGAGGTGTCTCTCCCATAAGATAAAAGCATGTTGGGTGAACAAATTACAGTCGGGCAATTGACAAATAGAGAAAGGCATAACAATGCATATACATGATATGATAAATATAGTGAGATTTAATTGGGCATTACGACAAAGTACATAGACCGCCATCCAACTGCATCTATGCCTAAAAAGTCCACCTTCAGGTTATCATCCGAACCCCTCCAGTATTAAGTTGCTAAGCAACAGACAATTGCATTAAGTATGGTGCGTAATGTAATCGACAACTACATCCTTAGACATAGAATCAATGTTTTATCCCTAGTGGCAACAGCACATCCACAACCTTAGAACTTTCTGTCACTGTCCCAGATTCAATGGAGGCATGAACCCACTATCGAGCATAAATACTCCCTCTTGGAGTTAAGAGTAAAAACTTGGCCAGAGCCTCTACTAATAACGGAGAGCATGCAAGATCATAAACAACACATAAACAATAGATTGATAATCACCATAATCATAGTACTCTCTATCCATCGGATCCCGACAAACACAACATATAGTATTACAGATAGATGATCTTGATCATGTTAGGCAGCTCACAAGATCCAACAATGAAGCACAACAAGGAGAAGACGACCATCTAGCTACTGCTATGGACCCATGGTCCAGGGGTGAACTACTCACTCATCACTCCGGAGGCGACCATGGCGGTGTAGAGTCCTCCGGAGATGAATCCCCTCTCCGGCAGGGTGCCGGAGGCGATCTCCTGAATCCCCGAGATGGGATTCGCGGCGGCGCGTCTCGTAAGGTTTTCCGTATCGTGGCTCTCGGTGGGGGTTTCGCGACGGAGGCTTTAAGTAGGCGGAAGGTCGGGGGCCACACGAGGGGCCCAGGGGGCAGGTCGGCGCGGCCGGGGGCCGCGCCGGCCACCCTCGGCTGCCTCGTGGCCCCACTTCGTTATCTCTTCGGTCTTCGGAAGCTTCGTGCAAAAATAGGACCTGGGCGAAAGTTTCGTCCAATTCCGAGAATATTTCTTTACTAGGATTTCTGAAACCAAAAACAGAAAAACAACTGGCTCTTCGGCATCTTGTTAATAGGTTAGTTCAGAAAATGCATAAATATGACATATAATGTGCATAAAACATGTAGGTATCATCAATAAAGTGGCATGGAACACAAGAAATTATCGATACGTTGAGACGTATCAGCATCCCCAAGCTTAGTTCTGCTCGTCGGTAAAACGATAACAAAGATAATTTCTGAAGTGACATGCCATCATAATCTTGATCATACTATTTGTAAACATATGTAATGAATGCAGCGATCAAAGCAAAGGTAATGACATGAGTAAACAATGAATCATATAGCAAAGACTTTTCATGAATAGTACTTCAAGACAAGCATCAATAAGTCTTGCATAAGAGTTAGCTCGTAAAGCAATAAATCAAAGTAGAGGTGTTGAAGCAACACATAGGAAGATTAAGTTTCAGCGGTTGCTTTCAACTTATAACATGTATATCTCAGGGATATTGTCAACATAAAGTAATATAACAAGTGCAATATGCAAGTATGTAGGAATCAATGCACAGTTCACACAAGTGTTTGCTTCTTAAGGTGGAGGGAGATAGGTAAACTGACTCAACAATAAAAATAAAAGAATGGTCCTTCAAAGAGGAAAGCATCGATTGCTGTATTTGTGCTAGAGCTTTTATTTTGGAAACATGAAACAATTTTGTCAACGGTAGTAATAAAGCATATGAGTTATGTAAATTATATCTTACAAGTTGCAAGCCTCATGCATAGTATACTAATAGTGCCCGCACCTCGTCCTACTTAGCTTGGACTACCGGATCTTTGCATGCCATGTTTCAACCAAGTGTCACAAAGGGGTACCTCCATGCCGCCTGTACAAAAGTCTAAGGAGAATGCTCGCATTTTGGATTTCTCGCTTTTGATTATTCTCAACTTAGACATCCATACCGGGACAACATGGACAACAGATAATGGACTCCTCTTTAATGCATAAGCATGTAGCAACAATTATTATTCTCATATGAGATTGAGGATATATGTCCAAAACTGAAACTTCAACCATGATTCATGGCTTTAGTTAGCGGCCCAATGTTCTTCTCTAACAATTTTGCATGCTCCAACCACTAAAATGATAGATCCTTCAGACAAGACGGACATGCATAGCAACTCACATGATATTCAACAATAGTTGATGGCGTTGAAGCATGGTTATCGCACAACAAGCAACTCAATAAAATATAAAGTGCATAAGTACATATTCAATACTACGATAGTTTTTAAGGCTACTTTGTCCCATGAGCTATATATTGCAAAGGTGAATGATGGAATTTTAAAGGTAGCACTCAAGCAATTTACTTTGGAATGGCGGAGAAATACCATGTAGTAGGTAGGTATGGTGGACACAAATGGCATAGTAGTTGGCTCAAGGATTTTGGATGCATGAGAAGTATTCCCTCTCGATACAAGGTTTAGGCTAGCAAGGTTATTTGAAGCAAACTCAAGGATGAACAAGTGCAGCAAAACTCACATAAAAGACATATTGTAAACATTATAAGACTCTACACCGTCTTCCTTGTTGTTCAAAACTCAATACTAGATATTATCTAGACCTTAGAGAAACCAAATATGCAAATCAAATTTTAGCAAGCTCTATGTATTTCTTCATTAATGGGTGCAAAGCATATGATGCAAGAGCTTAAACATGAGCACAACAATTGCCAAGTATCACATTATCCAAGACATTTTAGAATTACTACATGTAGCATTTTCCAATTCCAACCATATAACAATTTAACGAAGAAGAAACTTCGCCTTGAACATTATGAGTAAAGCCTAAGGACACATGTGTCCATATGCAACACGGAGCGTGTCTCTCTCCCACAAAGTGAATGCTAGGATCCATTTTATTCAAACAAAAACAAAAACAAAAACAAACCGACGCTCCAAGTAAAGAACACAAGATGTGATTGAATAAAAATATAGTTTCGGGGAGGAACTGATGATGTTGTCGATGAAGAAGGGGATGCCTTGGGCATCCCCAAGCTTAACGCTTGAGTCTTCTTAAAATATGCAGGGGTGAACCACGGGGCATCCCCAAGCTTAGAGCTTTCACTCCTCTTGATCATAGTATATCATTCTCCTCTCTTGACCCTTGAAAACTTCCTTCACACCAAACTTCAAGCAAACTCATTAGAGGGTTAGTGCATCATTAATAATTCACTCATTCAGAGGTGACACAATCATTATTTTCACTTCTGGACATTGCATAATGCTACTGGACATTAGTGGATCAAAGAAATAAATCCAACATAGCAAAAGAGGCAATGCGAAATAAAAGGCAGAATCTGTCAAAAACAGAACAGTCCGTAAAGACGAATTTAAAGCTGGCACCAGACTTGCTCAAATGGAAAAACTCAAAACTAATGAAAGTTGCGTACATATCTGAGGATCACGCTCGTAAATTGGCAGATTTTTTCGAATTTTCTACAGAGAACTGTGCCCAGATTCGTGACAGACAGCAATGCTGTTTCTGCGCAGCGATCCCAAATATAACACCAACTTTGACATAGAAACTTTACTTGGCACAAAAACATGATAAGGAGAGGTTGCTACAGTAGTAAACAACTTCCAAGACTCAACAAAACAAAAAATTGCTGTAGGTAAAAACATGGGTTGTCTCCCATAAGCGCTTTTCTTTAACGCCTTTCAGCTAGGCGCAGAAAGTGTGTATCAAGTAACATCGAGAGATGAAGCATCAACATTATTATTTTTCATGCAAACACAACTTGTTGCAGAGGGTACTTTAGGTGCTCCATTATCTAAATTCTCTATGGTGGTGCTAGGGGTTTTAGAAATTTTAGGCCTATAATAATTCTTTTGTTTAGGCACTTTAGAGGCGTACATGAATTTTTGCTCTTTACCCACATAAGCTTTCTCATTATACTTGAGAGAAGAGAAGGTTGAACCCAAGGTTCCCATAGCTTTTTCAAGTTCATCAATCCTATTGGTTTGATTATCATGGACAACACAAGTTCCTAGGACACTAATTCTTTCATCAATTCCTCCTAAGGATTTATCAAGTTCATAAGTTTTGTCAAATAACATTCCCAATTTAGTTTCAACACTTGGAAAATTTTTCTCTATGGTTTCCAATTTTTTCATAACATCTTCAAGAGAGATTTCAATTTTAACTTCATTAACAGGTGGTATTCC
Organism: Lolium multiflorum; assembly: GCA_030979885.1. Taxonomy (NCBI): domain Eukaryota; kingdom Viridiplantae; phylum Streptophyta; class Magnoliopsida; order Poales; family Poaceae; genus Lolium; species Lolium multiflorum. The sequence continues at coordinate 216,962,941 of CM061748.1, forward strand.
AACTAGACTCTCAATGATGCAACTAGCTTCTAAAGCGGGAGTACCTAGGAAATTACCTCCCGAAAGAGTATCAAGAACATACCTATTCCAACTAGATAAACCAACATAAAAGTTGCTAAGAAGGATAGTGGTGGAGTGTTTCTTAATGCACCTATGATGAGCATTACTAATTCTATACCAAGCATCTTTAAAACTTTCTCCACCTTGTTGCTTAAAAGAACGAACTTCAACTTCAGGATTACTCATTTTAGTAGCAATAAAGTAAACTAGGAAAATAAAGTAAGACAAGTAACTAATTTTTTGTGTTTTTGATATAGCAAACAAGATAGCAAATAAACTAGCAACTAATTTTTTTGTGTTTTGATTTAGTGCAGCAAACAAAGTAGTAAATAAAATAAAGCAAGACAAAAACAAAGTAAAGAGATTGAGAAGTGGAGACTCCCCTTGCAGCGTGTCTTGATCTCCCCGGCAACGGCGCGAAAAAGAGCTTGATGGCGTGTAACTCACACGTTCGTTGGGAACCCCAAGAGGAAGGTATGATGCGCACAGTAGCAAGTTTTCCCTCGAAAGAAACCAAGGTTTAATCGAACCAGTAGGAGCCAAGAAGCACGTTGAAGGTTGATGGTGGCGAAATGTGATGCGGCGCAACACCGGGATTCCGGCGCCAACGTGGAACCTGCACAACACAACCCAAGTACTTTGTCCCAACGAAGCAGTGAGGTTGTCAATCTCACCGGCTTGCTGTAACAAAGGATTAAGCGTATCGAGTGGAAGATGTTTGCAAAGAAAACAGTAAACAAGTATTGCAGTAGATTGTATGCTATGTAAAGAATAGGACCGGGGTCCACAGTTCACTAGAGGTGTCTCTCCCATAAGATAAAAGCATGTTGGGTGAACAAATTACAGTCGGGCAATTGACAAATAGAGAAAGGCATAACAATGCATATACATGATATGATAAATATAGTGAGATTTAATTGGGCATTACGACAAAGTACATAGACCGCCATCCAACCGCATCTATGCCTAAAAAGTCCACCTTCAGGTTATCATCCGAACCCCCTCCAGTATTAAGTTGCTAAGCAACAGACAATTGCATTAAGTATGGTGCGTAATGTAATCGACAACTACATCCTTAGACATAGAATCAATGTTTTATCCCTAGTGGCAACAGACATCCACAACCTTAGAACTTTTGTCTGTCCCAGATTCAATGGAGGCATGAACCCACTATCGAGCATAAATACTCCCTCTTGGAGTTAAGAGTAAAAACTTGGCCAGAGCCTCTACTAATAACGGAGAGCATGCAAGATCATAAACAACACATAAACAATAGATTGATAATCACCATAATCATAGTACTCTCTATCCATCGGATCCCGACAAACACAACATATAGTATTACAGATAGATGATCTTGATCATGTTAGGCAGCTCACAAGATCCAACAATGAAGCACAACAAGGAGAAGACGACCATCTGCTATGGACCCATGGTCCAGGGTGAACTACTCACTCATCACTCCGGAGGCGACCATGGCGGTGTAGAGTCCTCGGGAGATGAATCCCCTCTCCGGCGGGTGCCGGAGGCGATCTCTGAATCCCCGAGATGGGATTCGCGGCGGCGTCTCGGTAAGGTTTTCCGTATCGTGGCTCTCGTCGGGGTTTCGCGACGGAGGCTTTAAGTAGGCGGAAGGTCAACGCGGGGGCCACACGAGGGCCCGGGGGCAGGTCGGCGCGGCCGGGGCTTGGGCCGCGCCGGCCACCTCTGGCTGCCTCGTGGCCCCACTTCGTTATCTCTTCGGTCTTGGAAGCTTCGTGCAAAAATAGGACCTGGGCGAAAGTTTCGTCCAATTCCGAGAATATTTCTTTACTAGGATTTCTGAAACCAAAAACAGCAGAAAACAGCAATGGCTCTTCGGCATCTTGTTAATAGGTTAGTTCCAGAAAATGCATAAATATGACATATAATGTGCATAAAACATGTAGGTATCATCAATAAAGTGGCATGGAACATAAGAAATTATCGATACGTTGGAGACGTATCAACTGCCTGCGAGCCTGGCCTAATCCTCCCGAAGGTTGGGTGGCATGGTACAATCGAGTGTCCAAAACCCATTATGCCACCTGGGAAACGATAGGGATAGCCGATGCTGTCGTTGTCATTGTCTCCTCTTGAAAGAGAACAGAACATTCTGAAAACCATCGGCTACTTTTGGTCTGATGCACTGAACTGCTTCATGTTCGGTCATGGCCCCATGACGCCCACTCTTGGATGTAGCCATGATTACAGGCCTGGATATTGCATCTCCAAGCCCCTCTGCCTTTAAGCTGCCAAAGGTCCCCTTCACCCTCTCCTCTAAGACAGAGTGTACAAGCTGGGGCGCCTACCTCAAGCGTTATATGAAAACCAAGGGCCTTGTGACCGAGAGAGAACACACGGCCTTCTTGAACTTCTGGCTGGAGCACTTCATATTCTGTGGTCCCTCACTCGCCCCAACCAAGAATTACCTCTCCCTGGCCTACGAACTTGCTAAAGGCACTCATCTTGGCCTTGGCAAACTGTTCCTTGGGGAGGTCTATCGATCTCTCCAACTGATGTCGGTCAAACTATTTTCTCAGAAAACAGTAAAACAGGAGGTCCTTGGTGGTTTCTTCAATTATGGGCTCAGCTGTACTTCCAGAACCAAATCCCAGACTTCCCATCTTTGGCCACCTGCACCTTCCCAGATGCTAACGGGAGGGAGATCCGATGCACCAGTTATGGTCAAGCTCTGTATCGCCTCCCAGGCAGCAGGCTAATCCCTAAGGAAGCAGCAGCGTGGTTCAAGATTTTCTTCCAAGGCCTGAGCAACCCCCTGTTCTTTCCTTACACCGAATCAGAAAATTTTGAGAATCCAGTCTCCTTCCGGTTAGACAGCTTTGCCGATGACGCTAGCACCCGGCAGTTGTTCTCCATCATGATCCGCCCTTGTTTTCTCCCAGTCGGCATGAGTACTTCTAACCGGATCATCAAGCCCGGCTACGAATCTTACCAACCGGTGGTAGTAGCCCGGCAACTTGGTCTCGGGCAAGTGCCCCCACACTTCTTTCTTCATAACCTGACAGCAAGCCGGGCTGAATTGCCTGACATTCTCACTGGCCAAAGGTGCTACACCTTTTTTGATGCCCTGGCAATCCCAATCCCCCACAACCTCTGCTTCACCACCACTACCAGTGGTTTCGAGACTTGGTGGACCATGTGGAAGACCCATGCCTTCAGAAGAGCTCTCGGACCGTTGCTGAAGCAGCTTGATGCCGAATATGACATTCCTATACATCAGGTACCATTGCATATAAATTTCTCGCGACCGTTCATAATGGTTATCTGAAAACCTGGCTTTAACTCTTGGCAGGAACAAGATGGTCCAGCCGACGCAAACCGACGGTTCCCCCTTCACATTCCTTCCCCAGCCCCGGTGGTGCTCTTGCCGAAGCTCGCCACCCAAGCAAGTTATAATGCAGGGCCAGCCGATTTCACAAAATCGGCTCCAAGAGTAAAACATCCTCGGGGCCAGCTGCCCCCGAGCTTCCGCCCAAGCGAGGAAGGCAGTGAGAAAATTAGCAGCCAGGAAGACCCTGAAGCGCAAAGCTCCTGTTCAAGACTTGCACGTAAGAACCCGCGCCTTGATTACATTTATCCATCCTCCCAGTCCTTCGCCACATGCTTATACCCCTTTTCACAGACTTCCACCGAAGAGAACTCCAGCGAGGATGCACAGTCTAAACACAGGGACACGAACCCGGGCAATTCCGAGAGATCCACCCAGAGCCAGACGGATTCGCCCACGTTGGTTTCCAGGCAAAGGTCCTCTCCCGAACCTGCTGCTACCCCAGCTCCGACCAAAACAGGGTCACGCGTGAAACGTCGCTGTGTCAAAAGGGCTCGCAAAGACCCGCAAGTTTCCTCACCAAGCCAGGAGGTTTCAAACGTAATTACCTCACCAGCCCATGCCTCATGTCATCCCATTGCTACTTGGGTCGACTCACCATCTTCTTTGCAGACTGATGAGACTTCTAGTGGGGACGTTGAAGAGGTACTGATGCCACCTGCCATACTAGATCTGGCTGCTTCGACGGGAGTGGCTGACCAAGCGGCCAACCTAGCCAAGCTTCCGGAAAAGCCGATTGTCACATCATCGGCTGCTCCTCTTTCTTTGGGAGAGGTACACTCAACTCTCTTGTCTCTACCTTTTCCTGTGTTGTATACTCACACCGCTCTTGTTTGTCTGTCAGGGATGTGATCTTTCAAGCTTGTTGACATTCGATCCTGAATCCATCGAGCCAGCTACTTCCAAGGCGGGCGAAGAGCCAAGCCCTGGTACAGTCCATGGTCCGCTCCAGCATCTGAAAACTTTGCTATCCTCCTCAGTTGAGATCTTGGTTGAAAACCCCGAGGCAATCAGGGGCATCCTTGAAGAAATCCAGTCCCATCTCCCCGTGACACTACATGTGAAGCTCTGGCCAGCCATGACCCTGTCGGCCTTTAGGTCAAGATTGCAGTCGGCGCGTCAAAGAATTACCCTTCGCCATGCCCAGCTCCCAATTAGAGCCGATATTGCAGAGAAGTGTCGACGGCTTAATGAGAAAAAGGCTGCTCTGGACGCCAAGACTGACACTTGCGAATAGCGCTGAACTCGAGATCCTGCGAAAGGAACTGGAGAACCTTGAAGAGAGAGTTAGGATGACCAAGCGACTTATCCAAGAGAAGGAAACCCTCATTGCCCGCTCTCGAGAGGAAGCGCAAGGCCTCACAGCCGATCTGCGATCTGCAGAAATTCGTGCCCTGAGCGTCAGGTGGTGACAGAGCAAAGACGAGGACGATGAGGCTGAGATTGCCGGAGTGGATCGTATCCGTGCTGACGCCCTTCATGCTCTTGACGAATTTCTTCCGGAGAACCTCTCTGTGTAGATTAATAAATGTTGTACTGAACTTGTACCTTGTTGTACTTCTTGAGTCGATGGATAAGCATCGGCTGTGCCGAAAATTCTTGTATTCTCGTTTTTTTTTGTTTTAGCCGATTGATTCATGAATCGGCTTCCCCTGGGTGCATACTTTATGGTCTTGTACCTTCTCCGTGTGTATGCCCCCCAAGCCGAATCCTTCAAGTGATTGAAGATATCGGCTTTTCAGCCAATCCGAGTTTGTCTCGCCAATCCTCATGCGAAATAGCATATCGGTGGACACTGGTGGTGGTGCAATTTTAGCCGATTGCTGGAATCGGCTCCCCTTGCGGTTGGTCCGACTATTTACAGACTGTTGAGATTCCGAAAATCTATGGCGACTCGCCATCGGCCATCTTTTTTCTCCACAGGTATTATATTGGAAATCCATTCAGCGTACCTGCATGGCCTGATGGACCCGGCGTCCAAAAGCTTCTTGATCTCCTCCATCCGCTCTAGCTCATTTGCTGATGTAAACCCATACCGCTTTCCGTCGCCTGCTAAATCCATGTCGCGCACTGGCAGAAGACGTGTTGAGGTTGGTTTTAGTCGATCGATAGAATCGGCCTCTTTTTCCATCTTAATGCTTACCGAGAATTCACTACTGTTCATCGTTTGGGGCCGATCGTGTGGATCGGCCTCCTCTTCACCTTTGCCGCGAGATCGACTGCTCTCGGGCTTATCCTCGTCGTGGTGATCTGCAAGCCCTGCCATATTGATATCAAACGAGAAACCTGGCTCGCGTCTTATGCACTGGCTGAGATCGACCATGTTGACTTCCGGGAACGGCTGCGTGTCAACTCTCATGGCAAACTGACCGAATAGCAATCGGCCTTGCTCTATCGCCATCTGAATCTGTCCGCGAAGGACTTTGCAGTCGTTGGTGGCATGGGTGAACGTGTGATGCCACTTGCAGTATGGCTTGCCGTTCATCTCTTGTGGCGTGGGGATTTTGTGACCTTCGGGTAACTTCAGTTTCTCCTTCAGCAGCAAATCAAAAATCTGCTCCGTTTTGCTCAAATCGAAGTCGAACCCCTTTGCAGGCCCTGGTTGTTTCACCCACTTGCGGGACACGGGTTTTGCCCCCGAGTCCCTCCGCTACGGCGACCTCCTGATCTCCTTCGAAATCTTCATCTTCGTCTGTCTCGATCGGCGACGCGCTTGTATTTGTCCTGGTACAATTCGGATGGCGCTGTTCATATGCGGTCAACTTCTGAACCATGTGCGGTGGCCCTCTCGCTTGGAAGGTCGGATCTTTGAGCGGCGCTGATAATCCTGCTACCGCCAGCTCCTGCTTCCTTCTCGTTAGGCGAACCGAATAACATCGGTTCTGACGGTCCTGAACCTCTGGATGTACTCAGATACCGTCTCTCCTCGTCTTTGCCGAACTTGGGTTAGATCGGCAAGGCTAGCTTCCGTGGCTTCTGAATGGTATTGTTCATGGAATTGCTCTTCTAGCTGCTTCCACGTCCGAACCGCGTTTGGTAGCAACGAGGTGTACCACCCAAAGGCTGGACCCGTGAGAGACTGCGAGAAGAACCTCACGCGTAGCTCATCCGAAGCCGAGACCATGCCCAACTGTGCCAAGTATCGGCTCACGTGCTCGATCGAGCTGGTTCCTTCGATCCACTAAATTTTGTGAAGTCGGGTAGCCGATACTTAGGTGGCAGCGGGATCAGGTCGTAGTCGTTGGGATACGGCTTGGAATAGCCGATCATCCTCTTCTTCGGCAATATGCCGAACTTGTCTCTCATGATGGCGGTGATCTCATCCACCGTAGGAGCTGCAGAAGCCGATCGTTTATAACTTGTACGGTGGCATATTTAGTTAGCCACGCTGTTTTTCAGCATCTGCTCCGAACGCTTCCGATCCGGCGACTCCTCCTGCCGTGATAGCCCTTCCTGCTGTAACCTGGGTCATCCAGTTGTTGCAGTCCGGCACGTATGTGCACACGTATCCATGTGGAACTTTCTTGGGCGGCTCATACAGGAATTGGTAGTCGCCTGGATCTCCTCCCTCCTTGTAGACGACATACGCCGGTGAACCTTGTTGCTGTGGAGCTGCAAACGTGTGTTGCGGTGGTGGCCTTGTGTAGAGCGGTACCTCCCTTGGTGAGTTCCTAGAGCAGGACCTGACGGAGAGTACTTGTGCTTCGTGACTTCTTGCACCACATTGAGCGCGACACGCTCCAGAGTATTCACCAAGCTCTCAGCATGCCGATGAAGAGAGTGAGCAACGGCATAGTTGACTTCTGTCGCAGGGCTCTACGTTCGTCCGAAGGGAGGGATAGATCTAGTCCATCTAGCGCGCCTTCGGGTTGGAACCCCTTGAACTTGATCCCGTGCGAACGGGTTTTCTCGAAAGCGCCGATGAGCTCGGCTTCCAAGATTGCCTTGAGATCATCATATTTCTTCTTATGCTCAGGAGGCAGATCCTCATACTTGGCTGGTTCTCCCGCAATCTGAGGTGCAGATGACGACATGGTTGTTGCGGAAGATTGTCCCGATGTCCCACCGGGCGAATGTGCCTGCCAAAGCCCACCGGCGAGCGGTGGTTAAGCAACACGAAGAGCCGGGAGGCTTCCAAGGCGGCAGCGGGCCCTGGTCCCTCGACGTCGTCCCGCAAATGCTCGGCACACGACCGGCGGCTGCGGTGTGCCACCGACCTATACCTGGCCGGAAGGTGTGGATTGCTTCGATTAGTTCCCTGCATGGCAGACACGTAAACATTAAATACGAGCTCTATCGGCTCTCAGGTTGCCCTGTGGATCGGCTCAAAGAGCCGATCGCCCCATGGTTCATGTTGGATTTTCAATGACATGGGGATCCTGCTTGATCTCAACAAAGCTAAACCAATCTCGACAGTTTAGGGTTTTCACCGTATGATCGGAACATCCTACGCGTAGTTGAGCCTAATAGACACGAAAGATAACGGAAAGCTAACCCTAAAAGAGGCCTAAAAACCAACATAACGTTAATTCCCGGAACATCCCTCTTAGGACTAGCAAACCATACCTAGCGCACTACCGGATCGTTCAACCCGTTTGCAAGGCCTAACCATACAGCTATTAAACTAATCCTTGATGAACAAGGAGTACCTATAACAGATCGGATCTACTAAGTCACGAACAAGCAAAATGCTGCCCTTACACCTAGATAGGTGTAAGGGCAGCTAGGTGTTGAGGGACGGCATAGCTAAGCAGATATATGCAAGAAAAGCATCTACGCAAGCCCCAAAACACCTATGGTAAATAGTGCTACTCGCCATCAACAACGCTTCATACGAGCAACACAAGGTAAACGAATAAACGTAATGCTGCCTAGATCGCAAGATGCGATCTAGGCAGCATGATGCTTACCGGGAGAAACCCTCGAAAGAAGGGGTGGCGATGCGCCTGATTTGTGTTTGTTGTGAACGTGATTGTCCTCCTTTTCTGATAACCCTAGATACATATTTATAGTCCAAGGGACTTTCTAATTCAGGCGTGCACCTAACCGTGCACGAGTTAAACTCTATCTTTTAATCTAAACTACAATGCGATCTACTATATTACAGATACACGGGCAATTAAGCCCAAACTCTTCGCGCAAGGCCGCTTCAAAGATGCTCCACGTGTAATCTTCAAAGCCCATCTTCACTTACGGCCCATCTCCTGATTTGGCCAAAATCCGGTGATAACACATATACCACATTGACAATGACTATGAGGTCCTAAATTGAACAAATAAAGTATAACTACATCATTATTGTGACATTTTCACATGGGTACTATATATACTTATACAATATTCCCAATCATATTTTCTCATGAAGAATTCTGTAGAATTGGAGAAGAGATCAATTAAACATCAAAGCATAGGAAAATTACAATTTAATGTTACCTAAACAAATATCAGTGAACAATGGCTATGGATGCTTATTTTTTTATACTATACTACCTCCATCCCAAAGCTTAATTAAGGCTTTTTTTTTGAAAAGTCATACCAAGTAAATTTTGACCAAACTTTTAAAACAACATATCAACAAATATAATATTTTGTAGATACCATACGTAAATATATTTAATTATCTATTTAACGATATTAATTTTGTATTTTACATGTTAATGATTTTTGATAAAAGCTTAATCAAACTTAACATAATTTCACTTTCTAAAAATAATATAAGCATTAAGCTTTAGGATGGTGGTAGTATAAATTAAGGAGAACATGGGATTTATTATCGTAACTAGATTTAGATGTGCGCCTTGGCGCACGACCCCATAAAATTTACATTGTTTTACATTTTATAAAACGACGATGGAAGTAAGTTCAAAAAATGGTTATACATTTTGTACTGGTTTATTTTCAAACGCATCAAGAGAACAAAGTTTAAATGATCTGTAGACAGACCCTGAGAGAGGTAATTTTAGTTCTAGTAGGGTCTCCATAAATATTAGTTAACTCACACAAGCTTACTAACAAACAAAAAAATATGACATAGCCACGCGGATCAGGAAATATCATGTAAATTTTACGATAGAACCAAAGGCAGGCAAACAAAAGTCAGTTTGCATACAGACGCGAAGGAAACATGAAAATATGAGTAGCTACTCGCGAACAAGTTTAAAACATAACATATATCGATAAATAATATTTTAGGTATATAAGTTTTTATACGGGAAATAAGCCAGGGGATGTGTTATGCACGAGACACTAAACAGTAGGGGTAGAAGTTCTTTTTCTAGTTTTGTGGGTGGGGTAGAAGTTATACGGCACCAAAGGTAACCAACAAAATATAGATGCAGCTCATCACAAGAGCACTCCTTGGCGCACAATCCCGTGATCCCATGACTTCACACCAGTTTTTATTTTATAAAGCACTAAAAAAAATGTGGGACACCAATAATTTGCTTATATCTAGGTCTTATATTAGGACAAAAGAGTGTATATTACAGTTAGCATTAATGTATCATAAAACAGTGGCAAGCTATTTTTGGCTAGGTCATAATCTTCTTTATCCATGAAGAATTCTATAGCATAAACTGAGCTTGCTTTTAACACATCCTTGAACTGGTTAGATAGTTGCATTCACCATAACTAAAGAATGTGCAGTTTGGTCCACCGATGTAGTTGAACAAATCAAACAATCAAATTATAGGGGTAGGCTATGGTCCACCGCTGTCATTTTAATCAATAAAATATTCTTGATGACCACACAGAAGTGAAAACAACGCAAACTACAATGAGGTAACAAAACAACAGTCTAAGTAACTTCATAATCCCATCTTTGACAAGTAATCACCCCGCAGCAGATGTAGCGCCTTCAGTAGAAACCTAGAACGCTGAAATGTGCCCTTTTTCTTCTGGGGAAAGAAGATAAATCCTTATATAATGTTAGACGATGAATGCAGAAGGCTAATGCAGCGCTGGTATGTATATGGAAGCTGACTATTAGCTGACTGATATACAGATTCCTTGATGTGCTCAGCAACAAAGATGCACTTGGCGTTCCTGGTCCCGCTCAACACAAATATCCACTTGCACATGAACTCGCCGTCCTGGATAACCACCCCGCGGACCTCTATTTCTGCAAGCACAAAACAAATCCAGCTTTGTTCATTAGTCCTCCTAAACTCTCATGGACTTGCACAGTACTCCAGCAACCTAAGTTGTCTGCAAATACTTACCAAACCATAAATTTGTTTTCCAAAAATGCAGGCAGCATAAAAGAATAGACACACATCCAATCTTTGTTTCACAATAATAAACAGTAAAGAGATAACTGAAAAGAAAAGAAAAATGGTTGACTTTGAGAGAAAACGACCATTGTCAGGCCAAATATGTCTTGGACAAAACTAAATATAGTGAGATACTTGCAACCAAACCAAATAAAAATCATGTCGAATTATGTAAAGCCAAGGACTCCATTGGAAAGGTACTAACTCAGTGCGGAGGAAGCGAAGATTGCAGATAATGCCGAGAAGGGTAGAATGTCAGGGTTACTTCAAAGCATCCTCCGCCAGCGTGCTTGTTGTCGTACTTGGGACATAGAGGACCCAGCTTCTTTAGCATGGCTTCCAGAAGCTCATCTGTTGGAATCAGTCTCCATGTAAGCTGTTATGGAAATACAAATATTATTTGATCATGAAGCAGAACGGCGAAAGAAGGTAGATCAACATGAAGTTAGGAGTATGTATATGAATAAGTACTCTAAGAACTAAAGAACACATGTTAAGAAGTTCAGGATTGAAATGGATAGAAGTAAAAGTTAAAAGAAGATGAGTTAAGTATTGTCCAGCAGCATGCTGACTTGTATATACCATATGGTTTTATCAGCTATATAGTTTTGTAGGACGCAAACTTCGGATATATTAAATCGGTACAAATCACTGTGATGTTACTATGACGCAATTGAATATTTACCTGTAGCTTACTTTTGTTTTTAGTTTCTGGAAATGCTCAGATATGTGTTCAAGATTGTGAGTTGAAATTGGTTGCTGCATTGCTGGACTATTTTAAGGGGTGCGCCAGAAGAAGCAGGAATGTTTCGAAGATGATAAGCAAGCAAGCGATGAACAGAATCTGACCTGCGAAGGTTTTCGCAAAGCTCGATGAAGGGCTCCGTGTCTTGCGCGGAAGAATCGACCTGATGAAGCAGCACCTGAAACAGTAGGTGACGGTAAAATTAAGAGAAGGCGCTAAAAAGTAAGAATGCGACGAATATATAGGCATATTGATCTTCATAAATCACAAATAACAGAGTCCAAGTTACACGGCAGAATTAACAAAAGAAGCAAATTTTAGCGAGATTTCAAAGGATTAATGGATACTTCAAGTGTAAATACAGAGTCCAAGTTCTGAGTGGAGTTTCACTCTTGTTTGAACAACAAAGTACAAAGGTGAGTAATATGACATAAGCAATTAATAATGAATAATATAGTAAACTTGTGTGCAAGAAACCATTATGTAAATTTCTATTTCGAATTTTGAAATGCATCTTTCTAATTGCTTATTCCGATTGTACTGAATTATAAATCATGTAGCGTACAATCCTTATTACTCGTTATTCCGTCATGAAGAAAAAATGCATTTCAACCTCTCTATATAGTAATATGTACACATTGTGTTACGATCTCTAGCGCATTACATAGGTTCTGATATTTTGTTGGGTCAGAATTCAGGCAGCACAAGGTACATCTCGCCTACTCAGTCTGTCTTCCCCGTGACCTTGATGGTGTCGTCAGCAAGCAAGCTACAGCGGAGATTCACCTCTATGAAAAACAACGTTCAACAAAGCTTCTAAGCATTCAATAGCTACACTTCTAGCTAGGGCGAGCCGAACTTGGTAGCAAAACTGGAATATTGAACAATTTAAGAGCTAGCAGCTCACGTACATGTTCTTGATTGCTACTACTTCGTTCAATGAGATTTTGAAGCAAAATCCAGCAACGTGACAATTTTTCCATGTGAGGTATATAGTGTAATAATTGACCAGCGATGGTGCAGTGGAATAGTCTTTTCAAGCCAAAAAAAATCCTCTTTCCTGGATACTGTACCCTTTTTAAATCAACCTGCAAAAGAAGCAGCAGTAACTTTCCATAGGTTAGTATCTTAAAATTGGTAGCAAAAATAAATTACGGTGGAAGAATTAAATACAGCTTGATAAGTCTTTGATCAGGTCATCAGGATCACCTATGAGGCAGCACTGATGATACCATCGCTCGCGCCTGGTTGCTCTGTTTCCTTCCTGATCTGCATCTTCTGGCTGCACTGCTCAAAACAGCCTCTGAAAATTTCAACAAATTCAAATGTTGATGGGCACCATATGGAAACCAATGACAAAAAACTAAATTTTAAAGAGAGGAGAACAAAGAACTCAAGAGGAAAAGAGAAGGAAAAAAATAAGAAATATAAAGAGGAGAAGAAAAGAATCATCAAAGAGAGAAATAGAATAAATGTAAAGAACATCACCTGAGCCAAAACGATCTGTGCTGATGGGTGGCATCCTCTGGCGGCAAGGGTGGAAGAGGCAAAGAGGACCAGATAGTTGTGCTTCTGGCAGATGAGGACTCTGGGAACTGCAAGATCGATTAGCATGTATTATAATAAAATGAAGTGACATTGGTATAGCTTGTGAAATAGAAGGAACCAAAAATCCATGTTTAACTTCATAAAGCATCATGAAAAATGAACGGACTGGAGAGAAAATAGAATAGCAATCCAAGTTCAGTTGTTTTGGTGTGCATCCTAAACCTGGAAGATTTAGCAGAGACGAACAGGTGAATCACCATAGGTGAGCTATTTTGCTGATCAATTCACCTTATGCTATATCATTACCAGTTGCCCTTAGTCACAATGATTGTTAGTTAAAAAGGGCTATGAAGGTACCATACCACCACATGGGAAAGCACTAAACTTTTGTAATGAAATTGCCAGAACAAAAATGCTACCAACCTAAGCAAACAAACACATATTGAAGAAAACAGAGAACACGGGGACCATAGGAACTCCATGACAGTAAAAGTGAGGTGCATCCACAGGAACATACACCTGAACGACATGACGTAGAAGAAACTATTAGTGCTAGATAATAACATTAGAAGGTTACCTGAACATACAGACCAACAAGAAGTGTTGTCGTAAGATCAGCAATAGCTCCAATGCTCAACACAGTAACAAATCTCAACCTCTCAGCAATGTATATGGTATCATTCCAGAAATCACCAGGCACACAACAATTTATATAGTATGACACATACCAGAAGACTCCCTCTAGAAAATTTCGTTTCATTATCAGTAAAGAATTTTTTTGCATGAGTCAAAAGAATATTTAGAACGGGTTATGATAACCAAAAGGAAGATCATTAAACTGTAAGAAGAAAATGAAACATGAAGATAAAAAAGAATAATATTTAATGAGAATTTCTGAACACTTCAAAATTCTAAGAATCAAATGGATTATGGTGACAAAGGAGAACACATCTACTGAAATATTGGAGAAAATTTTAGAAATTCATCGAAGAAAATGAATTATGATGACAAAAAAGACCTAAAGGTGATAGTGTGAGAAAATATTGAATTTAACAGTTGTCTTTTAGCTTTCTTGGCAAAATTAGCAACTGCATCAAATCCAACATAGGCAAAGAAGACTACTGTGGATCCAGATAACTATATGCATCACTACAGCAAGTCCAACACACAAAAAATACAAGAAATTAGTCATCTGGGCATATCATGACTGCATCGTACTGAAATAGTTTGGGGAAAGTACCAATCAATGGGAATAATGCCTCATATCACAAGAAATCCAAGAAATGACAATCAATCTTCATTGGCTAGTCTCCAATGAAAATATGCAAATCCACCACTCTAATCTATGAGAGGCTTGAAGACTACTGATGCAAGGAAGAGTAGGCCACAAGATTGAGTCGGTTACCTGTGCATACGACATGGTGGCATGGAGTGATAATGCCGCGCTGAAGGGGTCATGAGGGCGCATATTTCCAACAGAGTCATCTGCAGTTGTAAATGGGATTAATCAAAATTTGATAACTTCCCTTGCAGGTACAACATTAAACATGTATAATTAATCTTCTTCACATAGTAGTAGTAAAAGTGATTACCTACAATTGTAACCTCTTGCAGCTTCTGCACATTACCAATCTGTACAGAATTAAAAACCACCAAATTACACAATAAGAAAGTGGGCACTGACAAGTATCACTACAGTATTTAAGGTTTTAAACTGTGGGCTTAACATGTCATTTGGGCATGATAGAATTTTCTAAATATTATTTAAATTAAAGTTTAAGACAATACAAAATATAGGTTTCATTAGGATTGATAGTGATGAAAAGGCAAAGGGCCATGCAGCAACATTCTGATGTAAAAGATCTTGCATTTTTTATGCTTCCTTAATTTCTGAATTTCTTTAAGCTTGGTACAGAGGCTGCATGTAGCATTTGCATCCTGGTTCTCTCATACCTGCATGAGCAACAAATGATAAATCTAAAATGTGTACCTTAGAGTTTTTGATCCAGAACTTTGACAATATGAAATGTCATTTTGTTTTCACCTAAAAGGAATCTACCAACGGAGCAATAAAGTGTATGAAGTTCTCTCTGATGTACAGACAAGAAAAATAGGCAAAATGGAATATTTACCATGCATTGATGTAACATGCTACATATTAGGCCTTGAAGTGCTGCCACACAGAGAACTTATCCATAAAATGGACCTCATATCTCTAATGAGAAGAAAGCCAACACAAGATAGCCGTTGATCGTACTTACTGCATCTATTGTCCATGTTACAACCTGCACAGAAATATGTACGAAATTAGCGCAACACCTGCAACAACAATCCCCACTTGATGAGAAGGTCCACCGCAAGATATAACTATGCCATACACGAGTAAAATTATGGAACCGAATAAGAAACTAAACTTGTTTACCTTTCTATAGGCACAATATAGGTGTATAGAAGTGCTAACCAAAATATAATTTTTTTGACCAAACAACTCAGTATTGATTGTGTATCTCAGTTCAACCAAGAATCATAAGACAATGAAACAAAATATAAGAGGAATCTTCTTGGAATTTCGTCAAACACCTTGAAGGCATATGTGCATATAATCTGCTCAAACATATATGATTCTGGGAGAGAGAGAGAGAGAGAGAGAGAGGAGGAGGAGGAAGAGCATACCCTAGGCACCTGCAGACGTGACATCTCCTGCCACTGGAGGCCGCCATGGTAGGCTAATAGGAGAGCTTGGAGGCAACGACCTGAGTTCTTCTTGTTGCCACCTCAAACCCTAGCGCCTCTGTCTTGTGCAGGATCCTCATGGCGGCCTCCATGACCAAGAAGAGGCAGGTGAGGGCAAGCAGCTTCTCCCGCTGACCTCCGGCGGCTCATCGCGGCAAGGTGCGAGCGGATTGGTAGAGGAGGCAGGAGAAACCGCCGCCATCGACCAGGACAGAGCTTGCTCGGGGATTGGGGGAAAGTGCGCTAGGGTTTCCCTCTGTGGGATGTCTCTTTTATACCGGCGCGGTAAAAAACGGACGGCTCAGATTTGCCGAGGGTAAAATTAAGGGCTAGTCAAATCTGATTTACCTAAGACCCCCATGGGGAGGCATCTATTATACCTTTAGATAGCTGAACCAATAGCCATATTATATTGGTGCTCCTTCACGCCGCACACCCTAGATGGCTTTTGGGCTGGGCCCATGTGCCCAGGTTTAGTTTAGTTTGGGTTTTCGATTTTGGGCTGGGCCCATAGTAGATATTTATTTAAATTTTAGTTGTTTAAATTTTTTTTTGTATGTGAACATCGTCGTTTATTTGAGTGTAATAAAAATCTTAACATTATTTTGTTTCAAAACTATTATTTACTACACCTACGAGTAATTTGGGTTGAAAATTTAACGACAAATGAATGAAAATGGCCCGGACAGTTGTGCCAACCAACGCGTTTTGATGTCCGCGACTCGATCCAAACGAACTAAAATGGATACTTTTTGTGTCTAAACTATGCCGGGACATGTCATAAATTCGTTTGGATGCTCTAATAAACATTAGATGTGGATTTAACACTACTGATATTGGAGGGGATTAAATTGGTCGCACTATTCTGCACGTTTGAATTGCTTTCATATTTCACGATCATAGAGATCATACAGGCATACATCACACGTAAATCAACACTAGGTGTACTAGAACATCAACTCACACGAAACAAGGATTCAGAAATCCCTATCTCTTGTGCTTTTACACCTCTTGTCTTTCGATCAGGAATCAGTAACTCAGGGATTCAGAAACCCCAGATGTTTTCATGCCTGCAGTGGCTTTAGCACATACCATAAACTAACATTCAGTTTACTCCGAGTGTGTCTTGCCCTCCTCCTTCCGCTCCACCAATTCGCCGCAGTTGAACCACATCGTATCAGCGAGCCTGGGGAACAAGAACCTGTAGAAGATGTAGTCACGGAACAGCCTGACAATGTACCCGCGCACGCCCTGGACGTTGGTGCCACCCTGCTGAACCCAGCCTGACAGGTATGCTCCTGCCACCATCCACGCAGCCCGCCAGCGCCGCTCCGAGACATACGCGGCCACGCCGGCGGCGGGCGTGGCTGCCCGCGACAAGGCGCGAGCGAGCACCACCGCGTCCTCCAGCGCCGAGCACCCGCCCTGCGCCATGTCGGGCGTCATCGGGTGGAACGCGTCGCCGGCCACCGTCACCGCTCCCCGCGCCGCCGGACCCGTGAGGATGGCCCATGGGGAACGGTACAGCAGCGGCGCCCACGAGAGGTTGCCGAAGTCGGAGTTGCTGGCAACGTCCAGGTACTCCGTCGGCATGTTTCTGCCCAGGTTGTCCGTGACCTCTCGCAGGATCTTTGCTGGGTCCGCGCCGGCTTCTTTCTCTGCAGTTTGCCAGTTTCAGTTTCAGTTTCAGTTGTGCAGTGCCGCAGTATTGAATGGCGAGCAATCAAATGTACTACACGTCTTGCCTGCAGAGATGGTGTTGTTGACGAGGAACCGGTAGACGTCGGTGTCACTGATGGGCACCATGCCGGCCCTCAGACCCTCCGAGAGGAACTGCCGGAGCTCCTTCTTCAGGCCGTGCCCGTCCGGGAACACCGACAGCCCGCGGACGGCGGACCGGCCTGAGCTCGCCGGCTCCGACATGCCCAGCCACTGCGCCACCACCGAGTGCACCCCGTCGCACCCGATCAGCACCTGAACAATCAACATACAAGACGACTTGCTGACGGTTAGTCGTTCTTAAAGGAAGATGCCAGTAATGCGCACATTTTCACATGCCACATGTGCGTCGATGCGGTCGATCCTATGGGTGTGTTACCTTGGATCGGATCACGGTACCGTCGTCTAGCCGTAGGACGGCGATCTGGGGCGAACCCTCGGAGTCGATGGAGACGACCCTTGACGAAAACCTGATGGTGCCCGGAGGTAGCTCCTCCGCGAGCGCCTCCAGCAGCGCCTTCCGATGCATCGGCCTCACCTTGACGTCGTCACCACTGTTTTTGTCGGCCCAGCGAAATGGATCAGTCAAGTTCGGGTTGAAGAATCAAACGGAAAATTCGCTGCAGTTTTGTTAGCTGCTCGGCTCCCTCGATCATCGATGCTATATATGGTCGATTCAGCAAGGAAAAATTAAATCAAGATTGTAATATACCTGCTTTTGCGCCCAGCGAAGCGGAACACCTGCGTCGCCCCAGTTTCAAGAGTGGTCACTCGGGATCTGCATATATATGCAGCAAACACAGCTGATTAGAGGCTTAGAGCAACTGATCCACAGAAATGATTAGTACAACAACAATCACTCTTCCAGCAACGGAAAACGCACGTTTCGAAAGCGTCGTAGCGGGAGATGAGCTTGTGGGCGACGCCCAGCGCGTGGAGCGCGAACCAGCCGTTGGGGAAGATGGTGAGCGCGGCGCCCGCGGAGCGCAGCTCGGCGTGCCGTTCGAGCACAAGAACGCCGCCGGGGGACATGCCTACGCCGACGCGCCGCAGCGCCAGCGCGGTCGCGAGCCCCGCGATCCCGGCGCCAACGATGACCACCTCTGCTTCCACATCCATGGCAGGCGCCGTGCCGCTGCGATCGGCCATGGTCACCTAACCTTACTTGATAGCTAGCTCCTGATGATTGCTCAGTTCAGAAAATGGTACAGTACATACAGATGCGCCGGGCCGAAACAAGTGGACATTAGCACAAGAGAACAGAGAAGCATATTGTCGTTTTTGTGTGTTAACAACTTTTCTGCGAGGGTGACATGGATCGATCGGCCAGCTTTGTCCTGTTATTCCACATCTGATCTGATGCTATCAGTGTCATGGTCATGAATCATCGGTCGATCGGTAGTGGTTTGCTGATCCACGTGCTAGTGGGGCGTGGAATAATTTCTGATTCTGCTACCTACACCTACACCCTCCTCTCACGTCCTCACATTTCTCCCATCCCGCCACATCTCCAGCGGTGCAAAGCCCGTGCAGGGTGTCGCTCCACCGTTCCTTGGAGGCATGGCTGACGTGGTGGATCTTTAGCGCGCACCTCGGAACGACATGTGGGTGTACATGCCCACGGCATGCACCGGTCACGTAATGATGTGGCCTTCTTCATCATCGGCGCAAATGGATCTGGCTGGTGGTGGTGTTGTCTCGTGGCGGCTTTCTGACGGCGGATCGTTTGGCCCATGGGCAGTGGCGAAGCTAGATGATTAAACCATTGGGGTCAGCTCCTTATTTTAGGTGTAATCTTCCACTAAATTTGCAATGAGAGACTAAATTAGTGAAGAACTTGGAAAATCCGTTGGGTTCGCCTGACCCCAATGGTTGTACACCAGCTCCGCCCCTGCCCATGGGGTGCGGCGGTTCACGGAGGAGGGGACAATGGTCCAGCTGATGAAGCGGGTGAGGATGTCACTACCGACGGCGGCGCCCGTGGGTGTCGTATTCCTTGTTGGATGCGATGGTGGAGGCATCTCTCGTTCCATTGTTTTCGGGGGGAAATCTCAGATCTGGGGGAGGCCACAACTGAAGGCGGCACCCATGGGCGTCGTAGCCCTCGTTGGAGTCGTTATGGAGGCCTCCTGGATCGGATGATGGCGATGTATGCGTTGTCAACCCCGTGTGGGAATCATCATTAGCGACATCATCGGCTCGACAGAAGTGTGGACAGCTTGGTGGCTGGGCGTTGGTCTCCGCGTGTTTCTCGCGTGGGGACCAAGGTGGAGCGGCATGTCATCTACCATCTACAATAGCAAGTCTCGATGGCGTGGTGTAACAGGGTCTCCATGACGATCGCGGGATGATGGACGCGCACAGGGCGGTGGCGCTATCTGGTGTCAGGGTAGCATCAACGACAGGCCTGGCAAGGTCAACGCGTTGATCCCTCTTGGATATGGTGATAGAGCTTGCCGAGGGATCATTTTGATGGAGTGCCTTTATTATCAACCGGCAACGGCGCTCAAAAATATTCTTGATGACAAACAAAATGTTGTAGCAAGATTCTTTTCGCCACAAGGGTGACTCGATCTATCTAACATACCTCGGATAGACCCGATAGTAATTAAAAGCTCATCTTCGTACAGAAAGTGGTACGCTACTCGCTGGTAGGGTGTGCCAGATATTTGTCGTGCATGAAAGTGCTAGATGCGCCGGGTTGAAACTCAAACTAACGATGGTGTGACTACGATGGTGAGGTGCTGCTGCGGCGGTGGTGTGATTGACAAGGTGGATTGCGACAATCCTGTGGGTAGTGTGGGCGGTGTGTGGCTATACGGACGAAAGTCTTGCTGCCTTGTCGGTGCCGGCGGTGACGGCACACGTGGGCGTCGTTATCCTCCTTGGAGACGTCGTTTAGGTGTGTCGGTACCCCCGCTCCCTCTTTGGTTTGGTGGTGTTTCCGTGCGAAAGCCTAGGTTCAGAGTAGAATCGACGCAATGGCGGCATCTCGATGTCGTTCCTCTGTTGGGAGCATTGTGTTTGGAGACACGTCAAGTTTTATCTTGTTGCGATCCTCCGGTGCTCGTCATTTTCCAAGGTGGATAGTCCTAGTCGCTATGTACGACGTCCCTGGAGAGTTCAAGACGATGCCTTTATAGGGACTAACCAAGTTCCGCCATCTTCTACACTTTGATGGTGCGTTGAAAATGGGAGTTCAGTTGGAGGCGTTATTCTTTGGGGGTGACCGGGGTGGAGCGAGACGCGACTCGGTGTTTTTCTTGGGATAGGCTCTTTTGTGTCCGAGTTGTAATTTCGGTGGTGGCTGTCGTAGGATTAGCCTAGAGTGGAGTTCGCACTGCGCTCATTGTTCGCAGCGAGTAGTAGTCGTCTTGTAATAAAATATCAGTCTTCTATAAAAATAAAGGCGTACTCTGGAAAAAAAGAAATCCGAAACAAGTGGACATATATAACAGAAGTAGCACAAGAGAGGAGAAAAATGTATTGCCGTTTCTATGTAGGGTTCTATGTATTAGCAACTACTCTATTTTCTAAACTGTAGTTCTGCTTTTCCTTATACGAGAAGTGACACCACTCGATGGGCCAGCTTTTGTGCTGTTAATCCAGGACTGATCCGATGCTATAATGGTCATGGATCATCGGTCAATCGGCAATGCTTCGCGGGTCCAGGTAGGGATTGGTGGCCCTGTTCCCTACCATGGACTGCTTTCTCATCCCATCCTTATATTATGCTCACAAAAAAAATCCCCATCCTTATTTCATAATTAGGGAGATTTTTTTCCATCCCCATTCTTATTAGGTTCGGGACGAGGATCGGGTTCCCTATGAAGAAGCGAAATTCAAATGATATTCTCATAATTTCATGATCTTACATTTTTAACACACAATAATAACAAGCTTTTGTAATATATAGTTGGTAAATGACAACAAATTAGTATCATATGTTAAATATTACTGAAATATACTACAACAAACACAATATTACAACATATTTTATATAATAATATACCAACTTATATGTATATACAATTATAATGGGGCATAGCGGGGAACTTAATCCCCATCCCTATTTTAGATAGTGGGGGATCAAAATTCCTCATACCCATCCCAAATAGATGAATTCCCCCACGGATTTACGGGGAACATGGCCCCATCGCCATCCCTAGGTCCAGGTGCTAGTCATCCCACCGTTTTTATTCTGATTCAAGTGATGTCATCCCACAGTTTAATAGTATATGAAGAATTTTTTTAGTGTGTGAATAATTTTTTGTACCACGTGAATAAGGTAGACGCAATTTAAAAATCTCAATTGCAATCCCACATGTAACTGAAGAAAATATTTGATGCAACCTGATGACTGCATTTTCATATTTTAGTCATGTAAAATGTGCTAATTGCCACTCATATCATCCTCCATCTAGTTCTAAGTGTGCCATTTTCAATGAGTGTTGGATAACTATTATTTTTATTAGGTTTTCTTGTCTTTTATATGTGTGTAGGAGCAAGATGCAATTATGGATAAAGAAAGGCAAGGGGGACAAAAGATGGAGGAGTTGCATCCACCAGACTCAGCCATTTGGAGGGTAGAAAAAGATATTTTTTTCCATAATCACAAAATACAAATTCAAGACTGGTGTTGTAGCCTTCGTCCATACGAGTTCAAAGAACACCAAAATTGAGTCCGTATGAGGAAATGGTGGCCATTTTATTACGAATATCTACAAGTTTAACGAGCATCCATACAGGCAGAGTGGGAGGTCGTATCGCGGCTTCCATGTCGGGAGAAGCTCGTTGGACCATCCGGAATACGTTAGGCGGATCCGTGACGTGCAGGTCAAGAAGTAGTCCACATTATGAGAGTCTTGTAGTTTCCGGGTACGATTCCTCCATGTAACCCTAGATCACGGCACCTTTATAAGCCAGATCTCGAGAGTCATTGAGGTAGAACTAATCCTCTTGTTGTAATCGTGCAACTATTGGCCTTATAGTGAATTATAGCAGCACGTATGACCTCGATGCCGTTGTGAGATCTAAAGCTGGGTAACTTGTGTCTCACCATCCCGATAGCTCCCGCGTTTCGCCAACCTCTCTCCACATCGTGAGGTACCCTTTTTGGCGTACTTGTCAATCACAAAACAACAACGCCAACAGATGGCAACAAGAACATACCCATTGTCCATGAAGAACGGCAGAGACAAAAACTCCAAAGCTCCTCTACAATGCCAATCCAAAGTAAGTGCAATTTTTTTGAACAAGAGACCGACTTACCATTTTTGTTAACTTAAATTTAGAAAGAACGCATAAATGACGATCAAAGCAAATATACTGTCCAACTGGAGGTACCTTTTGTGAATCAAAAATTTAGAAAGCGCGTTATGCACAATGGCAATGTATCACCTTCATACCATCAGGCAATGAGCATCCTCGGAGGCGCACGCATCTTTTCAGCACGGCTGCCATTGTGATAGTACTACTGCTTTCTACGGACTACAAGCACGTACAAGAATGAATTCTTTACACTAGACAAGACAATGCGAAAGTCTCATAGGATCCTTGTAACCGTACAGTGAAGCCGTCCGAGTATGGACCGCGTGGTGCAATGGGTCGTCGTGCTCGAGCCTCTCCATGCATTGACCGGGAGCGGCATACTGTATGTTGGAGCTCGCGTGCCCTGGTGCCCGTGCTGGCAGCTGATGCTGCAGTTATCGGCCACAAAAGCTCCTCGGGTTCCTAGGAAGGAAGTCGCAGATTGCTCCCCCGACCTACTCAGCTAGCCCGAGCAATCTGCTGGTAATCACCGGCTGATTACACGTCCGAGTGCCCTGCGATTCCTTGCAGCCACCACGCACGCCCAACCAAGAAAGTCTCAAAAGGTGGCCGCTTTGTTGCAGCCTTTTGTTCAGCAGACACTAGGCACTCCTAGAGCGGTACTACTAGCCCCTACAATTTTTCCGTTTCCTTTCAGTGTTGCTTCGCTTTTTACCCTGCACTGCTACACTGCACCGCACCGAACTGACCTGCAGGCTAGCCAGTGACCGTTGCGCCCCACCCAAGTTCAGGCACGTCCTACAAGGTCACGGGCGCGCACGGCCCTAGCCAAACTAGGACGGAACGCCGGAGCAGCAGAAGCGAGAAGGGAGAAAGCAAACGCCGAAGAGATGGGAGGCTCGCCATCGCCGGCGCGCAAGATGCACTGAGCGTTCCTTGCGTCTGTGCTGCTTCTCTGCTCCCTCTTCCTGCAGCCGTCGCAGGCCTTCGGCGGCCCCGGCGCCTACATTTCTCGGGTGAGCTTGCTCTTTCACTCGACTCCTCCCTGCCATGACTGCTCACTGGCTCGTTCGTGCTGGCGGTCTCCGTTAACGTTTGCTTTTTGTGTTCGACGAATTAGCTGCTTGGCGAGGGCTACAGCGAGGAGAAGCTCCCCATGACCATCGTCGTGCCGTCGGTGCCGGACAACTCCCCTCAGCCGGCACCCTCTTCCGCCACTGTCGCCGCACCCGCGCTTGCACCCACGCTCGCGCCGGCGCCCGCGCCAAGGACGGTGTCCGGCTCGGAGGACTACATGCCGACGCTGCCGTCGGAGGGGCGGGGCCCTGGTGCGCCGTCCAGCGGCAACGCGGGCGCGCCGGCTCCTGCCGATGGGGCGAGCACCGCCTTCATCAGCAGCAACCCCGCGGTGCCGCTCCCCGCCGGCGTCACCGACTCCGCCACCGTCCTGCCCATGCCCACCCCCGGGCAAGAACAGCGCCAGGTAATTGACCGGCCGCTAACCGCAAACATTAACATCTCAAGCTTTTCCTGCCTTTGCTCAGCAGCTTTTCACTTTCGTTCGCATCTATTGAGCTTTCTTTCACCTTGCTCTGATTTCTTTGGTAGCAGGTCGTGGGGGCGGGGACGCTGCTTCAGGCCAGGACGGCCCCGTTGGTCCTTCCTCTCCTCGTGGTGGTGTCCTTCCTTGCCTTCCTGTTTGGGTAGCCAATACCAGTAGATAGCGGATTCCTTCTGCGACTGATGCATCGACGAATTAGTTGCTAGCATATTGCGCTCTTGTAATAATCAGCACTGCCTTCTCTACCGTTTAGCCAAATGTAAACAAACTCACATCTGCCCTGTTGCATGCTTCGTGTCTATTGCCACGCTTGTCTCAGCAAGTTTATTTATGCATTGCAACCGCTATTTGGTGACACACTGGGACAAGGGGATGAGCGTAGAGCTATTGTTCTGTACGTGCGATTAACATATTAGGGCAATTTTCCACGCAAGTGAAAATCCCACTCGGTCCTTATTTGGCACTAGTAAGAGCATCTCGAGCCGCGTCCCAAACGGCGCCGGATAGTTAGATGATGATGTTTCTTCGTGCCGTGTTTGGAGACGTTATTGTCAAGCCGCGCCTCCCAAACTTGTTTTTACATTAAAACTAGTACAAATGCCCGTGCGTTGACATAGGTCCTCAAATTTTATTTTACAATGTATATGTATAATTTATAACTCACTATAAAAATTTAAACAAATCAGGGATAACATAATACACAACACGATAACACCGAAGCAATAACAAGACAATGTTGTTGTGTCTCTGCGTGGTTCCAAGTTCTAGCTCTTCTTGTTATTCTTCCGTGGTCAGTCACACACTTGTGTTCCGGGACATCATAACTTTTAACTGAACAACCACTCCTTTTGGATGTATTATTATCTCACAAAACTTGTGTGTTGCAAACACATGTATAAACTAGAGGAATACTTATTTTATGATTAGTTCAAACAACTCTTGATATTCATAAATATCCGGAGACAACCCTAGATCGTAGCCTTCTGTATCAAACATATAAAAGGGGCTTAGCAAATCTTCAATAATGGCTGGGTTAAAAAAAAGCTCCGTCGGCAGTGTTGTGGATGCTAATTTTTTGGTAGCTTCCCCAAACCTCTTCAGCACATGCAAGCCAAAGAAAAATTAAGTGAAACACGATTGCGATCAAAGATCATTGCTTTTGTGGCTCTTTCTCTAGCTCCCTTGCCTCTCCCCATGTCTCTCTACATTGGTTCCAGTAACCCCGACCCCAATAATTAACACCACTACACACTGCTTTGCGTCCGGGGTTTTCTCCAACTCCAAATCATCACTAATCGCAAATGGTTTTGAATGCTTAGTATAATGCAGGAAAAACCATTAGCAGAAATCACGAAGAACTTCACAGTATATAATTAATATGATTCCGAAGATTGAGAATTATATTCTCAATCTGCGGAATCATATTATATTATATTCCAATTTTGGTTCGCATCCCAGTAAACCCACGCGTGGTCGAGAGAACGAGCTCACAATGCCACCTGCAAAGAGAAGAACAATTCACATCGGACTTCTACGCATATACTTTTTATGATGGCTCACATCATGTCTGATTTCTACCATCCAATAATAACACCATAGTTTGAATTTGCATATAGTTCTTCCTCTATGAGGAGTTCTAATGTACATATGTTTATTCCACTGTCAACAAAGGTGTCCGTAAGCTAAATCTAAATCACAGGTGTATTTTCAAGATGAACTCATCAATTACGTAAGCAGGAGTACATTCTGGACTACATGAATGTCCAGTTCTATCAAAAATTATGTATCAGCCGAAGCAAATATTAATATGATTATCGCAAAAAACACTATGTGTTTGAAGGAGCAGACTGCAAGTATGGGGGATAGGATGCTAAAAAATTATCTCTATCGGGTGTCCAATTTGGTAAGTCAATATAGTATGGATTCCGAAACATCAAAAATAACACACAGAAGAGAAGAAGCAATTGTCTAGCAACACGGTGCAACACCAACAATAGGATAAAATTATAAGAATTGTGCTTCTTACCTTGCATATTGGGTATTGACGATCCCTCAAATTGACAAGTAAACTTTCACTTTTCAAGTCAAAGTGCACTATATTGTTTATTACGCAAGTACACATTCCAAAAGTTGTATCAAGCAATGATTAGTATATTCCTTCGATCCTTTAGTAATGCAAATATCTCAATGGAGTGAGTCATAAACGTAATTTCCCTAACCTATAGTCAGGGATAGATAGGCAACCAACAAACAACATTTTTATGTGAAAAACAATAAGTGGATATGATACCGGAACTATTGCCTCAAAACAAACTCCATTACCATGCAGTAATTTACGAGTTGGTAATGTACACGTCTCCAATTTCCTAGCTTCTTACTGCGCTAACTTGTAATATGTCTGACTCTGATATCGCCAAGTTGAGCTTTGACAGTCCTCATCGAAGGACCTCCCAACTTCTCAGTTACCACGGGAAACAATACAAATGTTTTTCTGCACATGTAACAATAATACACATGCAAATTTCCATGATAGAAAGAGATTGCCGTA
Organism: Lolium multiflorum; assembly: GCA_030979885.1. Taxonomy (NCBI): domain Eukaryota; kingdom Viridiplantae; phylum Streptophyta; class Magnoliopsida; order Poales; family Poaceae; genus Lolium; species Lolium multiflorum. Next base: position 216,989,767 of record CM061748.1, read on the forward strand.
TAATGTTGCAAAATAATTTACTCCCTCCGTCACGATTTAGGTGTCGGAGGTGTAGTTCAAAACTATTTTTTCATTTACACCCTTCTTATTTTGGAAAGTCCCCAATGGATCACAGCCACACGCTAGCGGGCAGTCTCGCTCGCGGTCGCTTCTTCCCGCCGGTGGACTCGTGCGCTCGTCGCAGGCTCGCCCCGGCGTGCCTCCCGGTGGAGTCGCAGCTTCCCGCCGGCGGAATCCTGCGTTCCTCGCAGCCTTGCTCCAGCGGGCCTCCCGGCGGGCGACCTCCCGCCCTTGGCGCTGGCAACCTCTCGCGCCGGCGGGCCGGCGAGCTGGAGTCCTCCCTCGCTCCGCCGCCGCTGCTGGAGCTCGCCTCTCGCGACCGCTGCTGGAACCTGCACTCCACCGCTGTTGTAACACGCGCTCCGCCGCCGTTGGAGCTCCCATCCTCCTGCGCGAGTAACAGGAAGACCTTTCATTGGTCTTGACCTTTTGAGCAGTGTTCACCAGATTGCGTCATTTCTAAAACACCTAGAGATTGTCTGGATTTTATTTTGTGTCCAGTGCCACGCCAAAGACATCCTGCAAAAAATGATACTCCAGCATTAGATTTCAGATCATACACAGGGAAATCATAGGTCCTCTTATATGGGTGAGAATGGATTTTTTTTCTTCCGATCATAACAACTTAAGAATGTACTCCAATTTAAAAATAATAGAGTACTTGATATGTTTTTAAGTAACTAAAAAGCCTAACTATAGCAAGCAACTCCAAAGCCTAACTTTATGATTATGGATGTATGCTCAATTACAGAAAAGGTACTTTGGTTATGATTATGACTGTATAATTGTGGCCACTGGACATGTCAGTACCATAGAATCTTGTAAGGCCAGAACTGCTTCTTTTATATGGTTCCTTTCATCGGCACATCACACCTCATTTGAATTGAACCCACCAAAACGTAAGTAATAATGGGTTTAGTAACTTCAGTGTATAACTATTCCTTCTGTTATATCTTTCTTGCATTTACAACAAAAAGATACCCCTTATCTAAGAGACCATAGACCAAACAACAAAAGGATACCCGTGGAGTACTTGACAATCTCTGCTTTGATTCAGTACCATTTCATTTATGGAGTAGCCTCACTTGGCACATAAACAAATGTAGTTTCATCAATACCAGAAATCCATATGTTTAGCCTGGTTAAAGTTTTTACTAAGATAAACAAGCAACTAATGTACTCCAGTAGTACCAGTAGAACAGTCCAACTTATTTCCATCTACTGTACTGTAGAATAACGAAGAAAATTCAGGTTGGACTGTTCAACTGGAGTATAACAAAGACTATTCAGGTTTCAGACATATGCTCAATTAAACTACTGTACTGTCATCAGAATAAAGAAACCCATATGATTTCCCTGGCTACGAAGATAAAACAAGCAACTAAAACATGTTAGGCTATTTACAGTAGCACAGTAGGATGGTGTAATTATGATCTTTCATTATGACTATGAAAGGCACATTGGTTTTTCCTAACTACTTTCAGATATTAGTCAGTGTGATGCAAGTCCCAAAAGCCAGCATATAGAAAACTGAATTGCCTTAATTCAGAATAAATATATGGTTTGCACAATGCAAGAGAATAAAAATGTAATTCTGCTAATGATGACAACCTAAAAAGTAAAAAATAGAAGGTTGCTTTTTTCTGTTCAATAGAGCAGTTTAATTCAAGCAGTTCATGTCTTTCAAATTTTTAGTATAGATGCCTTGGTGATTCAGGGATGCTCACAGCTCAAAGCACATCAAGATACAAAACAAACAACAAAGAAACTCGACATATGAATCACCAAGGAGTGCTACATCAAAGACATATAACATAGAAACTATTTAGCAACATCTGAATCCTACAAGGAGTGCTTAACAAACAACTGACAAATATAGGCTATACATATGAAGACTTGGTAACGCAACACGATGATTCATAAGTGATAGAAAGAAGGTTTGCACCTTTGCCACCACAGTCAACACCACAAAAGTAACACGAACAAAAACTGGAACAGCAAGACTTATAATTGAGCAAGTGTGCTTCATTGAAAATGAATAAATCAAGAGCTGATTTGAGGATAGGATTGTACCCGATCTACAAAGTCGATGCAGAGGCCAGGGGTACCCCCTCCATTTTGAAGGGAAAAAAACGATCTACAAAGTTCCCAGTTTCCAAGCAATTATATCTTGAAAGAATCAATGTCCTGTGAATGAACTACAATAGCATGGTTAGTGTAAATCCTATTTTTTTTGGAGAAACACACATGGCATGCATATATAACTGCAAGAGATCACTAACCCTATGAAAAAGAGCAGTAACCTTTGAGGACCAGGAGCTTCAGCTGAAAATTTTCATTGATGCATCCATCGTATGTAAACATAATCATGAAGAGACCTTATTAATCATGAAAGCATCAAAGAGGAAGGAGAGCAAATTCTATAAGAGGACGAAACAATAATCTTATTCAGAGCTCTCTAACAAATAGAAACATATTAGTTGCCCTTTCTTGCAAGCACATATATGAAGAAAGAGTTCACTGCAGCGAAGGCACGTCACTAGTGGAAACATGGCCTTTTGCACCGGTTGGTAATGGCCATATGCACCGGATGGCCAACCGGTGCAAAAGCCCCCCCCACCGGTTCACTTACGAATCGGTGTTAAAGGGGTCACCACGTGGCCGGCTGTGGGGCGCTCGGCGGGGGAGCTTTTGCACCGGTTCGTAATATGAACCGGTGCAAAAGGGTTGTAACGCGGCAGCATTTTAGTGCCCTTCCCTGCCGCGGCAGACTCTGCTGCGGCAGGGAATTGCACTAAACGCTGCCGCGGCAGAGACTCTGCCCCATTCGAAACACGGTATAATATTAATGCAGACAATTCAAATATATATATATATAGGAAACCATTATATTACATATATCGATCAAAGTGACACACGTTCATGCATATATATATATATATGTCTACATCAACTTTGATATTGGATGTCGGCCACATAGTGTTCTCCACTTGCTCAACTAAGAATCCCGCCAGTTCTTCTTGAATTGCTCGTACACGCTCGGTTGCTAGAAGACCGTTCCACAACCGTTCGATCTAATAATTTAAAGAAGGTACGGTGGTCAATATATATATGTGTGTGTATGTGAATGAAACACAAGGTGATAAAATAAAGCCATGAATGTTGTTTACTTACATCAAGTTGTTCCAAAATGTCCCTCACATGGTGGGTATTCTGGCGGATGAACTCGCAAACGTAGAACCCGCATAAATTATTTCCGTCCTCTTGACTCACGCACTTTACGAGAACAAAGTTCAATCAAAATAATATATATATAATCAAGGATGATAATAATGGTATTGAAACAAGAATCAAAGAGATGCGCGGCCTAGCCAGTAGTACTTACCGGTACATGTTTTATTCGAAGTTCTTTATTCTTTAAACCCGGAGACTTGTTGGTGAACCGTTTCCAAGCCTTGTGGAGGATATCAGCCATGTCCCCCCACGCCTCAAGGGGTTTACTCTTCGAGTCCATGACTTCTACTACCCCGGTGTCGGGTTCAATGACTAGCAGGATATAGTGAAACCTGCGGACACACACACACACACACACACACACACACACACACACACACACACACACATATATATATATATATATATATATATATATATATATGCATAACTCATCAATTACACTTAACACATGGAGTAAGCGAAAAAGATTTAATGTGTGAAGACAGTAACACTCACGCGAAGTTGTAAGGAAATAGTATTGCCCTTTTGTATGAGTTTTTCCTTAAGACATATACCAAGTTATTCTCCGTGTCCTTGGGAGAGTTGTCGACAGTATACCCATTCACGGTATATGGGTCAACGAACCCAAGATCATAGATTTGCCCCTTGCGGCATTCGCGGATCTTCATTCTGCATAATATAGTGAGAGTATGGTTATATGCATGCAATGGACGAGCCGCGGTAGAGACTTAATTACATAAATAATACTTACAGACAGTATGCACTCAGCAGAGATTTGTCGAGGGCATCTTGGTTGAATAACTGAAATAATTCACAAAATTCGATGTTCATCACGTCATTTCGCCCGTAGTGGTCATCTGTGATTGCCACCATGATCCAGTTCTTACCATCCTTACATGCATCCATGTACCAATTATGCAGTCTTCGTAGTTGTGTTGATAGATTAGGCAACTCCTCAGCTCTGACAAGAGGTTGCCCGTACTTGTACTGGTATGCTATTTGGACATCATCACCCTAGAACATGAATTCTGCATCGATGCGGCTTAAGTACTCAGGAATACTCATACCGGCCGCATCTGCCTCATCTTTGTATAGTTTTATCATCGTCGGATCAAGGCACGCTAGGACATCGGGATACACTTGGAGCGGGGGGCACGAGTTTTTCTGGGTTCCAAGCTGGGGAACTGGTTTCCCTTCTACCTTACTTTTTTCCCACCGATCTCTTGCTAACACATTTGACTTGCGAATAGACCGGTCATAGTTCGATGAAAGACTTGGCTCAGGTTGATGAAGGTTCTTCAGCAGTTTCAACTTCTTTTCCAGAGATATAGCTGGCTCCGGCTCAAGCTGGGCCTTTTTATTGCCTAACATTTGTTGCTTGTGTTGTTCAGCTGCGATCTTGGCATTTTCCTCAACTGTATAGTCATAAGGTCTCTTGGGAGGAACCTTAGGCACTCTTGGGAGGGGCTCTTGTTTGCGTCTCGGTGATTTGTTACGACTCAGTGTCGTAGCGGTCCACCTTTTGCTCTTAGACTTGGGCTGCGGCTGCGGAGAAGGCTCACGCGGCGCGGAGAAGGCTCACGCACCGGTGGGGAAGGCACACGCGCTGGCGGGGAAGGCTCACGCACTGGAGACGGCTGCATCGGTGGAGAATGCTGCCTCGGTGGAGACATCGTTGGCGCCTTCCAACCCGGAATCACAATGAATTCCTTTCACCATAGAACTGTCGTGTTCTTGGCTTCTCCCAGCTCTAGCAAATCCCCTTCATCGGCAGGGTGGTCAAGCCTCAGCGGCCCATACCCATCCATAACTTGATCCACCCCGGCAACAGCGTAGTGATACGTCTCCGACGTATCGATAATTTCTTATGTTCCATGCTACATTATTGATGATATCTACATGTTTTATGCACATTATATGTCGTATTTACGCATTTTCCGGCACTAACCTATTAACAAGATGCCGAAGAGCGTTCTGTTTTCTGTTTTTGGTTTCAGGAATCCTAGTAAGGAAATATTCTCGGAATTGGACGAAATCAACGCCCGGGTCCTATTTTTGCACGAAGCTTCCGAAGAACGAGGGGAAAGGAAGTGGGGCCACGAGGCGCCGCCACACTAGGGCGGCGCGGCAACCCGGCCGTGCGGCCCTGGTGTGTGGGCCCTCGTGTGGCCCCCGTTGCCCTTCCGCCTACTTAAAGTCTTCGTCGCGAAACCCTCACCGAGAGCCACGATACGGAAAACCTTCCGAGACGCCGCCGCCGTGAATCCCATCTCGGGGATTCAGGAGCCTCCGGCACCCTGCCGGAGAGGGGAATCATCTCCCGGAGGACTCTTCATCGCCATGATCGCCTCCGGAGTGATGAGTGAGTAGTTCACCCCTGGACTATGGGTCCATAGCAGTAGCTAGATGGTCGTCTTCTCCTTATGTGCTTCATTGTTGGATCTTGTGAGCTGCCTAACATGATCAAGATCATCTATACGTAATACTATATGTTGTGTTTGTCGGAATCCGATGGATAGAGAATACTATGTTATGGTGATTATCAATGTTACCTATGTGTTGTTTATGATCTTGCATGCTCTCCGTTATTAGTAGAGGCTCTGGCCAAGTTTTTGCTCTTAACTCCAAGAGGGAGTATTTATGCTCGATAGTGGGTTCATGCCTCCATTAAATGGGACAGTGACAGAAAGTTCTAAGGTTGTGGATGTGCTGTTGCCACTAGGGATAAAACATTGATGCTATGTCTAAGGATGTAGTTGTTGATTACATTACGCACCATACTTAATGCAATTGTCTGTTGCTTGCAACTTAATACTGGAAGGGTTCGGATGATAACCTGAAGGTGGACTTTTTAGGCATAGATGCATGCTGGATAGCGGTCTATGTACTTTGTCGTAATGCCCAATTAAATCTCACTATATTTATCATATCATGTATATGCATTGTTATGCCCTTTTCTATTTGTCAATTGCCGCTGTAATTTGTTCACCCAACATGCTTTTATCTTATGGGAGAGACACCTCTAGTGAACTGTGGACCCCGGTCCTATTCTTTACATCGTATACAATCTACTGCAATACTTGTTTTACTATTTTCTTCGCAAACAATCATCTTCCACACAATACGGTTAATCCTTTGTTACAGCAAGCCGGTGAGATTGACAACCTCATGTTTCGTTGGGGCAAAGTACTTTGGTTGTGTTGTGCAGTTCCACGTTGGCGCCGGAATCCCTGGTGTTGCGCCGCATCATATTTCGCCACCATCAACCTTCAACGTGCTTCTTGACTCCTACTGGTCCGATTAAACCTTGGTTTCTTACTGAGGGAAACTGCCTTTGCGCATCATACCTTCCTCTTGGGGTTCCCAACGGACGTGTACATCTACGCGCATCAAGCAAATTTCGCGCCGTTCGGGAGATCAAGACAGCCCGCAAGAGTCTCCACTTCCCAATCTCTTTACTTTGTTTTTGTCTTGCTTTATTTTATTTACTACTTTGTTTGCTGCACCTAAACAAAACACAAAAAAATTAGTTGCTAGTTTTACTTTATTTACTGTCTTGTTCTCTATATCAAAAACACAAAAAAATTAGTTACTTGCATTTACTTTATCTAGTTTGCTTTATTTACTGTTGCTAAAATGAATACCCCTGAAAATACTAAGTTGTGTGACTTCACAAACACAAATAATAATGATTTCCTATGCACACCTATTGCTCCACCTGCTACTACAGAATTCTTTGAAATTAAACCTTTTTTGAACCTTGTTATGAGAGAGCAATTTTCTGGTGTTAGTTCTGATGATGTTGCTGCCCATCTTAATAATTTTGTTGAACTTTGTGAAATGCAAAAGTATAAGGATGTAGATGGTGATATTATTAAATTGAAACTGTTTCCTTTCTCATTAAGAGGAAGAGCTAAAGATTGGTTGCTATCCTTGCCTAAGAATAGTATTGATTCATGGACTAAATGTAAGGATGCTTTTATTGGTAGATATTATCCTCCCGCTAAAATTATATCTTTGAGAAGTAGCATAATGAATTTTAAGCAATTAGATACTGAACATGTTGCTCAAGCATGGGAGAGAATGAAATCTTTGGTAAAGAATTGCCCAACCCATGGACTGACTACTTGGATGATCATCCAAACCTTCTATGCAGGACTAAATTTTTCTTCGCGAATTTATTGGATTCAGCTGCGGAGGTACCTTTATGTCCATCACTTTGGGGGCGGCTACAAAGCTTCTTGATGATATGATGATAAATTACCCTGAATGGCACACGGAAAGAGCTCCACAAGGTAAGAAGGTAAATTCTGTTGAAGAAACCTCTTCCTTGAGTGATAAGATTGATGTGATTATGTCTATGCTTGTGAATGGTAGATCTAATGTTGATCCAAATAATGTTCCTTTAGCTTCATTGGTTGCTCAAGAAGAAAATGTTGATGTGAATTTCATTAAAAATAATAATTTCAACAACAATGCTTATAGGAACAACTCTGGTAATAACTATATGCCATATCCTTTTGCTCATGGTAATGGTTATGGTAATTCTTATGCGAATTCTTACAACAATAATAGGAGTGTACCCCCTGGTCTTGAAGCCATGCTTAAAGAATTTATTAGTACACAAACTGCTTTTAACAAATCTGTTGAGGAAAAGCTTGATAAAATTGATATTATTGCTTCTAGAGTTGATAGACTTGCCTCGATGTTGATCTATTAAAATTGAAAGTTATGCCTAATGAGGATATTGATAATAAGATTACTACTACAGCAAATGCCATCCAAGTTAGAATTAATGAGAATATAAGATTAATGGCTGAATTGCGTGCTAGGTGGGATAGAGAAGAAAATGAAAAACTAGCTAAAGAGAATAATGTAGCTAAAGTTTGGACTATTACCACCATTAGTAATGATAATGATTCACATGTTGCTGCACCTCCTACTATCAATGGTAAAATAATTGGTGTTGGCAATGTTTCTACTCCTAGTGCAAATCATACAAAACTGAAATTGCTAAACTGCTGAAATCACTTGTGATAAAACTGCTGAAATTTTTCCAACCTTGGGGACAATGATCCCATTGCTGTAGCTCATAATGATTTAGATTTTGATGATTGCCACATCTCTGAAGTTATAAAGTTCTTACAAAACTTGCTAAAAGTCCTAATGCTAGTGCTATAAATTTGGCCTTTACAAAACATATTACAAATGCTCTCATAAAAGCTAGAGAAGAGAAACTAAAACTTGAAACTTCTATTCCTAGAAAGTTAGAAGATGGTTGGGAGCCCATCATTAAAATGAAATTCAATGACTTTGAATGTAATGTTTTATGTGATCTTGGTGCAAGTATTTCTGTTATGCCTAAAAAGATTTATGATATGCTTGACTTGCCACCATTGAAGAATTGTTATTTGGATGTTAATCTTGCCGATAATGTTAAAAAGAAACCTTTGGGGAGGATTGATAATGCGCATTACGGTTAACAATAACCTTGTTCCCGTTGATTTTGTTGTCTTAGATATCGAATGCAATGCATCTTGTCCTATTGTGCTGGGAAGACTTTTTCTTCGAACCGTTGGTGCTGTTATTGATATGAGGGAAGGTAATATTAAATATCAATTTCCTCTCAAGAAAGGTATGGAACACTTCCCTAGAAAGAGAATGAAGTTGCCTTTTTATTCTATTATTAGAACAAGTTATGATGTTGATGCTTCGACTCTTGATGTTACTTGATTTACACTTCTGCGCCTAGCTGAAAGGCGTTAAAGAAAAGCGCTTATGGGAGACAACCCATGTTTTTACTACAGTACTTTGTTTTATATTTGAGTCTTGGAAGTTGTTTACTACTGTAACCTCTCCTTATCATGTTTTTGTGCCAAGTAAAGTTTCTATGCTAAAGTTGATGTTATATTTGGGATCGCTGCGCAGAAACAGCATTTCTTTCTGTCACGAATTCTGGCATAAGTCTCTGCAGAAAATTTGAAAAAATCTGCAAAATTACGAGCGTGATCCTCAGATATGTACGCAACTTTCATTAGTTTTGAGTTTTTCCATTTGAGCAAGTCTAGTGCCCCTTTCAGGTTCGTCTTTACGGACTGTTCTGTTTTTGACAGATTCTGCCTTTTATTTCGCATTGCCGTATTTGCTATGTTGGATGAATTCTTTTGATCCATTAATGTCCAGTAGCTTTGTGCAATGTCCAGAAGTGTTAAGAATGATTGTGTCACCTCTGAATATGTGAATTTTTAATTGTGCACTAACCCTCTAATGAGTTTGCTTGAAGTTTGGTGTGAAGGAAGTTTTCAAGGGTCAAGAGAGGAGTATGATATACTATGATCAAGAGGAGTGAAAGCTCTAAGCTTGGGGATGCCCCCGTGGTTCATCCTGCATATTTTAAGAAGACTCAAGCGTCTAAGCTTGGGGATGCCCAAGGCATCCCTTCTTCATCGACAACATCATCATGTTCCTCCCCTAAAACTATATTTTTATTCACACATCTTATGTTGTTTACTTGGAGCGTCGGTTTGTTTTGTTTTTGTTTTTGTTTAAATAAAATGGATCCTAGCATTCATTATGGGAGAGAGACACGCTCGCATATGGACAAATATGTCCTTAGGCTTTACTCATAATGTTCAAGGCGAAGGTTGAAAATTTCTTCGTTAAATTGTTATATGGTTGGAAACAGAAAATGCTACATGTAGTAATTCTAAAATGTCTTGGATAATGTGATACTTGGCAATTGTTGTTCTCATGTTTAAGCTCTTGCATCATATACTTTGCACCCATTAATGAAGAAATACATAGAGCTTGCTAAAATTTGGTTTGCATATTTGGTCTCTCTAAGGTCTAGATAATTTCTAGTATTGAGTTTTGAACAACAAGGAAGATGTAGAGTCTTATAATGTTTACAATATGTCTTTTATGTGAGTTTTGCTGCACCGGTTCATCCTTGAGTTTGCTTCAAATAACCTTGCTAGCCTAAACCTTGTATCGAGAGGGAATACTTCTCATGCATCCAAAATCCTTGAGCCAACCACTATGCCATTCGTGTCCACCATACCTACCTACTACATGGTATTTCTCCGCCATTCCAAAGTAAATTGCTTGAGTGCTACCTTTAAAATTCCATCATTCGCCTTTGCAATATATAGCTCATGGGACAAAATAGCCTTAAAAACTATTGTGGTATTGAATATGTACTTATGCACTTTATCTCTTATTAAGTTGCTTGTTGTGCGATAACCATGTTCTGGGGACGCCATCAACTATTCTTGTTGAATATCATGTGAGTTGCTATGCATGTCCGTCTTGTCTGAAGTAAGAGAGATCTACCACCTTAATGGTTGGAGCATATGCATATTGTTAGAGAAGAACATTGGGCCGCTAACTAAAGCCATGAATCATGGTGGAAGTTTCAGTTTTGGACATATATCCTCAATCTCATATGAGAACACTAATTGTTGCCACATGCTTATGCATTAAAGAGGAGTCCATTATCTGTTGTCCATGTTGTCCCGGTATGGATGTCTAAGTTGAGAATAATCAAAGCGAGAAATCCAAAATGCGAGCTTTCTCCTTAGACCTTTGTACAGGCGGCATGGAGGTACCCCTTTGTGACACTTGGTTGAAACATGTGTATTGCGATGATCCGGTAGTCCAAGCTGATTAGGACAAGGCACTATTAGTATACTATGCATGAGGCTTGCAACTTGTAAGATATAATTTACATAACTCTTATGCTTTATTACTACCGTTGACAAAATTGTTTCATGTTTTCAAAATAAAAGCTCTAGCACAAATATAGCAATCGATGCTTTCCTCTTTGAAGGACCTTTCTTTTAGTTTTATTGTTGAGTCAGTTTACCTATCTCTCTCCACCTCAAGAAGCAAACATTTGTGTGAACTATGCATTGATTCCTACATACTTGCATATTGCACTTGTTATATTACTTTATATTGACACTATCCATGAGATATACATGTTATAAGTTGAAAGCAACCGCTGAAACTTAATCTTCCTTTGTGTTGCTTCAACACCTTTACTTTGATTTATTGCTTTATGAGTTAACTCTTATGCAAGACTTATTGATGCTTGTCTTGAAGTACTATTCATGAAAAGTCTTTGCTTTATGATTCATTTGTTTACTCATGTCATTACCATTGTTTTGATCGCTGCATTCATTACATATGTTTACAATAGTATGATCAAGGTTATGATGGCATGTCACTCAGAAATTATCCTTGTTATCGTTTACGGGACGAGCAGAACTAAGCTTGGGGATGCTGATACGTCTCCGACGTATCGATAATTTCTTATGTTCCATGCTACATTATTGATGATATCTACATGTTTTATGCACATTATATGTCGTATTTACGCATTTTCCGGCACTAACCTATTAACAAGATGCCGAAGAGCCGTTGTTGTTTTTGTTGTTTTTGGTTTCAGAAATCCTAGTAAGGAAATATTCTCGGAATTGGACGAAATCAACGCCAGGGTCCTATTTTTGCATGAAGCTTCCCGAAGACCGAGGGGAAAGGAAGTGGGGCCACGGCGCCGCCACACTAGGGCGGCGCGGCCCGGGCCCCCGCCGCGCGACCCTGGTGTGTGGGGCCCTCGTGTGCCCCCCGCGTTGCCCTTCCGCCTACTTAAAGTCTTCGTCGCGAAACCTCTGTGCGAGAGCCACGATCGGAAAACCTTCCACGACGCCGCCGCCGAATCCCATCTCGGGGATTCAGGGGATCGCCTCCGGCACCCTGCCGAGAGGGGAATCATCTCCGGAGGACTCTTCATCGCCATGATCGCCTCCGGAGTGATGAGTGAGTATTTCACCCCTGGACTATGGGTCCATAGCAGTAGCTAGATGGTCGTCTTCTCCTTATGTGCTTCATTGTTGGATCTTGTGAGCTGCCTAACACGATCAAGATCATCTATCTGTAATACTATATGTTGTGTTTGTCGGGATCCGATGGATAGAGAATACTATGTTATGGTGATTATCAATCTATTACCTATGTGTTGTTTATGATCTTGCATGCTCTCGTTATTAGTAGAGGCTCTGGCCAAGTTTTTGCTCTTAACTCCAAGAGGGAGTATTTATGCTCGATAGTGGGTTCATGCCTCCATTAAATCTGGGACAGTGACAGAAAGTTCTAAGGTTGTGGATGTGTTGTTGCCACTAGGGATAAAACATTGATGCTATGTCTAAGGATGTAGTTGTTGATTACATTACGCACCATACTTAATGCAATTGTCTGTTGCTTGCAACTTAATACGGAAGGGGTTCGAATGATAACCTGAAGGTGGACTTTTTAGGCATAGATGCATGGATAGCGGTCTATGTACTTTGTCGTAATGCCCAATTAAATCTCACTATATTTATCATATCATGTATATGCATTGTTATGACCTTTTCTATTTGTCAATTGCCCTGTAATTTGTTCACCCAACATGCTTTTATCTTATGGGAGAGACACCTCTAGTGAACTGTGGACCCGGTCCTATTCTTTACATCGCATACAATCTACTGCAATACTTGTTTTCCTGTTTTCTTCGCAAACAATCATCTTCCACACAATACGGTTAATCCTTTGTTATAGCAAGCCGGTGAGATTGACAACCTCACTGTTTCGTTGGGGCAAAGTACTTTGGTTGTGTTGTGCAGGTTCCACGTTGGCGCCGGAATCCCTGGTGTTGCGCCGCATCATATTTCGCCACCATCAACCTTCAACGTGCTTCTTGACTCCTACTGGTCCGATTAAACCTTGGTTTCTTACTGAGGGAAACTTGCCACTGTGCGCATCATACCTTCCTCTTGGGGTTCCCAACGGACGTGTACATCTACGCGCATCATGTAGCCAGGTGGAACTGGATTGAAGTGGTATCTTTGATCAGGTACTGGCGGTAAGACATAGCCGACCGTCGCCTTGAGCGTTAAGTAGCCCATCGTTTGGAAATGTAGCTCACAAGGTGTAGACTCTGTGATAAAGTCCACAGGGTAGAGATCAAGATCCATCTGCGGATCCACAGGGGAGGGAGGAGCCATCTGCGGATCCACATGTGCATCATCACCAGGCAGCTCCGTGGAAGCCACGCTGCTTTTCCGCTGAGATCCCTGGCCGGTAGCATCGAATGCAACTTCTTCTATCTGCGGATTAGGTTGAGGTTGGGTGACTGTGACTGAGCCTGACATTATCATCCTCACTTGCTCCTCTAGCTTAGCAATGCGTTCGTGAACCACATCCTTTTGCCTCTGACGGCTTCTATCGGGATATTTCTTCGTTTTTGCAGGAAACCCAATACACCACGGCTTGCCACCTGATATGGTTCGTGTTCGTCCTGGGTGTTCAGGATTCCCAAGGGCATGTGTGAGCTGGTCCTTCTCTCTTTTGGGACGGAACTTCCCCTCTTCAACTTCCTTTGCAACATTTCTAAAGGCTTCGATGGGAAGTGGGTTTTCCCGATGTCTTTGTGTATATATGCATAACCCTTGTGCGTCCAACGTGCCCCCATGCGCGTAAAACCAATCCCTTGACCGCTGGTTCCATTTCAGTACCTCTGGCTGGATCCCCTTTTTAATTAGGTCGTTCTCCCATTTCTCCCACTTAGGCCTGCCAGCTTTGTAGCCTCCTCGCCCCATAGTATGGAAGTACATCTTATTAGAAGCATTTTTCGTATTGGTGTCTGATGTCTACTCACGCTTCTTTTCCTGTAGACAGTGTTGGGCCTCCAAGAGCAGAGGTTTGTAGAACAGCAGCAAGTTTTCCCTTAAGTGGATCACCCAAGGTTTATCGAACTCGGGGAGGAAGAGGTCAAAGATATCCCTCTCAAGCAACCCTACAATCACGATACAAGAAGTCTCTTGTGTCCCCAACACACCTAATACACTTGTCGGATGTATAGGTGCACTAGTTCGGCGAAGAGATAGTGAAATACAAGTAGTATGGATGTATATGAGTGGTAATAGCAATCTGAATAAAATATGGCAGCAAGTAAACATGCAGTAGAACAGTAAATAAGCGGTGTTTGCAGTATTGGAAACAAGGCCTAGGGATCATACTTTCACTAGTGGACACTCTCAACATTGATCGCATAATAAATAATAACTTCTCTCATTTGTGCTACATACACTCTTTTGTTGGATGACAAACACCATTCATTGTGTAGGGCTACAAGAGCACCTCAATGCCGGAGTTAACAAGCTCCACAACATTCGATGTTCATATTTAAATAACCTTAGAGCATAATAGATCTTTGCAAAATAAACCGAGTACTAACATAGCATACACATCACCATTACACTATGAAAGGGGGAATAGATCACATCAATACTATCATAGTGATAATCAACTCCATAACCTACAAGAGATTATGATCATAATCTACGACAAGAACCACACGATGCACACACTGTCACCATTACACCATGGAGGAATAGACTACTTTAATAACATCACATGAGTAGCACATAAACTAGTAGCGATACAAGCTCATCATATAGATCTCAATCATGTAAGGCAGCTCATAAGATCATTGTATTGAAGTACAGAGAGAGATTAACCACATAGCTACCGGTACAACCCTTAGCCTCGATGGAGAACTACTCCCTCCTCACCATGGGAACAGCGATGGCGGTGGAGATGGCTTCCAGGGGCAATTCCCGTCCCGGGTGCCGGAACGAGAGACTGTCCCCGAATTGGAGTTTCGCGATGGAGGCGGCACCCCTGGATGTTTTCGGAGTTTCGTCAATCTGTGTCGAAGATTTAGGTCACGAGGCATCTTATAGGCGAAGAGGCGGAGTCGGAAGAGTCCCGAGGGGCCCACCTCATAGGGTGGGGTGACCACCCCTCTGGCCGCGCTGGCCTATTGTGAGGAGGCCCTGGGCCTCCTCTGGCCTGGCCCTTCTGGCTCGTGAGTCTTCCGGTGAAATAGAATTTTCGTGATTTTTCTGGATTTTTTCGAGCACTTTGGTTTTTGGGCCTTTTCTGCAATAAACAGACAAACAGGAACTGGCACCGTGGCATCTTGTTAATAGGTTAGTCCAATAAATGCCATAATATGATATAAAGTGCATATAAAACATGTGAGTATTGTCATAAAACTATCATGGAACATAAGAAATTATAGATACGTTTGAGACGTATCAAGCATCCCCAAGCTTAGTTCCTACTCGCCCTCGAGTAGGTAAACGATAACAAAGATAATTTCTTAAGTGACATGCTATCATAATCTTGATTAACATTATTGTAAAGCATATGAGATGAATGCAGTGATTCGAAGCAATGATGAAGACAATGAGTAAGCAACTGAATCATATAGCAAAGACTTTTCATGAATAGTACTTTCAAGACAAGCATCAATAAGACTTGCATAAGAGTTAACTCATAAAGCAATAAATTCTTAGTAAAAGCTTTGAAACAACACAAAGGAAGATATAAGTTTCAGCGGTTGCTTTCAACTTCAACATGTATATCTCATGGATAATTGTCAACACAAAGTAATATAACAAGTGCAATAGGTAAACATGTAAGAATCAATGCACATAGTTGACACAAGTGTTTGCTTCTAAGATAGAAACAAGTAGGTAAACTGACTCAATAATAAAGTAAAAGAATGGCCCTTCGCAGAGGGAAGCATTGATTGCTATATTTGTGCTAGAGCTTTTATTTTGAAAACATAAGAGAGCATAAAAGATAAAGTTTTGAGCGGTGTTTGTTGTTGTCAACGAATTGTAGTGGGCACTCTAACCCCCTTGACAGACTTTCAAAGAGCGGCTCCCATGAAATTTTATTTTGAGTGGATCTCCTTCCAACCTTGCTTTCACAAACCATGGCAACCGAATCCTCGGGTGCCTGCCAACAATCTCATACCATGAAGGAGTGCCTTTATTTTAGTTTTATTTAGATGACACTCCTCCCCACCTTTGCTTTCTCAAGCCATGGCTAAGAATCCTCGGGTGCCGACCAACAATCACATACCATGGAGGAGTGTCTATTTGTAAATTTATGAAAGTTAATTAGTTCGGGGCTGGGAACCCCATTGCCAGCTCTTTTTGCAAAATTATTGGATAGCGGATGAAGCCACTAGTCCATTGGTGAAAGTTGCCCTACAAGATTGAAAGATAAACTCCACATACTTCCTCATGAGCTATAAAACATTGACACAAATAAAAGGTAATAACTTTTGAATTGTTTAAAGATAGCACTCAAGCAATTTACTTTGGAATGGCGGAGAAATACCATGTGGTAGGTAGGTATGGTGGACACAATTGGCATAGTTTTTGGCTCAAGGATTTGGATGCACGAGAACAATCCCTCTCAATACAAGGCTAGGCTAGCAAGGTTGTTTGAAGCAAACTCAAGTATAAAACGGTGCAGCAAGACTCACACATGAACATATTGTAAGCATTATAAGACTTTACATCGTCTCCTTGTTGTTCAAACACCTTAACCAGAAAATATCTAAACTTAGAGAGACCAATCATGCAAACCAAATTTTAACGAGCTCTATGTAGTTCTTCATTAATAAGTGCAAAGTATATGATGCAAGAGCTTAAACATGATCTATATGAGCACAACAATTGCCAAGTATCAATTTATTCAAGACATTATACCATTTACCACATGAAGCATTTCCTGTTTCCAACCATATAACAATGAAGCAGCAGTTTTCAACCTTCGCCATGAACATTAAAAGTAAAGCTAAGAACACATGTGTTAATATGAAACAGCGGAGCATGTCTCTCTCCCACACAAGCATGAATTTATTCAAAGAATAAAATAACAAAATGAAAATAAAAGCACACATACGCTCCAAGCAAAGTACATAAGATGTGACCGAATAAAAATATAGTTTCAATAGAAGAAACCTGATAAGTTGATGAAGAAGGGGATGCCTTGGGCATCCCCAAGCTTAGACGCTTGAGTCTTCTTGAAATATGCAGGGATGAACCACGGGGGCATCCCCAAGGTTAGGCTTTCACTCTTCTTGATCATATATCATCCTCCTCTCTTGACCCTTGAAAACTTCCTTCACACCAAACTTAGAGCAAACTCATTAGAGGGTTAGTGCATAATCAAAATTCACATGTTCAGAGGTGACACAATCATTCTTAACACTTCTGGACAGCTTCTGAAAGTTAATGGAACAAAGAAACTCATTCAACATAGCAAGCGGCAATGCGAAATAAAGGCAGAATCTGTCAAAAACAGAACGGAAAGACGAATTTGGCAGGGGCACATAACTTGCTCAAATGGAAAAACTCCAAACTAATGAAAGTTGCGTACATATCGAGGATCACACACGTAAATTTGCATATTTTTCTGAGTTACCTAGAGACTTCTGTGGCATGTTGACAGCAAATCTGTTTCTGCGCAATCAAATCTAGCATCAACTTTACCATAGAGACTTTACTTGGCACAAAAACATGATAAGGAGAGGTTGCTACAGTAGTAAACAACTTCCAAGACTCAACAAAACAGTAGCAAAATAAACACATGGGTTATGTCCCAAGAAGTTCTTTCTTTATAGCCATTAAGATGGGCTCGTAATTTTAATGATGATGCTTTCATAAGGATGAGAGTCGCAGCAAAGAGAGTATCAAAAAGCAAGTATGAAGCAAATTTAAGCCTAACCCTCTTCCTATGAAAAGGAATCTTGCACACAAATAGATTCATGAAGAACAAAGTGGCAAGCATAGAAAAGCAACACAAACGCACAATTTCAAGATTCTCAACATAAAGAGGAAACTTAATATTATTAAGATGAATATAACCATGTTTCCTCTCTCATAATAACTTTCAGTAGCATCATTGATGAAATCCACAATATAACCATCACTTAAAACATTCTTATCATGGTTCATATGCATAAAGGTATCATTATTTTTGACATAAGAAAAACTCTTCTCATTAATAGTAATTGGAGGGGAGGATCATTATCAAGAATTTGAACATGGTAAACAAGTTGCATACTAAGGGAATGGTTTTTGGCAAGCCCATCATAACTATGACAAGTTTCATAAGGATAATTGTAATATGTGTCATATCTATAGCGATTATCTAAGCAGAATATGTAATATCATCATTTTCACAAAAGTAGAGGTCTCAAATATATGATCTTCAAACACAACATCCCCAAGCTTAGAGCTTTCAATATCATCGTTTGAGGGGACAAGAATAATGCTATCATCATTACTTTCATAACCAGTACCAAAGAGATTTCCAATATCAAAGGTAGTGTGCTCATCCAAATCATGATCACTAATATGGGTGAAGGGCATAGGAAGATCATCATACTCAGACTCATTATCTAATAATCATTGGGAGCAACATGCTACGGTTACCTATTGTTACCTCATACACGCGTGGATATGTCATTACCTCTTCTTCTTCTTCTTCTTCTTCTTCCTCTTCTTCTTCTTCTTCTTCTTCTTCTTCTTCTTCTTCTTCTTCTTCTTCTTCTTCTTCTTCTTCTTCTTCTTCTTCTTCTTCTTCTTCTTCTTCTTCTTCTTCTTCTTCTTCTTCTTCTTCTTCTTCTTCTTCTTCTTCTTCTTCTTCTTCTTCTTCTTCTTCTTCTTCTTCTTCTTCTTCTTCTTCTTCTTCTTCTTCTTCTTCTTCTTCTTCTTCTTCTTCTTCTTCTTCTTCTTCTTCTTCTTCTTCTTCTTCTTCTTCTTCTTCTTCTTCTTCTTCTTCTTCTTCTTCTTCTTCTTCTTCTTCTTCTTCGCTTCCTTCTTTAGGAGGAAGAGGCTTGAAGGGAGGCTTCTCCACAGAACCTGATTTATTTCCAGAAACAATAGAAGAAACTTGGGAGGATTCACCATTTTCATTAATAAGTTTGAAACACACAGCGGTCCTATCATATTTTGGCAAAGTGTCATCTTCTAAAATATTCTGTATGTAAGTATTTGTATGGCAATTATTAATGCAATAAGAAAGACACCCATGCAGGACATCATCAATATCAAGATCATTAATATCTAACAAAGAATTTTTTCTTGATAACTCTTCACACTTCAAACATAAGGTAAGTTCATCATGCTGATTAGGAATAATTTCAGCATCACAATACAAATTGTGCTCATGTTGACAATTATCATTGGAGGAGCAGAAAATTAAAATGACCAACTCTATCGCAAAGTTCACAAATAAAAGGATAGAGGGCACACACTTTTCTCCAAGATCATCTAGAACCTAGACCACTTTCTAGTTTTTTCATTCCTATGATGGATACAATATTCATTTTCAATTTGATTAATTCCACAAGGTCTATGTATTCCACAAAAATTTACATGCTTATAGGAAATAGCATTTTTAGAAGTTTGAACATGTTCATTGCAATCATTAACAACAATTTCATCCTTCATGCAAGCGTCTTTAAAAGGTTCATGATACTTATCAAAATTCTTCCTAGGCAATTCAATGTGAGAAGCAAAAGCTTTATAAAGATTTGCAATAACTTGAGAGTCAAGACCATAAGTAGCACTCATATTTGAAATTTATCGGTATCCATAAAAGTTTCAATGCATTCATAATCATAATTTATACGACTCTTTACCTTTGTCGTTCTCCCAATCTTGAGCGTTCTCCATCCGATTAAGAAGGTCCCATTTAAACTCTTCTTTATTGCGCGTGAATGATCCGGAACAAGCGTATCCAGCAAGGTTTTATCTTGAAAAGAAAGTCTTGCATAGAAATTATCAATGATAACATTACAGAAGCTCATGATTGGGGCATTTGAGCATTAAGGACTTCAATCTCTCCCATGCTTGGGCAATACTCTCTCCATCATGAGGCCAGAAATTATATATACGGTTTCGGTCTTTTTGAATTTCACTTGGAGGATAGAACTTAGAATAAAATAGAGGCACAATATCCTTCCAATCAAGAGAGTGCCCGTCCTTCAGCAGTTTATACCAATGCGCCGCTTTACCAGACAGCGACATAACAAATAATTTCTTCTAACTTCATCCATTGAAATACTGCACTTGAATAACCCGCATAATTCATGCAAAAACACTAAATGATCTTCAGGATGAACAGTTCCATCCCCTTCATAGCGGTTATCCATAACACGTTCAATAATTTTCATAGGTATCTTGTAAGGAATACTTTCGGTAGGTGGATTTAAAATGTCACAAGCATCATTAGAGTTATCGCATATGGGAGATAAAATATTATCAGAGCAAATTTTCTCCCCTAAAGATGGGAGGCTAAAAAGATCACATAAACTAGCTTCCCCAAGCTTAGACTTCTCCATAGCATTAGCAGTAATTGCATTCATACTAATAACATTGCTACTAGCATGCAAATAAGGTTCCATAGGTTTTTTAATTTTCGCATCAAACAATTCTAAATCAGGAAAAATATTAAAAAGCTCACTAATTTTTGTTGTTTTCCATTATGCCTAACTAGTGAAAATAAAAACAAGAAACAAAAAGATGCAATTGCGGGATCTAAAGGAAATAGCTTCGAGCACTCACACACCGACAACAATGCTAAGAAATAACTTAGTAGTCGGAGGATGTGAATACCTTTTACCTTACCTCCTCCGCAAGCCTAGAAAATAGCTTGATGTCTACTCACGCTTCTTTTCCTGTAGACAGTGTTGGGCCTCAAAGAGCAGAGGTTTGTAGAACAGCAGCAAGTTTTTCCTTAAGTGGATCACCCAAGGTTTATCGAACTCAGGGAGGAAGAGGTCAAAGATATCCCTCTCAAGCAACCCTGCAATCACGATACAAGAAGTCTCTTGTGTCCTCACCACACCTAATACACTTGTCGGATGTATAGGTGCACTAGTTCGGCGAAGAGATAGTGAAATACAAGTAGTATGGATGTATATGAGTGGTAATAGCAATCTGAATAAAATATGGCAACAAGTAAACATGCAGTAGAACAGTAAATAAGCGGTGTTTGAGGTATTGGAAACAAGGCCTAGGGATCATACTTTCACTAGTGGACACTCTCAACATTGATCGCATAATAAATAATAACTTCTCTCATTTGTGCTACATACACTCTTTTGTTGGATGACAAACACCATTCATTGTGTAGGGCTACAAGAGCACCTCAATGCCGGAGTTAACAAGCTCCACAACATTCGATGTTCATATTTAATAACCTTAGAGCATAATAGATCTTTGCAAAATAAACCGAGTACTAACATAGCATACACCACTGTCACCATTACACTATGAAAGGGGGAATAGATCACATCAATACTATCATAGTGATAATCAACTCCATAACCTACAAGAGATTATGATCATAATCTACGACAAGAACCACACGATGCACACACTGTCACCATTACACCATGCGGGAGGAATAGACTAATTTAATAACATCACATGAGTAGCACATAGACTAGTAGCGATACAAAGCTCATCATATAGATCTCAATCATGTAAGGCAGCTCATAAGATCATTGTATTGAAGGAGAGAGATTAACCACATAGCTACAGGTACATCCCTTAGCCTCGATGGAGAACTACTCCCTCCTCATGGGACAGCGATGGCGGTGAAGATGGCGGTGGAGATGGCTCCAGGGGGCAATTCCCCGTCCCGGAAGGAGTGCGGAGCAGAGACTGTCCCCGGGTGGAGTTTGCGATGGCGGCACCCCTGGATGTTTTCGGAGTTTCGTCAATACGTTCGAAGATTTGGGTCACGAGGCATCTTATGGCGGCGGAGTCGGAAGAGTCCCGAGGGGCCCACCCCATGGGGTGGGGTGACCACCCCTACGCCGTGCCGGCCTATTGTGAGAGGCCGTGGGCCTCCTCGGCCTAGCCATACAGCTCGTGAGTCTTCGGTGAAATAGAATTTTCGTGATTTTTCTGGATTTTTTCAAGCACTTTGGTTTTTGGGCCTTTTATGCAATAAACAGATAGATAAACAGGAACTGGCCTTGTGGCATCTTGTTAATAGGTTAGTCCAATAAATGCCATAATATGATATAAAGTGCATATAAAACATGTGAGTATTGTCATAAAACTATCATGGAACATAAGAAATTATAGATACGTTTGAGACGTATCAGTGTCTGACCTTTTCTTTGCCCTGTCCGATTTCTTGTACTTCAGAAATTGCTCCCAGTGGTCTTTTATCTTCTCATAGGGGCCATTGAAATCAGGAGTCTTCCCTTTCTTGACAAAGAAGTTTTCCAATTTCTTCTTGTAGTCGTTGAACTGTTGTTGAGGGTGCTCCTCGGCAATGCCCTCCGATAGGGGCTTAGGGTTGATGGAATCCTGCAAGCTGACACGAGACATCGATTCACAGACAAACGGGGAGAGCGATTTACCCAGGTTCAGGGCCCTCGATGAGGTAAAACCCTTACGTCCTGCCTGTCTGTTCTTGATTATGATGATAATAGGTTACAATGGGGTGCCGAATAGTTCGGCTGAGATCTCATCGAGATGCTAAGCTTTACGATGACCTAGCTCTAAGCTTCCGGTGGCTAATATTGCTAAGATTGATTATGTCCCTTGGCAGCCCCTCTCCTAGCCTTTATATAGGAGGCCAGGTCTCAAGGGGTCTATAGAGTACGACTAGGTTTACAGTAGTTTTAGATCTAATCTTTCCTTGTTCGGTCTTCTTCGTCTTGCTTGTCAAGGAATCTTCTGGTGCACCGCCGGATGGGCCGCCTTTCCTCCAAGTGCCTTCACGGGCCTCCAACTAGGAAATATAGGATAGAGCAACGTCGGTTCCCGAAGGGTAGTGCCCACGTCGGTAGCCCCCGAGTGACTAGCGAAGATAGTTCGGGTAGAGACTAAAGCATGGTTTCTTCTAATGTCCTTCTCCTTGCTTGTTCTTGTTATGTCTGTGCCTTAGCGCTCCAGTGGGAGTAGCCCGAGTCTAGGTACGGATGCTTGCAAGCCGATGGCAAAACAACGTTACCTAACAGAATCAAGTCCCGGGCATGATCTGGAGTGCAAAAAACTTTATCGGGTGCACGGCCAGTGCTCCCGATGGGAATAACCCAGTGGACACGAACGCTTTTCGATCGGGTGCAAACTCGAGCCAAATATTCCATTCTTCTCATTAAATATGTCTTTAAGTCCTCATTCTTTCGAGTGCGCGTCTTCTTTTTATCGGGTGCGCGTCAGCGCTCCCGATGGGAGTAGCCCCCCGAGTCTGGATACGAGCATTTTGTGGTCGGGTGCAGACTCAAGCCTAAATATCCGAAGATTATTTATTTTCCTTCGATTGCTTTTGATTCCCTTCATGATGATATTGATGACGTGTTGCTGCTGTGGTGTGATTGACAAGACTTGACCTGACGGGCCCACCCTAGCTCTGCGCAGGCAGTTTTTAGGGAGTGACCGGCGTACGCGCTCTAACCGAGGCGTCTCCTCGATTTTCGCGCGTCGTGGGTTTAATGGGCCGCCGGTTCCGTTCTCCTCTTTATCGCCACGTGTACAGCCAGATCTGACTTACTTCCCACGATGCTTGTGAAGTTATGGCCATGATCTCGTCTCATTTTTACGACATAAATAGTGAGTCTTCCCCACTTTCACTTTTTACGCCTTCCACTGCTCATCTTCTTCACCTGCCCCTTCCTGCTTTCTCTGCTCTTCCTTCAAGAACTTCAAGCGCCATGGGCAAGAAGAAGAGCGCCAGCACCTCGGACGTGGCCAAAGTCAGCCGTGACTGGAGCGCCTCCGCCATCTCCAGTCGCGACATCAACAAGCTACGCAGCCTCGGCTTCATCTCGCATACGAGGAGGACATTCGTCTTCCGGTACGGTTACTATTAAAGCCCCCACAGGGCTTCACTGTCATGTTCGTTGCCTTTTGTTCCGTGGTCTTTCTCTTCCGGCCCACGAGTTCCTTCGGTCTCTCCTTTTCTTCTACGGGATCCAACTCTGGCAGCTGACCCCAAACTCCATTCTCCATCTTTCCTTTTTCATCACGGTTTGTGAGGCCTTCTGGCATTGACCCCCACTGGGGTCTTTGAGGAAGATCTTCTATGTGAAAGCGTCAACGGCAGCAATGGCCCTCTGTCGTAGGTGGCGTTGGCTTTGTTGTCAGGCAGGATGTCGTTATCTCGACTACCCGATGAAAGAATCGGTTCAAGGGTGGCGCAACAAGTGGTTCTACTACTGCGAGACCCTGCGGTGGGAAGCGCTCGAACATTCCCCCTTTTGAAGACAAACTGGTGGGCAAGCCGAAGAAGTCCTGGCAAAATGCCCTTTCTCCAAAGAAAGAGTGATAGCCAACAAATTATTTGACCAGGTTGTTGCCTCTGAAGAATGGGGGAGGCTTGACGATGTGCGGCACGAGGTAGTCTCAGTGTTTTTACAACGTCGAATGCAACCGGCGATGTTCGCCCCCACCAGTGTGGCTTTACACAGGTAAGGACGATGAGTCTAGGGTCAGCTCTGCCGACCTTTCGGCTGAAGACCTGCGGGACGAAGTTCGCGCCTGACATGCCTTAGTGCAAAGGACAATATTGTCCTGGTGTCGGCTCGTCCTCCTTATGATTCTCAACATCTTCCGACTGAGGTACACCTCCGTTGTTTTTCACTTGCGGCCGATATTCCCTTTTTGTTGTGCTTTACAAATTTTCACTGACAGGTCCCCGCCGTTGCTCAATGCTATCCTCTATACTCGAAAGCGGTGTGGAACAGAGGATGATAATGACAACTCGAGGAGACCGAGGATACAGACCCTTGAGGATGGCGAGAGGAGGAGGCTACCGAGGATGATGCTTTCCAGGAGCAGGCGACGAAAGCAGATACACGAAGATTTGATTACCACGGCTGAATCAAGTCCTAGCGGACAAGATAATGACGCCGCTGGAAGACGACTTGGACTCGTAAGCATTTATATCCCTTCATAACTTATTCTTTGTAGTTGCGCATGCTGACTGTTTATCCTTCTTGTATAGCTCTACGACGATGATGAAGTTCCTCTCTTAAAGAAGCCCAAATTAACCCTTGGGAAAAGCATCGTCGAGTGAAGCCTTCTCTGCCAAGTCGTGCGCCCTCCCGAACATCGTAGAAAAGATCCGGTGTCACGGGTTATTCTGCTGGAAATGCTCCCGCTTCATCTGCTGCCCCAACCACGTAAGTGTTTCATGTCGTCTTGATTTCTTTCTTGCCTCTCATCCAACTAATCCTTCTTGGTTTTCTCTTTTTGCAGCCGATTATGCCACAGTCGATGCTTTGTGTAGATTTTGCTAAAGCAATTTACTCGAGGTGAAACGCCCAGCTTCGGAAAACATCAAGTCTTCGGCTGATCAGGTGTTGGAAGCCAATAGGCTTGTCACCGACGCCAAGAAGGAAAATGCCTTGTTGAAGGAGGAGGTGTCGAAGTTGAAGCAACAGATGAAGGATGAGCGGGACGCCAGGCGTGTGGCAGCGGTTGCAATCGATAAAAAGGAAGGTGTTCTCCGTGAATCCATCAAAGATTTATTGGATAAAATTCACGACACATAGCTCCTTCTTCTTTTTCTTTTTTGATATTTCTTTTCTGGCTATTGATCTGTATTTCTTTCATAGGCCGCCAATATAACCGTTACTCGACACCACCAGCTTCGGGAGGACTCCACATCCGATGCCTTGTCGCTTGCTGCTGAGTCAAATGTCCAAGTCCTTGGTCTTCTGCAGAAGACTAGAGGATCTCTGTCGAGGCTGTACTTAATGATCTTCCCAAAGGTGAAACAGGACAAGACCCTTGGCGAGATGGCGGATGCTTTTCTTGTCGACCCTTCCGAGCCTGTGGAGGTATTGAAACGCCGTTCTCGATTATTCGGGGCGGTTCTTACTTTCCAGCTGCTAATGGGTCATGGGCTGGAGTCTGACTTAGAGAAGTTATCTAAGGCGTTGCCTGTGGATGACGACAACCACTTAGTCGACCTTGAACCTTTTAAAAGATCGGCAATAACTTGTGCCGATCAACTGCTGAAGTTGGTAGACGAAGCACAAGCCAAGCTACTCCTGAAGCTGCCCCTGGCCCATCGTCAGCGCCTCCTTAAACTTGTTGCTTCATTAGTTGTAAATAAGACCAATCGTAACTTGACTTAGTCCTGTTTATTCGGCTCTGTTGCCAGTTTGAACTCCCTTTTGGATGTAATATATATGCCAGCACTCCCGATGGGAGTTTAATGTTAATGTCTTTCTGAATCGAAGATTGTACTGCAGATTCCTTCATCTTCTTCCCGTGCCGAACTTCTTTCAAATTCCTCAACCAGTGATGAGTCTGGCCTTGTTCGTTCTTTACGCGCCAAATGCTTCGTCTGAACAAAGATATCACTTCCCTTCACGCGATGGCAGCGTTGTTGAAGTGATTCTTCGACAACTTGCGGGCTACTTCTGCGATTCCTTGATTCGACGGTTTTATGGTGCGACGCCTTTTCTTTATCGATCGCTGAGTGATCACTTCGTAAAAACTCCGTCTAGGATGGGAGAGCACATGGACCCGATGTTCGCCAAAGTGTCGGCTTCCTCATTGCTGGCTCTGCCCCGATATGTTTAAGCTCACACCCTTCAAATTTGGCTTCCATGTTACGCTTTATGTGCGGTGGCTCATGTTGTCGCTGACCGGCGTCCCTGGAGTTCATCGACTGTACTACAAATTCGAATCTCGTAGATTTCAGCGAGTTGCCCCGCATGCTTCCCATCTTCATCCATGTAATAGCGCCTCATGATGCCTTCGTTATTCGTCGGCGGGGAAATTCACTGCGTAGTATGTACTTCATCTTATCTCCCTGCGGTAATATTAGCACCACCCCGGCTCCTGTGCTCCGCTTTGACCCGTCAAGTACATTGTCCATGACCCCGACATGTCGGAGTGCTGCGGCGTTTGCGATTGGATCAATCGCCACGAAGTTTGGGAGGATTTGGGATTTTGCTCGCCGTCGATTAACGTAAGTTATGTCGTGTGGTGCTATCTCGATCACCCATTGAGACACTCGACCCGTGGCTTCCGGGTTAGTCATTATGTTCTTTAATGGCGCCGCTCCACGAGGACAATCGGGTGCTCTGTGAAGTAGTGCCGCAGCTTGTGCGCTGACCTCCACATCTGCATATGCCAGCTCGATGATGGGGATACCTCTGTCTTGCCGATGTGAGCACTTCACACTGAGGTAATAAACATGCCTCTGCACGCCATGAACCTTCCCCGCTTCTTCTCGTTCGACGACCAAGACGCTGAAGACTTGGGGCTGTGCGGCTATACATAAGCAATGTTTCTTTCTCCGGGGGGTCACAAGACTGGGATGTGATAAAATTCTCTTCAGTTGTCGAAGGATTCCTGCACCTCCTTTGTCCACTCTAATTTTTCTGATTTTCATCAAGTTGTAGAAGGGTAGAGCTTTTTCCCCTAGCTTGCTGATGGCTGAGAGCTGCCACCGTCCTGCCATCTGCTGCACTTGGTGCAGATTCTTGGGCGGTTCCATGTCGAGGATGGCCTTGATCTTCAAAGGGTTAGCTTCTATTCCCCTTGCTGAGATGAAGTAGCCGAGTACTTGTCCTCCTGGCACCCCGAAGAAGCATTTCTTCGGGTTCAACTGATCTTGTATTTGTCTAGATTGTCGAAGGTTTCACGCAAATCATCGATGAGAGTGGCAGCGCTTTGTCTTCACCACGATATCGTCGATGTAGACCTCGATGTTCCTTCCGATCTGCTCTCCAAGGCAAGCCTGCATGCAACGTTGATAAGTTGCTCCCGCGTTTTTCAACCCAAAGGTCATGACGTTGTAAAAAACGCCGTGTGGGGTGATGAACGTGGTTAGCTCCTGGTCTTCTTTCTTCAACTTGATCTTATTATATCCGGAGTATGCATCAAGGAAGGAGAGGCGATCGCATCCAGGGGAGTCGACTATCTGATCAATACGAGGCAGAAGTGGTCCTTTGGACGGTGTTTGTTGAGGCCGGTGTAATCGATACACATGCGCGAGCGTGGTGTCCTTTTTGGCACCATGAGGGTTGGCCACCCACTCGGCTTCCTTGAGCTCCCGAATGAATCCTTTACGGAGTCGATTGACTTCTGATCGCTCTCCTCTTTGGTTCGGAGAATGACGCATTGACTGCCTGGTTTGGCTGTCGGGTCGACATTAAGGCGTGCTCAGCGAGTTCAGGGATACCTGGCATGTCGGATGGTTCCCATGCAAATATCTCCCAGCGCTCACGGAGGAACGATGGCGCGCTTCTTCGTAGGTCAGCGATGGATTTTTTCGGGTCAATGGGATGCACCTGCAACTTGGCTTCCTTTGCGTGTCAAACTCATGGACTTGTTTGATTCGGCTGGTGGTTGCGTATGATCTGTGTGGCGTCGACAGCGTTGAGTTCTTCCTTGGCACCAATCTTCTGGAACTCCCTATCGCAAGTGTCCGATCGAGCAAAGCTCCCATGGAAGTTATTGGGGTCCCGTTGTTGCCGGGCATCTTCAGTTTTCGTCACGCATAATGAGATGCGGCCATAAATTTGGCAAAAGCGGGTCTGCGAGGATGGCATGGTACTGAGATTCCAGTCGACTACCTCAAACTGGTTTTCTCCTTCCTAAAATTGCTAGGTGTGCCAAAAACTACATCTAGTGATGTTTTGCCTAGGGAGTAAGCGGGCCGAGTCGGTATGATGCCGTGGAATCCTGTATCGGACTCTCTTAGCATGTCGACTGTTAAACCCATCGTCTTCATCGTGTTTTCAAAAAACAAGTTTAAGCCACTTCCTCCATCCATGAATACCTTGCTCATGTTATACCCCCCGATTTGCGCCTCAAGGACAAGGGCTGCATGACCTGGTCTGGGACGGCCTTTGGGTGGTCTGTCCTATCGAAGGAGATGCTTTGCTCCGACCAGTCGATGAATTCGGGTGTGTCAACCATGGCAACTTCCGCATACTTCACCTCTCGTGAGAATTTCTTGATTTCCCTCTTTGAAAAGTTGGTTTTAAGGATCATGTTGACCTGCCAACATGGCTCTGGGAACGCTTCGGCTGGTACATACTTGTCTCTTTACATTGGTTCATATGGCTCTGGTACATACGGTTCTGGCGGATAGCTGTAAGACCCCGTTCTCTTCTCCATTATGTGAACTCTTGATAAGGCTTCGGCTCTAAGATCGTCACAGAACTGTCAAATCTCCAGAAAATGTCGGCAGTTCCTTAGCAGATGGCTGGATTTCTCTCGACCATCCTTCGGATCAATGTAGGAGTGAAGGTAGCATGGTGCCTCGAGTTGCTCCGTAGCCGATAGATACGGTGACCGGGCGCGGCCATGGATCGGTCGCATGTCCTCCTGCCCTCGTTCGGACTGGCGAGGGTGAGATGTTGTACGTTCTTCTTCTCCCGGTGCGAGTCCCTTCGTCTTTTCTTTCGCCCCGTCACGACGTCGAAACTTCCTCGGTTGCTCCCTTGCACGCTTCCGGGCGGGATTTCCGAAGTTGCTGCCAGTGCGTCGCCTGCCGAAACTGAGGTCCTCGAACCGGATATACCTGTCCTAGGGAGACGAAGGAAGCCTCCGGAGTCGATGATGAAGTGAACGCCTCCAAAAGTGGTGGTCATACCGTCGTGCGATTCTGCAGGAATCGAGTGCGGCGGCTCAAGATGTGGTACGAACTCAAAGGATCCTCAGCGGATCGGGTCTCTTGGATCTAGTGGTGTTGGTGACTCAGTCGAACAACTGCGGATCTTGGGTTGCCGATGTCTGCCTTGTGCCGACGGGCTTCCAGAACGGCGCCAATTGGCGAGGTGCTCCTCGGCAATGCCCTCCGATAGGGGCTTAGGGTTGATGGAATCCTGCAAGCTGACAGGACATCGGTTCACAGACAAATGGGGAGAGCGATTTACCGAGGTTCGGGGCCCTCGATGAGGTAAAACCCTTACGTCCTGCCTGTCTGTTCTTGATTATGATGATAATAGGTTACAATGGGGTGCCGAATAGTTGGCTGAGATCTCGTCGAGATGCTAAGCTTTACGATGACCTAGCTCTAAGCTTCGGTGGCTAAGATTGCTAAGATTGATTGTATCCCTCGGCAGCCCCTCTCCTGGCCTTTATATAGGAGGCCAGGTCTCAAGGGTCTAACCGAGTACGACTAGGTTTACAGTAGTTTTAAGATCTAATCTTTCCTTGTTGGCTGCTTCTTCGTCTTGCTTGTCAAGGAATCTTCTGGTGCACCGCCCGGATGGGCCGCCTTTCCTCCAAGTGCCTTCACGGGCTTCCAACTAGGAAATATAGGATATGGCAACGTAGGTTACCCGAAGAGTAGTGCCCACGTCAACTGTAGTGCCATCTTCTTAAGAGCCCAATTCTTAACTCTTCGCTGTACGCTATTCAGCTCGGGATCCTCAGGATCTGGCCTGTCATTCTCGCTATCAGAGTCAATTGGCTCGGGAAAGATGAAATTTACTAGCAGCTTCCTAAACATCAGACTTTTTAATCTCGTGTTGACATAAGTAACTCCTTCGCCCCCCTTTCCAGGTTTCTTCCATTCTTGAGTGGTGATCGGGACGGTGTCCCTAACAATAACTCCGCATTGACTTACAAACTTTTTTGCGTGAGCCTTGGGAGAAATCGGTTCGCCATCTATCGCGATTTCCGTGATGGTGCACCTTTCATGGTCTTCCATCTTTCTGGCCGCGCCTCGTTTAATTCTGCCAGTAGAGTTTGTTCATCGGGAAGTCTAAAAGAAGAAACAACGTTAATACATGTATATGCACAAATCTGGAGGCTTGGTTAATATATATACACCTCGTCGTGAGCTTCTCCCTCGCGTCACCTTCTCCCTCACCGGAGCCGTCTCCGCGGTGGTCTTGCTCATCTCCCTCACCGGAGTCGTCTCCACGGTTGTCTTGCTCGTCTTCCTCACCGGAGGCGTCTCCACGGGTTCGCTCGTCTCCCTCGCCGGATTGGTTTAGGTAAATAGAGGTGATATCTTCATCATCACGGATAATCTCCTCGACGAGCTATTCCTTTTCTAGGTCTCTTTCCATAGTTTCTGCAAAGACTTACAAGTTATTCTAATGCTATAAACACGAAGCAAGATTCTGCAAAGACTTACAAGTTTCTGCAAAGACTTACAAGTAATTAAGAATAATGCTCAATACATGATCAAAATATTAGAGTTACACATATATATAGGTACTAATTAAGGATAATGCTCAATACATATATAGTTCTTAACTAAGGATCGATAATATAGTGCTGAAAGCAGATAGTGCAGTTACATGCATACATAGATCGGGTTCATGTTTATTTAACCCTAATACATCAATCACTACTACAACCTCTCAACCACGCCGACCGGGTCCTATAACGCGCCCGACCGGGTCCTGAGCCGCTGGGTGAACCCCAAAGCCACGGAACGATGAGAGCATAGCTAACATGAGATCCTGCATAACGACCATCCGGTCCTATACATGGTGTCTAACGCATAAATGTAACGGCGAACGTGCTCGTCCTCCGCTGCAATGCGCTGAGCTACCTCCTCCGGCGGGGCCGGCTTCCCTGAAACGAACATGGCCCATAAGACCTCCACCAGAGAATATCCGGGGTCGGACGACGGGACCCGGATTCTGCACCCAGGTGCGCGCCCCGGAAGATAACACCTCCCGGTGCTACCCAGCGGAGCCTGGTCCCGAACTTCCCCCATGTACGCATCTCCTCTAAAATTGTCCTAGCTCCAGGACGCGGAGGGCGCGGCAACGTATGCAAACTAATATTGAATTTGAATAAATTACTTATGAATATATATGTCTTAGTAACAAATATTACTACTTTTGTCTAACACATACATTTTTATCTAACATATAAATTTCACTACTACTTCTATAACAACAATTTGTCTAACATATATTTTCTAACTACAATTTTCTAACATTTTTATCTAACATATTCTAAATTCTAAATTTCACTACTATTTCTAAGATTCTAAGTTTATCTAACATATTCTAAATTCTAAATTTCTATATTTCACTACAATTTTCTAACATTTTTATCTAACATATTCTATATTCTAACAAATATTTTCTAACTACAATTTTCTAAATAAATCTAACTAAAATTTATGTAACTTATATTTCTAAATCTAACTACTAAATTCTCTAACTAATTAAAACAAAAAAGAAACAAAAAAAAGGAAGGCCGGCAGGAGCTCACCTAAATCATTGCCGAGCGGGGGGCGGTTAGCACTTATGGCTGGCAGCTTGTATGGCGAAACTGCTGTGCGAGAGCGAGATCGCGCGACCTAAGCGCGGAAGAAAAAGCGCGGCGATCGCAGGGGCCTTGGCGGAAGCGCGGAGGAAGCGGCGCGGTTGACGGCGGCGCGTGAAATGGGCGGCGCGGTCGAGGGCGGCGGCGCGCGGGCGGCCAAAAAATTTGGCAGAGTTTTGCCTCTATTTTGGTCCTCGCGCGAATGGAGAAGAAGGGGCGCGCGCGCGGAATAAATACATGGGACCTTTTGCACCGGTTCGTGGCTGGAACCGGTGCAAAAGAGTCTTTTGCACCGGTTCCAGCCACGAACCGGTGCAAAAGGTCCCAATTTTGGCTGAATTTTTGCTTCTTCCCGCCTTTTTTCGCTGTTTCCGCCACGACGCTGCGCGGTTTCTGCCACGACGTCGAGCGGTTCCCGCCACGACGCCGCGCGGGATATGTTCCCGCCAAGACGCCGCGCGGGACATTTTCCCGCCACGACGGCAGGCGGGATATTTTCCCGCCACGACGCCGCGCCGGATATTTTCCCGCCACGACGCGCAGCGCGGGATATTTTCCCGCCACGACGCGCAGCGCGGAGATTTCCCGCCTACACGCCCTCTATAAATAGTATGCCCCCGTCTCTCCCATTTCACTCATCACCAAACCCTAGCCCATTGCGCAATGCCCCCAAAGCCACACCCGCCGCCGGTGGAGGTGGACCCGCAGCTCGCTGAGATAGAGGAGTGGGAGAAGCTGCAGCGGCAGGAGGCGGCAGCAAGGTGGGCAGCAGAGGATGAGGTGGACCCGCAGCTTGCAGAGATAGAGGAGTGGGAGGAGGCGGCGCTAGCGGCTACCATAGAAGCATTTGAGAGGTAGAGTCTCCAGGAGCTGCATAAGCGGCCGCGTGTGGCGGATCTGGATAGTGAGAGAAGTATAAGCGTCATCGTGAGTGCGGCAGGAGGCGGCAGCCAGGAGGGCAGCAGCGGATGCGCGGAAGAGTAGAAGTTGTTATTTTAGTTTAAATTTTGTTAATGTTAAATTTCAATAAAGTCGTTGTCGTTGTTTTAGTTTAAGTTTAGTTAACGTATCTTGTTAACTTTCAATAAAGTCGTTGTATACCCCTTGTATCCCGGTTCCTGGCTTGAACCGGTGCTAAAGATGGTGGATTAGATTATATACCCCTTTTATCCGGTTCTAGCTGGAACCGGTGCTAAAATGGGGGCTAAATGCGGGGAGGCTTATCTGGTGTTTGCCTTATAGGGTGGCCTCATGCAGGGGGGGGTACGGTGGCACATTTATATATAGCCCCCAGAGAGTAGAGAGCAGCCTGAGAGGAACGACCAAGAAGGAAAGAGCCTCTCCGGTTTCTCGAAGATGTCTTAGATGGTTGGCCGTCTTAGATATCTTCGGAAGCTCGCCGAGTAACTCTTCCCGCAAGTCCCGCTCGGAAGCTTCTAGTATACACCCAACAGCAGTAGCTCAGGGTAAGGAGGGCTTCGGGAGCTTCTCGAAGAAAAGAGCCTCTCCGGCGAAGCTTCTCGAAGATGTCTTAGATGGCCGACCGTCTTAGACATCTTCGGAGCTTTGCCAAAGTAACTCTTCCCGCAAGTCCCGCTCGGAAGCTGCTAGTATACACCCAACAACCAGTAGCTCAGGTAAAGGGCTTCCGGGAGCTCGAAGGAGGCCTCTCCATGAAGCTTCTCAAGATGTCTTAGATGTGCCGTCTTAGACATCTTTGAGCTGCCCGAGTAACTCTTCCCGCAAGTAAGCTAGGAGTCCCGCTCGGAAGCTGCTAGAAAGGGGTGTTTTGTAAAAATAGTAGACCACCTAAGATGGATAATTTCCAAACATGTGTATCTAGAAAAATAATAAACTTGCATAATTGCATTTAGTTCAAACGACCAATGTTACTGATACATATCACAACAAACGCTTCACAATATGAGCTCAAGGTACAGGATAATAATTAATACATTATGATCGCTTCGACCGTAACCATGGAGTATCTTCAACATTTAACGCGATGGTTGGATCAATGTTCACTGTGAATGGCGGAATTTCAGCAAGCTTATTATAATCTTCGACATGTCTGTCTTGTCCTCGACTCCCACGATGGTTCTTTTCCCTGAAAGAACTATGTGACGCTTTGCCTCATGATGAGCTCGTTTCCTTATGTTTTCTTTTCTTCGGTCTGGCGGAGAGGTGCCAAAGGTTGCCCGGCTGACAGGTACACAGCGGACCTTTTGCACCGGTTCGTGTTACGAACCGGTGCAAAAGATAGCTCATTTGCACTGGTTCGTAACACGAACCGGTGCAAAAGGTCCTCGAACGGCTGCACGAACGGTGCTAATGATTTAGCCTTTGATTCGTGCAAATCGTGCAAAAGCCATCTGGGGCAAAAAACGAAAGCCCTTGTTTCTACTAGTGCGTGTGCATACACCATCACGAGAAGCATGCTGATCTCGTCACCGGATGCTTCCAGTCGTTGTTGGTATCATCAGAGCTCGGTTTGACAACGTCCAGTTCAAGTCACGTCACTGCCGAGGTTGAGGAAGGACACAAAGACCCAGCCTCGTGGGCACATCCTCAGACAACATCAAGATGTGAGGATGCCTTGGTGGTAGTCCTAAATGGAGTTTATGGTTTCAAAGCTGATGATTGGAGAAGTACTGAAAGTGTCAAAACAGAGAAACTCATGCCATGCCGACTAATAGTAAGAGCATGAAGCTTTAGTAAAACAACAGTAACAATTTCCTGCTAAACATCACTACAAATACATAAATATATACGAATATAATTTTATAATCCAGTTGCTAGAATAAACAAAGAAGGAGCTCCTAATTTTTTGGTCCGCTCCTCTGAAACTAAGCCTAGATGATGTCTTCCGAATGTTTCATCTAGAGTACATTTCTACTTTTCTATCTGATAATATCTGATTGGGGCTTGTCTTTGATTCTGCCTCGGAACATGCACACATTTCTCATTGTCCCAGACTAAAATTTTGACAAATTGGTAGCACATCGGTTCTTTCATATTTTCCTTGAAACCATCCATCTTACCATTACCCAGCAAGTTGATCAGAAACGGTAGTGATATTTTTATTCTCAAGTTTTGGAAGAATTAAAATACATCTTCTTTCAGAACCCATTGATAGATGAGCGGAGCATGAAACAACTATTGTAACTTAGAAAGTAACATAAATATATACAAAATAACAAATTATATTAAGCATTATGAAAACTCTCCCACCACACGAGCATGCTCTATAATTGAATGTACAGCAAAACCTCATTCGAAGGGTTCTTTCCAGGCTTTTTTTGCGAATAGGATTTTAGCAATGTTTATAGTAATTATGTAGAGATAAATTCAAATATTTCTCTCAAAAGGAGACGAAGAAAGTCAAAAGAGATAACACAAGCAAGCAATTTATCACACAAGTAACATGGGCACAGACCCATTGATCCTAGATTCAGACATAACTTGAACTCAACAATTCTTAATTAGTACACTCCGTTCATAAATAGTTGAACTCCCAAAACGTCTCATATTTAGGAAAAATAAAGTTTATGGTTTCAGAACTGATGATTGGAGTAGTACTGAAAGCGCAAAAAAAAAGAGAAACTGATGCCATGCTGACTAAGAGTAATAACATGAAGCTTTAGTGAAAAAACAGATCACTACAAATACGTAAATAGATGATTTTATTATCCAGTTGTTAGAATAAACAAAGGAGAGCATTGCCATGGAGTGGTATTGCTCGATCAAACTATCCGCTAAGGCTTCTTTTCTTTTTGACAGAATCAAATACCCTGTTCACAGCCTTGCAATACTTTCCTTCACATATACTACGGATTTGAAATAACTCAATTCCCGCAATATAAAAAAATCTGTAAAATAACGGTACCACTTCAGAGCAAAGGATTCATGAAGCAAACAATTTCACATCAAGGTACCATTAGTAAAGCATTTTAAAATCCTAAATGGATTTTATGTTTTTAAAGCGGATGATTGGAGAAGTACAAAAAGTGCAATAACACAGAAACTCATGTCATGTCGACTAAGAGTATATCATGAACCTTTAATGAAACTATAGTAATTTTTTTGATCCTCTACATCAGTACAAATACATAAATACATCATTTTATCATTCAGTTGCTAGAATAAAGAAAGAATGAGCTCCAGAATTTACTGAGTAAAGTAATACCCTCAATTCATGAACATATATATATCTTACCGGACTTAAGTCAGCTACTTCAGAAAAACCTAGTGATATTAGAGTAACATATCACTGGAGACGGTGGCGCCATGTGAGATGCCCCTCCAGCATTGGCAGATCGTCAACATCGTCCGCGTCGCCACTGGCAGTTGCATCATCAATGAATTCCGCCTTGTGGCCTTGCTGGACGATGTATGGAAAATTCCGCCTCGAGGATAAGGGAAATCACAGCTTACCACGTCCAGGTATAGTATAGATTATATTCACTGAAGAAGCGGACAACACATAGGGTCACAACCAACCCCGTAAACAGAAAGGAACACATGATAATACGAGGCAATACCGTATATGCCCAGGGCGAAGATTACTGTATGGTTCCATCTTCCATCCTCCGCATCCGAGAACCAGGCAAGGAAGTGGGGGCTCCTCGGGGATGTCAACCTTGACTGAAGCTCCGCAGCCGAACCACCTACAGGCAGGCTATCCACCTGAGGCTGACCTTGAGGTGGCAGCTATGGTTGCGGAGTGCGTCGGAGGCGGGTGCGTCAATGCAAGCTCGATGCGGCTAGGGTTTCCTTGTGCGGCAGCGGTATAGTGAGGCCACGGTAGCGACATGGATTCGACATAACCGCGCCGCCGAGGCAAAGGGAGAAGGTCCAACGGGATGTGGAGATTTAGGCGGTTGGCAGCCGCTCTCTACTGGGGAGGAGGGGGGGGACATGTAGGGAGGCGGTGGGTGAGGAGCGAGGGTTTCGGCTGCCGTTCACGTTCTGCTCGAGTTAGTTGGGCTTTGGCCCAGTTGGGCCACGCGGGATGACGAAGTGGACGAAATGTACGACGACCAAAGTTTGACGTATTGAGAGTTGGGCAGAATAAGGAACATGTTCCTCTTTCCCAAAAAAAAGAACATGTTCCTCCTTTTTAAGTAGTGTAGATATTTTTTTTTGCATTTCCATTTTAAAAGAGAGGAGGAACATTACACAAACTAATACATAGTTTAAAACATGGTTTTACACAAACTAATACATAGTTAAAATATTGCAAAATGAGAAAACCTAACTAGTGTTGGCCTCGCAGATTTCGTATGTTCACTGCTAAGAAAGAACACTCTCAGCCACTCTCAGTCACCTAAACTCAAAATGCAGCTGGCAATGATAGCTCTATTGTTCCTATGCAGGGAGAACATACAGAAACCTCCGTGACCGTCTTCACTGCGAAGAAAGAACACTCGACATTTTCAATCGGCGTCCTCTTCGTCGTCGCTGTGGTAGTGCCGGCGGAAAGACGTATTGTCGAACACCTTCACGCTCATCTCCTTGTCGTCTTGGTAGGAGAATGTGAGTACCTAGCCGGCTTGGAGGTCGTGGAAGCGCGCAAACTTCTCCCAGCCGGTGTGGAGGTACATCTTGCCGCGCACGTCGAAGAGCACGTCCACCAGCAGAAGCCGTAGCCAGCCTCCCGCAGCTGCAGCGCGGTCGGATCGTTGCCGGCAACGAACTCGGCGAACTTGTCCGGCAGCCTCTGGATGCCGAGTGGGTCGACATTGAGGACTACGATGAACTCGAACTCTCACCCCCCTCGAAAAACGACGATGGCGCAGGTGACATAGGTATGCCTAACGGGCATACCACGAGTGTACCCTTGTGTATATTATTGAGTTCAAGTTGGTGAACCCGAAGACCTGGAGGCCCACGAAGCCGAAGATGTGAAGCCCAAGAAAGAAGAGCCAGTATAGGGAAACTTGTAACAATATAAGGAAAGGCCCAGTGCGGCCCGATAATTCTGTACTTGTACGACACGGAAAAGCCTCGGCTTCACCTCCTATATAAAGGTGAAGCCAAGGTCAAAAATAAGGATCGAATCATTGCAAACCCTAGCCGCCATATTTTATCTAGTTAGATGCCTTTGTTCGTCTGACCACCCTCGAGTTCTACTTGCCCTCTACTTTCCACGAAACCCTAATTCTACAATCCGTAGGCATTGAAAAGTCGATACCTCGTCAATTTGCGCCGTCTGTGGGAATTGGAGGTAGCAAGCCCTGATCTCGATGGCATCGTCATCATCATCATCGGCAGCAAGCAATGTGACGGAAGGAGGTAAACAGATCCAATCTGGTCTTGTCGATTTTGTTCCTCACCCTCCCGCCCATTTGCATGCATATGCCAACTTGGAAGAAGCAA
This sequence comes from Lolium multiflorum, assembly GCA_030979885.1. Classification (NCBI taxonomy): domain Eukaryota; kingdom Viridiplantae; phylum Streptophyta; class Magnoliopsida; order Poales; family Poaceae; genus Lolium; species Lolium multiflorum. The sequence continues at coordinate 217,028,586 of CM061748.1, forward strand.
TGAAGATGACGTTCGGGAGCTTCCGCTTCCTCGCCGGGAAAGAAGGATCACACCGCTTTTCGGCACCGATTTTTCGGGACCGTTGGCGGCCCGCGGCCGGGCCTGATTCCTCGGGATCATCAACATCGTCTGTTGAGTCAGGCGACGAGGAGGTCTCGCCACCATGCATCACCAAGCCCACTAATAGCGGAAAACTCGCCGATCTATTTGGCGGGATGACTTTAGGGTCGGTCATGGAAACCGATCTGCTCCAAGATGGCGACTCTGATAACTTCACCAACTTCGACTTCACTAGCAACACCAACTTAACCGCCAACAGGGAGGTCTTTGCCGATCTGTACGATGGTGTCACCTATCCTATGCATAATGCGTGGATGCTAACCTTAGAATCACGCAACAAGAACTCGACGATTCAAGATCCCGAGCTTGACGATAGTGCAAACTCGACATACCATCAAATCTACGTGCTCACGGCGTCGGTTCGCGAGGTAGAAAAAGACGAGCAATATGAGGCTTTCGAAGAACTAGGCAACCCCTATGTCGATCCCGCAGATCTCACGAGGGGAACAGGAAACAAGTATGTTGGAGCCCATCCAAGAGAGAAGGTGCAGTTGCCTCAAGCTGCTTGGGATAGAGCTACAAGGGCTATAAATGGCACAACACCGATGACAACCCAATCATCTTCAGCATAGCTAACATCATATCAATATAAACTTAGTCATGCAAGACGCGAGTTACAAAAGCTGCAGCAAAAACTTGATGAAAGGAAAGCAGCGGGCGGACGCTTCTAGCGAACGCAGAGCAAACCTGAGCGCACACTCGGGGAATTCAACAAACAACCACATAGACCATTGCGGAAGAGCAAGATCTCGGATGGCAGGCATACCCGAAGATCGCCTTGACGACGGAGGCCGCCACATTTTACTCTGGCGGGGGCGTCCACTCGCGCTGGCGCGGCGGGGAGGGGTCGCGGATGGCGAGGGCGCCGCGAGACGAGAAATTGCGGCGGCTGCGCGAGGGCGCAGCCTCCAATGGCTCTTGGTGATACATGGCGTCTAGGGCTGGAGGAGGACAACGCGGTGGAGGCTTGGAGGCCTGGAGAGGAGAGGAGAGGTGGAATGAAGCAGCGAGGGAGGCGCGCGGTGGTTTATATAGCGGCCGAGGAAGCCGTTGGCGGGCATTAACGCCGCAGTTGAAGACGAGCAGCAGCGCTGAAGACGAGCATGCGCGCATTAATGCCAACGCGACTCAATGCGAAAGGCGAGCAAGGCGTGCAGCCTTTGACTGCCGCTGAAGATGAGCAGGCGCGCTGAAGACGAGCAGGCGCGCATTAACGCCGACGCGACTCGACGGGCCTGGACGGTGATAAGGAAGATGACTCGGTGGGCGCTGACGAGGAGGGTCCACGGCCATGCATGCGTTTCCTGCAGCTTCTTCCCGCGTCTTTCCCGCCAACACGCGGCACGCCAGCGCCCCCGCTAGGCTCCCTTTCTACTGGGTTTGGCCTGGGGGCGCCGGATGCAAAGTCGGACCGCGTCGGCTGAAAATAAATTTTGGGGGCCGCGGTGGGGTGGATTTTAGGCGCTGACACTCCTCCAAGACCCCCTATAGGAGGGCGAGTGGAGATGCTCTCACGAAGCCTGTGACAAATGGATTTACCAGTTCAATAAAGGAACTTATTCCTCGAGTTCTTGTTATAAACAAAAAATTGAGTCATTACAGGATCACATGCCTTCTAAACTGATCTGGAAGTTAAAGTGTATGTCTAAGCACAAAGTTTTTGCCTGGTTACTCTACATGATAGAATTAACACTAGGGATATACTCATCAGAAGGCAGTGGAAAATTGCTTGTAGCAGTGACTGTGTTTTATGTCCCCAGCATGTGCTTGAAGATTGGAAATATTTGTTTTTCACTTGCCAATTTAGCTCCAGGGTTTGGAATTATCTTCAAATCGATTGGAGAGACTATTCTATTGAAGAAAGCCCGTTGTTTGCAAAGAAAAGGTTTAAGGGCCCTTGTTTTACTGAGATGATCATCTTGGCTTGCTGGAATATTTGGAAACAAAGGAACCACTGGATTTTTCGACATATGAGACCTTCTTTCAAAGGGTGGAAAATTGGTTTTGTTCTAGATGTCACCATGCTGAAGCATAGGATGAAGAGCTCTCTTGCTAACAATTTTTCATCATGGCTTAGTTCCCTTAAGTGATTCTTTGTTTTTGTTTTGTAAATATGTTGTATATAGTTTGAACTTTGCTTGAGTAATAAAAGCCTGCGAGGTGTTCCCCTGTAGTAGAAAAGGTTTCAAAAAAATAAACTACAAAATTAATGCATGCACTTTACATGCATCACACGCCACTAGTGCACTACTAGAAAAACAACTATAGGTAGGTGACTTATCAATGGCACATGTAAAGGGTGTTGCATCACGGGTATAATATAAAGCGGTGCATCAGAGGAGCTTCTAACTTACCCGTGATGCACCTTGAAAAGCGATGAGCCAAGGATATTTTTGGGCTAGGTAGCAGAGATTGCGCCCCTCACCCATGCGTACCCCATACTAGTGCGCCATAGGTATATCTGATACCCGTGACGCATCAATATATAGTGCACCACGAGTAAGTGAGGGGCTAGGACTATATAATTTTACGGGCAATTTTTCTAGTTTTTTATAAAAAGAATAACTTAAAATATTTGTTTTATGGTTTGGTGGGTTAGGGAGGCCCGCACAGGCATGAATTTAGACTTATTTTTGTAAAAGGGCTCTAGATTTTTCATACGACACCGTATCGAAAAACAATTAATATGAAAAAGCATGTACAAAGAATGTTACATCCAAATTCAGGCCATATTGCGGTTCTTTTTAGAATCATCAATATCAAAAGGAAAAGTAGTGTTTTTGGACATTTTAGATTTTGCTGCAATTTTTTTCGGAAGTACCTCACTTATCTGTGCCGCACCGTTAGTACTGTTGCGCCATGGGCATTTTACTCTAAATATCCCCGACAACCTACCCACTGGCTCCACCATATACCTATCCACACATCCCTTATCCAATTCTCCTCTCTCTCTCTCTCTCTCTCTCTCTCTCTCTCTCTCTCTCTCTCTCTCTCTTTCTCTCCCTCTCCCTCTTCCACCCTCCCCTCTCATATATACTCTATCTCTCCCTCTCTCTCTCTAAAGACCTCCTGTCTCTCTCTCTCTCTCTCTCTCTCTCTCTCTCTCTCTCTCTCTCTCTCTCTCTCTCTCACTCTCTCTCTCATTGGAGCTTAGCAACACCCACCTCTTCCATGTCTTGGCCTCCTGCTCGCCTACGCTCTCCCGACTGCTCCTCGACCCGCTAGCCACTCTTCCTGTGCCGCCTCTCATCTCCTCGACCACAGCTCACCTCTGCTCCAGCGCGCCGCCGGCCTCCCTGATCCTCGCTGAAGCTGCGCGACCCTCCCTTCTCTCCCGTCGCTAGACGTTGCTTGCCTCAACCACCCTCGCGCTGCTCCCGGTTGCCGCCTCCTCCCGGTTTGACGACCAATGCTTCCACCAGTGCCCCCTCATCGAGCTATGGTTAGGGTTCATCGCGAGCTCCATCACAACACGTCGCTTGCTCGTTCAAAGGTAATGAAAAATTATTCGCCAAAACTAAATTCACAAAAAATTGATTTTCAAAGGTGGCCTTTCTTTTTTGTGAACATGACTATGGAAAATCGATGTGCCACATGTAGTTGTTTTTCTAGTTGTGGTATATCTTCTACCGATGGCGTGGAACGGTCACACTACCAGTATTTTATGACTGGTTACGTGGGTTGTTATTCTAACGATATACGGGCGGCATGCCACTTGCACGCCAGATGCCAGTATCGCTTTGGATATACCATTAATATACTATTATGTCCTAGTGTGAGACTTAATGTTTGGACCGTGAAACAATTGATATTACACTTTTTGTATTGATTTACCATATTGATTATAAGTATTATCAGAACACATTAGATCTACTAGTATAATCATATGGATAGACAAAATTAATAATCATATCCTGATCGATCATGCTGAATGCGCAACCTTGTACTTAAATTGCAAGTCATTCGTAGTTCATATTTGATCAACATGTAACGTTGTAACCCATGATTTGTAATATTTGAATCTGAAAGTATACACTAAAGGGATGTGTGCATCAGTTTGATGTAGAGGCTGGGGGGCATTGTTCCCTTTTTTTGATGTTTTTATCAGTATGGAATAATAATATCTGAAGTCGATCATGTAGTTAATTTTAGCGAGAGCAAATATACCGTGACATTTTCCACCATCCATGGACCCTTGAGTTATGATGGCTATATACGCACAAAGCAAAATAGGCACAAATATTCTTGCTAGAGAATTCCGAAGAAAACAATCGGACAACATACACATTTGGATTCATGTCCTAATATAAATGGACAGATACATTTGTAATGACCTATCGAATATGATCTACTTAGATACATTTGTAACCATTTATCATTTATGACATTCAATATTGTTACAATGATCTATATCAGATACAATTGTTTGGATAGTCATGGAGATATATCGTATGGGATCTGTTTATTAAATATATAGAACTATGGGAATTTATTGTTTGTTTGCTTGCTTGTTTGTGATATTTCTATGAACAATTTTAAAGATCCTGTTTGTGATCGACTAATAAAAAGATCTGCTAGATTAATGCCGAGATGATATTCCAGTGAAGCTATAAAAGACAGTGTTTTATTAGTGTGCACTTTAACATGGAAAACATGCGCTGTTTTCACCTTAATTTTGCGGATGGGAACGAAAGTATATCATCCTAGTCATCCATTCCCTTGTTCGGCGGCGATATGAACGAGGTTATGCGCTGCACTCAGCACGCACCCACTCAAGGGATACCAGATTCAGCAAAGCCGAAGCAACAGCCCACCGGAACGAAAGCATCCCCTGCTGCGCAGTCTGCCACCTAGATCGCGTAGCGGCGCGACTCAGCCTTCAGCCTACATATATACTTCAGCCTTCACCCTATAGTCTATAACCAGCGCTTCATTGTGAGCCACTGGCTTGAGGCTATTGCGTGAGCGATCGATGGAGGGAGGCGGCGGCGGAGGGTGCGGGGTGTTGGCAGAGGCGGCGAGGCCGGCGGCGGGGATGGTCGTGGTGCAGATGCTATTCTCCGTGCTGAACATCCTCATCAAGCTCGCGCTCAACGACGGCATGGACGCCCGCGTCCTGGTAGCCTACCGCTTCATGTTCGCCGTCGTCTTCCTGTGCCCCATCGCCTTCTTCGTCGAGAGGTACGATACGTTTACTCCTGAGAGTTGGAGATGCGTCGCTAGCATGCATGCATATGCGTGCACGTCTGTTTTTTTGTCAATTCAAAATGGCAAGGCAAATGCAGTTTCGGTTGGCTGAAAAAGAATTTCTGGATTCCCACGCAGCGATCAAGAAAGATGTATATGAGATCTACTGCTCTAGTAATTCTTCTCTAGCTAGCTTTATCGAAAAAAAAAACTAGCTTGCATGCACCTGCAGCCTTTGTTTTGGTCAATTTAAACGTCCATAGACCTTGAAGATAATAGCATGTTCCGTGATCTGATCAAAAGGCAAGCATGCATGCTGCATTGCTGCAGGAAGCGCAAGACATGTCTAAAATGTAATATGTAAGAACTGCTCCTTTTTCTCAGAGCTATTACTCCCTCCATCCCATGATAATATGTTAGTATAACCAAACAAAAAATTGAAATGGGGATTAAACCTCCTCTGCACCGAATAAATGCATGCGGCCTTTATTACATTAATTGTTATCGGAAAAGTGCGACAATCAGAGTATCATCGTTATTACAATACTTCACGAATCACTCAAGATCTATACATGTATCAACCATCTAAATAAGGATAAATGAAAAACGCATCAGTGGATCAACATGTGAGTCTGCGCTCATGCTGCCAGCCGCACTGGGTAAGTAAATCTTGTCCAACCGTTTTAAAACGGTTGCACCAGAAATCCACGTCCTAGCGCTGCTCCAACTGCGAAAGTTGTTAGTATAACCAATATACTCTTGTGGTTAAAATAATATCTTATAGGACCAGAAAATTGTAGTAAATTTTCATTAGTAGAAAAAACTGCTCGTAATTACCTGGTTTTTGCGAATACAACACGTTCGCTCCCTCGCGTCGCCCTCCCCCCTCCAGGTAACCAAGGGGACGAAACCCTAGCCCCGCTGCCGCTCCCTCCTCTATGTCCTCCCTTTCTCGTCGCCCCGGAGACGCTGCAGATGCCGATCAAAGACCGTGACGCCGGTGCTAGGTGGAGGAACGCTGTGTGGGATTCGCCTGTGCTGGTGCAGACGCGCGGTGGATGCCTCCTACACCGATATGCTCCTGCCAGAGCGACCTCAGGTCAGGTCAGGGATTTCCACAGTAGGGGCCTAGGCATCTGAGGGGCGGCCTGTACGAGTTGAGGGCGATGTAGTTCCTAGCGGTGAGGGGGGCGTTTTCCGGTGCTGCAGACCATGTCCTCGGTCATGCGGGTGGAATGGAGGCGGTGGAGGGTGCTTGCGTCGCACTGGTCGACCTGTAGACCCCCCGAGGCCTGCTTCCACGTCGTACCCACCCCAAGGTCCATGGAACTTGGCGTCCTCGTTGGTTCGGTTGCTGTGTTGGGGTGGCGGGTTCGGGGGCTCTAGCCGGGATAGATCCTTGGCTGCCGATGGCGATCATGACGTTAGCAACATTTTGGATGTCGTCTTCATCCTCCTACCGCCGCCAGAGGGCGCGACAAGGTGAAGATTGGTTGTTGCCGCCGGAGGGTGGTCTGCTCATTCCCTTGCTAGGAGGAACGGCATGGGACGGATCGTCCACCATGCCGGTGGCGTGCGGTTGCCGGGAACCATGGCGTGGTGGCTATCTGACGTGAGCGGCGGTGGAGTGAGCAGTGACGCGCCTGGAGCAGCGCGGCGAACAGCGACCTGGGCAACGTTCTGGGCGGCGTCCTGGTGGTGCTGATGGTGGCCTCCGTTGGCGAGCCATGCCGACGGGGGAGGTGTGGGGTTGTACGGGCCAGATTGGGTGAAAACGCTAGGTCGGTCTTCTCCTTGCCATCTCCGCCCAGCTTGTGGCAGGGTGTTGCCTAGGCTCCGCGTTGCCTTTGTCGGCATGTGATGGTCGGCGGCGTTGGGGCCTGACCTGAATAGATGGTGGCGGTCCTAGGGTTTCTCTTGTGAGAAGATGAAAACCTGGCTGAAGCCTATCCATCTTGATCTAGCCAAAGTGTTGAGTTCCGAAAGGCTCCGCCGGCGAATGTAAAAATGCATCTATTGTCTGGAGTTTTGTGGGTCGGGAGGTATTCGGTCATGCACACTCATGTTTTATTCAACCGTTTGGTTTTGGAGCGAGCGGCGCGAATCTCTGTTCAATCTTTCCAGCAGGTGACACTTTGGTCCATGGTGATGTCAGAGATGGAGAATATCATGATGGCTGCACTAGAGGACTGGCAATGGAGGTTTAAGTCTCTGCGTCGTTGAGGGACTTGCTTCGTGTTCTGGGCTTTGCAGCAGCAGTATGTATATGGGGGCGGCAACAAAGGTGAAGTTTAGAGTCTTACCTTTCAGGGTGAAAATCCAAGGTCTGACCTTAATTGTTTGTGCCCCACAATGATCTTGTTGAAGGCATCGTTTTGAGACCAGAGACTATCTTCAGGATGAAAACCGAAGATCTTTGTTCTGGCGATGAGGGCGTTTGTGCGATGTTCTCTTCTTGGAGACGGTTACTTTTGGAGAGTCTGAAGTTCAGTTGTTGTCTTGGTTGTGGAAGTATTGTTATTGCTAGGCCACAATGTTGTTTCTGGACTTCTTTTTCCCTTTTTAGTTATGCTCATCTGTACTGCCATTAGGATATTACGTTATTGTAGAGACTGGGTGTATTTGGTATGTTCTGATATTAATATATTCCTTTTATCGAAAAAATCGTATACCTACTGCAGATCTAAGTCTATCTATGTGATTGCAGGAACACAAGGCCACCACTAACCAGGAAGGTCGTACTACACTTGTTCTTGTGCGGCCTGTTCGGGTAAGTACTTTTTTTATTAGATCAACTCCTATAAGGCCCCGCTTGGATGATCGCTTCTTCCGTCCCGCGCTGGAGATCCGTGAAAATATGCTCCCGTTTTGCCTAAAAAATGGGAACCAAAGGGGGCCTAAGCTTTTACTCGTCTACATTTTTGAGAGGAAAATACTTAAATTCCAGCGATTCTGTAATTTATAATGGTAATCATCTCCATTCAAGTAGCCTGTTCTTGAGACCACAAGCATGGTTCAATTCATAATTGCTCTATAAGAAGGTTTCTTAAAGCAGTATTGTGCTGCATATCGACAATGCACATTATGCTGATTGATCAAATTGACAAATATATCAACAATGGTTACTCTATTTTAATTTTTTTCTCTAACACAGTTCATGACATTTTAAAGTTAATATTCTGCCATGCATGCTTATATTGCCTATATGTAAAAGAGAATATATTTAGTAGCTTAAGAAATTCATCAAATTACTATATGTAGCAGTATTAGGTATTTACAATTTGTGATGCACTTGTGCACACGCTTAAAGGTACTGCAAAGTTAGTCCAGGGTAAGCAAATTGGAAGTGGCAGCATGCAATCACTCTCTTCCATTTTGGGTTAGTAAGTAGTCATAAAATATGGAATAAAACTTGCAGTACTAGCTTATTGCTTGATTTATGCAAGTTGTTGGGGATAGACAAAAGAACTTTTGAGCATAACATGGGTGCAGAAATAAGTGCCTCTGAGTAGTAATAGTTGACATCTTCTTCTTAGACACACCAAACTAAAACATAACAATGCACAATTTTGCCTCCAATTATTTATTATGTAGAAAAACAGCAGCTTCCTACATTTTCATGAATTAAATCAACATTTTGGATATTATGAAGGGTGCTTTTTGTACATATGTTGTTCGGTGTTGACTTCTGTTAAAAAATAAAAAGGAAGTTAACATACATCATTTTTTAGCATGAAGTATTTGGTTTTCATTTGATTAATAAAATAACCTACTTCCTCCATCCACGAATAAGTGCTCATATTTGACCAACTTTATAGAAAAGAGTTGCAACATATATGATGGAAAATTGGTACGGAATGAAACTACATCTCAAGTAGCGAGCCTAGTTCATTTGGTTAGGAAAGTGGATGTACAACCCAGCCACCAAAGTTTAAGTTCTAAGGGATGCAAATTTGGGTTCCTATTACTTAAAATTAAAATAAAATCACTGTAGTCGCATACAGTATTTTTTTTCAAATAAATTTTTTTAAGGTGAATTTAGCTATACCAATTTAGTTTCATAAATGCTATTACTTTTTACAAAGTTGGTCAAATTTTAATAAGTTTGACTCTGAGCAAAACATAGAATTGCACTTATTTGCGGAAGGAGAGAATTAATAAGCTATGCACAATAGACCATCATAAGATTCAAGAAACATATTAATGGAAAAAGGAAAACAAACAGATGTATTAATTTAGCATCATTTGTTTCTGCCGTTGAGCTGCCAACACCTTTGCAACAGTTAAAATATGGTACATAAAAAAAGTGTGAAAAATATGGTATATAACGACCGAGGATTTTTGCCATCTGGGTAATTTTTTACTCACGGCGTCGAGGAACTGGTTGAATCCCAGCATAAATCCTAAACCCACATGACTAAAACCCTGTACCTGGGCCACATGAAACGATACCAAGTGTGCTTAGAGGAACTCCGGGTGGCTTCAAAAGATGCTAATGCACACCTCTAATGATTTGCTGAAGTACCAAGCCTTTTGGATGCACAGAAGTTGGGTGAGGAACTAAGCAATCTCCTCCAGCGCAGATCTATTATGATCCTTGCCCTGTGTCAATCCTAGAAGAAAAAAATGTTGCATCGCGAATTCTGTTAATTCTGGTAAGTGTCGACGCGATGGGTAACTGAGTACTTCTGTAGAAGTTACGTTTTGGTGGACAATGTGTGTCATATCCAGTGTTTTTTTTCCTCAGATGGTATTTCTAAAATACCACTGAAAACCGGTTTTACTGTTAGCCACTAAGGAAAATTTGTACCAAAAGAAATTTATCCATATTTTAATAATATTTTCAACTTTGTATATAATTTTTTTCTCAATTTATAAATTCGTTTGACAAATCTCAGACGTATTTTCGGAGAAAGGTAATGCATACCGGTGCTCATCGGTATTCTTTTTCCACCCGGGAAAAAATGGTTGGTCATATCCACCTCTATAATAAGACATATATGTCATGTATCAAATCTTTTCATATAGTGGCAATCATTAATGTGATCTAACATGCTGAATTGGATGGTCTTACAGCGTTCTAAGATGCAGAGCTTATGTTATTCAAATGATTTGGTGGACGCAGTTGATATAATTTAGAATACTGACTGGCATATCAGCTATGTGTACCAAAAATGTGTATATACAGGGTACTTAGGTACACATGTAGGAAACCAATAATTTTTCAATTTTGGCCAACATATATGCTAAATTCCTGCATTATAAATTCAGTTACTGCTACTTAGTCGTGGTATGTACTTGGTCGGTACTCATTCGGACATTTAGAGTTATTGTCGCTATAATGAATATGACTAACCATGTCTATGGTTTATCCTTCTAATGAAACTTATTTAGTAAAGTTAATTTCTATCTTCGTTTATACATAGTTCTAGGGCATGTTGCTTGATAGGCATATTGGTGGTTTTTATTCTTTTATGTCATTTCTATGTAAGTTGTAGCAGCATTGCCTTGCTATTACTTCTAAATTCGAAGAAAAATTTCCTTCCAAGAGTGATTTAGTAAAAAAAATATTAAGTGATGGTATTTTCTGGAAATTAAGAAGTGGCATTTACCTGGGGCAGGATCAATGAATATCACCGTAGACATGTGAGCATGAAATAATTTATTTGTTCATAATAAGAATTTTTTATTTATATGTGTATATATCTTATCGTATGCATGTTTATGTGTACGCAGATTTACTATAAACCAGAACCTGTACGTGCTGGCCATAAAGTTAACTTCGGCAACCTTTGTTACAGCTATCGCCAACCTGACACCTGCAGCAACCTTCATTCTTGTGATATTGACAAGGTTAGAGAATTTTCCACACATATGTGAATACAAATACCGATGCATGCATGTATCCACTGATATTGCATACATTTTGGTATAACTGTTATTCAATGAAATTTTCATCTCATTCGATTGGGAAAATAATGTTTATGTTGTAAAAGAAATTAATATTGGCCTCCATACTGAATTAAACAACAGGCTTGAGACTTTGAAACTTAGGAAGCGTGCTGGGCAAGCAAAATTTGTGGGAACCCTTATCGGCATGGGTGGTGCAATGTTGCTGACATTCTATAAGGGGCCAGAGTTGAAGTTACTTCGTCGGTTGCCACGTCCCAAGCTTACACACATCACCAAAGCCCACCACACCCACCCACCATCAACTGGTAATCAAATTCTTGGCTCATTTCTTGGCATCACCAGTTGTTTCAGCTACGCTACATGGCTTGTCATCCAGGTTAGTTATCTCGCATTGTGTTACGTACTGCTTGTTCTACAGTAATTCTACACCCACCAGGATAGGACATCGCTTATGTGGTAATATTTGGTGTTTCACTTGCAGGCGAAAGTGGGTGAAGTGTATCCATGCCACTACTCGATTGCTGCAATGGTGTGTCTCTTCGGTGCAATCCAGTCGACTATAATGGCAGCTTGTGTGGAGAGAGACAAGGAACAGTGGAGGCTAGGACTAAACATTAGACTCTACTCGTCAGCTTACGCGGTAAGTGGGACTTTTTTCTCGTGTCTGGAAAGTTCTTCCATTGATCAGTCATTCACAACCTCAAGAATTCAGCATGTTATTTGTTCCACTCAGGGCTTGGTAGCATCAGGATTCGCGTTCCCGTTACTATCATGGTGCCTGCGAAAGAAAGGGCCCCTATTTATCGCTGTGTTCAGCCCATTGATGCTCATCTTCGTCGCAGTTCTCAGCTCCATTCTTCTCAACGAGGCGCTGTACCTCGGGAGGTGAATACATTTTAGACCTGTATTTCATATCAATGGATGTGCCTCCGCGGATTCCTTTTTTCCAAGGCTGAATTCTTATGTTTCGAACCACTGCAGTGTGCTTGGTTCTATACTAATTGTGGGTGGCCTATACCTGGTTCTTTGGGGCAAAGCGAAGGAACAAGCTGAGGTGTCCAAAGATGACGATATGGGCAGGGAATCCATTCCTATGACTGCTACCAGTGAAATGAAATAAGACAAGGAGAATCATGGAATTAAATAAAAAATAAATCGGAGATAAGATGTTAACTATGTATATTGTATTCACACCATTTCATCTCTTCTACCGTTTTGAACTATTGAATTTATTTTCTCCATAGAGATTTGCTTCTTGGATGGAAGGCTCAAGATGAGCTCAACTTTAACTTAATGAAGTCGACCAACCAGTTTCAATTCAACACA